>OV725082.1:2004850-3412350 GCA_928085145.1 Nezara viridula | reverse complement strand
CGACTTCATATTACACATGATAGAGGAGGACCTTTCATTCATTTAAATGTCTATACTGAACAAACGCTCTTCGAATTAATTACAAAAAAACTTATAACATGTCTATAATAAAGCCTATTTGGACTTACGGAGATGACATTTCGGCTCTACTAAGGCACCGACTTCCTATCGTATCCAATCCTTACAATACAAAATCCTTCGTAAAATCCTCAATGCTCCTTAATCTGGCACTCATAAAATTATCCATAAAGACCTAAATGTTCCTAATGTTTCCGATTTGGACCTATCCGGATACCAATCCTTTCATAAAAAACTTCAATACCATCTGAACACTCTCGTTTCTGATCTTGCTATTGAATAAGATGACATAAAGAGATTTATTCAGAAACTACCCAATGGTAGAATTCTAATAATTTATCTACATTAGGATATCTCGAGGCCATCATCTTTTCAGAGGCCTCAGATAGTTATCAGGAATAAATTTTAAAAAATCTATCTGATTATAAATTTATTCAGAAATATCATTTTATCAATTTTGGATTCCCACGTTTCAACCCAAGGTTCTCCAGGCAGTTCCTATGTCATTCTTACAAAATCTACTCGTTCTGGTGAGGACCCACAAGTTTAAGTTGATACTAGTTAAATAAATTACTGTTATTTCTGTCTATTGATAAATATAATCTTCTATTAGTCAACTATAAATTATTTGTATTTAACTTAAAATGGGAATTAATCATTTCAAAAAACCGGTCAAATTCAGTTAAAAATATAGATCTATTACTTGGATAAAACCGTAGTATGGTTTGGTTTATAATAGTTTGGATTAGTATGGTTTAGTAGTAAAATGGATACTCAATGAGAAATCGCAGTATAATGATGAAGATGGTAAGGAAAAGCGATGATAAAATAACATTAAATATTAGAATATATTAGAATTTGTTTTTATTTATGTTTGTTTACGTGAATGATTTAAGTTAAATATTTAAACAATCACATTATATTATATTTATTATTTTCAATAATGAAAAATTGTAATTATCACAAATAATAAAAAATTTAACCACCTTCCTTCCCTCCTAAACATTTGAGGTTTTACATTTCACTATACGTAGAATTCGAAACATAAATAAAAAAAAATATGTCTGTCCGCCGTCCTCCCTAATGGACCGATATTTTACAAATTTGAAATCAGTCACTAATTCAGATTATAGGTCACCCTAGGATGATCCTCCTACTTCGACTATCCGCCCTTTCCTTCCAAGATGGCGACCGAAAAACTTTATTGATAAGGATTGTAAGACCTCAATGAATGCACCAATTTCAATGAAACATGGGCTAAATCTTATCCTCGAAGTCCTATAAATTTATTTATATGACATACTTTACGCAAAATAAGCTATGAGGGGTGCTGAAATTAGATTTTTGAATGAATATACACTTTTTTTGTAATTTTAATGATCAAGTGATTTCTGTTATCTGCGATGTACTGTAATATATCAATTAGTAAATTACACTTTTTATTTATGCCTGGGAATTAATTTATTTTTGTAAACAGTGATACGGATGAGGTTTACATCGCCCAAAGGAACACGAATTGAATTGACACAGTGCGGGAGAGAGAATACATTGGCGAGGAATGGAAGGTGTGGGTTAATGGATAGCCCCATCAATTTTCCTCTGGGTACTCCCTCCCGAACCATCCACCATCTCCAAACCCGCTCCGAATTTCTAATTGGATTATTATATTCTATATTCATAGTCAGGATATCGTAATTAACTGAGTAGCTACTGTGTATTTAAGAAGTAGCAGGCATCTAGGATGAAGGATATGAATAAATGTCCACTGGCATACTTGTCGACAAAATATAGATTTTCCTGAATATTCTTAGATAAGTAAATATGTCCACATTACCAGAAAATGATTATCTTTCCAAAAGATAAAAATTTAAAAGTTACACATAGAATAACTGTGATGACATAGTTACTAAAATATGATGCCTTGGAATATTAAAAATAAATGATATTGTCATAGAATAAAATGTGAAACAGAGAAAAAAATATTATTTTCTTGATATAACTTCATATTTTTTTCTGTTTTACATTTTATTCTGTTTTTTTTTTTTATTATTATTCTAAGACATCATATTTTAACAACTACGACATCCTATTTATTCTTTGTATAATTCTAATATTTTTATCTCATAATATTCAATTACACTTCATTGTTAATTAATTTTTTCATTCTTGTTGTTACTTAATTTCATTATGTTTATTTCATTTATTATGATTATATCATTAATGCTGAACTTTTTTGCCGTTATTATATATTTCATAAGTTCCTGTCTCTTACAGTTATTTTGTTATTTTTTATTTAATGTTAATATTCACGCATACCTATTGTTATCGGGGTTTTAACCTGTAGTCAAAAATAAATATCATTTAATTATTTTTTTTGACTGAACACCCCAACCAACTTATCTTCTATTATTTTTTCACTATTATTTGCCTACATGTCAATTTAAATAAAATAAAAAAATCATAACAAATATATTTGATTTTAAATCTTGAGATATCCAATTGCATTATGATAACTAGGAAGCTAAAAGAAGATTGTATAATAAGATTGGCCAATGAGGGGAATAACAATAAATGAACTATATTCCTTAATACATATATTGCATTATACAAATACCGTTTAAAATATTTAATAAAACAAAAATATTATGATACATATGCTAACAATGGCATCAACTGAAATAACAGAAAACTGCTTGATAAACAAAAACATACCACATGATTGATGTATAGCCAAATAATTATTATGAGGGCATTTTTAGTAAAAAAGTAAATTTATTGTAAATTATTTAATTCAAAATTTTCAGTTATGATATAAACTGAATAATTTTTAAATGTAAATTTTATTTTGACAAAAATAATTGCTATTTTTGATCATTTATATATTTTTATAATTATAGAATTGTAAAAGTTTAACTACATTTAACATTTTTTTTTTTTAATTTATGACCATGAAATTGATTTATAAAGTTGTTAAAGAGAGATTTATAATAGGATTAATAACATTTTACAGGATATAATATGATAGTAAAAAATAATAAAAATATTTTATATGTTTTTATAAATAATGAAGGATGGTATGTACAAATATATGCCAAAAAATCTTATTTATATATTATTTCTTTATTTTAGATTATTTTATCATTTTGAGGGTGTTTCTCCTTCAGGTACAAGAAATAAGCACCGTACAATTAAAAAATAAATTCATATAAAGAAAAGGAATCTCACTAGCGCATATAGGTTTACTGTGGATTGTCCCCATAATTTAAAGTGCTGGTAAATTCCCCACAAAAAAAAAAAAAAAAAAACACATTAAAATCGTACCTTTATTTACAAAAAAAATCTGTTGTAATTTAAACACATGTTACGGTTTATTATTTCAAATGAAATATTTGAATGAGAAAAATAAAATTTAATCCTGTGTACCATAATAATACATTGGATTTACTTTTTTCCATAATATATTGCCATTTCTTCACTTACCAATATATTATGCCAATAATATTATATTATGCCAATAATATTATATTATGCATATTGATAATAATTATCATGTCGTATAAATTTGTATTTAAATAAAGATGTCGGACAACCTTACAATAGTGAATTATGTTATTTTATCCATGCTCTGTTAAGAAAAGTATAATATAGTATTTAACAATAAAACAATTTCTTAAAAAATTAACTTTGTTAAAGCGAATTAGTACGCAGGTTGTATTTATTTCTTTATATACAATAAGTTTCGTACGGCTATGAAATGAAGAGAATTTTATCGCAGAATATAATTTTCACAGTTTTGGCAAAATAGCTAATAAACTCCGAACTCCACCGGAGGTAGAACAAATGCTTAATCTTTTTAGCGCGCTCTAACGGAAATTTAACTGGAGGCGTCAGCAACTGGGCAACGATAAACAATTTTATTGGCTCTATAAATTTGTAAATCCCTACCTAAGCCTCCCCCCTCCCCCGCTCTAAACAGTAAACAAAATAAAAAACTTTTCATGAGAGCTGGAAGTTATTGGGAGAGGACTCAGGAGCTATTAGATGGGACACTAAAATCAGCTCGATAAAACATCTCTTCTAGTTAAAGCTGTGTCTTTTCCATTTCCATCTGGAGGGGGTTTAGCACCGACTCCTGGAGCTGTTTACTTCCAGGATTCCAGGATGGCTATTATTCGGTCTCTTAAAAGGGTCTGGAGGAACTCGAGAAACAACCTAAGGTTCACTGATTGGAATCTGATGAAGGGACTTATAGGAATAATCGACTAGACAACAATCAAGGAAAATCATTTTTAAATATAAACAAATGAAATAATGTATAGCTAAACAAAACAAAACAAAAAAAAGTAATTTATTTTTTCATAAAATACTGAACTAAATATCTTCTGGAGAAATCGTTTATGTGTTAAATCAGAAACAATTATAATACCAATAAGTAATTTATTAAAAGCTAAATTTACTTAAAATTACTGACAATAATAAACCGCAATGATACTTTGAGTGATAGTTAATAATATATTTAAATATTATTTATATGAATATGAGAAATATATGAAGTAAACAAATTTTAATTTAAACTGGGTACTATTTTCATATAATTCTACAAAGGTATGGATGCATTTAAGAAGAAATATTTTATTTCATTTACTTTATATCTATCTATTTTATTTTTCTTTTATCTAGATCTATTTTATCTAGATCTAATCTATTTTATTTTCTCATTTTTTTTTTGTTATTATCTTTTTTACCATCATTACTTAAGTTTCTCATACCTTGTTATCTGGTTATTTTCTTAGCCCTGATGATGGCCTGAACTTCAGGTCGAAACGTCGGCAGATGTAAAAAAATAAATATTATAATTTATTTTTGCCTTCCTTTTTTGACTGAGCACCCCAACTATTCATCTCTTCATTATCCACGACAGTCAACCAATTACCAATTATTATTACAACTTAGTTTTCATTATCACTATCATAATTCATTTATCTTTAAAATTTTATTTCTCACGTATATATACTATTTTCTTTTTAGCTTATAACTATTTATATAAAATATTAGAAGGAGTTGATAGGGAGAGAGGGGTCCGGTCAAATAAATACTAAATTATAGAAATAGTATTATTTAATTATTTTGTCGACGTTTCGACCCACTTTACAGGTCTTCATCAGGGCGTGGGATGTGAATACTCAGTGTTTCAACTGCCTCCCGCAGTGCTACCTCCTACGCCCTGATGAAGACCTGTAAAGTGGGTCGAAACGTCGACAAAAAAATTAAATAATACTATTTCTATAATTTAGTATTTATTTGACCGCACCCCCTCTCCCCACCCTATCAACTCCTTCTAATATTATATCACGGTCAACCATATCTACACCATATATAAAATATTATTATATATCTTTATTATTCTCATTTATCATCATTATTATTATTCTTTAATTATTTAAATTAATTTATCTTTAGTATTTTATGAATTATACATGTCAATTAACATGAATAGATAAATTAACATCTATAGCCCTAATAATTATTGCCTTCAATGTGGCAGATTATAAAAATAGTTACAATTTTTTTTTTCATCAAGTAGTTTAATTCTTTAAAACGTAGGTACATATTGTTATTTCTTTGTCAATAAATAGATAAAAAAAGATAAATTCCTAATATGAAATAATTTGACTAAACACTATGTAGATAGGAATATGAACCTCATATCGGTGATATTTAAAAAAAATAATAATACAAATCTCTATATTAGGATTTGATACTTAAATTCTTATAATTGACTAAAAGTGTTTCAAGTTTGATGGCAACATATAGTAAAAAAATTAAATAATAGTTATTTACACAGTAGGTATGCTTTTAAACTTTTAAAGAAAATTTACAATATTTTTAGATTTTTCTCCCTATACTTGTTTAATCCGCAATTATTAACATCCAATAACGAAGTTTTCTCTTAAGTAGATTCCTAAATACTGCTTGAAAAAATATTTATATCAAGCTGAATTAGCGTAATTCTAAATCGCGTATAAGATTAATAATAAATAAACTCTGAAGAAAGATATGAAGAAATTAAAAAAATATATAATGTTAAAGTCATTATCTCAATATTAGCTGCAACATTTAATAATATTAATAATCATGTAATTATGCTAATTTTTATTATAGTATAAGAATTATTAATTATTACTATTAATTGTTCTTTGTAAAAGAAAAAGTGTAAGAAAAAGATGGCTAAGCTATTGTTCAGTAATTCGCGACAATTAAGTCGCCCAATGGAGTTTAAGTACACATAATTGGATTCCCATTTTAGAAAAAAAAAATGGGACTTGAAAAGGCTTTTACAAAAATTATGGGTCGTTTCAGTCGGTAATTACATCGCCGAAGTTGCAAAAAGTTATAACAAAATTATAAATCGCATTAGTTAATAGAACGTTGGGCGCGAAATATTTTATTTTTTAACTCACATCTCAGCTCGATCGGATTAGACACTTCGGTAAGTTCGTTAGCTGCTAGCTCAAGAAGTTATATTCGGAGTGGTGCAACTTTTAAGGCAATATAAAATTGACTGCTAACGCTATATTATATCTGTGCAACTTGTGAAAAGGAGTTAAGAGCAACTATTTAGCAATATCAGTTACAAACCTAATTTTATTTATTTCTTAATAGGACAAGTAATTTGGATATTAATTCATAGGAGAAACAAAATGTTTAGAATTATTACTATATCAATAATATATTTTTAACATTGATTAAACCTATCTGAAATCCATCTATCTATTCAAATTTTGATTATATTAAACTATGACGCCAATACAAGTCTTTCAGAAAATTTAATGTGATGAAGCTTTTATCCAAACTTTTACAGTTGCATTTTAGCTCTACCAGATGAGAGATGTAGCCATATTTAATATAATTATATGCCATAAAAATATAAACATATGTTGGAAACACAAATCAAAAACCACAAAATTGAAATAAATTTATTAATTTCAAGTTTTACAGCTACATCATAATGGCTGCCAAGTTGTAAAATCCTTGTAAATGGAAAAAAAAAAAAAGGACAGGGAATTTTTTATATTCTTAATTTAATTTTATATTGATTTTTTACTGAATGCTTAAGAAAAAGATGTATTTTTAAAACAATGTTTCAGATTTATATTTCATAATATTTGTGTGGTTTAAATACACTAAGAATATTATTAAAACTTTACTATCGAGATTGATTTTTGGTCCAAAAAAAAATTAAAATGATTTTCGAGTTAAGCCATCTATTGTGTAACATTAATTTAATTATTTTTATATGTATTATGAGGTAATTTAAGTTTTTATTTTGGTTTACAATAGCCGAAATTACCTACTAGATATATATTCACCTAAATTCAATTAATTAAAGAAAAATTGTTAAAAAACTGTTAGACTTACTCAGTTGAATAAGGAATTCCTAACTTAAGTCCTAAATAATCTGAAGTTAAAAAAATAAAATAAAATTAAAGATTTTTTAACAATAATTATAAGAATAGAAACTGATAATTATTATTAAAAAATTATAGAAACACTCAGTGTTAGTTAGTTATAACATTATTACCGACACTTTTCAGTGAATCTAAAAATATTAAATTAAATAATTGTGGGTTTATGGTTGGCTATAATGAATAATTGAAGAGAATAATGGTTGGGGTGTTCAGTCAAATTGAAATGGTAAAAAATATTATTTATTTTTACATTCGCCGACGTTTTGTCCCGAAGTTCAGGCCTTCATCAGAACTGGGAAAAGAACCAGATAACAATTGGTATTATAATATTGAATAGCCATTGAATAATAAAGAATTAAGATTAGATAAAGGGTGATAGGTAAAGACTAATAAAATTATTTATTAAGCAGTTTATTTTATTTTTTAAATTATCAAGTTTTTAACTAAAAAAAAAAATTGTAGGTAGTTTTGAATTACTGTATAATAAATATATTTTGTGTTATAATATCATGAATATGATTTTTGTTTTTTTAATTGTATCTCAGTTTGTATAAAGAAAACTTAACTGAAAGAAAGTATATAAAAAAAAAATGCTAAAATATCTTGTCATGCTCATTTTAAAACAAATTCTGTTTAATTCGGATTTTCTGAGATCTAGTCCGGATTAGTCAAACAGAGTAACAGTTAATGTAGTATTTTCTATGTACGAAGCAATTTCATAAATAAGAGGTAGCGTTTACTACAAATTTCAAAATAATTCCTTGAGAGATTCCAGCATTTTTTAAAGGAAAATAACACCTTATTTTTTTCTTCTCCGACCCCTCTTTCTAAGATTCCATCAATTTCGGTTTAGTTAAAGTATAAATTGAATTCCTGAGGATAAAAAGCCGAAGCTTGGCGATGAGAATACAGCGAAATATTACTCGGTTATAGGAAATTGAAAGATGACACCAATCACATAAATAAAATTTGATCCCGTCCCCCCTCAGCTAAAAGGGAGAGTATCTCGTGGAGCAATATTGACATCTATTCTTTACATAATGTCTGCCGTCCTGGTTAGGGGCGCACCACATCACCTCCCTCCGTCCCAGGATTTCGCTCTATAACAAAGCGAATCTAAAAGCTAGCACTCAAATAAAACGTGAAGATTCCGTTTGATTGAGAACGTCAATTTCAGAAAATACCCAATCGAATTGAAAAAATTCCTTTATAAGTTTGATAGACCGATTATTTAGAAATACTCAAGGTTTTATAACAACACAGAACGAAAGAGAACTACAAACGTTCGATCAATCTGATAAACTGTAAACAATTCAGCTAGGATAGGTTTCCGTATATATAGATACAAGTCACTGTAAACATATTACAGAGAAATAATTATAAGGATATTAGATTCAACTTAGGATAAGATTCTTTATTCTTCTGTTAGTTAAAAGTTCAGGCAGAACAAATATTGCTTAAGCTGAAATGCTGTTAATATTTTAAAAATAATTCAGGATATACCTCGTTCATAATAGACTGTTTTCTTTTATTTATTTTTTTCTTATTCCCAGTTTCATACATATGGTTAACATGTTCCTTGTACTGTATCTTAGATACATTTTAAGGTCTTGCTGAGCCTTTCTTAGTTTTGTTTATATTTATTTTTGGACATTCAATCTGAGTGATGGGGCTCACCTATATTTTGATAATCTTCTTAAGACTAACTTAAAATCTACCTTACGTATATACTTTCCCATCGCCGAGGAGCCGGCGGAAATGTTATCGTATTGAATTCTCCATTTGTTAAATATTTTAAAGAGTCATAAAATTGTATTATTCTTTTGTTTATGAATGCAGATTGTGTTGATATCTCTTTGGTTAATTTATCGAACATCTAGTTTCTAATAATGTAATTTTCGAGAATGAAAATTATTTTCACAATTTTACACGATATATGTAATTATTTAAATAAATAAATCACGTTATACAATGAAATAAATATTGCCAAACAGATTTTGACTGAGATGAATAGTTGTTAAAATTGATTGAGTTTTAATTTTAAAAATTTTATGTTTGTCATTTAAATAATGTTTTTGTTTTTTTTCAAAATGGTGTTATTTTTACTAGTTGTAATATACTTTTACTGAGATACTGTACATTTTCTTTAATATTGATTAATGTAATTTTTGGCCAGATGTAGTTTTTATTTTTTTGTTCATAACTGTTATTCATAAGAGACCTCGTCCCAGAATAAAGTTTACTTTCTATCTATCTATCTATCTAAATGAAAAAAAGACTAGAGTTGAAAAGACATTGAACATTAAGAAAACACTAATTTTAAGATTTATAAATAAGCCATGTACTATTTTTCTGTTATTTTGAATAGGTTTGTACTATAAATATATATATACATTTTTTAATCAATGTAAATAGAGAGAATGGAAAAAAAAATAAGCATATCGGATTCAATTAAAAAGAAGCACAGCGCTCAAAACAAAAAAATCACCTGAAATTGAAATTATGAATTTTATTTGTAACTATAACTGGGATGTTACAGCAATTTTTTTCCTTCATAATCGTATAATAGGTAGTGACACTTTATATTATCTATTTTACACATTTTTTAAAATTCAATAAAAATAATTTATTTAAAAATATGCTTTGAAAATACTTTGACAAAATTTCCATCAGAAAACACCTGTTTAAAGGTTTCGAAAAAAGATAAGACAGTTTTGCGGTTATTTGGAATTGTTTTTTTTTTTAATGTTTTTTTTATGGAAACACCAAAGAAAAAAAATTCTATTCTGGGACAGTGGATAGAAAAAAATAGAAGAATCAGGGTTCTGTGGGACATCGTGCGGGTTACTATAGCGGGAAGGTATAGTGCTTTAACTTCAGTGTGACAAAAAAAAAAGAAAAAAAAAAAAAGAAAAAAAACAAGTAGAAAAAAAGTAGGTAGCAATGGAAGTAGGAAAAAAAAATGAACCGAGAAACCGCTTAAAATGAAATTACTTCATGAAATCGACTGAGGGTGACAGAGACCCCAATTTTCTATAAGAAATTGGGCGAAAGAAATTACGGATAATGACTTCCTCAAAAACACCTGAACAGTATAACATTATTGTATGATCCATGAACAAGCCGGGAGGAAATAAAAAAATACATTTGGTATATGCATTTTAAAAACATATGCATATTTGTTATTTTTTCTGTGACAAAACTACAGTTCGCTTTTCTTGTCCCGGAACTTAAAAACTAGAATCTATAAAACCATTATCATACAGTTCTTTATGGATTCGAAACGTGGCCGGTTACATTAAAGGGTGAGCAACGTCTTAAGGTTTTCTAAAATAAAGTATTGCGTACAATATTTGGACCGAAGAAGGATGTGTTAACCGAAGAGTTCCGACGGTTACACGATGCCAAATTGCGTGAACTATATCGGGTTAATATAATTGAGGTGAGTGAATCAAATGGGCTTGTAAAATAGTTGGGCTTAGCAAAAAAAGAATTTCTAAAAGGTTAATATTTGCTGTACCGAATGGTAAACGTCCGAGGGGTAGACCGAAGCGAAGGTATGAAGATTGCTATAAAGCCGATCTGAAGAAACTGGGTTTGGACAACGAACGGTAGAGGGAGGTGTGTAATAAGCGATTGGTGGTGTCGGCATCGAACCTTCGGGTTTGCAAACCTATTATTATTATTACTATTTATTATTATATTTCTGTATAGTACGTGAAAAAGTTCCGTTTAATTCTAAGTCACGCTGTAATTATTGGTCAGTAACAGAATATTATAGAAATTAATAAATAAATGAACGAAAAAAATTGAAAAAAGTCAGCGTTACGTTGGGTCGTAAAATGTAATTATGTATAAATTGCAGATCAAAAGGTCAAAAACAAAATTGCACAGGAATTAACTCAATTTAAAATTAGAACATAGTCATACAACCTTAAGTCGATAAAATTTTAAAAATAATAATAATAATTTGTATTTGTTACTTTATTTTTATATAACATAGTAACGAATGATGTATTATGTAGCACAGTTAACAAATATAAACAACAAAGATTTCGCAACGATTTTTAGAAACTAAGAATCGTAAAAAATAATTGGGAGTTTACGACAGTTTAATTTTAATTAAATCTCATTATAATTAACAAGCGGTTCATTTACAATTTAGGAGCCATGAATAATAATTTTTTTTTTTAAGGAAAAAAAAGGAGTACAAATTATTCATTAAGCTCATAAAATTTGCATGCTATAACTAAGGGAAGGGGGAAATAAAACCGCCATCCCTTCCAAAGACGGGGATATTCCCGAAGGATAAACCCGATCGTAAGGAAATAATTCGCCGAGAACAGCCGAAGTCCTGCTTCGGGAGAGGACTCTAATCAAGAGAACAATAACAGACGCGAAGGGGATGATATATGGAAACAAACACAGGCGACGAGGAGCGGGTTAAATCCCAGCATGGAAATCTAGAGGCGATCCCATTTCCCATTTCCATACTGTTCCATCAGTCGGTCGGGACTCCAGTGTCAGTAATTTCCTAAGAGTCGGTTGGAGCGCTGTAGCATCCGTCGGGATATGGGCTTTTCGTAAAATAGTGGGCTATATAGCTCTAGGAAGTCTGGTTCTGTTTTAGAATCGATATATCGATTTCTTATACAAAAAAAGTCTAGCTTCCACACCATTTTGATCGGGCACATAAAAATTATTCATAACACATACATTTATTCTAAATTACAACAATTCTTTATATATTTACGTTGATATTTTTATTTATCACTAAATATACACACATAGATACATTCAACTTAATTATATTAATTTCCAAATTGTCGTCATCTAAATAATTAATTATAATTATTTTTAGCACTAGATTAATAAATATCGCTCAGAAAAGTTTCGAGGCCGGAACCACGTCATAGAGGCCACATGCTATATTTATTAATATAGCGCTATAATTAATTAATGACAATTTGGAAATTAATAGAATTAATTAATATGCACATGGGTGTGTGTATTTAGTACAAATAAAAATAGCAACAGTAAAATATAAGCAATGCCTAACCTTACTGCTGCCTCAAACGATGAAAATCTGGTGCGCTCATCACACGTCTTTCACTTACTACCCTCTTACAAAGACAAAGGGGAAGTGAAAGTAAAAATTATAGACGCTTTATTTAATTACATTTCATTGTGGATATTTTTATTTGTTAAAATACCGTTATATAAACAAATAATTATTTTTATATCGCTGTATTCTATACAATTAAATATTTAATAATATTGTCAGAGTCCGTATTATATTAAGCTCATATTACTTCTGGAAGCCTGTTATAATCTTTTGGACGAGCTCGGGAGAGATCAATTACGACTATTTTGCGTTACAAATTTTTACTTCTCCTTTAGTTAGTTATCAAATTCTTTCATATTTTATATTTAACTTTTTTTTTCAAAGATTACTGTGAAATGGTCAATTATTTAAAAAAAAAAATTAAAGATACTTAAGAGAAAGCAACTATTGAAAATTAGCCATTCAAACCCTGTTAGAGAACATCAATGAGAATAAAACCTACATTATATTAAAAACTGCCTAATAATACACTGATATACTGAGTGTAATCAAAATCGTTAAAGCCGATTTTGGCCAAAATGTTGCTGTAACATCCAATTTCAGTTTCGCACGGCTTTTCATTTTTGAGCTAGGCTGTTCATATACATACACATACACAGACTATTTTGCGGGACTTGGTTATTTGAACTCAGAGGATCTCAACTTATTTCCGTTGAATCTCATATTCGAAAATTTTCACTTATACTAACTATATATTATATATATAAGTAATTGAAAATATAAAGGTTGTTCACCTATACTATATAATATTATACATAATAATTCATAATTTAGCCAAGAGGCTGTATGTTCCTCTTCTATGGGTTATTCTATTTACATTTGTTTATTACAGGCACACCATAGTACTTCATCATTTAAAAAAAAAAAAGGTTCCAAGTAAATAATCAAACTGAAAATAGTTGACATTCAGTTCACGTCGATCATTGATCGATGCTTCAGCTTTATTAGAAAGTTCCGGAATTACCATTCCGCACCATCCTTCTCCAGCCAACAGGTCTTACTCAAAAACCAACAGCCAACTCTTTTCCTCCGAAAGCTCTGGAGAAATAGAAAGCTAATCCAAACAGAAGAAGGCTGGAATTAACAGTGGAGTGGGGGCGGCTAAGACATAACAATGACTTTAAATCTAGCTTGCGAAGCTAAGCACGTACCGGCTTTAGTCTTCGGCGGGTCCGGATGGAAGAGGAGTGGTTTTAGCGGCGAAGATCGCGAAAGGAGGAGTCGAAAAGAATAGATTGCAAGACCAATCGAGGGCTCTGGTATTAGTTTTACAAATCATGCACACATTTTAAAGGTATATAGAATAAATGGGATCCTCAAACAAGGATACAAGATTTTAGTCCGTGATACTTTTTATCCCCTTTTTATCAAATTATTAACATCCGGCTGAAACTTGGTAAATAGCTTCATCTCATCGCAACCTACAAATATTTTATTTACGGAAATTCTCGGAATTGGAGCATTTTCAATCTGGAAGTCGGCAAATTTTGTCTATTTAATTAGGTACTAAAAACTCGCTAATAAAAATTTCCAATGGGATTGTGGAATAATTTAGATCTCAAAATAGATAAAAAACTAAACTGGTGCGGTGCGCGCATCACACAACTTTTACTTTCCACCTTCTTCTTAACAGAAATGAGTATTTTCAGACAAAGGTGAAGTGAAAGTAGAAATTATAAATACTATATTGATTTTTATTTCATAGCGGATAATTTTATTTGTATAAGTACCCTTGTATATATAAAATTTTTAATATTTATATAGCTGCAATCTATACAATAAAATATTAAATAATACTAACAACAGTATTTATGAAAACCAAACTGTGTTTTTACATAATATTGTCGCAGTCCTTATTATATTAAGCTCATGTTATACTTATGGAATCGTGTTCTAATCTTTTGGGCGACCTCGGGTGCGCTCGTATTCCTTTGGTTCCTAAATTACAACTATTTTCCGTTACGATCTCTAATATATCCTTAAGTTAATAATCAATTTATTTTTATAATTCATATTTAGCGATCTTTTATATTATAGATTAATGTGAAAAGGTCAATTTTTTTAAATAAAAAAAATTAGAGGTACTTTAGATGAAGCTAATATTGAAAATTAGAAATTTGAGCTCTGCTAGAGAATATCAATAAGAATAATACCTACTTTTTTCCCACAATTTTACACTGATATGATAAATTTAATCAAAATCAAGTGTTATAGATTATCCGATTTTGACGAAAAAGTTGCTATAACATCACTACTATGTAAAAACTTTAAACGTACAATTTCACTTTCGTAAGACTTTTCGTTTTTGAGCTAGACTGTTAACACAAACACACAGACCATTTTGCGGGACTTGGTTATTTCGAATCAGGGGACCTCAAAACATGTATTTCCGTTGAAAACTGAGATTAAAAAATGTTCACGATCGCAATACTTCCCCTTACTATATTTCATATATAGTGAAAGTAAAAAGGTGGGCTACAAAAATATTGGGCCGTTTGGCCTATATAACCTTGTTATTTAGACAATTTGAGGGTGTAGATCATGGCAAACGGCTCAATATTTTTGAAGGCCACCTTTTTTCTCGACTTTGTGCCTAAGTTATCTTACGATTCAAGAGGAATGAAAATGGGTGTTTTTAGTGCTTAATTAAATAATTAGATATAGGTTAGATAATAAAACAGTCTTATAAAAATTCTTTATATATTTGATCCTACATTTTATTGTTCTCTGATTGAAGACTTGATTGCGAAGAGTAAAATCCTCAACATAAGAAGATGCGCTCCAATTACCCGGCTTGAGAGAGATAAATTCAGTCGCTGTATATCCTCGAAGAAACTTGAGGGATAATTGTCCTCCGTGGCAAAGTTTTCTTGCTAATAGCCTTTAATTTTGAAATATCTATAAAAGGAAAGTTTTGCCAGGGGAGAAAATTAAATACCAGTTCGGAGCCTTTGTTCCGTATTCGACGTCTACTCAAAATGGTTCTTCTTCCCTCAAGTACTTTAAGTGGCTATAACGAACCTAGATATTGTCAAACTATAAGATATTTTGAACAATGCAACACTGACTTGACTATAACTTTCCATATTTGTAGAGTAATATTGCTTAAAAATATTTATAATTTCTTCGAATATTTTATTATAGTTTCAATTAAATATTTAATAGTTGACCGTTGCATTATAAAGAAAGGAGATGATCCGGGGTGGCTGTCTTAGATAGGCTAAATACTGGTAAAACTATTTTTATTAAAAGCCAACGTTTCGACTCGACTTTGCAGGTTTTCTTCAGGGCTAGAACGGACAAGATACAAAAATATAGAGAATTGTGGAAGTTACATAATATTTAGACAAAAAATTATAAACAATGTGAATAAGTTTATAAAAATTATAAACAGTAAGCACATCAAAATATAAGCTAAGTAACATGATCCTAAACTGAAATAAATAGATGGTAACAATTGTTGTAGTGTAATATACAATATATGCAAATGTGAATTATACTTCTACAGATCTACAGGAGAGATGTTATTATGTGATTTCCTCAATTATCTATCTTTTTGTATCTTGTCCGTTCTAGCCCTGAAGAAGACCAGCAAAGTCGAGTTGAAACGTTGGCTTTTAATAAAATAGCCTTACCACTTTTTAGCCTATTTATGACGATTTTTAAGAACCAGGAAAGAAAAACGAAACTAGAAAATGCCATTTTTAAACAGAAAGCTGTAAGTGCTCTTAATTCATATCTGATATTAAGAAAAATAATTTTTAAAATTTAACATGAATTAATTGACTAAAATATTAATGAAGCATGCTTTGAACCAACGATAAATCAATTTTATGCCATTATAATCAAATAATAATTTTCCTTTGTATTTTATTATTTTAATACTAAAAAGAGTATTTTTTGATCATTTTCTAATATATTCATTTTTATATTTGTCAACACTGAATCATTTTATAATATTGCATCCAAATAGAAACCGTTCATTTTTGAAAATTTTATCATCAATACATATAATAAAATGTATTTACTAAATATTTAATTATAATATCAAAAGAAGTATAAGTTTTTCTATTTCTTTTGTTTTACAAAATCTAGGAAAATACAAATATTAAATTTTAGAATTTTCTATTCATTATTAAAAAAATTGTTCATTATTTATTTAATTTTTATCATAATGAACATTATTTAGTATTTAAATTTTGGAAATATCAATTATATGAGCAATTTAATATATATATATATATATATATATATATATATATATATATTTTTTTTTTTTTTTTTTTTTTTTTATTGCGGTAATGCCTCTATCTCGAATTATATTGGTATAATTTCATATTTAAAACACAATATTGTAAAATAAATTTTTTTAAATAAATTAGGAGTGAAAAAATGATAAAGAAGTAAGTTTTAATATATTGTAATTAATTTAACATATGTGATAAAAAAATATTTATGTATACCTACATATCAATTACTTGTATATATATTTATCCAATTTTATTTTAAAAATAATTCTAATCGGATTAACATTTTTTTTTTAATTTTCGCATTAATGAAGTTTAAAGAAAATTATTATAAAAATTATTTTTGTCTATACTTTAACTAATAATAATTTAAAATAAAATTATGAAGACTAAAGATTAGTGTCCTTTATAATCCTGAGCATTTTATTCATTAAGCAAACAATAAATATTTTAATTTATAGAATTTCAACAACAGAAATCCAAGTTTAAATATGAAAAATAAAATAATTGAATGTTTTTGTTTAATTCTTTATTGAGATATATTACAATTTGTCATATCTAAAGGTTAATAGTAATAGTGATAAAAGAGTAGCTCATTCACATTATGTAAAATAAATAAAAATAAACATACAGCAAAATAATACTAATACTTAATACTAGAAGTAAATGAAGTATTTTTAAAATGTAAAACTGTTACAATATTAACATTTTATGCCATTTTTTTTCTCATATTTTACATAAAATATAGAAATACTTTTTCAACAAAAAAAAAATTAAAATTACATGTTGAATAATTTATTTAATATATAATTTATTTCTTTATGAGTTGCAACGATAATGTCCAATTATAATAAATCTCTGACAGAAATCCATTAAATATATGTTCATACACAAATAGACACAGAGTTAAGTTTAACTGAGTTAAAGCCTGAACTGACAATAATACTATTAAATAGCTAACTAACTCTAGAGATGGCTGTATGATAAATTAATATTAATTCCTAACAGCAAATTACGTAACAATCAATTGAGCCCGGTAATACACCAAAGGGAGAATTCACTTTTCAATTATCGGCCCTATCAGAAATTTATAGAAGGCGGTTCGGTCTAAATGTGTGATGCAAGGTTTGTCGGAGATTAGCGACAGTGTGAATAAAACATTTGGTGAGGTTCGGAGAAGCATGCAACACCCGCAAGTTGTTAGATAAGAGATGTCATAATAGACGATTCTGTGGCCATCATCGCGTTTTTTTATTTATTTTGTTTCTTTTTTGGTTCGGCCTTCAGGTACTCCTTCACGGATTACACGGCAATTTAACCGTACAATGCCGGGCTGTAGGGATACACGGAGGAATTATTAGTTATAATATATTTATTTTTTATACAAATATATAAATTATATATATATGTTTCTCAATAAAATTCAAATGAACTAATCTCAGCGGTACAATTTAGTATGTATTTTAATTCCGTTAGGAATTTCAACTCACAATTAAGTTTAATATATATTAATAAAAATAACAAAAATCATTCCTATAATATACAAAAATAATAATAATTATTAGAACAAATTTACATTTTATATATATATATATATATATATATATTATATATATATATATATATATATATATTGTAATAAAATAAATTTGTAATAAATTTGTTCTAATAATTATTATTATTTTTTTTTATTTTTTAGTTATTTGTATTAATATATATTAAACTTAATTGTGAGTTGAAATTCCAAAGAGAATAAAGATAAATTGTACTATTAAGATTAGTTCATTCGAATTTTATAGAGAAACATTCCAAACAATAAAATAAATATTCAGCAGTATATTTATCCATGTTTTATAAATTTACATCCTCATTTTTTTGTTTTTGTTTCAAACATGATTAATTTCTGGATAAGATAGAATAGAAAATTTTTAACATAGATTACATATTCAATATAAAATAATTTTCTGTACTAGTAAAATTTCCTATACACTTTTCATTCTTTTTTTTATTCATTATTTAAATAATATAAACATTTGAGAATGATACGCATGATTTATATAAAAAAAATCTAAATATATGATAAATCGGATTACCGATGAAAATTTATTAGATGAAAACATCAATTAATTTACTACATATATATATATATATATTAATATGAAAATGAAAAATATATGTATGGTTATTTCTAAATTTCTTGTTACTTATCATCAATTGTTAGTTAAATATACATATAAATTTACGAGATTCTATGTACGAGCATTCATTCAAAATCCTAATAATTAATGTATATAAATAACTTATTTTCTTTAACTTAGTTTTTTTTTTCGTTTTGTAGCTACAATAGATTCTCATAAAATTAATTTAATGTCCCTTTCCAATTGTCCAACCTACTTATTGTTATTTTATTTTTCTTACACCGCGATAGTTCAATATTGTGATCCCATTGCTCATCTGTTCTCATTAATATATCTTTAAGCTATGTATATGTTTTTACGTTTAAAATATTTATATCTTATCAAAAACGTCAATACTTATAACTTACTTTTGACATGTTTCTTTTCTGGAGGTTTTACTTTTTCTTTCTATATATGTAATGTTATTATTTTTTCCCCATTACAACTATAAGTATTCTTGAGATGATTTTATTTTAATTTTGTTTATTTACTATTATTTAAATTATTGTGTATATTATTAGAATATTTATTAAGTTAGTTTTTGGTATATGTATTTTTCCTTTTGTATTTTTCATTATAGTTATTCTAAGAGGACTTGGTCCCAGAATAAAGTTTATTTTCTATTTCTACTTCTATCTCTGTACATAAAATATATATTGCAATATTTCAAACATAAGAAAATATGTCTCCGTAACATGTGGTTAAATAATCAAGGATAAAGATTGAAAATATAAAATAACATCAGAAAAATTATAAATATAAAAGTTTAAGAATAACAGTTACAAGATAATAATAATAAGAGTAAAGAATAAAGTCTGAAAAAGTATAAATACAATCATTTAAGAAATTTTGACTGAAATTCCTGACAATTTCATTCTTATAATTTCAACAGTCGACTTCAAATCCATTTCTAAAATAAGAAAATAACTAAAAAGAAATTGAGAAATAAGCAAACATATATTTGTTATTTTCATATTAATATATATTGTAAAGTAATTCATGTTTTAATCTAATAAATACATTTTCATCGGTAATCCGATTTTAAAAATCATACATTTAGATTTTATTTTATATAAATCATGCGTATCATTCTCAAATGTACATATTATTTAAATAACAAATATAAAAAGATTTAAAAGTGTACAGAAAATTATTTGCATATTGAATATGAAATCTATGTTAAAAATTTCCTATTCTACCTAGTCCAGAAATTAATCATGTTTGAAATGAAAAAAATTTAAATAGCAAAAATAAAAAAACAGTAAATTTATAAAACATGGAGAAATATACTGCTGAATATTTATTTTATTGTTTGGAATGTTTCTGAATAAAATCCAAATGAACTAATCTCAATATGGTGAAATTTAGCATGTATCATTATTCTGTTTGGAATTTCAACTGACAATTAAGTTTAATATATATTAATACAAATAACAAAAACCATTTCTATAATATACAAAAATAATAATAATTATTGAAACAAATTGTCATTAACAACAAATAATGGAAATCTCATATCTTCCCTTTCACTCTAACTATTTTTTACAAGCAATCTTAGTGGAAAATATATTTTTTTGACCTTTCCCATATAAGTAAAAAAGAAAATATGATACTAAAATTATTATTAAGTATTTTTGAGGCTACCTATAAGTATTATTATTATTATTAAGTATTTCCGATTAAATCAGCAAATATTTTAGATAACTAATATATTTATAAAAGGAAAAAAATAAGATTTTTTAACAATATCCAAATTTTTTTTCTCCTTTAACAGTTCCATTACGGGATTCGGAGTTCTACAATATTCATTATAATAATTATAGAATATTTAATAGTTGACCATTGCATTATAAAGGAAGGAGATGGTCTGGGGTAGCGGTCATAAATAGGCTAAATAGTGGCAAAACTATCTTATTGAAAGAAAACGTTTCGACCAGACTTTGCAGGTCTTCTTTATGGCTGGAACGGACTAGATACAAACAGATAGAGAATTGTGGAAGTTACGTAATATTATGACAAAAAATTATAAGCAATGTGAATAAGCTTATTAAAACTTATTATTTTCTGTTTATATTTTAATGTACTTACTGTTTATAATTTTAATAAGTTTATTCACATTGTTATTAATTTTTCGTCATAATATTATGTAACTTCCACAATTCTCTATCTTTCTGCATCTTGTATTGTCTTTTAATAAAATAGTTTTGCCACTATTCAGCTTATTTATGACCGCCACCCCGGACTATTTCCTTCCTTTATAATAATTATAGTTACAAATCAATTGATAATACAGAAAAACTTAAAATAAAACTTATATTTTTGAAGTACAATAATTTTTATAAAAATAATATATTAGAAGAAAGCACAATGCAGACTTATTTATGAAGCGCGCACGAATTAGATTTTGTTTTTTTTTAATAAATATTCAAAAATATATTTTATAAAATTACTTTTTATAGTGTTAAAACACAATGCAAACAATAAATCAAAAAATTTTAAACTTGATTTTTTCTACTTCTGACCGCTATAACATTTATGCATATTATATAATTTAAAAAATCTTAACAATCTTAACAAAAATCTTTATTGTATGTTATGATTTAAAATAAAAATAATTTCAGTATATGCAAATTTAAAAATGTTCTCACACTCAATTCGAACTACCTCTCTATATAACAGCCCTAATGAAGACTAGAACTTTACAGGTCGAAACGTCGGCAAATTTATGTTGAAATAAATATTATTATTTATTTTTGCCTTTTAATTTCTGACTGATCACCCCAGCCATCCTTCTCTAAAAAAAATATTTTTAAATATTTTATTTTTATTATAACCAAAATAAGACAAAATCAACTAATTTGTTGCTCATTGTTTCATGCCAAATCCTTTGTCTGGCAATGACAATACGACAATATTGACACATTTAGTACTGACAGAGATGTGTTACAATGTAATATTAATTTCTCTGTAGGAATTGATGTTGCTGGCAAGACATTGTCGTGGACCCAACAATGTACACGGATCTTCCTCCGCAAACTCAACCGATACATTGTTGGCTTCATCAAACTTGTATTCTGTCTTTCACTCGGACTCCGCCATTGTTGCCAATTTCCATCCATTGTTTTTTTTTCAATTAGCAGAGGTTGTAATAATTCCCTAGGGGTATATTTGATGCTTGTACAAACAGTGAAAAATAAAATATTTCTGGTTCGCCCCCAAAAAAAAATGTTGAAAAGAAAAAGAAGAATTTACTAAGCCGGTAATTTATTTTAGGGGGCAACTTTTCGGAGGAAACCCCGTAAATCAATTTCTGAATATAATTTATTCTATTCGCAATGAAAGGAATGAGATGTTAATGCAAAGCCCTCAACTTATCGCCGTATTTTTCTTCTTACAACTTTTTACTTCTCGTCGTCTTAACACATTATTCATAGGAATATATATAAAAAAATAATGATCATAAAATAAAATAAATATTTTTTAAATTATAATTATTCATAAATTATTCCATGGCATGCGGTACCATAGGTGTTCAATAATTATCATACAGCGACAAAAATAAACGTTTTTATACAATTTTGTACCAAAATTTTATTAATTAATAGTGATAAAAAATAATATTTTTAAAATTAAACGTTGTCTTAATTACAGTAAAATCTTACTTAATGATTATTATAAATCATACGCAGATCATTTTTCTTTACTTGCATTTTGAAAAAAATACAAAAACAAACATAAAGCGACATAATTGAGAAATTTCAGAAGGGAAACGAACATATACTTAGTGTAAACAATCAATCACTAAATTACTTGAGCAATTTTATAACAATATAAAGTATCATTAGGTTTTTTACTTTTTTTTTTTTTAAACCACTTGTATTTAATTTATTTCAGAAAGAAAGAACTATTTTTTTATTTATTTATTGGGAAGGATAGAGAAAAAATAATGAACTAATTTGACAAAAAAAAACCAACGCGCGGTGGACGGTGGAAAAATTTTTGGATTTTATATATCTTGAAACACAATAACTTTGAGAATGGTTAAAATTGTTTAACTTTTTCTATTTTTTACTTGTGTTAAATTTTGTTAACTGCTTTCTTCAAGGAATAGACTATGTAATATATTTATAATTATAACATTACAAAGCTTGATTTTGATACATTTTTTTTAACAGTAACTGGAAATATGAATTTCATATTCTAATTTATAAAAAGTTTAACACCGAAAGAGTAACGTTTTTTCATGGTATTCGCTTGAATTGTTTCATTTATTTATTTATTTTTGTATACAATTCTTTTAAGCAAATAGTATCTTAAATGTATAATATAATATATCATATTCTCAGCCACATACCGGTGATCAATGTACGTACAAAACTTAAAAAACTATCTTTAGGACACAATGAAACGCATATTTTTTTTATTTTATAAACTAAATATTACTTTTATTTTATATGTATGATTAATATAGAAATTTAGTGATTTGAATAATATTAAATATGAATAATAATATTATTGGTTTGTCGTTTTGAATATGCCCGATACCAAAATTACCAGAAAAAAAGATTTTCGAATTAACGTGGACTGAATTTTCCCATATGGCTGTCGATAAGTTGTAATTCATATTAATTCACACTTTTTTTTTTTTTTTAAATACTAAAGGTGAGAGTTTTCTTATGAGGGATAAACTTCATTAAGTCATGATCAAATTCTTACTCATACCTGAATACAAAATTTTAAAAACTGTACGAAATTATTAATTGTAAGACTAACTTAAAACTCCGACTTAAGAATGCTTTAAACTCTTATATGGAACATTAAAATTCTACATGATAACTAATTTTTTATACTGGCTTATATTAATAACAAATAATAGGAAAAAATATTTTGAAAATTACAAAATCGAGGCTCAATGAAAAAAAAATTTAAGGGTATTAAAATTTAATAAAGCATGTAACCAAAAGTCTGTAACGGACAGAGAAAAAAAATCGCTGAAAAAACAATTCATAGTTGACGTGATTTTCGCTTGTTTAGTTTTTTTCGGCGGACTTCATAGGAAAGCAGTTTCCGCTGTTTTCGCCGAAATAATGTAATATTAATTGAGAAAAAAGATAAAAAATAATCTAGCACAACATCCTCGAAGCGAAATTTTCTCACATCTATAACTGCCCGTTGTCATATTAATTACTTGCTGAATTCTTTATATAGGATACAACTTTTTATGTCACAAAAAAAAAAAACAACTAACAATAAAAGGGAGTTTTTTGTATCGAGAAATTTCACAGAAAGATAAAAATATCACCATTGTTTCACTTACTCATTGAAGACATACTTTCTCACGCTAATAATAATCAATAAAATAAAAAATCCTATCGCTATCACTTTGTATATTATATTGTATAAATATATTACATGAATAAATATAAGAGTATGATCAAGCGTTGATAGAAATGATAAAATATAACAAATCTCCAATAGATTAGTTTGAATATAATTACAATAATAAATCTTATATTAACGATAACTTTTAGGATACGAATTTACAAAAAATACATGCCAAATAAAAAGAACAGGATTTTAATAGTTTTAAACTAAAAATTGCGGTATATATTTTTTATTTTATGTTTGTGAAAAATGTCTAGACTTAAAAAAAAAAAATTTTAGAAATCTACAGTACACATTTTTTTCTCTGAAATGACTGACAACATGAAATAGAACGCGCAAAAAATTAATAACATTCTGCTGAAAATATTAAGTAAATAAACCTGTTAACCTATGCAAGACAAGTTAAGCTGAAACTAGACAGCACTACTTGTTTATTTCACTATTTTTATGTGAACGACTTACTAAAATAATCTATATATAACGGAATTTTAATAATTTTTTATTCCCTTTGAAGTATAAATATGATATAAAAAAATGGACCGGTACCCTAACGACTAAGGATCAAATTATTTCAGAATTACGTTAAGAATAAGTCATTTCTTTTTTCAATTATATTCAAAATACTAAATAAAATGTAGAACTTTAAGTTCGTTATCAATAAGGATGGATGTGATAAAGTAAACCTTATTAGATTAGTTAAAATATTTAAAAAATAATTTTTCTGGTTTCATGCAATAAAATAATCCAGCCATTAAACCTAGTTTAAATTCATTCAGATAAATAATTTTTAAAGTAATCTAATTTTTAATACTGAATAAATGTCATTTTTCATTAACAAACTAAAACAGGTTAGATGGTAATATAGTAGTGTATTATTACCGTTTTCTTCATTTAAATAAATATATTTTTATGCAGTTAATTGTCATTATATTCAACTTAGTGAGAAACACTCAGATAAAATTTTGTAGAACAAATTTTATTTTATTTTACGTTTTGGTATCCGTTTTTAGTCTTTAAATTAGATTGATAACTTTTTTTACATTTCACTTATTTATTTTTTAGTATTTTAAACTATGAGTGAGAGACATTTCGGAAAAATATATTTTTTTAAATCAAGAAAAAGCAAAAACTTAATCCATCCGTGTTATGTAACGAAATGCGTTCAATTTTGTAATAAACACACTATAAACAAATTTAAAAAATATATACGTAAATATAAACACATATTTTGAATAAATTATGTACGATAGCTTATATTTTAAAACATTATTTATTTAATGATATATTTTAGTAAATTATATACATTTGACACTTCGTTCATCGGAAAGGTAACTGATCAAATCTAATAGACTGACATAAAAATTATTACGAGATTTTATGTTATCAAGTGGTGGGGTTTTATTTAGATCATAATATAACTACTCTTACAGTTTTATACCTTCATAATGGTCTTATAAATAATATCTCCACACTATCTAGAATTTCATGGTTTTTTTTTATCAGCATATGTAACTGAATTATAATGTTAAATATTTTAAAAGTTTTTTTTTAAAGAGATTATATCAATATGAAGCGGAGCTGTTGTGTTTACAAAAAGCTACGGCCAGATTAAAGCAAGCAAGGAACTGTGTTATCTGTTGAAATTTTCAAATAAAAAATAAGGAGAATTAATAGTAAAATTTAAAATTTATTATTATGAAGAATTTTATCAGTAGATGATTGAAGGATTACGGTAATTTGACTATCGCGTTTGTTTGTTTATCGCACTTGAAAATTGAATTTGTTTTTTAAAAATAAATTATTCAGGGATTACACAGCTGGCTAAAGTGTAGCGTGGGATAAAAATTTCGGGAACACAAAACAAACAATGGTTCGTCGCCGGAGCTTCCGATGTCGTGAGCAGTCGAAGGGAGCAATGACACAGCCTGACAGAGTGCATAGTGCATCAAGACATCGAGAATGCAAGAGTGCAAGACAAACAATGACAGAGCAAGCGGGTCGTGCTGTGTGGCCTAAGGTGGGTGGTCTAAGGCCTTACCTTTGTGGTGCCTCACGTGGCGCGGCGAAGTGCAGCACGGCTTCTCGTAGTAAGTGGCCCAGTGGTTCGAAACGTCGTCGGCGAGGATGTTCTCGAAGAGGTCCAGTTCGACGGCCACGGCCAGCAGCAAGGCGCTCCTCACGAAGAAGGAAAAACTTTTCATATTGTCACTTTTTATAAACTACTTCCCGAACGTGATAGTCAGATATCAAGCGGCCATAACACAGATGGGACTTAGTGTTATCAGTTCGACGACTAAGTCCGCCACATTACGTGCTCTCGATAAGAGAACGAGCTGAGAGGCGATACAGAGCCAGCGGAGGCAGAGCGGGGACTGAGGGAGGTGAGCCAGCGACGTCCCCGCCTCGGGCGGAGTCGGCTCCGCTCGGCAATCTCCGGAACAGATGCTCGCACAATAGACAGCTACACTTTCAGCCGACGGTTAACTCCTGTCCCGCAAAGGATCGCCTCTGACAAAAAATGCCGAACTCTTTGTGAGGGCCGGATTGTGGGGCTCAATGGAGTAACTAATCCGGATGATGTGTAACATTTGGTACCTATTATGTCCTGCCCTGGGGACCGCGTCTACCTGTCTATCCGCAGGTCTTTGGGAAACATTTCTCCTGGAATTTGCCCCAAAGTTCAGTTGTATTTATAAAACCTTCTTAGTAATATATATGTAAATAAAAAAAAACTTTGAAAGACCCAAGGTTCGATGTCTATATCGAGCCACAATGGGCTGAACCTTCAAAAATTCAAATAGCTGTTTTATCAATTAAATTAATAATACTTGAAATAAAATAGCTGTTTATAACACTAGATCAGCAAAAATACACCGTTTATGAAAAACATCGGTTAATATACATTTTTAATGATGGAAAGTTAGTGAGGGTTACAGTCACAGAAAGAAATATAAATATAAAAACCGATTTTATAAATATATTAAAACAAAATTTATGTTTTATGCCAATAAATATATTCTAAAACTGTGTTTAGACAATTCACAAACTATGAGAAACTCAATTACCTAAGTTAATTAACAGCGACATTATTGCTAAACTAAATTATTTATTTTGTTTCTCTTGTTACCGACAACAGATGAAAAACAGAAATAAAAATATTATTATAGTGAAATATATATATATATTTTTTTATTGTTCTATATTTAATGAAATGTCTAAACGCACCTTAAGATTATTAATAGATATCAAATATATCATTAATAGATGGCATATTCTCAATTATTTGCAGATAATCTATATTGTGTTGTCATATCTTTATTAAAAGTCATCTTTTTTTTCTTTTATTATATTTTTATTGGAAGAATAACAATATAATCTGTCACAATTAAGCGAATTAGGTATTAAGGCTCTAAGTGTACATTAATACTATTAAATACAAATTGGGAAAAAAGAAATAAGAAGAAAACATGTGAGTAAAAATATATATATTAAAAATAAAAAAAATTGTAAAAAGTAACTAAAAGTGCATTGAAAAAATATATATTTGCCACACATTCATTCCTGTAAACAATATTAACATTCATTCAGGCTAGAAAACTCTGAACCTTGCCTTGCCGCTCTCTCGTGAAAGATAAGGCAGGGATTTGAAAAATTTAGGATATATTTTTAATTTAGAATTAAACATGAATATTAAAATATTAATATAAAAAATTACCTCCCCGGCGGGGAATCGAACCCCGGTCTCCCGCGTGACAGGCGGGGATACTTACCACTATACTACCGAGGACTGGTGAGTATTAATATAATAAATTAACTACTTTTTTTTTAGTAATGATTATATTTGCTTTTGTTAAAGAAAGCAGAAATTTTTAAAAGAAAAAAATATAGATTGTATATTTTTTTTATAAGTATTATTTGTAACTAATCAGTGTCTTTCTCCTATGTAATACAAAAATGTGTAAAATGGATAATCGATTCGAAAACGTCGCTGTGATATCCCAAGCATGAAGCTGCTTTAAATACGTGATTTCAGTTTTGTATGAATTTTTCTTTTTGAGTTAGGCCATCACGTACAGAAACAAACAACTTTATGGAACTTAGCTATTTGGACTGATGGAATCTTAAAACTAAAGTAAAAAATATATACAATAAAATAATAGCAAAAATATAAAATACTTATAAAAAGAAAAAGAAGAAAAAAAATACATCAAAAGAATAATGAAAAGAAAAAAAAATTATTTGTCACACTCATTCCTAAAAAGTTTCTAATAATTTTTATTTGGTTGTTTCTGTCTACTTCCTTACCCTGATAAAGACCTAAAAATTAGACGTCCACACAAAATACAATAAACTTTTTTTTTTATTTGTTTCTCATCTAACAAACTTCCATCCATATTATCCTCGGTCAACTATTTCTCCACCAGTACTCCAACGCTTATAGAGCTCAATTCATATAATTATATTATATTAATTATAAACTGTCTTATTTATCATTACCTGAGGCCATGTTTTGTTATGTTAGTTTGAACATTTTTGAACGAAACATATCAAAATAAGTCTCGAAAACATTACAAAAAAATAAAACATTAAATTTTGAAATTTTTAAATTTCCGTGAATTCCTTATTTGAACTAGATATTTAGGTATTCTTTAAATTGAAATCCTTTAATTCAGTTATCATATTTAGTTTTTAAAAAATTTAAAAAAATAATTTTAGCTAAAAATCGTTGTTTTCGGGACTCTTACTATTACGTGAAAATTGAGCGCTGATAGAGTTATACAATCCTAGTATATGTTGATTTATATTGTTATCTTTGAATATAAATGACAATTTGAATAAAAGTAACATTTAGATATCAATAAAATAGTTACACATCTAGCCGAGCCGGATAGTCGACTTTTGGTAACCGATTTTAGTTTACACATTTTATACATCATGTAGCTTTATTCATTATTGATTCAAAAATTTAATTTACCTGAAATTATTGGTTATACAACGATATTCTCGTTCCATCCTAACATTTTCATTGGAGAGAAAAGGACAATCGCTATGATTAAAAACATCACACTACTCAATGAAATCAGCAAAAAAACAAAATAAAAAACATCAAATTAACTTTATTTTACACCTTCACGCCAACATCTTGTCATCCTTTAACAATATTCCACTAAACCTTGTCAAATAAATCCGCTACTTAGACTCAATCTTGACAAGCCTCTTATCTGGAATCTTCTCACACATGACTGGAACGCTAAGAAGCTGTTGTAGATTTCGACTGCTATAACACTTAGTAGACAGACACTCAAACGTTCCCCTATCAAAATGTATGAGTTTCTGTATTACGACCAATGCCTCTTATTTCGTTTTAATAGTTTGATTGGAATCTTCAACCTCATTCACCGTACTTACCTTGTTTCTTTCGTTATTAATAAGTTCTCTCCGAGATTAATATCAAAAACCCCAAAAACGAAATAAAGCACATCTCAGTGAATATTTTGCAAGTAGTCCAACAATTTTAGAAAAAGAGTATTATAAGAGGCTTTCTTGAGAAATGTTAGAACATAATAGAGCAGAATGGTTCACATATAACTCAGTAAATCAATATTTTTTTATTTTTATTTATTTATTTAGATATATAATATTCTGTCTCGTGGACAATAATTATAGAGATAAATGAATACATTCACACCATATATACAGACAATACAAAATTAACAAAAGTAAAATAATGACTATATAATAATAAAAAAGAACTGTGTGCAATAAAAAAAATTAAATAAACTAAAGATAAGTAAATTAAAAACATAAAAACACAGTCATACCTATATACAATATATACAATCAGACAGGGAACCCCAAGCCAGGCTTCTCCCTCCAACTATAGATGGAAAAGCAGGACTAAGAGATCCCTGCGCTACTCTCTCAACTGAAAGGCTGAGCGATCTCATTGAAAGGCTTAGCGAACCCGAAGGTTCGATGCCGACACCACCAATCGCTTATTAATATACCTCTCTCCTTCCTTCAGATCGGCTATTTTCTCACCTTCGCTTCGGCTCGGACGTTTTCCAGTCGGTAGAGCAAATATTAACATTTTAAAAATTATTTCGTTACTAAGTCTAACAATTTTACAAGTGTATTTAATTCGCCGTGAATTGCCTTAATTATATTAATCGGAGACAATTCATAAATTCAATGTTGCGCAACCTCAACTCTGAATAACTGATGCTTCTTCGGTCCGAATATTCTACGCACATTCACTTATCATTTTTAGTTTTAATAATTTGGAAAAAAAGGAGTACAGTAATTTCAGTCGTTTGTTTAAAAATATTTATATCATTTTGAGTTATTATCCTTCTGTCAAATCTTAGTCCCAGGTAATGCACTTATCTCCGTTTGAATTATATTGTCGCTGATAAAAACTGGTGTAAATATATTAAATAAATAAAAAAAATAAAATCAGGATCTGCAGTGAAACGTAGCGATGGACTGAAAGGAGACAGTGTGTAGCGGAATGCGGTAGATTCGGTGCTCATTAAAACGTTTGCTAATTAGAACAAGTTCCCAGGAACGAACCCGCGCGGCAAAAACTCACAAACATTCGCGTAGTTTTTCACATTTTTTTTTTGCGATGGAATGAAATTTCCGAAGGCCATAATTAGCATTTACCGATCAATGTATCCTGTTGCTACAAAATAAAAATCTATATTTACACTTATTTACACGCTACAAAGCAGGCGAGGAAAGTATCGTAAAGGCTAAATTTTTCGATGTGCAGTTTTCAGCAACATTATATTATATCATTTCATTGATAATTTGAACTTGGATTACCAAAAATATGACGAACTTTTTTTACTTGTATATCGCTATAAAAGAATAAACATTTCATAGAAAAATAATACTAAACAATATAATAAACACGAAATAGGACAAATTTGAGAATAACAAATATTCTATAATAGTAGGCCCGTGTGAAAAATTTAAACATCATATTGTTAATTGATCCAATGCCAAATTAACAACAAATTAAAATAATTAAACCTATCATAAGATAAAGAAAACAATTATTACTTTATCGATAAATATAATCGACAAAGGAAACAAAATTAATTTAAAACTTCATTAATGTTTGAAACATAAGGGAAAAGTGTGTAATTTTTTAGTTATTCGCAAATAAAATTTCTTTTCTTTCATAACTTTTTTGCCTGAATTTTCGGGATGATTGGACTATTATAAGAAGGAAGCCTTCGAAATTGTTGGCTCAATCTTGAGATGAGGCTTGCCGATCTAAAACACCATCGATAAATAATATAAACTCCTCCTGTCTCGATCATAGAGACCTCAAGTCAACGAAGTGAGACATGCATTCAATGACAGTACTACAATTAACGTAAGTTTGTGGATTGAAAATGGTACGTTTTTGGGCTTAAAAACGCAGGGCCTTGTTCGGGGTCTTGCTGTACGCATCAAAATCTTCAAAGCCCGATTTTTTCCGTATCGATCTTACAGACTTATCTTACAACCGTTTCAGTATTGAAGCCTAGCAAAATTTTTGTATCGACTTTATTTATTTTAGAAAGAAAAACAAAAGCGGAGAATACGATTCACTAATCCTCTAATTAAAAATTCTGAATTCAGCTGTACCCTATTCAAGATATTTGAGCATGACATGAGCATATATTTGGTACAAAACTGATTTCGAGCCTTACTGTAATAATATATGTCGGGATATTTAACAATCTTGTTCCTTAGGAGGCCAAAAGTTTGTCATTGCCAGTAGTATATTATGTAACGTAATCGGGAACATTTCGTTTTTTTGTGTAATATTTCTTTCTTGTATTCGTTTTAATGCCCTTCATTATGATAAAAAAAATAATTTTAATTTTTAAAAGTTATTCTTTTTTTTATATCATACATATAGTTCTACGAGATATGGGCAAATTATACTCTAAGATCTAGTAGTAAATATTTTACTCAACTGAATCACTATTGGAAATTCAATCACTACTCCAGTCAATCGTTTGACATCAACTGAAGTAGTGATTAAATTCTATGCACTAAAAAAACATCAGTATTTGAGTAAAAAAAACAGTAATCAGTACGAAGAGTAGCATTTGCCCAACTCTTAGTGCTTGCTACCAATGGGTAGATTCTCTACATTTAAAACGATTTGTATTAAGTAGCTAAGTGGGTTAAACTATTTTTATGAAGAGAAACAGAGATTTATATTTCCCACCTCGAAAAACTCTCAAATATGAATGTTCTTAGCTATCGATTTTTTTTTTATGATGGAATTTCATGGAGAACTTATGAATCATAGTCTCATACCATCTCCCTCAAATTCCTGGAAAATATGTTAAAAATGAAAAGAAACTTTGTTTGCGAATATTCAAAAAGTATACATTTTTTTACTACTTATAAAACAATCAAAGAGCTATATATATAAATAAAATAAAGGTTTTGTCTGTACATTAAATAGAATCAACCTGTTTCATGACATCTTTCCGTTTTATACATTACAGACACCAAATCCACTTTTTAAACATTTTTTGTCTGTCTGTATGTCCGCATTGTCCAACGAAGCTAAACTCAGCAATGGCACATGGTACACTTTTGAAATTTTGACATTATATTTAGGTTTGTTTGACTTAAAACATAGGTTTTAAATGAAAATAAAATATTGAGTAGAACCAAAGTTATGAATTCTTGAGTAATTTGGCTAGAGATCCCGCTTAGGCAGTTCCTTACGCCAACCTACTCTATCGCGACTTACAATTAAAATTTGTGCTATTTAACTGATGAAAAAAAATTATTACAACTTAACGGGAAAATCCGAAATCCCGAACATCTGTAACGCGTTGTCACTTAAAACACACTTAAACCGAAATTTCTCAAAATGTTCTCAAATTTTAACTATACACCCGTACACTACGGGTACATCAGCTAGTATTACTATATTACTTAACTATACTAATTAATGTACACATGTTTTGGTTTATTATTGTAAGTGAACTAATGTTATCTGTAAGAAGAACATTAGTTTCTGTGTCTCAGAATACATTGTATTTACTTCTTTCTTCATTGTGTTGTCAATTGTATACCGATAAATATATTATACGAATTATTCGCCCGTCCCAACTAGCAATATATTTTGAAAAAAATGCAAAAGTTCACGAAAAACCCATAAAAGAAATCTATTTCATTAATAAATAAAAAGTGACAAGGAATACTTTATTTTCTAATTATTTCCCAACCCGTAGAAGTCTGTGGGCCGCTATTCCAGAAATTAAAGCACGCGCGGTACAACGGAAAACCCTCAAACCAGATTCAAAGTCTGGTGACCACAGGTTTGGAACTACCGATGTATATGAACTATTTATTTTTGGTTCAATTCAACTCGTGACAAATTAGGTGTAAACCAAATAAACAATTTATTTTAAAAAATAATAGTAAACTCCAATCCAGTGTTCACTCATACACAAATTTCATTACCACTTCAGATTACAAAACGAATTCTACGCCTGTGGTATTTTGGATCTTTTCGAAATACCATGAAATCCTCAAATAAGTATGGACAATCACTGTGCCTTACACACAAACTCTTCGAAGTGTCAATATATACAAAATATGAAATTCAAATTTATATTCGAGAAGGAGTTGATCGGGGGGTGCGGTCAAATAAATACTAAATTATACAAATAGTATTATTTAAATTTTGCCGACGTTTCGACCCACTTTGCAAGTCTTTATCAGAGCTACAAAAGATACAAAACATGGTGAAAATAAAATAAATTAATATAAGTAGATATAAATTAAGAAGTTGTCTGATAAGAAATAAAAATATGACATCAGAGATATAGTGTGTGACAATGTAGTTAAAATATCAAGTATTATGTATATAGAAGATGCAAACAAAAATAGAAGATAAGTATGAATAAAAATAGAAAACAAAGGCGAATATAGCATGTAAGTTAAATTTCTTTATTTCTTAACCTTTAGTCCCGTTATCTGTTTACCTATAGTTATCAAATGTAACCTCCACTAGCTTTTTATCCACTGATATCTTGTTATTATTTTAGCTTTACTATATCAATACTTATTCAATTTTCAATCTGTTTATTCGTTAACACCCATTTTCTTTATCTGTTAACCTAAAGTTATCAAATGTAATATTTATTAGGTTGTTATACACTCATTCCTTATCTTTTACCGCAATCTGTTTACTTTTAACTTACATGCCATATTCTCTTCTGTTTTCTATTTGTATTCATACTTATTTTCCATTTTTGTTTGTATCTTCTACATATATAATACTTGATATTTTAACTACATTGTCACATACCATATCTCTGATATCATCTTTTTATTTCTTTATCAGACTACTTCTTCTTAATTTATATCTACTTATATTCATTTATTTTATTTTCACCATGTTTTGTATTTTTTGTAGCCCTGATGAAGACCTGCAAAGTGGGTCGAAACGTCGACTAAAATTAAATAACACTATTTGTATAATTTAGTATTTAATTGAACGCACCCCCCGATCAACACCTTCTCGTGTTATATCACCGTCAACCATCTCTACATCATTACAAATTTATATTCATTGGTAGTTGAGGAAGAACACACATAATACTTAATTTTTTTAAATATCAATATTTATAACCATCCTGCTTCCTTTCCTAACTTCCAATTTACTATTATTAAGATAGCAACATTGTACGAAGCAACTTCAGAACGAACTTAAATTATTAATTACTGCATTTATATCCAGAGGGCTCTCTCGCCTTGGATAAAGTTCCCCCAGAAATTTAAATCTCATCCCAACTTAATCAGGAAAGACCTTCTCCTCAGATTTATTATTAACACGAATAAATGAGCTTTAATGAAGCACAACAATCGACTTTCCCTTTCCTCTTAGTCCGAGTTAACAATTCAGGGCCTCCGAGGGCAGCTCAAGCATCCAGCTTCTTTTCAGTTCGTCCTATTAATTTTTTTCAATTGCTGTAATTCATATTTCCCCAAAACAAAACATGGACGTTCCAATTATAGCCGGCGACGAGATTCAGTTACAAGTGTTCCTTTCGAGAACGATGTTCTTTCTCCACCATGTTTTGTTCTCCGAAGAACAGAAGGAAATCCGAAAGGCCGCCGTGGTACCCGTACTATGGAGTTCCAGCGGAACAACAGCTTAGCTCCAATAACGGCATCAATTCTCTTCGTTAATAATTCTCCAGTTGCTATTGTCTGCATTTCGCCAACTCGTCGGGAAATAAACTTGATTAATTATGAAGTACAAGACCTTCGTTTTTAAAACCATCTTTTCAATGAATAGAAATAAACGAAGTTGTTAATTGAGTTCTGTTTAATATTTGCAAGACAAAATATATATTGCGTCCACTTGTACGACTTTCCTACCTATTTCAGAAGCGTTTTGTTCATAAAGAAACAAAAGAAAAAAAAATGAACTAGATTCATTTGCCTGAAAATAGATCAAAGAAAATATTTAGGTACGATTTATTTGATAAATTAAAGCAATGTAAACCGGCTTAAGGTAGATCAGTGTAAAAAATTCAATACTCTCTAATACTGCTGATCAAAAACTTTTTGCCATAGCTTAGTATTGTCAAACAATAATTTCTGTTAAAAGTAGAGGAAATAGTGAAGCGTGTGTGATGTGGGCAACAGATTTTCTTACTTTCACTTAGTCATTTTTTTTCTCTCATTCACCCCTTTCTGACACCAGAACATGAACCCATAATCTTACATTGGAAATTGAACAGCTGTAACTTCGTTAATAGTTATAAAAATGAACAATTTTGGGGCTCTGAAACGTATAGATCTTAAAACCGCATATCGGAAATTTGACCCGATTGCAATACTTACCTAGTATAGGTAGGAAAGTAAAAACATCACCAATTTGAGCTGAAATAGAATTCAAATAATAAGTAACATATATAAGAATTATTACTTATGTCCTAAACGAATGTCCTGCTTTGACGGATATAAAGAATCAAACATATGTAAATGATTACATACAAAAATCAAAATTATATTGGGCAGCAAGATGTCGGATGGTCGAATGATGGCGAAGGAAAAAAAAAAAAAAAAAAAACTTTCACTTACCTAAATATGAAATATATAGTAAACGAAAGTATTACGATCTTGAAGATTTACGAATCTCTGTTTTCAACGAAAATACACGTTTTGAGGTCCTCTAAGTTCAAATAACCAAGTCACGCAATATGGTTTGTGTGTGTGTTAACAGTCTAGTTCAAAAACGAAAAGTTATACGAATACGAAATTGCATATTTACGGTTATTATATGCCTAGGATGTTACAGCAACTTTTTTGTCAAAATCGTCTAAACGGAAGTGGCACTTTATATCGTATTCTGTTTATCTAAGTTATAAATTGGAAGATATATAAATAAAGATTATTATTATCATCAAAGTGAATATTGGAATTTCCGAAGGAGAGACGACCTGGTCTGTGATATTAACCAGTTTCACAAGTTAGCGGATGCGCAAAGCACACATGAGGCGAGAGGTAACAGACAGTATCACGCCCTCTGGATTTAACTTGCCCCAACTTGATTAAGTCCAATATTATGTCACTCCGCTTAACGACTTACTAGTTTTACAATGTCTACATCCCGCTTCAGCTTTTAACAGGCCAACCTGAGCAAATGGTCGAGAATTAAACCGTACTAACTTTCTTGCCATACCCTAGTATAATATAATAATAATAATAATAAGTATAATATATAATCTCATAAAATAAACTAATTATTGTCTACACTAAATTAAGAGAGTTGATGTGAATTGTGATGAAATTTCTTCTATGATCCGTTTTTCAGTCCCGATGGTTTGGCAAATATTTATAGACTAGTTGGCCCCTGCGAAAAATTCGCACAACAGATTGTTATCAAATGCCAAATTAATAATGCAATATATCAAAAGGTAAAGACATGAAATGTTACTTTATCAATAAATATAATCGACAAAGAAAACAAAAATTAATTTAAATCTTAATTTTTATTTGGAACCAACTGTTTACAAATTTCAGTAAGCTGTATCTTTGCTACAAATTGTCCGATTTCGATGATTTTTTTTTCCTTTTGTAGGGAATATAGTTATGGGTATAACCAAGGGTATTACCAAAATTGTGTAATTTTTTAGTTATTCGCAAATAAAGTTTGTTTCTTTCATAACTTGTTTGCCTGAATTTTCGGGATAATTGAAATATTTTCTCCGCCTGAAAGAGAAGGAAGCCTTTGAAATTGGTGCCTCAATCTTGAGATTTGGTGAAAAATTAACTATGATGTGGCTTGCCGATCAAAAACCCCATCGATAAATAATATAAACTCCTCCTCTCTCGATCATAGAGACCTCAAGTCGACGAAATGAGAAATGTATTCAACGACAGTACTACAATTAACGTAAGGTTGTGTGGACGCGCACTCTATGCCTTGCGTTATCTCGAAAATAGTACGTTTTGGGGCTTAAAAACGCAGGATCCGATAGTTCCAGAGGAACTATCTGGGTATTGCTGTACGCATCAAAATCTTTAAGATCCAATTTGTCACGTATCGATCTACAGACCTACCACCGTTCCAGTATAGAAGCCTAGCAAAATGTTTGTATCGACTTCATTTATTTTAGAAAGAAAAACAAAAGTGGAGAATACGATTCGCTAACCCCCGTGAAATTCTGAATCCAACGGTACCCCATTCATGGTATTTGAGCATGACAGGAGCATATATTTGGTACAAAACTGATTTCGAGCCTTAATGTAATAATATATGTGGGGATTTATTTTTGCTTAGTTGAGAATCAAGTGTTTGCATTTGCAACCTTTCAATTATATCCTAATTCACACACACACACACACATATATATATATATATTATCTTTATATGTTCACGGTGGTCTGTAATCTTTATATTAGTGGGCCTGCTGTCGGTAAGAGTACAGGAAGTGGCTTGATCGGCCTGAGGGAGAGGAGTGCCCAGCGGCTTCCCTTCCTGTCTTGAGTTTAGTACCCTGAGCCTCCGTAAAATCACATCAACAAAACGACTATAAAAGCCTACTTTTTTACTAGTCTCTCAGAAAAAAATGGAGATCTCTGGAAAAACACAACCGAAATAAATAAATAAATGATAAATCGCGTAACAGTTTAAAGGATAGACATTTTGTTTATTTCATTAGTTTATTTATTTTGTGTAAATAAATAAACATATAATGATTTAGAGAATACTAGCTGATATACCCATCATTGGCGGGTTTATAGTTAAAATTTGAGAATCTTTTTTTGAGGTGGATTTTGTATTTTGTGTTTTGAAATTTTTATGGCGAGGATTACGGAAGTCAAGATTTCGCAATAGTCATAACAAAAACTTTGTTATTCGGCTAGGTACCACTCAACTAAACCGACCCATACCGATCCATTAAAATTTGTTGTGTTTAATTTTCATTTATGATGAAGCGAGGAGATTGTGGAGTCGATTGAAATAATCAAAAAGAGTTGTAGTCTCTCCACTTCTTTAAACTCTGCTTTATGCTGACTTTTTATCCTGATTTCCGGCTAGACCGTTGGTTAATCCTAAAAATGTATAGGACAACATTTGTTAGGCTCCAGAAATTGAATTGAATGACACCTTGAATGGGACAAAGTTGAAAAATGAGTGAGTTTTACCCATTTTATGTGATAACGCATTACAGATGTTCGGTATTCCGGATTTTTTCTGTTGCGTTGTGATAATTTTTTTCATCAGTTGAATAGTACAACTTTTAGTTGTGAGTCGCGATAAAGTAGGTTGGCATGAGAAACGAAGTAAATAACTGTCTAACCGGGATCTCTAGACAAATTACTCAAGAATTTATAACTTTGGTTCTACTCAATATTTTGTTTTCATTTAAAGCCTATGTTTTAAGTCAATCAAACCTAAATACAATGTCAAAATTTCAAAAGTCTACCATGTGCCATTGCTGAGCTTTGATTCGTTGGACAATGCGGACATACAGACAGACAAATGTTTTAAAAATGGATTTGGTGTCTGTAATGTATAAACGGAAAGATTCTATTCAATGTACAGACAAAACCTTTATTTTATTTATATAGATAGTTCTTTGATTGTTTTTTAAGTAGTAAAAAAATGTATACTTTTTGAATATTCGCAAATAAAGTTTTTTTTCATTTTTAACTTATTTTCCAGGAATTTGGAAGAGGAGATAGTACGAGACTATGATTCCTCAGTTCTCCATAAAATTCCGGCATAAAAAAAAAATCGATTGCTTAGAACAATCACATTTGAGAATTATTCGATGTTCGGTATTTCGGATCAAGAATTCATAACTTTGGTTCTACTCAATATTTTGTTTTCATTTAAAGTCAAGCAAACCTAAAGGTAATGTCCAAATTTCAAAAGTCTACCATTAGCCATTGCCGAGCTTACAACTAACATAATTTCGTTGGACAATGCGGACATCCAGGCAGACAACAAATTTTTTTAAAGTGGATTTGTTGTCTGTAATGTATAAAACGAAAATATATCATGAAACGGGTTGATTCTATTTAATATACAGACAAAACCTTTATTTTATTTATATAGATGTTCTTTAACCTATAAACATATGTTTATTATCAACATTAACCGAGATCTCTAGCCAAATTAATCAAGAATTCATAACTTTGGTTATACTCAATATTTTGTTTTCATTCATTCAAGCCTATGTTTTAAGTCAAGCAAACCCCAATATAATGTTAAAATTTCAAAAGTCTACAATAAACCATTTCTGAGCTTAGCCCTGACAAAATTTCGTTTCAATGCGGACATACAGACAGACAAAACTTTTTTTAAAAGTGGATTTGGTGTCTGCAATGTATGAAACAGAAATATATCATAACACGGGTTGATTCCATTCAATGGACAGACAAAATATTTATTTTATTTATATAGATTACAGTCAATTGATAAAATGTCATATAATTACTAAATTAGTTATTAACCAATGAGCATACAGATATTAATTTACAAACGAACTGCTGTTAATAAAACATTTTGATTCTATATCTAATTGCAGAGTTGGAATGATTGAGTTGTGGCGTGGCAGCGTGTACACATGGCATATGGCAAACTCCTCCAATAACCTGTTTATTCATTTGCATATGAAGATATGCAATTATGCAAATTCAACTGTCAGTTGGAAATCAGAACGTATTGCTCCTGCAGGAAGTGAAACTAATGAACAAAAAAATATTTATCAAAAAGACTGAAAAAGTTAAAATCTTTAAAGTTAATGTATACAAATAACAAATTAAAGCAATTTAGGTAAATAAAAAGGTTATTTTTGTCCTGTGTTTTGATTTTAGCTGTTAAATGTTTACGTTATTTAGTTCTCACGGTGGGTCTTTTCAAATTAATTGATTTGATATTTTTTTGAGGAGATTTATAAAATTATATTTTAAATGTATATAAAGAAGGAAATCTACTTGCTATGGAGTTATCAAATGATTTAAATTAAATTTAAATTTATCCTTTAAACTTTTCTAATAATAGTAAATATACCTGTTAAGTTTTTCTTATTTTATTCTTTAAGTTTTAATTTTAATGGTTTATGTAAAATTTTCTTCTAGAAATTTTTAATATTTACCTTGAAAAGTACCATTCTTTTAGCATTAATTTTTAGTTTTGAAATTGTATTTTTAACTTTTAATATTTAAATCATTAACATTTATTATAATTGTATTTGTAAACTTCTTTTAATCTTTAACTTTTAATTTTTATAACTTTAATTCAATTGTATTATTATATTAAACTGTGACTATTTTTTAACTTTCTAAACTGGAAATTGTATTTGTTAACTGTAGTGTTGTTATTTACGTCTAAGCAGAAGAGCCCATATTATTTATAAATAAATAAATAATTTAAATGTAATGAAGATTTGTCATAGTTAAATTTAATAGTAATTAATTACTTATAGTACAATCGATTGTCAACAGATTTCGATACATTAATATAACTATCGAATATAATATCGGAGCTGGTGAATCAAATACCGTCTAAGACGCTGCTGCTGCCTGCCGCCTTATTCCACAACTTGCCGTGTCTGATAAAACTTAAATGATCTCTACCCATTTGGCAGATAAAATAAAGCCATTTTTATTTTTGGTATTATAATATTTGTAACCAAATTATATTAATTTGAAGAATTTCATCAAAGAATAAATATTTTATTTTTGTTTTTAAATAGATATAAAATTTTTTTATAATTTTCAATTTTCAATTTTCCAATAGACTATAATGAACTATATAGGGTGTTTCAGTTCTTAATAATCAAACTCTAGGAAGTAATTCTAGACAAAATTTCCATAAAAAAATTTAATTTGATGAATGGCTCAATATTAATCGGAAAAAGAGTCAAATTTCGTATTTTCTTAAGGTGGCCATGTTTTCTCTTTCAAAGGAAGTAATAAAATAAAATATATTTGATTCAGATAATCAATAGCTTCATAATAAACTCGATAAAATTTCCTTCAAATATAAGTAGAGATTGTCTTTGACAAAACATTTAAAGGGGAATTTTGAGTCTCCAAACTCCGCTAAGTTATTTTATCATCCTACAGCTATAGTACAGATACCCCAATTTTATAAAAACTTCCTTGTTAAAAAGTTTTTATTACATATTAATTTATTTGAGGTTTGTTTTAGAATATATTTGATGTTCACCTTTATTTTTGTGAAAAATTATGTGATTTGATATTCTTCATTCCAGAGTATCTGTATTTTAAGAAAAAATAATCGAAAATTTATTACAAAGTTTTAATTCTTTATTTTTATATTTTTTTTCGATATACTTTTTATTCATTAAACACGTAGAGATGAATTTCAACTCTCTTCTAAAACAAATCATAAATAAATTTCTATACAAATAAAGCTTATTGAATACGGAAGTTTTTATAAAATCGAGATATCTGGAATATAGATGAAGGATAATAAAATGGTATCGTTATTAATCTATGATTTAATGAAAAACACAACTTAATGTTGTTTGGCCAATCAAAATTTCTCATTAAATGGTTTCGACAAAGACAAACTCTACATGTTTTGAAGAAAATTTTGTCTTGTTTACTATGAAGTAATTTTTAATTATCTGAATTAAATAAGTTTTGTGTTTTCACTTCCTATGAAAGAGAAAACTTGAACATCTTATGAAAAGACGAAAGTGGACTTATTGCAGTATGTTTTGAAATATTTAGAAAAATAGAACTTAAGCATAAATAAAAATTGTAATTGTTTCTTTCTTTAATAAAATTACATACATGTGTTCTTCACAATCTTATCTGGATAAGGCAGCATATATTTGTTTGTGAAAATCGACTATAATATGCTTAAAATTTTGTCCTTCCACTTTAAATAATTTAATGCAATATATGAAAGGTATTATACAATTTTTCAAACCGATTCACGTTGAGGTTACCGCTTTGTTTCGATGGATGATAATCTGATGTTATTGAAACTTTAAATATGCTTCAAGTAATTTTTGTAGTTTAGATTTTAATTTTTTTTTAAATGAGACGGTATTGAAGAAGCCAGTGTTTTTTTGTACTGCGAATATTTCAAAACGTTTACTCATAACCCGTTATTTTTCTTTCGTATTCGAAAATAATATTTCAAATATTGTTTCGCTTTTTTCCTCCTCAAATCCAAAGAAGGTTGGAGAAAAAATATCTGACTTATTAAAGAAGGATTCTGATTAATTTCATTCTTCATTTCAAATTCGCAGCTGTTGCTGAAGAACACCCCGGCCTGCTTTGTTTCGAATCCGGATCTGTTATTAATAACTTCATCTGTTCCAAGATCGGCTTCAATATTGAAAGCGATAAGCTGCGAGTGGAATAAATCGAGGGAAGAAAGAGTTTACAAAATATCACGACTAAAAATAATTATAAGATATTACTCAGATTTCACGTTCTATATTAAATAAACAAAGTAACTAAATAGAAATATGGATTTTTGACATTTCAAAGCAACTGAAACTATTCAGTGAGGCAAACTATGTGTGCCAAGTCTGAAAACAATGGTAATAAACTATTGTAAAATTAATTAATTAATTTTTTGGCACATAGAGTGCGCTGGCATGAAACCTTTGAACACATGCCTAATATATTTAGAGCTTGTAACACCAAAAAAAGTTTAATTGAAATCAGCTTTCCCTCCTCTGTAACCCCCCACCCCTTTTAAGTATCCAATCTGTTTTTTTAATCCGATATTATAAATATCATTTGACAAAAATCCTATAGTGACAAAAGGGCTTAAACTATTCTGATGAAACTAGCCAAAAGTTTAGATTATCAATCTCTCTAATATACAAAAATGTGTTCAGGCAACAGTGGGACGAATGTGCCAAATAAACATTTTATTCCTAGAATTATTTATGGCTTACTATGGTTAGAAATTAAAAATAAGAATAATTATAATTATATAAATGGCACAATGTATAATATAGATTTTTAAAGAAATTAAAAATGTGTTCCAACTATGATTTCGTTTTGTTTATTTTATGTTCATAAAATAGCATATAGTCTGAACAATATAATATATGTAAATTACCAATATACAAGTTGAGCAACGAATAGTTCAATTAAATTAACAGTTTGCGCAGTAATAAGAGTTATCATTTTCGATAATTCACAAGAAAGTTGTTTTTTTTTTTAAATATTTATATCTACCAAAAAGGCATAACAAAGTTTCCAGATTCCCTACTTTACTATAGATAAACGAATGTTCTCTACTGAATTCAAATATATAACAAAGACACGCATAAAAATAAATGTATATACATTTGCAATATATTTCATTAACTCCTTTTTCTTTTTCATCTCAAAATTATAATTGAAAATTTGTTAACAATAGGACTGATTATTTTTCATATCAAGATATTTTAAATATATAAAAAAAATTATTTTAATTTAATTTTGTATGCTTAGGAGTGATTTTGAACAATTTTCCCGAGATAAAGAGTAAACTATTAATACTATGGCCATTCAAAAAATAAATAAAAAGCTAAGAATAAATAAAGAATACTTTTATATATTCAAAATAAAAATAAGTATACAAAAAAAATGCAATAATAAGATAAGTTCAAGAATAGAAAAATGCAGATGGAAATTTAAATCTCTTATTAACAATAATGGTTTGAAAATTTATATTTGTGTTATATGTTATTATGTTTGAACAGAAATTGAAATTTGAAAATAAATAATGGGATTTTGGGATGTATTATATGTATTTACGTAATTTTGGGACTTGACCTATTGGGCTAGTAGACTTTTATTATTTTCTTAACTGGTTTTAATTTATATACATTCTTCATTAATGTAGATTATTTCTTTATTTATATTTCTTTACATGAAATTATTGGATTAAAATTATTCGATTTATAATAATTATATCGATTTTCACACATTCAAATTCCCAACATTGTTTTCTGGTCTATTGCCCTTCTCTCTCCTCAATAAAAATGTAAAGTCTTCAGCTATGGTTCAGAGATTTTTAGGCCTATCAACACCAGAATTTTGATGGTTCTTAGAAGCAGTTCAACTCCCAAAACGGCTGACTTATCATAAAATGCTAAATGATGATTCAAAGGATATTGGCGTGTAAACGCTAAACATTCAAACAATACGTAGGTGATAATTGGTTCAGGAGAAGAGCGGATATGAGTCAGCGATTGTAAACAGCTATTGTCGATAATAACGCCTAATAAACAATATCTATTGACGACTGGATTCGTTGAATTTAGATTAGCAATTATTGTGCTAATAGAAAATAAAATTAAATATATTTTGCAGTGTATCAACACACACAGCTGTCTCTTACTATCCTACATTCATTAGAATTTTAGAAATACTAGAAGTTCTTCATTTTCCTAAAGCGACTGGATAAGGAAAGTATTGTGATTGGGTCAAATTTTTAATGAATTTTTACGTTTCAGAGACCCCTGAGACCAAAAAATACATCTTCAGACATTGGTCTGTCTGTGCCAAGATAATTTCGAAAATAAAGTAGACCGATTTTGTAGCGTCTTTCTCTGTTTTGTAGAATTTTGACTACCGATGCCTGTGACACGATTGGACGCTTCCTTCAAAATAAGAAAAACATGAAAACGGGTGTAACGATTTTGATGGAACAGTTCTATAATCTTTAATTTTAAGTTACTTAAATTTTCACACATGTGAGTGATTTCCGAGAAAATTAAGAAACAACTCTAACTCGTTAAGTTTACATTAAAATTGTAAAATTGTTTCAAAGGTTATTAAACTTCCAATAAAACTAAAAACAAAAAAATATATATCATTTTTGAGTATGTCAGGATATATTTGTGATTTGTAATGGTTCTTATTTGTTCGTTAACAGACAGCATATAAATGTCAAATACTCAAGGTATTGGAGTACTTAAATACCTTTAGGGCTCGATACACGCCCTGAAGATGACCCATATGTTTGGGTTGAAACGTCGGCAGTAATAAAAACTTTATAATGATTGCGTCCTAAATATTTATCACCCGTGATGTATAGAACAGTCGAATAACTTCCTCTAATAATTGATTAAAATTTGTATATATAAAGGTAATTGTACAAATAAAAATACCCTCGATGAAATACAAATGAATATAGCGTCTCTAATTTTTACTTTCATTTTCCCTTTGTTTGAAAATACTTATTTCTGCTAAGAAGAGGGTGGTAAGTGAAAGATTTATGATGATCTCACCGCACCAGATTTTTTTATTAATCAAATAAGATCAATGAGAGAAAATTTGGTATTCGTAAAAAATTAATCATGAATTTATTAAATCATAATAACACTATTTTTCTTGAATGAAGAATGGATTTCACTCGAATTCTGTCTCGCTAACCTCCTCCCAACCTTTGCCCCGATCTAGTTCCAACCCTGTGTAACGCTAGAGTTTCATCCGCATCCTGGAATAAATACCAACACCAGGATGGTTATTAAAGATAAGAACTGGATCGAGACCAACATGAAGAAAGAGGTCTCATCGATATAAAAAATTCATAGCGGTAAATGGAGAGAGGACAATGGCGGAAGGATGATCTGGGAAGACCTTACATTAGCTGAGCTCCAAGAACTGGAGGACACGGATTATCTGTGATATTATGCTGGAGCAAGGATCATACCGCGCCAAATCCCTCAATCCTGCTAAAACTCGGAGTGATGCACATATTCCATATTATATACATTTTTATTATCACTCGCCTTCCTATGGAATGTACATATTTTCAAATAAGTTCATTTCTCTAAAGTTTAGTTACTGCCAGTCTGTGTAAGTTCAAACATTGTAAATTTGTTAACAAGATAGTTTGAAACATGAATGAAGTCAAAGCTATTTCCATTATCTTGGTCGATAACATTTAACAGAAAAAAGTAATTAATTTCCTTTGTTCATTATTTTATTTCCTTATTATTATGTTATTTGCTCACTCGTATGTGGCTTTAGCGCTCTCACTGAGTCTCCACTGGCTTTCAAACAGTGATGCTACTGGGAGAGAAGCGCTGGGATCTCTTTAAGCCCTGAATTGCCATTCCACATGAGAGCTGCATGCCATGGTTCAGAGTTCCCTAAGCTGAATGTAAACATTGTACATAGGAATGAATATGATATTTTTTTTTCTCTTTCTTTACTATTCTTTCAAAGTATTATTTTATTTTTACAAGTTTTTTCTTTTTCTTATTTTAATGCATATATTTTTACTTACATGCTTTCTTCTTATTTTTCCCCAATTTTAATTGTATAATGTATGAATGAAAATATAGAGCTATAATACTCAGTTCTCTAGATTGTGGCATATTGTATTGTTTTCCTTCAATAAAATTGAAGAAGTAACTAAAAAAAAATTGCTCACAGATTAATCTACTATGGAAATTATTGCCATGGCCTAACTGTTTTATTAATATTTGCCAAGAAAGAAAAACTTGTCTAGAAACTATATACCTAAAATTAGAAATAGAAAGAATAAATTAAAGAATTTAAACACAATAAAAAAAAATTAAAGGATAAAAGTGAATCAATCGACTAAAAGCTTATAAAGCATTAACATTTATTATTAAAAGTAGTTATCACTAAGAACTAGAGAAAATTTGAGGAAAGCAAAGTTGAATTAAGTTTTTTTTTTTTATTACTTTAATTAGTGTTTCTTAAGTGAAGTGTAATAATGTAATTTTTATGTGTTGATCACTGAGGAGCTTTTTTTGTTTATTTATTATTTTTTTAAATGTTTGCTTCTTTTTTATTCCGTTCTCCCCTTCCTCGCCTTTTAGGCTATACAAGACTTTCCTGGGCCAGAGGGTGAGGGCGGGGATTAATACCAGAGTAAAAAAACCTACAGGCACCGGACGCCAACGAAAGATATTTAGCATTTTGACTTTGTTCCATTTAGATGGTCGAGCATTGGATTCAAACTTTTCCTGTGAATAGCTAGAAAGAGTTTACGTAGTTTTAAATGAAAAGTACCCAGTTTCAGTCAACAAGAACCAAGCCATTTTTAAATACGACTATGTACATGCACTTTAGTGTTGCCCAAAATCGGTCTTGGTCTTGCACTTTGCAAGGCCGCCTAATACTTGCAAGACCAAGACTAATACTGGTCAACAAAATACTTTTTGTGAATAAAAATTAAGGCAAAATAGTTATCAATACTCAACAATTTCAGTCACTATGTGTAAAGAATTGGTATAAACAAAGTAATTTTGCATTTAACTCTTCCGATTTTTCATTTGGGCTTAGTTAGGTTTCCCCTATCTGAAAAAGTAAGTAAGATCTTATAGTAATAAGCTAATAAGTCTTAGTAGTAATAAGACTATTGCGAGAGTCTTGTGATAGACCAATACCAAGATCAAGACTTAGTCCGAAAAACCAAGACTCGTCGTTGTCTCGAATTTGGGCAACACTACTTCACATCGTTCTGGTTTGACCAAGAAAAAAGCAGTAAATGTTCTACCTCCTATTCCGTATAGTCCAGATATTGCATTCAGATTATGGTTCGTTTAGATCAATAGTTCGTTTTTCAGAAGGTCTGAATTTTTGTAATTACGATGACTAAAATTAAAAGAGTTCTTAGCCAAAACAAAACATACGGTGTGGTCCTGGATCAAATCCAATTACTGGCAGAAAGAAAAATTAATTTATGAGTAATATTCAGTTTACATGTTTAAAATATGTAACATCAAATAAAACTAAACTTATGCTCAGGGAATTTCGAACAACATAGAAAATAGATTCTGTCTCCAGAACGTGGTACTATAAACATTTTATTATTTTAAAAATAGTAGAAAATACTGCTTTAAATGTTTGGAGAGAAAAAGATAAATCAGGTTTTTAAATATCACGCCCGGAGCCCTGATTAGATTTAACAATAATACCAGGAAGACTTGATTTGAGATAAGAAATAATCCAGGGATAATTGATGATCCGATGGGAAGATAAAATTGTAGCCAACAAGATCCTTACAAGGACATGCTTTGCAATAATAGGGAAGATATTCTTCTTCTGCGATTGGATAATACCGCAGCCTTCTCCCTCCTTCCATGAATATATTCCTCATATTGCTTACCATTTCCAGGATCACATCTATAACTCAATTCGTCTTATTCCTCTTTATCACTTAGTATTCCCACTCTTCTCCCCCTTTCTTGCGGAAAATCTCCTCGTTTTCTTAGTAAGAAGAACTAAATATTTAATCTTATCAAAATTTGTTTTTTCATATAATTTAACAGATAATCAGATTTAATCGTTTAAAAAATACAGTCGAATATCTATATCGAATGTGAAGGTTCCTTGAAAAAAAAAATATATATCAAACTTTTAATAATATTCTAACATTTATTTTTCTTTTTGATCTAATTTTAATCATATGATGCGATGCACCTTAATGTATATTAAAGGAGCTTAAATTTTTCTTCCTCAGAATTGAAAATTTCTACTCGCGTTTCACGTTGTGTATTTCAAAAGAAAAAAAATTGATTCTGTGTATGTCATGGGATAGGTATAACATTTACTACCAATAATCGAATTTTGATGAAATTTTCAGTGATTATGGTAGCTGGTGTAAATATATTTTTTTAGAAATTCAATTATTCAAAACGGACTAGAATCAATCATATTCTATTTCAATTAAAAATTCAAATTAGTTTAATGTTTGGAAATATAATGTCTCTGAAACGTGGAACTATTGATATTAGTAAAAACGGTAGTTAATATAAATTACTAAACTTATTGCGATTTTAGAAGATGTTTTTTATTGAAATAAATATTCAGTTTTCAAATAATCTTGGGAAATTATGTGCTAATCCAAATATTTATGTTTTGGAGTTTCCATTATACGTAGACAAATAAGAAATAAAAATCTCAGATGCCAAAAAGAAAAAAATAGAATATTTTTATATAGATGTTAGTTGATAATTAAAAAAATCTAGCAATATGGCTAAAAGTTTGCACAGAGTTCGAATATTGTTAATTATTAAGAATCACAGCAGAAATTTGATTTATTTTCATTTTGACGCTTGAAAATATTAGATAAGTTAAATCAATCAACATAATTTACTTCTTAAACTTCGTCTGCGTGATCAGCTGTTTTTATGATAACCTTACTTAGTAATGAATTTTCAATTTCTTTTGTATATATTATTATTTCTTGTTTTTATTTGTATATTTATAAATTATATTTTTGTTATTGATATAATTTTTACTTTATTTTCATCAGTTAATTTTTTATCAGGTTTTTGATTATAACCTTCTTCGGCTGTATTACCTTCTGTTTAGACGTCACGGAGTGCTATGATCTTGATTTTTCTATCTTGATGATGTCTAAATATGTGATTGAAGAGTTATTTTGGTTTTATCAGTATTTTGAGTCACAAAGCTTTTTGGTTGGACTTTTCTTATTACAAACTAACTAGTTTTTTTATTTTTTTATTTGTATAGAAATGATCATAAAACTGCACTAATTTACTCTCTGAAGGTTTTCATTTATTAAAGAGTTTATTATTGTTACCAGTCATTCGCAGGCACACCTTTAGATAACAGACTAAAAGCCATGTTATAAAGTTGATGTTGTTGAGGAAATGCCAAAGATTGAGTCATGATATCCCACAGGGGCTGGAGTAACCCGACACCAGAACGGTGCACAGATATTGCCCATCACTCACGCAGTGTCTGACTCACGCAGTCGAAGTTCTCCATATCCCCTAACCGCTGTCATACTGTCATACTGTCATTCACCTTAAATTCATAATGATGTATTGTCTAAGTGTCTATATTGAGGGTATACTGTAAGTGAAGAGGCATAGTTAAGGAGGTAATAGTTAATTAATAATTAAGAGCGACAAAAAAGTTCATATTCGATTTTTTCACAGAATAGTATGAAATTTAAGTTTTTGACATATGCCTTACAAATTTTCGATTCAGTTAAAAAGTACAATCTTTCAAATCCAAAATTTTAAGACTGATAACATCAGCACTGTGGTACGTAAACAAGAAAACTTTACACACGGAATCATGACAATTAATTATCGACCAACACAAACGTATTCTTTAATCTCGATTGACATGCCCATCAGAAGGCGACTGAATAAGAGCTGGATGAGAGATCTCTTTTCCTGAATTAAGAATGAAAATAAAGATTAGAAAGAGGTGCTGCTGAGTACTACTGCCTGAAAGAGACCGAAGAATGCCTGAAAGAGGAATACCCAAAGGAGTCCACTTATGGAAAACTAGAGAATGAGGAAGACCAAGAAAGACCTGGGATAACGAAGTGGAGGGATCCATGATGGTCTACGGGAAGAATGGACCTTAGATAGGACATTATGGAAAGAAGCCATCCAAGCACTTTAGGTTAAGGAAATCCCCTAAAAAAAAATAAAAAATTATGTAGCTATATCAATATTTTTATTATCATTATAATCATGTCCCACAGAGAAAAAGTATGGAGACTGCTATATTTTATTCTTTTATTAACATTTTATACTTCCATGATCTATTTTTCTATTATACTCTTAATTACATCATTGTTATATACTCCAGATCTTCCTCTCTAAATCGGACCCATATGCCGTTCTGCCCTGTATGGGGGTACGTTGTCCCCCTCCAGAGAGACAATCGTATAATTGCCTGCGGGAATAGATTACAGCAGACGCTCCGACTCCAAACTGATCTGATTAATTGTTTTGACCTTTCAGAAGAACATGCAAATAATGCGGAAGTGATAAATCGCACTCATAAAGACGCGAAAGCTAATTCTTCACCGCGACCGGAACCCTTCGCTCAAATGGGGCGGAAGGTAATTCGCAATTGGGGAAGCAAAAGTCCGTTAATACTGTTCGGTCAAACCATTTGTATGTGTCTATATAAATGTGTGTATACCTTCATATATACAATATTATTATTATTATTATTGTGCACACTTCGAAAGAAATACAAATGTACTTAGCTATAGTTAAATTTCAAAATAAACTGTGATCAATTTATTATTAAAATAAACAGCAGATTTGTTTCAGGATTTTTCGATCAGATTCCATGCAGTTGCTATTTTCTCCAAAAACGTTGCATTAGAATTAAACTAGTTGGCCAGTAATTCATATATTATCATGTTCAGTAGAACATAAAGAAATTAAAGCTTTGGTCGTTATTTTGAAAGAAAAATAATTCCTTAATATCTTTAATAACCAACTAGTTAGTTAAATTAAATTGGACATGTGAAAGAGAATCACCTTCTTTTAAACTCGAACGAACCTCAAATTTCTGGGATAAATAACAACCGATTCGGATTTTGTTGAGTGTTTCCGTCAAGCACATCCTGACTAGATTCACTAATTATTTTGGGATCCCCTGCTCGATTAGAATATTATACAGCTTCTGGCGGTCTAAAATAATAATTGAGGTAAAATGTATTTTTTTTCTCAATAAAAATATTTAAAAAGTTTTTTCCTGAATGTTTGAAAAGTTATGAAAATTGAATGAATCCGCAAATGTGAATTATTCGCATCGTCAAATAGTAATGAATAAATATCATTTCGAAAAATCTTAATTAATACTGATATTTAATTGATTTTTTCCCAATGTAATTATCGATCTATTTACATTGATTCCTTTCTTCTGCCTCAACACACAGTACTTCAGGAGAGGAATCCCTCAGAGGCAGATCCTCTTCCAGACGCAGACAACAAATCCATATCCTGGAGGACGCCCTGGAGTGGACGGGGCCTGGAGGGGATAAGCCCCCGAGGTGTATATCATGCTCTGTACATTTTTATGTCTTGTTTTGTTATGCTAATGTAGGAGAGGTCGGCCGGCCTACCGTCTTCGGGATCCACAAAGGGAGTTCTCGCTTAAATAATGCACCGCTCTTAGGTCAGCTGCTGCATTCCTTTCTATCTATACCGTATATATATATATATATATATATATATATATATATATATATATAATATATATATATATATATATATATATATACATACACACATATATATATATATATATATATATACATACATATAAGGTTTTTACTTTATTACAAAATTTCATACAAATAAATACTAAATTATAGAAATAGTATTATTTAATTATTACGCCGACGTTTCGACCCACCTTGCAGGTCTTCATTAGAGCTACAAAAGATACGAAATACAAAAGGTAGATGATGAAAATAAAATAAATGAATAATAAGTAGATATTAAATAAGAAAAAGTTGTCTGGTAAAGAAATAATAAGATGATATCAGAGATATAGTGGGTGACAATGTAGTTAGAATATCAAGTATTATATGTATAGAAGATACAAACAAAAATAGAAAATAAGTACGAATGAAAATAGAAAACAGAGGAGAATATATTATGTAAGTTAAAAGTAAAAAGACTGTGATAAATTATAAGAAATGAGTTTATAACTAACTAATAAAGATTATAATTGTGGGTAAATGGTTGACTGTCGTGAATAATGAAGAGAAGAATAGTTGGGATGATCAGTCACATAATAAGGCAAAAATAAATGATAATATTTATTTTGACATGGCCTGAACTTCAGGTGGAAACGTCGGCAAATGTCAAAATAAATATTATCATTTATTTTTGCCTTCTTATTTGACTGATCATCCCAACTATTCTTCTCTTCATAATAATGATTACATTTGATAACTGTAGGTTAACAGATAAAGAAAATGAATGTTAAAGAATAAAGAGATTGAAAATTGAATAACTATTGTTATAGTAAAGCTAAAATAAGAATAAGATAACACAATAATAAGATATCAGTGGATAACAAGATAGTGGAGGGTACATTTGATAACTGTAGGTAAATCACCCCTCGATCAACTCCTTCTCATATTATATCACGGTCAACCATCTCTACATCATTAGTAAAATGGCTTGATTATTTATCACCCGTTTAATAAACTTTATTAATATTCAGAGTTATTTACTGATCGTATCATCTGCAGCCCACATGTCAAAATGAAAAGAGTGTCTTTGAAAAAAAAAACGACCGAAATTACTGAACTTTTATTTTCCAAATCATCATTACTGAAAATAGGTAGGAATTTCAATTGTGTTGCCCAAAATCGGTCTTGGTCTTGCACTTTGCAAGATCAAGATCAAGGTGCATAAAGGTGCAAACTATAGGACCAAGACCAGAACTGGTAAAAAAAAATCAATTTTTTAAATAAAAAATAGTTACTAATACTCGACATTGTTAGTTACTATATTTTAATAATTGGTATAACCAATATACTTTTGCATTTAACTCCTTTAATTTTTCATTCGGGCTTAGTTAGGTTTCTCCTATCTGATAAATTACAGTAATATCTCTATAGTAGTAAGGTAATAAGTAACTGCGAAACTCTTGCGCAAGACCAAGACCATGACCAAAACTGAGTTTGCAAGACCAAGACTCGTCTCGGTCTCGCATTTCAGTCAAAACTTCTTTAATGTGTTCACCGATGTATCGACCTAAACCAGACTGCCATCATCAGGGTTCAATTGGTTTGGAAGTCGAAACGTCGGCTAACTCATTAAAGACATTTTTGCTGAAATTCCTAAAATTTTGTTTCATCATTATAAAATCAGTCGACTACTTACCATCTCAAAACTGAAAATTAGTCACAAATTAAGTATATATATATATATATATTACCTTAAACCCAACCACACACATAAGTGGTGTAATAAAAAAAAAAAACACTTATATAAATTATAATGTTTTTAATCCCAAACGTCCAAAAGACAAATAACAGGAGCTGATTGGTACTTAAACAACAAAATATTACATAACAACTTACGAAAACCAATTATCGACCAATGTATATTCTTTACTCCTGATTTCATATAAAACTACAAGGACACAAAAACAGACTTATTAACTACATGGTCACGAATGACATGCCCATCAGGAGGAGACTAAAAAGGAGCTGGATGAGGGATCTCATTGCTTGTATATCTCATGCCTTTAAATCACATTATTTAATACAACAACAAATATGTTGCAGATTTTACCAGTATTAAATTCGTCTTCTTAAATTCAAATTTTGCAGAAATCAAACAATGATGTCGATTCGTTTTAACACGCTTTCTGATATAGCATATGTGATAATTTTTTTTTTAGACACGTCGTAGTTTCACCAAATGAACGATACCGCGTTATTCGAAATATCCATATACATTAGTCCGTAGTATAGAACATTTTTTATTAAATTATTAACATCCGCCTGATACTTCGTGAATAGCTTCATCTCATCGTAACCTACAAATATTTTTTTACGAAAACTCTCGGAATTGGGACGTATTCAATCTGGAGGGTGACAAACTTTATATATTTAATTAGGTACTAAAAACTAGTATACAACCATTTGCTTTCCACTTGGGTCGTAAGATAATTTGATCATAAAATCGAAATATAGGTGGCCTACAAAAATATTTAGCTGTTTGAACTATAAAACCTCATTATTTTAAAATGGTCATTATTTTAAGGTGGCTTATCCTTTTTTCTCGAGATGGTCCTCAAATTATCTTTGATTTGGATGATTTGTACGATTCTGATGGAATTTGGAAAACTTTTCAGGGATAAGATTTAGTATAAATGGAATATTAAGGTCATGATTTAGGGTTTAGTTAGTTCAAGGCAAATCAAGGCAGTGGAAAAATTAAATAGACAAAACTTGCCTAGCTTTAACATGAAAACGACCTAATTCCCAGAATGTTCGTAAATAAAATATTAGTAAGTTAACATGAGATGAAGCTATTTACAAAGTTTTAGAGAAATACTAATAATTTGATAAACAGGGGACTGTACCACGGATTACATCCCGATAAAAGTATTTCTATTGTACGTAATTACTGCGAATCATTCGAAAACATCATAATTCCAGTATCAGACACTTTTTATCTCTCATTATTTAATAAAATACTTTGTCGCAGCAGGGTTCGAACCCGAATATGGAAGCATGTACTACTTTGTCCATACACATCCTCGCTCTCTCTCGACATGGAAGATAATTAGCGATCGATCGGACGATGTGGACTCTTATAAATAACAGAGAGAAAATAAGAGGCCGGATTGCGAGCTATAAATTCCGACACCCCATCAGCCCCGCTACTCTGTTAGTCCGGCTCAACGGATTTTTTAATTTCAAGGGCTACTCTCTGCTCTATTATTGTCGGCATAAATTTCCCTCTTCCCCGCTGTCTCTGTATTCAATACAGGCTGGCTCCATTGTCCGGCTTTGTTATTTATTGAAAGCCATATAAATATATTTATTTTTAAAATAAATATAAGCTACAGCAAAAATAAATAATATATAACAGATTTTTTCTATCTAGGGCCGATATACTTGCAACCTTTATTTCTCCAGCAGTTGATTAATACTTAGCACAGGCGGATACGGGGGAGGGGGAGGATTAGGAGTATTTCGCGCTGAAGCCCTACCAAAAAATAAAATATAAAAATGCTTCATGAAAAAAATGATCTGTATAAGTATTGGTCTAATTACATTTAATAGGACTTAAAGAATCACTTAAACAACATTGCATATAGGTACTTAGTTTCTTTCTTGCTTCAAAAATAATTATTGTATTATATACCTGCAAAAAAAAAAATCTTTGGAGCTGAAGTCCCCCCCAAAAGTAAATCTTGGATCCGTTAGTGATACTTAGAATATCTAGCTTCAAACAACCATTATACATAAAATAATGATAATAATACTGTTTTCTAAAATAATATTGGTGATTATTATTAATATTGAATTATTAATATCAAATGTTTTACTAAATAATGTATAATCAGTGTCCATTTCTATTCTTTTGATTTAGAAAAGCATTAGCTTTAGCAATACAAAGTAATTAAATTCATGTATAAAAATCTGTTCCTCACAGGTAAAAAATATCATGCCCATTTCTGTATTTGTTCAGGGAAGATAATTTTCCATAACTTCGAGCAATTAAAATTTGTTTTTTTTGGTTACTAAAATTTAGTTATATGAAAATTATCTTTTTTTTAATGATTACTCCACTTTCAGTAGAAATTATTATTATTTTTTTATATACTATTATTTCACATTTTGACAACTATAGTATATAAAATTGATTCAGGTGTGTACCCTTGTAATATAAATTTTATGGATACAACAAATTACATATAAATAGTGTTGCCCAAATGCGAGACCAATACTAATCTTGGTCTTGCGCAAGATTCACGCAACAGTCTTGCAGTTATTAGCTTATTGCTATAAAGATATTACTGTAATTTTTTTAGATAGGAGAAACCTAACTAAACCCGAATGAAAAATTAGAAGAGTTTAATGCAAAAGTATTTTGGTTATGCCAATTATTAACATATAGTGTCTAAGATTGTCAAGTATTAGTAACTATTTTGCCTTAATTTTTATTTTTTTTAAAATCGATTTTTTTACCAGTGCTGGTCTTGGTCTTGCAACAGTTAGGTGGCCTTGGTCTTGCAAAGTGCAAGACTAAGGCCGATTTTGGGCAACACTACATATAAAACTAATTAAATTTATTGGTAAAAATAAACACAGGAATAAAAACCTGTACAATACAATACAATAAAATAATATTTGGACTATATTTGAGTAGAATAAGCTTAGTTCTCCTATGTTTATATATGTACCCCAGAAGTAAAGAATGCCATGTCCATTTTTTTTATTAAATAATTAAGTAACTAAGAAACACATTTTAATAACACAAAGTTTTGTCAAATTGGCTCCCTGAACAAATTGTGCTAGTTTTATTGTAGATGTATTGTATCTGCTAATTGTCACTACCATGACAGGTGCGGATGAAGATGTAAAGACAAAAAAAAAAAAAAAAAAAAAAAGATGTATTGTTGTATTTAGTGCATAATTTAATTCTGAGTGCATCTTATTTTGGTGTAATAAAGATAATTGTCGATAGTTCTTCATTTCTTTTGGGAAACTTTTTTCATGTTCGTTGTATTTGTGAAGCTCCAAGGACAGGCGTATTTAAATATTAATAAACTTTAAGAATATTACTTCAAATCATAAATACAAACATAAGAAAAGTGATATAAATTATGACAGTTCTATACACAAAATATATTTAAACGAGCTTAAACGACAAAAAATATTTTTCTAATCTTTTTTTTTGGAAATTCCATTCAGCGTAATTATATGGAAAAGTTAATTTCCCGTTCAGTTGTACTAGACTTTATGTAATAAAACAATTACAAATTGTTAACTCTCTATTACCTTCTATAAATTTACATGTTGTGGTTATATGTTGTACGGTGCGGATGACTGAGAGATTCTGGGATCTCCTAGAGTCCATTATTGCCTTCCACGAGTGGAGGAAAATGCGTGACTCGGAGATCTTGATTAAATGAATTTTGTAAATATTGTATAAAAGCATGTTTACTTTAAGTATTATTATTTCGCTGTTTATTTATTGTACAAAGTGTGAATGAGCTATTCTTCTATCACTATTACTATTGTTCTTTGGTGTGGAAGATTGTAATATTCCTCAATAGAGAATAAAAAAATATATATTAGGTATTCATGTTTATTTTTAATCTTTTTTTTTTTTTTTGCATTTTGGCTTTAAAATTTTAAAGAAAACCCTATTTTGCCAGAAATTTTTATTTTTTTAAAGTATCAAAGCCGTAATTGTATTTTTCTTATGAACTTTTTAAGTTGATTGTGTCCTTAATGATGCGGCTCTTTAATTATTTTAATAATGTGGAGTATTGACCCCTGGATACATTTCCTCCTCTCGTTGCTAAATCGCTTACAGTATATTACTAAATGTAGTATGTCCTCGAATTCATCACATAACTCACAATTTGGTACCGCATTTATTTTTATCAAATTTAATAATTTATTTTCATTTCCATTGCTGGTTCTCAACCTAATTAAATTTTTTACCTCACTTCTTTCCTAACATATTCCAATAAATCCGAACCAAGGTTTTAAAGAGATTTTTGAGTGGATTAAATATATTTTTAATCTTTGCCAAACTAAAGGTGTATTATACGTTTATAAAAAAAATACAACTTGCTTATAAATTAAACTTAAAATAATCTTTAAAATCTTACTTATACTTTAAATATATAAGAAGAAGTTAGGTTATAAAAATATAAAATATTTGAACGGCTGGTTTTGTAAATGATGGCGAAATTGTCGGGTTAAATTGGGCGGAATGGATTCGCATTAACATTCCACCCAAGAGTGACAAAATATCTCAAAGCTTGCTAAATGAACCGTAAATGGGGTGAAAACGCTCCTTCCAGCTCTATATAAAACTTTATATCAACCTTAATACATATGTATGTAAAAGAAATACATTAATACACAAATCTATATATCTAATATAAAAAATTAATTTTCTCGGAGTCCCTATGCAAACTACAATACTGTTAAAGAATTCGGACTATCGAAGTTTAATATTTTAACCTATTTATTAATTACAATTTGAGAATAATAATTTGATAAAAAAAAATGATACTGTTATTTTGTCAGTCACATACAAGAAATGAATGAAATCATTTTTAAAAATGAAATGCTCATTTCCTCATTTTTAGTTTATGTTATTTATTCTAATTTATTTTATTCTTTTTTATACATATTATATTGCTATATGTTAATGGTTTGTTTATATTTTCTATAATTACGGTTTGAATGTACTCTTTCATCACTATTATCATTGTTCTTGATAAATGCAAAGTATCCCCCAAAAAGATTATTATCATATATAAAATACTTATTATAATTCAGGAAAAATATAAGAAAATGGATTTAGCAGATTTGGACTTTATCAAATACAAATATTACCTAATATCATAATAAAAAAAAATTTAAAAAAGAATTTCAGTTGGAAGGGAAAAAATGAAATGCCAGTATGATTATATTATATCACAAATAACAATTAAAGTTAAATAAAATGTATTTAAAAGGATGATGGAAGGTGTGGACAGAAGTGTGAAGAGAGAGAGAGAGAAAAAAAAGAAAAGAAAAAATTGAAGCAATTTATATTTAGGAAAATGTATTTTATAATGTGAATTTCAAATGAGATTCATTAAATTAGATCAGAAGTACTTAAAAAAAAATGTTTGTAAAGTAAAACGATTATTTTTTCTAATTTATTTTGTTCTTAATAAAATATTTTACTTGATAAAATACAAATATTACAATAAAAATAAACAATAAACCAAGATATTAAAAAAAAAAAAACTTTAAAAACCAACAAATTTCTCTTGGAAGAAAAAAATAAAACACTAGTATGTATTACATTATATCACAAATAACAAATAAAGTTAAATAAAATGTATTTAAAAGGATGATGGAAGGTGTGAATAGAAGTATGAAGAGAGAGAGAGAAAAAAAGAAAAGAAAAAATTGAAGCAATTTATATTTAGGAAAATATTTTATAATGTGAATTTCAAATAAGATTCATTAAATTAGATCAGAAATATTAAATAACGTAAAAATGTTTGTAAAGTAAAACGACTATTTTTTATAATTTATTTTATTCTTTTTTAATACATATCATATTACTATATGTTAATGATTTGTTTATATTTTCTATAAATACGGCTGACATGTGCCCTTTCATCACTATTATCGTAGTCCTTGATAAATGCAGAGTTCCAAAAAAAAAAAAAGATTATTATCATATATAAAGTACTTATTATAATCCAGAAAAAATATATGAAAATGGATTTAACAGATTTTGACTTTATCAAATACAAATATTCGCCTCCTAATATAATAATAAAAAAAAAAAAAATTAAAACAAACGAATTTCTGTTGCAAGGGAAAAAATAAAACACTAGTATGTATTATATTATATCACAAATAACAAATAAAGTTCAATAAAATGTATTTAAAAGGATTATGGCAGGTGTGGGTAGAAATATGAAGAGAGAAAAAAAAAAAAGAAAAAATCCAAGCAATTTATATTTAAGAAAATATATTTTATAATGTGAATTTCAAATGAGATTCATTAAATTATATCAGAAATATTAAGCAAAATTAATCTAAAAATGTTTGTAAAGTAAAACGATTATTTTTTATAATATTAATTTATTTTAAAATAAGCGATGGAAGAATGTAAAAAGAAAAGAAAATCATGCTGTATTTGTAAAACCATAATAATAATATTAATAAGAATTAATATTAGTCTATTTTTTTTTGTTTATTTTTTAATTCAAGCTGTGTACCCACCCCATAATTTAATCATGTAATTGTTCCATGAAAATTGTTGTAACCCAAATCAAATTTGTCTTTGAATCTAACTCGTCCTCTCCACATCGAAATATGTGGAGGAGATATCACTATTTCGAATTATCAACCATAGCTAATAGTTAATTAGAATTTTTTCCGAGCTGAAGCAGAGATTAACTAAATTTAAATAATAATGTTTAAATCAAAACTGTTGGGATCCAAAGAGGCGTTGATTCAACATTCGACTCCCACTGGAATGCAAATAAGTGTTTTCGTTTCACTGTCCCTCCATTCCCGACAGCGTGGCCAACTCACCTGAAACAGAGAGAAAAAAAATGATATCAGTGACACGGGGTTTCAATTATCGAAACAGTGCATTTCATTCATACCTTGCAATTGTTCATTCATAAAAGAGATAACAATTCTTATTTACACAATCGAGCTAATCCAAAATAATTAACAATACCTATCTCGGTAGCTATTGTCAAATTAACTATCACATGTAGACTTCTATTAGTGAACTACCACAGCTCATGCTGGCAATTTGATTGTAAATTGGTTACGTGGTAAAGTATAAAACCACGGTCAACCAACGCTGATTTGGTAAACATCTTAAACATATAAAAAACAAAGACAAATTACTATAAATGGTCCTGTAACTTGGAAATGAGTTCCTTAAGAGGAAAAATCCATAGAATCAAAGTTGTAGATTATCAAATTTTGTGCCCAGTGAGTACCAACTAATTTAATGTAGGTCACTTACTCCGAACAAAATCGCTGATCTCCCGATGGTTAGAAATTGGTAAGGAAGGTATACGTGATTTTCAATATTTCAACAGTGTGGGTGTCTATTATACTGAGTTTTGTTTAGAGTCTGTTACATGCAGTATCAGTATCATTTTCCACCTTTCAGCATCGAAGGATTATGAAAAACGATGTGTCGAAAGATACCGAATTTCATTAAGAAATAATGAATCTCAATTCGTGATATATATAATTGGCCTACAATAAAAATGTCAGTACTCAGTTGACGCAAAATTTGATGCTCTACAACTTCGATTCTATGAGTTTTTCCTCTTAGGGAACTCATTTCCATGTTAGAGAGGCATTTATAGTAATTTGTCTCACTTTTTGACAAATTTGGTAAAAATCAGCGTTGGTTAAACGTGGTTTTATACCCTAACATGTGACCAAATTATAAAGTTTATTTACTCGTTCAACTCAAAATTTAACGTTCTTTAATTTATTATTGAGTACATTTTTTCGCTTGATGCATCTTTTAGGAGTTATAGGTGAACAAACCACAAAATATCGAAAAAATCTGACTTTTTTGGTTGTAAAAAGTTTTCCCTTTGTGTTTTTTACGTCTGAACCTATACATACAAGTTAAAAAATAAAACTTTTCTCACATTTTTCGTAATATATTTTTCGTTTCGATGTTCAAATTACTAGCCTAACATTCTTTAAATCAGCCGCCATTTTCGAAAGCAGCTGCTCTGGAACGGCAGATAAGGGTCTTTTTACTCAGGATAACATACACTTGCGTAATTTACAATCAAATCTTCGCCTGCGATGAGGTAGATTTTTGGATCCTTGCTCCAGAGCGACATTATCTAATCTGATCAAGTACAACATGGCGCTGAGGAAAAACATTCTTCTCATGCAATGCAGATTTTGAATAGTTCAAATTAAGATTCACGCGATACTCTACGTAATTATTTGATTATTATTATCTATAATACGTGTTATTCAATGGTATAGTCCCATTTTCCGACTCAAATTTTGATGAAATTATTATATTTATATTACTTTTTTCTTTCGATTTTTCTAGCTTTTGTGGATTGAGAAACTTAGGAGTAATATAGTACACCGACTTTTATATTAACTTTTTAAAACTATGTAGTTTTTGGATTATTCGCAAATAAAATCTGCATTCATCCCAACTTTTTATCTAGTTTCTTTTTCTGATAGAAGAAGGAAAAGTCTTTTTATTTATCAAAATTACAAAATATAAATTACAAAACAACACAAAATAATATTTTTGGATTTAAAACCGAAAATCAGACGTGTTACATGGATTGTTGACCATCAGAGGAGTCTGTTTGTTTTTAACAAAATTATATTTCAGTCAATTTATATTCAAATAATTAATAGGAAAATAAGAAAAATTATATTTACAATGTAAAAGTTATACAAATATTTTAATTACAAAAACATTGGTACCAAAATTCCCCAATTTATTAATTATTAAATTCTCTGGTGAGCATAATTCTATAGGAGAAAGCAGACTTGGAAATAGTTCACCAATGCTATCCAATTGTCTCCATTTAATAAATCAATTACTTAATTCTGAGATAAATTCATGGACTTTAACCATTTCATTCTAAATTTAGAGATTTTCTGATAGTATTTAATATAAATAAATTTAAATGAGCTTCAAGTAGATGACTTTTACCAGATTAAATAAAATCGTTACAGCTCTTTTGGATAGTTAAGTCGAATTCAGATGATATTATTATTTGACCTAAGATTTTGACACTAAATGTCAAAATTAACTCAAATCGTGCGAACCATGTTAAAATAATGAATTTTAAGCTGCCGAATATTTCAGATTCGCTACTTTAAAATGATGCCGACAAAATAATCTCGAAGAAATATCGGTGGACGGATGAAATTTTTAAATTCAACTTTACGTATTGAGAAACGTAATATTTTAAATATTGAATCAATACGTGAAATTAGTGATAATATCACTATATTATTGAAAATAATAAAACAAAAAAGAATCCGACACAATATTTTATTTTATTTTATAAATACTATTGGTAGAAGCGAAAGACACTGCTGACAACTCAATATGAGAGACAGAGGGCTTTATGTATCGGAACAGTGTCCTGCCGAGGCCGCCTGACAAAGCATAAAGTGCTCAATATCGTGTTATCGCTTGCTTTTCCTTTATTGCTTTGCTTCTTTGACTGTGCTTCGGCTCTGGATGTGGCGGCAAAGGACTCATCCCACTTTATGTTTAATACTAATAGCAATCACCAAGCGGTTCAAAGGACTCAATAAACGGATTCATCGAATTAAGATATCAAAGTCAGCTATAAGCTGACATTTTCGTTATAAACATCAAACGCATTTAATTTTATGAGGATAATTTTAGGTGGGATCCGCACTAAATTTCACCAAACTGAAATTTCAATAACTTTACAATCGCGAGTGAATTCGCCCCTCTCCTTTCTCCACGCTCAAGAAATTGTATTACTCTACACTCATTAAAAACAGACCAAACGAAAATAGAATTAGAAATATCGATATCTCGATACCAGACTGAAACGACTAGAAACCGTCCTACGTTTTCGATTACTGCAGCATTTACTAGAAAAACTCTCTAAACTTCCAACTATTTACAAAAGACTCATATATATTACTATAATAAGGCCTATTTGGACTTTCGGAGTTGAGCTATGGGGCTCCACTAAACCATCAAATTCCAATCTCTACAATCCAAAATCCTTCGTAAAATCCTCAACGCTCCCTACTTTGTCACAAATAAAATCATCCATACCGACCTTAATGTACTATATGCTTCCGATTTAGCTCAATCCAGATAGCTATCCTTCCATAATAAACTTCTGAACAATCCGAACCCTCTTCTTTCTCCAAACATGTTTCCTCTTCTATTCCTGATAATCCTCGGAGGCGTCTGAAAAGAAGATGGCCCCGAGACCTTCTGATATAGAAATACAATTGGAGTGCTACCAATGGGTAGTTTCTCTTCATGTTGAACATATCATGTTATTTGATTCATATTTACTTGTTGTGTTTATCATTTAATACAGTTGTAAACTTCAGTAATCAAAATTAAAAAGAAATATCGTAGATCCGTGTCGTTTCACTTGTTTTTCTGGTTTAAAACTTTTAGTTCCAAAAATTTAAAGTGCCGTTATTGGTACCACTGGCAGAGATCTCCTGGAGTTCTGCTTTTCCCTTCACAGGAGGAGGGACAACCCTGATTCGAAGTTCCCTCGGCGTATTGTAAGTAGTAAAATAGATATTGAATATTTAATAGTTAGAGCTCAAGAACTCAACTCCTAGCTGCACTCAAGGAGTTTCAAGTGAAACTCCTAGCTGAACACACCTCCCTGAAGAAGACCTGCAAAGTCGGGTCGAAACGTTAGCTTTTAATAAAATAATTTTGCCACTATTTAGCCTAGTTGTGACCGCCACACCGGACCATCTCCTTCCATTAAAATAGATATGTCTCTTCTTCAGATATTACTTATTTTACTTCAGTAATTAAATTAATAATAAATTAATAATTAATAATAAATTAATTAATTAAGTATGTCTCGTAAAGAGAAATATTTCAAATAGCAAACCTCAAGGGCTACATTATGTATAAACTCTGGTTCAATTTCCAGCAAAGAAATAGCATACTTAATTTTTGTCTTTTTTTAAATAACGAATTTATTGTTCACTAGGAAGCGATAACTAAAAATTGTTTTATATAAAAATCAATTGAACAATAGCAAACTAGGCGAAATTTACTATGAATGAAAGTACAGTTGTTCTTTGCTAAAACCATTAAAATAGAGATTTTGATAGACAACTTCTGTTTTACATAAAACTATTGATTATTTGTGATTTTATTTTTTTTTTTTTACCGCCAAACTAGACTTTGAAGTAGAAGTTATATAGGCCATATGGTCCATCATTTTTCTCGATTTTCTCATTAAATTATTTTAAGATTTAATTGGAAAGCCAATAAGAATTCACCACTAGCGGATCAAGGATTTAATTTTGGAAGGTGGCTTCAGTCCGATAGGTTTTTTTTCACATGTATAGAACAGAATAGAATAGTAAATTGAACTTTATTCTGGGACTAAGTCCTCTTAGAATAACAATGATGAATTAATACAAAAGAAAATACAAATCTGACCAAAAACTAACTTATAAAAATTCCAATATTACATATATTATTTAAAAAGTAGTATGTAACCACTAAAAAATAAACAAAGAAAAAATATATAAATGAATATAAAATTTTCTCAAAATTACTTATTATTGTGATGAAAAAAAAAGAAAGGAAAAAAAAACGAAAAGAAAAGAAATTAAATATCTATATATACATAACTATAATTACTAACAAATATAACGATAATTACCTTGGAAAAAAGAAAAGAAACTAACTAAAAATATGAAATGGTGTTTAAGTGATACTTGAAGTCCTATTAAATGTAATTACTGGAACAAGAAATAATTTTTAATACTTTGTTCTATAAAACAGGGTTACATATTACCATTTTGAGTAATCATGAATTTTTAAAAAATTATTAAATTAATTAATTCAATGAGAAAACGTCGTATTTATGAGGATTTTCCTAGATAAAGAAGTCGTGGGTTACAATAAGATTAAGCCATTCAAGAAGTTTTAGACGGATGTAAATAATTTTATAATAAGGATTCTGTTCCGCCATGTAATAGCCAAATTTTGATATAGATATATTTTACAAAAATATCAATATATTTTATACATATATCGTTATTTTTCAAACATTCCTACATCAAACACTGAGTACTATTCGTATCTATTTTCAGTTATTTATCCAGTTATATATATTTCCAGTTTGATATCCAAGTTGTAATGTATCGGAAAAGTGGCTAGCCTATCTTAAGAGCATGTATTTCCTTCCAGATGATGTATGAAGGCTGTTCGGTATTTTTAAGTTCATCGGCTGCCCAATGTAAGTTCTCCTCGAATATAGATCGCTCATATTTCGAATATCCTCATCTTCTCTACTGGAAAGTAACTCCTCCTTCTGATTTGTTATCTTCCCGAAGGCTTTTAGGGAATTATCGTTCGCTGTAAGCTCTCGGGCGATTCGCTTGAGTGCTCCAAGTTCTAATGTCCAGAAGTAGACTATATGTTATCCTATTTCCTCACCTTCCGTTGCCTTTGGATACCGATCTTAGCCAATCACAGGATCAATAAACTTAATCTAAGCATCTCTTGAAGAAGAAATACATTAAAATAATTTGAAAGAGAATTAAATGTCTTGTGTACGAAAGACATCCAAATTCATAATATTCAAAATAATAAGAACCGAAATGCCTTGCTCTAATGGCTTTTCAACTTTCCGTATATCACGAGTGTGCATAAGCTTGAATTAAATTGAAAGTACATCAAAATTTATATTGAGCTCGGGTATAATCGTAAATGTATGAAATAAATTTAAAATTAATTTTCTTTTCCTTGGTCGATGATGATTACAGAAAAAATAAGGATTGATTCTCCCGTCTTATTTTATTTGCCATCGTTTTATTTACTTGGTATTTTGCCAATTGTTTACTGACCAAAATACTCTGCGAATTATTCTCATGAGCCAACTTGTTTATAAAATATAATATTGGAAGCTATAATATATGATAATATATAAGCTGGAATATATGATATTACGTGACTATCCGCTTTATATTCCTTGAATCAGTTTATGCATGCGCGAGTACAGAATTTGTTTTTTGTCTATAAAAGATGTATTTGCGCCTGTCAACTTATTGTTGACAATCAGTAAATGTACTGGAGATAAAGGAAAGTACTCAGCAGTACCTCTTCCCTAACTTATTCCAATTACTTAAGTCGTTTAAGGAAGATTTCTCATCCAACGCCTTTTTAGTCTCCTTCTCATGTTCTGAGGTATGTCAGCTGTGGCCATGTCTGTTATTATGTCCATTTAAAGTTGTGTAAAATCATTGATGAAGGGTCGATATATTTTGGTCAACTATTGGAAAGTGGAGGTCAGTATGTAGAGTTTTGTTAGTCACGTACCAAGGTGCTTTTGTTATGAGTCGCAATAATTTCGATTGAAACGTTTGAAGTTTTTGTAGGTGTGTCTTTTTGCGGTGCCGTATATTTGAGATGAGTACGTCCATATGGGCTGAAGTAAGTATGTGTATGCATTGAGTTCCTGTTTTAGTTTTAGTTTTGAAGGTTTGGCAAAAAGAGAGTAAAGTAGTTTGAGTCGGAATTTAAGACAAAAAATCAAACGTTAAAATATATTTTGTCAAAGAAACGTTCATTTCCATCAAATAAAAGGTATTGACTTATTACCAAATTTTATGATTGGCAACATGACCGTTCGATAATGGCAGATACCTTTTGAAAACAGCTAAAGCAGGAAGCGAGGAGATCGTTTAGTTTTACGAAGCTGAAATATATTTTGCTGGATTGGCCGGACGGACAGTTCGGCCAGGCGTGAACACAATCAGCCAGCGACCTCTGCACAATTTGAATGCTTTTTGTTCGAGTCTTCTCTTCAATACAAAAAGGGAACGGTGGGTGTAATAACAGTCTATGGCCCAATTCTATCGACAATGCCGAAGCCAGTTTTCAAACAATTATTTCAAAACTGTTTTCCAGAAATTATTAATACAATGGTTGTATGACACCCGTTAATAGCATACAAGACCTTTCTATAACGTTACAATCTTATAATTGTATTTTACTGTATTAATTCATACAATGCCGTAGCGGATTCAAGATTCAATTTATTCATATATATTCCGTGGCACAGACCCCTTTTTATCGAATTACTAACATCCCCTGAAACTTCGTAAATAGTTTCATCTCACCGTAACCTACAACTATTTTATTTACGAAAATTCTTGGAATTGGGGCGTTTTCAACGTGGGTAGGGGCAAACTTAGTCTATTTAAACAGATACTAAAAACTCTTAAATACTCATTTGCTTTTTACTTGGATCGTAAGATAATTTGATCACGAAATCGAGAAAAAAGGAGGTCTTCAAAAATATTGAGCCGTTTGGCGTGATCTACATCCCCAAAATTTCCAAATAACGAAGTTATATAGGATAAACGGCCCAATATATTTGTAGGCAACATTTTTTCTCGATTTTGTGATCAAATTATCTTATGATCCATGTAGAAAGCAAATGGGTATTTGCGAGTTTTTAGTATCGAGTTAAATAGCCAAAGTTTGCCCCCCTCCAGATTGAAAACGCCCCAATTCCAAGAATCTTCGTAAATAAAATATTTGAAGGTTACGAAGAGATGAAACGAATTTACGAAGATTCAGGCGGATGATAATATTTCGATAAAACGGAGTCTGTAAAACGGACTAATATTTTTTTTGAATGAGAAAAGAAGTATAGCAATATATAAAAAGTAAATGTGAAAAAATAGTCCGTGGTACTGATCCTTTTTATCGAATTATTAACATCCGCCCGAAACTTCGTAAATAGTTTCATCCCACCGTAACCTACAAATATTTTATTTACGATAATTTTTGGAATTGGGGCGTTTTTGACCTGGAGGGGAGCAAAATTTTGTCTATTTTAAACAGATACTAAAAACTTGTAAAAATACTCATTTGCTTTCTACTTGGATAGTGAGATAATTTGAACACAAAATTATCTTTTTTGAAGAAAAGGGATCTTCAAAAATATTGAGCCATTTGGCGTGATCTACACCACCAAATTTTCGAAATAACGAGGTTATAAAGGACAAACGATCCAATATTTTTGTATGTCACATTTGTTATGGATTTTGTGATCAAATTATCTTACGATCCAAGTAGAAAGCAAATGAGTATTTACAAGTTTTTAGTACCTAATTAAACAGACAAAGTTTGCTCCCCTCCAGATTGAAAACGCGCCAATTCAAAAAGTTTTCGTAAATAAAATAGTTGTAGGTTATGGTTAGATGAAACTATTTACGAAGTTTCGGGCGGTTGTTAATAATTCGATAAAAAGGGGTCTGTACCACGGACTAAGACCTTAGCGTACAGACAAGAATTTATACAACTTATTTTATTATAAGATTACAATTAATGCTCCAGCAATAAAGGCGCTGAAAAAAACTTGACTAACTTATATATATATATATATATATATATATATATATATATATATATATATTATATATATATTATATATATATATATATATATATATATATATATGTATATATATATATATATATATATATATAATATATATATATATATGATATATTTTTTCCTCGCCTAGAGTTCTTACCACATTCTACATTCCTGGACGCGATTCGACTCGTGCCGTTTTGTTACGATTCCTGACGAGCTGAGCAGGCTATGCCCATCCCTCGGGGAGGTATAATGTCATATAATTGCCCAAACTGTACGGCCCTATATTATTTATAAAATGGAATACTCTTTTGTCATGCGAGCTCGTGAAATTGTACAGACTCGCATGGCGCTAATGCCGCTTATTACCTCAGCAATTTCCCTTATCTGTCCCCCCCCTCCACCCTCCCCCTGTCGGGGCCTAACTCATTGGCGACTGAACCAGGCCACTTTGCATAGGCTAACAAATCAATTCGGTAAGCTCCATAACAGGTCCTCGTGTAGCTCTTTCCTGATTTATTGCTGCTGTGAAAAATTTCTTAAGAAATAATATAAAATCATATTGAGATAAGAGATAATGACCCAAAAGTCAAATAACCCACTCAATATTACTTTACAGACAGTCATGTTCGTTTGCTAGAATTAGTTTCTTTCCAGTGTAGAAATTACGATATTCCATCTCCTCTACTTAATGTTGTTAGCCCATCCTAACTCCTTAGCACAATCCTTATCCAGCTCCAGTCACCCCTACAACCCTCCTCGAAGGTTGAAACGGCAGTGGCCTCGAGATCTCTTGTAAAGACGTCACTGGAGTTCTGGCAATGGCCAGCCTCTCCACTCAAGTCATGAGCGTCTGTTGCTTTAGTGCCCTCTCTCAGTTTCCACTGGACCCCTGCCGGAGACGCGGTTGAGAGAGAAGCGCTGGGATCTCTTAGAGTCTCGCTTTGTCCTTCACACGTGGAGGAAAGGGCAGGACTCGTAGCTCCCTTGGCTGATTGTAAATTAAGTATGAATGTTTTTCTTTTTTATATTTCTATTTGTTTTACATATGACTTATTTAATTTGCTACCAATTTCTGTATTTTTTTTATTATTATTATTTTTTTTTTAATTTGAATTCAAGTTACATTTCTTTAGTTTTATAGTTTTTACTTTTGTTATATAGATATATATTTTTATTTATTTTTTTTTATTATTATTATTTTTTTTTTATATTTAAAATTTTTTCTAGATTGCTGAACCTCTTTTAGTATATCAAGATACAATTCCAGACTATCCTTGCTTACTATTAATATAAACCTGTACCACTACAACCCAAGAAGGGTCTGGGGTTCAGTACTATTTAGGGAAAGCACTTTCTAGGTCAACGGTTGTGCAAGGAGGTGATTTGACCGATATCACGCTCAACCGCCAGGTGTTTCGCCTTAATCAATAATTTAATAAAGGGTACCCACTTTATAGAGAGTGGGTGTGCCCTAGGAGGGTTTTCCGACCCAGGGTCGCCCAACGGTCAATGAAACAGGTAAATAAATTTGCTGCCATGAACCGGGGTTCGAACCTGGGACCTTTAGCATTGGAAGCTCGGTACCTTACCACTGAGCTACCCCACTCCCACTATTAATATCATAATATAATTATTGTATTTATATTACTCTGCTCATCTATGTACTTTCCATCATTATATTTTAGCTTATTTACATATTTCTATATGTTTCTCATTTTTTTTTGACGTATTTTTTGTTAATTTTTAGCCCTAATGACATGCTTTGGTCAAAACGTCAGCGTGACAAATAAACCGTTTAAATCCTGATTATTTGCCGGGTTAATAAAAATAATGCAGTATAAATAAAGCTAACAAATAGTCGGAAGGAAGGTTTTATTATAAAGCAGAGAGGAGAGGGAATAGCTCGAGCTTTGAAGCAGCACAAAACAAGCAAGATCGCTTTGAATCGCGAGCGGCTCATTCATTAGGCCATTGGGAGCTAATGTATTGCGAATTAAAGCTACTTTTCAGCCCCAGTGCCGGACAAAGGCCTATTCCTATTGGCTGCCTGTTCGGTCTTCAATAGATCTCATTGGTCGGATCCCATTGTTTGCCATAACTGTTTTCCAATCTTCACAGATTTAACAGTTGCTTTTGTGTAACTCTTTATCTTATTAATGTCTCAAATGTTTATATTTTTGAGCTTTAACCGAAAGAAAAATTAATTTTTATTTTATTTTTTTGTAAACAGACGACTTGTTTCAAAGCAGTGTATAATAATTATAAACATGATTTCATAATATGCATAACTTGAGTCAAGTGTTTGCTAGAAAATTCATAAACATCAAAATAAAACAATAAAAAAATAATTATAGCATTCTGCTAAAAAAATACACCTCTTTTCTGATTTGTTTCAGTTACTTAGGTTCTTTAAGGAAGGAGATCTCTCATCCAACGCCTTTTTAGTTTTCTTCTCAAATTCAGAGATATGTCAGCTGTGGCCATGTCTCTTATTAATCTGTTGTGATGTTCGTTTAAATTAGTACAAAATTAGACCTCCAGCTTTAAAACGTCCCAATTTCGAGAATTTTAGTAAATATAATATTTGTAGGTTACGATGAAATGAAGCTATTTCCGAAGGTTCAAGCGGATGTTAATAATTTGATAAAAAAAACTGGGTCTGTACCACGAATTAATTATCATTATCCAAAGAAAGAAAGATCACTTCTTTTTTATTCTTGCCTCTCAATCTGCTCTTATTTAAATGTGAGTTACCAAGGAATGATAAACCAGAAAACTAGCTTTTTAATATGACTCGAATTTGGGTCGTTGAGTTAAAAGGTATATAAAATATAAACTTATCATATTTCAAGTAAAATAAAAAAATAGCTTAGCCACATAGACATTTTGTGTTTGAAATAGTGTAGTTCTATAAAAAAAAAATGCTAATTATTTCACAATGGTTTATTATTCCTAAACAATTATATATCTAAATTAACATTACCTTCCTAGTGGAAAAGAAAAAGAAATAAAAGGTAATTACAATTATTGGACTAAACCTTTTTTTTAATCATTAGTAATACGCTAAAAAAATTAGCATTACTTCAGTAACACATTCAAAAATGGAAAACCAAAACATAGGATATAACCTTTGCAGTAGAAAATATAAAAAACAACTTGAGTCCATATCTTTGCTCCTAATTGTCCGATTTTAAAGATTTTATTTTTTATTTTTAGGAAACTTCGTAAACTTTTAAATAACCATAGGCGCTACAGTGTATAGCAACGCAGGTTTTTCGGTCGCCATCTTGAAAGGAAAAGGCGGATAGAAATATCGATAAAGTCATCCTCGGTTGGCCTCTGATTTTAAATTGCAATTTGGGAAAAATCGGTTCAGTTCCGGAGAAATTGCGTTGGCGGCGAGCGGACAAAAATATTTTTATTCGTTTTTCGAATTCAACGTATCCTGAAACTTAAGACCTCAGATTTTGAGATGGGAAATTTTTCTGAATTTTTAGCTCGATCACAATGGTTCATTATTGAAAATAATAAACCAAAATAATCATTTATTTTGTATATTTTGGCTGAGTAAACCTGTAATGCATGAGATACAAGTAAATAACAATGAAATCATATTTTACCTTGCACATGACGATATAACAGAACATTGCCTCTATGAGATTATTATTCTCTTCTAGACATATTTCGATATATTTCTTAATCGATTTATGAAGTCTCCTTATAACAGTGGTGACGAATTGAACAGCCCCGAACTGCAGGAGGCCCCCCCGACACAATATTACCAGATGAATAGTTGGCAACTTAGTTAGTGGCACAATAGCAGCCAACAGTTGCCGGCCTAACACAGTATTGTGTCGCTAGTGGCAATTATACTGCCTCTCATCGCGCCTCCAATGTGTAGCCCTCTCGGCAATATTACCTCTACCGTCGTATTATAGTTTCAAAAATCATTATTTCATCTCGGGATCGAATATCTCATATCGAAAATCTAAAATAGACATATCGACTACAGATAGCATATCAAACTAAAATATCGATAATACTGATAACAATAGCGCGTTTTTAAACTGTTGATCAAACATCATTACGAATATGTGTACTCAGATGCACTACAAGGTAAGAGACTCTCAACGTCAAACATTTTATATTAAATAACGATAATAATACGATATTGTTTAAAAACACAGATAATTATCAATTATTAATACTGAATTATTAATATCAAAAGTTTCAGTAACAATGGAAGGTTACGGAAATGGGGTTACAGTTTTCAATGAAATTTATTTTGGTCGAAAAATATTATATCTGTATCCCAATGCACCTTAAGAGGAAAAAAAATACATTATTTAAAATTTTGTTTATATTATTATTTTCTGTATTGTCTTGCAAAGATTTGACAAAGTAGTAATTTATCAAACGATATATATTTTTGAGAAGGAGTTAATTGGGGGGTGTGGTCAAATAAATACTAAATTAAAATATAGTAATTATTTAATTTTTGCCGACGTTTGCAACTGCATTTTTTTGCCGACGTTGCAACTGCCTCCTACATACTACGCCCTGAAGAGGACCTGCAAAGTGGGTCGACACGTCGGAAAAAAATTAAATAATTACTATATTTTAATTTAGTATTTATTTGAACGTACCCCCCGATTAACTCCTTCTCATATTATATCAACGGTCAACCATCTCTACATCGATATATATTTTTATGAAATAACAAAAAAATAATTGTATTAAATGAATTCGAATGCATAATAAATTCAAAAAATTCTTCCAGTAAAGTAGGCCCAAGTAAACTTTTGTAATAAAAAAGCAATTCAAATCAGTTTTTTGTGTATTTTAAAAATTCTTAATATGCATTTATATTTAAATAAAAAAAATACCAATTTCTGGGTTTGATTCTAATGGCGGATTTATTTCCACGGCGATCACTAAAGCATTCATAACTTCTCAGGTGTCAACGTTACCAGAACCATCGGGAAGCTGAATTGTTGCTATTACAAACCATATTAATAACCTTTAGATTTTACACTTTTATAAGAATTGTATAACGGAGTAAATAACGAAAAAATCCTCAAATATATTTTTTAAAGTTTAATCTGTTCTAAATCATTGACTAGCTCAGTTTTTATCAACGCAGCAGCCATTTCTCTGATGATGACCACATGTCTGGGTCAAAACGTCGGCAGGCTAACCCAATGACTGCATATATCGATTATTTGTCATCCTCCTCGTTTTCACCTCCATCTTTAACCCTATTTTTAGTGACTTCTTATAATATTTTTTTTCTTCTTTTTCTGTTTTTTTCATTTCTTCTTATTATATATTTTAAACACCACATTCAGTTTGATTTTTTTATCTTTGTATGTAGAAGATAATATTTATTATTACCTTGAATCATATCGTATCGATCCTTTCAATACCAAAGATGAAACAGTTTTTAAAGTATCGTGGAGAAATCGTTTTCTGAAACTATTATTCAAATAATGTGACTAAAGTTTTCTCGCTCAAACTCTACTGACTTTAGCACCAGCGACGCGATTCGAGAGAGTAGAGCAGGGATCCCTTGGAGATTATTAATTAGTCGTTATTTTGCTTCTGTTTATTTTATATTTTTATGTATTGAATATATAGCGTCAATGTGAAGTAATACATAACCTCACTATAATTATTATCCAATTGACAGAATGTTATATTTCTCAATAAATAAATAAATAAATTGTTCAAATAAAACTGTCTATTTTTGTGATACAATGAAATCACTTTTCGTTGGAGAAGTTAATTAATAGAAATAACTTTTTTTGTGCTAATTAAAACTTTTATCAGGTCTGCTATATATAAATATAAAATTAGTTTATTTATTAAATTTACGCTTATTTGCTATAAGTATAGGGAAATTTTCAGCCCGGCTAGCTCAGTCGGTAGAGCATGAGACTCTTAATCTCAGGGTCGTGGGTTCGAGCCCCACGTTGGGCGCAAATTTTTTTTTTTTTAATTTCTTCAAATAATTATATATTATGGTATAATAAAGAATATGTTGTTTATTAATAAGTATTTTTTATATTTGATTTTTTTTTATTTATTTAGAAACATAACAATCTGTCATACGGACAATAATTATAGTGAGATATAAACAGAAAACATAAAATAAACAAAAAAAAAAAAAAACTAAATAATAATCAAAAAGTATATACAATAAAAAAAATAACTTATAGATAAGTAAATGTTTTTTTTATTATCTTTGTTTTTCAACTCGCACCTGTTGGGAGTGTGCTGTCGTGGGGAAGAGTAAGGAATAAGTCGTTGGTAGACATGAGGGAGGGGAGTGCCCTGCGGCGTCCCTTCCTATCTTGTTTTATTATTTATGGTTAGTAGAGGAGATCCCTCATCCAACTCCGAGAAAGTAAAAAATTATAAAGAAAGAGAGCGAGTCTTGGTGTACCTTCAGCCGTAAATGTCGTAGTGAGGAAGTCGTACTACAGACTGCACTCAGAATAGGACACACGTGACATACTCACTCCTTCCTCATCACAAAGAAAGAGCCACATCAAATTTAAATATTGTAATGACAGCAGGACGATCAGTCAAATTTTCCAGTTATGTTCATTCTTTATCGCTCGGCTGCATAGCTTTAGATTGAAACCCAAATTTTCAACAATTCTCAGAGATGGTTATAAAACAGTAAAACTAGTCTTTAAATTTTTAAAACTAAATAGCATTAAAGATCTGAAATATTAAACGCAACCGACAGTAGATTACGAAAAAAACAAGTAATATATATGGTATATGGATATAGATACATAAGTGTAATGTGGATGAGTACGTGTCTAAGTGCGTGTGCGCAGCATGTGTGTAAATATTAAAATATATGTGAGAAAATAAATTAAACAAAAAAATTGCGTTTATGACCACTGATGTTTTAGGCAACTAAAAATAACAACAAATCATAACGAGTTTTTTTTTTACAACTGTCTTAGAAATTAAAATTTAGAAATGCATACTTTAAGCGAGGGAAATTTTCAGCATTTAATTATCTTTGCTATATTTTGACATGTAGAGGTAGAGTGTCGAAAAGGAAAAAAACACACCATAAAAAAAAAAAAAAATAATAATAAGGACTGTTTTGAACATTTGGACTAAAATATCTTATAGTTTAAATACCATGGAGAATTCAGAAACCGGTTTAGTCAATATAGATATTTTTAAATCAGCCCTAAAATAAAAAAAAAAGGGTTCTATTAGATTTTCTGTTGTACTCGTTAGTGTTTCGACAAATTACAAACCCCTGTTACAGACGTTTTATTTTCAAAAAGTACCAAAATCGCACAATTTTCTTAAACTATTAATACCTACTTTTTTGATGTTTTCAATTTTACCTTGTGGACTTAAGAAGTAGAAAAAAATGTCAATTTTATTCTGGGACATTCAGTCCCCTAAGAATAATATTTATTTATTTAACCATGTTTTGGGCTCTTCAACCACCTGGGTCATTTTCGCCCTATATTACAATTTGATGACCTAAAAATATGTCTGACGTAAGAACGCAAACTTTTTCTGACGTAACAAGATGGTCAAGAATGAATTAAATTACACGTTTATGGAGCCTTGAAATTAAAATGATAAAAAGGCACAAGTTAACATTTGAATTATAGATAGATATATATGAGCATGTTCAAATGTAAACAATAGATAATATTTATATATATAGGTATAAATAAGATAATAGCAAAATGAGATTGACATTTCTAAAACACAGAAATATTATTCTTAAATTTATTTGGCAGATTGATTGCTGAAGAAATGGAAAAATAAATGGCTCTTAAATCAGGTTATTAATACCAGTAATGTGGCTGATTTAGAGGCGCTAGGATCTTCTTGAGTCCTGTCTTTCCCTCCTCGAAAGGGGAGAAAGGCCTGCCAGGAGATCTAGGGTGAATGATTTTTTATTTATTTTTTAGATATTGTGTAGAAGCCTCGCGCGGGCTCATTACCGCGTATGGGGAGCGTCCCACGGGTGGCGGATGTGGGGATGGTCGGTGGAAATTCCTTGGAAGTTCCTCCCGGCTAAGTCCGATGGACTCGCTGACCAACAATGAGAGGGGCCCTCCAGACTTGCTGGAGGGAGGGGACCTCCAGACTTGCTGGAGGTAGGGGCCCACCAGACTTGCTGGAGGGTGTGACGTAGGATTGAACGCCCTACTCACATATCTTTAGTTCACCAAACACCACAAAAAGTCATGGATCTCCCTAAGGTAAAACGCTCATTATCCGGAGGTAAACTAGTCCCCCGTTCGGGTCTCCGGGTGGGGACTGCTTTAGGGGATTCATGCCGCAAGTTGAAATATAGGGATTTAAATATTGGTACGTGGAACGTAAGGAGTTTAAACACAGCAGGGGGGCTAAAATCGGTCGCGAATGAGGTAAATGGGTACAATTTGGATGTCGTGGCTCTGCAAGAGGTTCGCTGGCCAGGGGAGGGCTCGATGAGGGAAGGGAAGTACACTATTTGGTACGGAGGAAGCGGGAATCATTGTTTAGGTACCGGGTTTCTAATTAGGCGTAGATTACTATCCGCTTTGAGGGACGTACAATTCTTCAGTGATAGAATTTCGGTAGCTACATTTCAGGGACGTTGGTTTAAAATCGCATTAATAAACATACATTGTCCGACCGAAGACAGTGACGATGAAGTCAAAAGTGAGTTTTACGATAAACTCGAATGGGTTTATGATAAACTACCGCGAAACTACATGAAAATAATTGTAGGTGACGCGAACGCAAAGGTAGGAAGGGAAGAAGTTTATATTCAGACGATTGGTAAAGAAAGTTTGCACGAATATAGTAATGATAATGGGATCCGTCTGATAAACTTTGCCATCTCGAAAAACCTGGTAATTAAAAGTACGACGTTTAAACGTAAGGATATTCATAAATATACTTGGACATCGCCGGATTCGCAAACACGAAATCAAATCGATCATGTCTTGATACAACACAGCTGGCAAAGCAGTATAATCAATGTACGGTCTTATCGCGGAGCAGAATGTGGGTCGGATCATGAATTAGTAATCGCGAAACTTCGACAAAAACTTAATATAAAAAAGAGAAAAGAAAACCGTTTCGATTTTGAGAATTTTAATTTGGAAAAATTAAAAAATCCATCAATTAGAAACCAATTCGAGCTAGATGTTAAGAATAGGTTTGAAGCTTTAGAGCTTCCTGACGAGGACCACGAGGATATTGACAAGTTATGGGTAGAGATCAGGGATAATATTAAAGCGGTCGGTAACTCGTGTCTAGGAAAAAAGGAAAATAAGAATAACAAACCGTGGTTTGATGAAGATTGCTTAAACATGTGCGAAAAAAGGAAAGCCGCTAAATTAAAAGCTCTAAATAATCCTAGCGAAGACAATCTGGAATACTTCCGAATCTCAAAGAACGAAACGACAAAATTGCTCAAAAATAAAAAAAGGGAGTATCTTAAAAATAAAATAATTGAAATAGAAACTAATAGAATCGAAAATAACGTAAGAGACATGTACAAAGGTATAAACAGATCACGTAAATATGTAGGGCCCGTAACGTCTGGAATTAGGGATGATAATAACAATATTCTGACCGATCCGGTTGACATATTGAATAAATTTAAGGACCACTTTGACAATATTTTAAATACGGGAAATTATGATCTGTGTCCTCCTTCTGAGTACCAGAGTGCTGAACCGTTAATAGAAGGACCAAGTAAAGAGGAAGTTGAAGTAGCTATCGGAAAATTAAAATCATATAAAGCAGCGGGAATCGATAATATTCCTACTGAACTAATTAAGGCATGCGGGGAAGCTGGAGTTTCTAAAATACATCGGTTGGTTGAAAAGATCTGGGTGAACGAGAAATTACCTGAAGAATGGAAAGAATCTATTCTTATTCCGATTCACAAAAAGGGTCCGAGGACGGATTGTAATAACTATCGAGGAATTTCACTCCTTCCGGTATGTTATAAAATATTCACTGTAATCTTAACCAGTCGAATCACGGAATACGCCGAGGAAATTATCGGAGACTACCAATGCGGATTTAGACGGAATCGTTCGACTATTGATCAAATATTTTCTTTACGGCAAATATTAGAGAAAAAATTGGAGTATAACAGTATTGTTCACCAGCTGTATATAGATTTTAAAAAGGCTTACGATTCTATTGACCGCCAGAAACTGTATAATATTCTAATCGAGCAGGGAATTCCAAAAAAACTAGTAAATCTAGTCAGGATGTGCTTGACGGAGACACTCAATAAAGTTAGAATCGGTAATAATTTGTCCGAAAAATTTGAGGTTCGTTCGGGCTTAAAACAGGGGGATTCTCTTTCGCCTGTCCTGTTCAATTTGGCATTAGAACATGCCATTAGGGAGGTAATGCGTACCGAGAAAGGGTTGGATCTGGGCGGGACAACATCCGTGCTGGGCTATGCTGATGATCTGGTACTGTTAAGCGAAGACGTTGAAACTATAAAACTAAATACGACAACGTTAATGAAAGCCGGTAAAGAACTAGGACTCGAAATAAACGTGGATAAAACAAAATATATGGTTAGCTGCATAAATGGCGATACTACTGGTGATATCGATATAGATGGTAATATGTTTGAACAGGTAGATAAATTTAGGTATCTAGGTTCTACGATAACTAGAAAAAACGAAATTGAAGAAGAGATTAAAGTTAGACTGAAGGCGGGGAATGCTTGTTATTTTTCTGTGACAAAACTATTCAGTTCGCGCCTCTTGTCCCGCAACTTAAAAATTAGAATCTATAAAACAATTATCTTGCCTACAGTTCTTTATGGATGCGAAACTTGGCCGCTTACATTAAGGGATGAGCAGCGTCTTAAGGTTTTTGAAAATAAAGTATTGCGTAGAATATTCGGACCGAAGAAGGATGAGTTAACCGGAGAGTTCAGACGGTTACACAACGCCGAATTGCGTGAGCTATATCCGGGTAATATAATTGAGGTAATTTCATCGCGGCGAATCAAATGGGCTTGTAAAGTTGTTGGGCTTAGTAACGAGAGAATTCCTAAAAGGTTAATATTTGCTGTACCGAATGGTAAGCGTCGGAGGGGTAGACCGAAGCGAAGGTGGGAAGATTGCATTAAAGCTGATCTGAAGGGACTGGGTTTGGACGGCGAACGGTGGAGGGAGGTGTGTAACAAGCGATTGGTGGTGTCGGCATCGAACCTTCGGGTACGTTAAGCCTTATTATTATTATTTTATTATTGTGTAGAAGCGTGTGTGTATGTGAGTAGTTGTTTTTATTAGTTCAGTTTCTTTTGGTTTGGTTTTTAGTTTATATACATTTAATATTAGTTTTATTGTTTTGTTTTTTTAACATAACCCACATGTTTGGGTTGAAACTTTGGCACAAATTAAAAAAAATTATAATAACTGCCTCCTGACTATTTATCACCCACGATATGTATAACAGTCGAGTAACGTCCTTCAATTATTATTTTTTTTTCTATACATTTATTTATTTGTTGTTGATAGAGCGTGAAAGTGCTCTCTGAACACTATTATAAATGTCCTTATTTATAACGGGTTGTAATATCTCTCAATAAATATAGATGTAGTTAAAAAAAAAAAATCAGGTTAAGGATGAGGATTTGCTTAATGAAGTAGGTAGCGTAGCCTCTTTTTTTTTTTAAAATAAAATGGGGAAATTGAAATGATTTCCCAACCTTGTACATCGATCAAACGAAGTTCCTCATTCCTTTTCTACCTCTCCTTAGAAAGTACTCTCCCATTCCTTTCCCGTCACCCTAGACGGATGATGGGAAATACCCGGTCGGCCTGAGAAGGTACGGAACAGTACCCGGACTAATTTGGCTGTTATTGATACGAGCTAATTAACATATCGTAATAAATCAATTGACGAAGCGACTTCTCCTTCTAACGAGACCAAGACGAATGGCTTCTCCGGCAGCGGCACTCGTTCATCCGTCTTCTCTGATGGCACGTATTTAATAGTCTTCCAGCTAGTGTGGGTTCGAGTCCCGATCCTATTGGCTATTATTGAACTCACAATCGTACGTAATAGTCTAGCAGTGTGAGCATTGTGTCTATAAACGAGTTAGTTGTACTCTCACAATATTAACTGTTATAGGACCCCTTCTATTCGAGAGGTATTGTCTTGAGGATCGATTCGCCATTTCTATAACGTAGGGACAATTTTAGAATAGAATAGAAAAATAACTAAATAAAATATGGAGAACGATTTCGTGTGAACAGTTGGTGCAAAAGAGTTAGTCGGCCATAAGCCCTAAAAAATAACTTTATTATTGGACAAAGTCCCTTAAGAATATTAAAGTATTATAAAATTACAAAAAAAGATTACTTTTGACGAAAAGATCTGTTACATTAAATATAAATAAAGCTGAAAGCAGTAAGTAAATTAATTAAATGTAAACAAAATATAGATTGATGTATTGAATTGACAAAACTATATTGCGATCCTTTCATTACAAATGGATGAGGAAGAACCTTAAAAAAAAAAAAAATACTTATTAATTTCACTAGCCTATATATGTTCGAATCTGAGTTTTCAACGGAGTTACATGTGGTCCTCAGAATCCAAATAACCAAGTTCGGCAAAATGGCCTGTGTGTACTTTTGTGAACAGCTTATCTCGAAAACGAAAAGTCTTAAGAAACTGATATTTCGTATTTAAGGTTAGTATAATATGGCTCGGATATTACAGCAACTTTTTCATTATAATCGGCTTTGAAGTAACACTTTACAATGATTAATGGAAAAAAAAGTACAATGCACAAAGCATGGTAATTGATTGTTTCAAAAAATATTTTACAACTTCTGTGATTTTTAGTTTATCTTTCCTTGGTCTTTGATAAAGTAGAGAAGGTTACGGAAATAAATGAAGTTCACTCAAGTATTAAAAAGTTTCAATCCATAGTACATACACATAAAAAAGAAGCAACAAAATCAGTTCAGTAGTTCCCGAGAAAATCTTGGCACAGACAGACAGACAGACCAATGGCTAAAAATGAGTTTTTCGGTCTCTGAAACGTATAGCTCCATTGAAAACCGCATATCGGAAATTTGGCCAAATTGCAATACTTTCCTTATCTAGTAATAGGTATGAAAGTAATAAACGGTGATTCTAATTATTGGACTAAACAATTTTTTTTTAATCATTAATAATATGCTAATAAAATTAGCATCACTTCAAAAAATATTTTACAACTTCTGTGATTTTTACTTTATCTTTCCTTGGTCTGAAAATACTCATTTTGTCTAAAGGAAAGGTGATAAATGATCGTTGTGTGATGCGCACACCGCACTAATTATTTTTTTAATGTTGTCGCGTTCTTCACAGGAAACCTTTTTAGTGTGGATGAAGTAGAGAAGGTTCTGGAAATTAATGGAATTCATTCAAAGTATCCAAAAGTTTCAATCTATAGTCCACACACATACAACTATTAAACTCCATTTCATAGATGTTTAGTTTGTCAAAGAATATATTAAATAGAATGTTGTAGAGCAGTGCGAATATTATAGCTTAATTTACACTTCAGCATGACGTCTTCAAGTATTTCTTAACAATTTCACGACACCTAATTTAAGAATAATGTGATATTTGGGTCTCTACTTGGACAAACGACTAACATGGACATACCACCTAAAAAAAAAAAAAAAATAAAAAAAGAATAGAAGTTAATCAGCGATACAGACTTCTTTCTAGAATACATGATAATTGATTTAATAAATTAACTATTTACAAAGTGCTCATTAAACACTGCTATATTTATTTGTATTTCATTTTGGGAATTTTTATTTCATGGGTCGTTATAAGGTTCTTATTAGTACCGACATTTCAACCCAAACATGTGGGTCATCATCAGGCCGTGGTTTGAGCACTGAAGGTATTCAAGTACTAACACATTTGGTAGGTAAGTGTGTCGAAATGTGTTGCCCTCTTTTTGGGCTGAAACGTCGGCATTAATAAAAACCTTATAATGAATGCGTCCTGGATACTTATCACTAATGTTTTCCAAAATCGGTCTTGATCTTGCACTTTGCAAGACCAAGACCAAGGCCACTTAACTGTTTCAAGACTAAGACAATGACCCGTAAAAAAAAATCTATTTTTTAAATAAGAATTGAGGAAAAATAATACTAATAATCGGTATAACCAATATACTTTTGCATTTAATTCCTCTAATGTTTCATTCGGACTTTGTTAGGTTTCTCCTATCTAAAAAATTACTGTAATATCTCTATAGTAATAAGCTAATAATTAACTGCAAAACTGTTGCGAGATTCTTGTGCAAGACCAAGACTAGTCTTGGTCTCGCATTTGGACAACACTGTTATTAATTGCTATAACCAATATACTTTTGCATTTAACTCATCTAATTTTTCATTCGGGCTTAGTTAGGTTTCTCCTATCTAAAAAATTACAGTAATATCTTTATAGTAATAAGTAACTACAAGACTGCTGCGAGACTCTTGCGCTAGACCAAGACTAAGTTTGCAAGACCAAGACTCGTCTAGTTCTGGCATTTGGGTAACACTACTTATTACGGTATTTTTATTTGTTTAAGTACCAGTATGTGTATAAATTTGAATGATTATATCACTGTAATTTAGGAAATTAAATATTAAATATTGGAATTGGTATCATCTCTATGAAGTTCCGTTTCGTTTAATAACCGTTCCATCTAAATCGATTGCTATTGAGATACATTGTATGTATATTATATAAAGGATAGATAATTATTTTGCATTTACTATAAAACTGTATGATTTGTAGTTACATCGTTGTCCCATCGGACGAGCGATATAATCATATAATATTTACAGGAATAACGATCGTATTTAATTTTAAAAACGTGCATCAATCGGGAAATATTATCGACACAACATCGGCACCAGAGGGTCCGACATGGATAAATGCCGTGAGCGGGGAGTTGATTACAAAACTAGCCAATATAACCTAAATGTTAGGGCACTAATCAGACACGACATATTCCATTGTTGGCATCCATCATGAGCCCTTACGGCGGGTCGATATTCGGACTGAACAAAAAAACACTCATAGCTCGTTAGCGAGGAATGACCTCGGATGGGGTGTGGACTTAGCATGCAGTCCGGATTGAGTTGTAATCAGCAGCGATGCACATGCACTCTGAGCGACGGGGCTGCCTTAACCACTTTTTTTGTTGTTTTTTTTTTTAAGTTTCACATTAAAGTCATGCATTTTAGTGCCAAGGGCAAACGAAAATATATGCAGATTTTATTTATTTATTTAATTTATACAGTTTTCATTTTAAACCGCTAGATTATGTCTCAATTAAGGACAATGGGAACAATGATCAAAGAATTCTTTCAGACTTTATCAATAGAGAATATAAATATGTGCAAAAATGTCATATATAGACATAATACTTCAATTAGTAAATGAAATAAACAATCTTTTATAAATTAAAAAATAAATGAGCTTTGGGGCTCTAATAAACCATCGAATTCTGACCTCTTGAGGTCTAATAAACCATCGATTTCCTCACTCTTGGGGCACTTATAAACCATCGAACTTGCACGACCTCTAAGAGAAACCATATCCCAAGAATGCAAAGACTGTGGGACAACAACGCACCTAGCAAATTAAAAACAATAAAGAAAGAGGTGCAACCGTGGACCAGCTCCAGACGCAGCAGTCGTAGAGAAGAGGTCGTCCTCAGGCGGCTGAGGATCGGACATACTAGACTGACACACCTCCATCTCATAACAAAAGATTCTATCCCTAGATGTCAAAAGTGTGACCAGTCATTAACTATAAAACATGTTTTAGAAGAGTGCCCTTTTTACACTTCAAGGTTAAAAGATATCGGAATACCCCAGAATATATCAGCATCCCTGGGAAATCAAGAAGAAATCGTTACCAAAGTCATCAAGTTCCTGGATAGTGAAAGACTTAAAAACACATTTGACAGGTTTTTTTTTAATTTATTTTTTAATTTATTAATTTTTTGTATCTATTTATTTTTATTATATTTTCTCTTATTATTATTTATTTATTTATTTTTTCATTTTAAATTCATTTGTTTATTAATCTCAATTCATTCATTGATTCTACTGGTATTTTTTAAAGTTTATTTGTTTATACATTTTTTATACATCTTATTACCTATAAATGTCTATTATTATCCTTATTTATTTATTTTATTCTATCAATCCATTTCTCTATTTATTTTATTTTTTTATTATTTTTTTTTATTTTTTTTATTTATTTTTTTGTATCAATCATCCAAATAGTATTAAAAGATCTCGAATTACCCCAGAATATATCAGCATCCCAGGGAAACCAAGAAGAAAATGTTACCAAAGTTATCAAGTTCCTAGATAATGAAAGACATAAGCAACATATATGACCAGTTTATAACAAATGATCCTTTGCAGATTTATGATTATTATTGTTTTTTTATTTATTTACTTTATTTCATTTTATTTTTTTATTTTAAAAGTTCATTTGTTTATTAATTTGAATTCATTTATTGATTTTATTGCTATTTTTTTTTTAAGTTTATTTATTTATCTATTCTATCTTATTATCTATTAATATATTTATTTATTTATTTTATTCTATTAACACTTTTATTTATTTTATTTTTATCCTGGATTAGTTGATCGGGCGCTGATGACCTGGATGTTTTACGCCTAGACATCCAAACAAACGAAACGGGACCATCGAATTCCTCTAGTATCCAATCCTTTCAATCCAAAATCCTTCGTAAAATACTCAATGCCCCTTATTTTATCACAAGTGAAATCATTCATAACGACTTTAACGTACCATATGTTTCCGATCTAGCCCAATCCAGATACCTATCCTTCCATAACAAACTTCAAAACCATCCGAACCCTCTCGTTTCAAACTTTGCTTCCTCCTAGATACCTGATAACCCTCCGAGGCGTCTGAAAAGAATATGGCCTCCTGATCTACTTAAATATATTATTAGAGTTTCTCAACAAGCGTTTTCATGTGATTGTATTATTACCGTATGCACACCTACTGGATGTATTTTTAAATTTATACAGTTGTAAATCTCAGGAATAAATAAATAAATAATAGCTTTCAATAAAATAAATATTTTTAAAATTTAATTTGGATTTCCTTCGTTGTTCCATCAGTATATTATAATTAAATTTTATTTCAATCTACAATGTATTGAACATTATTTAGCATGACCTGTTTCCATCTTTCCACTAATTTCGTAATCGACCGTTTTGAAATTGTTATCGCTTTATGAAGTTCTATAAAAATTAAAATAAGTGGTACTCAGAAGAAGCTAAGGATAGAGAATAGGCGTGGAAAAGCAAAAGGTCCTATTCATAGCTTAATAATGTATTGGAAATTTTCCAAATTTCACCAGAAACTTTCTCATCACCCAAATCCCGTTGTACAATCCCTATCAAGCACCACCCATCCCTACAATCCCCTTCGTAGGTTAAAGCGGCAGTGGCCACGAGACCTTTTGTAAATATGGATATTTTGGAGTTCTAGCAATGGCCAGATTCTCCACTCAAGTCATGAGTGTCTGTGGCTGTAGCGCTCTTACTCATCCTCCGCTGGTTTAAAATACCAGTGAAGTGGCTGAGGGAGAAGCGTAGGGATCTCCTAAGCCTCCCTTTTCCCTCCACATGTGGAGGGGACAGGATTGGTTCGGAGATCACCTGGCAAATTGTAAATAATGTATATAGTATGTTTTATATAAGGTGTTTGTTTTACTTTTATTTCTATTTTTATTTACTTATGTGTATATATATATTTTTTTTTTTCTTTACTCTTATGTTCTTTCTTCTTATTCTTTTGTTATTACTTTATTTATTTATATTTTTGTATATACGGTATGAATGCAATCTCTGAACTCTATTATAAGTGTCCTTAACTGTGACAAATTGTAATATTTCTGAATAAAGTGTTTTAATAATAAAAATAATGTATTGGGATTGACCAATGAGGTGGGGGGGGGGGGCTTAGCGTTGTCTTGGTGTAAAGCAACACTATCACGATTTGTTAGTTCTGGATATTTTTCAGAATTTATTTATGAAATTTCGTTAATTGTGAGCATTTATTTTATCAGTAGTCAAAAAATTTCAAGTTCAATTTTTTCTGGAGACCCTGGAGTGTCAAGTATGTGAAAATTTCCTGAACGAAATTTGATAAACCAATTTTGACCCGAACGTTCCAGAACTCCGTAAACAGTATATAATACAGTATATATATATATATATATAATGACTTTGTACAGCACACTTATCTTTATTTAATTAAGAACAGAAAAATAGGCCAATAATGAATGATAGATATTTTCTTCCATATTCAAAGTGCAATATAAAATGCAATATTAGTCTGTTTCTAACGATATTTGATAGAAATGTTGACATACTATTAGGACACTATAATGAATAACTTTAGGCATAAATTGTTCAGATAATAAGTGCACGGTGGAGTAATAAAAATTTTAATAGAAAAAACCGAAAGGACTTATTTTCCAATTCAATATTTTCTTTTTTTATTTTTCGCCAATTTGTGAAAATGTCATAATTACATCTGAAAATAACTTGAGATGGACATGTAGTTCTTGTCTCGACTGCCAAACCATATCCGTGATGATGACCCTCATGGTTTGGTCGAAACTTCGGCAAACTGATTAATGAATTTTGACTGAAATTATGAATTATAAATTATCATAGTATTTTTTGTATACATGTAAATTTATTTATTTGACTAATTTGCATTAGCGAGTAGTTTTTTGTGCATTTTTTGGTTTTAATATGTCTTTTTTAGATACAATCGCGGTCATAGAAATTGCATAACCCTGTAAAACTTTAATTTATTTACCAGTTGACATCTGCAGGATTTCCGGGTATCTTAACAGTTTTCAAACAATATTCTAAAAACAATCCAGTTTCTTTCATTCGCTCCATGGTGCCATTTTTTTTTTTCTGACGTGAACAGTTTTAGATACAGGTCATAATTATAGTTTTCATTCTATTATTAGTTAGAACTGCACCCAGAAACATTGTTAAAATGTTCTTGTAATCTTGTTAAGTAAAGAAAAACCAAAAACATTCAATGGAATCAACACGAGAATCAAAAGAAATAGGTGATTCAATTACTATGACCGCGAATGTATGTCTCAGAAATATGAAATGGCCAAAACATAAAAAATGTGGTAATACGACGAAATATAATAAGCTAAAATATTCTAAAGAATGCTTGTAGTATAATTATTACTTTATAATAAACCGTAGTAGAAATGTGACGATAAAACCGAAAGTTGCAGCTGTAATTTTATTTCTCGAGAGAGGATAATAGAATCAGTTATAGTTTATCGAGATAATAATGGGCAGGATGATCCTGTGGCGCAGGACATGCTTCAAGTGTCCTTAGCTCCCGCCTTTTCTTGGCTCCTTCCCCCGCACTCCTAATGAACGGAAGGCCATGTTGGCATTCGTTTTTTGCGGGCGGAGTTTGGCTCGCTGCCATAAACCAGATCAGACACGGAGCAGGGCAAAGTCGACTCAGGATGAAATATATGGACCATATCCTCCGCCATTTACTTCTCGGCTTATCCAGGATACCGGGAGCAAAGGATCCCGCCGAAGCACCACTAATGGTAAAGCCCATGCTTTTCTCATTTAGAGATTCATTTAGCACTGGAACGGAGGGGAGTTTGAGTAAAATTGAAGGAAATGCTAAAAATACTATAAGAAAATAACATTTTATTTTATTTTTTCATCTAAAAATAATACTCCAAAAAAAAAAAAAAAGATAAACGCTGCAAATTATTTCACAAAGGTTTATTATTTCCAAACAATTGTACATCAAAATTAACATTACCTTCCTAGTGACAGAGAAAATGAAATTTAAAGGTGATTACAAATATTGGACTAAACATTCTTTTTTTAATCATTAGTGATATGCTAAAAAAATTAGCATTACTTCAGAAACACATTCAAAAACCAAAACAAAGGATATAACCTTAGCAATATAACATATAAAATTTTAGAGACCATATCTTTGCTCCTAATTGTAAGATTATAACGTTTTTTTTTGTTTTTTTTAGAAAATTCCGTAAACATTTAGATAACCACAAATACAATAACGACAAACAAGTGTATACTTTCCGAGTTATTCGGAATTTAATTTTACCATCCCTCTTAACTTTTTTTCCAGCTACTTTTCGTTGAACTATGTTAAATAAATAAATTTAAAGATATAGAGAAGAAGACTTTAGTGAAATTTCATTGAAATCGGTATATTCGTTTAGGCGCTACAATCTATAGCAAGGCAATTTTTTCGGTCGCCATCTTGAAAGGAAAAGGCGGATAGAAATGTCGACGAAGGAGGATCATCCTCGAGTGACCTCTGATTTTATATCAAAATTTGAAAAAAATCGGTCCAGTAGTTTCGGAGAAAAAATGTTTTATTCGTTTTTCGAATTCTACTTATCCTGAAACGTTAAACCTCAAATTTTGAGAGAGGGTTAAGTTTTTGAATTTTTTGTTTGATCACAATGGTTCATTATTGAAAATAATAAAGTAATAGCATATTCTGCTTATTTCTTTTAGTAATGTATATATATATATATATATATATATATATATATATATATATATTTCAATTAAAAATGTAAAAATACTATCCCGTGAGAAAAAAATATGCTCATTTCTTATATTAGTGGGTAAATATATTTTTAATTTAATTTAAATCTATATAAAGGAATCATCGTATTCTTATTTGTGCTAAAAGTGACATTTTATATTCCGTAACCACTATCTGTAGTTTGCTACAATGGAAAATAGAAGAGGGAAATAAAATATATGTAACTATAATAATAAATCATAAAGAAATAATTATTTTATGCTCTCTTGTAAAAATAACTCCAAGGAATAGACACTAAGCGAAGGCAGGAAGATTGAATTAAGACTGATCTGGTGGGGCATGGACGGCGACCGGTGGTGTCGGCATCGAACCTTCTGTTTCGCTAGACCTTTTATTACTTAATTACAAGACACAGAAGAAAAATATAATTACAAGTTATGTAATAATATATTGTCATTATTTATCCTGGAGTGTAAAGGAAACAAATTTAACGTATCATAACTTTTTTATTACATTTTTAGGGCCGAATATCAGCTTACATCTTAACAAACATCAACTAAATTAACACGGGTTTAATGTTCATTAAATAAGCATTTTTTTTTTTTCATAACTTAACTTATAGTCTAGCAGGGGACTGAAAAAAAATATGAATAATACTTCATGAATTTACAGAACTGCGTACTTTATACACTTCAAAGCCACTCAAATGCTTTAGACCATGATAAATTCAACTAGTACTCAAATTAATGTTTATCTAGTTGACGAAACTATAATATTATTGGAAACTAGCCAACTAAAGTAGTTTTTATTTAGACATTCCTTCTGAACCGAAATGTAACAAAATAAAATAAATTTATTATTTCTCATCTTTTACTATGTATATATGTATAAAAACATTTTTGAACGGACTCTTATTTTTAGTAATATCGCCAATCTTCCAGCCCGGCTAGCTCAGTCGGTAGAGCATGAGACTCTTAATCTCAGGGTCGTGGGTTCGAGCCCCACGTTGGGCGCAAATTTTTTTTCCTAGATAAAGTTCTACAAATAATTAATTACTACAAACTGTTAAAGAAATGAAAATATTAAACAGTTATAAAATAAAAGTTAAACATAAGAAAATCATTTTTTTTTTGTTTTAGTTGTCTTTATTTAGCCCTGACGGAATCATAAAACTTTGTCCGAATCGTCGAAACATAAGAAAATAAAACCTTTTTGAGGGCAATTTCAACATCTCAACAGTTATTAAAACAAAATTACATATCAAAATAGTCTGAGGTACATACCCCTTTTTATCAAATTATTAACTATTTTATTTACGTAAATTGTTCTAATTGTGGCGTTTTCAATCTTTAGATCTGCAAACTTTGATTATTTGATAATATACTAAATACTCATAAGTACTCATTTTCTTTCTTCTTGAATCGAAAGATAATTGGAGCATAAAATCGAGAAAAAAGAAGCCCTGCAAAAATATTGGACCGTTTGTCCTATATAACGTCGTTATTTTGAAAATTTGGAGGTGTAGTAGGTCACGCCAAACGGCTCTATATTTTTGATGGCCACCTTTTTTTCTAGATTTTGTGATCAAATTATCTTACGATCTAAGTAGAAAGAAATAAATAAATGAGTATTTACGAGTTTTTAGTATCTAATTAAATAGAACAAGTAGACCTCCCTGAAGATTGAAAACGCCTCAAAAAAATTGGGCCGTTTGGCCTATATAACCTCGTTATTTTGACATATTGGGGGTAAACGTAACACAAAACGGCCCAATATTTTTGTAGGATACCTTTTTTACCGATTTTGAGCTCAAATTATGTTAAGATTCAAGTGAAAAGTAAATGGATATTTACGAGTTTTTAGTAACTAATTAAATAGACAAAGATTGCCAATTTCCAGATCGAAAACGCCTCAATTTTGAGAATTTTCGTTAATAAAATAGTTGTAGGTTACGATGAGATGAAGCTATTTAGAAATTTCTGGCGGATTTTATTAATTTGATAAAAATCGTTCTGTACCTAGGACTAAAAAGAAAGTCATCAAAACCTAACAAGTAGTAACAAGGATAGAGCATATTTGAATTTAAAACAATTCATCAGATTTTTTAAACATAAAGTTGCATAGTTCGCCGAGTCTACTTCAAGCGGCTCAACTCTACTTCTCTATCCTGGCCCAAGTATATAAACACTTCCTTCGTTGAAGAGGATCGCTATTACAACCGCCACGTACCCTAGTACAACTTAATGAACCCAGGTACTCCGGTACGGTACCGGTTTTAGCAGACTAAGAAGTGGCCCGCCGGTTTATGCTAAGTGGTTGACAATGGCGATCGATTCCGGTTAATCAACGAGACCCAATCAACCAAAGACCCGGCAAACACAATCAACGCTCTTCTCTCTCCATTAACTGTTGTTGGTCAAACAGTGCCGCTCTTTCGGGTCGGTTCGAGTCCCGCCCACGCCACTGGTACTGGTATATTCCTGTTTACCTTTTGGGATGATGTGAAAGGAGGAATAGTTTATATTTAGAAATGTCAGTTAAGATTACATTTTTAGTGCAATTGCTACTTATTCGTAGATTAAATATAAGTATATCAAATCTTTCATTATATGTAAGCCGTTTATTTTGAAAGTAGCTATACCATTTATACTTAAATTGAGATATTTAAGCGTTTGTGTTTCAATGCAATCAAAAATATACGTACAGGATAATGATAAGTCATATTGCTTAACCGTATCTAAAGACGTTTAATTTATAGTTGTTATTAAAATATTGGCAATTATTAAGTGGATAATATCTGTTTTCATACCAAGAATGGAATTGGGTCAGTTTCAAAATTAGCAACCAGATTAGTTATTCAATTGCTTGAAAAAATAATCTGGTGCGGTGCGCGCATCACACAACTTTCACTTATCAGCCTCTTGTTTGTAGAAATAAGTATTTTCAGACAAAGGAGAAGTAATTGTAATATTTCAATGTGGATATTTTTATAAGTACCCTTATAAATACAAATTTTGATTTTTTTTTTTTATTATTATTTGTTTATTTAGCCTCTACCCCTAAGGATCATTGGCTTAATGTTTCCATTTTATATTCCTTGATAAAAGTGAATGTTCTTTAAATATTTGAACAGTTTTTCTATTTCATTCTTCCCATCTTGCAGAATTTCTTTCATTTCCGTTCCCATTTGAAATGTTTTCCTTATATTAGTGTATCTTCTACATTCTAATAATATATGTTTTACTGTTCTGGGTACTAGGCAATGTATGCAAGTTGGAGCTTCTAATCCTCGCAGGAGGTATCCATGGGAAAAATTCTTAGGCGACATAGTATAACTTTTTTTCGTCTAGACTTTCTGTTTGATGTGTTCCATTTGATACTTTTTTTTTTTTATTTCCTGAAGTTTTGCCGAACTCATTTCCCATTCAATGTTCCATTTATTTTAATATTTATATCCCTGTAATCTATACAATTAAATATTGAATAATAACAACAAAAGCATTTAGGAAAACCACATGTGTATATTTACATAATACTGTCGGAGTCCTTATTATATTAAGCTCATGTTACGTATGGAATCGTGTTCTAATCTTCGGGCGAGCTCGGGTGTACTCGTATTTGTTTGGTTCTTCAATTACAACTATTCTCCGTTACGATCTCTTATTACTCATTTAGTTAATTATCAAATTCTTTCATATTTTATATTTAACTATCTTTTATATTAGACATGGATGTGAAATAGTTGATTTTTTCAAATAAAAGAAAGATAAAGATACTTTAGGGGAAGCTAATATTGAATATTAGTCATTTAAGCTCTGTTAGAGAACATAAATCAGAATAAAATCTACGATTTATCTTAAAACTGCTTAATTTTACACTGATATAATGAATTTATTCAAAATCGTTTGGGTCGTTTTTGAAAATATCGTAAAGATGTATTTAGTCCATGATATAAAGTGCCACTTCCGGTGAGCTGATTTTGACAAAAAAATTGCTGTAGTATGCCAAGTATATAAAAACCTTAAATATGCGATTCCACTTCAATAATTTTCGTGTTTTTATTATTAATTTAGTTATAATAGTTTCTTTTTATTTTATTCATCATTTTAGCTAGTATATGTGGTATCAATGAATACTTAAAACACTAATATTTATATCCCTAGCGAAAGTTTGTATAAATACTTATAAAAAGATATATATATTGATGTACTTTTAATATTAGGTGTTTATTTCAATTCTACTTCATGTAGTCAATTTTGAGATCTCTAAGGCTAAAACGAAATACTTGGCAAAGAATTATAATTCCCCAGAGATCCGTTGCGGTTAGTGGGTGTCCAATAAGCTCACTAACTGAGTAGCTCGCTGAATAATGAAGTATCCAATCCACTATTGATGGTCGAAAACTACTTGGGGAGTGTATGCCTAAATTATTGAGAGCCGTATCAACAAACTCCAAGTTATTAGCGCCTATCCCACCCATGTAGCAACTTTGGCACAGTTCCTGCTTCGATGTAGTGCACTTATATATAATTTGGTTTGTATTTATTATCAGTAATATTGTGAACTTTTAATAGCCGTTTTTGAGTCAATAAACAAAATTAGAACTTTTTTTTATAAATTTGGCAATGTAGTGCCAAATAATTACAAATTTCGTCTCCAAATAAATAAATGGCCACTGTCGTATATACATACTAAACAATTACTAAAATTTAGCTTAAAGTTAACTATATGTTTTTAGTGATTAATTTAAAGCTTTACGATTCTATTGACGGCCAAAAACTGTATAATATTCTAATCGAGTAGGTAATCCCTCCCCCCCCCAAAAAAAATAGTGAATCTAGTTAGGATGTGCTTGACGGAGACGCTCATACAGTTAGAATCGGTTATTATTCATCCGAGAAATTTGAGGTTCGTTCGGGTTTAAAACAAGGTGATTCTCTTTCACTTGTGCTATTTAATTCGGCATTAGAACATGTGATACATACCGAAAAACGTTTGAACCTGGGTAGAACAATATCTGATATGCTGCTGAAGATTTGGTACTGTTAAGTGAAGACATGGAAACAATATAACTAAATACAACAACGTTGATGGAAGTCTGTGAAGAACTAGGACTAGAAAATAAATACGGATAAGACAAAATATATGGTTAGCTGCAAAAGTGTCGATATTGCTGGTGATATCGATATAGAAGGTAATATGTTTGAACAGATAGAGAAGTTTAAATATCTAGGTTCTACGATAACTAGAAAAAAACGAAATTGAAGAGGATATTAAGGTTAGACTGAAGGCGGGAAATGCTTATTATTTTTCTTTCTCAAAACTACTTAGTTCTCACCTCCGGTTCCGAAATAAGTATTTTCAGACAAAGGCGAAGCGAAAGTATAATTTATAAACTCTATATTGATTTGTATTTCATTGTAGATATTTTTATTTTTTTATCCCTATGTATACAAATTTTAATATTAATATTGCTGTAATCTATACAATTAAATATAAAATAATACCAATGAAAATATTTAGGAAAAATTAAATGTATATGTACATAATACTTTCGTAGTCCATATCATATTTAGCTCATAATACTATGAAAACCTGTTTTTTTTTCGAGCTCTGATGCGCTCTCGTATCCCTTTGGTTCCTTCATTACAACTATTCTCTGTTTTGATCTCTTATTTTTTTCTTTTGTGAAGTATCGATTTCTTTCATATTTTATATTTAACAATTTTTTATATTAGAAATCAATGTGAAAAGGATGTTTCAAATAAAAAAATAAAGGTACTTTAGAGAAGGCTAATATTGAAAATTAGCCCTTTAAGGCCTGTTAAAGAACAACGACGAGAATAAAACCTACATAATATTAAAAACTGCTTAATTTTACACTGATACGATGAATTAAATCAAAATCGTAAGAGCCGTTTTCGAGAAAAGAGTAAAAATGTATTTCATCGATAATATAATGTGCCACTTTTAGCCGATTTTGACCTTAAAGTTTTAAACCTAAAGCAATTTAATTTTCATACGACTTTTCGTTTTTGAGATAGACCTGTCGCATACATACACACAGACCATTTTGCGAGAGTTGGGTTATTTGGACTCAGGAGACCTTATTATTTCCGTCAGGACCTTAGGACTCAAAACATATATTTCCGTTGAAAAGTCGGATTGGAAAATTTTCAAGATCACAATACTGTCCCTTACTATATATTTCATACATAGGTTAGTGAAAGTAAAAATGAACAGATGTGGTAAAATGTTAACAAAAATAAGTTGAGGAAGATTAAGGGTGATATTTTCTATTGGGCATCGTTGAATAAAATGGAGAAAGGAAGTACAGATATTGTAAAATATATTTTAACACAATGCCAAAAATACGAAATAGTAAGACTATTTTATGACTTGACAAACGATCTGAACACGATTTGAAAGGAAAATACGAATAACGATGACTATTTTATTTTTTTAAATGTTTGAAACTGATACATAGAATTTAATTATTAATAAAAATAAGGCGATAATGACCCAAGTTAGAAGCCTTTAAATTAAATTAAAAAAAAAAATTATTATTGCAATTTTTTACATTTTTGCAGTTTATGTTTTTTAGGAGAGCTTTATTATGAGAAATATATATTTGGCATATGTTGTATTATAAGTACAATGTTGAAATCAAAAAGTTTATTGTCATAGCAATAATACGGATTTTCATAGCAAGCGAAAAAGAACAAAAAAAAAAACTCAGTTTTCACCGAAGAACCAAAGTGGGTTTAAATATTTTTTTGAAAAACATAAAGATAAATTAACATTTTTATTTGCCAATAATGCAAAACGAATAACTAAGAATAGAAAAAATATGTGGTAACATCCAGATTAATTTATGCTTTCCTCGAATTCTCAATAATGAATATGGTCGAATTTCGACCACTTGCAAATACTAGTATCTAAGTACGATACCATGTTAATTTATTTAAATGTCAATATTACAAGTTTCGAAACGAGTTTACTGACAGATATTAAACACTCCATCTTCCCGACCTCGAACATCAATCTCTTCGACTGAAGATCCTTTTGCGCCACGATGATGGAAGACCCGAGAGTAAAGGACCATGCGGGCACACACTCACCTCTGCAGCTTGGCTGGAAAGGTCACTGGAAACAATGCCATTATGATCTGAATCATTGAACTCGGCTGTCAAAGCTAATGCCAGTGGCAGTGGGACAGTGGCATTAGAAGTTAGCAGCTAGTCTGGAAGGACCCAGAAATAGCATTATGTTGTCTCTCCTAACTGATCTCGTGGTTACAGTATCTGGAAGAATAATTCAGTGACACGGACAGAAATGACAGGAGTGCTGAATGGCGAATCGTGTTGATTAGCAATGAAAAAAGGAAAATAGCTCTAGAGGTACACAGGAGTAAGATCAAATATAGACAGAATAAACAGCGAGTCTATTACAGGAATAAATGAGAAAAATTTCACTTGGAAAAATAGCCATTGAGAAAAAAAAAACAGTGCTTAAAAGATGTTTCTTCTAGTACCAGTGTACCTGAATAAATCAACATTCATAATTAATACTGGAATAAAAAAAATATATTATTATCATATCATAATACATGATAACAAGCAGAAAATCCTATCCCATTAACAGAATCTAAGTAGAAAGAAAATCATTCCCGAGAGTAGAAAAATTGAAATACCTTGACTCAACAATAATCTCAATGAATGACCAACCGGCAGAAATAGACTAGCATATAACTAGCGCAAACAGAGCTCTCTTCTCCCATTCAAAAGTATTGAAATCCCAAAAAAGCTTAAGACATCCCAAATTAAGAGTGTATAAAGCTATGATAAAGCCAGTTCTAATATACAGGTGTGAGACCTGGACACTAACCAGCACCTTAAATAAAAGTGTTAAAAGATTTTAGAGAAAAATCCTTCGCACGATAACTGGAGTGATCTGGGATCCGAGTACAAAAACATGGAGAAGAAAGAGCAATAAAGAACTGCTTAAAGAAACCGGTCAGTCAATATATGAAGGTTAAGATGGGTGGGGCATGTAGTTCTTAGGAATCCATCTGGAAGCCTATACGTAACAATGAATGCCTCAATAGAAGACAAAATGCGCAAGGCCAAAATGCAGATGGATAGGTAGAATCAACGAAGATGCGATAGAGCTACGAGCAGATAACTAGGAAGGAAATAGTAGGATTGCTAAGCCGGCAAAACATTTACATGGTTTATAATGTAAACACGAAAAATATTAAAACTAGATCAGGATTTTTACCAATGGCAGTCTCTACCTACCGAAAAATTCCCATCCCAAAAACTCTAGATCGAGAAACAGAAACGGACGAAAAACTGTTATTTGATATCGTTATTTTATGTTTCATAAAAAAAAAAAAAATCGAATTTCTAAAATGGCTTCTACTAAAGTATCTGTAACCATCAATTTTTTCAACTGTTATAACTTGTTAATCTTCCTCTTACCAACAAAAGATCTGGAACTGATATCTTATACCTTGTACTAATTTATCTGATATTGTAATTATAGTTTCATTGTACAAATACATTTTTGAAGTGAAAAATTCTTTAAACGCACTTTACACTTTTTTTGTAGAGAATGAATTAGATTGATCCGTCATATTTCCGAAGTGTGAAGCTCGGGTAAAGTCGGGTAATTGAAGTGTTTTTTCATTTGGATTAAAATAACCCAGAAACTAAAAATCGGGCCTGCATACTGTAAGCGAGGAAATTGCTCAGCAATGATTCCTTACTGTAATAGGCTATAATTCAAAACTGTATTGAAACTTATTATTTTAATTGTATTTCAAGAAGGCGAAAATCAAATAATAACGAGTTTAGTTCAACATCTGGATTAAACTATTTCAGATACTAAAAATCATACCTGTATACTGTAAGCTAGGAAAATAATCTACATTTCAACTTCTTTGTAATGCGTTATTATTCAAAATCGAATCTAAAACCAACACCGTGTTAGAGAGTAGAAGAGTGAAAAATATATCGTCTAAAACCAAATGATAACGGGTTTATAAAAATATATAATACAAATGTTAATTTTATTACAACATTGAAATTGTATTTTGACAACATTAACAATATATAAAAAATAAGAAAAGAAATGATATAAATGATTATGATAGCAGAAATTCTTAGGCAAAATGGAGAATATGTAATAATAATATAACATTAAATTAACTTCCAAAAAAAAAAGTTACGAAAAATAAATGATAATGAGTTTTATGGAAGATATGGATTATAAACTGGACCTGCATACTGAGGGGAATGTTCAGCATTTCATCCTCTTTATAAGAGTAGGTTAATCTCGCCTTAATGATATCTTCACTTATATCGATTGGACTAAAGCACGTGTTTTTTTGTCTTGTTCCTCTAGCCATGACGTGGCGTAAATGAAAATTTTGGAAATGAAATAAATGCTACTACAATATATAATACTTGTCTATAGAACGCACCCCTAAATAATTCTCTTTACATTAGATTCAAGCTTACCTATTTTCATACGATTATAAATTATAAAGGAAGGAGATGGTCCGTGGTGGCGGTCATAAATAGGCTAAATAGTGGCAAAACTATTTTATTAAAAGCCAACGTTTCGACCAGACTTTGCCGGTCTTCTTCAGGAAGAAACTGACTGAAGGTGAGTTCTAAGTGAAACTGCTAGCAGAACACACCTCCCTGAAGATGACCTGCAAAGTCGGGTCGAAACGTTGGATTTTAATGAAATAGTTTTGCCACTTTTTAGCCTATTTATGACCGCCACCCTGGACCATCTCCTTTCGTTATAACGCAACGGTCAACTATTAAATATTCAAGATTATAAATTATATCTCCTTGGTATTAAAACTCCTGATTTATTTTTATATTGGATATTTCTTGATCACTTTCCCCTCCCGAAGCCTGAAATCGGCCACTCCCTAAGCCCAGAAGGTAGCTCAATCTTCAAAAGACAAATTACATAAGACCCTTGTGACGAGCCCCTCGGAATATGATTTACCTGAGAGAGGTACAGGTACAGGTAGGCAGGTGTGTGCCCCCCCCCAGGAGAGCTGCCCACGTACGATCCTTATTGGATCAAAAATCGCTGGCCTGTCCTTTATGCTAAGGATAGCCTGGGGCCGATCTGCCAAACCGCATTACCACCCTTCTCCTGGTCGCAGGGGGCATGCCATAAAGGAAAGTATAACGTATGGAACGTTCTCAATAATTATAAATATATTTATTTAGTTTATATTTATTTTATTGAAAAAGATATGACAGAACATAAAACATAAAATTATAATAATTTCAGTGAAATGTCAGAATAAATTGACATTTACTAACTACCAACCTTAAGAGGAGGAGTTGGTGTATTTTTTCTTATTCGGTCAATGAAAATAATGTATGAATGAATAGAATCTATTTGTTAAATATTTGCAATCTTGTATAAATCAAACATGTATAAATAACTTTATTTCACCCACATGTGTCTAGTTTATTATAACTGTCGATTTACCCGATTCATTAGAAATAAAAAATATAGTAAGATAATAATACTTCAAAACACTTTTATTAACCTGTTCTACTACCAACACATGAAGGGTTTTCGGTTTCAATAACTTGGAAAGTACTGATTCAACGCCAACGGTTGTGTAGGGAGGTGAACGAGACAGGATCACGCTCAATAGACAGTATAGACTAAAAGGCGAGCTAGGGAAGAACAAAAAATTAAATTAAAAAAAAAATGGGCTTAGTTTCTCGATCTCATGGCTAATGAAAAATTACTTAGTAGTCGAATTCGAACCTGCAAACTTGCGCATAGCAGCCAAGTGCCTAACTCACTGAGCTTCCCAGCTCCTCAATACGCTTTATAATTTAATTGATATTTACCTACATTAATAATGAAACCATAGTAAAGAAAGATAAAACAACGATGAGAAAAAGAAAAACATCAAACTGAACTGGGCAATACTTATCCTTAATCATAACACTTAATTAGTGTGTGAGCCATTACTGTTTATAAATATGTTTACAAAATTTTTACAATTATCAATAACAATAATTCTTTAGTAATACTTTCCTAAATTAGAAATATAAATTTTTGGTAATCTCTTTAATATATTTTGAGTCCGGAGCAGTAGGTAGAGAATATTGTTATTTCTATTTATGTTGCATGTATGAAGTGCACAATTAAAGCTTTTTCAGAAATATAGTATTAAAAATTTGTACATTAATAACGTAACACATTAATATATAATTTTTTAAATAAACCAAATTTTTTTTTAATCACAATCTCTTCATTATTATTTATGTAAAACCGTATCAATCAGTGAGTTATCATTATTTTTAATCGAAAAAATATACATCAAAGATCGATTTAAATTTTTATTAATGATTCAGGTATGATTTCATCAAAAAATCAACTATAATAATTGCCAGATTGAAAAAAATAATTATCGATTCCAAACCCAGATATTTTTCTTTATCTAAAACCACTTCGTTACTTACTTTCTCCTAGCCTGTATTATATTTGATGTTTGGCTGTATAATGCATTGACCATCATCACCGTAGACTAAACCTCATGTACTCTTAAGATATTATTCATACATTAGCCTAAGGTGTTTAATATTGAATACGAATCTAGGCTGTATATTCCAACAAACATGAGCTTTTTCTAGTTGCATTTATCCACAATCCTCTAACATTAATTGTTCGTTCCATTCGACTAATGCCCGAAGAACCTACTAGAAATAAAGTATTAGAACCATATCATCCGCCTCAGCCACTTGAATGAATTCCAAAATCCCACTACAATTCTTGGAATTCTCTTTTTACACACGTGCCATATCTTGTCTACATGCAGGATAAAAACGAGGAGCTGAGGCTATATCAATTCATATTAAATATACGAAAATTTAATAAAAGGTTAGTAACAGGACACGTGTAAAACTTGATACCCCTGTGAGGAAATAAATTGGAAATTATTTTTGAGCTATAATAAAAAGACGTAAATGTTATCTCTTTTCCTCAAAAATATATTTAAAAATAGAGATTCAAGGTGGGACAGCGAGGAAATAAATATTTAAAAATATTTCTTATATTTCCTCAATTCACTTCCTTAATAAAGAGATGAAAATATTCTAATATTTAAAACTATACTTACCCCATTTCAAACAACTTTTCAAAACCTGAATATTCACCACCTGATACAAACTTTTCGTAAATGGATATCGTCATGAATTCTACGCTAGATGAAAATTATTATTTAATGAGATATTATGATAAAAAAAGTATTTGTGATGTTTTTATTCTCAAGTGTCTCGTTTTTTGTTAAATAAAAAGATATAGCTAAAACAATATTTAATTTTAGTAATTAAAAATTGCTCCAAAGCAGAGTAGATAAAATTTACTTTAAACGAAAATAAAATTTGTCATTTTTGAAACCATTTAAAGAGAATTTTTGAGCGGCTGAACTGAGCTAAGTTCCGTTTAAAACTAATCCATAAATTGTTTGCTGTTTTTTTTTTTCCGTCATCTAAACTACATTACAGATACTCCACTTTCAGAAAAATTTTCTCATTCATAGTAATTAAATCCAAATTAATTAGGTTGAGATTTATTAGGCAAAAACTAGAGATTCACCTTAAGTTAGTTAACAAAATTATGAGAATTTTTATCCTGTCACCTAATAGTACTCGTGTTTTAAGTTTTTCTAATATTTATCTTTCAGATTGATAATGTAATTGTGTTTTTTTTATATTATATAACGATCATAATAACCACGTCAATTTTAAATAAATGAAAACTTGACAATGGACAAAATGATACGAAAAATCCCTATTTATAGAAGAAGATATAGTGTATATAGGTATGCATGTATTTTTGCTTAGTTTTAATTTTCTTATTTTTAGGTTATTTTATTTAATATATTGTATATACTTTTTGATTATTATTTACTGTTATTTTTCTTCTATTTATTTTATATTTTTTGTACATATAGTGTGAATGTTATCCTAACTCGCTATAACTAATGTCCAAATGACAGATTGTTGTAATACTGAATAAATAAATAAAAAAGAAAAAAAGAAAATAGAAGAAGAAAGAATTTTATGTTAAATAAATAATATTTTGAATTACAAAAATTAAGTTATATTATTAAAATCCAATAATATAAATCATAGACACAGAAAATATAATATTTTTAGTTAGTGCAAGAATTTATATATTTATTTTTAATAATAGCCATTTCTGACGGAGAAATAGATTTATAAATCCCTCATTTTATTTAAACAATTGTTTCAGGTCTTAGAAATTAAGAAACATTAATTTTATTTATAAAAGGAAAGAAATAAATACTAACAGACTGATACACTATTATTTATTTTATTTATATACTATGGTAAATATTGTGTTTTATTGTACTTATATTTTCACTTAATAATAGTAGGTTCAAATGCCTTATTTAATTTAATGCCTTTTTTTTTCTTTTCTGCTTTAAACATCTCTTAAGATAACACTTTATTATAATAAATTAATGCTGCCTAACAATGTTGGATTGCTAAAATACTACAAATACTACATTATAATAAATCTCTTAGTCAATCTTTAAATAATATTCATAAATATCTGTGGCATCTGTGAAAAGTCTATTAAATGATTTTTAATAATTATCACCATAAAGCTAATTTTTCAATTTTACTTCATGTCTAATGGACTAAATTATGCGGCTATTACAGAGATCAACATTGGCTGAAAATCGAAAATTGAACTTGTGGATATTCCAAAGTTACAATTGCATTCTTCCATAACTATGATTTTTGCATTTCACGCTAATAGAAATATTTCTGGTCTGGTGGTTCTTTATTTAATTAATTATTTTTATAAATTTCTCTTTTCCTTCCATATTCAAACTCCCTCTAACCCATAACGCTAATACTGAAGAGAAGAATAGTTGGGGTGATCAGTCAAATAAGAAGGCAAAAAAAATGATAATATTTATTTTGACATTTGCCGACGTTTCGACCTGAGGTTCAGGCCTTCATTAGGGCTGTCTCCAAAGGTGTAAAAACCGAGAATACACCTGATTGATTCTCACACTTCGTTTTTACACCTTTGGAGACAGCTCTGATGAAGGCCTGAACTTCAGGTCGAAACGTTGGCAAATGTCAAAATAAATATTATCATTTATTTTTGCCTTCTTATTTGACTGATCAACCCAACTATTCTTCTCTTCATTATTCACGACAGTCAACCATTTACCCACAATCATAATACTAATAAATTAAAATTTATTAAATAAATTTCATAAATAATAAATCGTTCTATTCTAATCCAAATGCATCAAAGGGATAGATTAATAGCGATAATTTTGTAGACATCCACATTTGCGATGAGAAAACCTAATAAAAATTAATTTGTAGGCATTATGTTTAGTGTTACTCAAAATCGATCTTGCACTTTGCTATACCAACAAAAAGACCAAACCGCTGCAAACCGTTGCAAGACCAAGACCAGGAATGGTAAAAAACATCGATTTTTAAATAAAAATTAAGACAAAACAGTTACTAATATTTGGAAATCTTAGTTACTATGTGTTATTAATTTATATAAACAATATACCTTTGCATTTAACTACTCTAATTTTTCATTAGGGCTTAGTTAGGTTTGTTGCGAGACTCTTGCGCAAGACCTAGTCCATGACCAAGACTCATCTCGGTCCCGCATTTGAACAATGATAATTATTTTATTTTCCGGAAAAACTAATTAATATCTAGAAATATATATTTGAGATAAGCTAACAAAATTAAATATACCCCCACCCCTACAGCAGCGGGGACTGCTCTATGAAATTGGGAAGTTGGCCGGGCACAGCTGGCCCACTATTGGAGCGCGAATAGAGGCGCCCGAGGAATGTACTATCTGTCACAGAGCAACACCAATGGAATCTGCGAATTGGGCTTCATAGCACAATGCCCGGGTTCTAGTCCACGGTCTGGGCGTTCTGCTATCTGTTCGATAGTAGCTGGATATTCTTATATAATATCGTCCGGGAATCTCACGTCAATTGCCTATTTTAACATCCAAAAAGAATTAACAACTACTATTTAAAAAAAATAATAATAAAAAAATTTGGATACTAGCGTCTTCAGATTGACAGCTTTAACACTGACTACTTATTTATGCTTAGTGGTGTTCAAAATCGGTCTTGGTCTTGCACTTTACAAGACCAAGACCAGACCAGCCTAACTGTTGCAGGACCAAGACCAGGAGTGCTAAAAAAATTCAATTTTTTAAATATAAATTAACGTAAAATAGTTACTAATACTTGACAATGTTAATTACTATATGTAACGAATTCTTATAACCAACATACTTCTGCATTTCTATTTATTTATTGAGTATTACAACGATCTGTCACATGGACATTAGTTATAGCAAGTTAGGATAACATTCGCACTATATGTCTTTCCATTTAACTCTTCTAATTTTTCATTAAGGCCTACTTAGGTTTCTCCTATTTAAAAAATAGGAATAGTAATATCTGTATAGTAATAAGCTAATAGGAAACAGCAAGACTCTTGCGCAAGACCAAGACTGAGTTTGCAAGACCAAAAGTCGCCTTGGTCTCGCATTTGGGTAACACTAATTATGCTACAGACGTAGGGCCACCAATACCGATCAAACGTTTTTTGGTGACACTAGGTCGAAATATATTAGACTGTATTAAAATATTTTTGAGTCTTAGTATGTAAAATTTCAAATAAAAAATTGATAAGAATGTCACTTGAAAATTGAGCGGGGGGGAGGAGGTCGGATTGAATCATAAAATCCTGCAATATGTTGATATATATTATTATCTTTGAATATAAATGAGAATTTGAATAAAAATAATTGATAGGGGCTCAAGCCTAACAATTCGGCTTTTCATAATCGATTTAAGTTTTCACATTTTATTCATTCATACAACTTATTTATTTTAATTTTTATTGTACTTCAAATTATTAGGGAAGGGGGCGGAGGTGAAACGATGTTCTCGCCCCTTTAATATTTTTCTTGTCCCTATAATGATAGGGCTCAAGATATCATGATCACACTATAAATGGAATTCCGAGAATGGCCTTTTGTATACAGGCAGGTGGAGATGGTAAGGCCACGACTTCAACTGTATAGGACCGTTGGGAATTTATTCACATTTGGACATTAATATAATTAAAGCAAAATAAGGACCCAATTTTAACTGAAAACGACCTGTTGGAAATTCGAGAATGTTGTTAATCGGGATATAAATATAGCAAGTTGCAGACATGAATACGTCGTCAATGCGTCAATAAACATTTTAAGATTCCAAACCGACTGATCCAAAACTTACTAGACATAAAACGCTCTAAACTTTCAATTAATTACAAAAGACTTATCTACTAAACTATAATAAGACCTATATGGACATACGGAGTTGAGCTTTGGGGCTCCACGAAACCATAGAATTCCTATCGCATCCAATCCTTACAATCCAAAATCCTCGGTAAAATCCTTAATGCTCCATACTTTGTCACAAAATAAAACCATCCATAAAGACCTTAATGTTCCATATGCCGCTGATTTAGCTCGAGCCAGATATCTATCCTTTCATGATAAACTCCAGTCCCATCCAAATCCGCTTGTTTCCAGCATTGCTTCTTCCTCGATCCCTGATAATCCTCCTAGGCATCTGAAAAAGAGATGGCCTCGTGATCTTCTTACCTAAAATTATTTAGGGAATGCTGCCACTGGGTAGTATCTCTTCAAGCCTGTTCATCTCATTATTTATAATTTGAGCATATTTACTAGTTGTATTTGTATACAGTTGTAAATTTCTTTAAATAAAGAAAAACAAATTTAAAAACCGTGCTATCAGTCCAAATAGCTAAGTTCCACAAAGTGGTCTGTTTCTGTACAGGATGGCCTAGCTCAAAAATGAAAATTCGTACGAAACTGAAACCACGTATTTAAAGTAGCTATATGCTTGTGATGTCACAGCGACGTTTTCGAATCGATCATCCATTTTACACATTTTTGTATTACATACGAGAAAGACAATGAAAGACTGATTAGTTATAAATAATATTCTACAATCTATATTTTTTCTTTTAAAAATTTCTGCTATCTATCTATAACAAAAGCAACCATAATTATTACTAAAAAAAATAGTTAATTTGTTATACCTATATTCATCAGTCCTCGGTAGTATAGTGGTGAGTATCCCCGCCTGTCACGCGGGAGACCGGGGTTCGATTCCCCGCCGGGGAGGTAATTTTTTATATTAATAATATATTTATATTAATATTAATATATTTGATTTCAATTAAAAATACAGTCTAAATTTTTCGAAACCCTGCCTTATCTTTCAAGAGAGAGCGGCAAGGCACGGTTCAGAGTTCCCTAGCCTGAATGTAAATATTGTTTAAAGAAATTAATGTGTGACAAGTATTTTATTTTTTTTCCTACTTTGTTATTCTTTCAATATACTTTTTTTTCTTTTTTGACAATTTTCTTTTTTTTTATTTTAATGTATATATGTTTTCTTCTTATTTTATTATTTCTCCATTTATACATTAAATTGTATATAAAATGTGTGAATGCAAACATAAAGCCATAATAGTCAATGCCCTAGATTGTGGTACATGATATTATTTTTCATTAACAAAATATTTCTGTATTTATAATTATCAATCTAAATTAATTTGGATTTTTTTTCTTGCTTCTACCTTGCAGGGTCATGGGAAAGACCTTTTAATTACAATGTTATATAGTTTGACTATATTTAAGAGTTAATGAAAATTATTATTAATGAGTTAATTAGCGTATATTATTATTAATGTAATTAGTATTAAACCAAATTAGTATTGTTTTTCTGTACGTTATAATTCACTAATATTTTTTTTCAAATTATATTATATTATATAAATTATATACTAGTTAAAAAAAAAGGGGAGGAATATTATAATGTTTTACAAAGCAGCTAGATTGAAAAATTATGGCACTTAACTTTTTTTTTTTCTATAAAAATCATTATTTTATAATGAAGAGAAGAATAGTTGGGGTGGTCAGTCAAAAAGGAAGGAAAAAAATAAATGATAATATTTATTTTTACATGTGCCGACGTTTCGACCTGATACCTTGTTTTCTGGTCATTTTCTTATCTCTGATGAAGGCCTGAACTTCAGGTCGAAACGTCGGCATATGTAAAATATTATGATTTATTTTTTGCCTTCCTTTTTGACTGACCACCCCAACTATTCTTCTCTTCATTATCCACGACAGTCAACCAATTACCAATTATTACATTATTTTATAACATTGATATAGATAGATTAATTTTGATTTAAAAAAAAAAGTTGGCTAAAACGCTTAAGAACTTTGAATTAAAACAATAATAATATAGAGATGGTTGACCGTTGATATAATATGAGAATATATCACCCATTATATCTTTGATATCATCTTTTATTTCTGTATCTGACAACTTCTTCTTATTTTATATCTACTTATATTTAATTTTTATTCTCAACATGTTTTGTACCTTTTGTACCCCTGAAGACGACCTGCAAAGTGGGTCGAAACGTCGGCAAAATTAAAATAAAATAATTACTATATTTTAATTTAGTATTTATTTGTCCGCACCCCCGACTAGCTCCTTCTCATAAAACAATAATAGAATTTTCAGAAAAAAATATTGTTCCGTTTCAGTTGGTTGACCCCTCATAAATTTAGTAATTATTTTATTGTATGCAGAAAATTCTAACATAATAATGTTGTTAATTTTTTATTATTGTAATTGAGAGTTCCCTTCCTGTAAAGTAAGGTATCTATACGGCCCAATGCCATATAGATAAGAGGCCATTCAATATTACAATATTACAGCTATACTACGTCATTTCCTGGAGTAGTTCCGGTTCCGGTCACAGACCAATAAAATGTAATAATAGGTTTATTATCCATCGTTTCACACGATAACTTAATTTCCTTGTAGTAGGTCTTATCGGCTAAGTACCGGCCATTCGGGGACTATGATATGTATTGTAAAGGAAGGAGTGGTAATGTTATAGACCACCCTCTACTAGACTTACATCGTCTAGGAATTAAAAAAATATATTATTATCGTCTATAGTAATTATTTTGATATTAATCATATGCTGTAAATTCAAAATTTGCTCTTTTCCAATCATCTAATGAGCAAAATTTATTCTTATAAAAAAAAGCCGAAATTATGTTTAAACACTTCATTTATATTCGCAATCAAAATCTATATATAATAACTCCAAAAATCCGATAATTAAAAAATTAGCTTTGTTAAGAGTTTGTAAGCTTTGTTAATATTGAAAAACGAAACTCTGTCTTTTATACTTATGCCACATTTTATGCCCATAAATTTAGCAGAATTCATTTTATTTTCATTACTTATTTATAGAGATTATTAATTTTTTTATCATAAGGAGGAGGAAGTGTTGAAGAACCTGCTCCATATATCAGTTAAAGTTAGTAAACCAAATTAGATATAAAAAAAAAAAAAATAATAAAAAGCTTGCAGGTTACAGTAATGTCTGTAATTTAAAAAGCTTTTTTTTAAGTGAAAACTTCTTCTTTTGCACTTTTTTGTGGAGAGTGAATTAGATTGAACTGTCATATTTCCGATGTGTAACGCTCGGATAAAGTAGGACGAAGTAATCTAATTGAAGTGTTTTGGCATACGAATTAAAATATCTCAAAAGCTAAAAATCAGACCTGCACATTATTAGCAAAGAAAATTTTCATCATTCCATCCTATTTTTAATGAGCTATTATTTAAAATTGTATCTTAAAGCGACGCCGTGTTAAAGAGGAGAAAACGGAAAAAATAGTGTCGAAAACCAACTGAAAACAAATTTTATTAAAGATGTGGATTAAAATATCTCAGAAATTAAGAATCGGACTTGCATACTGTACGCAGATGGCAAATGTGAGGGAAATGTTCAGCATTTCAACCTCTATTGTAATAAGCTATTATTTATAATTTATACTTCATATTATTAATCTCAGCTTGTTGATGTTTTCACTCCTATAGGGCGATATAAAGCACACACCTGAGTTTTTTTTTATTATTCACTTATTTTGAGTGATTCTTGAAGTTTAAGAAGGAGGGGGTGTATAAGAACCTGCTCCATTTATCAGTTGAAGTTGGTAAACCAAATTGGATTTAAAATGTTTAAAAAAAAATCTTGTACTTTAAAGTAATGTCTATAATATAAAAAGCCTTTTTTTTTTTCTCCGCAGGCCATTGATAAAATTTAACGAAAAATTATAGTGTTTATTTAACACATGACAGAAATCAGCGTAGTTATCCCCAGGTGCAATGGATAAGAATTAAGACTTTCAGATAATGTTTTCGAGAGAGGAAGCAATAAAACTTGGCCGACAGTAACGTATCTTATCCTGTTCTACCGAGCGAGGATGTTCCCGGACCTTCGACACAGACAGATATCGGGAAATGCAGAACGGGGTCGTTAAGACAGACAAGGAAGGAGAAGGAGTACAATCCGGGATAAACAGGGAACCCGGGAGGCACCTCGGGACAAATGAAAGGAAGACGGCAATAAGCGCACTGCCTCGCCGGGAACATGTACCTCTCTCCGAGATAAATGGCACCGAGGGTAATGAGCTAGCTATCTCGAGTCCAGGATATCCAGGATCCAGGGCGGAAGGAGGATCTAGTTATCTAGGTATCTAGCCGCAGGAAGGGGGTAGTAAGTCCTCTCAGGATAAATTTCAAATCTCCCAACAACCGAGAAGAGCGCTGCAACAGTATAATTTTTGAGAAATGTTTCATCAAGATAAATTGTCAGAGAGGCATGTTTAATCGTATTTAAGTAGTAATGTAATCTAAGCAAAATTTGAAAGGATAGAAGAATTTTAAACTGATACACTGAATTTTAAAAGTTACCTATACAATAATAACTCAAATCACAGGCGGATCTACGGGGGAGAAGAGCTTTCGGGCTGAAGTCCCCCCTAAAATAGTGAAATATACAAAAAAAAAAATTAAAAACAACCTCTTAAAGTATTCTTGTTCGTTTAATTACATTTAATAGGACTCCAAGAACCACTTAAACACCATTTCATATAGGTAGTTAATTTCTTTCTTTTTAAAAAAAATTAATTTTCGTTATATGTATATGAAAAAAAAAATCTTTCGGGCTGAAGCCCCCCCAAAATTAAATTCTGGATCCGCTAATGACTCAAATTATTTTGCTTCTGCTATAAAATTACATGGTTTGCAATCACATCTTTATTTTACTGAAATTAGAAAGAAAATCTGGGTCTCCGATTGAATACTTTATATCATAGGAGGACTTCAGTTGACAGAATGAATAACTCTAATTGCAATATTTTTTATTCTTAGTTTTAGTGATATTTCAAATTGGAAAATTTATCCGTTATTCGTAGTTCTACATTTCAACACTGCAATAACCTAATCTGGAATTGATTTACTCAATGTATGTACAGATATAATAAATTTTCTAACTAGAAACATCACTAAAACGACTTTACTAAAAAATGTTCAAAATGGAGTAAGTCATTCTGTTAACTCAAAGGCTCATATATATATATATATATATATATATATATATATATATATAAATCTGTACCAATACAATGCATCAAGGGTCTTGAGTGAGGAAGTACTGTTTCATAGTCAACGGTTTTACAAGGAGTCGATTTGATCGAGATCATGCGCAATCGCTAGGAGGTTTTTACTCACAACTAATGAAACTTCAGCTTTAAAACTCAGTGTATTACCCATCGAGCTACCCCACTCCCTTTTATATATATAATTTCGCCCTGATATATTTGAAGTAAGCCTTATCACAATGATTGTCAGCCATAAAAGAAATAGCAATAACAGAATTAAAATTTGAACGTAAAACATAAGAAACGTAAAATGTATCTTTGATGTGGGAAAAGGCAATATTACAGATCAATAGATGAAACATAAGAGAAACAGTAGTTGTAGCAGGCCTAAGCCGCATTAAGAAATTCAATATTATAAAATATAATACATAACAAAATACATCTTTGCATTTTGTATTTTAATAAGTAACGTATAAAATATATAGCTTGCGTAACTGTCTCTTTTTATTATTATATATTGTTATGTTATACCAATTCTTTACATATAGTAACTAAAATTGACAAGTATTGTTTGTTTGATTGGGCTTCAAGGCGTAAAACCCTAGTGTCATCAACGAGCGTTGTTCATTTATTTTTGTTCACATGGCGTTTAGGAACTCCTTATAAGAGAAAATAGGAAAAATGAAATGATAAAAATAAATAAATAAATAAATTTAAAAAATGATTAAATGAAAAAATAATGAAATAAAATAAATAAATAATAATCATAAAAGACTAAAGATAATAAATAAATAAGAATTATAAATAAACAACGAAAAATATAAAATATAAAAATGAAGTTTATTCTTATAATTTGTTAAGTAACCTATTGGTTTTAAGAAAATTTTTTTTTTTTTTTAATTTCTTTATTGAGTATTATAATAATCTGTCTCTTGGACATTGGTTATAGTGAGGTAGGATGACATTCACACTATATGTACAAAAAAATGAATAATAAAACAAAACAATAATCAAAAGTATATACAATAGATAATAAAATAAAATAACCTAAATAATAAGAAAATTAAAACTAAGAAAAAAAAACACATGGATACCTATATACAATCAGGCGAGGGAACTCCAGGAGAACCCTGCGCTACTCTCCCAACCGCGTCACTGGTACTAAAGCCAGCGGAGATCGGTCGAGAGCACTTAAGAAGTGTGTGTCAGGCGATGTGTGTCTTGCAACGGTTGAATGGTCTTGGTCTTGGGATTGCAAAGTGCATTATCAAGACCGATTTTGGGCAAAACTACTTAACTTAATAAAACCCCTATACCTCTAGACTTAGTCAAAGTTAAAAATAAATTGAGATCTTTATGTGAATGTTTTTCCTAATTTTAAAACACCATATGAAGATTATCCTTTTGGTCAAAATGATAATTGAAAAAAAAATCGAACGGTACATTTTTCAGAATTATGACAATTATCATTGTATTTTTAAGTTAAGAGTATCAATTTTCATTCAGTTTTCAATGACAAGACAGCTAAAATTGGAAAACTAATATTAATTTTCTCTTGATCTCTTGAGGAATTGCGTATTCCATTGAAAGGAGTTCCCTGGAAGACTTCAAAGGAGAGCCCTGGCAATCGCAACCAGCTCTACAAATATATTCCTAACAACATTTCAATTTTAAATAAGAGGATCCAGATTGCTCGAAAAGCTTTGTGAGCTGCCCCAGTAAAAGCCATCAGTGTCAATCCGAAATAGAAATTGATCACGAGGAAATAGCTCTAACGACGGGGGCTAACATCCTGAATGGTCTCAGCTGAAGTTATTTAAAATTGTAACATCGATTGGAAACATGCGATGGGCAATTTACACATAATTTAAAAAAAAATCATATCCAATAAGCTGTAATATAAATTTATGTCCGAAAATAAAAATAAAATAATTAACAAACAATTTGTATAAGGATCATTCGGGAAAATTTGTTGTATACAGATTAGTGGAATTGAAAGAATTTTTTTATTTTTTATTACGTAACTGCAAATCATACAACTTTATATCAGAGGCAAAATAATTAGAATCTATTACTTTCCAACCTATACTAGGTAAGGAAAGTATTGCAATCGGGTCAAATTTCCGACATGCGGTTTTCGACGGATCTATACGTTTCAGAGCCCCCTGAGTCCGAAAAATACATTTTTAGCCATTGGTCTGCCTGTCTGTGTCTAGATTTTCTCGGGAACTACAGAACCGATTTTGTTGATTCTTTTTTTATTTGTAGGGTTTTTACTACTGATGCCTGTGACAGAAATTCAGTGCTCCATGCGCAATAGCTTGCGCTCAATAAATGAAAAACATGTTTTTCTATAGACTGTAGCGCGAAAACGGCTCTAACGATTTTGATGAAACTTTCCTATGTTCTAATGATTGTTCTTTCAATTTTCGTATATAGACTAAATTCCCGAAAAAATTCAGGAAAAGAAATTATAAAGAAAAGAAAAATGTTATGGGGCCTAACTTCCTAAGTATATTATTATACAGTAAAATACGCCGTTTAGCCTGTCGTTTGGAAGGTAATGAAATTCCCTACAAAACTATATAAAAACCGTTCATTTTGGACAACTATTAACGAAGTTACAGCTATTCAATTTCCAATGTAAGATTACGGTTTCATATCCTGATGTCATAATGGGGTGTATGAGAGAATAAAGGTGACTAAGTGAAAGTAAGAAAATCTGTTGCCCTTATCACACAAGCTTCACTATTTTCTCTACTTTTAACAGAAATTATTGTTTGACAATACTAAGCTATGGAAAAAAGTTTTTGATCAGCAATATTAGGAAGTATTGAAATGTTTACACTGATCTACCTTAAGCTGGCTTACATTTCTTTAGTTTATCAAATAAATCGTACTCAAATCTTATTGTTGATCAATTTTCAGGAAAATGTACCTAGTTCAATTCTTTTTTGTTTCTTCATGAACATATGTAAAGATATAAAAACTTTCCTGAAATAGTTAGGAAAGTCGTGTGAGTGGACACACTAGATATTTTTTTCTTTCCGTTGGCATTTTGTACCTTGTAGATCTTTTGGCACTTTAATCAAATTTCTCTATTTCCGCCTATTTTTTCCCCAGTTTTCTGAATGCAGCTCTATTTTATTTTGGATGATTCAATTGATCTATCGATTCTCCGTGGGCTTTTGCCATCTATTATGCTATTCATTGTCGTGTAGAGGCTTCCAGGTGGATTCCTCCGAGCTACATTCCCGTCGATATTAACCTCCTTGCCTTTATATCATGATATATTGATTTAACAGTTTCAGTAAGCAGCTCTTTATTGGTCTTTTTCTTTTATGCCGTAGTATTCTGATCCCAGATCGCTAATCAATCAAGCAGTCTTTATTTGTTTTGAGAGAAGAAGCCTATACAAATGGAGTCTATAACAAAATAACAAACACTATTATCCTCATGAAAATAAAAATTCCTTTTTATACTACATAACAGACATTACTACACACTTAAGCATAAAGTAAAAATCATATTCGGTAAAGGTCAGACAGTTAAAATAGTTTAAATTATGAAATCAATATAAAATCTTATATTGATTAAAAATATAAAATACACATCTTTTAAAAAAATATTAATATTAAACTATGCTTTAAAATTAAATTAAAAGATTACTCCTATAGCTAAGAGAACAAACAAGAAAAATACTCTGCCAGATTAAATGCCGATGTACAATATGGAATTTTTGCCATAATATGCGGAGGACAATATTCAAGACTACCCTACCATTTCTCTATAATTTGATATAATTGAGATAAAAAAAAATTTTTCATTAAATTTTTTTCATATCATCTGCACTAGTTGGCTTAAATATTTCTATCCCATCAAGATTTTCCATTCCCTGGTAAATTCTTAACCTTAAACTACTATAGCTAATGGCCAATAATCATAGAAGCTATACACAATATTAATATTCCTTTTTCCCACTAAATATATACAACTTAAAGTACGAAAAAGGTAATAGAATTTCTTATTTATATCTCAAGAGCTTAATCAAATTTAGATATTTCATTTTTTAGAAAAAAAAAACAGTTTATTAAAGAAAAACAGAGAAAGTGCATGAATTAATTGCTAATATTTAATTGGTAAATCTTAAACTTACATCCTCGAATCACTAAACTGCAGATAAATAAACGAACTGTGGGATCTTCAATGTTTTTGTCCCACACGCCATTGGTTTTTTATGAAAAAAAAACTTTTTCCATAAATGTCATTTTGGCTGAGAAACGAAGTTTCAAAGAGAAACAACCCATGCAATAAATGTTTTAGTGACCTCCAGTTTGAGTGATTTACTAAATTCCAATTTTTACTTTCACTTACGTATATATGTAATATAATAGTAAGGGTAGGTATTGCGATCGTAAAAATTTTCGATTTCGATTATTCAACGGAAATATATGTTTTGAGGCCTCCTGAGTTCAAATGACCAAGTCTTGCAAAATGGTATGTGTGCGTGTGTATATATGTATGTGAACAGCCTAGCTCAAAAACAAAAGGTCGTACGAAACTGATTTAAGGTTATTATAAGCCTTGGTTGTTATAGCAACACTTTCGTCAAAATCGGCAAACAAGAAGTTGTAATTTATACAATAGAATTAACAAATTTTTACCATTTCTCTAAAAAGGCTCTAACGATTTTGATAAAACTCAGTGAATCCAGTGTATTATCAATCAGTTTTGAATATAATGTGGGATTCATACTCATTTATGTTCTCTGATAGGGCTTAAATGGATAATTTTCAATATTAGCTTCCTTTAATTATTTTTATTTGAAATAATTAACCATTTTACATTAACCTTTGATATAACAATTTTATAGGTCGTAGTTAAGAAACGCCTGAACTAATCCATCGAAGTTTAGCCGATTTAGGTGTCCAACCGAAATCATACATTTAGTACTTCCTAAAGTCTTGTATGTTATTATTATAATAGATAAGGGGAGAAAATGAATGTTAAAAGACTATATGTATGAAAGTAATCTTAACTATATTTTAACTATATATGACCTCATGTCCCACAGTAACCTTTAATAATACCCCACTTATCCCTGTTGAACAAATCCGATACCTTGGACTTCATTTGGACAAACGTCTAACTTGGAATCCTCATACCAGACTGAAACGACAAGAAACCGCTCGACGTTTCCGACTACTCCAACACTTACTAGACAAACGCTCTAAACTTCCCCTTAATTACAAAAGACTCATATACTTGACTATAATAAGACCTATTTGGACTTACGGAGTTGAGCTATGGGGTCCACTAAACCATCGAATTCCTCTCGCATCCAATCCAAAATCCTTCGTAAAATCCTCAATGTTCCATATGTTTCCGATTTGGCCAAATCCAGATACCTATCCTTCCATAATAAACTTCATAACCATCCGAATCCTCTTCTTTCTAACCTTGCTTCCTCTTCGATTCCTGATAACCCTCCGAGGCGTCTGAAAAGAAGATGGCCTCTTGATCTTCTCATGTAGACAAATTATTAGAGTGCTACCAGTGGGTAGTTTCTCAACAAGCGTGTTTCATGTAATAATATTTCTCTGTACAAATTTACTAGATGTATTCATACTAATACAGTTGTAAATATCACAATAAAAGTTAAAAAAAAAAAACCTATATTTTTTTTATAATGAAAAATTCTTGAGGAGCGTTTTCACTTTATTTGTGGAGAGTGAATGAAACGTCAGACTCGGAGGTGTAACGCTCATTTGGGTAAAGTCCACTCGAGTGACTTATTGAAGTATTTATTATTGTGGATTAAAATATACAACAACTAAAAATCGAACTTGCATACTGTAAATTTCATTCTCTTTATAACGAGCTATTATTTGAAATTGTATTTCAACGCGACGCCTATGTTAGAGAGGCGAAAATAGCAAAAATAATGTCAAAAACCGAATGATAACGAGTTTTATTGAAAATATCGATTAAGATATCTCCGGCTAATATTTGACAGAATGATGACCTGGGGCCCACGCGTTAAAATGAAACGAAAGACTTTGAACAAGCCCTTGACAATACTATACTCACTTTTTTCCAAATTAAAACTGACAAATACACTTATCTACTTATACCCATATGGACTCACAAATTATTGATTTTGCAAAAAAGACGCACTTACAAAAACTAAAATAATTTCAATCCAAAATTTTAAGACTAATAACAGGACCTCCCTGGTACGTAAACTACAAAACTTTACATCACGACTAACAACAACCGACTATCGACCAACACATTCTTATTCACTACTCCCGATTTCATCTTAAAACTACATGGACATGACAAGGGACTTGTCAACGACATGAACACAGCTGAAATACTCATCAGGAGACGGCTAAAGAGGAGTTGGATGAGAGATCTCCTTTATTTATGAATTAAGAAAGTAAACCAAGACTAGGATAAAGTGCTGCTGGCTAACATTCTTCCTCATGCCTAAAATGCCAATTTTCTTTGCTGTGACATCACATCTGCTTACTTTCAAAATTATGACTGGTGTGGATAAAAATATGAACAGAAACAAATAAAGAAAAATATATCTCAGAAACTAAAATTCGAACTTGCATTCTGTAAACAAGGGAAATATTGATCACTTTATCTTATTTATAATGAGCTATAAATCAAAATTGTATTTTGACGTGTCAGATAGTCGGAAAGAAAAAACAATAGCGCGAAAACAACAAACATGAACGAGTGTTTTGAACATTTAAACTAAAATACCTCAAAATTTTATTAACACGGAGAATTTAAAAGCTGGTTTATGGAAATCAAAATAGATATTTTTTCAAATTAGTCATAAAAAAATAAACTCTCTGTTGTACTCGATAGAGTTTCGAAAATCACTGACATTTAAAGAAGTTTTATTAAAAAACTGACGGAGTTTTTGGTAGATATTTAGTAAATTGATTTCAATTAAAAGTATTTATAACATATTTTAATTATTGTAAACTTATGGCATCATTTTTAGAGTATGATAGAAATGAGCAATCAGTCAAATTTTACTACAGTAATTTATACACAATTATAATTGTATATAATGTAAATATTATTGATTTGTGAATATAGAACAAAAAATTATATTTTTAATCTTTTCAATTATATCGCGTGGTCTAAAGCGCACGCAGTACTTTTTCTTTTTTAACGAATAGACAAAAATGCTCGACAATAAAGTACCAGAGAGACGGTACAGTATCCGAGATGACGCGACAGTCAAATAAAAACCGACGGAATACAGTAAGCTTCCTCTCCGGCTTAGCGGAGGCGTCTCGGATTCCACGGACGTCGAGAAGAAATGAGGAAGGACGTTGAATAGAAGTCGGGGGTGGAATCCTCTTACACGGCCCCCTCCAGAACTTGCACAATGACACGGAGTTGCGAATATTCTCCGGTGATAATATTGCCCTATGTGATATGGGGGCTCTTCTCAATGCGAGGAAGTAGCTGGAGAAAGGGGGGAGGGAAGGCACCTTCTGGAAAATTAACTCTACCTGGATACCTTATTAAGTATTGTATAAATCGCGATATGAGGGGTAACTTAGGTAGCTGAAAATCTTATTTTTTTAATTTTTTTTTAAACTTATTTATTGAAATATTACAATCTGTCTCAAGGACATTTATAATAGTGTTCAGAGATCACATTCTACGTAAATCACGCTCTATGTACAATAAATAAACTAAATTATACAGAAAACTAATATATATACAATAAATAAGAATAAAGTAACCTAAAAATAAATAAATAAAAAGAACACATACATACCTACATACAATACAAATCTTAAATAGTTAAATAGCTTTTTTCAAAACGTCTTTTTACTCGCGTTAAATTTGTATTATAAAGTTGACTGCCGCTTAATCGGCTCTCCGGATTAACCGGTGTAAAGTGGTAAAAGAACAAAAAAAAAAAAAAAAAAATAACATCCTTAAAAGCAATATATGAGATTTTCAACCACTGGTTATAAATTAAATATTTGTTGCGGTTAGATAGATTTAAATATTTGAAAGTAGACAAAAAGATTTTTGTTGATTTTTTTTTTTTTCTTAATCTTAATAAAACAAGTCTTTTCGAAGTAAAATTTATTCTTGAAATAAAATCCTTATCCGTCATTTATTTCACAGATTTCATAGCATACCTGTAACTTAATTAATAATATTTTCTGTAACTGCGTATTTTATACACAAGCTCTGGTCATCCTCTAATTGCTAATTGATTCAATAGATTAATGCATTCCATCAATGGTTAATTTTGTAATGGTGAGTCCAAACATCGTAAAGTAGCGCCAAAACATCAAATTCGAACGACTGTTTTGAACATTTTATCTCAAAATTTTAATACCATGGCGAATTCAGAAACTGATTTAGGGAAATAAAAATATACATATTTTTTAATTAGTCCTTAAAACAACAACGTATGAGTTTCTATTTTTCTGTTATACTCGATAGAGTTTCGAAAATCACTCGTTTTATTTATTTAAAAAATGATGTTTTTTTGTTAGATATTTAGCAAATTGATTTCAATTAAAAGAAGTTATTATATATATTAGCTATCATAAATCGACTGCATCATTTTTAAAGTATGACAGAAATGATTTATTTCACAAATATCATATCATAACTTTATTTAACTGTAACTTAATTAATAATATTTTCTGTAACTGCGTATTTTATACACAAGCTCTGGTCGTCTCTAAACTAAGCGTAAATCATTTTCAATAATGCATTCCATCTATGGTTAATTTCGCAATGCTGATTTTAGAAACTTGTTCTTCTACAGCACACAGAATTCCACAATAAACCAATTTTATAATGTAAAAAATTATAATAATAATAATAATAATAAAGGTTGTAAATGGAAAAATCCAAACCTTAAAGCCTCGATACTCCAATATACAGGTGGACAGTTAATTGTCAACACCATCAATTCAGACATCGAGAGGACAGAAATATAATAAAATTATATTTCTAAAAAATAAATAAAATTACTTTTGGAGTAGTCGTGTATCAACGGGATTATATTAAGTATGGATATTATACATACCTTAGAAAATATTTTTTTTAGGCATTTACTTTTTTTTTTACTTAATTTACCAACCTCCTTTTTTGTTTTCTCTATTTCGCGCCTCTATCCTGAAGGGTCATTGGCGTTTTACTATGATTTTTATTCTTTTGTAATACTCTATTTTTTTTTATTTATTTTTTTTAACTTTCTTCATTGAATATTAATACATTCTGCCACATTGAAGGGCATTAATATTAAGGCTACATGATTCATTCACACAATATGTATATACAATTAATATCAATAATAAATAAAAAGAAATATAAAAAATAAAATAAAATAAGTAAATTGGTATGCCTGTGTACAAAAAAAAAATGAAATAATAGATAAAAGCTAGATGAAATTAAAGTAAATAAATCACATTCACACCTATGTACAATATTTACATTCACCCAGGGGACTCTGAGTCATGCCTTATTCCCCGACGTGGAAGCTAAGGCAGGAAACTGTTATTTAAAACCAGTGGAAACTGATGGAGGGCACTATGTAATACTCTATTAACTTCAAAAATTCAAACAAAGTATTGACTGTTTCTTCAGTATCTTGAAGGATTTCTTTTAATGAAGAGAAGAATAGTTGGGGTGTTCAGTCAGAAAGGAAGGCAAAAATAAATTATAATACTTATTTTTTACATATGCCGACGTTTCGACCTAAAGTTCAGGCCTTCATCAGGGCTAAGAAAATAAGCAGATAACAAGGTATGAGAAACATAAGTAATGATAGTAAAAAAGATAATAAATAAAAATAAAAAAATTTAAAATAAAAAAAAATTATTAGAAAAATAAAATAGATAAATATAAAGTAAAATGAAATTGTTAGAATAATGACTAAGAACTAAGAGATAAATAATAAAAACTGTTATAAAGTGTGGAATGATGAAGCAGGAATAATCAAAAAGGGGTGACAAAAGTGTTACAATGGGAATCTTAGAATAAAATGTAAATCATAAAAAAAAAAAATATAAAGTTATATAAGATTTCCTTTAATGTTCTGGCTAAGCCTGTTTTTTCTCTGTAACTTTCAAATTGAGGAGATTCTTGCAGTAAGTGCTTCACTGTTTGTGGAACGTTGCTAAAAATAGTCTTATTTCGAAGACTTTTTTCCTTTTGTAGGGAATTTAGTAATCTTTTCTATAATCATGGACATAATCAAGAGAAAAGTGTATAATTTTCGAGTTATACGCAAATATATTTTCTTTTCTTTTATAACTTTTTTGCTGAATTTTAGAGGCGATTGGACTATTTTGACCGCCTGAAGGAAATCTTCAAAATTGGTGGCTGAATCTTGGGATTTGGTGAAGAATTAACGATGATGTGGCTTGAAGACAAAACACACCTTTGATAAATAATATAAACTCCTTCTCAATCGGTCATAGGTCAAGTCGACGAAATGAAACATGTATTCAATAACAGTACTATAATTACCGTAAGGTTGTGTGGATGCGAACCTTTGCCTTGAGTTATCTCGAAAATAGTACGTTTTTGGGCTTAAGAATGCAGGGCCTTTCAAGTATTGAAGCCTTAGCAAAATGTCGACTTTATTTATTTCAGAAAGAAAAACAAAAACAGAGAGTACGATTCGCTAAACGCCCGTGAAATTCTGAATCCAACGGTACCCCATTCATGGTATTTGAGCATGACAGGATTATATTTGGTACAAAACCGATTTAGAGCCTTACTGTAATAATATATGTGAGGGATAATATTTAAATATATTCCTGAAATTAGCGCCTTTATATTAAATATAATATATTTATATATTAGTATAGCCTTCAATGATTAATTTAGTAGTTATGTTGTTATGAGTTAAGCTTTATATATATTTGCATTAGTGAAGATATATAGTATATATATATATTGATAGACTAGATGGCTCTCAGTTACCATTGTATAGGGATTGACAGTGAGGAAGCTAATTAGGACGACTGAAGGAGGATGTGTTTAGATTTGATTAGGACTGGTTGGGCGACAGCCGACTACCGAGCTAGTTCCATAGCCTGGAGCTGGAGTCTAGAGGATATGGCAGCGACCACTTCGTCATATGTTTATGTTACATATTAACTATATCATATCCCTCAGCGGCCATATCATCTTCGTCATATGTTTATGTTACATATTAACTATATCATATCCCTCAGCGGCCATATCATCTTCGTCATATGTTTATGTTACATATTAACTATATCATATCCCTCAGCGGCCATATCATCCCCGTCTCCTCAGCAGACAAAATAAACCAATTAGAGAGATATATTGTGTTCAGAGGAAACCGGTTGCCTTCGGCAGCTGAACGTAAACTGAATTAAATTAATTACTACTTAAATGTCATGGTAATATCATCACATACATTATATTACATATTTTCATGGGTACGAAACTTTTTTTTTTGAAAATAATAAAATAAAAAATCTAGGGCGCATCACACAACATTACCTTACCACTCACTAAGTTATTTTCTAGCAAAATATTTTTTTAATGGAGCTAAACCGTACAAAATATATCTGTGAATTACGGCCATATATATCTATACATCATCAAAATAGAACAATTTATATTTATAATGTCGACGGGCCCAGGAGGTGTCGAAATTTATTCAGGGAGAATAAAATAAAATCAAATAAAAATAAAATAGAAAAGAAAATAAGTAATAAAAGAATATAATATAAAAGAATATAATATAATATAATATAAAAGAATATAAAAGAAAGAAAGAAAATAAGAAATAAAAGAAGAAAATTAAGAAATAAAATCAAGCATCTCCGAAATTCCAATAATCGTGTTCTTGGGGTTTTAAACCTGATATTATGTACCGTCTGCCCTTCTCCAATGATTTAATAAAACAAATGATTTATTATTTTTGGGAACCAAATTAGACAAACAGCCTAAATTCGGAGCTCTGCAGGCTATGTGACTTATTGTAAAATTTGGAAATAGATTATAATGTTACTATTTGTAGTAGATATTGTTGTATTCGGTTGTATTTTTAATATTTAAAATATACCAGTACACCAACAGTTTCACTGTAAATGATATTATTAATGTATATACTGTTAAATGGATGAAACAAAATTGTCAGGAAGATATTTTTGTTGGGTATGTCGAATAGCCGTATTTTTTTACAATACTGATATTTAAGAACATAAACATGAATGTGTTTTAATGAATTCTATATTTTATTCAATGTTATTTCTATTTTCATTTCTTTTATTTTTATTACTGTTCTTTTAAGTGAAAACTTCATTTTTGTGGAGAGTGAATTAGATTGATAAGTCAGGTTTCGTTCGCCATTAACGCTCGGGTAAAATCGGCTGGAGTCGACTAGCTAAAATATTCTTACATATGGATTAAAATATCTCAGAAACTATAAATCGAACCTGCATATTGTAATATTAGAAATTGTTCAACATTTCATCCTCTCTGTAATAAGCTTTAATTCAAATTTCTATCTTAAGGCGACGCCGTGTTAGGGAGGCGAAAAGGGAAAAATAGTGTCGAAAACCAAATGAAAACCAAAGTTTTATTGAAGATATGGATTAAAATATCTCAGAAACCAAAAATCGGACCTTCATACTGTAAAAGAGGGAAATATTCAGCATATCAACCTCTTTATAATAAGCTATTATTTATAATTTATATTTCATATTATTAATCTCGCCTTGCAGATGTTTTCAGTTATATCATGTTGTCTTAACCACACAAATTACTTTTTTTATTGTATTTTATAAATGAGATGAATGATTTTCACGTAGCTCTAATAATAAGTAACCTTAATTGATAATATAAAATTAGGACCATACTAATCGTCCTTACTTTGTTACAATGGCTGTCTTTCTGAAAATTTAAGGTAAAACACATATTTCCGAAATTTTCCACATGTGTCGTTCAATCGGATGTAGTGAAATGATTTTAATTCATGATTCAAATTTTATTTATTTATTTATATATTTCCTAATTTATTGATTTATACATTTTATTTATTATTTTTTCTAATTTACATATGTTTTCATTTTTTTGTTTACTTTATTTTTTATTTCTGTGTATTATATTACTGTTACCCCATTTATTTATGTTTTCATTAAATATGGTTTGAATGATATATATAGCATATTTTTTTATTCTTTTTTTTTCTGTATTATATTGTTATTACCTCATTTTTTTATATTTTCTTTAAATAGGAAGTGGGGTATTTCAGTGGTAGGACACTGATCTTTCAATGATCAAGTCCCAGCTTCGAATCTCAGCTCATGGCAGCTAAATTATTTATTCTGTTTCATCAGCCGTGGGGCGACTCTGGGATCAGGAAACCCTCCTGAGGTACATCCAGCCTCTATATAAAATGTTTATCCTTAATTATATAAAGGGGGAAAATCTGGCGGTTGAGCGTGATCTCAGTCAAATCACCTCCATGCACAATCGTAGATCAAGAAAAAGTGCTTTCCCTAAATAGTACTGAACCCAAAGACCCTTCATGGATTGTAGTGGCACAGGTTTTCTTTAAATGTGATCTCTGATCTCAATTTTAAATGTCCTTAATTGAGACAGAATATGATTTTTCTCAATAAAAAAGTTTTAAAAAAAAAGTCATGATTCAATAAAAATGGCCACCATTATATAATACACCAGATTATAAAGCCGTGTTGTTCACATAATTAGATATTTATTAATTACGATTTTTACCTGTTATTGTCATGTCATTATATTATTATAGCGGGTAAATATTATTTTGAAACGATTAAGGCCCCGAAGCCAGTTTGGGAAAGCAGACAGCAGAGCGCGGTGTAACGTGGGAAGGGGCGAGTGGCTGCTTACTCTTGTAGAAAATTAACAGGCAAAATCCTTCCCTCGGTTCTCTCCAATCTCGGCTCTTTGTCATTACATCAAGTGCTCTCTTGTTTTAACGCGGATAATCCTTTCACAATATCACCTTTATAGGACCTTTTTTATTATTATCAAGGTCTAAGTAGCAACAATATTTAATATAATAACAACAATAATAATAATTCAACGAGGAGTAGTTCGAGAAATATGTGAATAAATAAGTCTCGGAAATAATTTATTTGGTTTTTTATTGAATAATTCATGGTTGATGTATATTATTGAGAAAGGGGATGGTCCGAAGTGGCTGTCATAAAAAGACTGAAATAGTGAAAAAAAACTATTTTTATTTCAAGCCAACGTTTCGACCCAACTTTTCATGTCTTATTCGTGGCTAAAACCAACAAGATACAAAAGGATATAAAAATTTGAAAGTTACAAGATATTTTTTTTAGATTACTTGTTTATTGATAAATATTACAATCTGTCTCAATTAAGTAAACTTATAATAGAGTTCAGAGAGCTCATTCACACCATATTTACAGAATAAATAAGATAATAAGAAAATAATATCCAGCGAAATAAAAACAAAATAAAATATCATGATGAGGGAAGAAAATAATAAATTAATAATAAGAAAATAATAATAATAAATTAAAAATAAAATAAACCTCTCAGACGCAGTCATAGCTAATACACTATTTAGAATCAGCCAGGGGAACTCCAAACCCTGTTATGGAGGGAAGTGTAGTATTTATGTGAATTTTTCTCAAAGAAATCTTTCTTTATATTTCTCAATTTGAAAAAATACACAACGTATACATTCATAAGTACATAATGCTCAATAAAACCAACGGAAATACTGTATATTCAACCGAAAACGGTAAAAAAAGAATTCGTAAATCAGACTTTAAATCATTAAAATGCTGCAAGGAGGTAACTAAGTTCTAGAGTTTATTTTGAATATGAATATACCAGGTAGACTAAAACATTTTTGTATTGACACAACTTTCTTTTAGTCTTGATTTAACAATAGTCCAGACTGCCAGGTAATTCCAAATTTAAAAGAAATTTTAGTATATTTTAAAATTTTTGTTACCGAGGCACATTGTCACAAAGTGAGCCCGGTTTACGGTATATACCTTTAAGTTTTAATGTAGATAATGGAACTTCTTTGTTTTGCCAATCCAAAATAGAGCTTATGGAGTAAGATATATGTCAAAGTGATAAATGATTTCATTTGCTATAAATTTAATATATGAATATACTATTAATTTTTTAGAACGAAAAATAATAAAAAGCATACAGACTTCGTTTACGCCCCGGTAATAACTAAGGTTGATAAAATATTCAGTAGGGCCATTACATTGTGAAATTTACAGCAGCCATATAGTTGACCATACGATGGCCATATCACGAAACTGAGCGTGAGTGGTCGTTTGGCAGAGTATTGAGTAATTGTGGCCGGCTCCACTCAGTCTGCGGTTCTTTATCACCTTAATATCTGACTCATCTCCGAATGTTATCATCTGGATGATTAGATAAGATGAGCGAACGGATATCCCAGGCAATTAGCGGTATCGTGGAGTATCTGCTCAAGATTTAACATTGGGGTCTGTTCTATTATTGGCATTCTTGATTATAAGGCTCACTTCTCGGGGGTCGTAAACCCTAACGATGTGAGGCCGAAATAGGGTTGAGGGAGAAAAATTACCGGTGACTACAGTTTCTTGTGTTGAATAAAAAAGTCCCCATAAATAAGATATCGAAAATCCATAACTTAAATTAATTTTTTTATGTCATTATTTATTTGTTGAAAAAAAAAATACAAAACTGGTGTGTCCACTACACGACTTTCCTACCTATTTCAAAAAGTTTTTATTTGTTTACATATGTTCATGAAGAAACAAAAATAATTGAACTAGATACATTTTCCTGAAAATTGATCAAACATAATATTTGAGTACGTTTATTTGATAAACTAAAGCAATGTAAACCGGCTTAAGATAGATCAGTGTAAAAATTTCAATACTCACTAATATTGCTGATCAAAAACTCTTTGCCATAGCTTAGTATTGTCAAACAATAATTTCTGTTAAAAGTAGATGATTTAGTATATGTACCGCCAAAGTTAATGAATCTAAATGCCAACATATTACCTTTACACTCCGACGCAGTTCCTGTCCACCAGTACACTTTAATTCCATCCAGCTTCCTTACTCAGACACAGTCCGGTATCTTGGCTTTCATTTAGACCGAAGACTAACGTGGAACCCACATACTAGACTCAAAAGACAAGAACTCAACCGACGATACGGCCAGCTATACAGACTACTAAACAGAAAATCCAAACTTTCTATTGAAAACAAATTACTTATCTACAAGACAATACTGAAACCTATATGGACATACGGACTTGAACTGTGGGGGACAGCAAAAGCTTCTAACATCAAACGTATTCAATCCTTTCAATCTAAAGTCCTTCGAACAATAGTTGATGCTCCGTTCTATGTAAATAACAAAATCCTACACCATGACCTTAATATCCCATTTGTCCTAGACCTTATTCCAGAAAAATTCTCCAAATTTCACCAAAACCTTACCTATCATCCAAATCTCCTTGCACAATCTCTATCCAGCACCACCCATCCTTACAATCCTCCTCGAAGGTTGAAGCGGCAGTGGCCCAGAGACCTTTTGTAAATAAGCATCTATTGGAGTTTTGGCAATGGCCAGATCCTCCACTCAAGCCCGAGTGTGTATGATTAGGTTAGTTCTTTTGTTTATATACATTTATTTTATTTTATTGCATTTATTTTTATTTTATTTTATTGTATTTATTATTATTAAGTTTCTGTATTATTTTTTTTTTTTTTATTGTAAATAGAGTGTGAGTGTGCTTTCTCTGATCACTATTATAAATGTCCTTGATGTGACAGAATGTAATATTTCTAAATAAACAAATATAATAATATATAAAAGTAGAGGAAATAGTGAAGATTGTGTGATGAGGGCAACAGATTTTCTTATTTTCACTTAGTCATCTTTATTCTCTCATTCACCCCTTTCTGACACCAGGATATGAAACCGTAATCTTACATTGAAAATTGAGTAGCTTTAACTTCGTTAATAGTTATCCAAAATGAACGATTTTTATATGGATTTGTAGGGATTTCGTTATCTTTTAAACGACGTGTTTACCGTATAAATTTTACCGTATAATATATACTTAGGGAGTTAGGCCCCATAACATTTTTCTTTTCTTTATAACTTTTTTCCTGAGTTTTTTCGAGAATTTAGTCTATATACGAAAATTGAAAGAACAATGATTAGAACATTATAGGAAAGTTTCATCAAAACCGTTAGAGCCGTTTTGAATTCTGTCACAGGCATCAGTAGTCAAAACCCTAGAAAATAAAAAAAGAAGCAACAAAATCGGTTCAGTAGTTCCCGAGAAAATCTTGGCACAGAGAGACAGACAGACCAGTGGCTAAAAATGTGTTTTTCGGACTCAGGGGGCTCTGAAACCATGTTTTATATTAGCATAACCTAAAATCATAAAATTAAAATTTCTAGATAATTATTATTACAAATAAATATGCATTCGTAGACAAATCGAAAATTCTCACCCAACTTAATTTGTTAATATAATCATCTTTATGTAAGAACTTATAGGTTCAATGAACAAAGTCAGTCAATAATTAATTATTTATTTATTTAATACAGTTGCACGAACAAAAATGGATAAATGTGATAAAAGTATTTAACGATTCTTAAATTTAGAAAATTTTTTGTAGCTGATAGGTCTAAAAAAATTAAGAATGAGAACTATAGCTATGCTGATTTCATTTTAAATTCCAGTTTGTAGCATATTTTGATTGTATCTTCAAATTGGTATATTCCATATTGATGAAATCTTGTCACCATCAATGAATTTCATTCTAAAAAGAAAAAAAAAATAAATAAGAAAAAAAATTAATTTTGTGCAGAACAATTAAAATGCTCCCAACTATTTATATTTATTAAATAAATATTTATATTAAAAGTGAGGTGGGGCCCACATATAATCAAGAAACGAAAAACGCTAAACAAAGATTAAGAATTCTGAACTCACTTCTTTCGAAAAATTCAAAATTAAAACTTAGACAGAAACTGAACACATACAATTACTTACTAAAACCTATAGGACTTACGCATCACAAATATTTGGAACTTTTAAAATTCTAGCTTTGAAGAGGATCCCATGGTTGACTAATAAAAAGAAAATACCGGGATCGAAACGTCAATAAACAGAAGAAATGAACATTCAATAGTTTATTAAATAATAATTAAATGACCTTATTCCCAATTAAATAGTAAATGATATATACACATATATATATATATTTAAACTTATCATTTATATCAACATTTTATCTTCTTTGTAATGAGCGATTATTCAAAATTGTATCTTAATGCGACGCCGTGTTAGAGAGGCCAAAGGGGAAAGAATAGTGTTGAAAACCAAATGGTAACGAGTTTTATTGAAGATATGAAATAAAATATTTCAGAAAATAAAAATCGCCTGCATCCTGTAAGCGAAGGAAAAGTTCAGCATTCCATCCTCTTTATAATGAGCTATTATTTATAACTTATATTTCATATTACTTTCGGTAGTCTGATCTAAAGTGCATATCTGAGTTTTTATATTTGTGTGAAGTTAATTGGATTCTTGCATGGTTTTTCAATTTTTCTACGTCGATGAACTATTACTTAGATCATGAAGAGGTTATAGAAAAAGGTTTGAACCTGGGTGGAACAATACTCATACTCTGGTTTACTGATGATATATATTTACTTTACCAAATCATCAGTAAACCAGAGTATGAGTATTGTTCCACCCAGGATCACACGATAAAAGTGAAAACATCAACAAGGTGAGAGTAATATGAAATATAAATAATAAATAATAACTCGCTATAAAGAGGACGAAATTCTGAATATTTCCCTCGTTTACAGTCTGCAGGCGATTTTTAGTTTCTGAGATATTTTAATCCGTATCTTCAATAAAACTAGTTATCAATTGGTTTATGACATTATTCTTTCATGGTTAGCCTTTCTAACACGACGTCAAGATACAATTTTGAATAATAACTCATTACAAAGAAGATAAAATGATGAACATTTCTCTCGCTAACATTGTGCACGTCTGATTTTAAGTTATTGAAATAACACGGTCATCGCCACCTATTCAGATGACACTTGTATCTGTTAAAAATGACCCTTTAATTGCTTCCCAAACCCTAGAATCACAAACCTTGAAAAATGGTGAAAAATGGTGATAACTGGAGAATAAAAATCAATTCCAATTAGTCCCATCAAATTACTTTCACCCTTCGTTGTAAACCCACAACTTCTTGTCCTACAATATCCTTCTATGATATTCCACTTCTTCCTGTTAAACAAATCTGATACCTAGGATTCAACTTGGATAAATGTCTCACTTGGAATCCACATACTAGACTGAAACGACAACAAACTGCTCCAACACTTACTAGACAAACAATCTAAACTTTCAATTAATAACAAAAGACTCATCTACTTAACCATAATAAGGCCTATATGGACATACGGAGTTGAGCTTTGGTGGTCTACCAAACCATCGAATTCCTATCGTATCCAATCCTTACAATCCAAAATCCTTCGTAAAATTCTAAATGATCCATATTTTGTCAGAAATAAAACCATTCATAAAGACCTTAATGTTCCATATGTCGCTGATTTAGCCCGAGCCAGATACCTATCCTTTCATGATAAACTCCTGTCCCATCCAAATCCACTTGTTTCCAGCCTTGCTTCTTCCTCGATTCCTGATAAGCCCCCTAGACGTCTGAAAAGAAGATGATCTCGTGATCTTCCCACCTAGAATTAAATATGGAGTGCTACCACTGGGCAGTATCTCTTCAAGTCTGTTCATGTCATTATTTCCAATGTGTGCATTTTATATACAGTTGTAGGTTTCATTAAATGAATAAAAAAAAAAAAAAAAAGTTTTTGAAATAATTTTAATTCATATACAAAAACACTTTAATTAGTTGACTCCAGTCGACCCGAGCGTTACACGCCGAAAATCTGACGGCTCAATCTAATTCACTCTTCACAAACAATAAAATTTCACTTCAATAAAACGAATATTCGAAAACATATCGGGATTGAACCATCGGGTTCGCTAAGCCACATTATTATTTTGACAAGAACTGGCCGCAACGTCATACCCTGCCATTCGCCTCGGATCTGACTCACCCATTACAGCTCGCACTTAGCATCGGGATATTTAAATAATTGAATGCGACGCGATGGCTCTTTGTGGATCGGTTTGTTAGCGATGCTCTATCAGAACGAGGGTGCTGTGCTTGTGCTGTGATGTGCTTGTGCTGTGTGCTGTTACCTCCCTCACCATAATCACGGCCTGCCATATACATAAACAGCCTACTCCACAAAGCTCCTACATCAGATCCCAATCAAGGAACAATGTTGAAAAAGTGCCTTTGAGAGCGAGATAAGCCAGCCACAAAGGCTTTTATTATAAACTGCATGAAATATGAAAACAAATTCTGCCCTCACAGATTGTAAAATTGAATAACACAATATTGTATGTTTGTCCTCGGAAGCGGAGTCCTGTTGTGAGCAGACAAACCGACGAACGTTTTACTTCCGCTATTACTTTTTTACTAGAGAATGTAGACGGAAACACAGACGGATCTACGGGGGAGGAGTAGCTTTCGGGCTGTAGCCCCCCAAAATGGTAAAATATAACCATGTTTAATGAAAAAAATTATCTCTAAAATTATTATTGTTCGTCTAATTAAATTTAATAAGACTTAAAGAATCACTTGAACACCATTTCATATCGGTAGTTAGTTTCTTTCTTTCCTTTTTCCTTATAGTTCTGGTTTCTTGCTAGAAATTAACCTAATATATACATACAAAAAAAAAATCATTCGGGCTGAAGCCCCTCCTAAAAATTAATTCCAGGATCTGTTAGTGTACGGGCAGGATAAAAAAAACTTGTATGTTCACAAACAAACATATAGTAGCGTGTCTTTTCATCAGATTACATGTCTGTATTCGAATCCATTTGATGTGCATATTATAATAAAATTTTCGGTATTCTCAAATTTACACAAAATTAGGTAATTTCGAATAAATTTTGTTATATAAATATTATGGAATTCCATCCACCTCTTCCTCTTAAATATGCCTTGAGGTATTTTCCGTCTATGCAGTATACTTCTGCTTAACCGGCTCTCCGGATTAACCGGTGGTAGCGGTTAAAGGAATAAAAAAATTAACATCCTTAAAAGCACTTCTTGAGATTCTCAACAAGTGGTTATAAATTTAATTTTTGTTGTGTTGCGGTTCGAAAGATTTCAAATAGATTGAAATGTAGATGTTAATTATTTTTTTACAATTGACCGAAATAAAAGGAATCTATTCAAAGTAAAATTGATTCTAGAAACAAAATTTTTATGCTTCATTTAATTTATTAAAAAATAAAATAATAAACCAACGCAGTACTGTTTAGCAACTGCGTATTTTATACAAAAGGGCGTTAATATTTGAGGTTTAATTTACTTCAAAATGTTTTAAGATATCACATAGTGCTGCCAGGAACGCTTTAGACACAATTTTACCGTATGCCGAATAGAACAACAAGCGTTGGATACTCTATTTTATTATTATTATTATTATTATTATTGTGTTTTTTTTGTTTTTGGTTTTTTGAAAGTGTGGAGAGACTATGCTGCTGTGAAGATATAAAGTTCAATAAAACAAAAACGTAACCAATTTTGTAAAAAAATGAAAAGATCGTTAGCAAACATTTTTGTAAATCGTTAAATTGAATAAGACATGTTACAGTAAGAATGCACATTCATCAATTCCATTCATTAATTTGAAATGCTTTCTATAATGGGTATACAAAGGTATTTTCATTCAATTTGGCCTAAACGCGGAGGGAATTTTGCAAATAGTGTACATATGGAACATTTATCAATTTCATCAAATTCTATTAAAAAAATAAATTTAACATATCCAATTAAGTAGTGAACATTTGGAAAAAGGTGCATTACCGGTGTTCATGACTGGATCACAACGTATATATATACATATTATAGCCAGTAGCTTAATATATGTGCGTGAACGGTGTTGAGACTGTCGGGGTGTCCCTGGCCTGATCGAAGCTCTATTTTTTTTTTAAATTCTAGCTTTGAAGAGGATCCCATCGTTGACTTATAAAAAGAAAATACCGGATCGAAACGTCAATAAACATAGAAGAAATGAACATTCAATAGTTTATTAAATAATAATTATAAGTGACCTTATTCCCAATTAAATAGTTAAGTTTAAATTTAATACTCAAAGATCGATTAAGGAAAAGTTGTAAATATATATATATATATATATACACACACACCCATACAGATAATTGAGTTTTAAGCTAAGAAAGTATGTTGAGTACATCTGATGTTTTCTTTTTAATAACGAAAAAAAAAAAAATCAAATATCTCTCAAACCGAGGCATACTTAGCAATCAAAATTTCATCATTTGTGAGCTATTCGGTCGGGACTCGGATGATAAAATTAACATTTTAATAGAAAGAAGAATCCGACGGAGAGAGAAGGCAGAAGAAATGAAGAGAAGCTGTGTAAAGTATGTAATAATCGGAATGCTCTGGAATTCGGAGGAGAACTGGAAGGACGAAGGAGGGCCCCTGGAAGTAAGAAGGAAGGATATGTATTATAAAATATCCTGGATACCTTTCATCGCCAGAGATGGCTCCAGGATAGCGAGGGAAAAATTCCAAGCCCCGCGGCTAATGAGCTGGTTTGTGTTCTCTCCTTTAATTCCCACATTTTTCCACAAATTCTCTCAGTTATTCTCTGGCTATAACTTTATTTAGAATTCTTCGAAATGGTATTATTATTTCGTCCGGTGTCTGGGCGACTAAAGAGAGTGCAAACTCTATCCACAGATTTGGTTGGAGCATGGAGATGGGGAAAAAAAAAAGTTATGTAAAATGATAAATGTATAAAATCAACATCATAGTGAGACGAATAATACAATACCTAATATATCAGAATAAATTTGTCTAAAAAAATACTAGAAAATGTTGCTATAATACATTATTATCTCTGAATAGAAGTGAAAATTTAAATACAAAGGGGTCCCCCATGTCCGCCTAATTGCACTACTCGTTACTTAAATTTTATTACTGTAATTTACATGTTTCTGTAGTTGAGATTGTTTTATTTTTTATCAACACAACATACACTGAATGGAACCTCAGTTCAAACAAATTTTTAATTTATTTAAAAATCTCTATTATACATCACGCCTTATAGCCAATTTATGTTATTATTATTATTATTCTTTTCTGTTGGCATTAGAAATCATGTAGATCGTTTGCCGCCTTAACAACCATCTCTGCCTGTCTTGGGATATTTTTTTCCAGTTATCTGCACGCAGCTCTATTGCATCTCTATCTATCTTCTAGATGGATTTCTATGAACTACATGCCCCGTGCCTTAATATCATGGGATATTGATTGACCAGTTTCTATAAGCAGTTATTTATTGTTCTTTCTTCTTCATGTGTTCGTACTCTGATCCCAGATCGTTCAGGTTAAAATCCTGTAGGGAATTTTTCTTTAAAATCTTTCAACACTTTTTTTTAGGGTGCTGGTTAGTGCCCAAGTCTCACATCCATATATCAGAACTGGCTTTATCATAGCATTGCACACCCATAGTTTGAGATTTCTTGAGATTTGTTGGGATTTCAATACCTTTCAGAAGGAGAAGTCATTCATTGAGGTTATTGTGTAGCCTAGGTATTTGATTTTTTCTACTCTGGGAAATGATTTTAATTTTACGCAGATCCTGTTATTAGTGTGAAAGTTTCAGCTTATCATATATTTTGTTTTGTCTTCATTTACTTGTATGCCGATCTGCTCTGTCTCTGTTATCAGTGTTGTAGCGAGTTTTTCAGTGTCTTGATTATTTCCAAGGACAGCTATAACATCTGTGTATCCAAGGATTTTATGATTCATTCTGACTATTATACTATAATTATAATTATTCTTATTGCTAATTTGTAATCAAAATAAGGTATAAATAAATCTGGGAATAAGAAGTGTGGTGTCTTCGCCAAACATATTCAGCTGGTGTGTTCGCTACGGTCCGTCCCTCTAACATGAATAAAAATAAAATTAATAAAAAATGTCACGGTCACTAAAAACGTTTTTATATAGAGAGAGATAGGATAATTAGTTAGTGGTAAAATATATAAGCTTCTCTTTCTAGACCTTAGCTTTGCCAGGTAATAGATTTTTTTTTTTTTTTTTTTTTTAACTTGATTCTTCAACTCACACCTGTCAGAAGTTCCGACAATCAGCGAGTGTGATGTCAAGATGTAGAGATTAGTCTAGGAATAGGCGTGAGGGAGAGGAGTACCCAGCGGCATCCTTCCTGTCTTGAGCGTAATATTTATAGTTAGTGGAGGAGATCCCTCATCCAGCTTCTTTTAAGCCTCCTTCAGGTGCTATCGGGCATGTTAGTTGTGTCCATGCCTCGTCCTATTTGTTATCATGTTGACTATTTGTTATTAATTATTAATATTCTCGCCCCTTAATACTTTAAATGTGGATCCTCCCCCTCTCTCTCCGCAGTATGCGCGAAGATTACTGACCGATTGCATGAAAATTTAGCCTCCTCCCCACCTTTTGCTAAAAAGGGAATCTTACTGAGAACATACTTTCCACATCTTCATCGTTCTCAATTGACATACCCCTAACTTACGTCTGCCATCCTGAGGACTGCAGGATGTTATTATATTATTACTATAATAAAATCGATATTCTTATCGATCATAGATTATTACTTAATGACAGGTCCCAGGCCCCCCCCCCTTCAAATCCTAATTAGCCAGCAGCTATTGTAGTCCCGACTGCCCTTTCAATTTTCGTCCTCGAGCACAAAGCGTCGGGAGGGGGGAGGCTACTGCCCCTTTACCAGTAATTATTTGCTTTTTTTTTTTTTTTTTTTCTTTTTCTTTTTTTTATCAAAGCCCTCTCAGCTCGTCCGAGCTGGACCGCGCCAATAATAATCCTTGGATCCCATTAATTTTCTACTCGTAATTAAAATCATCTTTGGCCGACTCCCCTTCAGCCAATATTTGTTCTATACAACGCCCAAGAAGAGAGAGAGAAAAAGAAACAAGATAAACGAAAATATCGTATGAACTTTTAATATCCTCTTGCAAACGAGTGGGGTATTTGGTATTATAAACCGTATTGAATCTTTCGGCAAACAATGAATTCAATATACTTTTTCAAATAAATATTACATAGCGTTATTTTTGCTTCTTTATAACCGAATGCAAGCAAGCATTATATTTATCAGGAAAGTGAAACATTTAACTCTCTATTTATTAAGGAACTAAATTGATTCTATCTTTCTACTTGTAGTCAAATCACTGTGAAATATATATTAAGACATATTTACGAATTACTACAGTTAATATGATTTTATTGAATTTCCCATATATTTAGAGGATTAGAATTTTTATATCACAGATCAGTTTTATCAAATTAGATTCACTTCTTTTTTGACGAGTGTAAGCTTTTAATTTTTTTTTCCTGACCACTACGAGTGAATTTAAGAACTGAAATTTTTATGAGAACTTCTTCAATATGTAACCAATTGCCATGGCTTTTTATAATCGCCTCTCTCAAATTCAAAAGTTGAAATCTGAGTTTTCTCAAAAATTTTCATTTACCTCAGATGTAATGTAAGATGACAAAAACACCAGAGATTTTAAAACAGTAAAAAAAAAAAAACTACTTAAATAATAATAAGAAAATTTTTTATTTTTTTTATTGATTTATATGATATTTACAACTGTATACAAAAAGTACATCTAATAAATTCGCACATGGATATAATGACATAAAACACATGTGGAGAAACTACCCATTGGTAGCACTTTAATAATATGTCTATATTAGGAGATCACGTGACCATCTTCTTATCAGACGCCTCGGAGGGTTATCAGGAATTGAATAGCAATCAAGGTTAGAAAAAGGAGGGTTCGGATGGTTCTGAAGTTTATTATGGAAGGACAGATATCTGGATTGGGCCAAATCTGATACATAAGGAACATTAAGGTCATTATGGATGATTTTGTTTGTAACAAAGTAAGGAGAATTGAGGATTTTACGAAGGATTTTGGATTGTAAGGATTGGATACGAGAGGAATTTGAAGGTTTGGTGGAGCCCCATAGTTCAACTCCGTCAGTTCAAATAGGCCTTAATATAGTCATGTATATGAGTCTTTTGTAATTAATTGGAAGGTTAGAGCGTTTGTCTAGTAAGTGTTGAAGTAGTCGGAAATATCGAGCTGTTTCTTGTCGTTTCAGTCTGGTATGAGGATTCCAAGTTAGACGTTTGTCCAGATGGAGTCCTAGAATAAGAAAGAAAATTCCAATAAATCACGTCAAATCACCTATACTCATCGTCGTAAACCTATGACTTCCTGTCCAACAGTATCCTTTAATAATACCCAGCTTATTTCTGTGGAACATATCCGTTACCTAGGACTCCACCTGGACAAACGTCTAACTTGGAATCCTCATACTAGACTGAAACGATTACTCCAGCACTTACTGGACAAACGCTCTAACCTTCCAGTTAATTACAAAAGACTCATATACATGTTGACTATAATAAGGGCTATTTGGGCTTACGGATTTGAGATTTTGGGCTTCACAAAGCCATCGAATTCTTCACGTATCCAATCCTTACAATCCAAAATCCTTCGTACAAATCAATGCTCCTTACTTTGCACTAATAAAATCATTCATAACGACCTTAATGTTTTTTATGTTTCCGATTTGGCCCAATCCAAATACCTATCATTCCATAATAAACTTCAGAACTATCCAAATCCTCTCATTTCTAACTTTGCTTCCTCATCGATCTCTGATAACCCTCCCAGGCTCCTGAAAAGAAGATGCCCTCGAGATCTCCTATTGTAAATACATTTTTTTTTTAGAGTTCTACTAGTGGGTAGTTTCTTAACAAGTGTTTTCATGTTTTTATTTTCTGTTCTCACATTTACTGAATGTATTTTTTCTTAATACAGTTGTAAATATCATAAATGAATAATAATAATAAAAATAAAAACTTTTATCAAACTTTATTAACATATCACTTAATCAAGATATATAAAACTGTGAAAGTAACCACAAACTGTTATCAAATTGCACAAAAATTAAAATTTATTTAAATACAGAAGTCCTGATGAAGGCTAAACCACTGCTTTTAGAGCAATCAAGAAAATTCTAAGTAAGGTTCTTTGTCAACATTTCTTAGAAAAAAATAAATAAAAAACGAAATAAAATTATGTAAATTGAGACTAAAAAATATATTTTTCATTCCTGTTAAAGATGTAAACAATATTGAAGACACGACGTAAAGTTGTGAACTGAATAAGAATGAGGGTTTGACGCAGCATGCAAAGGATTCTCAACGTAATATTATTCCAAAAATGTCGCAATTTTTTATTTTTATTTTTTAATTCAAAGAATATACCATGATAATGATTTAGCGATGTAAATAAAAGCAATGCTATCGGTCAGCAAGTAATGGTAATATTATGATAGGGAAATATGGGACATGTGGTATCTAGAAGAGTTCGGTTGAGTTTGATGAGCGACAAATTGTAGGAGTTAATCTTTTAATAAGCACATATTATGCTATAGTTATGTTAAACGAGATTTTTTTTTAATCGTTTACATATTATGATTTAAATTACTGTAAATATGCTTTCATTTTTATTGTTTTAGGTTAGCCTACTGTTTATGTTTTAACATTAGAAATCAGTGATTTTTTTCACTCTTTTGCTGCTCATTTTTCTTCCAAAGTTGCCTTTTCGTTTTATATATCTTTTTCCTTCTCATTACAATTATAATTATTCTTGTGAAGATTTTTTCCCTTATTTACAGGCCATTTTTAAATTGCTGGATACACTGTTAGAATTTTTATTAAGTTAACCTATTGTTTATGTGTTTAGCATTAAAAGTCAATACTTTTTCGTTATTCCTTTTGTTATTTTTTCTTTTCTACAGCTTTTGTTTTTTCTTTCTATGTAGATAGATTTTTTTTCTTTTCTCACATTACAAGTAAAAATATTATTGAAAACAACTTTATTTCTATTTTTTTGTTGTTTACATATTATATTTATCTTATATATTATTTCTCGAATATATATTACTTTTTCCGGCCCTCAGGAATGATGGATTTTGACGAATGAGGTATCAATAGAAAGAGAATATCACGTAGAGTGCGCGAATCGTGATTTTAATTCTTAATTTTATACCTGGATTTAAATAAAAGTGAATCTAAAAGTGGGAGGTTTCAAACCATATCATGGTGTCGTCTCAACGAATCGAAACATTACAAATTAATTCAGAATTTACAAATAACTCGAAAATGGACACAATTTTTGTTTCATTAAACCTGTATTTGACCTACACCTACTAAATTCTCTATAAAACGTGAAAAAAAAAATATCGAAATCGGACGATAGCGTTCTGAACGTTTAATATTTGATGTAATGCAAATATTCTTTTGCATATGCGAATTTAAGATTTTGGAATTTTAACTTTTTTTAATGCAAAAATCAGTAATTTTTTTAAAATTTCAAAACATTTTATAATTTATAATGATTAAACTAATAATTTTATTTATATTTATATAAATATGTTTTCTTTAAAATACTTCTAGGAATGTTTTTAAATCAATATGCTTCAATTATATTCAGTTTATCATTAAATACTTTTTTTTTTAAATGATATAGTAACATAGCAAGTTTAAGGAAACGTAATGCTTAAACCAGAGCAGATTGTAAATCATATTTATAGCTGATGGCTTACTAAATATTAGTATTAAACGTTTGCGCATCAAACTTTAATGAATGGAAGTTGTGCTGGGCACTTCATTTATTAAAGTCAGACACAAATATTAGGTTTTTGTAGAGTACTCGCACGTATCAGCTAGTTATTTAAATTACTGTATATATTGTTAACATTTTTATCAAGTTAGTTTTAGAACAAATATGTATTTTTTTTATTTGTTCATCGTTGTTATTCTAAGGGGACTTTGGGTCAGAATTTTGTTTAATTTTCTATTCTATTCTATATTAAATTAAATAATGAATAATATTTTAGATACCTGGGATAGTCGAGGCATTTATTAATACATATGCCTAACACGCCACAAAAACCCCTTACCTGAAAAGTAAAAAACGAAATTAATATTAATGTATATAAGACATTATTTCTAAACTATAGCGCTAGCTAAATTTGAAAGGTTTAAATACAAAACAATAAAAAAAATGTTTAAGTATAACAATTTATTGTGTATTATATAGTCCGAATGCTAGAAATTGTTTGTATAACTCAGACTTTTCAACATTAATAAGTAGTGTTGCCCAAATGCGAGACCCAGATCTTGGTCTTGCAAACTCAGTTTCGTCATGGTCTTGGTCTTGCACAAGAGTCTCGAAACAGTCTTACAGTACTGTATTTTGGAGATAGGAGAAACCTAACTAAGCCTGAATGAAAGATTAGAGGAACTAAATGCAAAACTATATCGGTTATACCAATTATTTACATATAGTAACTAAGATTGTCGAGTATTAGTAACTATTTAGCCTTAATTTTTTATTAAAAACATCGATTTTTTTTACCAGTCCTGGTCTTGGTCTTGCAACAGTTAGGCGGCCTTGGTCTTGGTCTTGCAAAGTGCAAGACCAAGAACGATTTTGGACAACACTATTAATAAGCATTAAAATACGGTAGAATATAAGATTATACAGATGATACAATTGACCTTCGAAGAAATTAAAAGGACACTGTGGGACTCGCTAAGACTCTAACAAAATACAATAATCCGAAAATCTCGCACCAAGTAGACAAATTCAGATCATAATAATAATAACTTCAATAACCTTAATGACCTACCAATCGTCAGAATAGGTCATCATATCAAGCGTAAGCAGTACTTTGTTCTTTCTTTCAAAGATATTGAAATCTCTAGAAAGTATGGGTTTACAATGCTATGATAACGTCAGTTCCGATATAAGACCTGAAACTAACTATCACGATAATTGAAGCAATCTGGTATCAGAGTACTGACACATGTAGGAGAAAGAACTTCTTACAGATACTGGACAATCATTATCAGATGATAGGCAAGGAGGTTAAGATGGGTGGGGTATGTAGCTCGGAGATGTCTATCAGGAAGCCTCTAAACGACAATGAGTGCCTCAATAGAAAGATCAAGTCGAAGCCCAAAGAGCTGTTAATAAAGCTGAATGCATTAAACTGGAAAGCAATAACAAAAAAAAAAAAAAAAAAGGATTACAAAATAGAAACATTTTGGAATAATCTATAAATATATATATATATATATATATATATATATATATATATATACATATATATACGCTTGTAAAGAGGAAATGCAAGCGACACCGAGTATGGAAATAAAATTGGATAAATTGGAGTTCCTAGTCAGGAATTTGTACAATAAAACCAGTATTTCCAGGAAAGTCAAAATTAGATAATACGAAACATTTACAACAACGGTGATACTCTTATGGAGCAGAGACTATGGGATTTACCAACATGTAATCGTCACTGAGAATAGAAATATACTGAAAATATTATTATTAAATATTAAAATATTATGTAAAATATTACGAGACAAGAAGGGTGGGGAAAGAATACCGATAAAAATGGTACATTGAGCTTTGTGGACGTAAATATTGGTTAAGAAACGGAGACTATAAGTTAATGGGCATATGAAGATAATGAAACGGAATAGATCAAACATACTAATATTCCATAACTCATTAAAAACAAAATATCTAATTTTCTAGTCACATCATTCAGGTTCGGTGCCATTTTCTCATAAGTTTTTTTTAAAATATTAGGCCAAAGGTCAATAAATGTACACAATTTTTACATCCTGTATTATTTATTCGACGTTTCGGCTTCAGGAGCCATTTTCAAGATCCTGAAAACTAATTTTAATTCAGTTTGTACAGTTCAAAATACATCCTTATCAGACACATATTATTTAACAACTATCAGTAATATAAATAGTCCAAATTCTATTTTATAAAAAAAATTTTATTAAATTTTTATCATCTACCTACCATGCACCGCTTCATAAAATTTCTAAAATCTATCATTACAATATAATTCGTCCATTAGTCATTATTTTATTTCATAGAATGTCGATCATAGAATTTGGACTATTTATATTACTGATGGTTGTTAAATAATATATGTCTAATAAGGATGTATTTTGAACTGTACAAACTGAATTAAAATTATGAGAAGAAGAATAGTTGGGGTGATCAGTCAAATAAGAAGTCAAAAATAAATGGTAATATTTATTTTTGTCTTCTTATTTGACTGATCACCCCAACTATTCTTCTTCTCATTATTCACGACAGTCAACTATTTAACCACTATTATGAATTAAAATTAGTTTGCAGGATCTTGAAAATGGCTCATGAAGGCAAAACGTCGAATAAATAATACAGGATGTAAAAACTGTGTACATTTGGTGACCTTTGGCCTAATATTTTATAAAAAAATATCTAATGTTCCAATAAATCTAAAATTCCAATAAATATTGACCTGAAACTGGACACTAAGCAGCACCCTAGAAAAAAGTGTTGAAAGATTTGAGAGAAAAATCCTCCGCACGATAATCAGAGCTATCTGGGATCAGAGTACTGACACATGGAGAAGAAAGACCAATAAAGAATATCCCATGATATGAAGGCACGGAGGTTATGATGGCGACGGCAATGAATGTCTCGATCGAAAATAAAAGACCAAAGTGTAATCTGTCATTTCATTTGTAAAATGAAAATCTTTCACACTAGTCACTTGAGCAATCAGCAGGCATGTCTATGAAGCAAAATCTACTTTGGGAGGAAAAGGGTTAAAGAATATGGAATATTTTAAAACAATTTTTCGTATTATATTTCATTTTTTTTAGAAAGCATGTTAAAATAAGTCAATAAGATTTATTGATGTTCTCTCAGCGAATATATAATACAAAAATGATTGAAAAGGACAATGCTTTAGTATAAATACATTAACATCTTTAATATACTTAAAACCTTTTTTTTTTTTTTTGACAAATCTCGTTGATTTAATTTTTTACACATCGATGTATGTCCCGTCTATCATATGCTGAGAAATAAATTAATATGTTTACTGTTTTAATATTTACAAAAGGTCAACCATCTTGATTGTTGATTTACATTTCAATATGTCTTATGTATGTAAAATTTTGGATGTGTATGTTGTTAGTATTTTTGTTTAAAGAACGTGTTGTTACAACTGAATAGGTTATTTCTAATTTACGTTGTGAATTCGTTTATGAGGAAGTTATTGTTTAAAAATGTGTGTAGTTATTGTGTTTTTTCAAAAATTGGAATAGGTGTTTCTGATTTCCAGGTTGTATGGCTTGTCGATATGCTAACAGCAGATATGAGGTCCTTGATGAATCTAAGCTCGGACAATTTTCCAAGATGTGAAACATTGTTAAAGCTGTATCGCAGCTGGGACATCTTGGTGGCGAACTTCCGTCGAGTAGATGACCATGCGTGAGCCTGGTGTGCCCTATTCTGAGGCGTGTGATGATAGTCTGCTCCCGTCGGTTTCCTTGAATCTCTGGAAGTGGATTCATGTCATGAAACTTATTCTGTGTTATGGAATAAAGACGTCATGCTCCAACCGAAAAAGAGACTATATCGTTTATAGAACATTAAGAAAATAGTTACCAGTGAATTACAATGTATTTTTAAAATGAAACATTCGGTTCCATACAGCGAAGTTGGCTGGATAATCCTCCAGTGGCCATCGCTCCAGAACATGTAATCAGTTGATAGTGCCTCTAACAGGAGTTGACGGTCCAGCGGTCGTAAACCGTGTCCAGGCAATACGTAACCGCTAAGCCCTCGCACCTTAACCTCTTTCGAAGGGGGTATATATTGCTTTACCTTATTACACAAAGATACTGAATAAATCCTTAAATAAATTGACTCTCTTACTGATATTTAGCAATTAGTGGTTGTTAGGGAGATTAGTCAAAATAAAAATAAATAATTATATTTATTTTATTTCATTAGTCCGTACTTTGTTGCCATTATTATTATTTATTTCGGTACTTTTTGTCTAGCGGGCCGGCACGGAACCTCACTTCTTATCTATCTTATCTAACGTCACGTCACATAACCTCCCCCTTCTTATCCCGCCAAACCTTTGAGTTATTGCATTGTTTAGTTTTCAGTTATTCCCTTATTAAGTTCACTTATTAAATTCTTTACTTTTGGCCCGTTTGTGTTTATTTATATTATTTTTAGTTTTTGGCCCGTTTGTGTTTATTTTTCATTTTTTTTAGTTTGTGACCCTTTTGTGTTTATTTTTCATTTTTTTCCCATTTATTTTCGTCATATTATGTATCTTCTTAGAATATGGGATTTGCCGTCTTCAGAAGAACAGGCAATTCAATATATATATTTTGTGGCGGCGGGTTCACAGAGAAGAGGACCCATTCCTCGCTATTTTAAATAGCATAAAACAATTTTGCCTTCCAAAATAAATAATACAAAGTAAAAATGAATTGTACATATGTTGTTTATAGTGTTGTTTTTTCTTTTCTATGTAAATATGTTCTTTAAATGTTTTTTTATTATTTCATTTTCATCTTTTATATCTACATATGTTCTTCAAGTGTTATTTTATTATGATGTTTTATATGTACATATCTTCTTAAAGTATTTCTTTATTATTTCATTAATATATGTGTCGTAAAATAAAAGTTTTTTTTTTTTTTATTATTACATTTGGTTTTGTATCTGTTTACACTTTCAGTAATACGAATTTAATACAATAATACGAAGATATGAAGTAGGAGAAGGCTTATCAATGCGTTATCTGCTAGACAAAAAGTACCTTTATTTCTCAGTTCTTATTCTATTTCTTAGTATTTATTCTATTACTGTTATTATTCTACCTACTTTATTTTACTTAAATGTTTCCTCTTTCTACTTCATTTTAATTCAAGTTTTTTATACCTACATTTCAAGTCTATACCTTTCATGTTTTTAAATTTAATTCTTTATTATTCAATGCTGATAGTTTCTCATACATATTGTTATCTGATTCTTTCCTTAGTGTATATCAATATTACACATAAATATATATATACACCTACAAGAAATTAGGTGCCCGTAGTGGATATAGAGACCTCGCTAATGGACAGTTTGCTGGAAATGGGCACTTTGACACACTAGTGCCCAAGTGGCGTCAATCACTAAATCACTACATCACTACATCACTACACTATCCAGAGCTGCATTGATCCAACGGTGCCTCGAGTGCTACCTGATCCCTCACCTGTCGGCAGGTAACTATAGCGATACTGTCCAATGGGTTCGTCCAAATCTCTAGGAGCTGAACCATTACATACAGTAATCCAAGAGGTAATGTAAATAAATTCGAGAAAAAAAAAATACTCCAAAAAAGTTGCTTAATTTTATCAAATTTCTAAAACTATAGCTAACTTCAATTAAATAAATTCTTTTACGTTTTTACGCCTCAGAACGAAAAAGATATCACTGAAATACATTCTAGCAACTATAGTCTAATTTCCAAGAGATGATGTATAAATGAGGTCAAAAGACATTATTTATTAGTATAGAAAGAATATTAGTATATATGTGAAGGCAATATCTTCCAATTTTAAATAATTTATTCTATTATTTAAATAATTTAATTGTGTTGCTTCGTTGGTGATTTCCACCCGAAGTTTACCTCTATGAAGATGATTACAATTAGAGTTTTATGGAAAGTGGAATATTTTATTTTAATTATCTCACGGTATTTAATCTTCTAGGATTCAAATAAAAAATATGCGAAAACTAAGTGTAAAGGTAAAATTAATTAATATAATGATTGAAAAATCAAACTACTAATAAGTTAAAATAGTTATCATAAGCTAATTGTAATTGTCTCTAAATAAGAAATGGTCCATGATGGATTTATTATTATTTGGGTTATTATTTACTTAGTTAATATTGGAATTACCAGTGAAATGGTTGAGGAAGAAGCGCAGGGATCTCCAGAAGCCTTGCTTTCCCTCCACATGTGGGGGGATAAGTATGGTTCGGAGTTCCGATGTTTATTTATATTATTTTTGTTCTTAAGATAATTTTAATTCTATTTTATTCATTTATTTTCATTCTGTTATTACTATTATTTATATTTTCTTCCTTCACTGTGATATTTTATTTTGTTCTTTTATAGCTTTGTATTATATGAAATTAGCTTATTTCTTTTATTTTTTTTGAATTTGTAAATAAGGTGTGAATGTGCTTTCAGAACTCTATTATAAATGTCCTTCATTGAGACAGATTGTAATATTTATTAATAAACAAATAATCAATTTAAAAAAAAATATTGGAACAGGTTTCTTTTAAATAAATACCCAAAACGTTACCTATTAATAACTGCTACAAAAAGATTACCGAGTATTCATTTTTTACAAGCGTGGTGGATCCAAGATTCGAACTGCCCCCAACCATACTATGTTAGGAAATGCTGTGTGACGTTCATGTTTATTTACGCCTTCAAAAAGATCAGCGTTTTGAACAGTTTCTCTGTTAGCTCCAATTCCTTCATACCGTAATTCAGTTCTTTATTCCGCCTAAAGTTTGTCGTCCACTAGGTTGCTAGTACTACTTTTAGATCGAATCGTTATCAAAATTAGCTAATAGACTAAAGTAGAATCCCGCTTAACCGGCTCTCTGAAGTAGCGGTAAAAATAAAATTAACATCCTTTAAAGCACTTGATACTTGGTGAAAGTGTCTATCACTGGTTACAAACTTAATTTTTGTTGTGTCCCGTTTCAATGGATTTTAAATAGAATGAAATACAAAAAAAAAAATGTTTTTATCTTTTTTATTTTTTACAATTGAGTAAAATCTCAATTGGCTAAAAAAAATCTATTCCAAGTAAAATTAATTATTGAAACAAAGTGGTTATCATTCATTTATTTCATAGTAAAATAAAAAAAGAAATTAAGAAGAAATACTGCGTAATTAACGACGCAGTACTATTTATTACTGTGACTATCTTTATTACGGACGTTACACATGACACATTATCTTGTAAAGGTTTTTTTTTTTTTTTGTGTACTACGTTTTTCATTTCGTTTGGTCAACGCATCGGAGGCACTAAAGACTTTATAAGTAATAATTTTATTCGTAATGTCTGTTACAAATGGAATCTTACATTACAGAATAATACTATGAATATATGGGTTGACTACAAGAGTTCACTCCAGCTCTCCTGTGGGGTGTGACTTCAAGAATGTAGCTGGAAGGGTGATTAGTCCACACTTTGTGTTAAAGTGTTACACAATCAGAGATAACTTTCTCCTTTTATTCTTTGAGTTATGAGAATTGTCAATACAATACATGATTCGCCAATTGACATACTTAACAAACTCTATTATTAAAATAAAAGTTAAATTTTTTTTTTTTAATCTGTTTATTGAATAATAATACAATCAGCCACTGCTGGAGGGCTATAAGCATTAGGGCTACAAGTTCTCATTCATACAATATATACAAATAATAAAGAAATAAATATAAATATAATAAGTAAATAAATAATACTGGTGAAGAAGTTAAATAAAAATAAAATAAACAAATAAAATAAAATAAAAATTTCTAAACACAATCATACCTATATACAATATATACATTCGCCCAAGAATCTCCGAGCCAGGCTTTTTCCCCCATACGTGGAAGGCGAAGCAAGACTCCGGAAGATCCCAGCGCCACTTTTCCAGCCGCATCACTAGTATTAGAAGCCAATGGAGACTGAAAGAGGGCACTACAGCCACAGACGCTCAGGACATGAGTGGAGAAGCTGGCCATTGCCAGGACTCCAAAGGCATATTTACAAAAGATCTCGAGGCCACTGCCATTTCAACCTTCGAGGGGGATGGTATGGATGTTCGGAGCTGGATAGGGATTGCGCTAGAGGATTGGGATGATGAATGAGGTTCTGGTGAAAGTTGGAGAATCTGGATGGGATGATGTCATGGACATATGGGATGTTAAGGTCATGGTGTAGGGTCTTGTTCGTGACATAATATGGAGCATTGACTATTGTTCGAAGGACTTTGGACTGGAAGGATTGGATGCGAAAAAAGTTAAATTAATACTATTATTATTATTTGTAACAGATTAAGTCCATTCCGTAACTGTTTGTGTTATACATTTCGTTCAACTAAGTAGTTTGATAAAATGTGTGTCATGGACGGACATTTTTTAAAAATAATGAGTGTTTTTTTACTATATACCATCCGTATAAACCGGCTCTCCCACTTAACCGGCGATGTCCCGATCCTGACGAGGACGGATAAACGGGATTCTACTGTAATATCGAAACATGAGGCTGAATAGCAGTGTGTTGTATGTTAACATATCGGAGAGAAGATAGCAGGGAACAGGGGGGGGGGACACAGCACATCAATTGGGGAGATCTGATCCGAAGCAGATAATTCTATTTACCCGGATCAAAACTGCCAATTACCATCCGGGCAATGCAATCCGGGATTAGGGACCGGCCTTCGGGTCCCATTAACGGCCTTCTCGGTCCCAGGGTTCTGATAATTTTTGTTGTACGCTTTTAGTTTTTTATTCATATTTGTTGTTGTTTTATCGAAGTAGTGATAATTTCAATGTGTGTTCGAGATGAGAAATCAAATATTTTTTTCAGCTCCTGGATTAAGAATCGAGCCTGTATATCTACACATTATCAGTTTAATCATTATTTGGAATAGGAACAAATGCTCCGACTGGTATTCGGTAAAAGTGTTAGATTCTATTGATAGACGAGTCATTTTTAAATTATTTGATTATTTAGCATTTATGATTTTAGTAATTCGGGTTAAAAAAAATACCAATTTTTCATCAATATACTTCTCTCCTTTTTACTCAATTAGAGATGAACCTGAACTTACTCTGCAAAGAACTTAATTAATATAGACATAAAGCTCATCAAACGAAGAAGTGTTCCTAAAATTGTGGTATATTCAGTCCAGTTGATGTCTTGTCAAAAAAATCACGAATTCTTGATTTTATAGATAATGTAGCCAATATTGATCCTTGAGGCACCCCTGATGATACTGGTCGAATTGAGAAAATTTTTAAAATCTGTCGGACAGAGAAAAATCTGTCGTAAAGGAAAGACTGAAGAATGAGATAGTATGTATAAAGGAGTATAGTTTTGAGTTTAAAGATAAGTCCCTGGTGCCATACTTTATCGAATGCCTGGGCAACATCCAGAAATACGCCGGTTGCATATTGTTTTTGCTCTAGTGCTCCAGCAATGTAGTCAGTAACTCTGTGCAATTGGAGTGTAGTTGAATGAAATGTACAATTTTGGCCAATTACTATGTCAACCAGTCTTTTGTATATTAATTTTTCGAAAACTGTGGAACATTTCGGAAGAAGGCTGATAGGTCGGTAGGATGAGGTATTGAAAATGTCTTTGTCCCTTTTGTGTATCGACTTGATATGTGAATATTTCCATTGTAATGGGAAGTTAGTTATCCTCAGAATACAGTTGTTTATAGGCGTAAGGAATACTAAAGCTTAATGATTATTTGAACGAACATAACTGTAAAAAAAAAAGAATGGCTGTAAAAAAAATAAACTTTAAAATGGCATCATCTACTACGAACAACACCAATTTCATGATTTGGAGAAATTTTTGCTATACATGGACATACAATAAATATAATCTCTTAAATATCTCCGAAACCATTGACTTCATGTTTCGGATTCAACCCTAAAATAATGGGCAATTTTTGTATAGCATTAATTTTTCAACCGTAAAGTATTCTGAACATTTAATATTTTTTTGGGTGATAAATATTTAGGACGCATTCATTATACAATTTTTTTTAAATTTGTGCCAACGTTTCAATCCAAACATGTGGGTCATCTTCAAGGCGTGGTTCAAGTACTGAAGACTTTTAAGTACTGACACCAATATTTAAGTGATATTTTTTTGTTTCGGATTTTACCCTAAAAGAATGGACTTTCTTAACCAATAAATTTTGTAGACGTTTCATGTTTTTCTGTCCTGGGTTCTTTTCTCAGGATAACTATTTTTCGTTTTAGACACTTCTATTTTCTCATTCCACGTCTTTCTTCTCCACTAATTTTCTAAAAGTAAACCTTTCTTCGCAATCATACTTCTGACATTATTTTTAACTGTGCATCAATTTTTTTTTTTAAATAACCACCTCTAACCATCGGTGGGATTTTTTTTAAATCTTCGAGAATATAATCGTTTCTCGATTATTTTTTCATTTTTTAATTTATCCACTTAGGATATTCTAGCTGATCGTCGCTAGTGAGGCACCATTTCAGTCGCCAGCAGTTTCTTTTCAAGTTCACTCTTGATTATCCGGGTATGAATTCCTATCGTCCTATTAATCTTTCAATTAATTTGAAAAAATCTTCATAATTTATATAAATAATACAAAAAAGAAACGTTTAATTATGATACTGTATTAATTTAAAAAATCCATGAAAATAGAAAAAGACATTGGATGTGGATCAACAGGGCACACCTAATCCTGGAGTGACACAGACTGACGGACAAGGCTTAAACCAAAATTAACTCCCTTATACTTTCTGTTGCTAAGCCCCTACAAGGACCCTAATTAGACAATTATAACCAACTTGTTTCATCACTCTCATTCTATCACTCCCTATCCCTCTCACCCTCTCTCACTCTCACTCTCTCTCTCTCCCTCTCTCCCTCCCTAATAAACCTTTATTCAACTTCTCAAATGTAAATTGGGATTATTCTCGGCCCGAAGTCGTTCTCTCCCGGAACCGGCTCGGTTTAGCCTGAATTGAACTAAATTAAAAAGTAACCCTTTTCCTGGCCCCGCTAATTTTTTTTTCCTTCCCTTCTGAAGAGTCGGGGGTGGAGGATTCGTCCTGAAAAAGAATAAATTACTTTTTTTTTAAAGGTATGTTTTGTTAAAAATTATGTTAAGTTTAATTCAATCGTAACTTCTCCTTTGCCAGGAACTTCCTCTCCAGTCAGGATACCCGAGCCCTAGGATTCTGATATAAAATTATTTTCAAGAGGAATGATAAACGTAATGAACAGAAAAAAAAAAAAGCTGAAAGAATGAGTTTAACTCCAAAACTTATCAACTCCGAGCATAAGTTCAAATTTTCCCTCCATTTTTATAAAACAGAAAAACTGATCGTTTAATTAATTCTTACCTGAGGAAATTTTAAATTAATTAAACCGCTAAATTTCTTCGTAATTGTATATATATATATATATATATATATATATATATATATATATATATATATATATATATATATATATATATATATATATATATATTTATGTTGGAAATTATGATGCTGTACTAATTTTAAAAATCCAGGAAAATAGAAAAAGACATTGAATGTGGTTCAACAGGGCACACCTAATTGTCCAGCCCCAATATATATACGAATAATGCCGTACCACCAAAATTTTATGGACTTCCTAAAGTACAAAAAAAACAATTTTCTGTTATGACCGATAGTTCCCTTTATTAATTCTGCAACTTCTGGTTTAGTGAAACTCATTGCTGGTATATTACATTGCTGGTATATTCATTGCTGGTGCGCGTAACACACTACTTTCACTTACCGCTCTACTTTGAATAGAAATTATTTTCTGGTAACGTTGGGCTGTTATAAAATTTTTGAAGTGCATTTTAAATAGACTTCAAGCCTAAAGCTTACAGATAACAGAACATTAAGACCATTAAAATTACAAAAAGTCTATTTATTATATCGACGGTAGGCAATAACAAAATAGTTTTATAAACCACATAAGTTCAGTCTCAGCCTTTCAGCTGACAGAATGACTAAGTTTTACATTTTACTTACTGATGTATGGCGCAATACCTAAGTATAGCTTACTAAGCCAATTCGAAATCTATATATGAAATAACTTAAATTAATTAAATGAAATAAATAAATTAATTTTGCTTAAAATAAGATGTTGGTTTAAAACGAATTTTAAACCAAAAGCTGATTGTAAACAATGTAGCTGGTCTGAGTTTAAGTTGTTGTACTTTCATGTTTGAGCCTATTATATTTGTTTAACTTTTTTCAATATTTTTATTTAATTAAATTTATTTATATACCTACATTTTTTTTAATATATGGAGTAAATGAATTCTTTTCTTATTATAATTAATGTCTTTATTGTAAGAGAATGTTACACCAGCTCTATAGACTTATGGTGATAGAAATCGAAAGGGGATATCTCTCAATATCAGCCCACCACAACCTGTAATATGCAACCTATAAATGATCATTAATATTATTATTTAAATTTTTTTACAAATAATATAGTTTTTGACGAACATTTATTAAATTTTGTGACACGAAGAACTGTTCAAAGACTTCAAGATTTCAAAATGGAGACTGGAGGTGCAGAGAACGACACGTGGAGGTGATCTTTTAACCTCCCCCTTTAGGTCTCTCCCAGCGCCATCTATTAACAAAGGTGCCCTAACAGTCTCCCTAAGTCCAACCAATGTTCCAAACTCGATTTATCGGATCGAAATCTCCAGTGGCCGTTAAAGGTTCCAGGCGATTCGACCAAGTAGTATGGAAATCGCCCTCAACGCAGTGCTTTCTCTGCCACATTTGTTTTTATGTCGAACCAAATTCAGTCTAAAATGTTCTACTTAATCATAAATATTCCTTATGGATGTCCAGTAATAGCCATGTACATAGTAATAGTAATGTCTATGAATATATGATCCTTTATTATTTAAACTATATGATATGATAAACACTAACTTCACTTACTCACAAAATTATAAGATGGCAGATTTACATTAAAACCTCTTACTTGACTTAATTGAAAAATAATTGAAATCAACAACTACCTATCAACAACCTCTTCACTAGACTATGTAAGACTGAACTCTATTTCACCTGATTGCAATACTTTCCTTACCTAGTATAGGTAGGTAAGTAATAAGTTAAAAACATGCGTAAAAAATAGAATAAGCTGTATCATCGCTAATATTGGTTCGATTCCGATGATTTTGTTCTTGTTTTGTTGGTGATTTAATTACCTTTCAAAAGTTTAATTATAATTTTGACTATATAATATATACGAAAATTGAAAGCACAATGATTAGAACATTACAGGAAATGTTTCATCTAAATCGTTAGAGCCGTTTTTGCCCTACAGTCTATAGAAAAACACGTTTTTCATTTATTGCGCGTAAGCTATTGCGCATGGAGCACCGAATTTCTGTCACAGGCATCGGTAGTCAAAACACTACAAAATAAAAAAAAAAAGCAACAAAATAGGTTCAGTAGTTATCGAGAAAATCTTGACACAGACAGACAGACCAATGGCTAAAAATTTGTTTTTTTCGGACTCAGAGGGCTCTGAAACGGATAGATCCGTCGAAAGCCGCATGTCAGAAATTTTACTCGATTGCAATACTTTCCTTACCTAGTATAACTAGGAAAGTAATAAGTATGATTATTTAATAAATTGTATAAAAAGTGAAAAAATATATTTTTTAATACAAATTTAGGTTTCCTAAAAAATATTTTTTTAAATAGATGTATTTCATATATAGGAGTATAATATATATATACATAGGTTTGACGTATATTCTTTTAATATAATTACTAAATACAATATGTTTATTTACAAGAAATTTTTAAAAACTGTCTACTATTGATTTTTCGAGATAATTAGCACTTTCTTAGCCAATAAAATAACAAAAAAAAAAAAAAAAAAATTAAGAGATTCAAACATGGCAAGTACTAGAAATCACTTCTTCTACGTGACTGGTCACAAGCCTGTCCCACAGAGGGAGCCCACCGCACACAAACACACCAAGGTATCATTACATCACGAGAAGCAGAGTTCTTATCTCGGGACTTAATGGCTCGGAGGTAATTCGCAGCTAATTGAAGCTTTTTAGGAGCGATTAGAGCTGAGGATAACATGTCCTGCGGTCACACTCAGTCTCTGTGTTTGCTTAATAATACACCTCCCGACACTGCTCCTCGATAAGGACCATGCCAACCAACTATTTAAACAAAAGATTAGCCACAAGTGACCTAATGTGACCGCCATTCATGACGATCGGAATATCACATGTCCAGAGTCCGGATCACGATGGGGATATTAGCGGTTCTCCGAAAATTGCCAACTGTTCGAAGATGTGGGTTCAGATAGGGGAGGCCAAATTATATAACTGCTCGAGGAAATATGGCTTAATTTAGGGGAGCTATTTTTCATCCAATTTTCGTTGTGATAAACATGACGGACGACGTAATAGTTAGTTTAAAGTGAAATAATCAAGCAGATTAGCTTGCACTGTACTAAATAGATACCAAGTACTTCAAAGATCTAAATTGAAAATAATGAAATAGACTTAGTTTAAAATATAATTGTAGCATAAAATATCAATGAAAATTGAGTCATAGGATATTAGGTTATAATAAGAAAATCCAGCCTTGTTTCTCTGATATGCAAGTAAAGACCAAAATAGTCCATCAACGTTTCGGCAATTCGGGCATCGTCAGGGCAAATAATATAACTCCATAATATCCAAAAGCAAGCAAAAAGATAAGCCAGGAATTTACAATTAATCAGCTGACCGACAAATAAGGAACAGAGTAAAAAACCGTGTAATCAACAACCTAAGTACATAAATATATTACAAAAAAAAGAAGTAAAGAAATAAAAAATAGTACAAACAAAAAAATAAAAATAAAATAATTGGAAAGGTAAATCAAACAAAGGGTAACACCAAACACCTATTCACGTTGACGAAGTTAAAATTAACTAGGTTTATTGGACTTATAATAACCATAATTATCTTTATTCTGGAACTAGATGCCTTGAGAATATCAATATTGTTCATACAAATTAACGATAAATCTAACAAAAAGATATACTACAATAAAGAATAACTAAAATATAAAAAAAGGAATGAGATGATCCGGGCTGGCGGTCATAAATAGGCTGAATAGTGGTAAAACTATTTTATAAAAAGCCAACGTTTCGACCCGACTTTGCAGGTCTTCTTCAGAGCTAGAATGAACAATATACAAAAAGATACGGAGAATTGTAAAATTATAAACAGTAAGTACATTACAATATAAACAGAGTAAGCTAAGTAACAAGATCCTAAAATGAAGTAAATAGATGGTAACACTAGGAAATCAGGGTAAGAGATCCCTTCTAGGAGTTTTAAGTAAAACTCCTAGCTGAACACACCTGTAAGTCTTTATTTTTATTCTTATAATTTTATTTACTTATTTATTTATTTTTTGGTTTTCTTTTTTCTTTTCCATCTCCACACTTCTTTATGCCTATTATTTCATATTATACACTTTTTTTCTTTTCTTTCAATCTCTCCTGTAGACCTGTAGAAATATAATCATTCACATTTGCATATATTATATATTACACTACAACAATTGTTACCATCTATTTAATTCAGCTTAGAATCTTGTTACTTAGCTTACTCTGTTTATATTTTAATGTACTTACTTTTTATATTTTTAATAACTTTATTCACATTTTTTATAATTTTTTGTCTAAATATTGTGTAACTTCCACAATTCTCTATCTTTTTGTATGTTGTCCATTCTAGCCCTGAAGAAGACCTGAAAAGTTAGATCGAAATGTTGTCTTTTAACAATATAAACTAGACAATATAAACAAATGATTTAAATCTGTTCCTTAAGATGTTTAAGGGAATACAGGTAAGGATATTGTGAAAAACTAAACAACTATTGTGATATAGCTATGAAACGATAGATTAAGAGTGGGGAATATACACATATATGAAGGAGTGTGTAGAAAATAAGCAAAAAAATAAAATACATTTCAAAGAAATACAATCTTATGAATAGTAAAAAAATCATACCTACTCACAATGCTTTGTGAAAGATGATGGAAATTCTTTTTCATATGCAAATCAGAAGGAAAAAAATTTTTATAAAGAAAATTAAACCCTTATGACATAATAAATTATAATATCTTTAACATATAAGAAAAAAAATTCAAATTACTAATGTTCATTTTATAGAAAAAAAGTGTGGTTGGTGATCTTAATTCATCCAATTAAGACTAATGTATTTTTACTCTTTCTTGGTGAGTATTTATTCGCTTACATTCGTAGAATATTATTTTATTTTACCAGTCGTGGATAGACTTTGGGATAGGTAGGATCTTCTAGGGCTTAATCATCCTCTATTAAGGAACCATCTTTAAATATATAATTAATTAAGGGGAAAACTGGAGGTTGAGTGTGATATTTGTCAAATCATCTCCTTGCACCACGATTGACCAAGAAACTGCATTTCCTTGTAAAGTATTGGACCCTAGACTATAGTTTTTTTTTTGTATTTTTTTAAAGATTGAAGTGAGTAATATGGGATGTTGAATTATTATATATATTTGTAAATAATATGTAATATTGATTGACTCGCTACCTAATAGTATGACTCTACTATCTTGGCAGCAAATGTCATACTGTCGTACAGTTTAGAAGTAGCTGAGACAGTTACCGCTAAGTGAATGTGATATATTCTCCTCTCTCCCCACGAGCGGTATTACCCCGGCATTCAGAAATTCCTTAAGAGCTATCAGGACAATAGGGACTTGTAACAGGAGGGACTTTGCATAAACCGAATTCCTCAGAGCAAAGGAATGAAATAAATAAAACAAAATAAAAAAAATCTCGAGCTAGAAGAGGAACTAATTTATTCCGCCATTAGAGCGCGGTGGACAAAACAATGGGCAGAGCTCAGCTCATTAAGTGCACTTGCCCCACTCGTATTGGGCGCTGTCAGTGCCCGCGGGTGCAGAGCGGCCCATTGTAATTGCAAATTGAGCAGGCCGGACTCTTATTAGCCGAGCAACTATCTTGAGCTAACAAACTGTGTCCGGAAACTTGGTCCTACGTCAATGTTGTCCTCGACGGGTCTTTAGCTGTTGACACAGTTCTCTCCAACTGAGCCCGCCAAATTTGAATATATTATTGATGTAGTCAGGAATAACAATACCGTCTGCCAATTGTAATAATAGCCTGCAACTTTATAGTTTGCACAATCATGATATAAATTGTTTCAGTTGACAGCCAGGGAATTAAATTATTCACAAGATAACATTCAAACGCTTAAAAACTTTAGTACCACATAAAGACTTTATTATAAATAAGAAAATTCCTAGGATATCAAAAAATGAACGGTAAAGACCTTTTTTATCAAATTGTTATAAAATGCTTCATCTTATTGTAACCTACAATTTTTTTATTCACGATAATTTTAGGAAATGGATTTTTTTCCTCATTAAATTAATTAATTAATTTTATTAGGTACTGAAAACTTATCAATATCCATTTACTTTTCACTTGAATCTTTACGTACTTTGATCACAATATCGATGAAGAAGGTGGCCTATAAAAATATGAGGGGTTTGACCAATATAACCCCTTATTTTGCCATATTGGGGATTAAGCGTATGCCAAACGGTCCAATATTTCTGTAGGACATCTTTTTTTAAATTGAATAAAAATATTTTGAATACTCAATGGTTAAGCATAGTATCATAGTCCGCGGTACAGATATCTTTTTATCGAATTATTAACATTCGCCTGAAACTTCGGAAATAGTTTTATCTCATCGTGACCAACAACTATTTTATTTACGAAAAGTCTTGGAATTGGGGCGTTTTCAATCTGGAGGAGAGCGAAATTTGCTTATTTAATTAGGTATTAGAAACTCCACTTGAATCATAAAATAATTTGAGCTCAAAATCGAAAAAAAGGTTGTTTTAAAAAATTTGAGCCGCTTGGCGTGAACTACACCCACAAATTTTCAAAATAAGGAGACTATATAGGATAAACGGTCCAATATTTTTGTAGACCGCATTTTTTATGGATTTTGTGAACAAATTATCTTACGATTCAAGTACAAAGCAAATGGGTATTTACGAGTTTATAATATATAATTAAATGGACAAAGTTTGCCTTCCTCTCCCCTCACCACATTGAAAATGCCCTAATTCCAAGAGTTTTCGTAAATAAAATAGTTGTAGTTTCAATGAGATGAAACTATTCACAGAGTGTTAGGCGGATGTTAATAATTCGATAAATAAAATTAATGGTAGAGATGGAGAGAATAAATTATTGTATTCAATTTTTTGTATCTACTGCCATCAATATTCATTTACTATAATTTATATTTGAATATTCTTAATATTTCATGTTATCTGTTCTTAATACTAAAATTATCTGTGTTTATTCTTACTTTTTTTATTTTACTATCTTATTTATTTTTTTTTATCGTATATACTTTTTGATAATTATCTAGTTGTTATTTCTCTTCTGTTTATTGTATATTTTCTGTATACATGGTGTTAATGTGATCTTACCTCCCTAAACTTACTTTACAAATGACAAAAATTATATTAATCAATAAATAATGATTTTTAATTTTTTTTATTTATTGAGTATTACAACAATCTGTCTCTTGGACATTAGAAAAATAAATAAATTTAAAAAAAATTATATCTGTCAGTTGAAAGTAAATATCACCATGCCCATTTTTTAATTAAATATTCTAGTAATTAATAAAACATTTTCATACCTCAAAGTTATCAACCATTGGCTCATTGGAAGAATACAAAAATTAACATGATGTTGTTTACCTCCGAGGTATAAAGATATTTTCTATTTACTATTATTATGATTTCCTTAAACTATCTATCTAAATATCTTACAACTACAATTTTCTATTATAATATATCCTTTAGTATCTTGGATGGAAACGTTAGCTTGCAAAATATTCGCACTATTTTAATTTTTTTTTTTTTTTTAATGGCTGTCCTTTTTTTTCTTTCCTCAAAGAAATATTTTGTTATTATATTTCTTTCGAACAAAATCAGCCGTAGTTCTAATTCTTTTTTGCTGGAACGAATTCAAGCTAAGGGCTCCTGCGACTGTAAAACGTAATTTGGTTTTTGTAATTTTCGAAGTAACTTTTTTTTTTTTTTTTGGTGTAGCGTCTCTACTTGAAACGATCAATCTGTCTCCTGGAAGATAAACGAGATAACTTGAACGGCGACCCAATGCCACTCGATGGCAGCGAGGCCTGGATATCTTGGAGCAGAGTAGATATTCCCCCGGGATATCCAGCAGCAGTAATTACTGGACCCGCTGAAGAGTGTGGTCCAAGGGCTTCCAAGACCAAGCCTGGAATCAATCAGAACCCTCAAATATTTACCCGCTCCGTCCAACGTCTCCTCCCGTCGTGTTGGTCCACCAATGAGAGAGCTTCGTCATTAGCTGTTTGCGGTTGGGAGCCCAAAGCCGGATCAGATCGTTTATTAATATAATAATTAGTTATCATCATCGCGTTAAATAGCACCATTTAAAATATATTTAAAGTTTTAAGAAAGAAAATCGCAACTTCACAATATTTGTTTCATTGGGTATCGGGGTGTAAAACAACAAGGGTATGAACGGCCACGGGTGGATCTACGGTGGTGGTGGGGAGTACTTCTAGCTGAAACCCCCTCTCAAATGGTAAAATATAACCATTTCTTGTGAAAAAAATATTTATTAGTTATTATTAGAGATAACAATAATATTAGTATTATTGTTAGTGTAATAACATTTAATAGTACTTCAAGATTCACTTAAACTCTATTTCACATACCTAGTTAGTTCGTTTCTTTTTCTTCCCAAGTAATTATCGTTATATATTATTAAAAAATCTTTCGGGCTGAAGCCGCTCTCAAAAATTTAAATCTTGGATCCGCTAGTGTGAACGCCAGATGATTTTATAATTGATATTTAAAAAATGAAGGAATAAAATATATATTCAAACAACGACGCTGCTATAATTCTTAATATATATATATATATATATATATATATATATATATATATATATATATATATATATATATTTCGTCAGCACGATTTTAAAGTAAAAAAAGTGAAAAATTACATTTTTCAATTTGGTTCGTTTTTAACAGTACTCCAAGACCCATCTTGTGGCAGAAAGTCAAATTTGAACGGCTATCGGCTATTTATAGATATTTATAGATCGGCTTTGTTAGATATGTACATGTTGTGAAAATGTTAATCATGATCGAAAAGTTATATTCGGCAAAAATTCACATTCGGTACTTATAGTTTGATAAATTAAGGTTCTTAGCCAAGAATTTGTATAGTAAAAAGAGTCTACCTAAGAAAGGCAAAATTAAAAAATTGGAAACAGAAAATCGGTGATGCCCTATGGACCAAAGGCTATGGGTGTTACTAACATGGAATGGTTGAGGGAGGAAGATATTGAAGATTATATGCGGGAAGAGAAAGGTGGGGAAATACCGATTAAAAAAAGATTTTGAACTTTGTGAACGTATGAAAACTTAAAACCATTAATGAAGAAAAGGAGACTTTTCGCGCATATGAAGAGAATGGACCGTTAAAGGTTAGAGGTTAAACAATCAAACAAATATTGCATAACGTGATGGGACTGAAGAAAATAACAGGATACCTGGAACAAATATAAGACGTTGATAAAATGGGTATCAAAGACTACTAAGATAAGGAAAATTTTGGGAAAATGGTGAAAAACATAAATGTTCTTAAAAATGAAAAAAAAACAACAAAAAAAAAACAACTATAAACAGTATGCAATCTATACCACTCTGATCTCTAATTGGCCTGGATCGCGATAAATATATATGTATACATTTTTAGTATTATTATTTGCAGTTATTTCAGTTAATTTATTTTTATTTTTATAAATACAATTTTTTACCTATGTTACTATTGTACTTTATTTGTGACCGACTATAATATAACTAATAATGATGTAGAGATGGTTGACCGTGATATAATATGAGAAGGAGTTGGTAGGGGGGTGCGGTCAAATAAATACTAAATTTTAAAAAATAGTATTTTTAATTATTACGGCGACGTTATTTCCTATCTAATTATTTCTTCATTAGACAACTGTTTCTTGTTTAATATCTAATTATAATTCATTTATTTTATTTCCACCATGTACCTTTTATAGCCCTGATGAAGACCTGCAAGGTTGGTCGAAACGTCAGTGTAATAATTAAAAATACTATTTTTTAAAATTTAGTATTTATTTGACCGCACTCCCTGATCAATTCCTTTTCATATAGTGTAACTCATTAAAAACAAAATACATAATATTTGGAAACTTCCAATGAATCTTCATAGGATAAGTGAGTATATAAAATATATTTATATACTTTAGAGAGTTTTTCGAATGAAAATATAATTATTGAGGACGTGAAAATTTAAAGGTTTTTAGCTGAAATATGATGAAAAGAGTCGGTAAAGGACATCGGGGACCGGCCTAAATGAAACGGCCTCGTCATTTTTTACCAGAGGCGGCCAGGAGTAGAGTCCTGGTGGCAGCTCAAAGGGCCAATCAGGATGTTGCTAGCATAAAAAGGATTTTATGGCTCCTGGATTCGCCGCATCCTGTGTCCTCTCCCCCCCCCCCCTGCCCTTCAAATCATATCACGTAGTCCCCGACCCTCCCCCCCATTTAGCGGGATTTGCCTCCTCTTACCAGTCGTCGTCGTTTACCTCACAGGGAACTGACAACTATTTTATATATATATAACAATAAATATATATAACAATAAGTATATATAGCCAAAATTTAGCCAATGGAATTTCGGGAGGAAATTAAGAACATTTTTTTTTTAATTTGATTTTTTTTCTGCCCCCCATTGCTATATTATCAAATAATGAACTATGGATATAATTTTTTTTTTTTAATTTGGTCGAGTTTCTATTAATCTACACAACGAATGAATGATATCCCCGTTCCAAACTCTTGGGCTCTCTTCCAGCCCTTGGGAGAAATTGCTATAGTTTTGAATGAATATGTATAATAGCGAACAGGTTACTAATCTAAAACTTGTTTGTGTGTTTTTATGGTCTTATATAGTGTTATTATTAGTTAAAAATAAAATTATTGTATAGATATAACGACAAGCTGTTCCTACTCCTCGGCCTCCTCGACTAGTCTTCGCCAGGCAGTTCGGTCTTGTGCCGCCGCTCGACAGTTGGAAATATTCAGTAGATTGACAAGGTCTTCCTCTTCATCTTGTCCGGTGAAGCCTCTCATCCAGCAGTTTCCTTGGTATTTCTACTTACAGCATGCGTGTAACGTGGCCAGCCCACCGTACTTTTACCTACTTAATAAACGTAAGTCTCACCATAAAGTTGGTAAATTTCGTTATTTGTCCTGTTTTCCAATCCTTCCAAATATTCGTTGGAGAATTTTTCTCTCTCCTCATTACCTGTGATGTTCAAGGTCCCTGATCCAGATGTTAGGACAGACTAATGTGAAAAAAAGTGTATATATTTTTACTCCGTAAGTAAAAGAATACCATGTCTATTTTAGTATTTGTTGAGGGGAGGAAATTTTCAACAACTTTTAGCTGAAGATTTTAATTATAACTTTGAACTAAAATTAGTTTCTCAGTCACTAAATCACTTAGCTAGAAAAGGATATTCGGGACATAACACATGAACATCACCGCCGTTGTCTGGCAACCGGGTAGCAAATAAATTAAATGGATTTGGTATCTTTTACCTCTGGACACAGATTTTTGTTTGAAAACTCTTAGTAGAATACATTTCGTCAACTTTCCATGGCTGGAGTCATCATTAAATAGTATTCTTTGTCCCATAGCTTTGAACTATTTCATTATGTATTTCATATTATTTCAACAAGATATAGCCCATAGCTTTGATGTAGTTGATATAGTATCTCGTGGCTCAGACAAACACGATGAGACCCCAAGACTATTTGGAGGAGGGTCCAGGAGGGACTGCCATGGTGCATTTGCCGAAACCATATATCAAGTTGTTGGATGGAATTAGCGATTAGCGAGGGCGTCTTGTTTATTATTTTACGGGCAGTTGGTCCATAGATCCGCTGGGGATGTCTATGGATTCACTGGGAAATAACATTGAGTCAGTTAGCAACTGAAAAAAAACAAAAAAGAAAAAACATTGGTTCCTGGAGAAATAAATGTTTAATTACTTTGCGATTCTTAGGGTCCATAAGTTCATTCGATTTTTGTTTGTAGTGTGAATTGTTTTCAAATATCTCCACTTCTCTTTGCATGATCTGAAAATAAGTATAACTATCGGAAAGGTCAAATTCAAAGCGGTTCGCTCTTCAAAGCTGTTGTATTTTGTTTCATTTACATTAATTATGTTTATGGCAAATAATAGAGCAGCAAATATGTCAAAAAGACATATTCTTTCGCCTTTTAGGGTACACAGGGTTTTTTCCGAGCCAGAGGGTGAAAGCGAGGGTATAATGACAGTTACAAAAGCCTCCCCCTCTCCTCTCCCCAATTCACCGGTCGCCAAGACCTGAACTCATACTTTGATTTTATTTTGTATAAATAAGGTTATCAGGTTGCCGGGCAACGCGCGGCGCTGTGAACACGCCTTAGTCCGCTCGGCCACCCCGGGCCTCTCAAACAAATAGTGCCGGAAGGCGAAAAGTGTATCATCTACGACACCCCAAAAAGATTTTCTCCTCACACGGTAAATTTATCGCGGAGTGTTTTTTACAAGGAAAAACGATTGATTCGAATATCTGCTACATGCAGCTAACGAAATTGGACCAAGGATTACGACTGAAACGCGAGGAACTAGTCATTCGCAAAAGTGATGTCTTCCGCCATAACAACGCCAGACAGCATCTCGATGAGTTTTCATTTCTAAGCCCTAGGTGTTTTACTAGATCAATGAAATTGTTGAAAATATGGCACGAAGTCGTTAATAAAAACGGCGAATAAATTATTAAATACAATTTATTCTTTGTGTGAAAAAACTTTTCTTATTTTACTCTTCAAAAACCGAACGAACTTATGGATCCACCCAATATATCTCATTTAGAATTCTATTGACAGAAACGCTGCAAAAATGTTAAAAACATAGAGTTGTGTCGAGTATCGGGACGGGTTCCTTTTAGCTAGGACGTGACCTTTATATTGAGTTTACATTTTTATGTTCTAGCAGCCATATTCCATATCAAGTGTTTGGATTTAGTAATCAACACCAGACCAGCTAGCTCAGGAATATGTAACAGTGCCATCTTATCACATTGTTATAAACATTAATGGCTACTTAGTAAACCAAACGGCACTATGATGTAATAAATAAAAAATGAGAAAAGTCACATCTTCTCGTAGTGTTCCTTTCACCATCAGTAAGGCGTGGGGACAAATTTTTAACCATAATGTAGGTAATTTAAAAATATACTGTTTTATTACTGGACGTAAAATTCATGTTTGAATCGCTGCATCATTCTCGCGGAAGGTTAATCAGTACACAGTGTACATCAGTACACAAAAATATGTACTGAGAATCGGAAATTTCCACCAGTGTTTTAGAAATCCATAGTCAAAGCTGGTACCTGTAGCCATTATTTGCTACTATTGTTAATCTTATTGTAAATAAGTATGAATGTGTTTTTATGTAATGTTGTCTCATGTTTGATTTATTCTGTTATTCCAAGTTTTATTTTCTTTCCTTTTGTTATAATCTTGCTTTTCTATTATCATGGTATGATTGTGTTTCATACATCCTAAATACTCAATGCCCTTAATTAAGGCAATTTTTTTTTCTCAATAAAACATTATTAGTAAACAATTTTTAGTCTATGAGAAGGAGTTAATTGGGAGGTGTGGTAAAATAAATACTAAATGAAAATATCTCTTCTTTTTTTTTAGACATACAATATCCTGTCACAGGGACAGTAATTATATTGATAAATGAACACATTCACACCGTATATACAAAAATAAAATAAAATTAATAAAGTAAAACAATATTTAAATAATAATAAATAAAAACTATATACAATAAAAAAACCTAAATATAAGTAAATTAAAAACATAAAAATACAATCATGCCTCTATACAATATATACAATCAGGCGGGAAACCCAAATCCCTGCGCTACTCTCTCAACCGCCTCACCGGTGCTAAAGCCGGTGGAGTTTGAGCAAGAGCGCTTTAGCCACATACACTCATGTCTTGAGTGGAGAATCTGGCCATTGCCAGAACTCCAAAATAAATATTATAAAAGATCTCTGGGCCACTGCCGCTTCAACCTTCGAGAAGGGTTGTAGGGATGAGTGGAAATAGATAGGGATTGGGCTAGGGGATTTGGATGATTGATAAGGTTCTGATGGAATTTTGAAAAAATTTCAGGGATAAGGTCAAGGACAAATGGGATATTAAGGTCATGATGTAGAAATGAAAATATAGTAATTATTTTCAAGTTAATTTATTATCAGCCATATTTACACCAATTTTAAAAAAATTTGTCACTTAATGACTACTCCTCACAATGACGACGTTTCGGCTCGTCGAGCCATTTTCAAGTCTAAAATACCCATCATGTACCTGTCCTTTTCACTTATGCGAATTGCAAGCGTCTACTCATAATAAAATTCCTTATTATTGTCATGTTAACCTTGTTCACCACATGTCATCCATCTCATTTCTATTCACTGACTAGTAAGTTAATAATAAATTAACTTGAAAATAAATAGTATGCACCGAAGAAGAAGGGAGAAATATTGTATATAGTAATTATTTATTTTTTTCCGACGTTTCGACCCACTTTGTAGGTCGTCTTCAGGGCGTAGGATGTAGCAATACGGGAGGCAGTTGAAACACTGGTTTGTTATCATTGTTAGTCTAATTTTAACGAAATATTCCGAGATTGTGCTGGCAGATCTCAAGATGGTTTCAAATAGATTTAATCACCTTTCGTCTACACACGATTAAATAGATCGTGTTAAGTTTGTACTACTACGTTTTGGCCATGAAATTGTTTAGCCTTAAAAAACAATATGTTGAACTATCTTCTATCAGAGGAGTTCTATCATAGCAAATGTTAGAAGAACATATTTTGTTAATAAACAAGTTAAGGACCTATAGAGGAAATGTTGAAAAAAAAAACTACATGCCTTAATTCTTTAATAACATTTTCAGCAAAAAAGAAGAGAGGGGTTCAGCTTATCGAATGATATAGAAAATATTTAAAATTAAATAATTTTAAAGCTTCACTTTTAGCATGAATTGCTTAGAAATGATATTAGTTCAATAACATAATCATAAAATTAATAAATTGTTTTAAAAGTTCATCCACTGCCTTCTAATCTCATAAATCCTATTTACGAAAAATAAATCTATTTTATTAAGGAATCGGTTGTTAAACACCAGTTTTTTTGGCATTGGAATTTTTCATACAGCCAATTGTAAAATTATGCAGTTGTGTTCCTATCCTTTACTACTTCCCAACAACAGTTCATAAAACGTATTTTACGTTTTAAATATATTTTTAGAAATAAATTTAAATACTTAATACTACATTTAATTCAACAGCGAATCTGTTGCAGTTTGTACCAGTATTAAATTCTTCTATCATAAATTCAAAATTTACAGAAATCATACAATGATGTCGATTCAATTTAATACGTCTTTCTGATATAGCATACGTGATATTTTTATTTTTTTTTTAGATACGTCGTTGTTTCACCAAATGAACGATACCGCGTTATTCGAAATATCCATATACATTAGTCAGTGGTACAGACCCCTTTATATCGAATCATTAACATCCGCCTGAAACTTCGTCAATAGTTTCATCTCATCGTAACCTACAAATTTTTTATTTACGAAACCTCTTGGAATTGGGGCGTTTTCAACCTGGAGGTCGGCATACTTTTACTATTTAACTAAAAAATTCCCACTTGATGATTTGATCACAAAATCGAGAAAAAGGTGGCCTTCAAAAATATTGAGCCGTTTGTAGTAACTTACACCCCCAAATTGTCCAAATAACGAGATTATAGAGGACAAATGGCCCAATATATTTGTAGACCACCTTTTTTCTCGATTTTGTGATCAAATTATCTTACGATTCAAGTAGAAAGCAAATGAGTATTTAGGAGTTTTTAGTAGTTAATTAAATATATAATGTTTGCAGATCTCCAGATTAAAATCGCCCCAATTCCAAGAGGTTTCGTAAATAAAATAGTTGTAAATTACGATGATATGAAACTATTTACGAAGTTTCAGGCAGATGTTAATAATTCGATAAAAAGGGGTCTGTACCACGGACTATTGGTGATTTAAATAATAAATAAAGTTTGCCCAGGTAATTATTTATTCCGTTACATTAACCGTGGATCAACCCAGGATCAGATAATTTTTTCACGAGAATTTTGGCTGTTATTTAGTAAATCAGATGTAGTTCGTTAATCACTTCGTATTCACAATATATATATATAGATATTTATACTCCAAAAAGAGATTAAATTAGTTTTAAACGAACCCATATTCCAATTGTCGAATGCCCGATGTTATTACTATTACCTCACAATCCTTCCTTAGCCAGTGAATGGTGGGAGAGCTAAATATGGAAATGAAAGGAGGAATGGACAGAGCCTCTTCTAGAGGCCTAATGGTTCGAAGCCCAACTATTCAACGACGTAGCTTCATTAATTACGAAGAGCTCAAAAGCCCACCGCAGCTGAAGCTCTATACGGCCCGATCCTGCCCGCTCCATATCTCGTAATCAGGGTCCTTTCTGACCATCTACGCATTCTAGAGCTGATCGACATATTACGGATTGACCTATATCAATAGAAACATTCTATTATAATATTAATTTGGTTTTTCAAGGTTTGGAATCGATCTTTGATACTCAATAACTTCGTCGGGTTTAGCCATCATCAAAATGATATCAGAGCATAGGCGCAGATTTTGGGAGGAGCGATGTCCCCCCCATAATAATTTCAATTAAAAAAAAAAATTTTATAATGAATAAGCTACATGAATGAAGACAATTTTTAAACTAAAATCGATTAAGAAAAGTCGACTGGCTGGCCAGAGTAGAGCTCCTATTAGTACTTATGTAACTATTTTATCGATACCTAAATGTTACTTTTATTTAAATTATCATTTATATTCAAAGATAATTATATCTATCAACATATACTAGGATTTAATGATTCAATCACCCCTCAATTTTCAAGTAATATTCTTATAACATTTTCCGCTACAAACTAGTCGGACTGTGAAAAACGTAATTTTATTAGAGGTTGTATACACTAAGATATCAAAAATATTTTTCTCTTTTTTACATTCTCCATTTTTTGCTGAAAAAGTTCTAGAAATGTACTAATTTTATGAAAGCTGTCACACCTTCTCTATCCCATGTGTTTGATACTAAATATTTAATATTATATTTATTCAATCCAAATAATTGTATTATTTTTTCAAATATAATTAAAACCCCGCCACTTTATTTTTTTTTTTTGGTTCATTGTCACCCCCAATCAAAATCGAAAGTCCGCGCCTATGTATCATAAGTAAGCCGAAACTTCTACCACTGTTTAAAAGGAAAATAGTTCAGTGAACACATTCAAATACTTCGCCTCCACAATAATTAACTGTCAGAAATAGACCACAATCAGTAAGTAGAACAGCATGAAGTTATAACAATAAGTACTTTGGTGAATTCTTCCTCCAATAAATCAGAATATTCTACTCATGGAATTATATTTGATACATAAAAAGGGTTTGTGTCATTTTGACGCGCTTACTGTCTTACTTGTTAAAAGTTACTTGAAAGTTCCATTCGATCAAAAACTTATTTACATTAGCGACTTATTGCAATAAACTGACGATATTAATTATTTTTATTTTATAAACCCTTGCTATGAACAAATACAAAATACAAAGTTGCATCGTAATGAGTATTATTATTCCAGTAATATATATATATATATATATATATATATATATATTTTTTTTTTTTTTTTTTTTTTTTCTGTTCGCATTTTATTATTACAGACCATGTAGATCTTTTGCCACCTTAACAAGCCTGCTCCATCTCTGCCTGTCGTGGGCTATTTCTTTCCATTTACTATCCACTCTTGCCTACTATTGAAACACTCATTGTTATGAAGAGGCTTTCATATAGATTGCTCCGAGTGAAGTTTCCAACCCACCTTAATCTCCTTGCCTTCATATCATGAGATATTCATTGAACAACTTCAATAGCAGCTCCTATTCTAGCTCTTTATTGGCCTTTCACCTCCACGTTCCAATAATTACATCCTAATAAATTAAATGTATTATATAATAAAGGGGAACAATTAATTTTCCATTTCTCGGTCGTTTACAATAGTCCATTGTTGAAAAGAATAAACCAGAATATAAAAACAAACTTCCCATCTATTCCCAACCACTCACCTCCTCTCTGCGATAAGGATGATTATTTGTGGTCCAGGGTCTCAGAGATTTTTTTATCAAATTTTAAGGTTCTTGGCAGGAAAATCCACATGGACTGCCAGCTATCCGATAATTCATTTTTGTGATGAAAAATCATTTCTGAGGAGTTAAGATAGCAGTACCTCGACCTGGGAGCGTGAGTGCTTGTTTCGCTCCCGCAAGCCCATTATCAACTGTTCCCACGATTGAATATTCCACGAAATTCCCACCCTGACTACATACAAAGTAAAGAGATTTTCACAAATTTTTGAGCATATAGAGTAACTTGTGAATTTTTTGGATAACGGGACGTTTAGAGCTAAATCCTTAAGTGAACTTTAATACTCGGCTATTAATACTACTATTTCAGTAAATCTTACTTCATTTAATAGAAAATTTATGAAAAATCCTTCCTAATTTTCTTGGGTGTAGCCAACGCTAAATTGTGGCATTTCGATTGAGTTTACTGTTTTTTTTGCACTCGTTAATGAGGTTGAAATTCAAAAAACTTAGCTGTTTAAAATTTAAAAGTAACTATTAGTAATAAACCGATGGTATAAATATAAGAAATGTACGATCTCCAGCTAGCGCCAACTATTTCTCTATTTGATCTCTGATTAATATTTCGAGATAGTATTTAGCGTCTCTAATCCAAATAACACTTTTCTCTCAACAATATCATATCATGTGTTTTCAACTACTTAGAGTAAAATCTATATACAGATTTCGAAATGTAATTGTATCATCTTCTTTTTGGTTGGGTTGGTTAGAATTACAAGAGTGGAGTCAGAATGAAATACTAAATTAAAATAATTATTTATTTTTTAAGTGGAAACTTCTATAGGCACATTTACACTTTTTTATAGGAGAATTATCCATCTGGTTTTTGCTCTTTTACGTGGTCCCTTGCCTACTATTTAGGTATTCATTGTGAATTCGTCGTGATGGTTTACTTCGAGCTACACACTATGCTCATCTTAACTTCCTTGCCTTCATATCATGAACTATTGATTGACCATTCTCTGTGAGCCGCTCTTTATCTATCCTTCATTCGTCAGTATTCTGATCCCAGATCGAATACTATTTAGTTTAGCGCTGGTTAATGTCCAAGTTTCGCAGCCATATATCATATATTTTTCTGGCTTTATCATGATATTTCACTCCGTTAATAAGTACTCAGGGCTATGTATGTACTTATTTTATTGCTTATATTTCAGTTACTCTTTTTCCTTTTTTTTTTTTTTTTTTTGTTTAAACTATAAAAATCAATTCAATCTTTATTTGTTTCAAGGGAAGAACTCTATACAAATGGAGTCTATCACAAAATAACAAACATTATTATCCTTATGGAAATACAAATTCCTTTTTATACTACATAACAGACATTACAACACTCTTAAGGATATATTAAAAATCATATTCGGTAAAGGTCAGACATTTAAAATAGTTCCCATTAACAAATTAATATAAAACCTAATATTGTTAACAATATACATAAATAAATAAATATATATTTTGTAAAATATTATTATTAAACTATGTTTTAAAATTAAATGAAAAGATTACCCGTATATCTAAGAGAACAGACAAGAAAAATACCCGGACAGATTACATGCCGATGTACAATATGGAATTTTAGCCATAATATGGAGAGGACAATATTCCAGATTACTCTACCAATTCTCTATAATTTGATATAATTGAGATAAAAAAATATAATTTTACTCATATCTTCTGCAGTGGTTGGCTTAAATATTTCTATCCCATCAAGATTTTCTATTCATACTATATTATTTAGCTATTTCATTGAGAGGAAATTAATTATTTTGACCAACTGAGTGACAATTTCCAATTCAGTGATCTAACTTTAAGAAAGTCCCCGAGCTCGAGTAAATAAAGAGGTGAAGTGCGTTATCTTCCCCCAGATCTCTCCCGTCTACTCCCTTCTCCCTCTTCACTCCTCCCTCACTCCCTACCCTCCTCCCGACAGACAGACAGGGAAGAAGGAAGCCGACGTCCAACGGAAAGAGCTCACTCCAGCGACTGGAGGGAGGACTCAATTTGCTCTCAGTTGAAATAGACGTCCCTGAGAGAGTGATAAGGGAGCGAGGGGAGTGATGGCGGTGTAAACAGAGGGAGGAGTGTTATCTCGCTCTCCCGCCAGAGAGTGTCACTGAAGGATTTGGTATCTTATCTGTCGGCCGAATAAACAGCAGTTTCATTATAATAGGTTCTATCCGACGCCAGGTAGGATGTAGTATATATTATTGTGTAGAAAAGCGGGCGTTTTTGGGCTGTGTTGTCAGTATGTATATCAGTTCCAGGTTGACATAACTAAACTTATAAAAGTCTGCCATGCAAGTATAACTTTCTGGCCATTTTTATTGACAATATGAGAAATACTGATATATATCACTAAGATTCAAATTTTATTTAATTCTATATATGATTCAAATGAACTGAAATCCCCTCTAATAAACCTAGTTATGTTTAAAAACTAAAGCAACCTTCCACATTATCGTATGTTTACGTAAAATATATCACAGATATTATATACTTAATAAACTGATAAAGTTCTAAGTGAAACTCCTAGCGAACACACCTCCCTGAAGAAGACCTGCAAAGTTTGGTCGAAACGTTGGCTTTTAATAAAATAGTTTTGCCACTATTTAGCCTATTTATGACCGCCACCCCGGACCATCTCCTTCCTCTATAATGCAACGGTCAACTATTAAATATTCGGTATACTTAATAATTACTCAGTTTATATTTCACTTAGCGAATAGTACACAAATAATGTTTTTATTTCCAATCCTTATTTTGAAATGAAGACGTTTCATCAGGTATTTTCAATTCTGAAAACAAGTGTTCCATATTACTGTTATTTACAATATGTTTGGTTAATTTTTCTAGCATAATTATTAGTAAAAATCATTTATATAATTAAAAAAAACAGTCATATATGTTGAAATACAAATTTATATTTACTCATCATGGCTTAGTTAAGTGGATTTTTTTTTTAAATCCCAAAAATATTTTAAATAACTATAATATGGAAAAATTGTTTGACTTTAAAATGGCTCAATGAACCGAAAAATCGTCATTTCAAAATAAGGATTGGAAATAAATATATTATTGGTGTACTATTGGCTGTAAACTGACGTATTATACGACACCGAAATAAAAGAGTTTACATTACATTTTTGATAAGCCCAAGGCAATTTTCCACGTTTCGCCCAAAGCATAGCCCAAGCAAGTCTGAAATTTGTATTATTTATTATTATTGTCTGAATTTGTTATAATTTTATATAATTAAAAGATTGATTTCTTTAAAATTCAATAAAAAAAGAATCCTAGATCGTATTGACAAAGATGGAGCAGGCTTGTTAAGGCGCCAAAAGATGTACAAGGTCTGTAATGAAAAAAACATTAATACAATTTTTTAAAATTTTTATAAAATTCAATTAATATTTTGAAGATCTAAATAAGTCGAGCCCTAATAAATGTTCCATTAATAAGCAAATCGCTAGCTACCCTGAGGAGAGATAAATTGGAAAATAAGCGAGCTCTCAAAAAAAGGCACTGCTCGAGCCGGAACAAACCCGCACTCGACGAGGCACTAGAAGAGGGCGAAGGGACGGGACCCGACTGATTTCAATAATATCGATGCTTTAAGGAGCAGGGGCCAACTTTTGTAGTCGGTTCATAAATATTGAATGTGCCCCCTCCCTTTCCTCTCGCAGGAAATTAATATGGTAAAAAGGCAATCAATGTTAAATTAGCGATATCGCCCCCCGACTCCTATCAAAATGTAAAAGGGACCGCGGTGGTGTCCTTTTGATCGGAATTCGATTCCGGGCGGTAGTAGCATTCTATTAGCCCTGCACGAGGGATGATCCTGGGCACTTTGCATAGCCCCGAGGCTTCGATAGGCTGCCTATCCAAACCACCTCCCCCTTCCTTATCGGGGTAATTTCACCCCTTTATCTTCTCTTTAGTCTGCGATGCCATCACACCTGTCCAGGTGTAATTGAGTTATCAACATGTAATCACTCGATACCGGCATGTAAAATAATTTTTACGTTTTTCTTGTTAAAATTTTACAGTACATTCAAAAGAAAATCTGATATGAATAAATTAAAATTCATTCATTCATTAAAGAAAAAATCCAGTTCATATTGATAAAAATGAAATTCCTCAAACGGACACTGTACTTTTACCTTTGACTCACCTTCGACAGAAGGATGACATATAAAAATGAAACGTAAGACAATTAACAAACGACTCAAACTACTTTACCCTCTTTTTTCTAAATATTCAAAACTGAAACTGAATGCATATAGATACTTAACTTTATCAACGATCTTATACTGATTTAAACGGACATTACAACAAATTAATAAGAGACATGGCCACAGCTGACAACCCAGAACATGAGGAGGAGACTAAAAAGGTGTTGGATGAGGGATCTCCTTCCTTAAACAACCTAAGTAATTGGAACAAGTTAGGGAAGAGGTACTGCTGAGTACTTTCCTTCCTTATGCCTAACATGTCATTTATATCTTGTATTCTCAGCACATTTGCCGATTGTTAACAAAAGTTGGCAAGTGCAAAATAAATTTTTTATAGTAAAAATTTAATAATTTAAAATATAAAGATGATACAAATTATGAAAATTGTTTGCACTATATATTTTTGGTTTACCATGCTGAAAAAAAAATTTTTTACATTATTTTCTAAAAGATTTTTTTCTTTCTTTTTGCTTTACATTGTTGATCTTTTTCTGCTTTAATTAGCCTTCTGAATCTCTATCTTGGAAAATCATTATCCTTTTTTTTTTTTTTTGCCTACAATCTTTGTTGATTCTACCTATTCGTCTGATTTTTGAACTTTTACGTTGTTTCTTAATATATTGATTCGAGCTACATGTCCAGTCCATCCCTTCTAGTACTCTGGTTTCAGATGCTTTCGATTACTGTTTGGAGAATTTTCCTATCGAAATTAATGTTTATTGAGTCCATGCTTCGCAGCCGTACATCAGAAATTCTTATTATATCATTGTACAACGTTAATTATAAATTTGCAAGTAAAGTGTGTGCGTGCGTTTTATTGTTCGTTAGTAATTAATTAAGGTCACCGTGGATCCAAGATGTTTGAATTTGTCTATTCTCGCGTGTCTTAATAGAAAATGGCTAAGAGATCTCTAACTTAGTGTAAATATTGAAATACTACCAATGCGTTATTTCTTCACTAGTTATATGAAGTATTTATTGTAAACTTTTATAAATATTTTTTTAAACATTCAAAATACCATCAATGTTGTCCTGTATAATCATAACCACAGATCCATCATCCTAGTCCTCATACTTACATACTCATTATTCTGTGAACAATCCGTTACCAGGACACTGGAAACACGGACAACAAGAAAACCGCTCGACGTTTCCGAATACTCTGGCACTTACGAGACAAATGCCCTAAGCTTCCAGTTAATTACAAAAGACTCATATACTTGACTATAATAAGGCCTATTTGGACTTACGGAGTTGAGCTATGGGGCTCCACAGAACCGTCAAATTCCTCTCGTATCCAATCCCTACAATCCACAATCCTTCGTAAAATCCTCAATGATCCCTACTTTGGGTAATTACCTATTTTGGGTAACAATTGGTAATTTCTCAACATGTGTTTCATGTCATTATACCCATTGTACGAATTTACTAGATGCATTTTTTTAAACAGTTGTAAACATCATAATAAATAACGATAAAAAAAATTAGGGATCAAATATTGTCTAAAATAGCGAATTATTTCGTGATGGATACAGTAATAATTGATGACGATGGGAAGGATTCCTGAAGTAAAATGGGTTCCTTATCGCCCACTTCTTGAACAGTTACCAACTCCTATTCCTCCGAGGAGATGAACAAAGAGCGAGAGTAGAAGAGGACGCAGAGATATGATAGGCAATATCTATAGGAAATGAGATCTCCATACATTGGAGTCCGGGCGTGGTAGTAATGTACAATCTATATACATCCCATGATTGCTTCCCAACACCGCACCGCTGTAACTCCTCTGTCGGCCTTCTTTCGCAAACATAAACCTCCCATCTCAACTTCTCCTTCCGAGTCTCTTTGTTATGGAAGTTATCTCGGCCAACAGCCATCCTTTGTTTTCTTTTATAGATGGCGTCTGTTATATAGGAGGCTTTTATCATCTCCGAGTGTATATGTATATCTATATATCTTAGGGAATAGCCAATGTTAAGGCTTTTTGGCCACTAAACCTTTGTACGAATGCGGCTCCAGTTTGCGCATTTCATAAACTTTACGTCCGGTCGTATCTCTTTCTCTGCGGCTGAAAATAGATAAACTTCGCAGTTACCTCGAACCATAATTCTGGATGCTCTTCTTGAAACATAATCATAAACTAACTTCCAACTCCAGTTGGTATTATTTAAAAATTCAAACTTATTTTATAGAGTTTGGTTAACTGTCGTTTAGTTTATCCTGTGAAACAATCACGTAATTTCATATCATAATATTTTATAGAAGAGGTACACTTATTCAATTATTATTAAATAAATAACATAATTGATAAAATTGATTATACCAGTGTTAAATTCTTCTAACAATTCGAATTTTGCTTATATTATACTATGACATCACTTTGACAAGTTCTTTCACAAAATTTTACCGTTGCGTGGTTGTTTAACCGGATAGACAGAACATTTGAAGAAGACTTAAATTATTCTTGAGGTATTTTTTATTTTCATTTAGTGTGAGGGGTGGCTCAGTGGGTAAGCATTTGACTTTTTAAGCTCAAGGCCCTGGGTTACGGATTAACCCAAAGATTAACGGGGAGTATGGATGAGGTAGATAATCATTTATATTGTTACATCTTTAGCCGTTGGTGGATCATAAGACCCTAGTGGGGCAAACCCAGCCTCTATAATGTATGTTTAGTTAAAGAAATTAATTAATTGGAATGACCTGACGGTTGAGAATGATCTGGCCCCAATCACCTTTTTTCATACCCGTTGAGCTAGAAACATTACTTCCCTACCAAATACTGAACTAAAGAACTTTTATGGCTTTAAGTGGTACGGTTTTTGTCTTACAGGCTATTTAAATTATCCTACCATACATATAACATATACAGTAAGGGAATATATTGCATTGCTTAGTAAAATAAGTATTGCTTTCGTGAAAAAATTCGAATTACACAGATGTTACTTATTTAGCTCAAAAACTGAAATTACGTACTTAATGTAAGAAATGGAATGTTGCAATAACTTTTCCAATAATATTGACTTACCGGATACAGCACCGGTTTTCACTTTTCTACAATTTCGTTGATTTAACTAATCATCTCATAGCAAAATTAAATGGTTTCTTAAATTATTAAAATCTTTAGTCAAGTTTCCATGGCACTCATGAATTTAATTTTGATTTTTTTCTTTACCATTTCGAAGTACTTTAGTCATTGTGGAAGAAAGAATATTGTGTTTTATTCACGTTGTAAACACATATGTTACCACTAGCGGATCCAGGATTTAATTTTGGGGGGCTTCAGCCCGAAAGATTTTTTTTCATATACATTTAACGATAATTAATTTGAAAAAAAATAAAGAAATTAATTACTTATATGAAATGGTGTTTAAGTGGTTCTTGAAGTCCAATTAAATATAATTACACGAACAAGAATACTTTAAGAGATAGATTTTAATTTTTCTTTCTGTAAAACATGGTTATATTTTACCATTTTGGGGAGGAGGCTTCAACGCGAAAGACCCCCATAGATCCGCCTGTGTATGCTATTAATGCATTATACTTACTGACAGTATCTAAAATAGGTTTATGATTATATTAAAGATTACTGGAGTGAGCTGAAGCTCCTCCCGAAATGGAAAAATAATTTTTCTCGTTGATCCTTATTTGTTTATGTGAGTAATCGAAGCAAAATAAATAATAATCATAATACATCCTCTTTTCAAATTATAATTAATACAGCTTCGTGTCAAGAAAGAAGATAAGAAATGTATATCTCTATAAGAATAATCTTATAATAATAATAATAATAATAACCGTTTTATTTTTTTCTACAAGAACCAGTTAAACATCATTTCATATAGATAGTTTTTTTTTTCTTCAGAAGAAATGATCGTTATTAAAGAATATATAATAATAAAAGAAAAAAATCCTCCTAAAATTAAAGTTTTATTTAACGAAATAAAATTAAATAAAGATGAAAAATAATCGAAATGTACAATGAAAAATTGTTTATTGAGTTTGCCGACGTATCGCCCCAAATCATCGGGTCATCATAAGAGCTAAAAATTAAAAAATACAAAAATAAATTCAATTAAAAAGTTGTTTTCTTCATATAATATTTTATTAAATTTTGAGTTTTTCAATTCAAGAATACAACAATAACACCAGAAAAATGAAATATAAAAGATTGAAAAAAAAAACAATTTTTTTATTATATTTTTATATTCACAAAGTGTATGCCTTAAGGTCAGTTTAATAAAAATCAATATTAACTTAAGATCGTTATTTATTGAACGTTTGGGAGAATCTATGTCCCCCCTCCCCAGCAATATTTTACTCTCCCAAAAAAAATTGGGTGTTACAATGATATAATAAGTTTGGTCCAATGTCTGATTTTCAACTAAAGTTGATCCTAACCATACAATTTCCACAGTCAACTAAATGCCCATCTCTAAAATGAAATTAATATGAATACTGTTTCATGACTCAATATGTGAAAATCCTCCCAAATATATTCGCATAAAATCTTATAAACTAATAAAATAAAAAACTGTATTTATAAAGTACAATATATATATATATATATATATATATAATGTATATAATGTATAATATATATAATGTATATATATATATATACATTATATATATATATATATATAATACTCTTCATCTGTTAAGAAATGACTGCTATAAAAGACACTGGGAGAGATGCAGGCCTGGAGGGTTATCCTGTAATAAAGACAAATCACAATGCTGGAGCTCTCGCACCCTCGGCCTTCTCATGAAGACAAATTGTCACTCCTCCAGGCTGGATTCGAAACTTTGAAGGATCCTTTATCTCGAAGGGATATTTGTCAATATCACTCAGCTCAATGGGAGAGTATCGATAAGGTCGGGAAATAAAATTTTGATTTAGTGAGCAAATTGTATTTCATATGACGATAAAGAAAAATGATAGTCTGATCATCAATAGCTCTATAGTTTCATTTGTTTTAATTAAAGTTTTTCTATGAAATACATCATTACTCCTAAAATTTTATATTACGCTAAATAAAGATTTTAATACAGATACACTGTTAACTCATTATTACAAAAATCAGAAATTTACAATTAGATACATGTGGCAAACATTCCATTAAAAATAAATAAATTTAGTATACATCAATGCATTTTTACTTTCACTTACGTATATATGTAATATATAGTAAGGTTAAGTATTGCGATCGAGAAAATTTTTGAATCTGAGTTTTCAACGGAAATACACGTTTTGAGGTACCCTGAGTCGAAATGACCAAGTCCCGAAAAATGGTCTGTGTGTCTGTATGTTAGCAGTCTAGCTCAAAAACGAAAAGTCTACGAAACTGATATTACGTATTTAAGATAGGTATATGCCTTAGATGTGACGGCAACTTTTTCCTTAAAATCGGCTAACCGGAAGTGCCACTTTATATCAACGCTGAAACACATTTTCACAATTTTCTCAAAAACGGCTCTAACGATTTTGATTAAACTCGGTGTATCATTGTATAATTAAGTGGTCTTTAATATCAATTAGGTCTTATCCCCATTGATGTCACTTTACAGGGCTTAAATGCCCAATGTTCATATACGTCTTCCTCTAAAGTACCTTTAATATGGTTTATTTTAAAAAGTTAATCATTTCGCATTATTCAGAGTTACGAAAAAATGCTAAATATAACTTTTGAAAGAATTTGATAAGTTAATAAAGGAGAAAAAAATAAAAATGCAGAAAAACTGCATAAGCGTTGCTATAGACTGTAGCGCCTAAACGAATGTACCGATTTCAATGAAACTTCGCTAAAGTCATTTTCTCGATCCCTTTAAATTTATCTATATAACATACTTCAACGAAAAGAAGCTGGAAAAAAAAAGTTACGAGGGATATTAAAATTAAATTCCGAATAACTAAAAAAATATGGGTTTTATGGGGCATTCTGATAAGATGTTTCAAATGTATTTAAATTGCCTTAAAAACAAAAGAAGTTTCATCGAAATCGAAGCACTATTAGTAGAGATATCGCGATTTTTTGAAATAGATAGAAAGACAAGGAATTGCTATAATGGATAAATTTTTACTCCGAGTTTGCAACGAAGTACACTTTTTAAAAATCTTGTGTTTAAAAAACCAAATTTCGCAGAATAGACTTTGCGTGTTTGAACAGCATAACACAAATCTAAAACTCGGTCGAATTATAAATTAATTAAATTATTATTTAACAAAGGTTATTATTATTTGCTATACAAGAAAATTAAGAATCTAGGAAGTCCAAGCAAGATTAATAAATGGATTAAAAAACTAAATTTTTAAATCATTAAATATTTTATTCGACCCTTGGAATGAAGAACAATTAAGATTCATGATAGATCAATAGTTAATTAGACTGAATAGTTTTAGCGGATTTCAGAATTTAAATTCTGTTAGTTTGGCCTGAGTTTAGTTTTTTATGTTTAATTGGTAAGAAATAAAACATTAAGAAGGAAAGTAAAAACAACGGAAATTAAAACGATCAGAATAGGTGATGAACAAATAACACAAAACGTCCTAACGAATAAGGTTATTTTCTAGAACTAGAACAATTTACTAATATTTTATAATTATTTTTAGCAGAGTTACAAAGAAGTTAATAAAATCATGGTTCGATTTTAGCCCGATAAAAAGTGAGAAATTATATATTTTTAAATAAGTCAAGTCCTTGTTCAATGGCAAGCGATAACTAAAATAAATATTTAGTTGAGTTAACTAATAAAATATTATATAATAATAAATTAGTCAAAATTTACTTCAAAAGTAAATACCGTTTTTTTTTTTTTTAGTCATTTAAAGGAGACTTCCAAACGGCTAAAATATGCGAAGTTCTATTTTTTATTAAATTTTACACTATTTTCAATTTTTTGTAAAAAAAAAATCTTAGTTAAATAAGCTTTCAGTTTTAACAAATATCAACTCAATGAATATGGATTCATTAAGTTGAGGTTTGTAAGAAAATAAGTTGTGGTGATCTGTTGTTGTTGAAAATGTATACTAAATCACATCTGTTTACGAAGAAAAATGCGAAAGGTTTACTGTCTCATGAAATCGATACGCAGGACTTACATCATAAGAATCTGTACATAAAAAAATATATGTATATTAATCTAAAAAAAAAAAAATATGATAGCGGTGTGAAAGATGAGCGATTAAGTTCTACCTACACGAAAGTGTCATGTTTATCAGTCGGGAAGTTGAATAGAACATGTGTTACTGACCAGCAAGGTGGGGAAGACCTCGACAAAGAACACGAACAAAAACAGTAAAGAGATCGTTTTACCAAAAGGGCCGACAATAAAGACAAAAAGACACAGTAGCGCCCTCACATTAGAGCCGGTTTAATTTGTAATCAGATATTTTTCTGATCCACCAGCCCTGAGGAAGGGATAGGATCCTCCTGCAGGGAGCGCTAAATACGACAGTTGTCAACTAATCCTGTTAGGAAGACAGCTGACGGACATTGTTCCTGTAGGACATATTTCCAGAAGCAACAATAGTCCGATAGTTGTCGCTGATTGCGTTGCAGAGGTTCGTCAGTTCAGTTCTTCTCGTCCCATTGTACTTCCGGGAGGAAAGAACTGATATAATTGGCTATGAATAGGCAGATATCGAAAAAATAATCGAGTCGGGTGGCGGAATCCCCCGGGGAATACAGGGTAGGCGGTGATTGTCAGGAGGGGGATAAGATGTGAAGGGGTAACTAACAAACAGTAAATACTATCAGCGTTTTTTTTTTGTTTTTTTTAATATTCCTAAGTACTTTGAGAAGCATTGTTCGTTTTGATGATTTTTTATTTGACAATATATTATAGTTTCATTGAAGATTGGAAAAAATAATGCATATTTGCTCAATATTCAGTAATTAATAAAGTTATCATTTTTTTTTATTGATGTAGAGATGGTTAGTTGTGGTTTAATATGAGAAGGAGTTGATCGGGATTTGCGGTCAAATAAATACTAAATTATAGAAATAGTGTTATTTAATTATTATGCCGACGTTTCGAACCACCTTGCAAGTCTTCATCAGGGCTACAAAAGATACAAAATATAAAAAGATTGAAAATTGAATACTTGATGACATATTAAAGGTAAAATAAGAATAAGATAACATAATAATAAGATATCAGTGGATAACAAGCCAGTGGAGGTTACATTTGATAAATGTTGTAAACAGATAACGGGACTAAAGGTTAACAAATAAAGAAATCGAAAGATTAATAACATTAGTTGTAATATCATCATCATTATTATCATCTTCATATAGCCTACTATTTTATTTTATTTTTTTTTAAATTATTTATAGAAAAATATTACAATCTTATTCTTATTTTAGTTTTACTATATCAATACTTATTACTATATCCATTCAATTTGAAATCTCTTTATTCCATAACATTAATTTTCTCTATCTGTTCACCTACAATTATCAAATGTAATCTTGAATGTTTCCAAAGTTAGTTTAAATTATTATTATTTTTTTTTTCAAAGTTCTACCAGTGGGTAGTTTTTCAACAAGTTATTTCATGATATTATATTCTGTTATCAAATTCGATAAATGTATTTTATTTATTAATATAGTGGTAAATATCGTGAATAAAAATAAAAAAAATATTTTTTATCGTGTTGAACATTCTGAAGCAGCCAATCATTACTTTGGACAAAGAAACAGAAATATCACAATTGTTCTGAACTCATCTTAACATTGGTGTGCCAATTTCAAAATTTAAATTTTGTAGATCCTTTTTTATTAGGAAATTACCGTTTCAGAATAATCTATACGCGATTTCTGCCCACTACAGATCATTAGAGAAGGATTTCTGTTAGTTTGATCAAAATTCCTCCAACTCGAATTGTAGTCTCATTCAAACCACTTCACTGAACCATTATTCACCAAAGCTATTCACCAAATTCCCAATACGAATAGCTACATACCGCACTCATGATACCACGAGCTAGGTATACATTATTCAGCTGATGTTGCAGATGCCCTGCCTGGAAGATGACAGATGTTGAGGATATGGCATGGGCCACTGAAACTGGAACAGCCTGGATAATGACCTTGTCGGCCTTGCCGCTAATTCTTCCACAACTCCAGTCTTAAAAAATAATCCACTTCTATATTCTGAATTTTTCATCTATTCAATACTTTTTATATACGTTTTTATTATAATAAAAATGTTTATTCAATATGTTTAGTCTATAAGGACGATTTAGAGAACGAGTGGGAACTATATAAACCAGACAGAGGAACCTAAGGAAATAGCAGGAAAAACTATCCTTTAAGAAAACAAAAATAATCAACAATAACCAAAAACTGAAAAAAAAACAAATAAATAACATGGGGATATCCAATCTGTAAAACAGTTCAAATACTTATGAGAACTTATGAAGTTAGACAGACTTAGATATCTAGTTAGAACATATACAACAGAAAAGCTAAGATAAGACATTATGAAGGAGTAGTTAAACCTGTTATGTGCAATGGAGAAAATGGAATTTAACAGTACCGAAAATATCTGAAAACAGAGAGAAATATACAAAGGTGTGTCCATGGATCAAGAAAGGTATGAGTATTCGCCCAAAAAGAATCAAGAATTGTATGAAGATGTCGAAGATACATCGATGAGGAAAAGTTGATTGAAATTACTTGGTCACATGAAGAGAATGAGTAAAGATAGGATAAACAAATAAATATTTGACAATGTAAAGGGACTGAAGAACATCAAAGGATACCCTGAATAGATAAAGAAATAAATAGTAAGACAGCATAAAAGAAGATGGATACCGATATAGGGATAAATTCAGGGGAACAGTGAATTAGATGAAGGTCCTTGGAGTAGAAAAGAAGAGATAGGAAGGAAAAGAACAGAAAAAAGGAAATGGGTGAATAAGTTAAGAATGTTTGGGCTAAATAGAAACTCAAGAAATAATGATGTAAGCGCAGTTCTCAGATATAGCGCCTATATCTATATAAATTTATTTTTATTTATTTATTTAGATATATAATATTCTGTCTCGTGGACAATAATTATAGTGATCAATAAATACATTCACACCATATATACAGAAAATACAAAATTAACAAAAGTAAAATAATAACTAAATAATAATAAAAAAGAACTATGTACTATAAAAAAAACAAAACTAAAGATAAGTAAATTAAAAACACAGTCATACCTATATAAAATATATACAATCAGGCAGGAACCCAAAGCCAGGCTTCTCCCTCCAACTATAGAAGGAAAAGCAGGACTCTAAGAAATCCTTGCGCTTCTCTCTCAACCGCGTCATTGTAAAGCCAGTGGAGTTTGAGCGAGAGCGCATTAGCTACATACACTCATGTTTTGAGTGGAGAATTTGGCCATTGCCAGAACTCCAAGATATACACTATAAAAGATCTCTGGGCCACTGCCGCTTTAACCTTCGAGGAGTGTTGTAGGGAGAATGGAACTAGATAGGGATTGTGCTATTTATATAAATAAGTGATTTACTCAACACCCAAAAGAAATACATTTTTATTTAGCTTTGCCATATGGTTATATCTACATAAAATTTGGACTATGCATGGTCTTCTGCTTACAATAATGCACAAAAGTACTAAATGAAGCTTCATTTTTCCTTCGGACAGGATAGTAATGACCTGTAATATGACAATTACTCAACTGCAACAATTTGTTTCAAGAAAAGACAAGAAATAAAAGCTATGCAACAGTTGATTGTAGTAATATTTAATGAAAACATTGATACTGTTAGGTGACTGGATAGAAAATCACATCATTTCTTCAAATAAATTGAAGTGAATATCTATATTTTTCATAATGAACCTCAACTTAGTTAATATCGACTTAAATCTTATTAACGAGGAAGTTTTTCTAAAACGGGGGTAAATGTAGTACAGTTCAAGGATGATAAAAAAAAAAATCACAAATAATTTATGACTTTTTTTTAAACGGAACTTAGCTTTGTTTCGTACGTCCTTAAATAGTTTAACATGACAACTTACTTCGTTTAAAGCAAATTTTATTTAAATTACTGAGGAGCAATCGTTAATTACTGAAATGAAATATTTTTTATGTTATCGATTCGTATTTAACAAATTTTCTACCTGTTTGCTGGAAGTTGGGCAATTGTTTTTAGGAACTTGTTTGTAGAAGTTGATATCTATTATCAACATTTTAAATATTTCCTTCTACTTAAGGGACACTCTATATATATAAATATTTTTTTTTAAAAATCTCAAAATTAAATACACCTCTCATTAAAGGACAAACAAGGAATCAACATTCAGTGATTTCACTATTTGCGGAACATGGATGGTTGAGGAGATATAATCGATGCTTAAACGAATATTCAGATGAGACCGCCATACGAATTTGAAAAGAATGTAGGACGTTCGATAAAGGAACGTTCGAAGGAAGCAGTAATGAGAGATAAAAGGATTTAGTATCTCTAAGACTGTTAACTTATAATAATGTTACGATTCACCTTTGCGAGATTTTTTCTAACTATCCATGACGAATTATTTAAATACCGTCTCCGATTATAATATAGAGACGAGATTAAAAAAAAATATTAATAAACTATTAAAATACAATTATCTTAATATCCTTAAAAGGGTTTTTAATTTCCTACACAATTAAAATTAAATGCAATTATTGCACTTTAATAGAGTTTAACTTTCCCTTCTCTAATTAAACCAGTTATTATTACAGCCATTTGATTAGCTATTAAAGGTGACTTCTTCAATGCCAGGGTGCGCTCAGCACAGTCGTGGAAGCTACCTCAGTGTCTTCTTGTCATGAAAGCCTCTCACGGATTTTAATTATTCTAATATTAATGTCAGTTTCCTTGAAAGGATCATAATATTTCAAAGCCTCATCTCGAATTATAACTGCTTACGATTGAGAAACCTATATGATATAAAAACTACCGATACAATTGCAGTACACAATATTCAGATGTGAAACGATAAAAATTAAACAAGGGGAGATTAATAATATGAAATAAAAATTATAAATAATAGCTCATTATAAAGAGAATGAAATGTCGAACATTTCCCTCGTTTACAGCAAGCAGGCCCGATTTTTATTTTCTGAGATAGTTTAATAAAATTCGTTATCATTTAGTTTTGGACGCTATGTTTTTCCCTCTCCTACTCTCTAACACGGTGTTGCGTTAAGATACAATTTTGAATAATAACTCATTACAATGAAGATGAAATGCTGAACATTTCTCTTGCTTACAGTAATTAGGTCCCATTTTTAGAATCTGAAATATTATAATCCATATGTTCTACTAAACTCGTTATCGTTTGGTTTTCGACACTATTTTTCATTTTCGCTCCTTTAACACGGCGTCGCGTTAAGATACAGTTTTGAATTACAGCCAGTACAGAGAGGATAAAATGCTGAAAAATTCTCTGGCTTACAGTATGCAAGCCCTATTTTTAGTTTCTGAGATATTTTAATCCATATGCAAAACACTTCAATTAGTCGATTCCAATCGACTTTATCCGAGCGTTAGCACTTCGGAAATCTGACATATCAATCTAATTCACTCTCCACAAAAAAGTACAAAACTTGATAATTTTTCCAAAAAATGTAGATTTAATATTTTGTTATAAATAAATATTTTCACTCTTGTATAAGAGTAGAATTTAAAAGTTGTAAACTACTCAATACAATGCAATACCCATAAACTTATATTTAAATGATATTTGTATTTACCTCTAAGATATATAGACCTTGGCTTTTTTGCTGCTTTATTTAAGAGAACTTTGTAAACTCATTTCGAAAAGCGATTGGAAATTCGTCATTTCTTAAAAAAAATAAATGCACCATTTAAAATAATGCCGATATTTTTAATACATGAAACAGATAGGATACTTAGAAATTGTAGCTACATTACAGAATTCGACATATTTGCGTCGCTAAGAAACTAATTTCTGGGCGCAGATAGAATACAAATACACTACCTCCATAAAATAGTCCGACATGTTTAACTTCATTAGAAAAATATCTGGTGTGTCGACTCACACGACTTTCCTATCTATTTCAGAAAAGCTCTTATATCTTTACATATGTTCATGAAGAAACAAAAAATTTGAGTACGATTTATTTGATAAACTAAAGCAATGTAAACCGGCTAAAGGTAGATCAGTATAAAAATTTCAATACTCACTAATATTGCCGGTCAAAAACTTGTTGCCATAGCTTAGTATTGTCAAACAATAATTTATGTTAAAAGTAGAGGAAATAGTGAAGATTGTGTGATGCGGGCTACAGATTTCCTTACTTTCACTTAGTCATATTTTTTCTCTCATTCACCCTTTTCTGACACCAGGATATGTACCCACAATCTTACATTGGAAATTGAATAGCTGTAACTTCGTTATTAGTTGTCCAAAATGAACGATTTTTATACAGTTTTGTAGGGAATTTAATTACCTTTCGAAAGTTTTATTATGAATTTTACCATATAATATATACTTAGGGAGTTAGACCCCATAACATTTTTCTTTTCTTTATAACTTTGTTTCCTATATTTTCTCGGAAATTTAGTCCATATACGAAAATCGAAAGAAACATTATTAGAACATTATAGGAAAGTTTCAACAAAATGGTTAGAGCCGTTTTTGCGCAGTCTATAGAAAACGTGTTTTTCATTTATTGCGCATGGAGCACCGAATTTCTGTCACAGGCATGAGTAGTCAAAACCCTACAAAATAAAAGAAGAAACAACAAACTCGGTTTAGTAGTTCCCGAGAAAATCTTGGCTCAGACAGACCAACAGACCAATGGCTAAAAATGTGATTTTCGGACTCGGGGGTTTCTGTAACGAATAGATCCGTCGAAAACCGCATATCGGATATTTGACCCCATTGCAATACTTACCTTACGTATTATAGCTAGGAAAGTAAAAAAGGTTTGAGGTACAGTTGGAGGTATAGTAGACAACCATTGGTAGTATTTTTGGGGGGTTTTGAGAGACCAATAGTCTCTCTTGCTGGAGTTGGTCACTCCACCAGTACCAGTAGAAATTGTAGCGCACTATGTGCTGTTTGTTTAGTGACATTCAAAAAACAGCAAAGAAGCTTTATAAATCTCGAAGAAAAAAATAAATAGAAATAGAAATAAAAAGAGGAAAAAGCGAGAAGAGGATAAAAAATGGACAGCAACTGCGAGATAAAGATCCCCCTTCGCTGTAAACCTATTTCGAGATTCCCAAAATACAAAGAGATAAGAAGCAAATGAACCCTGACGTGTTTGTTAAGCGAAGAGGAAGGAAATCTGATCCGCTCCCGCCACCACCTCTCCCGATCTCGCGCCCGTTTCTTTTTTTGGTCAACGGCGGCTTTTTATGAAACGAGGTGAGGAGTAAAAATAGTCTGTCCAGCTGCTGGGGGTATGTCGTCCGCTGGGTACATATGTTACATGGGATATGACAGAGCTAAAGTAGGTGGCTACGAAGTATCATTATCACCACTAGCAAGGCGGAATAATTAATAAATATGTCTAAAAAATATGTATAAAAACACTTAGGTGTTTGGTTTAGATAGCACGATAGAAGTGAAAGCATCAAAAGGCGAAATAATATGGAATATAAATAATGATAGCTCATTAAAGAGAGGAAGAAAGATGAACATTTTCTTCGCTAACAATACGCAGGTCCGATTTTTAGTTTTGGAGATATTTTAATCCATGCCCAAACACACTTAAATTATTCGACTCCAGCCGACTTTATCCGAGCGTTACACATCGAAAATTTGACGGATCAATCTAATTTACTTTTCACAAAAAAGTGCAAAACGAAGTTTAAAGAAGGTCTCACTTCAAAAAACGAAACTTGCTAAAGCTCCATCGCTAAGATCTTATCGCACATACAATTTTATGAGATGGCAAAATAATTAGAATTATTATTATTTAAATACAATATATTTTAAATGGTAATAGCAGGACAAAATACTTGTAATCATTCAAACTTTATTTATACAGCTCATCTTGTAAACAAAGAAACTACTGTTTAAATTTTAGAAGAATGTTTATACACGTTAAATTGTCAGAAAGATCTGTTCAATCAAGTCTAAATCATAAAACAATACAAGATCTTGCAAACTATTTGCCCCACGAGCCACAATGAGACCTCCATTTCGCGGTTCTAAAGTAAGTTCGATATATTACACTTCAGCTGTGAAATGAGCTTTCTGAAATGAGAAAAAAATCACGTAATAAATGTTTTAGTAACCTCTTGTGTGAGTAATTTTATATTTTCATAACACTTTTTAAAACTTTGTCTGGAAATCGAAAAATCTTTCGTGGCCCAGACTGAAAGTTCTTAGGAAACAAATTCAGCCCGCGGGTCGTACTTTGTAAATCTCTGGTATAAAAAAAACCTGTACCAATTTTAAAATTATGTTATTTGCATAATATTAAATATAATTATTTATGCTCTCCTATAAAATTGTACGTATGTATTTTTATTTTTTTGTAAACCATTTCATTTTCTCAAAAGAAGATTTATAGAGAGCAATAAAGTTTCTAAAATATACTAGAGTGAACGCCAGCTATTGACAGGTTGTACTTTAAATGTAAAAAAATAAGCTTTCTTCTTAATTTAAAGAATTCAGTTTTTTTCTAGATTGAATAACAATGCCCTCTATTGACAACTATATGAGAAAAGTTCCCAAAAGACAATTTTAAAAAGCCCATGAATGTTGTTTCGCTCTTGATATCAGTGCGTTTCATACCTTCCTAATGATAGTTTTGATAAGAGTAAGTTGAACATTTATGTTATCTTATCTTTATAGTTAAATAAAAAAAATTACTGTACATAGGAATGAATGCGTTAAGATGATTTATTTTATTTTTACTTATTGATTAATTTCTTATTTCGCTTATGTATTATTTATTTTTATATTTACTTTTTATTAGTTTACTCATTCATTTTTTATTTATTCATTTATCTATTTTTATTTTTTATTTCCCTATTATATGTATATATGTTATGAATGAACACATTTAGCCTTGTTACTTATTGCCTTTCAATGTGGCAGGTTGTACTATTTACTGTTTAATAAAAAAATAAAAATTTAGAATTTTTCTGATGTATGTCCATTTTTTGTGGTGTCCATCACTAGTGCAAAAAGGTGTTTTTTTTTTTTTAAATGGGGATTATACCTGAATAACTGAATATGTTTTCCAATTTTAAAGTGTTAAATAGAAAAAGGAGACCCTAGAGATTCTAAACGTCCAGCTGAGAAGTTTATAACTATAATAATCACGGCGGTATAAGCCAAAAAAGACAAAAATTTCCTTAGTTATGTCTATCACTGGCTTATGTAGAGTATAAAATACACTATTAATAACAGAATAAAAATGAAATGTGACAAGTTCCCCCTCCCCTAACATTAAATGAAGCTGAAGAGACTATTAATACCACTGTTTAAATTAACAACAAAATAACAAAATAACTCTAGTTGTTATTTTATTTTGTTTATGAAAAGAGATGATGTTTGTTTTATCAGAATTGTGATCGTTTGAAAAAGTCTCTTTGATTGTTCATTCGTTGTGTATTGCTTTGTTACAAAGGTTTTTTATCTGTCCTTTTATTTATGTCAGCATACAATTATATTTTTAATTTACACTCTGCGTTTATGGTGTTTATGTTATTCTTGGTCAGGTTTTATAAATAATTAAATTCTGTTTTATTTATTTATTTATTGAAATAATATAAAATTTCAACTAAAAAGAAGCTTGAAACATACTAAATAAAATTAAATGGAATATAAATGCTTCATTGTTTAATCATTTGGATCAAAGGATCCCTCCTACTTTATTCTTCTATTCTTTCATTCTATCAGATTTTTGTCTGCCTGGCAGAGCTTCGAACTCGATCCTATCAGACCTTTCTTGGGGGTGGGTACTCACTCCAATATTATACACTGTCCCGTAAATGGAGGAAAATTTTTATAGTCAGCAGATCTCAAGAGCTACGAAAAAAATCATATAAACAATGCCCTAATTTTCAACAGAATAGTAGGAAATCCAAGTTTTGTGTTGTTTTAATTAAGTTGTGTTTTTTGTTGAATAGGAAGTAATAACTAAAGAAATATTTAATTCAAGTAATTAACAATTGCTACACCGTAAACTAGATAAAATATTCTTCTAATGAAAATAGAATACGTTCCTGTTAAAACCACTTAAAGAGGACTTATTAGCAGCTAAACTAAGCTAATTTTCTAAGTAATCGCAAATCTGTGAGGCTTATATCCATCCATGTGGGTTAAAGTAGGTATGCATATGTATTTAGTGTTAATCTTTTTTTTTTTCAATTATTATTTGTAAAACAAGAAAATAAATTAAAAAAAGAGAGTGTGTGACCGCTAATATAAATTCTTTTTTTTTTGTGACTAGTAGTCCCCTGGTCACCAACCTGTTATAAATTAGTTCAAAATAACGTACTATACCCTTTTCTGGAATTTGGTTCTCGCCGATATAAACTGGAAGGCATGTGTCTCTTCGAAGTTCAAATTTTATATCTGTCCTACAGTATCCTTTAACAATTCTCCACTTGTCCCTGTTGAACAAATCCGATACCTAGGACTCCATCTAGACAAACGACTCACATAGAATTCTCATACTTGACTCAAGCTCGACGTTTTCGACTATTCCAACACTTACTAGAAAAACGCTCTAAACTTTTTATATACTACAAAAGACTCATATAATGATAAAAATGGACTTACGGAATTGAGCTTTGGGGCTTCACTAACCTATCAAATTCCTGTCGTATCCAAACCAAAATCCTTCCTAAAAACCTCAATACTCCTCACTTTTTCACAAATAAAATCATTCATAACGACCTTAACGTACCATATTTTTCCGATTTAGCCCAATCCAGATACCTATTCTTCCATAACCAACCTTAAAACCATCTGAACCCTCTTGTTTCAAACCTTGCTTCCTCTTCGAAACCTGATAACCCTCCAAGACGTCTGAAAAGAATATGGCCTCGTGATCCACTTATGGAAATATATTATTAGAGTGCTACCAATGGGTAGTTTCTGAAGAAGCGTTTTCATGTGATTGTATTATTACCGTGTGCACATTTACTGGATGTATTTTTAAATTTATACAGTTATAAATCTCATGAATAAATAAAAATCATTTGTTGTGTTTTGTCATGATTAAATTTAATTTCCCATATTGAGTACCAATTTTGTAAATTCAGTGAGACCTGTCAGAGGTTATGGTAATTTGTAAAATTGTTCATTCGTAGAAGTGAGTAACAGTATTTCGGAGTTACTAGCAATGTTAATATTATTTCCTATTATCCTTCATTACTTATTTCTCTAATACTATACTTCGACACTTCCACGCACGGTTCCACTAATCCTGATGGAAAGCGATTACCTAATCGACCTTCCCTAACGAGAGGCTAAAGCGTAGAAGAGAGAATACTCTCCCTCATCGGCAAAGCACTCTGGGTACACGTGGCGGGCTATTTGATGTAAGCGACAGGTCTCTAATTAGTGCCCCCTTTGCCAGGACGATTATCCTGGAGGGCGTTGAAGGGAGGATCTGGTCCGGTTTTGTCCTGCCACTGACGTGCGTCAATCGCATGCCACTTGGGTTATCATCCTGCGATTAGTCCGCGAATCGGATTTTAATTCGACAGCCAAATAATGTTGAGGGGAAGGTACGGCAGGCATCAGGCACTTCAAAGGACAGCTTTAAGTGATCGCTATGTTTCATTTTAGAGCAGTCAGTGGTTCATCGTCAGGAACGATAAGGTTCCAAGACAATATAATTGTATTTGAATTGATTTGAGTATACCATTTTATTTTTAACATTGTATCATATTCCATTTTCCTTCTATAATCTTAATTTATTCACATTATTTCAAGACACATTATTAAACAGGTCTTCAATAACAAAAATACATATATCATACGGGATATTTTGGCTCAATATCAAACTATTTAGCATATCTTTAATCCACTTTCCATTAATAACATCTCAAACAATCCAATTCGATAAGCCTATCAATTGATCCATCTATATTATTTATTATTGGTCTGATACATTTATCCTTTAGGGGTTGGACGGGAGAGGGAGTTGTGTAGACAACGATTGGAGGTGTCGACATCGAACCTTCGGGCTCACTAATTCTTTTATTATTATTATTATCTTCATCCGGTTTATAGAAGATTAAACTATATTCTGAAAATTTTCCGGGACTGAAGTATCGTAAAAAATAAATGGTCAACAGAGACATTGAAACAGTGCTTTCCCTAAATAGTACTAAGCCCAAGACCCTTCATGGATCGTAGTGGTACAGGGGTTTTATTTACAAGAAAAGGTTTTCCCCTTAAATTAATTATTTAATTAAGAATACCCACTTTATAGTGGCTCGGTGGGCTACTGGAGAATCTCCAGACCCAAGGATCGATCCATGGCTGATGAAACAGAATAAATAATTGTCATTAGCAAGATTTGAACCCGGGAGTCTGAGGTTAGAAAGTCAGTTCCCTTACCCACTGACCTATCTTGCCTTCTCGTGTTCTGTTTAATCAAACTTTTTATGTAATTGCCATCGATTGATTAATTTATGTTTTTATAAAATACATGAATAACATATAGATTCGTTGTACAATTAATTGTGCCTAATTAAATGGCAAGTAAATTCGTTAAGGATAGCCATTTAATTTAGCAGCCCACGTACAGATTCTGATTGTTGAAAAGGTGAAGTGAGGTCTCATCAGTTGGAAGAGGGATGGTTCTGGAAGCAAAGTAGCGACATTTTGTCACGGGGTGTCTAATCAGGCAGGACAATGCCCTTTCTTTTTTGTCGCGGAGGAACAAAAAGTAGAGGCGAATACGGAAGGGGAGGCGAACTGCGAATTACACAATGCGATCCTTTAACTTCTTCACGTTCAGCTCGCGGTGTTGTTTGCAATCGTAAACCTGATTACGGACCGTGACAGATTCGCCGAAAGGACATGAACAAATATAATGGAAAGGAGTTGAGGCGTGAAGAACCTTGGGGTAACCCGGGTCTTTTGTTAAGCGGACTTTATGGTCCAAGACTTGTTTCTAGAGGGGAGGGGATCCGGCCATGTTAGCTTTAATATCTTATAATATGTAGCAGATGTGCGCGGAATTATAGAACGCGTATTATCGAAGAGTCGGAATAAAAATCTATATGAGCAGGTTCCCTAACGACTGCGGTAGACCGCCGAAGACAGCTGTAGCTGCCAGGCAGTTGGCAACGGCGGTGCCCGGGCAGTCCGAGCTGTTATTTGCTAATAAGAACTTTCGCAAGTAGTCAGATGAAGAAGATGCCATTAATATAATGGCAGTAATTATCTTGAGTTGCAAATTGATAATTATAGAGGCGTCCTCGAGCCGTAAATCATTTATTAACTGTTGCTCTTTGCATGCCCGGATAAATAGAATTGAATCTATCTTTGACAGCTGGAGATTAAAATTTATTACGGCTCCTTATAGGAGGAGAAAGTTAAGCTATTGTACATTTCTGTTATAATTACTACAAAAGCAACATATTATACACATTTCGAAAGGAAATATGTAGGTTATGCAGGGTTCGATCCGAGATCACGCTCATCCTCCAGATCATAGAGGCTGGGTATGTCCCAGGAGGGCTCCCCGAACACAGAGTCGATCCACGGCTGCTATCACAGAATAAATAATAATTAATCGCCCCGATTTCGAATCATAATTTCAAAATAAGTTACAATAAACCTCAAGCAACTTCTATTATTATAAGTATCAACAGTCAATAATTTCGTCGGCACTATTATAAGTGCTATAAATGAATTACGATTTGATATATAAAATCTACAGGATATTTTTATAGTATAATTCGATCAAGAAAAATAGCATGCGTAAGCAAAAAAAGTAAAAGGAATTTAATAATATTTTATTAGTATATACATATAATGTATATTGAAATATATGAGATAAAAAAATCACATATAGTCCACTGTATAGACTCTTTTTTATCAAATTAATAAAATGGCTTCATCGTAACCTATAACAGTTTTGTCAACGAATTCTTTAAAAAAAGGTCCTTTTTAACCTGAACATACTAGCAATTCACGAACACACATTTCCTTTCAATTTGAATCGTAATATAATTGTATCAAAAAATCTAGAAAAAAGGAACTACTTCTCCCAATTTGTCAAAATAACGGGATAATATAGGCCAAACGGAACTATATTTTTGCAGGCCACATTTTTTCTCTATTTTCTGTTCTAATAATTTTATCAAGCAAATGGGTATTCATCAGATAGTAGTAATTCATAATATAAAATTATATTTAATGAGAAAACGCCCCATTTTGACAATTTCCTTTAATAAAAAAGTGTAGGTTATGATGAAATGAAGCCAATCACAACGTTTTAGGTGGATTTTAATATTTAAAAAAAAACTGATATAAACGGATACTTTACTACGCACTACGAGTTTCTCTTTTGAATTTGTTAGTTATTTTTATTTTTTTATTATTATTTTATAGCATGCCCAAAGACATTATTTATTGGAGCGAGGTAGCTCAGTGGATGAATAAGTTAAGTGAATCCAAAGCTTAAATTCTCAGGTTCGAGTCGGGCTGAGGACTAGTAATTTTTCATTAGCCGTGGATCGATCCTGTGATAGCGAGACCCTCCTGGAGCACATCTAGCTTCTGCAAAGTGGAGAATCTTAATCAAATTAATTAATTAATTAAGAGAGAAAAATCTGTGGTTGAGCGTGATCACACCTCAATTACCTCGCTGCACATCCGTTGGTTTTGTAGTGGTGTAGGTTTTTTTTTTTTAATATGCACAATTCTTTTTTACTTTCACTTACGTATATATGAATATATAGTAAGGGTGAGTATTACGATCGAGAAAATGTTTGAATCTGAGTTTTCAACGGAAATACACGTTTTGGGGTACCCTGAGTCCAAATAACCAAGCCCCGAAAAATCCTACGAAACTGATTTTACGTATTTAAGATAGGTATATTTGTTTGATGTTGCAGCAACTTTTTTATTAAAATCGGCTAACCGGAAGTCACAGTTTATATCAACGCTGAAACACATTTTCACAATTTTCTCAACACCTCTAACGATTTTGATTAAACTCGATGTATCATTGTATAATTAAGTGGTCTTTAATATCAATCAGATCTTATCTCCAATGTTCATATACGTCTTCCTCTAAAGTACCTTTAATACGGTTTATTTTAAAAACTTAATCATTTCAAATTACTCAGAGTTACGAAAAAATGCTAAATATAACTTTTGAAGGAATTTGATAAGTTAATTAAAGAGAAAAAATTTAAATTTCATATCCAGGTCGAAAACCAAAAACCTGAGTTGCTATAATGAATGTAGCGCCTACATGAATGTTTAAATCCACCGCTTAAAATTCACTTCAAAAATTTTGTAATAGCCCATCATTGCCAGAAAATAATTTCTATTACAAGTAGAGCGGTAAGTGAAAGTTGTGTTGCGCGCACGAGATTTTTCTCCATGTATTGCTACTTATCAGCTGTTCAATATAAACTTCCTTAGCTGTGTTAATAGAACATTATCTTTCCTTTAGTATGATTTGGATGGCTTCCTGAGATGTTAATAGCAATTTTTTTTCTTCTCCTATTTGTTTTTTCTTTCTGCGAAATTGTACTCTCGTTTTTTCTGCCTTGATGACGTGTATGTTAAGGAATCATGGCTATATGATTTGGACTTTTCCATTTTCATTACACGGAATCGATAGTTTTACAACACTCGTTAACGTTTAAGAAAAAATTAAAAAGTATGTGATTTTTTACATGTTGTTGACATGCGGGAGGAGCTAATAACATATTTACTACATCTCAAATATAAAACTCCAATCAAAGCCGCTGGAGAGAATATTGGCACCATGACGCTCAGCCAATCGCCGCGCTCCTCGGTCACTGACGAACCGTTATTTACCTTCTCTCCAGTCAGGCTTCCAGTTCGTCGAACGCTGGAAATTTCCAATTATATCGAATCTTTGAACCCCCGCTATATACCCCTCGTCGATTCGTCTCTTTTAATAAACAAACGGAGGCTGCCCAACTTAACCTGCTTTAATTAAGTTGGATTCCTGGAGCGGTCCCTAATGAATCTGGTCCCGCTGGCCGACCTTATTTTTAAATATTTATTTCGAATAGAAAAAAAAAAGAAGAAAAAATATATATAAAAGAGGAAGAAACTGCTTGTTTATTTCGTTATTTCTGATTCTGTAGTCCATTGAAGAAATTTGCACATTATTTAAAAATAAATATTTTCATATTGGATATTTAACAGTTGACAGTTGCATTATAAAGGAAGGAGATGGTTTGGGGTGGCGGTCATAAACAGGCTAAATAGTGGCAAAACTATTTTATTAAAACCCAACATTTCAACCCTACTTAACAGGTCTTCTTCGAGGCTAGAACGGACAAGATACAAAAAGATAGAGAATTACTGAAGCAAATATATGGTAATTGGTATTGTTACCATCCATTTCCTTTAGTTTAGGATCTTTTTACTTAGCTTACTCTGTTTATATTTTAATATGCTTACTGTTTATATTTTAATAAGCTTATTCGCATTGTTTTATAATTTTTTGTTTAAATATTATGTAACTTCCACAATTCTCTATCTTTTTGTATCTTGTCAGTTCTAGTCCTGAAGAAGACTTGCAAAGTTGGGTCGAAACGTTGGCTTTTAATAAAATAGTTTTTCCACTATTTAGCCTATTTATGACCGCCACCCCGGACCATCTCCTTCCTTTATAAATATTTTCAAATTTTATTTTCTAAATTAAGGTGGAAAAACATGCCGAAATCAAAGTTTAAAACAAAATTTATCACAAGTTTATTAGGGAAAGAATTTAGTCTGTGGTACACTTCCTTTTCATTAAATTATTAACATCCGTTAAAAACTTCAGGAATAGTTTCATCGCATCGTTATCTAAATATTTTTTTAAAAGGAAATTATCTGAATTGAGGCGTTTCCAATCTGGAGATCGGAAAATATTGTCTATTTAATAAGGCTCATGAACACCCGTTTGTTTTCCACTTTAATCGTAAGATAATTTGATCACAAATACGAAAAAAAAAAAACGTGACTTACGAAAATATTGTGCCGTTAGGCGTGAACACCACCTCCAACATGTCAAAATAATGAGGTTATATATTGGGTTGGCTAATAAGTCCTATATCTCTGAATTTTTGATATATGTTAACTTTCAAATGAGGTTTTGTTAATTTCGAACCTCTTTATCCATACAAAATCATCGTCAAGTTCATGAAAGCGACATAAACCCTATAATTTATAAAACATACGAAGTACAAAGTTCTTAATAATTTTAAGTCACCGGAAAGTCACTTTATGATTTTTCGGAAATAAACCTATCATATTTCTATCTTCTATTTTATCTTATTTCCAAATGAGAACTATATTAAATTCGACAACCTCTAATATTTTTTTTAATTAAAGGCTAAACATGTTTAACTGATTATTCAGGGTTAATATTTGTTGAACATTCATCTTCTAATACTTGCTGGAAAAGTAACTTTGGAAAGCTGTCAGTGTAAACACATGTTGTAACAACTTGTTAAATTTTCTCCGTTAGTGCTAACAGTAACTTAAACATCACTTCATCAAAACATAAACTGTATTTCCATCAAAATAAAAGAACGGAACAATTTTCAACATTTCTAACTTCAACAGATATATTAATCAATAAAAACCAATCAAAAACAAAACTGAGATGCTGTATTTGTGTTGATATATTCGTTTTTTTAAATAGTTTTTAATTTCTCTAAAATAACAAGAATTGCAGTTTGTGCTAGAGCATGTAATATGAAATACAATATTTGATTGATGTAGGACCGGAACAGGATCTTTGAGTTTGGTGTATGATTTATTAGTTTACTGTTATTTTTGAAAACTATTTGTAGATGAGGGAATTTGGGAGTTAAAGCTTTTTCGATTTTTTGAGATAGGACTGGGATATATGAAATGGGTCTGTATTGGCGAATCGTGGTGGGAAATTGAGAGCAGTTTGTGGGAGACTGGCGTAAATGAGGTTTGGATTAATTTTTAATTAGATTTTTACGTTCCTAACTACACTAGGTACAGAAGGTACTACAATCGGGTCAAATTTCCGATATGCTGTTTTCGACGGTTCTATTCAGAGTCCCCTGAGTACGAAAAACAAATTTTTAGCCATTGGTCGGTCTGTCTTTCTGTGAAAAGATTTTCTCGGGAACTACTTATTTTGTAGGGTTTTTACTACTGATGCCTGTGACAGAAATTATTAGCTCCATACGCCGTTTAGCCTGTTTTGTGAAAGGTAATGAAATTCCCTACAAAACTATATAAGAATCGTTCATTTTGGACAACTATTAACGAAGTTACAGCTATTCAATTTCCAATGTAAGATTACGGGTTCATATCCTGGCGTCAGAAAGGTGTTAATGAGAGAAAAAAGATGACTAAGCTTCTCTATTTCCCCTACTTTTAACAGAAATTATTGTTTGACAATACTAAGCTATGCCAAAAAGTTTTTGATCAGGAGTATTAAAGAGTATTTAAATTTTTACACTGATCTATCTTATGCCGGTTTAATTTACTTTAGTTTATCAAATAAATCGTACTCAAATCTTTTCTTTGATCAGTTTTCTGGAAAATAAATCTACTCCAATTTTTTTTTTTTGTTTCTTCATGAACATATGTAAAGATATAAAAACTTTTCTGAAATAGGTAGGAAAGTCGTGTGAGTGGTCACACCAGATGTTTTATTATGTGGTCAGGAAAGGCGTGGGATTTCAGGATTTTGTGTAGTTTAGTTAGGTTATTGTCATGAAATTGCGGGTCATATCAGGTTTTTTGTTACACTTATTTTTTGGTGGTAAAGATATTGAGAAAATTAGTTTAGGATACCGGCGGAGTAGATAGGTTTGGTGAATCAATTGGTGAATAAGGTATTATCATTATTTCTGCAAATAAGGAGTCAAAATGTGGAACTGAACTTGAAAGAAAATGGCGGCGAAAAACCTGTTTCTCTGTAGCCTACAACACTAAAACTGCTGTAACAGTATTGATAAAATATTTTTTAAAGTATTTCCCGTGAAATAAAATTTTAACTGTAATTTTCTTTATACAACATACTTACTCGAAAAAGGACTAGAAAAGAAGTTTTCAACTTTAAATTTAACACGGCTTTTAATTTTTTGTTATAAATGGCTGTTAGGTTCAACTGGTTCAGGTAATGGAAAAGAATATACCAGAGGTGACTGTCATAACGATGTCAAAATGAAAGCGACTACTTTGAAGTGGCAGATCAAAACGACGAAGAAAGAAGTGGAAGCGAAGCGATAAAGAAGAGAGTTGTTTTGACGTTGAAGCTGCTGTTATGAAATTTACTGCCCTGATTATCCTCCGCGGCGCGAGGAAACGACACCCGGTCACGAACACAGCTCCCTCCGAGGGTGTTACCGGAATTAATACAACGATGACAAGCTCCGGATCACGCGACTTCGGCCAACATCTTCGGGTGGAGGAGTAGCGGTCTGTCGGATCTATATCTCGAGGATCGGTATCCAGAACTGTGTCAGGGCTAGAGGGAAACTGGTTGAGAGTTGAGGGAGTGTAACTTGTAAATGAGAGTGCTGGGCCGAAACGTAGGCGGGAGGATGCCATTAAGGTTGAACTATCGGATAGAGGAGGATGGCTTAGAAAAAATGTTTTCAGGGAGTTCTCTAAATATTTCAATAATAAATTTAATCCTCATTAATTAAATTTAGAGCTAAGGTTAAAATAGGTCCTCCTCAATCCCTGCTATGACATTTTTTCTTTCAATATTAATTGTTTCCAGATATGAAAAGTACGAATTAATATTTGTAAAACTACATATCGTCAGTTTGATGCAAAAAAGTTATTAAATATATTTTTTGATGGAGTTGAACTTCAGGCTAATAAGAGAAGATCAACTTGGCAAAGCAAGTAAATAAAGATAAAACCAAAACATATGATAGTAAGCCAAAAATTCTATATTTCGTGGAAAGTAGTAGCCAAAGATAGCTAGAGATAAAGAAGGCTGTTTAAGGAAGAATAAATAAATGAATAAAAACAATGTATCGACAAAGAAACGTTCTTTGCAGAATTTTCAAAACTTTTATTCTGTAACGTAATAAAACAATAACATAATCTGTGTTCGTTGGGCTTAACATTGAATTAAATTTTATTATTATTCAATTATTTTTTAGTTTTTCAATGTTAAACCTCGTTAGAATTAAAAAAAAAAAGAAAACAGGACATTCTCAAAGCATATTTTAAAAATATAGGTAAGAGAAAGTAAAAAGTTTTCATGAGTTCTGGATTTTTTTAAAGATTGACAGTCTCTTTTCTGTTTTAAGACTTTATTTGTAGGGAAGCTTTCGGTATCCAATCACCATATTCATCTCTTTTATTAATTTTATCTATTTAAAAACATAAATGATAAGAACAGTAGGACTCCACCTGGACAACCATCTAGCTTGGAATCCTCATACCAGACTGAAATGACAAGAAGCCGCTCGACTTTTCCGAATACTTCAGCACTTACTAGACAAACGCTGTAAACTTTCAATTTATTACAAAAGTCTCATATACATGACTATAATAAGGCCTATTTGGACTTAAGGAAATGAGCTATGGGGCTCCATTAAACCATCGAAGTCCTCTCGTATCCAATCCTTACAATCCAAAATCCTTCGTGAAATCCTCAATGCTCTCTACTTCGTTACAAATAAAACCATCCATAATGACCATAATGTTTCTTATGTTTCAGATCTGGCTCAATCCAGATGTCTATCCTTCCATAGTAAACTTCAGAATCATCCCAATCCTCTCGTTTCTAACCTTGCTTCCTCTTCAATTCCTGATAACCCTCCGAGGTGTCTGAAAAGAAGACGGCCCCGTGATCTCCTAATGTAGACATATCATTAGAGTGCTACCATTGTTTAGTTTCTCACAAGTGTTTTCACGTCATTATATCCATATGTTCAAATTTACTAGGTGTATTTATTTAATACAGTTGTAAATATCATTAAGACATTATAAAAAAATAAAGTATTTAACCAGACTGAGCCACATCAACATAAAACAACTAGTTAATATTTAAGCAACGTTGTTTTAAAGGTTGACTGTTCCAGCGTAAAATTCATTTACCCATTCAAACTTTGGGGATAATATATTATAGTATCGATTGGATTAAACACGTCTTTCTGGCAATTATACATGATAAAAAATTTTTCTAAAATTTGAATTGGTATGTGCGTACAATGAGTTCAAGTGTTATTTTGATAAATACTGATGATATTTAAGCATAATTTTTTATTTTAAGGGTTGTTATGAGTTTTTGATAGTGGTGCAAATATATGGATAAACTTTGCTTCACAACAGAGAAAACTAAAGGATTATTACTCCATTTGTAATTTAAGCAATCTTATAAATAACACATGGTGAGATTGTCCCTAATTTAATAAAACATTGAAATTCTACTTTGCTATATTACTTAAGGATTAAAATATGATTCTAGGCCAATGGGATTATTGAAGTCATTTTGAAGGTAATCTCTTGATAAGCCGAGAAAACTATAAAAAGGTAGCTATAATAATGCTGCAAGATGTTACTTTCAGTTTTGCAATAAATTTTTTATCCCTGACATTACGGAAGGGACTGTAGCAGTTTATATTTCATAAACATTTCACAAAATTAACTTGGGCCATAACTCTAGTTATTTGCTCGTATTATCCCGCCCGATCTTCATTTAGGTAACTCAACTTCTAGCAAATTATATTTAATATTTTATATCTATGCAAAATAGACTGGAAAGTAATTAAAAATTTAAATAAACTAAAATATAACAAGATGAGACATAGGGTAAGCCGTATGTCTAGAATCTTTATTTAACTAAAAAGATAACGATCAAAAAAATATCGCATAAATGTCCAACTCACTCTTAACAGAGTTGTAAGTAGGAAGGTATGAAACACACTGATCTCAAGAACAGTATAGAATCAACAATGATATGGATTCTAAAATTTTCTTTTAGGAACTTGACTCAAACAGTTGTCTTCAATCTAGAAAAAAAAACTGAACCTTTCAATCAACAAGCAAGCTTCTTATTTACATTTAAAGTCGAACCTATCTATCACTTGGCTCCCTGCCCATACTGGTGCCTTCATACTAATTAAAAATTATAACATATGATTTTACCAACATACTAAAACTAGTGTTGCCCAAATGCGAGACCGAAACGAGTTTTGGTCTTGCAAACTCAATCTTGGTCTTGCACAAGAGTCTCGCAACAGTCTTACATAGAGATATTACTGTATTTTTTTAGATAGGACAAACCTAACTAAGCCCAAATGAAAAATTAGAGGTGTTAAATGCAAAAGTATATTGGTTATCCGTACATATATTATTACAGTAAGGCTCGAAATCGGTTTTGTGCCAAATATAAGCTCCTGTCGTGCTCAAATATCATGAATGGGGTAACGTTGGATACAGAATTTCACGGAGGGTTAGCGAATCGTATTCTCCACTTTTGTTTTCCTTTCTAAAATAAATAAAGTCGATACAAACATTTTTCCAGGCTTCGATACCGGAGCGGTGGTAGGTTTGTAGATCGATACGGGACAAATTGGATCTTGAAGATTTTGTTGCGTACAGCAAGACCCGGATAGTTACTTCGGAACTATCGGATCCTGCGTTTTTAAGCCCAAATACGTACTATTTTCAAGATAACGCAAGGCATAGGGTTCGCATCCACACAACCTTACATTGATTGTAGTACTGTCATTGAATACATGTCTCATTTCGTCGACTTGAGGTCTCTATGATTGAGAGAGGAGTAGTTTATGTTATTTATCGATGGTGATTTTGATCGGCAAGCCATATCATCGTCAATTCTTCACCAAATCTCAAGATTGAGCCACCAATTTCGAAGGCTTCCTTCTCCTTCAGGCGGGCAAAATAGTCCAATCACACCGAAAATTCAGGCAAACAAGTTATGAAAGAAAACAAACTTTATTTGCGAATAACTAAAAAATTACACACTTTTCCCCCGTTTATGCTCGTAATTATATAAAAGATTATTTAATTCTCAACAAAAGGAAAAAAAAAATCATTGAAATTGGAGAATTTTTTAACAAAGATACGGCTTACTGAAATTTGTAATCATGTTAGTTCCAAAACAAAAATGCAGATTTAAATTAAATTTTGTTTACTTTGTCGATTATATTTATCAATAAAGTAAGATTTGATTTCTTTATCTTTTGATACGTTGCATTATTTTATTTTCTTATTAATCTGGTATTTGATAACAATATGCTGTGCGAATTTCTCGCAAGTGATGCAAGTGACGAAAATTGTCAAGTATTAGTAACTATTTTGCCTTAACTTTTATTTGAAAAATCGATTTATTTTACCAGTCCTGGTCTTGGTCTTGGGAACCGATTTTGAGAAACACTAACTAAAACAGAATATGTAACGTATTACATACTTATTATAAGCTGTGCGCAATTCACACATTGGTCATACATGTTAATGTATCCTGCACATGATAAGAACATATCTAATTCCTGTGTTTCAAAACTATGGCAACTCCATTCAAGTCAAACGAAGTCCTTAGTTTTCTTGGTAACGCATTGCTGCCTTTCGAAATCCATAAGTTTCGTATTTTGAAAAAAAAAATAACTCCAAAAATATCATATTGCTCATACGGTAGAACAAGGACTCAACCAGCACCAAAAGTGAGAAGAGATCATTAAATTTACAGAAGAAGTTTAACTTTAACCATCGTTAAATAAAACTTAGTTTACGTAAGCCAAACTGCATATCTGTGAGAAATATAATCATATTAATTTTTTAGTAAGAAAACATACTTTCTGCCTCCGTTCTAGTTTGGAAGATTAGGGAAAGTGTGAATAAAGTAATTTGAGGCTTCTATTGAGGGTCTTCTATTTCATTTTAACATGTGGTCCTCAAGTCATCCTTCTGTCAAAGTCCGAGATAGTGTATGATGTCTGTCTAAGAAATTTTTTTTTTCGACATAAATCGGAGGGCAGATATTTTTTTGAAGACCTAGTTATTTTTTTATTTATAGTGGATTAAAAGAAGTTTCCACTTCATTGTGTGACTTTTCTAAGTGATGCATAGTAAGAGCGATATTTATAGGATATTGATACGCCGATAAAGTAATCTATTTTTCAAAATACTCCCAAACCAGACTGAAAAGACTAGAAACCGCCCGACGTTTTCGACTACTGTAGCACTTACTAGACAAACGCTCTAAGCTTTCAATCAATTACGAATGACTCATATATATGACAATAATAAGACCAATTTGTAATTACGGGATCGAGCTTTGTGGCTACTACACCATCAAATCCTATCCAATTCTTACAATCCAAAATCCTTCGTAAAATCCTCAATGCTCTCTACTTTGTCACAAATAAAATCATCCATAACGACCTAATGTACCATATGCTTCCGATTTAGCTCAATCCAGACACCTATCCTTTCATAAAAAAACTTTTGAACCATCCGAACCCTCTTGTTTCCAACCTTGCTTCCTCTTCTATTCCTCATAACCATCCGAGGCCCCTGAAAAGAAAATGGCCTCGGTACCTTCTAATATAAAAATATAATGGGTAATTTCTCCTCATGTTGTACATGTCATGTTACTTATTTCATATTTACTTGTTGTATTTATCATTTAATACAGTTGTAAATTTCAATAATATAAAGAAAATGTTTCAACATTATGAACTTAAGGGTTGTAAGTATGTATTTAGTTTTAGTCTCATTTCTAGTTTTGAAGATTTAGGAAATAGTGAGTAATATAGTTTGAATCATCTATCTAATTAAGGGTTTTCTGTAAGTCAAAGTGTAAATTGTCTATGCAAAATATGAACAGATTAATTCAAAACTGTAATATAAATGGATAAATCGATTATATAGCTGACAAATGATGTATCAATGAAGCCACAACTTCCGATTCACGGTTTACTTCCTTCAAGAGGGAGTTAATTTGAAACTTTTTATTACCGAAGCCGATTGAAATGTAGATAGCCTCCTCCGAAGAAGGAGGTGGAGGGGTTAATGAAGCAATCGGGGAGCAGTCTAAAACAATGAGGCCCTGGGCGAAATGTAAATGGGAAGATCACTAATCTAGACCCGATAAGAACTGATAAGGATCGGCGGGACTCGGCCAGGCGCAGACTGACAAATACTGCGAAGAGGGGCGAGGGTTATCTGATATCTTGGAAGTGGGGGGCGATTAGAGCGGGGATCTCTAATGGAACACCATTTCTTAGGGCTCATTTAGCCACCCCCAGGATCAGTCATTCCCAGATCAGCCCGAAGAGTCAGTTAAAAAGTTTGTGAAGGGGTCTATCCCGAGGGGCCGAGGCAGGGAAGATATCAGATCGGAGGAAGATTAGATGTGACTTCCAACTGCTTCTAAATAGAGCCACTCCCTCCCTAACGGGGCTAAATCAACGGAACACTAAACAAAGAGCTATTAGGCGAAATTGACTTGAAACTGTCTCGAGTTTCAAACAGCCTAAAAGGGAGGAGACCGACAGGGATCTGAAAGAGAAGCTATGTACTAGTGCATAGGCAAGCTTAATCAGCTCAAAGAAAACAGTAACCTCAGAATAAAAGAGGAAACCGTAATAATTATAATCAATTGTATAATTTTTGAAATATATAAATTTTAAAAAGTTTGGCCTTAGCGAAGGACTATTCGGGTAAATGTCCGGGGGCGCCTGTGTGGAGATGGGTTGTTGAAAATTACAAATCATATCAGAATGATTAATTTTAACCTATTAATTAAGCAAATGAATTAGAAACATATTGAATATAATGGACTTTAAATATTACTTTATATAAAACAGTTTAAAAACTAAACTTCAGTCCCTCCAGAAATGACGTAGGGGAAACTCTTAAATAGCAGGACAGTTTAATTTTTCTCTGAACAAATTAATACGACATTAATAATGAATATCTAATGGAGGACTCAATAAGACTTAAAGTGACGGTCGAAACGTCGTAATAAAATACCTAATAAATAAAATGTTGGTGAATAATGGCCTAATTTATTTAACAAACAAAAACTAAACTATTTATTTAGGGGAGGAGATAACATCATGTTGGGTAGAGGGGAGGGAGAAGGAAATGTTTAAGGCCAGCAATGACTAGAACAATGGACACCACTAATTCTCAGTCCAATGATTCTACGTTTGATTTAATTAAGTTTTTGTCCGGTACCTAGATATTTTGGCTATACCAGGGTTTTCTATACCGGGCCAGATTAAAGCCAGAGTTTAATACCCCTGGTTTGAACTTGAAAACTTGAGATTTGAACTCTTCAGGTTGACATAGGAATGGTCATGAATTGTCCACAATTTATTATCGATAGTATTGACTATAGATATCATCATTTGGATATTTTATAATTTACAAAAGATTAAAACTATCGTTTTCGAAAATTACATATGAATCTGACTGTAAGATAAAAATACTCATCTTACCAGCTTCATATAGAATGCACTACGTAGTTGAGGAAAACATCGATATTTAGATAATATCGACTATGGATGGCTAGCCCTAAGTAAAGTTGAATAACGGACGTGGGTCCCTTCTCACTCAATAAACTCAATTTGTTAGTTAGAACCTTCTCAAACAAATTGTTAAAGAAACCTATGTATAATGCAAATAAATTAGTATTTCGCAGAATCCGATCTATGGGTGGATGGAAGGCATAAGTGGTTGAATGGAAATTTCCGGAAAAAAATCTGAAAGTGACGAAGATAGACAGAAACTATAAAATTAATTTTACTAAGGAGGGTCCGCAGGTTTTAAATAGCACTGAAGTGGTTGAAGGAGAAGCGCAGGGATCTCCTAAGCCTCGCTTTTCCCTCCACATGTGAGGGTACAAGATTGGTTCGGAGTTTCCCTGGCGGATTGTAAATAGTGTATACTCTCCTCATAATATTTTGTTTTCTTCTTATTTATATGTATTCATTTGTTATTACTTGGTACTTTTTTACTTAATTCTTTTGTTTCTGTATATACGGTGTGAATGTACCCTCTAAAATCAATTATATGTGTCCCTAACTGAGAGGTATGTGTGAGGTAGATGGTAATATTTCTCGATAAATAAATAAAAATAATTGATACTCATATTAATTTATTTAAAGAGGAATTATAGCATATTTTTTGATGCGCCTATGTGATATACAACAAACTTTTATATTCATATTTATATTTTACAAATGTTTATACTATCGATGAAAATATCGACTATCGATATTTCAAGTTAATTAAATTAATTCTTAAATAATTTAATTTAATAGTTTATAATGATTTAACGGATATCACGTTCAACCGCCAAGTTCATCTTAATTAATTATTAATTCTTGAAGGAAGTTAGTCGAATGTTCTACATATCATGGGTGATAAATATTCAGGACGCAGTCTTTTTAAATTTTTTATTTTTGTCAACGTTTCAACCCAAACATGTGGGTCATCTTCAGGGCTGAAAATGTTTTTTTGTTTTTTTCTCTGATTGTAATTTTAAAAAAACATGTTTGGGTTGAAACGTTGCCAAAAATAAAAAATTTAAAAAAGACTGCGTCCTGAATCACCCATAGTTAATTATTAAATTTAACGTACCTTCCTAGGAGGGTCTTCCAACTCCAGGGTCAGAATAAATAACGATTTATCACAGCCGGACTTGAACCTGGGTCCGTGAGCTTAATACACAACAGTACCTTACTCACTGAACAACTTTTACCAAAACTGAATAAAATATAGTTTAAATATATATTTTTTCTGCATTAGTAGGTTCTTTACTTCGTCCAGCTCACCTTTGGAGAACGTCGTTTGTCCTACACGGCTGATTATAAGCAACACACGAATGAACATTGCGATAACATAAACGACAAAGCAAATTTGAATGCAAGAGGTTTCGCAATGTTACAACAGGGATCGGTACCCGAGAGTTAGTTCATCCTTTCACCGCAGCGTGATTATGTTTTCCCTATCACGTTAAATGCCTGCACGATCTCAAAGCAACGATACTCGCTGGTATTATAAAGACTCAGAAGAATGTATGAAAGCCATCTCAGTTCGCTGTAGCTGTTTCGATACGTTCCAGTTACGATTGTATGAAAGTTTATTTGTCTGTTTTCATTCGGTTAATTCTTTAGTCTCTTAAAAGAATTATTCCTATTATTTTTTTATATTTATCACTAAGCTCATCTAGAAATAAAAAAAATAAAACAATGATATTGTTGATTTTAAATTTGCTTTATATGGCATTGCTCAAACCGGATATTGCAAGTTTACCAAAGGTTCCTTGTAAATAATAGTAATATTTAAACGCCCCATTTAATATTTTAGGCCAGAATTGTCAATATGGTGAATACAAATTCATAATGTTATATGTTTTAATAACAGAATTAAAATTAGAATAATAAAATATACTAATAAAACCCGGTCAAAATTGTATTTGGTCCATATAAATTATACAAAAAAAAAATAATTAAGGGTTTATTATAATAGAGTATATAAAAATAAATACCGTTTTTCAACAAAATATTTGTATTATTATTTCTTTGATATAAAATACAACTAATACTCAAAGTATAATCGATTGCGATCTACCGTCATTAGCCACCTGCTAACCAATCGCTCGATCCCACGCCGATAACATTCTTTGGGATGCCTGTCAAAGAAATCTTGGACCGTAATTTCGATTTCCGCAAAATTATGAATTTTTTTTCCTTGATGAAAATGGACCATGAATCTAAATAAGTAGTAATCCGATGGTGCGAGGTCAGGACTATATGGTGGATGAGGCAGAAGTCTCATATCAGAAGGGTTTCCAATAAATTTTCACAAATTTCTACCTTAGCTGATTGCTGAGAAGTTCGTGAGGGACCATACTACGGTTCTTTTTCACCTTCACCATGGAAAGTAGATGACGACTAACAGAATCTTTCGACACAACACACTCCCTGGCATGTTCATGAGTACTAGATTTTTCAAACCAACACCGCGCAGTGCGCTGGCCAAGGACACCTTCCCCTACATATTTAATAGTTCTCCATAGTTCACGAGTTGCTCCAATGGTTGTGATTTTTTTTTCCCGTAATGCTTTCCAGTAATAATTAGAATTATGAGAATTTCATAGGACACTGTCATGTTTCTTCATAGAAACAAATAACTAAACTGAGGCTTTTTTTGAAGAAGTCGAATGGGATTAAACAAGCTTAGAGAATGCTCTAAAAGGATTATTAAGTATCGGTAAGTATTAAATCGGATTAAAATATTTACAGTCCTTTGAAATCTTGTGTAATTTTTTTTATACACCCTATTACTACCGTGGTTTTCAACCGACTGGCCGAAATTGTGTGTTTAGATGAGGTTTATCTAGAATTTAAAATGGTTACATTAAGCCCTTCCACTAAATGAACTGGTCTGTAGCTCCTAATCTTAAAAGACAGTTTAATTATTTTCTAGTGCATGAGGGACTTACGGTTTTTTCTTTTATTTATTTTTGAGAGAGATATCTTTTTATAATATTGTGTAGAAAATGATACAAATATATTACATTTAAAATGTATTCCTTATTGAACCAATCAGTGACGTAGCATGAAGTAGTGATACCCGCTGTGAAATCATAGATAGGGATGGGATATGTAAGACCCAAATATCGATACTAATATAGGTCAATAATTATCGATAAGTTGGGGTAAGTTGTTACCTTTTTGTTTTCCTTTATAATAAATTTCATAGGAAACATTCGTTATGTATCCTTAGTGTCATATGAAAACTAAAAGGTCTTTCAGATTTATAAAAAAGTCTACAAATTATATGCTAGCGTGGATTTTGTTAATAGGTACTTTATAAAATAACAGTTGAGGTTGTATGAATATCTAAAATTTTAGCGCCATCTTTTCCTATGTTTGATTTGTATTAATTGAAATATTCTTTTTTATTTATACATTTAAGGTTTCCTGTCCATCAGTCCAATTTAATTCTATCCAGCTTCCTTTTTCAGACACAGTTCGGTATCTTGGCTTTATCATAGACCGAAGACTAACGTGGAAACCTCATACTAAACTTAAAAGACAAGAACTTAACCGACGATACGGCCAATTATACAGACTACTGACTAGAAAATCTCAACTTTCAATTGACAACAAATTACTTCAACTTTGGGGAACAGCAAAAGTTTCTAACATCAAACGCGTCCAATCCAAAGTCCCCCGAACAATAGTTGATGCTCCGTTCTATATAACCAACAAAACCCTACATCATGACATTAATATCCCATTTGCCCTTGACCCTATCCCTGAACTTTTTCCAAATTCCACCAGAACCTTATCAATCATCCAAATCCACTAGCCCAATCCCTATCTAGTTCCACTCATCCCTACAAACCTCCTCGAAATTGAAGCGGCAGTGGCCCAGAGATCTTTTGTAGTATATATCTTGGAGTTCTGGCTCAAACTCCACTGGCTTTAGCACCAGTGATGTGGTTGAGAGAGTATCGCAGGGATCTCTTAGAGTCCTGCTTTTCCTTCTATAGTCGGAGGGAGAAGCCTGGCTTTGGGTTCCCTGCCTGATTGTATATAGGTATGACTGTGTTTCTGTGTTTTTAATTTACTTATCTTTAGGTTATTTTATTTTACATAGTTTTATTATTATTATTTATTTATTATTTTACTTTTGTTAATTTTGTTTTTTTTCTGTATATATGGTGTGAATGTGTTCATTTGTCACTATAATTATTGTCCACGAGACAGAAATTATATGTCTAAATAAATAAATAAAATAAAATAAAACAAAAATAACATTTAAGGCTAAGATATTTTGGAAATTCATCTACAGTGGGCTCATAGAGATTTTGAAACCTAATTTAGATCAAGTCATTATAATAATAATAAGTGTTTTAATCATAATAATTAATATTCTTAATCTTTTTTTCAAATTAACGGTCGCTAAGCTCACATCAGCTGCACGACAGTCCAGCTCAGCATTCGACTAATAATCACCCCTTTATTGAGTGGTTAACTCGGCCATTTTAGATTTAAATTGACCGGTTTTTTTTTGTTTTTTCTTTTCCTGACTCGATGGACGATAAGACAACATAATGGTGCGCGGGCGGCCCCGTCCTCGGGCACGGTCATGATAAAAAACTATCAAATTAACCGCGAGCGATAGCACGCCAGCATCGTAAAAAGTACACAGCGCGGGGCGAGCGGGGGCTCGTTGGGGCGATAAGCACGAACGGTAAACAAGATCTAAATAATACACCGTCATTATTAGAGCCGCTTCTGTTCTCCGCCAATCAAATCGCTCCGACTGCCTCCGCAATAAGTAGCCATTTCTTAGCGATCCTCCACGCCATCGTTCATAAAGGTGGCCACTGGCCCCGGGATATTAAACGGAAAGTTAGTTCTTCGTGCTCTTAACTACCTCAGGTAATTCATTTCAACTATAAAAGTAATCGCCTCGTAAAATACAAACCCTGATATGTAAACTGGTATGTGCTATATCTTACGAATCACGAACTCCAAATATCAACCACAACAATTCCTCGCAAGTTGCAATATTGTGCCAATATGAGATGGGATCTCACGAAATATTAATCCACGATGCCTGCTCATAAGTATAGAATGTTCTGAATTCAGGAATACAATACATAACAATTATATGTAAAAAAACGCTGCAAATTATTTCACAATGGTTTATTATTTTCAAAAAATTATACATCTATAATCCTATATATTATTTCTGAAAGGTGTTTTTTTTGTCGGTACGCCATAACTGCATCAATTCTTCATCAAATCCAATGATTGACCACTCATCTTGAAGATATTCTTCTCCTTCACAGCCGAAAAATAGTTCCATCTCTCCGAAATTTCTGGGAAAAAAGTTATGGAGGAAAAGAAACTTTATTTGCGAATAACTCAAAAAGCATTTTTTGCAATTTTACCAACGATAATTACAAAGATTACAAAATTACCTACAAAAAAAAAATTGTAAAAATCGGACAATAATTAACAAAGATACAGTCTATTAATTTTGGTATACTTAATAATGTCTTCCGATTTAAGGATATTGCATTTAGGAATAGAATAGTTTAATACATTTTTTCCCTGGCTGATGTGTTAACTTTATTGTTTCTTAAAGACATTTGGTTGTTCTTACATTTTATTTTTTTTAATAATTTAGAATATCCCATGATTGGGCTTTTGTTATCTTTCCAGTCAGCGTTTAAAAATAGGTTCTAGCAAAGCAATTTGTACAAATATTTTGCTCTATTATATTTAATGGAATATTGTAATTGATCAAGGAAAAAATATTAATTCCTCTCTTACATAATATATAGGAACTACTTATTTTCATATTATTTTGTTATTTCTTCATTAAACAAAATTGTCTGCGAATTTTTCGCACGGGCTAACTAGTTACGAAGAAAAATAAATAAAAGTGGATTCCAATTATTGGACTAAACTTTTTTTTTTTAATCTTTCGTGATATGCTAAAAAAAATTACCATTACTTCAGTAACACATAATAAATTCAAAAACCAAATCATAGAATATAACCTTTGCAGTAGAACATATTATAAATAACTGGAGACCATATATTTGTTACTAATTGTCTGATTTTAACGAATTGTTTTTTAGGAAATTCCGTAAACTTTGGTTTATTATTTTCAATAATGAACCGTTGTAATCGTCCAAAAATTCAAAAACTTAACTCCTTCCTCCTCAGAATTTGAAGTTTTACGGTTCAGAATATGTAGAACTCGAAAATTAAATAAAAATTTGTTGGTCCGTCCGCCGTCAGCCTATTTTCTCCGAGACTACTGGACTGATTTTTTTCAAATTTGGAATCTAAGTCAGAGGTCACCCGAGGATGATCATCCTACATCTACATGACTACCAGCCCTTTCCTTTCAAAATGTCGGCCGAATAACTAGTGTTGTTATTGACCGTAGCGCCTAAACGAATCTACCGATTTCAATGAAGCTTGGTGGTTCCTTCAATAAAGCCTTCTTCTCGGTGCCCTATAAATTGGTATATATAACATAATTTAATAAAGATAAGCTGGAAAAAAGTTAAGAAGGATGGTAAAATTAGATTTTCGAATAACCATAATAGCTTACACTTTTTTTGTGAATATTCTACGGTTATTTACAAGTTTACAAATTTTTCAAAATACAAAAAAAAAATGTTGAAATCGGACAAATTTCGAGTAAAGATATAGTGTCTAGATATTTTTTATATGTTCTACTGCAAAGGTCCTTTGTTTGATATCCTTTTTTTTTTTTTTTTTTTTTTTGATTTTTGAGTGTTACTGAAGCAATGTTATTCCTCATAGAAAGTTACTAATGATGAAACAAATATACTTAGGCTAATAATAGCAATCACCTTTTGTTTATTTTCCATTATGTTACCAAGAAGGTAATGTTACATTAGATATATAATTGTTTGGAAATAATAAACCATTGTGCAATCATTTGCAGCGTATTATTTATTGATTTTAGTTTTACTATCATTTTTTCTCTTCTCTCCTGAAGACGATTCGGATGTAAGTGTGGTATTAAATAGTAGTACCAAAATCAAGCGATAGTAACATATGGATTCTTTGTAATTTATATAAATATAATAATAATGAAAATAACACAGAAAGGTTATTAATGAAAACATACATTTGTAAATAGTAGTATGCCCTCAATATACGTATAACAAACCAGGCGATATCAGCCATACCTCCCATCATGGCGGCTGACTGCTGTGGTCTAGTTGAAAAAAACAAAACAAAAAAAAACTGGGTTCGATCCAATTCCACGACCGCAAGATGGGCCAGCCCCCGAAGCAAATGATTCCATTTCCTCCAGAAATTATTCAGAACCACAAAAGCACAAAACGGTACGTCATTTTTTACGTTATCCTACCTCTGCTGTTGCGCAGACGATTCTCTTTGTCCAGCGATAATCACCCTCCTGGAGGACGATCTAGGAATGCGGTCGAGTTGAAAGGAACTCACCTGCTTCCAGAGGCGCCGCTTCAAGATTCTTGTAGAATATTTTAATCCTGAGATCGCGGTCCTCCAGAAGATCAAAGGAGCCGCGACTCCAGGTGTGCGTGGATATGGAGCGGGTCATTAGCGCCGTGGGATGTTTGTTCGGCAGACTCCAGGTATCTGCCGTAATTTGGAAGGGGTGTCGTTTTCGGGTCAACTTCGTTTGTAATCGTAATTGGTATAAGGCTTTCAATATTACAAATAATAATGCTATTATATTTGTATAATCGCTCCGTGTGAATAACTTCCTTAGTATAGGTCACTGAATAAATAACAAAATAAATTGAAAAAATAGTCTTGCTTTATTATCTAAAGCCACTGGGTGATCTAAGGGGAGAAGGAGGCAGGCTTTCGGGCTGAAGCCCCCTAAAATAGGATAATGATGTTGTTTTCTTTAGTCTATATTTTTTAATATCTAAGATAAATACTGAAACAACGACAATATGTTATCTTTTTGAATTATAATACATCTATAGATAGCTATTAAACTTAAACGTGAGGCACGAAAACATATAAGAAATTTTTCTCTAAAATCATTATTGTTTCTGTAATATCAATTTTTATTTATTTTTTCCTTCAAGAACTTAATCATAATTTTATATAGGTATTTTTTTTTAACAATAATTACTGTTATTAAAAAGAAAAAGACTCCGCCCAAAATAAAATCTGAATTTTCTACTTCTAACAGTCAAACATTTGTCCAAAAATTTTTTTTTTTTTTATCTGTTTATTGAGAAATAATACATTTTACCACACTTAAGGGCACTGTGTACTAAGGCTGAGTGAGGCACATTCATACCATATATACAATACCATAAAAAAAAAAAAAGAAATAAAAAAAATATATACACCTATATAACAAAGGCAAAAACTATAATAAACTAAGGAAATGTAACTTAGAGTTAAAATTAAATGAAATACAGACATTCGTAGCAAAATTAAATAAGAGATCTCCGAGTCCAGCCCTTTCCCCCAAGTGTGAAGGACAAAGCGAGACTCTAAGAGATCCCAGCGCTTCTCTCTCAACCGCGTCGCCGGCATTACCAGTCCGGTGGAAACTGAGAGAGGGCACTAAAACCACAAACACTCATGACTTGAGTGGAAAAGCTGGCCATTGCCAACCACCAAAATTAGAAAATAATTTGGGAATAAGTTAATGCAATGTATTAACAGAGGGAGAAATTAATTTCCTTAACCTTGGAGATTAAAATAAGTCTATTTACAACAATAAGAGAGAAAACATACCTACAAATTCCCCTGAACTACATCTTTACTAGATTTATGTTATAAATTTCAATTTTTTTTTAGGGATTTTAGGAAAGTTAATTTAACCATTAATTTATTGTTTCTTCTTCTTTTTAACTTTTGCTTCCTCACTACCAAAGGTAGGGAAGAATTGTGTTGCTGCGAGAGGTTTAAAAAAAATTTATGCTAAGAATCAAAAATTTATTGTAGGTCACTAAATAAATAGATCATTTTGCATAACCAAGACAAAAAATGGTAAAAAAATTGATTTTTTTAAATAAAAATTAAGGCAAAATAGTTACTAATACTTGACAATCTTAGTTACTATATGTTAATAATTGGTATAATCAATACACTTTTGCGTTTAATTCAAATAATTTTTTATTCGGGCTTAGTTAGGTTACTTCACCACGATTCCGTTTAAATTTATCTATACTTCAACCAAAAGAAGCGGGAAAAAAAGTTACGAGGGGTGGTAAAATTAGTTCCCAATAACTCAAGAAGTATATACTTTTTTGTTGATGTTGTCTAGTTGTTTAAAAGTTTACGAATTATCAAAAAAAAAAAATATCCTTGAAATTGGCCAATTTGGTACAAAGATATGGTGTTCTAAATATTTTTATATGCTCTATTGCAAAGCTTATATAATTTATTTAAATTATGTATTTATTTATTTTTTGAAAGTTTTTTATTAATTGAAGCAAGATTGTCTATTGTTTATAGCAAATTATCAATGAAAAAAGATAATTAATAACGTCATTGTTGTTTTGAATTTCTTTTTATTTATTTTCCTTCTTGTGACATGGGAAGTAATGTTAATTTTGATGTTAAATTGTTATGAAATAATAAAAAATTGACATTATTTAATAACTCTCGGTGAAAAGAAAGCCATAAATTTATTTTTAGGAAACGCGATGGTGTTAACGAGTTCAAAAATTCTCGTTGGGGCCACCACCTGTTCTGGGGCCCCCCTCTTGATTAATATTTGAGACCGGCGGAGAACTTTGGCACTTAACTCCGACCGAGCTACAACAAGACCCCAAAGACCCGCCATATTTATGTTACAACTTTTTGTTACTACGGCCATTACCGGGCCTTGCAAATGGTGAGTTAGAACCAGCTCAGTCCCGAGCCGCCTCCTAATCCCAACCACAATCTCACCTCAAGCAAGTTAACAAAAAAAAATATATCAGATTTATTCAACATCATCAAAACACGATTTCGGATTAATCTGAGTTCTCTCCTTAATGCTCTGTGCTGCCAGGATTGCGGTCGGATTGGAAAACTTTAGCCGAATTGTATCCGCACTGAAGTTCTTCATCTCATATATCAGAGGCCGGAGCAACGGGGAAATAATGATATCGGGTATCATTGTCGAGAAAAGAGATTTCAACTTCGTAAAACGAGAAAAAGTTTCTCGAATTAAGGCTTGTGAATTTAAGTAATCTCTCGAAAATTGTTTCATTTTAAGGAAGTAATGAAATAATAAAATATGTTAGAGGGAGCAGATGGTCCGGGGTGGTCGTCATAAACAGACTAAAATTGTGGAATAACTAATTTATTTCAAGACAACGTTAGCAGATTTGTTGTTTGGTAGAAAATGGCAAGATACGCATGACGAAGAATGGAACCCAGCAGCACCTCTTCCCTGGTCTGGTTACATCAGGAAAGGAAATCTCTCATCGAGTTCTCTCTCAGTTGCCTTTTGATGAGCATTTCAGCCATGTCGTTGATAAGTCCATTATGGTGTCCGTGTAGTTTAAGATGAAATCGGGAGTAGAGAGTACGTATGTGCTGGTAAATGGTTGGTTGTCTTAGGTCGGTATGTAGAGTCTTGTTGTTGACATACCAGGGGGCTGTAGTTATTGGTATTAAAATTTTAGATTGAAAGGATTGTAGTTTTTGTAAGTGAGTCTTTTTAGCTGAAACATAAATCTGTGAGGCGTTTGTCTAAATGGGTTTGAGCAGGTAAGTTTATGTATTTAGTTTTTGTCTAATTTTTAATTTTGATTTAGAAAAAAAGTGAGTACAGTATTTTCAGTCGCTGGTTCAAAGTCCTTCTTTTCATTTTGACGTGTGGGCCCCAGGCCATTTTTCGGTCTAATATTAGTACGAGGTATCGTACAGCGTCCGTCTGTGCCCCGCGGCGTCTCTTTCTAACTTGATTTTAGGAGAGAGAGAATCACTTTATTATCATAAAATAAATAAAATGGTGCTGCCCAATTACATTGGGTTGCTAACAACACAGCATACCTATTAATCACTACAGACATTATTTAAAATTATTATACAATTATAGGATTAACAATATGTATGAGCATAGTATACAATATTTTATACGTATATATATATATTATTTTTTTTTTTTTTTTTTTTTTTTTTTTTTTTTTTTTTTTTTTTTTTTTATAATTTTTACTATTTCTTTCATTCATTTATTATCATTCTGTACCCTTTCTCTTCCTTCTCTCCCCCTATACATGTTCCCACTCACATTCTCTCCTCTCTCTTTCTAACCTAATACATAAAAAATTCATAAAGTACAGTGGACGTGTTCAATAAATAATAATATAAAAAATGCTGTAACACACGCATGCCTCCCCCTCGCGAGCAAACTCTCCCCCTATCCGCTCCCATGCACATGGTGGTGGATGATTCCCAGGGAGTCGAGGATTATACTCTCTGCCAACCTTGCCACGTCCTTTATGTCGACACCAAGGCCCTCCATGAAGCTCCTTGTTGAGTCTGGTATCGTTCCGCGAGCTCCGAACCAAAGGCCTCTCACGTGGAATTCTCTCGGCCCGAAACTCTCGCGGAACTTTTCACTAAGGAAAGGGATGCATTTCTCATATATCTGTTTTTTCTCCCTTTCCACTTTTTCTGCCTGATCGAGGTCGTTGGTCTATTATTATATTATTATCTTGGTCATTATTATATTGGTCTATTATTATAGTGGAAGAGATCTCTCATCCAGCTTGTTTTCAGCCTCCTACTGGTGCCATCAAGATTGTTGGTTGTGGCCTTGAATCAGTGAGTTGGTATGTCCGTGTAAGTTATTGTGAAATCTTTTATAATGTGTTCGTATGTGGTCGCTAACTGTTGGCATCTGTAAGTATTTATGTAATGTAATGTTACTGACGTCCCAGGGAGCTTCGATTATAGTCCTGAAAGTTTTTGATTGAAAAATCAGTAGTTTACGTATGTGAGTCTTTTGTCTTTATATCTGTGAAGCAGAGGTCCAAATGGGTTTAAGAAAGTAAATTATTGCTGCGAAATAATAAAACTCTATTACACATATCGCTAAAACAAAGACTCAGCTATATCGAAATAAAAGTTATATCGAATCGAAGTCATAGCTTAAAATCTGAAAAGAAATTGGGCCTGTAAAAGAATTTTCAGAATTAAGTCAGTTCATCACCACTATGAAAATTAATATTGGTTTTTATTTTTAACTTAGTTTTTATGATAATGTTTTGCGATCAATATGATTAATACATGTTTTTCATTAGTGTATTAATTTAATTTGTTTTTTCAATAAAGGCCAGCTAAGAAAATATCATTATTTCTTTTTAACCCAATTCTTCTTAATCTTTTTTTTCTCATTTCCTTTTACCGTCCTGTCCATTTCCTTCATCCCGTTCTTCTCTTTCGATACGTGTTGATGTCATTATAATAAAGATTCATTATTTTAAATTAAACCTTGTTAATGTTAATAACAATACGCTATTTATCTTAAAACTGGTGTACGAACACTATTGTCCTTAATTTCCGCAATGAAATAAATTTAATTTCGCCGAGGCCGGATTCGAACCAGTGTCGCTAGAATCGAGAATTTTAAAGTGATTAACGCCTTACAGCACTCATGACCTTTATTGATTCTCACAGTAGTTTTTCCCGAAAATTGTCTGTCTGTAGGCTGTAAAGAGAAAACTTTTCCTTAGTAATATCGGCCAAAATCAATCCCCATTCCCCAATAGAGTGTCGGCATCAAGCCCCTTTGCAAAGGATGCAATGACAGACCCGGAACTACTAATCGTCTCGTACTGCACCCTCGAGGAATGCAGCCCTACCTGGGGTGTCCGATACTCCTGCCAAAACTTTGGAGGCGGGGCTGCTCCCAGGAGAGTAGAGGAAGCAATAAAGAACAACTTCACTCCAGGAGTCCGAGGGGGTTCCGAGGGTGTGGCGGCAATTTGTTCGCGCTGGAGGGAGTCTGCTGAGGTGTTCTCGAGTGCCAAACATACGGTCAGCTCTACGAAGTATATATGTATATCGTACTGTAACAGCAGCGTATTGTGTGTAGTAGCATATGACGTCTAAGGGGAGTTAAGGGTAAAAATATGTATATCCTTCAAATTTTAATTAATTATACAAGATTTCTCTTCATTAAGGGCCAAACTATGGGGAATGATTCTAGACACAATTTCCAACAAATAATTTTATTTGACTTATGGACCAATTCCGAACCGATAATGAGTTAAGAACAATTGTGATTTTACTTTCCTGCCTATACTAGGTAAGAAAAGTATTGCGATCGGGTAAAATTTCCGACATGTGGTTTTCGACGGATCTGTACGTATCCCAGCCACTTGAGTCCGAAAAACACATTTTTAGCCATTGGTCAGTCTGTCTCTCTGTGCCAAGATTTTCTCGGAAACTACTGAACCGATTTTGTTGCTTCTTTTTTATTTTATAGAGTTTTACCAACTGATTCCTGTGACAGAAATTCGGTGCTCCATGCGCAATAGCTTGCGCGCAATAAATGAAAAACATTTTTTGCTATAGACTGTATTTTTCGATGGATCTATACGCTTAAACACCGTTTAGCATTTTTTTTTTTTTTTTTAAAGGAAGTGAAATTTCCTACAAAACTATATAAAAATCGTTCATTTTTTAAAACTATTAACGAAGTTACAGCTATTCCAATGAAAGATTACGAGTTTATTTCCTGGTGTCAGAAAGGGTTGAACGAGAGAAAAAAGATGACTATGTGAAATTAAGAAAATCCGCACGCATCACACAATCTTATACTAAGCTATAATCTTATACTAATACTCAGCTATGTCAAAAAGTTTTTGATCAGCAATATTAGTGAGTATTGAAATTTTTACACTGATCTACCTTAAGCCGGTTTAGTTATCAAATAAATCAAACTCAGATCTTTTCTTTGATCAATTTTCAGGAATATAAATCTAGTTCAAAATTTGTTTTTGTTTCATCATGAACATAGATATAAAAACCTTTCTGAAATAGGTAGGAAAGTCGTGAGAGTGAACCCACCAGATTTTTTTTTAATAAGAAGGTATTGCTCAAAAACTGTTCAAGATAATTAAATTTTAAGTACACTATCGTAAAGCAGACGAAATTTTCATTGTGAAAACAGAGATTAATTTTACTAAAGCCAATGATAAAAGAGACTTTCAGGAGGTCTAATAACGCAAAGCCTACCATTATACCTAATTATTTCATGAATATGGATTAAAGAGATATGCTGGTTGGGTATCAGTTCTGTAACTCCAGCAGTGTATTAGACCTCCTGGAAGTCACTTTTATCATGGATCTTTATTGATTGAAATTCTGAATCCTTAAAGAAAATTTTGTCTACTTTACGCTGGTGTACTTTCAATTTAATTATCTTGAATAGTTTTCGAGCAATCCTTTCCTTTAAATAAAAACCTTCACCACCTTAAAAAAAAAAAACAAGTTAATCTTGATTCCTTTTCCGATCGGGATCGGCCAATACATTATATAAAGTTTTTTTTGTTGAAAATTTTGGAAAATTGCAAGTTTTTTGGAAAATTAACTGAGACACCTGAATATTGTAGGAGAAGTAGGTTGAAATAGTTGGAAATCAGTGAAAGAGAAAGAATATGTCCGGCGAATAGGGTCAATATATTATAATGTAGCAAAACCAATTGGGAAGAGTTAAAAATATATCCTTTATTAAACATATTTAGGATTTTATGGTTCATTCACTCTTCATTATATGTAATATATTCAATTGTTTTGTTCAGATATTTTCAAATTAAAATAAGGCATAGAAGAAAAAAATCAATAAATTCTATAACTATAATAAGATGGAAGAATCATTTTTTATTTGATTAGTAATTGAAATTTACATAAAAAAAATAACATTATTTTAAAACTTCATTCATGTTCTAAACCTCATGTTCATAAATTACAATAACTCGTTTCTTTGCTAATAGTGGTCCGATTTCGATTAGTCGTTTCGTGTAATTAATGTGGTCTTAAGATCTTGCAAATTTTCTAGAGGATGGATAGATGAAGTTAACACACATTTTGTGATTTCTGAAAAAAAAAATCAATGGCCTTGGAGCTTTAGTAAAATTTTAAAGCAAAAGTTTATCTTCGGTCGGTACATTTTACTCATAATATCACCTAAAGAATGTAAATTTAACTGAGAGAAAATGTAATAATAATAAACCTACTTGGACTTATCAACGACATGGCCACGGCTGAAATGCTCATCAGGAGGCAACTGAAAAGGAGATAGATGAGAGATCTCCTTTCTTGATTTTAGGATTTAAACAGGGAAGAGGTGCTGCTGGGTTCCATTCTTTGTCATGCCTATCATGCCATTTTCTACCTAACAACAAATCTGCTAATTGTCACTGCCATGACAGGTGCGGATGAAGAATTTAATAAAAAAAAGTTGTAGCGAATGTATTAATCATTCAAATAATCATAAGTACAATAAAAAAATAAAATGCGTTTCTGCGTTATTCGAAAAAAAAATGTTTTCCACTTCTTTTTTTCTTTAAATTTCGAAGGATGCGTTTATCTCTCGTACGTAAAGGAGTGTATAATCTTCTTACAAATGGTCCAATCACCCTATCCTATATATCCTAGTGACAAAAAAATACTTTTAAAAAACTAAGGTCAGTGTTTCGGACTACACGATAGAAGAGAAAACATAAATAATATGAAATATAAAGAATAAATAATAGCACATTATAAAGAGGAGGAAATGCTGAACATTTTTCTCGCTTTCAGTAATCAAGTTCGATTTTTTAGTTTTTGAGATATTTTAGTCAATATGCAAAAACACTTCAATTAAACGACTTCAGCCGACTTTACTCAAAGAAATTTTACGGCTCAATCTAATTATACATGTTTGTGCTTTTTTTTTTTTTTTTTTTTTTTTTTTTGTCCTTCCCTATCTCTTTCTCGGCTATACGGGATTTTCCCCGTGGTGAGGGCTGGGGATTTAAAATCCCCTCCGACACCGGGACGCGAACTCGTACTTTTTAATCTTCTCAAATCTATAATCTGGTTGCCAGGCAACTTGCGATGCTGTGCACACGCTTTAGCCCATTCGGCCACCCCGCCCCCCTACATGTTTGTGCTATCTTCAGGTTCATTCCAGCAGCATTGATTAGAAGATAACAAGTCGGATAACTAGAAGCGAAAAATGTTGTCCAAGCCGAAGAGAACCTCCCTTGTCCCGCCATCGAGGATAACGAAGAGCCACAAGAAGCAGAGGTCTGCTCCTTCCCTAATGTCCATAAATCGCAGTAGAGTCCTCCGAAGCAGCTCCTATCTAAATCATTTACAGGATTCCCTTCCAGAGCTCGCCACCTCCGCTTCTAATTAGAAGCGGTCGCTCGACGATTTACAAGGCTAATATCCTCGAGACAAAAGACTTGAAGCAGCGGCTGAGTTTAATCAGGCCTCGATGCTCTCACCTTAATGCCGCCCCCGGGGCTTAATTTTTTGTCTGTAATTGGAGCGAATTAGCTCTCGAGATTAGAGTTCTAATGCCCTAATATAATCAGAGGCGGGGTTTGATTGCCCATCTGCGAGGAAGGGGTATAACTGGCGGGTCGATGGGAGCATAACATAAACTCGAGGCAGGAAGAAACGGATCCTAATTGAAAACATCACTGCTACGGGAGCCCGATTGTAGCTCTGGTTCCAGGTGGGGGCTTGTTCATTGCTGCTCGGCTGTTTCCAATTAAACAAAACTCAACAAAATTATGTATGTTCCTCAGATGAGACGTTTTGGGCAAAAAATCATCATGTTGAGTGAATGATCAATCATCATTAATCATTTTATAATATAATAACCTGGCGAGGAGTCAACTAAAAAATGGTTTATGAGCTAACATGGAGAAAGGAAGACAAGGTGGTATGTTAGTCCGTGGTACAGACCCCTTTTTATAAAATTATTAACATCAGTCTGAAACTTCGTGAAGAGCTTCATCTCATCTATTTCACTCAACTATTTTATTAACAAAAACTGGAGATCGGTAAATTTTGTCTATTTAATTAGATACTGAAAACTCGTAAATACCCATCTGATATCATATGAGAAAAAAGGTGACCTACAAATATATTTGGCCGTTTGGTGTACTTAACCTCGTTATTTTGAAATGTTGGAGGTGTAGGTTACCACAAAGTTAGGGAGAAAAAACAGCTTTATGTCAACATTAAAAAAATAAAGATGAAACTTATCAGAAATTGATCATCAACCTCCCCATAATAACCGGTAAAAAATCCCAAAGAATCCGGTATCGGATTTTGATGGGAAGATGGGAGAGGAAAGGGGGAGGAGGAGAGTACAAAATACTGACATCTATAAAAAAGATCCCATACATTTTTTTTTTTAAACAATAGTTACAGAGATATTTATGAGATTAAGTTTATTGTATTTCCATTTAAAGCAATAAATTCCCCAAACTCGGACATTGATCTTGTTCATAGTAGATGATATCATTTTGAAGTTAAATTCGTTTTTTTAACATTTTCTATCGTCCGAATCATTATTAATTTTTTTTTTTTGTTTCGACGATTCTAGAATGTCATAGACAAAACAATTATATAAGATTTCAATCAATGTGGAATTTCGTTATATTGATATGACGTTTCGATTGACATTTATTTCATATAACTGATATTATGTGACTTTAAAACCTACAAGAAAATAAAATTTTAAAACTTACAAAACATTTATTATAAACCATGGTCTGATTTCATAGAGATATTTAGGAAACTTTTTGTATTTTCTAAGTTAATCACGTATTTGTTGAATAAAAGGCAATAACTAAAAAAATATTTATTTTAGATTAGAACCAATTATTTCATAGTAACCTAGATATAACTTGCATTAAAAATTAAATTTTGCGTTATTTAAAATTATTTATAGTGAACTTTTAAGGAGTTCGGTAATTACGGTAAGTTCGGGTTTTCATAAAATAAAGGATTTTTTGCCCCTAAAAGTTAATTTTTGAATGTTGGGTTCAATCCCTAACATTAGTGGACTAGTAAGGCATGCAGGTGGAGGAAGATGGGGTCAATTTTTTAATAATGAACCATTGTAACAGAACAAAAATTTCAAAAACTTAACCCCCTCTCAAAATTTGAGGTTTTACGTTTCAGGATACGAAGAATTCGAAAAAAAAAAAAAACTTTTTTTGTCAGTCAGCCGTCCGCACATTTTCTCCGAAACTACTGGACCGATTTTTTTTTCAAATTTAGATTTAAAATAAGAGATCACCGAAGGATGAACCTCCTTAATCGACATATTTATTCGCCTTTTACTTCCAAGATGGCGACCGAAAAACCTGCGTTGCTATAGACTATAGCGCCTAAACTTTCGGCCCAAAGTTCAAGCCATCATCAGGGCTAAGAATATAGAAGATAACAATAGTTATGAGAAACTATTAACTGTAAAAATAAAAATAATTATAATATGTAGATAGAATAGACTCAACATTAATACAAAAGAGGAGAGGCAGAAATATGAAGTAAAAATAACGATAACAAAGTTAGGAACAGAAAGTAGCGAAAGTAAAGTTAGGATACATAACATAACTTCACGGTTACAAAGTTAGGAACTTTAGGCCGAAACTTCCGCAAAAATAAATATACTTTATTCTTACTTTGTATGTAACACCCGAACCAGCTTCTTTTCGATTCTATTCTATTCTATATATATATATATATATATATATATATATATATATATATATATATATATATATATATATATTTTTTTTTTTTGTCTATTCTTGTAGATCATTTATAGTTTATTTTTACTTCGTATCATTGTGGAGTGGCGAAACAATATTCTCGCCCAGCCCATATTTTTATCCAATGAGCGAAAGGTCGAAGTCTGCGCCAATGAAAATCAGCTTCTTCTGATCTTTGATACAGCTGTTTTATATTCAACATTTTCCTAACTGTCTACATGCATACAAATAAACTACAAGCCGACGATTCTACCACGAAAGAAGATGTCTCCGTGTAAACATGGTTATCTGTTTATTAGCCCAATCAGCTGAGCTTTCTTATACGCAGTATAGTAAGTCCCTTCCTTCCCCACTCCCACTCCAGCTCTCACAACCCCCACTCTAGTGCGTTATGTATATATTTAGTAATTAACTAGAACCCCCTCTATATATTAATAATATTGAAGTGGATCCTCTCACCAACTAGTAATTAAACATGGCGGCCACTCGCTGAGGGATTTCGCCTTAATTATAACCAAGACTTCGTTAAAAGTCGCATGCATCAATTTCCACTTTTCTTTTTATTATTATTTATTCTTCTTCATCATTATTTTTTTTGTAAAGTGGCTCCGAAAGTTAATGAGGGCTCCACCATTGCATATGGCCCCATACAATTATGGAATCTTCCTTCTTTCTGCTGTGCTCGAATCCAGTTTCGTATTCTTAGTTACATAATATATAAAAATACTTTCAACAGGTTTTTTTATTTTTTTATTTCCAAGTATACCAAAGAATGTAAAAAGATAAGAGAAATATTTTTCAGATTTCAAATACATAACCCGTTTACAGCATACGCGAAATGATTATTGAATTATATAAATTGTATAAATGTGCCGCACTCAGCTCTAATATTCAGTGCTCGTAAGTGTGGCAAAATGTATTATTTTTAAATTAAAATATTAAAAAATTGGCGAACTTTTTAATGACATAAGGTAATATTGAGAATGTGCACTCCACATGGATTTAGCCGGCTAAGATGCATCGTTAATAGTTCTCGGCTTCAACCTCTTAGATCTATCCCTCCTTGCATATTTAAAATATTTGCCATTTCCTACCAGCCTGACGGAGTCATATGTTTCGTTTTCTGCAGGGATGAAGTTGCTGGCCAAAAAGCCCACGTTTTGCCGTTGAATGGAATATTCAGGAGCATGCTGGAGCAGACTGGATAAATCAGAACCAACGCTTGTATGATTTAACGACTACGGGCAAAATTAAGCCAGAGTTTTTAGCCCTTCCCGGTGCCATAACTCTGATTACAATCGAGGCTATATTTTTTTCTTCTTTTTTTCAGATTATATATTTCCGCCCCCCCCCCACTCTCAGCCCAGTGTCAATAATATCGTAGTAGCCTTCATACGAATTTCCCGACCATCACTCATAAATTGCAAAGCGGTGTGCAATGAATTGATTAAAAAAAAAAAAAAAGATATGGCCAGGGGTTCGGAAGGGTGCAACCTTTCCCAGAACATATTAAACCTCAGTTATTCGAATTGGGGAGGGGGGACCTAATGGAGTGCGATGTGCCGCTTTCTCATCGCTCATCGTTTTTCGAACCCTTTTATCCCCTTTCGTTATTAGGTACCATTTTAGGACATTCTTTGATTTACAGATGTAACTTGACCATTTGAGCTGAAGAAGATTGTGGGGGAATGAAATAGAGAGGAAAAGTGTATAGTCCGTTGTACAGTTAGTGTTGCCCAAATGCGAGACCAAGACTCGTCTTGGTCTTACGCACTCCTTCTTCCTCTTGTTCTTGGTCTTGCGCAAGAGTCTCGCAACTGTCTTGCAGTTACCTATTAGCTTATTACTATAGTAATTTTAACAGTAACTTTTTTGATATGAGAAACTTAACTAAGCCCGAATGAAAAATGATGCAAATTATTTCACAAAGGTTTATTATTTCCAAACAATTATACATCTAAAGTAAAATTACCTGCCTTGTATATTGGTATACTAAAAGTATATTGGTTATACTAATTCTTTAAAAATAGTAACTGAAGTTTACAAGTATTGGTAACAATTTAGAATTAATTTGTATTGAAAAATCGATTTTTTTACCAGTTCTGGTCTTGGTCTTGCAACAGTTAAATGGCCTTGGACTTGGTCTTGCAAAGTGTAAGACCAAGACCGATTTTGGGCAACACTCATAGAGATCATGCTCAATCGCCAGGTTTTCAACCTTAATTAATTATTTAATTAAAATGTCCACTTTATTGAGGCTAGAAGAGTCCTAGGAGGGTCTCCCGATTTCAAGGGCGTTACACGGCTGATATATCAAAAGAAATAATTACCCTCCACAACTGGGCCAGATCCGGGGCCTTGAGCATAACATGTCAGTGCTTTACTCATTTAGTTCCTTAAAGGGTTTCAATGTTAACATTTTAATAAATCTGTTTGAAAGAATAGGCAACAAAAGCTGAATTATGAATATACATTACAGTACTTATATGTAACATAATTTGTTTTTACTACACTATCTTTAAATACTCTTTGTTTACTTGAAATGTGTGCTCTTAACACTATTAAACGAAAATCTCTAATCAACTGATTATATTGTTAATTTTGGGCAACACTAGGTACAGTATTCTTTTTATCGAATTAACAACATCCGGCTGAAACTTTGTAAATAGCTTCATCTCATCGCAAACTACAGATATTTTATTTACGAAAATTCTCAGAATTGGAGCGATTTCAATCTGCAGGTCGGCAAACTTTGTCTATTTAATTAAGTACTAAAAATTCGCAAACATCTATTTGATTTCTACTACTAATAGTACTTTGTAAGCTTTAAAAAGTTAAGTCAAATTAGGGACTCACTTTTCACTATCTGTTTTAAATAATTTTCATAAAGTCTATAATTTTTATTTTCACATCTCTTTGTATGAAAATACTTATCTCTGCTAAGTAGAGGATGGTAAGTGAATGAGTCTGATGCGCGCACCTACCAGATTTTTAATTTTAGGTTACAAATACATTTGTAATTTTCTTTTAAAATAATATATATTATTTAAATAATGATACCACCGCTTACATTTGCTTATGCATGTCGGTCCTACCATCTCGGTCAATTAGCATAGAGAAGAAGAACTCCCCCAGGCCTGAGGATCAAGGCGACCTGAATTTAGTGCGGTGGGGCTCCGCCCCCCTGGCCATTAGGCCCCCCTTCTAAACAACATCAGGAGAAAAAATCCCGAGGGAAGCCGTGTTTTGCCCTATCCTCTTACCCCTTCCTTAGCCGCTATCTTCTCCAGGCATTCCAAGCAGTCCCGTCTCCGAGGCCTCCATTTGCTTTGGCTAATGGTGTGGAAGAGGTTCTCTACACGTTCCAGCTAATAGTTAGTACATCCGAGCCTTTCATAGATATTACCAATTGCTACATTTTTTCTACTTTTTTGATAAGTTATATGATTTAATAAAAAAATCACAATATTTTTTATGATAATTCAAAATGAAATTTCCAGATCAAGGCAGGTGCACATCCTTCCATAAAGAAAATTTAATTTTTTGTAATTATTTATTTATTTATTTTTTCAATTTTTCATCCGCGCCTGTCATGGTAGTGACAATCAGCAGATTGGTGGTCATGTAAAAAATGGCATGATAGGCATGACGAAGAATGGAACCCAGCAGCACCTCTTCCCTGGCCTGTTTACATCCTAAAATCAGGAAAGATCTCTCATCCAGCTCCTTTTCAGTCGCCTCCTGATGAGCATTCCGTGGCCATGTCATTGATAAGTCCATTGTGAAGTCCGTGTAGTTTATAATGAAATCGGGAGTAGAGAGTACGTATGTGCTGGTCAATGGTTGGTTGTCTTAGGTCGGTATGTAAAGTCTTGTTGTTGACGTACCAGGGAGCGCAAATTATTAGTCTTAAAATTTTAGATTGAAAGGATTGTAGTTTTTGTAAGTGGGTCTTTTTGGCTGAACCGTAAATCTGTGAGGCGTATGTCCAAATGGGTTTGAGCAGGTTAGTGTATGTATTTAGTTTTTGTCTAATTTTCAATTTTGATTTAGAAAACAGGGAGTATAATATTTTCAGTCTCTTGTTCAATGTCTTTCTTTTCATTTTGAATTGTTATCCTAAACAAAACAAGATCATGAAAATAATAGAAAAGTAGTTATTTGATGCATTTAAAATTTTTTTTTTTTCCTAAAAGGACAAATCCTGCATGACGCGGAGAAACAATTATTTGATTTTACTAAAATTATTGAATATTTAATAGTTGACTGTTGCATTATAAAGGAAGGAGATGGTCCGGGGTGGCGGTCATAAATAGGCTAAATAGTGGTAAAACTATTTTATTAAAAGCCAACGTTTCGATCCGACTTTGCATGTCTTCTTCAGGGATAGAACGGACAAGTGACAAAAAGATAGAGAATTGTGGAAGTTACATAATATTTAGACAAAAAATTATAAACAATTTGAACAAGCTTATTAAAATTATAAACAGTAAGTACATTAAAATATGAACAGAGTAAGCTAATAAAATAGTTTTACAACTATTTAGCCAATTTATGACCGCCACCCCGCACCATCTCTTTCCTTTACTAAAATTTATTATTTCATACCGTCTCTATCGTGATTTATCGTGAATAATTTATATAGTCGGCACCATGTTAAACATGGCACCGACGATATAATAAAGCCTTAAAAGTATTTTATTTTTTTTAATGCTCCAAACGTTTCTGAATATGAGGCTGACCTTGCAAGGGTAGGTTTGGACGGTGGTCTGGATTAAAATATTGCAAAAAATAAAAATCGGACCTGAATATCGTAAACAAAGAAATAGTTCAGCATTTCATTCTCTTTGTAATGAACTATTATTCAAAATTGTATCTTCATGCGACGCAGCAATAGAGAGGCGAAAAGGGAAAACCAAATTATGACGAGTTTTATAGAAAAAACGCTGTAAACTATTTCACAATGGTTTATTATTTCCAAACAACTATACATCTAAAGTAACATTACCTTCCTAGTTACAAAGAAAATTTAATAAAAGGTGATTCCAATTACTGGACTAAACTTCTTTTTTTTAATCATTAGTAATATGCTAAAAAAAAAAAAATAGTATTACTTCAGTAACACATTTACAATTTAAAAACCAAACAAAGGATATAACATTTGGAGTAGAATATATAAAAAACAACTGGAGACCATATCTTTGCTCCTAATTGTCCGATTTCAACGAGCTTTTTTTTTTTTTTTTTTTTAAGGACATTCCGTAAACTTTAAAAAAAGTGTATATTTTTAGAGTTATTTGGAATTAAATTTTACTATCCCTTATAACTTATTTTCCAACTTCTTTTCGTTGAAGTATGTTATATAGATAAGTTTAAAGGGCGTAGAGAAAATGACTTAAGCGAAGTTTCATTGAAATCAGTTCATTCATTTAGGCGCTACAGTTTATAGCAACGCAGGTTTTTCGGCCGCCATTTGGGAAGTAAAAGGCGGATAATAATGTCGATGAAGGAGGATCAGAAAAAAATCGGTCCAGTAGTTTCGGACAAACAATTTTTATTCGTTTTTGAATTCTACGCATCCTCAAACGTGAAATCTCAAATTTTGAGAGAGGGTTAAGTTTTTGAATTTTTTGGTCGATCACAATGGTTGATTATTGAAAATAATAAACCAAAATGGATTAAAACATCTCAGAATATAAAAATCGGACTTGCTTACTGTAAGCGAGAGAAATGTTCAGCATTTCATCATATTTATGCTTAGCTATTATTTATAATTTATATTTCAAATTATTAATCTCGCTTTGTTTTCACTTTTATCGTGTGGTCTAAAGCACACACGTTAGTTGTTTTTCTTTGTATATTTGTATTCCCTCAAGACAGAGATGGGCAAAATTCAGACTGCGTTAGATATCTTTTTATGGTTCAAGCCACAACTATACAAATATCAGATATTGTATAGTGACACTAGACCGGAAGCAGCTTGTGCAGAGGCTAACCGGATATCCGGACTGTGAACATATCCATCATCTTGTGTTTTTTCCGCCACCGCCTCTTGTATTTATGACGGAAGAACGAATGGGCAATAACTGTCCCGTCCTGCGGTGAGTGCAGTCCCGCTGTACTGCGGCTACTTTTGGAACTACCGCCAAATCTCTAGAATACTCCGATTGATAAATAACACTGAAAGGCTAAAGAAAACAAACCAACAAATAACAATAATATTTTTGATAACAGCCGGCTTTATTCAAAAGTACTTTGAAATGAAAAAAATAATTTTATTCTGAGACTACAGTTCCCTAAGAATAATAACAGGGTTACAAATTTATGGACCTTAGTCTGACATAAAATAATAACAACTGTTGATTGTTACAGTTATTGTTCAGTAGGTTGAAGTTAAACAGTATACATATCCAAATAATTTTACATGTTTGCGGAAGTTTGAATGTGTAGTAGATGGTGGAACAGGAGTTGTTGGAAGGAATATGTGGTTCCAAAAAGAGGCAGCACGAATGACGAAGGATTTCTCGAAGGAAGTAGTTTTATAGAAGGGGATATATAAATCTATAGGTTGAGATCTGGTATTGAGAGAGCGGATAGAGGAGCGTAGAGTGAGGAGTTCCAGGATGTAGGAAGGGCTTTTGGTTCTGAGGAATTGGAAAACGAAAACAGCAAGGAGGAATTGTCGTCGGGAAGTAATTAAGTCCGAATGAAAAATTGGAAGAGTTAAATGCGAAAGTGTATTAGTTAAATCAATTCTTTAGATATAGTAACTAAAATAGTCAAGTATTAGTACCCTTTTGCCTTAATTTTTATTGCCAAAAAAATTTTGTTTACCAGTCTTGGTCTTACAACAGTGAAGTGGTCTTTACACTTTGCAAGACCAACACCGCTTTTGGGCAACACTAGTACCAAGAATGGAGACTATGATTGAATATTTAATAGTTGACCGTTGCATTATAAAGGAAAGAGATGGTCCGGAGTTGCGGTAATAAATAGGCTAAATAGTGGTAAAACTATTTTATTGAAAGCCGACGTTTCGACCCGACTTTGCAGGTCTTCTTCAGGGAGGTGTGTTCAGCTAGGAGTTTCACTCAGAACTGAAACTGAACACACCTCCCTGAAGAAGACCTGCAAAGTCGGGTCGAAACCTCGGATTCCAATAAAATAGTTTTACCACTATTTAGCCTATTTATGACCTCATCCCCGGACCATCTCCTTTCTTTTTAATGGAGACTATGGTTCGTACTAACGGTGCAGTGCGCACATAAAACAAAATTATATACACACACCCACACACACACACACACACACACACACACACACACACACACACACACACACACACGCACAAATATATATATATATATATATATATATATATATATAAATTATATAAATTTTATTTGGTAAAGAAGAAGTCCCAAAATGTTTAGGAAAAAAAAAATCAACAGACATAACTAGAAACTTTTAAGAACAGGTGAATAATTATTTATGTAATAAAATTTAGGAATACATATATAATCAGAATAAAATAATTTTTTTTCCCTATAAAAAATTTATTTGCACTTGTCAACTTATTGTTGACAATCTGCAAATGTGATGGCGATACATGAAATAATGACATGACAGGCATGGGGAAGGAAAGTACTCAGCAGTACCTCTTCCCTGATTTGTTCCAATTACTTAGGTTGTCTAAGGAAGGAGATCTCTCATCCAACGCCTTTTTAGTCTCCTCCTCGTGTCAGGTGTGGCAATGTTTTTTATTATGTCCATTTAAATTTTTTTTTTTTTTTTTTAAATTTCTTTATTGAGTATTATAACAATCTGTCTGTTCGACATTGGTTATAGTGAGGTAGGATGACATTCACGCCATATGTACAAAAAAATAAAATAAATAGAACAAAATAATAATCAAAAGTATATACAATAGACTCCATTTAAATTAGTGTAAAATCGTTGATAAAAGATCGTTATATGTTGGTCAACTGTTGGGATGTGGAGGTCAGTGTGTAGAGTTTTGTTAGTCACGTAGCAAGGTGCTTTTTTTACGAGTCGCAATAATTTTGATTGGAACGTTTGAAGTTTTTGTAGGTTTATATGTATTCAGTTTCAGTTTTGAAGATTTAGCAAAAAGAAGTTAAATTAGTTTTAGACGTTTGTTATGTGTCTTACATTTCATTTTTACGTGTTGGCTCCATGTCATCCTTCTGTCTAAGGTAAGCCCAAGGTAAAGTAAAGTGTCCGTTTAAGGAATGTTATAGTTGTTAATATAAACTGGAGGGCAGACATTTTTTCGAAAAGTTTTTGTTATTTTTTATATATTTGTTTGTTGTTTGTTTATATATTTGTTGTTTTTGATATATGCCGTGATTAAGTCGATTTTTGCATAGTTTGAACCAATCTTGTAATTTAAGTAAGTGATGTTGTAGAATTAGTGAGGTCTGTGTAGGGTTCTGATGTTTTGTGGGAATTGTTGTATCGTATGTATAACTGAATGCCACACTGCTAATAGGTACACCGTAAGTGTATACAATGTGTACGAGTGTACACATATTTAAAATCATATTCCTTACACCAGCAATTTATTTACTGCATTATTCACTCATTAATCCAGAGTGAACAACTTCAGCTAGCTAATAGTCTTGACCTCCTTAGAGAGTACTCTCCGATGTAAGGATTTTGTTAAGGCCCGAAGAGAGATTAAGAAGTTGGAGTTGTCGGCCGTGTTTCTGAAAGATTTGATTAATTATTCCAAGGAGGAAATTAAGAGCCTAATGAGGAGGAGCTAAGGTTAGGGAATAGGGTCTGCAACCAAAGGTTACTCAAACGGCTAAAGGTCGCCTCGCCCAACCTAAAGGTTGCTCAACAAAAGTTCACGTCTTGGAATTTTTTTTAATTGAGCCAAGCGATCGGAACGAAAACAAATTAAGGAAGAATGCCCCCCCTGTCAACAGGAACATGGCGGGTCGTTTCGCTTCAATTCAAAGGAAAGATTACTTCGGACAATCGATACAGTAAATTTAGCTAAATAAAAAACTAAGCTGTGTGCTTTAGGCCACACAGTAGAAGTAAAGACACCAAAATGCCGAGATTAATAATATGAAATTATAAATAATAGTTCATTATAAAGAGAATGAAACGCTGAACATTTTTTAATTTCTGAGATATTTTAATCCATATTTTCAATATAAGTCGTCATAATTTGGTTTTTGATATTTTCGATTTTCGCCTCTGTAACACGGTAAAAAATATAAAATTTTGAATAATAGCCCATTACAGAGAGGATGAAATGATGAACATTTCTCTAGCTAACAATATCCATGTCCGGTTTTTATTTTTATTAATCCATATGCAGACTACCGTCCAAACCAATCCTCGCAAGATCAGCTTCATTTTCAGAAATGTTTGGAATATTAAAAAAATAAACACTTCTGTATTAAAAAATTAATTTCTAACCAAGCCTGTTAAAAAATAATCAATTTTTAAAATAAAAATTAAGGCAAAATACTTATTAATACTGACAATTTTAGTTACTCTATGTGAAGAATTGGCATAATGAATATACTTTTGCATTTAACTCTTCCAATTTTGATTTCTTATTTTCAATAATGAGCAATTGTGATCGATAAAAAAATTCAAAAACTTAAAACCTTCGCAAAATTTGAGGTTTTACGTTTCAGGATAATTAAAATTCGAAAAACGAATACAAATTTTTTTGTCCGTCCGCCGTCCGAGCATTTTGTTTACTACTAGACTGAATTTTTTTTCAAATTTGGATTTAAAATTAGAGGTCACCCAAGGTTGATCCTCCATCGACATTTCTATCTGTCTTTTCCTTTCAAAATGGCGACCGAAAAACCTGCGTTGCTATAGACTGCAGCGATTAAAAGAATGTACCGATTTCAATCTTCGCTAAAGTCTTCTTCTCGATGCTCTTTATATTTATCTATATAACATACTTCAACGAAAAGAAGGTGGAAAAAAGTTAAGGGGGATGGTAAAATTGGATTACGAATAACGAAATAAAAGTACGCATTTTTAGTTGATATTGTTGGTTATTGGTGGTTTTACGGAATTTTCGAAAAATAGTTAAAATAAAAAAAAACTACGATTAAATAGGACAATTATTAGCAAAGATATGGCCTCTAAATGATTTTTATATGTTATACTGCAAAGCTTATATCTTTTGTTTTCGTTTTTGAATAGGTTACTGAAGTAATGTTTATTTTTTTTAGCATATTACTAATGATTGAAAAAAAATGTTTAGTCCAATAATTGGAATCATATTTTATTTCTTTTGCTTTGTCACTAGAAAAGTAATGTTACTTTAGATGAATAATTGTTTAGAAATAATAAACCTTTATGAAATAATAATTTGCAGCGTTTTTCATTCGGGCTTAGTTAGGTTTCTCCTATTTAAAATATTTCAGTGAATTCTGTATATTAATAAGCCAATAGATAACTTCAAGACTGTTGCGAGACTCTTGCGCAAAACCAAGATAAAGTGTGCGCAAGACCAAGACGAGTCTTGGTCTTGCATTTGGGCAACACTACTAACCAGAAATGTTGGAAATTTCAGAGAACAATCCTCCTCACGATAACCAGAGTAATAAAGCTTGAAAAAGAGGTACTTATAAAGAATGGTTTATATAAATTGGTCAACCAATATCTCATTATATTCAATGTACACTACAATAAATGACTCAACTGTAGGCAAGAGATCACGAGGAAGGCCAAAAAGCAGATGGATATATCGAACCAAAATAAGTAGAAATAAATAGCACAAGGTAGGCAGAGATGGAGAAAGCAAAATATCCAAGATATCTGTAATGTCGATAGAAAAAAAAAATTATTGAGTTGACAGCTTTTAAGGACTAAAATTGTTGGACTTAGTAAGATAAGTAGACCGAAACGTAGGCGGGAGGATTATTGGGTTAAGGCTGACCCGGCGGCATCGGTATCGAACCTTTGGACTCGCTAATAATTTTATTATTATATAAATTTATTTATCATTGATGAAAGTGGACCGTAGAAATATTCTCGAGCTGAGCCGCAGCGTACTGAGCCAAAGTGAACCTTTACTAGTGAGCTGACAGGCTTCGTCGCTAAAAGCTCTTTCTTCTTTATTAAAGCTTTTTACCCTTCCATAAAATTATATAAGGGGGGGCGTCAGGCAAAAAGCTGAAAATTTTAAAGGGTGTTAGCGCCAGCTCTAACCACGTTAAAAGTTACTCAAATGAGTTCTCCAACGGAAAATCCTATAGCACCCAACTTGATAACGACTACATAGAATTTTTTTTTTTTTATTTTTGAATCGTTAATATCATTTAAATATGTCATTTGATTATTATTTAAAATGCATAGGTATAAATAAATATTAATCGATTTATGACAACAAAAAAGTAACTATAAATATTATTAAAAAATTTATTATTGAACTAAAACCATTTGCTTTTAAGATTTTTTTCTTTTGTATCACTTATTATTTTTATAAAAGTAACAAAGGTATTATTTAAGACACTTACCATAAAAAAAAATGTATACAGGCTTTATATTATTTATTACTCTAATAATTTATGTATTTAAATAAATTTTATGGAAAGCATATAGTAAAAGTCATACAGTTTCACAAAGTTATAGCTGTCACTGTAATTGATCATTTTGTTGTTTAAAGATAGGAAATAAATATTTTAGCGTTTGTTTGTTGTTGTTTTTTTCTATATAGTAATATATCTTCTTTATAGAATTGGATGCTTACCTAAAATAGTTTATTAGTGTAAATATATCCAACTGAAGATGAGTTATATATATTTTTTTCTATATAATATCGTATGAACCATATCATTAAATGGCGAAGAAGGAACTAAACAACAAACAAAAACATACTACAGCCCGAGAACGAAGACGAAACAATATTTCTTATTAATCACTCGATAGGGCGGACAGAGAGCCGCAAGATGTCGGCCAATGCTCGGATATAATTGGGAACAGAAAATATGTCTGGAAGCTTTTACTCCAAGAAGAGGGAAGCCCAAGTGCTCTCGGCCCCCCTTAATGTCCTCCGGGCAATGTATCTTCTGGGGCGACTTCTTCAGGTCCTCTCCCCCCGCGATCTAAGAGCCACTGGGAGGATAACTGCTAGGATTAGTACCTAATAGAACCTTCCGGATTTCGGATCATCACTCCTGATCCTCTTCATTCAACTTGTACAGTTTGGCGAAATGATTATCCCTTAAACTTTGATTTTCGAAGAGAGGTAACATGGGCACTTCTGACGTTTTATGACATTAATTTTTCGAAAAACGTGTATTTGTATACATAATAATAATATTAAGGCTTAGCGAATCTGAAGGTTCAATGCCGATACCACCATTTGATGTCCGTGTTCTTCCATCAACCGGGATCCGTCTAAACCGAATCCCGCCTGATCAGCCTTAACGCAATTTTCCCATCTTTTCTTTGGTACACCCCTAGGACGCTTGCCAGTCGTTTTCAACCTGGAGATCGGCAAACTTTCTCCATTTAATGAGGTACTAAAAACATTGTTTGCAAAAAAAAAAAAAAATTGTTTGCTTTCCACTTGGATTGTATGTAATATGTAATAATCATAATAATTTAATACTGGAATAATCCATTTCTAAATTATCTTACTTACTTATAATACAAATTATAATTATTTAGCCTTCCTTGTAAAATTTTATAATTTACAGTTACTTCATTTATTGTTCCATTATATCACCGATATTATGTTTATTAAGGAACCAATAGATATGATGAGAAGATTATTTACTTTCACATGTTTTTATTTTATATATTAAATCTAAGGAGGCACAAATGCATGATTTAAATACTTAGGCTCGACAATAATCTCAACTTTCCGTAGAGCTCTTAAAGAAAAAATGTTTACATGAAAATATTTAAAAAATAGAATTATAATTATTCATTAAATCAAAAAGGCAATATGGAAATAATATTTACCCCTGAGGTCTAGCCCGAACTTGGATGCATTTGGCAGTTTAGCATAGGCTTGCATTATACAGAACACTGCATGCATTATGAGATTTTAATGCCATCTCCGTCCTAACCCTCTTTATCCGCACCGCATCCTTCTCTTGCGTTATGTATTAATAGATAGCGCTGCGGGGCATTCTTCCTGATGGATGTTCTGCAATCCGTGGCGCACTGGGGGCTGCAATTGTTTAAGTAAATGAATAAACAGAGTTCGCTCCTCTATTAGTGATGTATATAGTTCGGGGGGAGGGGGGGGACATAGTTGGAAATAGTCCAATCATCTTTACAAGAACCGCGTTAAAAATAATAACAATAAAAGAGGAAATCGCTGATCCGGTGAAACAACGATCTAATTAGAAAACCTAAAATTTTATTAAAGAGAAGAATTAATTATAATTTTAATTATATAAGTAACAGATCTTTTAAAATTGTGATGTATAAGAAATTTTAACCAGATAGATAGATTATTGGCTAATATATACATCTTTAAGTCATGGAATTCGGCCCATTTGGTGATAGTAAGACATTTAAAGTACATATAAGCAGATATAAATACGTATATATAGGTCAATTCCTATTGCTTACTATATAATCATAATATAATTTAATAATATAACGAATTTTTTTTTTATTCTTAATAAATAATTAAATAGTTATCCCTAAAACAATATAAAAAAGCGTACATCTTAATATAATTTAAAAATATAATAAATTAACTTTTCAAGCCTTGACTATGCCCCTGTTTTTGGTATTTATTAAGTAGTAATCGATTTGTTACACAAATTATATAGATTCGTTGTTACTTTAAGAATATACGGTTTTTAACAAAATGAGATAGATCTTATTTAGTTTATCCACATTATCAATATTTAGATCATTTTCTAAAGATGATTGTTTACTGTTTTGAACAATATTATTTTCCAGGTAATTTTCCTTGTCAATACTCAGTGAGACACATTGCAATAACATGTTCTAAGTTTTGGAAGATATATTCTTGACACCTTCTACATTTTTCATATGTTTTTATAATACAAATAGCATTGTTATGGAAAAGTTTCAACTTTTCAGTAAAGAAATTTTAAATTGTAAGAGTACAAATTGCTCTTATTATTCTATGACGTCGATTCGATTAAACACGTCTCCCTCGCGATTTAAAGTGATACAAATTTTATCAAAAATATTTATTATTTTGTACACCAGCTTTCTTCTAGATGATGAAAATTTCGTATCAATGTCTCTTCAGACAAAATTTGTGATTATAGCCATCATTGTGTGAAATACTGTCAATTATTTCAAACAATTTAAAGTTCATTTTTTCTCTATTATCTATTAGTACCACTGCCGTGGTTCTATTTTAGTAACTGTACATTTTCATTTATCTTTATTTTGAAAGGTTATTCACCAGCATATCCCCCAATTTTTGAATTAAATTCCCAGAATTCTTTAAATGAGGAAAGGAGATCTCCCGTCAAGCTCCTTTTTAAATGCCTCCTAATGAGCAGGTCACCTACATACCGTTATAAGTATATTATAAAATTTGTTTAGCTAATTATGAAGCCAATAATATGGTATATCAGTATTAGATATAATGTCCCATATATCTTCAATACAATCTCATACAAATTCTCCTAATATCAGAACTTTACTGATCATTCAACAAAAGATGTAACAATTTTAAATTTGTGTTCCCTCTACGCTAAAGATGACATTTTGTAGTTTGCAACTGATATAAGTAGTCTGCTAAATAGGAAAATAAAAGAGAGACATAAAATATGATTACTGATCATTTATTTTATTTTTTATTTATTTTATTGTTTCATTGAGTATTAATACAGTCTGCCACACTGAAGGGAATTGGTACTAGGGCTATAGTATTCATTCACACAATATGAACATAAGAAAGGAAAATAAATAAAAATAACCAAGTAGGAAGAGAAAGAAAAAAAACATATATAAATAAAAAGATAAAATAATATACAAGATAAGTATAATAACAGATTAGCCGAATGATAACAAAATAAATAAAACACATTCACACCTATGTACAATATATTATTGGTCATAAAGAAATAATCGGTTTTTCTGCAAAAAATTTTTTATTTTTATGTACGACATTTTGCACTAAAAGTACCGAAATGAGGAATAAATAAAATACTTTTGATTTGAATACACTTTGTATTGTATTTCAAAAACAGGCATTTTGAAGACTTTCTCAGTATAATTGGACCTCCAAGTCACAGTTTGATTTTTTTTTTTTTATGTACTTATAAGCTCAACGAAGTAATATTAGATAATGGTCAAGTAATTATAATTAACAATATTGACTAATCCATTTAGTTGATAGAGGCCAACCAGGGTCCCATACGTGAGCCATGCAAGCCGCGGTCGTAAAACCCTATCGGTCGTAAAGTGTGACCGCCAGAGAGGCACCGCTTTCAGTGCATTCGAAGCGTCCAATAAGGAAACGCCATTGTAGGCGATGTCGGTCGGTAGCGTGTGCAATCATGGAGATCGCTGAGTTATTACCATGTCAGGCTTACAATCGGTAAAGGAACTACATCGTTGGGACTGCCCACCGCCACGGTTGGCAGTGACTGCTGACAGTTGAGAACTGCTTCGAGGAAATATAACGAGGCATATACCTTTGGCAGTCTAGGTACTAAGTTATCTCCGAACTGCTTCGTCCCGACTGCTCCACAAGGGGGGAAGCTGTTGGCAGTAGGTACGACGCTTTTAGGTTATGTAATCACATGGTGGATTTACTTTGATGATAACGGTCACGCTTTACTTTCTTTTCTATTATTATACTAGGCAAAATTAATAGAAAAATTGTTTAAAATTTAAAAAAAAATAAGCAAATCATTATTTTAGATAAGAAGTATGTTTTATTTAAGGGCTTAGAATAAGCCTAGATCCAAGTAACTCTAAATAAATCAAACAATGGTAACAATTTTAACTTCAGATAACCAATCTAATCCAAATATTGAAAAAAAAAAAAAAAAAAAAAAATATATATATATATATATATATATAATTAAATTAATTATAATATAATATCAATTATATATAATATATAATTAAAAACTCCACCACCGTATGTATATCTGCTCCTAAGAAATGAAAAAAAGTCTAAAGTTTAAATTTTAAAATATCTTAAACGAGGATGTTTAATGTAAGAGCAGTAAGGTTCTACAGTGAGCAGTTTCAGCGATTACACTAGCAGTCACGTTTAGCAGTTTAGATATATATTATTTTATTCGTAGCTTTAAAAAAAGTCACACCGTACTTTTTTTTTTTTCGTTGTGAATGTGTTCATTTATCAATATAATCATTGTCCCTGTGACAGAATATTATATGTCTAAATAAATGAAAAAAAAAAGTCAAATTGGGTTTTTTTCGGACAGTTTGATTATACCGATTTCTATTAGAACATACTGTGTCTGTTATTTAATTTATCAGTTGAAATGAAAGATTTTATATATATATATATATATATATATATATATATATATATATATATAAAATATAAAGAATACTTTATAGTTGACTGTTGTATTATTAAGGAAGGAGATAGTGTGGAATGGTGGTCACAAATAGACGTAAATAGTGGTAAAACTATTTTATTAAAAGCCAACGCTTCGACCCAACTTTGCAGGTCTTCAGGGAGATGAACCGGATTTTAAGTGAAACTCCTAGCTGAACACACCTTTCTGAATAAGACCTGCAATGTCGGGTCCAAACGTTGGCTTTTAATAAAATATACATTACCTTTATTTAAACTATATCAGTAAGGAATATTTTTGTGTCAAAAAACGACAAGGATAATATCGTCAGCATCATTTTAATAAGGTGTCGACTATATGGACTGAAGATGGCCATTCATACCACATTTACATAAAATTTAAATAATAGCGATTTAATACATAGAAATAAGAATAACATAAAATAATGAAAAGAAGGAAAAATATAAATTGAAAGTAAAATAAATTTTTTCAGCACAGGGAGAGTTATATATAAGCAAACGGAACTCCAACCCTAACTTGTTTGAAAAGAGAACTTCTAGGAGATCTCAACGCATCTTTCTCAACCCTGTTGCTGTTATTTATCAGCCAGTGGAGATTGAGCATTACCTTAATTAATTACCTTGTTTAGGGGGTGTATTCTGGAAGGCCATCCAGGCCTACGTAACAGGATAAATAATTATATGCCACAGCAGGATTCCAACCGAAGCATAGAAGTGCCTATCTCAGTCAGCTATCTCTCTCCCTTATTGGAGAGTTTAATAACGTGGGGACTTTACCCTGAAGTGAATTTCGACAGAATTGGACTATTTACTCCTCTCCCACCTGCCCACGATCTCAGAGGATATCGCACAGCCGCCCCGCGGAGTACGAGGAGAGAGACGGGATGGTAATGAGACGGAATGGGACGGCACGCAATTAAACAAGAAGCGAACATGAGGAACCCTTAACAAAACTAATTACTGGGGCAAGAACCCAACCTGCTCTTATTAAGCCAGATCTCCGTGTCCCTCCCCCCTCGAGCAACGATATTCGGTTCGGTTCGCACAATATAATTTTATGTAAAAGAATCTTCCAAAAGTATAATGGAACCTTTGAAATCAGTAACCACGCTTTGAAGATTGCAAAGGTTGTTAACCAGGCCGTGTAGAGGACCATCAACGCGCAATATTCATTTATTGAATTTACGAGGCGCTAAATCCTATTAAATAAATAACGAAACTGATGCTGTAAAACATTTTATTTGGATTTAATATATATTTACTTATTATTACTTTGAATATACATCCCTTTTAACTCCAAAAAGCTATATATATATATATGAATCATCCATTTTTTGCAACAGTGATGGATGTTTTTTCCATCAGCTCCTTCAGTATACGTACTGCTTCATCTTTGACAACTTCACGAGATTCAAGTTTTGTTCCTTTTTAATGAATATTGATGAATTATGGTTTTTTTTTGCTTATGATGCTATAAAGAATATGCACTACTGTTATCAGGCTCATTTGGATACACGGATTCGATCTCTGGGACTCCCCGTTCCTCATTATGTTTCCAATTCACTTTCATTATATTGTCACAAAAATGTTCCTCATACTTGGACCGAAATCAATATTCCGGCTTTAATTCCAAACTGTTTGAACATCAAACCGCTTTAGTTCATAACCTTCCATCCAAACCTATTCCTGAAAATCCTCCTAGGCATCTCGAAAGAAAATGGCCAAGGTAAATTCTAAATTAAAATATTTATTGAAAGCTTGCTAATGGCTAGTTTCTTCATAAGCTACTATTTTTTTTATATTCTTAAAATAAGCAGATTTACTAATTGTAATTTATTCATATTTTTGTAAATTTCAATAAAGGAATTAAAAAAAAAAAAACACTAAGGTATGTGCTTTACATTACATGATAGATAAACATCGAAAAGGTGATGTTAATGAAATGAAATATAGATTATAAATAATAGCTCGTTATAAAAAGGATGAAATGCCGAACATTTTACTCGCCTACAATATGCAGGTCCGATTTTTTTTTTTTTTTTTGGGGGGGGATATTTTAATCTATCTGTGAAAACACTTGAATTAATCGACTCCAGCCGACTTTTCCCGAGCATTACACATCGAAGAGCTGATGGCTCAATGTAAATCACTCTTCACTAAAAAGAGTAAAACGCGCCTAAAGAAATCTTCACTTTAAAAAAAAGCTCTGACACCAATAGAAGCCTTCCTTAACATCGTTAACGAGGAAGCAAGAACTAAAATAACAATAAAAGGCTTAGCGAACCCGAAGGTTCGATGCCGATACCTCCAATCGCTTATTACACACCTCCTCCACCGTTCGCCGTCCAAACCCAATTCCTTCAGATCGGCTTTAATGCAACTTTCCCACATTCGCTTCGGTCTATCCCTGGAACATTTACCAGTCGGCTCAGTAAATATCAACTTTTTAGGAATTCTTTCGTTCTACCGTTATCTACGTTAGATCATGGTTTTATTTATATTAATTTTTAAGTTCCGAGACAATAGGAGTGAGCTAAGTAGTTTTGTCAAAGAGAAATAACAAGCGTTTCCCGCCTTCAGCCAACCTTAATCTCCTCTTCAATTTCGTTTTTCCTAGTTATCGTAGACCCTAGATACCTAAACTTCTCTACGTGTTCAAACATATTCCCATCTATATCGATATCACCAGCAATATCGCCATTTTTTAAGCTAACCATATATTCTGTGTTATCCGTGTTTATTTCGAGCCCTAGTTCTTTATCGGCTTCCATAAATGTTTTCGTATTTAGCTTTATAGTTTCAGTGCCATCACTTAACAGGACCAAATCATTCGCATAACCAAGCACGAGTGTTGTCCCACCCATATCCAACTCTTTTTTGGAACGCGTTACCTCCCTTATGCCAAATTTAACAGGACAAGCGAAAGTGAATCACCTTGTTTTAAACCTCAAACTTTTGGGACAAATTATTACCAATTCTAATTTTATTCAGTGTTTCCGTCATACACATCCTGACTAGATTTACTATTTTTTTATTACTACTCGATTAGAATATTATACAGTTCTGGCGATCGACAAGTGCTAAAAGAAAAATTTAAATATTAATCACTAAATATTAACTTTGTCTGTCTATTAGTTATTAACGTGTTTGAAAAAAAGGGAAAACAATCTTATCCACTCCGAATGACGAATCACCCTCACCACCTTGCTTCCTGATCTTAGATGATCGGAACAAAAAATACAGACTTATAAATTCGATTGAAGACGACGTCGACGCACGTAGAAGAGACCCAAGTTCCAATGCAGAGCAATCGGCACAGCTCGGGAAGAATTGACAATGCAAATATTGGTCTGTTTCTCTCCGCTCTTAACGACGCTGTATTTTATCAATTCTCATTCAAGCTGCATTTTGCCTTGTCTGAAATATTTCACGGGGCTCTAAGCCAATTTGTATCTCGGGGGGTCGCCACCTTCCACTGCCTTAGCTGATTGGGGCCTTCTTCAAGCTTTTTTATAAAAGGGCCCCAATCACATTAAATTATGATGTCGTTTCATGGAAATCTGCAAGATAAAATAAATATGATATAGCCATTCAGAGATGTTCGCAACGGAGACCTCAATGAATAGTTTTAGATCATTTAAAAAACGCTGCAAATTATTTCACAATGGTTTATTATATACAGACAATTATACATCTAAAGTAACATTACCTTCATAGTTACAAAAACAAATAAATAAAAGGGCATTCCAATTATTGGACTAAACTTTATTTTTTAATCATTAGTATTATGCTAAAAAAAAAATAGCATTTACTTCAGTGACACATTCAAAATTTAAAAACCAAACAAAGGATATAACATTTGAAGTAGAACATATTAAAAAAACTGGAGACCATATCTTTGTTCCTAATAGTCCGATATTAACGATTTTTTTATTTTTAGGAAATTCCGTAAACTTTTAGATAACCAATAACCAACAATATCAACAAAAAAGTGTAAACTTTTTGAGTTATTCGGATTTTAATTTTACCATCCCTCGTACATTTTTTTCCAGTTTTTTTTTTCGTTGAAGTATATTATATAGATAAATTTAAAGGGCGTAGAGAAAATGACTTTAGCGAAGTTTCATTGAAATCGGTACATTCGTTTAGGAGCTACAGTCTACGGCAACGCAGGTTTTTCGGCCGCCATTTTGAAATTAAAAGGCGCATAGTAATGTCGATGAAGGAGGATCATCCTCGGGTGATCTCTGATTTTATAAACAAATTCGAAAAAAATCGGTTCAGTAGTTTCGGAGAAAATGCGCGAACTGCGTACTACGGAGTGTACTAGTGTTGCCCAAAATCGGTCTTGGTCTTGCGCTTTGCAAGACCAAGACCAAGGCCGCCTAACTGTTGCAAGACCAAGACCCGGACTGGTAAAAAAAAATCGATTTTTAAATAAAAATTACGGCAAAATAGTTACTAATACTTGACAATCTTAGTTACTATATCTTAATAATTGGCATAACCAATATACTTTGGCATTTAAGTCTTCTAATTTTTCTTTCGTGCTTAGTTAGGTTTCTCCAATCTAAAAAATTACAGTAATATCTCTATAGTACTAAGCTAATAGGTAACTGCAAGACCGTTGCGAGCCTCTTGCGCAAGACTAATACTTCGACCAAAACTGAGTTTGCAAGACCAAGACTCGTCTCGGTCTCGCATTTGGGCAACACTACGTACGGCGGACGTACAAAAACATTTGTATTCGCGTTTTTGAATTCTACGCATCTTGAAACGTGAACCCTCAAATTCTGAGAGGGGTTTAAGTTTTTGAATATTTTGGTCGATCACAATGGCTGATTATTGAAAATAATAATAAAAAAAAGTTATTCATAACCATTATAAAAATCAAAATCAAAATAGCTTCAATATCAAACTTTTGACATTAGCCAAGTAAAATTAATTCTATAATTTTGCTTTTTTATATGAAATGTTCCACAAATACGACCACTAACAGACACTCGCCAACACCCAGAAATCGAGAAACTTCTGGGACAGTGACCCCCGAATTGCAGGACATCCAGTAATGGAACCATATTTCGCGGGCGGATGCTGCGGAAGAAATATATTAGGAAGAGTTACAGGAGAGGAACAAGTTACTAAGTGGCAAGTTGTAACCTCTAAGTGCTACAGGCCTTAGTACCTCTAAGCATTAACTCTAAGGTAGCCATTTTTATAATTGACCATTTCTCTTGTATATTGTTAGGCCTATCTTTCTTCGCGGGCTCATATATTCCGAGCATGTTCCATGTGTTTTGCATTTTGAGACTGGGATCTTAAAATAACAAGGAACTAAATACATTACCATTTTATAGAGAAAGCTAAATAATTAGATTTATTAAATTACCAGTAGGTCCGTGCGAAAATTTGCACATTCTACTATTCAGTGATTAAGTAATAATAAAATAAACGTATAAATAAAATGCAACGCATCATAAAATAAATTAATTGTTACTAAATATAATTGACAAAGGAAACAATAATTAATTTAAAACATTTTTAATGTTCGGACTACTTTATATTGTAACAAGGGCCTTCAGCACACTTATCCTGTCCTACCTTAAAATACCCAAAATACCCAAGGTAAGAAAAGGTATAAACCAATCTCTATCGCATATATATAAATATATATATATATAAATATAGTAGTTGATTAAAATTTCTTAGAGAGGGTAAGAAAAAAAAAAGAAAAAGAAAAAAAAGACTAGTTTACTCTATTTTTTCTAAATCTTTAAAACTAAATCTATAACATAAACTGAATACATAAACATACTTACTTAAACCGATATGGACGAACTCATCACAAATATACGGCATCGCTAAAAAGACCCACCTACAAAAACTTCAAATCTTCCAATCAAAATTATTGGGACTCATAACAAAAGCATGCATGATGTGTTGGTCGGGGGTGCGGTCAAATAAATACTACAAACTAAAATAATATTTTATTGTTGACGCCGAAGTTTCGATCCACTGAAGGTCTTCGTCAGGGCTACAAAATATAAAGATACACAATGAAAATGAAATAAATGTATTCATATTATTTATTTGACTGAATTCCTCCCTTCTCCCCGACCAACTCCTCCTATTATAATCACGGTCAACCATCCCTAAACGATTATAGTAATTGTACCTAGGGGCATTTATTATATTTAAAAATGATGTTTTTTCGTAGCCAAAATGTGACCAGATTTTATTTATTAACATAAGATAATGAAAAAATTAGTTTTTTAAAATGCATCACAATCCAAATTCTATTTGGAACTTTTAAAAATAATTTTTATTTTAGAAGATATGGAGTGGAAAAAAAAAGTGACCAAAGGTACAGGTATTTCCCCTACTATAAATGTTATATATGGTACTACTACATGGTACTTATACTAAGAGATATTCTTCTGTACTACACAGGCAGCCCTCACACAGCAGCTCGACGGCCCAAGCCCTTATAAGGAACCCTTTGAGGCAAAGGAATGAGGAGAATCAAGAAAGCGGTCCCTGATTAGCGGTGAGGTCCGAGCAGGTAAAAATGCTCATTGGTATTCGCGGCCGAGCGCTGCTCGTTAGTGAGCGATCTCCTGCCCTCTACCTCTACCAGTACCTTCGTCCGGGTTGGAGTCTCGCGGCGAATTAGGCAAACAGTCCTTCTATGACCTTCTACTTATAAGCTTATAATATCCTATATTTTGATTACGTTTGATATTGGTCAATCAATATCTCCTGATATGAAGGCAAGGTGGTTAAGATGGGTATATAGCTCGGAGCAGTCGATGAGGAATTGCCTAAAAAATAATGAATGCTAGATTAGTTGACTAGACCCCAAACCAAATAGTACACTACTAGTACGTAGTATTTTATAACAATAGTAGGCGAAATACTCACACAGCATATTGTCATCAAATAGTAAATTAATAAGAGAAGAAAATAATGCAACGTATCAAAAGATAAACGATTTAATTGTTACTTTATCGATAAATATAATCGACAAAGGAAACCAAAATTAAATCAAATTTTCATTTTTGTTTGGAACCAACATGTTTACAAATTCTAATAAGCTGCATCTTTGCTAAAAATTGTCCGATTTTGATGACTTTTTTTTCATTTTGTAGGGAATTTCGTAATTTTTTATATAATCATGGGCCTAACCAAGGGAAAAACTGTGTAGTTTTTTAGTTATTCGCAAATAAAGTTTGTTTTCTTTCATAACTTGTTTGCCTGAATTTTCGTGGTGATTGGACTATTTTACGCGCCTGAAGGAGAAAGAAGCCTTCGAAATTGGTGGCTCAATCTTCAGATTTGGTGAAAATTAACGATTATATGGCTTGCCGATCAAAAACACCGCCGATAAATAATATAAACTCCTCCCCTCTCGATCGTAGAAACTTCTAGTCGACGAAATGAGGCAGTACTACAATTAACGCAAGGTTATGTGAATGGGAACCCTATGCCTTGCGTTTTCTCAAAATAGTACGTTTTTGGGCTTAAAAACGCACGATCCTCCGGAACTATCCAGGCCTTTCTGTACGCACCAAAATCTTCAAGATCCAATTTGTCCCGTATCGATCTACAGACCTACCACCGTTCCAGTATTGAAGCCTAGCAAAACGTTTGTGTCGACTTTATTTATTTTAGAAAGAAAAACAAAAGTGGACGATACGATTCGCTAACCCTACGTGAAATTCTGAATCCAACGGTAACCCATTCATGGCATTTCACCATGACAGGAATTTATATCTGGTACAAACCGATTTCGAGCCTTACTGTAATAATATATTTGGGGATAATATACTCAACTTTTTCCAGAACTCCACAACTATACCATAGGGGATTTTTGTCCTTTCCTAAACCATAAAAATACCACGTACATCCTCATATCATGTGATAAATCCCGAAACCAATAGTCCGGAATGAGCCAATTTTCATGGTAACTTTGGGACAGGGGGTAAAATTTAGTCTGTGGTGATTCTGTGGTAGATTCAATGCGTTGATTCAGTCTGCAAAAACCTGTAGGCATGTACTGCGCTACTACTTTGTACCAAATGTCCAAATTTAAACCATTTTAAGGTATATATTTGCATTGACAGTTTATTATATTAAATTAAAATTTTGTGAAATGCAAAAATTATTTTATGTAAACCCTCGCTGGATTCAAAAGCCTGAGGGGCTCATCCAAAATTTTGTCCATAACCTTAGCAATATGGACTACGCCATTGTCCTATTGATACCATATAATTATCCCTTTTTCTGTACCTGCTTTACGAAAACCTAATTCAGACCAAATGACATATTAGAAACATACAATAGTGAATAGAATGTCGATGCCAATTTTTTTCTTATTTTAAACCAGTAATTAACAGCAAAAAAAGATCAACATGTCTTACTCAATCACAAACAAATTCAGTATATTCCAAGTAGTCCAATTAATTCAAAAATTAAAGATAGATCGTCTGCACGAAATCTTTGAACTTCCCACGATTCAACAGTTCATTCTGAAACGACACGTAAAATTTATTGACTCTTTGAAAGCACTTCCAAATCACCTTTTCAATAGGCTAAGTTCAGCACCGGCTACAGTTCTATGGCAAAGCTCAGTCTTCTGTAAATCTTAGATAGTAAGTTAGTTATTAAGTAGCAATAAGACACTTATAAACACAAAAATGGATGAGCCCCATCACCTTTACTGATACATTAATTAATTATTGTTACAACAAAACATAAACACAATTTCACTAAGGCCTTAAAATGTAACACAGTTACAATAAAAGGCGTTCAATACAAAAATAAATTGTTCAAAGTATTATATTATTGGGATTAAAAAAAACATATGCTATCTCAAATACAAAAAGTGTAATAAAGTCACATTCACAGATTCAGCCTCCGTTTGCCAATGCCTACAAAATGAAAACAGAACCTCCAATTGCAGATTACATTATGTATAAAATTCTTGATTTAATTGCCACATTAACTTAAATTAAATTAACTTTAAATTTTCACTCCAGTGGGTACCAGGGCATGTGGGTCTACATGGAAATGAAAGGGCCGATTAAATTTCTCGAGATACCCCAAAGCAATTATAATTAACTTTATAAATCTCTAAAACAGACATTTTTCGTTTACTAAGCAAAACAATTGTTAATGAGCAGCATACTTTATATCAATCAGAGTCTCAAAGCAAATGGAGAGACCACTATTCAATACACATAAGTTTTTTTTTAAACTGTGGTTCGCCTCTATCGAAATATGAAGTTAGAAAAGAATTGAAATGACAAATATAATTTGGTTGAAAACCAATCATGGGAATAGAAATAAATTCTTAAAGTTGATAAAAATAAAGGCTAAACCGAATTGTGAGGTATGTGACGAAATCGAGGATCCACAACATTTAGGGGGTTATCACTCAATATCTGTAAAATCATAAAAGAGCAAAATCGATAAGGACTCAATCAATCTCCTATGACTAAACAAAACAAAATTCCTATAAAAAACTAAATGATGGCTTCAATAATTGTGGATTGATGGTTGAATGTAATGAATAATTAAAGAGAAGATTGGTTGAGGTGATCAGTAAAAAAAAATAAAAAATAAATAAATTACTAGTTGGCCCGTGCGAATAATTCGCAATTTTGTTTAGTGAAGAAATAGCAAAACAATTTTGAAATAAGTAGATCCTATGTATTAAGTAAGGAAGGAATTAATATCTTTTCCTTGGTCGATTACAATATACCATTTAACATAGTAGACCAAAATATTTGTACAAATTGCTTTGCTAGGACCTATTTTTAAACGCTGACTGGAAAGATAATAAAGGTAATAAAGACAAAATAAAGCCTCAAGTATGAGATTTTATAAATTAATAAAAAATAAAATGTAAGAACAAAGAAATGCCTTTAAGAAATAACAAAGTTAATATATCAGCCAGGAAAAAAAGTTTAGTAGACTATTCTACTCCTCAATGCAATATCTTTAAAGAGGAAGACAAGTATACCAAAACTAATAGACTGTATTTTTGTTAATAATTGTCCGATTTTTACATTTTTTTTATAGGTAATTTAGTACTCTTTCTAATTATTATGAGTACAATTGCAAAAAAAATTGCATACTTTTTGAGTTATTCGTAAAGAAAATTTTTTTTCCTTTATAACGTTCTTTTCCAGAGATTTCGGGAAGAGAGGACTATTTTTCGCATGTGAAGGAGAAGAATATCTTCAAAATGAGTGGTCAATTTATTGGATTTGATGAAGTTATGGCGTACCAACAAAAACAAATGGTTGCCTGTAGTGAATAACTGAAACGAAAGGTGGTTGGTGTGATGAGTCAAATTGAAATGGCAAACAATTAATAATATCGGCAACAAGAATAATCAAACTACGATAACATAAGAAATAAAAAAATACAGTTTTAATAATTGAAAAATATAAATTACTAATTAAATAAAGAGAAGACTGATTGGAGTAATCTGTCAAAAAATAGTAAAAATAAATAAGTATATTTATAAATTATCCATATAAATCGATAAGGACTCAATCAATTTGCAAAATAAAAATAAATAAATAATAAAAAACATAACAATAAAAATAAATTTACTCATTTATTTTTACTATTTTTTTTTCTACTGATCACCCCAACCATTCTTATCTTCAACTATTCACTATAGTTAGATATCAATCTATAATTACTAATTAAATAATTGAAACGATTGGAAAAGATAAATTACTGGCAAAATATGATTTGCTTTAAAAAATGGGAATCGTCAGCTTTTTAAAAAATTTCCAAATATCATTTTAAGAAAATATTTATGGTTATAATTTTTGAAAAATCAATGGATTCGTCTTTCACCATATTTCTTGATAAATTTGATAATTTCGTGGAATATTCTGATCACTGTTATCGCTGCATGCTCCAATGATTTCGCCAAATCGATTCCTGCGGTAGCCAACTTCCCAGAAAAGCCGAAATTGTAAATCAGCGTTATCTATTCCGATTGGAAGAGATTGGAACAGCTGGCTGGTGCGGTGGTATCACCTGCGACCTAATGGCCTTACTATTTATCTCTCTTTAATACAATGTGCGATTTCGGTCCAACACATTATCCCAGTGTTAGTCCCATTTAGATCAGTAGGGCAGTCAGGTTTTAAAAAGCTGCACAATGAGCAAGATAACTGATATTCGTAAACCATTTGAGAAGAGACTATTAGAAAGAGTTATTTTAGTGATATTTTCTTCAGTACAACCCGTCAAATCAGTGACTACAACTAGTTGCTACAGTCAACATAAAAACGCATCTCTTAGTTCTTACTATTGTCATTATTTTTACAATTTCATTTTACTTTATTTTTTTATTTATTTCTTTTCTTCATATTTTTTTATTTTTTTACCATCACTACTTATGTTTCTCATACCTTGTTATCTGGTTATTTTCTTAGCCCTGATGACGTACCTGAACTTCATTTCGAAACGTCGGCATATGTAAAAATAAATATTATCATTTATTTTTTGCCTTCTTTTTTGACTGACCACTCCAACTATTCTTCTCATCATTATCCACGACAGTCAACCATTTACCAATTATAAAAACGCATCATTTAGTGATTGTGTACAAAATATTTTAAACCATCGAGGACAGAAACTATACAAATATTTTCTTCATTTATCCTGAGGGATTTTTTTATTTTCTAGGTATATAAGTAAGACATAATTTCAACTTAGTAAAATCACAAATTTTATATAAGGAAACACACAGCATACAGAGAAAAATAATAGCGTCAATCTTCATTATTAAACATAATAAAACAGCTATTAATTTTAAAACCGATGCGTCTAAAATAGGGAGTCACTATGCTTATCTTATAAACAAATTAGATATATAAAAATAAATAAAAGAATCGCAGTTTGACTCCTTGCTTAAAGTTTAATTTTCAGGACTGGCTAGGCTCTCCGTAGACGAGACTAAAATAGGATTTCCAGGTAATATATATTCAACATTGAAAATAATAAAATACATATAATAATAGTAATAATTAAATAAATAATAACTTTAAAATTACTACATTTTTAGCAATAGGACAATAATAAAACAATTTAATTAATTGGACAAGTCTTATGGAGAATAAGATGATGCAAAATAAAATAAAAATTAAATTATTGTTGTTTTTAGTTGTATTAATAAATGCTATATTGTTCATATATAATTGTTAATAGCGATATGCTGTAATTTATAGTATGAAGATGGGATATAAGTGGATCCCGAAACGTTATGATGTAATGATGTAATTGAGTGGAATAAATCACTGGGAAAAAATATTCTTACATATGTATCTATACAAATATCTTCACAATATTTCACTTTACAATAAATAAATAATCATTAATTAATGAGAACAACAATAAATTGACATTAGAAATATAAGTCTCAGTAGCCTCATAATATTTATTATTAAAAAAACCTTATTTTTGAAGTGAAAATTTATTTAGACGCCTTTTGCATTTTCTTGTGGGTAGTGATTGAGACTGAACCGTCATGATCGGATGTGTAACGCTAATTCGGGGAAAGACGGCTCAAGTCGACTAATTGAAGTGTTTTTGCATTTGGATTAAAATATCTCAGAAACTAGAAATCGGACCTGCAAACAGTAAGCGAGGGAAATTAACAATATTTCATCCTCTTTGTAACGATATTATTCAAAAGACTACCTTAACGCTACACCGCTCAATGGGACGAGTAAGAAAAAACTCAGGACATCGGATAAATTAATTTTTATTTTTTGAATTAAACTATTCAATAAAAACAGTGACAAATGTATATTGTACCAACTGAAAATATTTTCGGAAACTTCGCGAATAACACAAGGTATCAATAAAACAGTTCATATAGATTTTGGAGTTCTAAAAAATAAAATAGATTTAGAAAAATTACATTTATTACATTATTACATTTATTTTATTTTATTGTATTTATTTTTATTTTATTTATTGTATTTATTATTATTAAGTTTCTGTATTATTTTATTTTTATTTTTTATTGTAAACAGAGTGTGAGTGTGCTTTCTCTGAACACTATTATAAATGTCCTTGATGTGACAGAATGTAATATTTCTAAATAAATAAATAAACAAGAAAAATTCAAATATATGTCCCGAATCATCTCTTACTCGTCCCATAGTAAGCAAAAAGGGAAAAAAAGTCCCTCTTATATATGCATATATATAATGAATATAATCCCTGAAGAAGACTTGAAAAGTTGAGTTGAAACGTTGGCTTGAAATAAAATAGTTTTTCCACTCTTTAAAGGTACTATTTCGCTGGCGCGGTCGACGACAGCGACCGCTATTCCACGCTGCCAACCGCTGTTGGCGTACCTATTTCGCTGAAACTGCTCACTGGGGTTGTTATAACCTGCCTATAACCTTCGAACATTTCGCTGTATCTTCAAAGATAAAAAGATAGACATAATATAAGAATAAAAATGAACATCCTATAATAATGAACATCTCTGACTACCGCTTTTTTATTTGAGGAGGAAAAAGAAGAGAAAATGTTGTTCATAAAGAGAAGGAATATCAGTATTTCGATGTGATGCTCATCATCAAAGTCCCTCTGATATTAGATATTATTAGTTTGAAAAGTAATAGTAATTAATACATAATTGATTAGTAATAAATATCATATATTTGTAATTAAATCCCAGCAGGCGATGTTTTATAGTTTTATCAATAGTAATCAGTAAATCACCACTTTAATTAAAAAATACAAATCGATTTTTCAATATGTGGATTTTAGTATTTATCTGACAATAAAATTTGTTGGATTCTTTATTTCATTTAATATCGTTTGGATTTAGGTATATTTGTATTTCGTTGTAAAACATTGCTGGTGGAATAAATAAATAAATAATCTTGTTACTTCAACCATAAAAAAATAATTTACTATTGCATTGTTTCAGTTTTAAACGATATTTTTTATAATTTTGCCAGACTTGAAAGAAACATAGGAAATAAAATGTATCGACGTGACTGTTATCATCAAAACAATGCTCTGATATGATAACATAACCTACAACCGCCAACAGCTCCACTGCTTCAAGAGGAGTCAGTACGAGCAGCTTAGATATGACGTCATACCTAGACTACCGAGCAGCGCCAACGAAATAGGTTCCTTTCTATTCCACTAAAGCAGTGGTCAACCGCGAGCAGTCGCGGTCGTGGACCGCGCCAGCGAAATAGTACCTTTAGACTTTTTATGACTGCCACCCCAGACCATCCCCTTACTCAATATTATATCACAGTCAACCATCAAGTATTCATTTTTTATTTATTTATTTATTCTTTATTCTAATAAAATGAGCTCAACAATTCTTCGTATCATTTTATCTCTAAAATTCTTGTTTGAATTTCAAGTGATGACTCCATAATGTAATCTGTTTGATGTTTATAGAATAATGATAATTTTACAAATTACTTTTGTCAAACTCAGAGTATTTTTTATTCAATAATGCGAATACCTTGCAAATGGTTTCCATCGTCGATGACAGCAGAACCCCAGGTAGATCCGGAATAGACCTACCTGGCTTTAGGCTCGGGCGGACTCGATACTTCTGTTTGAAAATTGGATAAGCCCGGCCTCGAGGAAGAGTGAATAAGAGATAGCTCCGGGGCAGGGAAAAGACTCGGGAGCCGGAGCTGGATATTGTTTCGCGTCCATTCCTATTCCACGTCCATCGTCATACATATACAATGTCGCCTACCTGCCGCTCAGGTGGTCCAATTAAACCAACACGACGTCTTCAGCATGTATTTATTCAGAATTGCAAATGGCCAATTATCCGGAGTGCATCATATTCGGAAATCGAGGATTTTTCCGAGAATCATTATGGCGATTTCGATCGCACGTAGCCGGGAGTTCCGAATGCCTTCGAGTGGGAAAGTGTTTCGATCAATGGAAGCCGATAGCAAAAAAAGAAGGCCGCTTTCATACCACCGTAACTCTATTCCATGCTATCTCAGATTTTTTTTTATTATCAACTTTTTTTATGGGAACGAAGGAGGTTCCCATAAATAAAGCGAGATCTCTGGGAGCTAAACATGGGAGAGTGTCACCACATAATTTATATACATTAGACTTCACCGGATCATCACAGCCAAGACCAAGATCAGGACGGATAAGCGAATCTTAGCAGACAACAGAAATATTATTTGAAAATTTACACACAATATAAATAACAATCAGTTTGTATAAGTGGGGAGCTTGTTATCAAAGCGGACGTCTCCACGCGGACTAGAAACGGGACAGCGATATTAATATCAGCCTAGAACTATCATTACGATCAAAATATCATACTTGAAATATCGTTAGCCAAAATTTTTATCGATATTATAAAAAATTTTAAAATATGAACATCAATATAAATATTGATTCTCTGAAGCAATTATTCTAACTTCCTTAGTAAATTTAAATTTTTAGTTCCATCTTCGTCATCCTCAGTTTTTTCCGAGAAATTTCTATTCTACCAATTGATGCCTTCCATTCACCCAAACTTCGGATATAGAGAAATGTTAATTTTTTCTCATCCTAAACAGATTTCTTTGACGTTCCGTGTTCTTAGTTTGAGAAGGTTCTAACTAACAAATTTAGTCGAATTGAGTTTAAACAACAATTTATATTTACTGAAGAAGTAGAGTGTGTTGAAATTTCTTTTAAAGTAATCGCAGAGTTGAAATTTGTATTTCCTAATCCGAAAGAGCCTCGACTACGAATTTTCATTACGATCGAAAAATAATTGTTTTTTTTTAACAAATTTGATATAAGACAAGAATTTATGATACTTTTTGGAAAATCACAAAAAAGTGTCATAACATCAATATGCATAAACATTATTCCACGAAATTTGGAAGATATGTAGTGTTATATATTCTACACGAAACAACATAAATTGTAAAATAATTAAAAACTCCAATTAGAAAATACAAACCTGTAAGGAGTATTTACTTCTTTGGTATCTATCGACGTGTTAAATGAAAATTTATACTGGCTGGTAGAGAGAAAACTGTCTAGCGGTTGTATAATCATTGAATTTGGATAAAATCCTGAGGAGTTAGAGATATTTTAGTGAACGGTAGGTAAAAACATCATAATGGAAAGTGAAATCGTTGCTATGACGACTATCTCAGCACAGATCTTCTATGCTATATATTATTTCTAGACGTTGTTTTTTTTTTTGTTGATACGCACAATCAATTCATCATCAAATCCAATAATTGATCTCTCATTTTAAAGATATTCTTCTCCTTCGCATGTCAAAAACAGTCCTATCTCGCTGAAATTTCAGAGAAAAAAGTTATGAAAGATCAGAAACTTTATTTTCGAATAACCTACATTGTTAAATTGTTGAGCTACTACTCAATCCTAAGTAGGGATGACCATCGATATTATCGTAATATCGATATTTTCCTCTACTAGGCACTACATTATATATGAAACAGGCCAGATCAGTATAATTTTTTTCTGACAAGTACACTCATATATAATGGATTCATATAGCAATTTCCGAAAACGCTAGATTCAATTTTTTTTTTTTAAGTTTAAATATTAAAATATCAACAATATCTATAAATATTAGCAATATCTCTTATTGTGCATTAAATAATTACATCACTACTTCTCAGTGAATACTTTCTTTTGAAATATTCATGAGAACAGAAACTGACTGATTGACTTGATATGGTTAATCGATGCTTGGTTGGATTTATCAAATTTGTCTTACCTACCTTTTTTATACCTTATTTTACTTCAAATATTTTATGGAGTAAGAATAAAAAAAAATGATGGATGGAACTTTTAATACCTGGAACATACACTTTTTAGTGTATCATTAATTAATCAAACTGTAAAACATGTTCTGGATATGATATTCTTTATCTAATAGTGCTTGGATCACTGTGAACATCATTCTGTTCCTTCAAACAATTTCTTTATTATTTAATACAATACATAATATTATTATTAAGTATTTAATAGTTGACCATTGCATTATAAAAGAAGGAGATGGTCCGGGGTGGCGATCATAAATAGGCAAAATTGGAAAGAAAAAATAAGTTATTTTAAACTAATAACATTTTGAAGGAATAAAATGGTCCGGGGTGGCGGTCATAAATAGGCTAAATAGTGGCAAAACTATTTTATTAAAAGCCAACGTTTCGACTCGACTTAGCAGGTCTTCTTTAGGGCTAGAACGGACAAGATACAACAAGATATAGAGAATTGTGGAAGTTACATAATATTTGGGCAAAAATATTAACAATGTGAATATGCTTATTAAAATTATAAACAGTAACATAAATTCACCTGTAAGTATTTTTATTCTTCTAATTTTATTTACTTATTTATTTATTTTTTATTATCTTTTTTCTTTTCTTTCACCACATTCCTTTATGTCTATTATTTCATATTATATCTTATTTCCTTTCCTTTCAATCTCTCCTGTAGATCTGTGGAAATATATTCACATTTGCATATGTTATATGTTACACTACAACAATTGTTATCATCTATTTACTTCTGTTTAGGATCTTGTAACATAGCTTTTTATCTTAATATTATGTAACTTCTACAATTTTCTATATATTTTTGTATCTTGTCCGTTCTAGCCATGAAGAAGAGCTGCAAAGTCGGGTCGAAACGTTGGCTTTTAATAAAATAGTTTTGCCACTATTTAGCCTATTTATGACCGCCACCCCGGACCATCGTATTCCTTCAAAATGTTATTAGTTTAAAATAACCTATTTTTTCTTTCCAATGGCCACCAAGTATAATAAGCCAAGTATTGTGATCTAGTGGAATTTTAGATGTGTAGTTTTCAACAAAACTTTATATTTTAGAGATCAGTCTGTATGAAAAACACCTGATCGGTGTGTGTTGTGTGATTCGGTACCGCGATTATATGTTGTACGAGGGACTAATATGTACATCGACGAGCGATATAATGTACATCAAAGAATAACAGTATACATATGATGAAAAATGAAACGAAAAAAAAATTATTTCAGTTTTACTACTATGCCTATCCATACATCTCAAAATGTGTCATTCTCATATTCACACATATCAAATTCAAAACTAAACAACTCGTTTTATATTTATACTTATACTGATAAGATAATGATATAATATACATACGTTTATTCTTATTTATTGTATATATATTATTTTTCTGTATAATTTATTTTTATTTATTGTACATAGAGTGTGAATGTGATGCCATAACACTATTATAAATGTCCTTGAGACAGATAATATTTTTCAATAGATAAGTGAAATATATATATATACATACTGATAATGCATATAGTTTTATGAAATCAATGACGTCTAAGTCATCAATATATAGATTTTATATCAGTTTGAAGACGAATTCTTTTCAATAGAAGTTCTTTCCGCAATAAATAATAATAAAATAAAAAATGAGAGATCGGCTAGGGCTTGATAAATGGAAGTTACCTCGCCTCGACAGCTCCTCCAGTTCCAGACATCCCCCTTCCCTTCCTACTCCCGAAGACCAATTACTCCTGGAGGATGAGCTCCGTAGGATAATGAACAGAGAGACCTCCAATTAATAGACTTATTTAATTAAGGACCTCAGAAGCCACACCGCCAATATAAGCTACGTGTCATTCGTCTTTCCATTAGGATCTGAGTGCTCCCGTGTTCAGGAGGAGAAGAGGGGGTCCTTTAATATTTTTAATGAATTTCGGGGGTTTTTCATCCCCCCACTCCAATATCTTAAAGATGAATTAATCTCCATATTTTGCGGCTTCTATTAATAATCGTCTCAAGTTTTCCAATTACCTTGTTCCTTTGAGTTCCTATTGCCTTTTAATTACTTCCACGAGAGGGGAGGGTACGCATCTCGCAATTTTTTTCTGGGGGTTGCTGCATCTTCGATTCATCAAAAAAAGAAAAAAAAATTCTTTCATCTGATCTATTAGGGTATTAGGGATTTATTAATAAGAACACCCCGGTTTCTGCTATAATAACTTATATAAAAAAAAAACTTGTAATCTTTAATAATGATATTATATTTGGCATGTTTATAGTCCAAGATTTTTTTGAAGTAAATAATAAAGAAAAATTTATGAGAGCACTATCTCTTTTTATATAACATATCTTAAAAATATTATTACTAGCTAGGCGATTCAGAAGGTTCGATACCGAAACGCCGATAGGCATTGCCACAAATACAATCACATAGAACCTCTTAGTAAAAAAACAAAACAACCGCAAAGTTTAACAGGCCAATAATTTAGTTTTTATTAATTTTATTTTAAAATAAAAACATAAAAATAATTTTTAAAAAAATGATCACACAAGCAAGAGATTTGATTTCTGCCCAAAAAATGAAGGGATCGTTCAGGAATCCAGGAAATCATACGCGATTCAAGCCAAGTACTTAATTTACACACTTCTCTCCGTGATGGGCAATGCGTAAACTTGTTCTAACAGAAAGGTCACGTTATCGTTTCGCTCTACTCATCGGAAGCTTTCCATCCCATCCCTTTTAGTGATTACTTCGTTATTTATTTGTCAACATTATGTCTTATTTTAGGCTACTGGAGTGTCCAGAAGTATCTTATACCGCAACTTGTGCTATCAATATTTTTGAGAGGGGCATAATATGGCGTGTTTTTTGAATTTTTGAGGGGGAAACATTTTGGCGGGCTTATGCATTTTCGGAATGATGCTTCATACTAAGAAACAAGGGGAAAATATGGAACAGACCGCAGAAGGGTAATTGTATATGATCTAAGATTTTTCTAATTATATCTTCGCTTGCTCTGTTTTTAAGAAAAGGTGAGGAATAAAATATCTTGCGAGTGGGATAGGTTCTTGTGCTATCGGCCTTGGAAGGGAGGGAGATGGGGAGAAAAAAACACCTGTCAGGCCATACAGAAAAATAAGTATTTTTTTGAGATTTTGCAGGAAGTTCTGAGGGACTAAGAACTCTTTTATCATATCCCCTATTTTAATTCTCGAACCTTTTTCTAAAATCTATCTGGACATACTGAGCTTTGGGGTTCCGCAAAACACTCACACATAAACAAAATTCAAACCACACAATATAAAATAATTCGTTAAATCATCAATGTTCCTTGGTTGATTTCAAATCACACGATACACACAAGCATACCAAAAGTAAAATCCTACATACGCAACAAGTACACAACATTTCACTCTTCTACTCTCAATCATCCAAATACACTCGTTCTATCTCTATCTTCCTCCCTGTTACCTGGTGAGCCTCAACGACGACTAAAAAGGCAGTGGCCTAGACATCTTCAGCTGGCAAGTTAAGAAAATTTAAAGAATGCAAGAAGATAGAATAAACGCCAACACATTTGCTTGATGCGTTACAACGGAGTGGAAAATTTATTGGAACATAAAATAAAAAAATATCTAAAATATTGGCAATTGTTTCTGAACGAAACTGCATTATTTTAGGTACCGTAACGGAGCAACACATGTTTTTTTTTTATACTGAACTGAGAACAGACTATCATTTTACTAATAGAAATATAGAGGACGCGGCAAATTCGATATCTTTGAGGTCAATAACTATAAATTTAATCATGCGGTGAAGCATCGAATATTGTTTAGAACAAGGTCGGTAGATCTAACCTTCATCAAAACGGCAGGTATTCTTATCCTGATAGAATGTACCGACTTTGTAAAATTGACAATTTAGCTAGTTCATTGGTTGGTTTTTTTAATGTTATAGGAGCAAAACCCTAGGTCATTAGGAAAATGTAGACAATTTACGATGGGTGAATATTGAACCATAGCAAACATTCTATTCTGGTTGGTGGAGAGAGGGATGGCCTTAGAAGCTTTATAATCAACATAATTATTGTAAACCGAACACTATCATAATATTTGTGAAAATAAATTTAAATATATGTTGTTTAAATATATATATTATTTCTACTATAAACGATCTATTTAAGCCTACCAACTTTTGTTAACAATCAGCAAATGTGATAGAAATATATGATATAAATGACATGTGAGGCATCGGAAAGGAAAGTACTCAGCAGCATCTATTCCCTGACTTGTTTCAATTACTAAGGTTCATATATTAATTTTATTATTTTTTTTTCAAGTATATTTGAAAATATTTTAACAAAGCAACTGAATATATTATCTATTTTTATTTTATGGTTTGAGGCAGTATTTAAATAAATAAATATATCTTCATTATACAGCTTAAATATATATTGGGAAGAGGCCGCAGATAGGACCCTAGGAAGACCTGGACTGTAAATCTCTGGCGAGAGAACAAAGGAGGAGGGAGAGTATTTAAAGCGAATGAGCCCTAGAGCGCCAGATTAGAGATTAAGGAGGCTTTGTTCCTCCCGAGTGGAGAGGATAGGGAGGGTCTAGTCCTAACTGATCTCCAGGAGATCCCGGTGCTACTCGACTCCGGTCGGGGGAAGACCGGGACTCGGGATAGAAGAAACCATCAGTGTCCGAATTGGCTCAGAAAATAGGCTGATCCTTCACAGTACATACTTAACTTAAAAAAAAGTATTTTATGTTATGAAAACATATTTTTCATAAAAAGTTTTATAAATTAAAAACAATTTCAGCAGCAGTTCCTCAAGGCTTCACAATCATCCTACATTTGTTTTTGACAATCGTGTAACAGCCAATAACATACTCTATACCAGAGGTCGCCAAACTTTTTGGCCCACAGATTACATTCGAGTGGGCCATGACAACTGGTGAATAAACATCTTGTTTTATAAATGTCACATTAGCTGTCAAATAAGCTTTATAACATAAAAATTAAACCAAGCAATAAATGTTACAGTTGCCTTGAGTAAAGTCAAATCTACGGATTAAATGAACTCAGGCATGGAAAATAATTCTTCCAGTCCTATTTTGTTTACATTAGAACAAACCAAATATGAACCAGTATAGATTTTTATTTTGCTACCTATATTAGGTAAGGAAACTATTGCAATCGAGTCAAAAGTATTGCGGTTTTCGACGGATCTACTGCCTACGGTTTTTAATTATAATTTTACCACATTATAACTTTTAAAAAATAATTGCTGGTGGGGGGGCTATAACAGAACAGTAACTTCTCTTAATTTGTATTCGAGCTGCAAACGTTTCAAATAATTTTATTACTAGTCCTACCTATACTAGGTGAGGAAAGTATTGCAATCGAGTCAAATTTCAGATATGCGGTTTTTGACGGATCTATACGTTTCAGAGCTCATAGAGTCCGAAAACACTTTTATAGCCATTGGTCTGTCTGTCTGTCTGTGCCAAGATTTTCTCGGAACTACTGAACCGATTTTTTTGCTTATTTGTATATTTTGTAACGATTTGACTACTGATGTCTGTGACATAAATTTAATGCTCCATACGCAATGCCTGCTGTGCAATAAATGTAAAACATGTTTTTCTATAGACTGTAGCGCAAAAACGGCTCTAACGATTTTGATAAAAAATTTCTGTAATGTTCTAATAATTGGCCTTTCAATTTTCGTATATGGACTACATTCCCGAGAAAATACCGCAAAAAAATGTTATAAAGAAAAGAAAAATGTTTTGGGGCCTAACTCGCTAAGTTTATATTATACGGTAAAATTTACAATAAAAAATTTAAAAGGTAATTAAATTACCAACAAAACAAACAAAAAATCATCGGAATGGAACCAGTATTAGCGATAATACAGCATATCATATTTTATATTTTAATTTATTACTTTCCTACCTATACTAGGTAGGGAAAGTATTGCAATCGGGTCAAATTTTTTTTTTATGCTGTTTTTTTATAAATCACAATTTTTTTTGTTGCCGTTTATTTATTTTTTTTTTTTGTAAATTTACTAAAAAGTGCATTGATATATTTTTGAAAAATGAGATAAAACAATTCTGATAAACGAAAATGAACGTTACAACGCAAACACTCCATGATACATGAATTAGTAAAATTCTCAAATATATTTTCAATAAAATATGAAAAAAATCATAACTTCACAAGCTTACATTTAGGTTGTTAAATAAAACAAGTTTTAAAGAGTTCATTTAAGTTGAGACATTTTTGCTTAAATTTATTTGTGAAATTTTTGATTCCAGAACTTGCCTTCATTTCGAGCTGTACCACAGGTCTAGATCGCTTTCATTTTTTATATTTTACCCTCAAACATCATCGAAACTAAAATCACACCCCAACAAGTTCACTGAGGGCTGAGATTGCGGGAGAAGAAGCCCGGATCATAAAGAGCTCGGCTGCATAAAACATGGGAAGGGGCCCCGGGACTAAATGGGGCGGAAAGGCGAACCCCCTCGCGCCCTCCCCCCCGCACGGCGAGGCATGAAATTAGGAGTCGCTGCTGTAGCAGATGGACTGCTGTGGTAGCTCCCTTTGACGCTTCGGCATATGGTCAGCGGCAAGGAGAAAAGGCGGGCAGTACCGCGGGGCGATTGAGGCTGGATCATATGTCGTGCTTTGGGAAAGGGGTAATCTTCAATACTGAGCAATATTAGGCATTGAGCTATTAGTTGAACTACTTAGTGCGTGTTATAATGTAAGGGTAGCTTCGTCCGAAATAGGCTGGCAAAAAGTGCATTTATGTTAAGTACCGTAACGGAACAACACTTTGTTTTTTACATTGAATTGAGAACAGACCATCCTTTTATTAATAGAAAAGTAGAAAACGCGGCAAATTCGATGTCTTTGAGGTCAACGAATATATTTTTTAAATTTAATTATAAGGTGAAGCATCGAATGTTGTTCAGAACAAGGCCGGTAGATTTAACCTTCATCAAAACAGTAGGCATTGTTATCCTGATAGAATGTACCAAATTTGTAAAATTCACAATATAGCCAGTTCATTGTTAGTTGTTTTGATGTTTTAGGCACAAAACACCTAGTTCATTAGGAAAATTTAGACAATTTACGATGGGTGAATATTGAACCATAGCAAACTATCTATTCTGGTTGGGGGTAGAAAGGAGGGTGGAGAGAGGAATGGACTCTCCCAAGTAAGAATCTCGAGAGTAAATATTATTTATAAAAAATATGAGTGATAATTTATATAAACAACATAATTGTTGTAAATCGAACAATATAATTCATATATATATATATATATATATATATATATATATATATATATATATATATATATATATATATATATATATATGCTTGAAAAAAAATAAAAACGATTTTGTTTGAAATAATGCTATAATGGTAGAAGTCGTTTTATTAGACGTCAACAAATAGCTATGTTTACAAAATTTAACAGATACTATTTTTTTTTCTGTTGTTATTACAGACCATGTAGATCTTTTGCCGCCTTAACAAGCCTGCTCCATCTCTGCCTCTCTTGGGATATTTCTTTCCAGTTATCTGCACGTAGCTCTATTGCATCTTTGTTGATTCTATTTATCCTTCCATGTGTTCTTTTGTGTTCTATTAAGACATTCATTGTCATGTAGATGCTTCCAGATGGATTGCTATGGATGGCTATTGGAACCCATATTATGGATTATTGATTGATCAGTTCCTGTAAGTAGTTCATTATTGGTCTTTTTCTCCATGTGTTAGTATTCTGATCTCATATCAATCCGGTTATTGTGCGAATTTTCTCTCAAATCTTTCAAAAAAAGTTTCTAGGATCCTGGTTAGTGTCTAGTTCTCACAGCGATATAGTAGAACTGGCTTTATCATAGCATTGTACACCATTAATTAGAATTTTTTTGAGTTTTTTTAGGATTTCAATACCTTTGAAAGGGAGAAGAAACTTCTATTTGCACTAGTTATACGCATCTATAACTAATACGTTACTACGGATAAATAAATTATTTAGTTATTTAATTGGCCTCTACGCAATAGGGTAATTGGTAATCCTATTTTCATTTTATCCCGTTATTGGCAAGAAATACATTTAGATTTCCACAGTTCTTTATGCGTCCAGTAGGGATGCCAAGAAAGGAGTATGATCAAAATTTTTTAGTGTGGCATAAAGTGGCAGGTTTTTGAATTTTTTAGGAAGGCACATTTCGGCGGGTTGGTGAGTTTTGTTCATACTAAAGGACAATAGGAAAATAGACAGCAGTAAGTGTAATTCTATAACATTTACTATTTTTCAATTCTGACTTAGATTGCTCTGTTTTTTTTTTAAAAAATGAGCAATAAAATATGTTGGCTGTGGAGGGATAGATTCTGGCGTCATGAATCTTGAGGTGGATGGACATCTCAGGTATCCAGTAACATTTCTTTGACAGTTCGGTACATGTGAGGTTCATCTATTATGGGATAATACACTAGCATTGTATGTATTATACTGTATACACACAGTTCACTGTTTTAGAAGAACCACAACTGACGCAGGTAAATGGTTCTTGACTGTGGAGTAGTTAGCCGTGCGAAAATTTGCAGTGACCAATTCCAAAGCGTCACCAGATTATTTAGTCTCTTTTTGATGATTTTCTGTCTTCGGAAACTGTTTTGTTTGTTTTATCTGAACAAGTTTGGAGGGGTTCCTTCTCCAGGTCTCATTCGATTTTTCTATTACAAGGAATTTTCGCTTTCCTCACCCAATCCTCTCGAGGAACATAATCGATGGATTTTATCTCATTATTGTCATTCGAGCTATTCGTAATGCAAAGTCTGCCTTTTCATTTCCTTGTATACCACAATGGGACGGAGGCCAAATGAAATCTTTTACTAAATAAAGTTATTTATATACCAAAAGTAAATAGCTTTCAGTTTCGACTTTTCTCTCGTACTTCATCTTATTTAACATTTTATTATATGACATATACTAAAAGTTGGAGGAAAAAAATGCACGAAAAGTACAAAGTATAAAACTATAAACTTTTTTTTAAATGATGATCATTGGGAAGTTATTTAGATAAAAAAAATGTTACAAAAAAAAATAGGTCAAGATATAAGTACGATTGATCATGTCACTATAAAAACCAATCCTGAAATGTCATGGAGAGAGATATAGACACCGTATATACTCCATTAAAGATTGAAGAAGTAGAGAGGTTTCAAAAAGCTTTTCCTCCTCCGAACAGAAGAGGAAGAGGTTAGGAGGATGGAAACGACAGGGTGGATGTCAAAGAGCAAATGATTGCCGAAGAAGATGAGGAGTTAGGAGACAACCCCGGGACAAACACATCATCAATCTCCATCTCCAGCTCCAGCTCCAGGCAGTCTGTCAACCATCATCAGCTGCTGAGGTAGAGGTGGGCTGTATTCTGCTGTATAGTGTAGTGGTGAGGGGGAGAAGAGAGAGAGTCCCGAGGAGAAGGGGGTGAGGTGGGAATAGTGAGTTGAAGAATGGGGTTGTGGTAAATAGTGTTTATGGAATCTCAGTTAACCTCAATGACCACCACACAGTGGTCGTAAAAGGTATCAAAACTGCAAAAAATATAGGGAACTTTTAATTTAGGCAAGATTTTTCCATTTTTTATTTTTATTGAGTATTACATCAATCTGTCTCTTGGACATTAGTTATAGTGAGGTAGGATAACATTCACACTATATGTACAAAAAATATAAAATAAATAGAAGCAAAATAATAATCAAACGTAAATAAAATAAATAATAAAATAAAATAAATAATAAAATAAAATAACCTAAAAATATGAAAATTAAAACTATGCAAAAGACACATGCATACCGATATACACTATTGACAAGATGAAATAAGAAAAATCGGGATGTTTTATAGCATCTCAGGCCTTATAGATTAATATAGACTAAAACGAGTTTGGTAAAGAAAACTATTATTATTATTTATAATTTTTTTACTAATAAATAAGTTGTAAAAATGATATTTTACATGAACGATTTTGATGATGAATGATTAAATGATATTTATAAAAGATTATTTTCCGAATTAATCATAGGTATTTATATCCGGAAGACATAGATAGACACGAACAAAAACCGTTATAAGAGGAACAGAGCTAATCGGACTACAAGTTAATGGAGATAAAACAAAATATCCCAGTATCAATTTTGAATCACCAAATTTGTTTGTATTTATATTGAAACTGTCCTTCCTTATTTTCTGACAGTATATTTGTTTCTATACTTTTTCCCTAGTTTTATATTATGGAATAAATTACATTAGATATACATTTATTGATAAATAGATAGTATTTTAATTTTGTCCGTTTTTGATACAGCTTTCTTGACTGAATTTTCCAGAAAATTGCGGAAAAACAGAAATTTTAAATTATCAGAACACATTGATAATTTGAGTTTTTGCAGCTTTCAGATTACTGTACGTCTGTTTGAATCCGGGTAGAGCGGGTTGAAATTTATTTTGTGGTGGATCCAGGGAATAAATAATGACCTTCCCATCCTGGTTTCAATAGTTTTGGTGGTACCTTTAGAATAACCTTTCTCAAACCTCAATTACCATAGATCGTTCATTGAGAGGGTGAGAGGAAATTATCAATTCATTTGTAATTTTTATTATTTTACTTTTCTTTTTTTTTACAATGGCTTACTCATGCATGGATGATATATAAGAGAAAAAATGTGAACATGAAAAATTTCGATTTCACATTTTAAACGGGGTTACATGATTTAGGAAGGTCTCCTACACACGGATAACAAATATCGCAAAAAAGTTCTATGTGACTGTCAGGAAGAAATCAGTAAGATAGGTACTTAAAATATTTTTTTTTTTAGTAAACGGTTCAAACGATATTGATTACACTTAAAGTAAATTTAAATGATCTTTGATATCATTTAGATATTAACTATATTGAAATAGTTGACAATTAATTAATTAATTGAATGAGAAAACTCCCCACTTCAAAGAACTTTAGTAAATAATTAAGTCTTAGGTTACGATAAGGTGAAGGCATTCACGAAATTATGACGGATATTAATAATTTGATAAAAAGGAGAAGTCTATATCGTGGATTATTTCATGTTTATTATCAGCATTCAATTTTCTCCTGGACCATCTCCTTCTAGCAAATTATTATTATTATTAGTCTTTACAGTAATTATTTTATAAACTTACCATATAACCTAGATATAAAAAACGACATTCATTATTATTCAGAGAGATAGGACTGGGAATAGAAGAGATAAGAGATATTATTCAAATGAAGAAGCCTTTGTTTCAGTTATTGGCTGGGAGGAGATAGGATTCCTTTCATTCTTAATTTCCTCGCCACAGGCCCGGCCGGAGACAATTCCTTTGCTACAGTTCCTATAAGGACCTCAGTCTTGGACTGTACTTACTCCACAGTATCTATCTATCTCTCTTTATTCTGTTCTTTCTCTTATTATCTTTAAAGTGATTTATTTAAAATAAATTCGATAATATTGCAATGTTATCTTTATAGTTATTTGAGAGTATATTATGCCATGTCAAAGATTATTTTTTTTTTATTTGTGTTTTTTACAACTTAAGGATTCATATTCCCAAGACCCAAAAGCCACTGCTCCCTGTCCATCCAATCTCCTTCACGAAGCCCTCTGGCTGCCATGCTTTCCTCCACGTCCTCTATCCATTTCTTCTTTGGCCTTCCACGCTTCCCTCTTTCAGGTGGCATATAGTTATCAATTTTCTTTGGCCAGCGGTTCTCATCCATCCGCATTAAGTGGCCATACCACTTTAACCATTCGTTCCCGTTCAGGTGAAGGATGTTCTTTTGACACTCGACCTTGTCTCTAATTGCTGCGTTTGGGATCCGATCGATTCTGGATATGCCACAGCTTCTTCTCCAGAAATCCATTTCCACGGAAAGCAACCTATTTTCCGCCTTTTTTATAATTGTCCAAGCTTCTGATGCATAGGTGGCTACGCTTTCTACAAAAGAATGGTAGATCTTCTTTTTAGTTTCCAATCTTATTTCTCTACTCCATAGGGTTGAATTTATCGAACTTATTATACTTTCGCCATTGTTTATTTTATGTTCTACGTCAACTTCACTACCTCCCTTTGAAGATAGCCAGTATCCGAGGTACTTGAACTGTTGGCTGACATTGAGTGTCCAGTCATCGATTTCACGGGGCAAATTTGGAGCGTTGGAAACCATGTACTCTGTTTTACTTTCAATGATTTTCAGACCCCATCTGGAATACGTGTCCAGCAACTTAGCCTTTATGATTGTTTATATTGATATATCGCCCGTCAAATGACATTGTGCATCGTTAGAAAGATCTTAGACGATATTTAGAAAAGCTGGAAGGTTCATCAGGAATATAATAAGTTAAAAATTAGTAAGGCTGGACATATAAAAACAAAATTTGAGAAACTTAATTTTTTTTTATGTTTATTGAAAATATTACTATCCGTCTCAAATGAAATTTATAACAGTGTTCAGAGATCACATCCACACTCTATGTACAATGATAATAATATATATACAATAAATAAGTATAAAATAACACATACATACCTATATACACTATTTACAATCAGGCGAGAGAACTCCGAGCCAAACTTGCCCCTCCATCTGTGGAGGGAAAAGCATGACTCCAGGAGATCCCAGCACTTCTCTCTCAACCGCGTCACAGGCTCTATACCCAGCGCTAAATAAAACCTTGGTGTTCAAATCCCACTTGACCCAATTCAGAACACTAATCTTCCCTTCTTCTGCAAAATATTAGGAAGTTAAATCAAATATAGAGTCTCATAACTTTTTTTTTTGCGCCCCCCCAAGACAAATTCTGAACACACTAGAGGAGGATCACTTAATACTGTGTCGCACGAGGTACCATATACCCGCTCCTCCTCGTACCCCATCTGGACCATTAGGGCTGACGAGGGTCCGTCCTAATCTTTATTTAGTGCCTTGGAGAAGCATTAGATTATATTTAATTAGCCGACTTTTTCCACACCGGCTCCTTAATCCTCGAAGGACCAGCTGGGAGGTGTGCCACCAAAGTCCCTAAGTTACGATTTGTTAACGAGTTTTAAGCCGATTTCCAGAAGGAGAGGCCCTCGAATCCTTTCTAGGGAGTTATAATTGCCCGAGGAATATCCTGGAGGATCGAGGGAGCTCCAGCTCTTGTTTATGGGAGATCGCTCCCTTTAAATGGAATATTGTGCGTTACTGATAGCGCTGTAATGGGCAAGAAGGGGGGAGGCATATTGCTCAAGATTTACATATAATTGGCCGATCCAATGAAGCTGTTTGGCTTCACTTTACAAACTACCTAAGGTAAAGTTGGTATGGTATTTGATTAAAAACAAAACAAAGATGAAAACATCATGCCTTACTCCTCTACCACAGAACAAGCTTCTTTACATGGCAACACTAACGGATCCAGGATTTAATTTTTAGGGGGCCTTCAGCCCGAAAGTTTTTTTTTTTTTTTTCATATACATATGATGATAACTACTGTGGATAAAAAGAAAAAAACTAACTAGCTATATGAAATTTTCTTGAAGTCTTCTTATATGTAATTAAACGAACAAGAAGACTTTTAGAGGTAATTTTTTACGATAAAACATGGTGACATTTTATCATTTTGGGTAAAAGCCCGAAAGCCCTCACTCCCCTCCCCCCGTAGATCCGTCTGTGCATGCCAAAGATTATCAAAAACAAAGTAACACTGTATAAAAGATTTCACGATGAGATACAAACTTTCTAATTTAAAGCATACGAATAATAAACTCTGGTAAGAGACTCAAAAGAAGCTGGATGAGGTATCTCTTTAAATAATCACAAATAATAAAATCAAAATAGGTAGAATCCAATTGACACTATTCTTACTCAGGCCTTACACGCTTGCAAAATAATTGGTAGCCAATATCATTGACACGTGTGAGAACGAACATAGAATTTAATGGGAAAAATTCACTTATATTTTTAAAAAGTAAAATACATTTCTTAACAAAGAAACAAATCATTTTGATACAATTACTTCTTCCATTATTAAATGTAAAGTTTAATTTAGGAAAAATAAATCCGTTCGAAATATATGAAGAATTATTTTTTTAAAAAATCAACATTTTTCTAGTCTAAACTACATTCAAATGCTAAAATATGTTTATAATTCCGAAGATAAAATAGTGAACATTTCATTTGAGCTCAGAAACATAAACATAATAGGAAATATAACATACTTGTTACATCCAGTACTTCCACACCGTCAGTGCTCATACCACGCCCTGAAGATGAACCACATGGTTGGGTTAAATAAAAAATCAATTTTTTTTTTTAAAAAGACTGCGTCCTGATTATTCATCACCCATGATATGTAGAACGGTCGACTAACTTCTTTCAATATTTCAAGAAACATAACATTGATTTTTTTACTATCGAAAAACGATAAAATAAAATCATTCTTTATGACAGCTGATAATCATTAGATGAATGGTTTACAGAATGAATCCAACTATTTTTTAATTTTTTTTTTTTTAATAGGTTATCTAACACCCATCTAATATAATTTTAGAATGTCTTTAATTCGTAAACTTTCGATGCTACAAACATATAAAAATCAATCGTTGCGTAAATTGCTTAATAACCAAGATTATTGGATGAAATTTGAAAATACTTGCAGTGTTACAACTGTGTCACGAATTATACAGCAACATCTTGTGAGATGATATATAATAAGCTTACAGATTTTTCGATAAAATAATAATACAAAAAATTAATATTTTAGTTTTAAGTTTAAGGCCTAAAAAAAACAAACAGTGAATGTGGTAGCCCGAGACCTGTTAGGAAATATATACAAAAATAAAATATTAAAAACATTAACCTATTAATAATGAAATTGAATGTGAGACATTGAATGACGCAATTCAAATATAAAGTAATAAAGCTTAAGACATTTTTCTTCGATGTAATTCTAATTTTGTAAGACATCACTTCCTACATTTAATATTGTAATATTGAAGATGACAGATACCATTTTTAGAGTTCTGAGAAAAGTTGGCACATTTAATTTTTCAAAAAATTATTTTTTACATTTTATCCTTGAATTATATTTGTCATTTAATATTAAATATATTCTTTGATCAACAAAAAAATATGCAATATATATGAGAAGGAGTTGATCGGGGGGTGTGGTCAAATAAATACTAAATTATAGAAATATTATTATTTAATTATTATGCCGACGTTTCGATCCACCTTGCAGGACTACAAAAGATACAAAATATAAAAGTAAAATATGGTGTAAATAAAATAAATGAATAATAAGTAGACATTAAATAAGAAAAATGTGTCTGATATACAAATAATAACATGATATCAGAGATATAGTGGGTAACAATGTAGTTAAAATATCAAGTATTATATATATATATATATATATATATATATATATATTAGAAACAAATAAAAATAGAAAATAAGTTTAAATAAAAATAGAAAGCAACGGAGAATATAGTATGCAAGTTAAAAGTATCAACTATTGCAAATTCAATTATAGTATGTAAGTTAAAATCAACTCCTTATCCTATTATATCACGGTTAACCATCTCTACATCATTATATAAAATATTTGTGTTTAATACATTTTGAATACTATATGAAAAAGATTTATTCGAAAACACTTCAGCAAGAAAAGAAAAATATCCAGAAGAAATAAAGTTCGACAAAGCTCGTTTGAAAACGAAGGCAATAAGAAAAGGTGGCGGCTTCGAGATCGACCCACTACTGCTAACACACTTTACGACACGAAGAGGTTTCGCAGTCGGTCGAGGCAACTCGTAAAAAGAGATCGGATGTCGGAGGTGATGTGGCGCCGGCCATTACCCGAGGCGATAACTCGAAGGAACTCTGTACAAACTGGCATTAAGGACACCTCCAAGGACCTCTTCTCTTCCTGCAGGACCAAACCTCTGTCATTGCAACTTATCCTTAATGGATTCCAGAAGGATCATCAAATTTGTATAGCATCCTTTACACAGAACAGTTTGCATTGGCAAGATCGTGGTAGTTTAAGAGGATTTTATAGCCCTTGTTATTACAGCATCACTGACTTATATATTTGAATAATTAATTACCTACTTTGAATACCCAATTGAATTTGTAATTGCTTCTAATGGAGGAAGTGGAGAGAAATCATAATTATTTCATTATTATTTGACGAAGAAGAATTATGTTACCACTATTAGGCCCGTGCGAAAAATTCGCAGATAATTTTAGTGAAGAAATATTAAAACAAAATGGAAATAAGTAGTTCCTATGTATTATGTAAGGAAGGAATTAATATTTTTTCCTTATTCGATTACAATATTCCATTAAACATAATAGATCAAAATATTTATACAAATTGCTTTGCTAGGACCTAATTTTAAAAGCTGACTAGAAAGATAATAAAAGTAAAAAAGACAAATTAATTCTCCGATCATAGGATATTCTAAATGATTAAAAAAAATAATGTAAGAACAACCAAATGTCTTTAAGAAAAAATAAAGTTAATATAAAAGTCAGAAAAAAAAGTATAGTAGACTATTCTATTCCTAAATGCAATATCTTTAAACAGGAAGACATTATTTAGTATACAAAATCTAATAGACCGTATCTTTGTTAATAATTGTCCGAATTTTTCTATTTTTTTTTTTAGTTAATTTAGTAATCTTTTTAATTATCATGGGTACAGAGAAAAATGCATACTTTTTGAGTTATTCGCAAATAAAGTTTCTTTTCTTCTATAACTTTTTTCCAGAAATTTCGGAGAGATAGGACTATTTTTCGCCTGAGAAGGAGCAGAATATCTTCAAAATGAGTGGCCAATCCTTGGATTTGAAGAATTGACGAAGTTATGGCGTACCGACAAAAAAACATCTTTTAGAAATAATATATAGGATATCTATTTTTATGAACAAGTGTATTATTTAATATTATTTCTTTAATTATTTAAATAATTGTATTCTTTAAAAAATTTCTCAAATTCTAAATATAATTGATTGATTAATTTTATTTGATAATAAACGTTTCGGGCTCTTGGGAGTAGTCACACTTAAATAAGTACACTATAATTGTTCTAAAATGTTTATATATTTTTTAATTTTCCAACCACATTATCTGAAGTCAATTATTTTTATATCGTTATAAATCTTTTTGTAGTTGTATTGTATATATAAAATGTGATGTTTTTTTCTAACCACCTCACTTTTCTACTATACAGTAACCCTGGAATGGGAGTATATATTTCTACGTATATCTTCTTGCGACATAACCCATATTAAAATATATAATTGGTTTATATTATCAAGAAAAAAAAACCTGTTTCTTGGTCAACAGTTGAGCAGGGAGGTGATTTGACCAAGATCACTCTCAACCGCCAGATTTTCTCCTTAATTAACTATTTAAGTAGTATAGTTGAATTAACAATTAACAAAAGGAATTATAAAAAATTAATTTTTTTTATTATTATTTTTTTATCTTTTAATGTCAATCTGCACCAGTCGACGACTATTGACAATCAGTAAATGGCCTTATTAAAGTAACAAACTGACATGTCATGGGGAAGGATAGCACCCAGCAGTACCTCTTGTCTGCCTTGAATCAATTACCTCGGTTTGTTAAGGAAGGAGGTCTCTCATCCAGCTCCTTTTTAGTCTCCTCCTCGTATTGATGTCAGCTGAAGCCTTATCTCTGATTATTATGTTAGTATGTCCGTGTAAATTATTGTAAAATCGTTTGTAAAGAGTTCTTATGTGTTGTCCAACTGTAGACAGGAGGAAGTCGGTATGTAACGTTTGGTTTGTCACGTACTAAGGTGCTTTAGTTATATTTTTGATTGGAAAGTTTGAAGTTTGTGTAAGTTAGTCTTTTCAGCTATACTGTATATTTGCGAGGAGTAAGTACATATTGGTTCAAGTAAGTATATGTATGTATTTAGTTTCGCTATAGAAAGTTAGAGTCAAGTAAAATAGTTCATTTTGACATGTCATCCTTCTGTCAAAGGTAAGACCAAGGTAGTGTTCAGTGTCCGTCTGAGGACTTTGGTTGTTTTCGATAAAAATTGGATGGTAGGTATTTCTTCGAAGTGTAAATGTAATATGTTTATTGTGGTTTAGTCAAATTTCCCATAATTTGTACCAGTCTTATAATTTATCTAAATGATGTTGTAACATCAGTTCATAAATAAATTATGAATTAGAATATTTATAATTGTGGGTAAATGGTTGACTGTCGTGAATAATGAAGAGAAGAATTGTTGGGGTGATCAGTCAAATAAGAAGGCAAAAATAAATGATACTATTTATTTTGACATTTGCCGACGTTTCGACCTGAAGTTCAGCCCTGATGATGGCCTGAACTTCAGGTTGAAACGTCAGGAAATGTCAAAATATATATTATCATTTATTTTTGCCTTCTTTTTTGACTGAGCACCCCAACTATTCTTTTCTTCATTAGAATATTTATAATGTAGTATAATAAAATTTATTATAACAATTTATTTAATTAATATTATTAAGAAATGATTATTATTATATTTAGTAACTTTACTAATAACGTAAGTAGTTATTGTAATGTTTATGTGATAAAAAAATTGTATATACCAATATTTTTCAGTGAATCTTTGAGAAGGATTTATTGAGGTTTTTGCCGCTGGACAGGTGAGAACACGAACACAGCCAGAGAACAGGAATAGACCCTTATACAAAAACCGTAAGAGCATTAAGTGATTACGGTGGTTTGTCCAGCCCCGCCCTGCGGATCAAAGCACGACATTGCCATCGGTGCACTGGGGGGGGGGGCCCTTCCGGTCCAGTTGATTGAACCATAGAGGTCCGAAAAGAGAGGTCTTTGAGGGGAGGAGGGGGAGGTACGGTTCGCTTCGACCGCAGCCAACTCTTCGCATAGTTCCGTTCGACTGTTTAGTTCTGGAGAGCCCAGTGGTCGCTCTATGTGGAGGTTCGAATCTCGTTCCAAGTCTCCAATACTGAGTATTTACTGCATTAAAGAGGGTTCGAAAAGATATCGTTGTGATAACAGGCTGTAACAACGATGTGGTTATTGGAAAAAAAATGCACTTCAATAATAAAAAAATGTAATAATTCATTAACTATTTAAAAAGTTTTACCAAAAACATGATGCCTTGAGTTGACATAGAGATAATTCATCAAATTACTTATTGATTTTAGTTCCGAATTTAATTTTAATTACATTTTGTCATCAGGCGTAATCCTTAAATTATATATCATTCTATCATTTTCTATATCGTACGGCCATTATTATTAAAGATAGATGACTGACTCAATGAGTCAAATGTTAGGTTCCGTTTAGGAAATATTTGAAAATTTATTTCTAGAAATAATCTTGGACTCTCAGTTCTTTAACTTTTAATTCATTCTTCTGGAACCAGTCCATTGCTAGATATGATGAAGGTATGATAAAGAATTTTTCTTCTTTGAGATGGTGAAGTTCTTTCAGTTCCTCTCATACCCACTGATTTTTCCATCGAACACTTTACGTACATTATCGTCATTGAGATGGTTACTGGGATCGGGTGGTTATTTCAATTCATACAGCATGATTTATTTTTTCATTTTCGTTTTACCAGAATATTAAGTTTATTGTTTTGTATTGTTTAATGAAAATAGATTGTGGTTTCCTTATAAGTAAGAATAGACAGTTGGATATAACTTCAAGACTAATAAAGTTATTATAGTTATTTAGTAAAGTAATTTTAAAAAATGAACAACAATATTATTATTTTTATGATAAACAACCTTATTTTGATTGTTCATTTTTTGTGAGATTTTTTAATAATTATTACATTTAATCTATATATGCATTTATCAAAAACCAGTTTTGGTCTCACAGGATTTTATTTTACATACATTAAAAATATTTTATTAACATTTAATAGATATATATATATTTATTTTTTTTGAAAATCCCTCTTGGAGCCAAAACGTTATATAATAATTTATAAATATAAAATAAAATCCTTTGAGATTAAAAAGGAATTTTGATAAATACATAATATATATAGATTAAATATAATAATTATTATTTTTTTAGCTAGCAGTTGGAATTTCTGCGAAATTTATCTGTACTAGGAAGGAAGAAAATTATTGCAAAAATATTTAATGTCTCCCCATCATTAGTATTTTTAAAAAAAAATAATGTTATTGAGTATGAATACAGCCTGCATTAGTACTAGGGTCATAGTATTCATTCCCACAATATGTACATAAGAAAGGAAAATAAATGTAAATAACTAAAGTGAAAAAAAATATAGATAAATAAAAAGATAAAGTAATATACAAGATAAATAAAATAACAGATTAAAGCCGAATGATAATAAAATAAATAAAACAAATTCACAACTATGTACAATAATTATAAGTTTAAGAGACAATTGTGTCATTAACTATCCGGGCTAATCTAAAACAAAATAGGATACGTTGAATCTTTGATGGACTACTATAATTCATGGGGTGATAAGTTTCAAGATTAGTATGGAAAAATAAATAAAATATATATCTTTCCTATCTTAATCTCCGTGTTTGTTTATGGTTTACAATATCATTGCGTAGTGTATTACATATATAAATAATTTGTTTTCTTTTAATTTGTTTTATTCAATATTTTTTTTCTACTTTTGTCGCAATTTTTTTTCATACAATTAATTTAAAGCCCCTTCCTAATTGTATGTATCTATTTAGTCTTATTTTATATCTCTTATGCTCGGATAATATAACATTGTAATCCCGTTCCTCATCCAGTGTCATTAAAATATCTTTCCTAGGTATATATTTTGTATGCTTAAGCTATTTATGTTTTAACATCAAAAGTCAATACTTTTTATTTAAGTGCTTTTAATATTTTTTATTTTTTAGAGATTTTGGTCTTTCTTTCTATACATGTAACTTTTTTTCTTTTGTACTTTTTTTCTCAACTATACTCGACAAGTATAGTTGAGAAGATTTTATTTTATTTTTTAGTCATTTACATACTATTGTTTAAGTTGTTTTATGTATTCGTTGATTCTTTATTAAGTTCGTTTTTGGCCTGATATGTATATTTTCTTTTGTAACTGTTCATTATTATTATTGTAAGAAGACATCGTCCCAAAATAAAGTTTATCTTCTAAAAAAAAAAAATCTTTAATAAAAGTTTTTACATGTTATATTTTATATACATATATAAAATTAGATGTGAAAATCCCTATCAAACGTAGCAGTGAGAACTGTCTTTAAAGGTTTAACAAATTTAGTTTTAATTGCAATGGCGACTGTTGTTTAAATTAATATATTATAGAAGCAAAAGTTAACTTAGAAATTAAAAAACATCTCATCTGAGGAAGTAAAACTTCTCACTAACTTAAAAATAAATTTGAGAACAAGTCCAAAGCAAACACACCTCTAATCACTTTGAACTTGTTTTCACTTTGAAAACATTAGTTCTCATCAGACCTTTACACGTTCACTTCTTTCCCCCTTTTCCGTTTCAGGTGAGAATTGTGCCGGCCTGGGAGTCAAATATTTACCAGAGTTGGCAGAGAGCCCTCCATCAGCCCCGAGGCAAGCTGGGACCCTGGAGTCCGGAACCCGAGGGGGGGGGGGCCGAAGGGGGGCTGAATATTGAAGTCGGGGGTGTCTAAGTGCCGGAGTGACTTTTTACGGGAACCACCTCAGAGACCGGACAGTAAAACCTGCCCCATCATTGTACATCAACTATTCAGGACGTCTTGTTAATAAAAGACAGTCTCCTCTCTGCTAAACTGTTCTGAAGGAGGTCTTCTTTCTCTCCGTCTCCAGGGGATCGGCCTCTACGGAATGGGTCCTCCATGGAAGTGTCTGTCTTATTATGTGTCAATATTACAACAACTGAAGAGAAGAAATAACTGGATCTTCTCCAACTGGGATCCAAAGGTAGTGTTTGGGAGAGGAACTATCGTAATGGCTACACAATTTGGGTAAGATTAAATTGCGCTGACCACCAGCTGCATGATAACTAGAGATGAGTTGAGTTAGAGACTATTGAAATTTTGGTACGATGTTCTAACAATAGAAGCTTTTAGGGAATTTCGTCACTACTATTAAATGATTCGTTGATACTATTAAATTTGCAGAAGGTATCAAAGATGTGTGAATTGAAATATGTTTCAACTCACACACCACATGTATAGTTACACCTTTTACAATAGTGTGTCTCTATTGCCCAACCAATATTACATTTAAGGAAGGGAAAGAAAAAATTCAGTCATCATGAAATTCAAAAGAAGCGTTGGAAAATTTCGAAAATTAAGTTTATCCCTTACACAGAATATAATTTTTTCAAGATATATATAAATTAGAAAAATGTTTTCTTTTTTTTTGCATAGTCGTTCCCTTATGCTTTCGGGCATGTTCGGTTATCTTCGGGAAGTACAGTTTGATCATATAATCTTGAAGCACATATCACCCGAAGTGACACTGCCTAATAAATATACTTATTCTTTTTTTACTAGGAAGCCGAAAACGATTTAAATCACTGCTTTCATTTATTGGTTTCAAATTTGTTTTTTGTGTGCAAAATTCGTTTTTATTCAAAATTTTATACAAGTTTACGGATAAGACAAAATATATGGTTAGCTGCAAAAACAGCATCAATTTTGATTGATTGGTGATTATGTATAAGGGAATGTGTTTAAACAGGTTCAGAATTTTAGCTCTACTATAACTAGAAAAACAAAATTAAAGAGGATATTAAAGTTAGGTTGAAGGAAGGAAATGCTTGTTATTTTTCTTTGTCAAAACTACTTAGTTCTCGCCTCCTGGCCCAAGACATAAAAATTAGAATTTACAAAACCATTATTCTTCCTACGGTTGTTTATGGATGCGAAACGTGGCTGCTCATATTATGGGATGAGCAACGTCTTAAGATCTTAGAGAATAAAGTATTGCGTAGAATATTCGGACCGAAAAATGACCAAGTCAACCGAAGAATTTAGGCGGTTACACAACACTGAATTGCGTGAATTGTATTTGGTTAATATAATTAAGATGAGGCGAATAAAATAAAATATGTAAAATCACTGGGTTTAGTAACGAAAGAATTCCTAAAAAGTTAATATGCACTATACCGACTGATGAGCGTCCGAAGGGTAGACCAAAGCGAAGATGGGAAGATTGCGTTAAGACTGATATGGCAGGATGGATATCAAATGGTGGTATCGGCATCGAACCTTCAGGTTCACAAAGCCTTATTATTATTATTATTTATAATATGTATGTGTATATTTTTGTGGAAATATTAGCAAATAATGATTTGATTTCAATAGAATTTTCAGGAACTTCTTTTATTTGCTGCTCTTTAAAAAAAAATTTCTTCATTGGGGGAGGGGAGATGAATACGAATACACCTCATTAACTCATTACCCAGCGATATTATTAAATAATATTTTAATAATTGTGAAATAATTGTGACGGAAACTATTTTGGTAGACCTATAGGGCGTAGCCGAAACGTCAATAGCTGATAACATCTTTACAGTCGACCGAATGTTTTGTACTGCTCAACGTCGAATGGTGGCCATGTCCTTCCATTATCTACATCTGTGACCGTGATCCAATCTGGAGTGTCCTCATCTTCTGTTTATCTACTCCTGATCAAGTCATCAGGTCGTTCTGATTGCCTCTAATTGGCGAAGTTCTTGGTACAGCATCTGTCCTCTTGGCTGGGGGAGGTAAGGGAATTTAGGGGACAAGGTCAAAACTTAGCTGAAAGGGTATCTTTTGAATATCACAAATCGAAAAACAAAACAACTTGTGAAGTGTAAGATTATATCAACGAATAATTATGTTACTGAAAAAGAAATTTAGTCCTATGATTCTCAAATTTTAGGTTCTGTAAAAAAGCCACTGAAAACAAATTTCCAAATATCCTAATCCAAAATATTTAGATTTATCTTGATATGTTTCTCAACTGGTTTTATCATTTTATCTGGATTTCAATACTTTTCAAAGCTCTATTTACGTTTGTTGTACTATGGGTTACCATATTTTTGCTCGGTAATATTTTTCATCTGCACAGATACTATTTATAAGATGGAGAATTAATAAATTAATAATTTGTGTTGTAATTCCAATTGGCCAAATTATTATTATGTCCCAATTTTTATGTATTTATAGGTGTGAGGTTGATCCACCGGATAGGACGGTAAGTTTCCGATACTTAAATAACTAAGAACGTTAATATAAAAAACTTGCTTGGTGTAGATGTTCTCTCAGATCTATATTATAATTGTTTATAATTAAGACAGAATGACATATTTAGAATAAATAAGGCTAAAAAAAAAAAAAAAAAAAAAATTAAAACAAAAAAGGTGCGTGCTTTAGACCACGCGGTATAAGTGAAAATATCAACAAGGCGAGATTAATAATATGAAATATAAATTATAAATAATATCTCATTATAAAGAGAATGAAATGATAAATATTTCCCTCGCTTACAGTATGCGGGGTCGATTTTTTGGTTCAGAGATATTTTAACGAATATCTTCAATAAAACTCGTTATCATTTGGTTTTCGACACTATTTTTTCCCTTATCGCCTCCCTAATACAGCGTCGCGTTAATATAAAATTTTAATAATGGCCCATTACAAATAAGATGAAATTATAAACATTATCCTCTCTAACAATATGCAGGTCCGATTTTTAATTTTTTAAATATTTTAATTCATATACTAAAACACTTCAATTAGTCGACTCCAGTCGACTTTACTCAAGCGTTACACATCAAAAAATGATTGCTCAATCTAACTCACTCCACAAAAAATGCAAAACACGCCTTAGGAATTTTTCACTTAAAAAAAGTTACTTGGTTTAAATATGCTCTCAAATCTATATTGTTCCTTACTAAGGCAGGTTGTAATGTTTCTTAATAAATAAGGTTAACAAAAATAAAAATTTAAATAATAAATAAAATGAAATTTAAGTAATTTATTAACTACACGGACACAAAAAAAAGACTTATTAACGACTGACATGCCCATCACGAGGAGACTAAAAAGGAGCTGGATGAGAGATCTCCTCACCTGAATCAAGGAAGAAAAAAAATGACCTGAAAGAGGTGCTGCTGGGCACTATCCTTCCTCATGCTTATAACGTCAAATCCTTATGATCACAACACATCTGCTGATTGTCAATACCATGACAGGTGCGGATGAATAGTTAAAGAGAAAAAAATATATTTAGTTTCAATTTTTATACATTTACTAAACGTGTTATCAACTTTTCAATCCCAAAACTGAATAATTGAGAGTGTTGTGAAGAAATGAAGTCAGAAACTGCGGTTTTGTCCTAAGAATAATTTTCAAAAAATTAACTTTTAAGGAAGTTCTGAACAAAAGGAAATCTGTTGGAGATAAGACTAGTGAATATTTCTTTTGGCGAATTGTTTAGTTTCTTCACTGTCTATCATGAAACATGACGTCTATCGTTGTCGTGTATGGGTACAATTAAAAAAGAGGTAATTTATTTTTAAAAACAACCAATTTCACAAAACATCTTCCATTTTGTTTAAGTATGCATATGCCTTCCCTTAAGATGGATAGAGACAGTGTCCTCAATGTGTTTTTTAAAATAGTTATTTACTTTAAAGTTAAGAATACTTAAAATATAAGAAAACATTTTGTTATCATATTGTTTAAAAACACTCAAGCAACCTCTGATTTTAGATATTGTAGTCATGAAATCATTTTGTGATTTTAAGCATGAAACGATTGATAACAGTGGCTCGCTTAGAATTTTGTTGTATACCTTTAAGTTGTCAACCTTAGTATAAAATGCTTCTTCTTGGTTCGCTGTCGCAAAACAAAACTATTGTAATTGTTTATATTATAAAGTATTTAATGAATTATATTTAGGAGTAATAAGCAATAAAGACAAATTAGTGATCTTATGTTTTTCTTGACGAGGTGACCCAGCAATGCGGTTATACCTTCACTTTGATGTATCCAATATTTATAGGAGCCCTAATTGCCTCGGAACCGAACCCTAATTACAGAATCTCCAGCTCAGTGGACACGCGATATTAGGGAGGAAATATAGAGAAAATCCGTCGAGATTCAATCAAAAGAGGGCAATAATCCCTTCAGCGCAAGATATCGAGTTAAAAGGGCAGATATAGAGCAAGTGCCTGCCGTCGGAGGGCGGGAGTTGATGGAATTAGCTTCCACCCGGAGCCCCGTTTGCCTAGAGATGAAATGATAAATCCGCTTCGCAGGGATCAAAGGGAACATTCAGCGGATCGGAAAAATGGGTTAGTTCCGCTGGCCGGGCCGTACTCCTGCGGTCCATCAGATCGGGGAGCTCCCCTGTACCTTCGTCCGGGCGAGGCAGCCTCCTACCTCCAGGATGTGGCTCGTTGATATTTCCTCTGTTGTGGCTGCGGTCGTCCTCTTTGCTTCCCGATTATCTTTCTCGTCGGCTTCAAAGGTTCGCTTTGCTCGAGCAGCCATTGCTTCGTTTGAAAAGTCTCGATCACTTTGTAGCAATGTACTGATTGGCGATCTAAGAGGGTTCGGCTGTAAAGGGTCGATATAATTGAAAGGTAATACATTGAAGAAATCCATTACCCATGTCGATAATATTAAGACAATATTATATCTAGACGCCGGAATTTCATGTTGTTCAACATTTCGTTCGCTTTGGTATAAAAACTTCAAACCCGACTAACTATCACAATCAGTATAATAACATATTGAAATTTAATTTTGCATGAAACTGCACGTTTTGAAATTCCACGATGTTTTCTGCTCATATTGTTTGTAAAGGTAAAGAAGGTATTGCGATCGGGTCAAATTTCGGATATGCTATTTTTGACGGATCTATATGTATTAGAGTCTCCTGAGTCCGAAAAAAGACATTTTTAGCCATTGGTATGTCAGTCTGTCTGTGCCAAGACTTTCTTTGGAACTACTGAACCGATTTTCTTACTTATTTTTTTATTTTTTAGGGTTTTGACTACTCATTCCTGTGACACGAATTAGGCGCAATAGCTGCACAATAAGTGAAAAACCTATTTTTCTAACATAGACTGCAGCGCAAAAACATCGTCCATTTCGGACAACTATTAACGAAGTTACAGGTATTCAGCTTCGCAGGTAAGATTATGGGTTAATATACTGGTGTCAGAAAGGGGTGAATGAGAGATAAAAAATTAAAACCAAATGAAAGTAAGATAATCCGTTGCCCGCATCACACAAGCTTCACTATTCCATCTACCTTTAACAGAAATTAATGGAAAAAAGTTTTTGATTAGCAATATTAGAGGGCATTGAAATTTCCACACTGATCTAAAACAAGCCGTTTTAAATTACTTTAGTTTATCAAAGAAATCATAATCAAATCTTTACTTTGATCAATTTTTAGAAAAATAAATTAATTCAATTTTTGTTTCTAAATGGAAATATTTAATTATATAAAAACTTTTCTGGAATAGGTAGTAAAGTCGTGTGAGTGGACACACCAGATATTTTAATAGTACAATTGGTGGTAAAATATTTAATAATTTAATTCAGTGCAGGTGTATATAACCATTTATTCCCATGTGTATATCTATTTTTCAGTTTTCAAATAAACAAGTATGAAAGTACTTGTAAAGAAACGTTTCATTGCGGATTGACCGAATGCTATTTGACAAAACGATGCCGGTTTACTCCAGACACTGTGGATTTTGATAAAAGGTATGGAGCTTAATTCAAAATCTACTTTTTTTAGAAATTTAAATTGATCTAGAGCTGTGAAATCAATCTCTCTATTTGAAAATGCACGGTTTTTAAAGATATACGATTCATTTTTCGTAAGCTGCTTTTCATTCATATAGTATTGAATTAATCGCCGAACATTTTCAAATAGAATTCGATTTTTTTCTATTCTACAACTCTTTACTCCTTGCCCTGTAAGGGCAATATAAACGTGCAACTATGTTGACACTTTTGATAATGTTGAAGGAGCATCAATAAAAATTTACAAAAATTTATACCAACCAGTTCGATTGACGTATAATCGATTTAATGTCATCCTTACAGATCAATATATTGACGGAATTCGATATTGACTCATGTCAATAATATTGACTTTTAAAGAGAAGAGATTCGAAGATGGCATTGGTTTCTTTGCTATTTAAATGCGTACTGCTTTAAATTTTCAGATAACTGAATCACTTAGATACTTTCCCTAAACCATCTTATGATAATAGTAGCGAATGCTTGTATTTTTTTATTTTAAATACATTTTTTTAGGTATTTTGTAATACATAACATGGATAAATACAAAATTTAACATTAACAAAATTAAAATAAGAAGCCCCCTCCCTACCTTCTGACAGCTGCTCCACCATGTATCCAGCGCCGAGTCCAAGCAGCACTGCAAAGGTGGCAAGATTACAAAGGAGACTCGCCATTTTACCTGAAATTAAAAAAAAATATATTTATAATTAATTCTCAGCTTTATTATAATAAATAAGAAATAAATTCAAGGATAAAAAAATAAATTAGGGTATTGGCTTATTATTTTCAATAACGAACCAATGTAATCGAACAATAAATTCAAAAAACATAAACCCCTCCCAAAATTTGAGGTTTTACGTTTCAGGATCCGTAGAATTCGAAAAACATATATACTTTTTTTGTCCGTCCGCCGTCCGCCGAAACTACTGGACCATACAGACTATAGCGCCTAAACGAATGTACTAATTTTAATAAAACTTGGCTAAAGTCTTCTTCTTGAAGCCATTTCAATTTATCTATATAACATACTTCAAAGAAAAGAAGCTGGAAAAAAAGTTACGAGGGATGGTAAAGTTAGATTCCGAATAACTCAAAAAGTATATACTTTTTTGTCGATGTTGTGATAAAATGTTTCAAAGGTTTATACATTTCTTCAAAAACGAAGAATGTTTCATCGAAATCAGAGCAATACTAGTGAAGATATCGCGATTTTAAAATATTTTTAGTTTATTATATTGAATATTTTTTTGTTTTTTTATTACACAGTTTCTGTATGCAGCTTTTCATTTTCCTGTGTAACCATTCTGACTTTAGATCCAAAGAAATAGACTTTCCATTCTAGTTAAGGTGGCGATGGGCACCCCAATAAAAAAAGTCTCGGAAATTTATACAATATTTGATAATTATGATTCATAATCAACATATTTATAATATAATAAACAATATAATATATATGTATATATAAATACATAATTTATATTTATGTTCATAATTCCATTAATTATTATTTTTTTATGTTTTGGTATAATTGAAAATATGTTAACAAAGCAATTGAACATATTTGATATTTTTGTTTTTATTTGAAGGTTGAGGCAGTGAGATGAACTCAGTTCTCCGATGCTTCAAATTTGACACAAAAACAGTAAAATAAAAACTTCAGGTAAAATGAAAGGGTGGATATGAATCAATCATAAAATCCTACGATATGTTGCGACATATAATTATTATTGATTTTTTTTTTTTATCTTGGCATTACAGACCAGGTAGTGAAATAGGCATAACAGACCATCTGCCATCTGCTAACACAATGTAGAGCAAATTAAAAAGGAAAGATCACTCTTTAATATCCTATACAATATTTATTCCGCTTTACTGGACAATGTACAAATGACTGACAGAATTTTTGACTTTCGAAGACGAACTAAAAAATTTAAGCATTGACGCAAGGCGATAATGACCCTAGAGGTTGACGACGTTTTTAAAATTAAAAAGGAAATACCATGTAGATCTTTTGCCACCTTAACAAGCCTGCTCCATCTCTGCCTGTCTTGGGCTATGTCTTTCCAGTTATCTGCACGCAACTATATTGTATGTTTGTTGATTCTATCTATCCACCTGCTGTTTGGCCTTCCACGTGGTCTTTTGCCTTCTATTGAGGCATTCATTGTTATGTAGAGGCGTCAAAATAGATTGCTACTTCATTTCATGGGATATTGATTGATCACTTTCTGTAAGCAGTTCTTTATTGATCTTTCTTCTCCATGTGTAAGTACTATGATCCCAGATCGCTCAGGTTATCGTGCGGAGGATTTTTCTCTCAAATCTTTCAACTCAAAAGATTCAGGATTTTTCACTCAAATATTTCTTTTTGGGTGCTGCATAGTATCCAGTTCTCACATCAATATATTAGATTTGCCATTTATCATAGCATTGTACATTTTAATTTTAAATTTCTTGAGATTTTTGGGGATTTCAATACCTTTGAAAGGGAGAAGAAAGCTCTGTTTGCGCCAGTTATACGCTGGTCTATTGAATTTGTCTCGAGGCAATAGGACCATTGGTAATCAATTCTATTTTCACTTTGATTTTTTATACTCTATTGTAAAATCTCTTTATTCTTAAAAAATCCATTAGAATTTCCACATTACTGTCTGTATTCCGGAGGGATGCCCAGAAAGTAGTTTTATCGACATTTTTTAAGGGGTCATATAGAGGCGAGTTTTTGAGCGACCACAATCGGCGTGGATATGAATTATCGGAATAAAATGTTTCATACTAAGGGACAAGAGAAAAACTTGGAGCAGCCCTCAGCAACTGCAATTGTAGATGGTCAACGATTTTTCTAATTCTACCTTAGATGGATTGTTACGAGCTACATGCCCCACCCATCTTAATCTCTGTACCTTTATATCATGGGATATTGATTTATCAGTTTTTGTAAGCAGTTGTTTATTGGTCTTTCCATTACCATGTGTTACTATTCTGATCTCAGATCGCTCCGATTATTGTGCGGAGGATTTGTCTCTCAAATCTTTCAATACTTATTTTTAAGGTGGTAGTTAGTGTCCATGTCTCAACATATATTAGAACGAGCTTTATCATAGCATTGTATACGCTTATTTTGAGATTTCTTAAGATTTTTCGAGATTATACTATAGTATATTGGTATAGTAAATACTGAAATATAATTTACAATTAATACAGGGACAAAACAAAGGATAAGTAGATCCTGAGAAGAGAAAAGAAGCAACAAGTTATAGCTGCTGGAGTGGACAGCAATCTGGGAATGGAGCTCGCTGGAGGACTCCTTTCGCTAATTAACTTACACTAACCAACAAGCTAACTCCAATCCCATTTAGTCCCCGCAACTTTTATATCCTCCTCCCTTAGTCTCTCTTTAGTACGGATCAATCCGCGTTTCCAGGATCAGGGGTCTCATCGAGGACCTCTCAGGACTTCTTCCTTCCGAAAGGTGGCTGAATCAATAAAATATTACAACTAAAACGAAACTAAAGGCTCGGAAAATTTATCCAGATGAATTAATATTACAACTAATAATCGTAGATTTTTTTTAATAATTTGCATAAAAAAGACAGGAGAGCCCCGTCACAAATTCATATCAAAAGATATTAAATCAAGTGAAACACTAAATTTTTTTTTGGCATATTTGATTTTGAATTTTTTTTCATTGCGTATTTCAATCTACAGCTAGACATGATAATGTTGTTAACAAGCAGATGAGGTGCAGTCAATTTTTAAAAATGGATTAATACCCAGCAGCACCTCATCATGGTATTTCTTTTTTTCCTAAGTTCAGGAAAGGAGATCTCTCATCCAGCTCCTTTATAGTCGCCTCCTGATAAGGATGTCATAAGCCTACTGTGTCCGCGAAGTTTAATATATAATCTAGAGTCAAGATAACGTAAACGTTTGTTATCGTCAGTTGTAAGGTAAAGTTTTATTGTTTACGTAATACAGAGCTGATATAATTAATCATACAATTTAAACTGATAATAATTTTGTAAGTTTGCTGAACCGTAAATCTGGTATGTCCATATTGGTTTCATTAGGTGTGTATACATAAATATACCTACAGTTTTTGTCTGATTTTCCATTTTCATTTTTAAAAAAAGTGAGTATAGTATTTTCAGAAAATTTATAATTTATTATAAAACTTTTATTATTGAAGCAATGAAAAAGACTTTGAGAATCAAAAAAAACATAATCCTCAAACACCTAACACAATTTCTATACAATTTTCCAACCTCTTACTCAATTTGAGGCACTGTACATAAATGGGTCCATAACCTTGAAATATGCTAAAAAAAATTGGGTTGGGAGAAAAAATAGTAGAAAACCTCAAAAGGCAATAGTATTTCAAATTAGAACAGAGTATTATTCTTTAAAAAAGTAAATTATTGTTATTAAATTAATTGTTTCACTATTTTTCAGAGTCTCAGTTCCAAATTTTCTTAGGTATGCTCTTACAAAAAAACAAAATAAAATAAAAATAATTTGATCAAGCCAAAATTTTAATTGATAAACATTATCTTATCCATCTTCTGCTTCGAAAATTCATACCGAATTCTAACCAATTTAATCCAAAGGAACCAATGTTTTGGTTTTGAGGAAGAGAACTCTTCACATAAAATTATTACGTCCACGCGATTATCAAAGATCCGACGTTTCAAAAATTGATCTATTGTTCAAAAGAAATAATAATATAATGGTTTAATATCTGGGTTATGCGAAAGATGAAACAAAACTTTTACTGCTTGCAGCTCCGACAATTTTTCCTTGGACAAACGAGAAAGATGTGCAGCGAAATAGCTTAGTTCTTATTGACCAAAGCGGGTTATTTTGCAATCAAAACTGCGTTAATTATCTAGCTGTTCATAGAAAAGGTTTGAGTCCATTGACAGACCATCAGAAACAATCTCAAAATGTAACACGCCGTATTCGCCAAACGGCTCATATTCCCATTGAATTGCTTGAACCAAAGTGGAAGTATTTTGATGGATTTCACATTGTTTTCAGTAACTTCTCAAAAGACCGCGAATCGCGAGTTTTCCTCTGCTATTGTATGAGCGTTTTAAGAATGAAAATGACCCCATAACGACAATTCAAGAGACAAAGAATTAAATACATTAGTCAAAGTAAACCTTGAGGTAAATAGAAGAGATATTCTTAATGAGCTTATTATAAGGGTTGGATATAAGTGCTGTGTTCATTCACAAGAACTTTTATAACAAACAAGTGTAAATAAAATGAAGTTCATCTAAGGAGAGCACCCTGAGCTGACATCCCGAACAATGCCACTCCCATCGACGCCTCGGACACTCCCTCAAATCGGCCTAACACTAAGAGGCTATCGATCGAACGGATATAGAGTCGAGGAGTTGGCTATAGACAAACAGACAAACTGTGAGATAATCCCAACTGTGGATCGTGGACCAAGTTCTCTTCCCCTCTCCCCAGCGCCCCCTCCTAAAGTTCCATACTCCTCTGCAATAACAATGAAGAGATACCTCGCACTTCTGTCCCTTAATGTGTCCGTCCATTTACGGCAAAGCTGTCCGTCTTACAATGATAATCAAATGTTCTCATGATCAATCTAACAATAATCATATATAATTATTTATAAAACAATCTAACAACATGCATAGCAAATATGCTAACAACTAAAATATTCTAATTATCAATATTGGAAGTTTAATAATCATTCATAATCGTAAAGAACTGATAAGTAAACGTTGAATTGATTCAGGCGTCACCATAACTGAAAAATATTACATAAATACATATTACATAAATAAATAGCGAGTACATCTTGCTTCGACAACTAAACAGGGTCTTCCATGAGTGGCGGGATTTTTTATAGGAATGATAGCAGAACTTAAGAACTACAGAAAAGTTTATATAAACAACGAGCAATTTTTAACAGGAAAATAGGAAATTAAAGTTTAGTGTTTTTTTAACCATATTATGAATTTTGTTGAATATGAAGTGATAACTATAGAAACATTCAGTATAAGTAATTAACAACTGCTTCATTTTAAACTAGACAAAATTTAATGAAGAGAAGAATAGTTGGGGTGGTCAGTCAAAAAGGAAGGTAAAAAATAAATGATAATATTTATTTTTACATATGCCGACGTTTCGACATGAAGTTCAGGCCTTCATCAGGACTAAGAAAATAACCAGATAATAAGGTATGAGAAACATAAGTAGTGATGGTAATAAAAAAAAAATAATAATAAAAAAAAAATAAAAATAAATATAAAGTAAAATGAAATTGTTTATTTTGTTGCTTGTTGTTAGTTTGCTACAATTTCATTTTACTTTATATATATTTTATTTTATTTTATTTTTTTTATTATTATTATTTTTTACCGTCACTACTTATGTTTCTCATACCTTGTTATCTGGTTATTTTCTTAGCCCTGATGAAGGCCTGAACTTCAGGTCGAAACGTCGGCATATGTAAAAAATAAATATTATCATTTATTTTTTGACTGACCACCCCAACTATTCTTCTCTTCATTATCCACGACAGTCAACCAATTACCAATTATAGACAAAATTTACTTTAAATAAAAATAAAGTTTGTCATTGTTACAACCATTTGAAGATGACTTTTGAGCCCCTAAACTAAGCTAAGTTTTGTTTTTAAAAAATCATAAATTATTCGCGATTTTTTTTATTATCATCCAACTAGAGATACCTTTCTTTTAAATGATTTCTTAGTTTAATAAGTTTTAAGTCTGTATCAATTAAGCTGAGGTTTATTAGGAAAACATTTCAGATTCACCTAAAGTTGTGTAAAAATATCATGTGATTTTTTATTCTATTAAGTAAAAGTTGTATTAGTTTTATTTTCAGCACACATTACTACGATTATTTGCTACAAAGCTTTTATTTTTCGTTTCTCCATGATCTGGGATATATTATAATAAATAAGATAGCCTAAATATACTTTTTATATTTAAAAAGAAAAAAATTAAAATTAATGATTTTTCAAATGTATTTCCAATAGTCTTTATGAAACTGCGTCATCCAGATCTGTATTATTATAGAAATTATGTTAATTTTTAAGTGACAGAATCAATGCATTTAGTCCTAAAATGTATGTAACCTGCTAATTGTTTCAATTATTTTCATGATAAAGTTAATATAAGAATCAGATCATATATATAAAGATTAGATAGTATAGTTTTTTTTATACATAAGTTTTTTTTGTGAGCAAATCCTCTTTTTTACACTTAAATTAATTATTTAGTGTAATTATAGTGAGTATGTAACGCACATAAACCTCATCCAAATTAAACACGAATAAGACCACAGGAATCAGCTAGTAATAGATAATATAAATTTTTACTATAATAATAGTAATAATCGATATCATAGTATAATATTGTATAAGAGATCGGGTATTTATTTATGAGTAATATATTATTTATAGATATAATACGGCAGCCATTATGTCCTTCTTAGTCAGCAGTCAATAGTTAATGGTTCCTGTTTATTATTTCATACTGCAATGGAAGCCTTTAGTCCTATCGTGAATTATTAACTCGGAGTAATAATAGAATTTATTCGGAACTCTTCAATAATATACGTGCTATAAAATTTTAATGTCAACTTTCTTTCAGACACGACTCGACAACTAATGTCTATTTTAGAGTCATGGATGAGTTGCAACAATGAAAATACATTTAAGTGCCAAAAAAAAATGGAAATATATTTTTAGATAGATCTTATAATTAATTTATCTTCATATATTATTTCTCAAAGGTTATTTTTTGTCGGCACACGGTGAGTTACTCCTCATTTTGAAGATCTCGTCCTTTAGGTGGGAAAAATAGTCATCTCCCTTCCCCCCCCAAATTTCAGAGAAAATGTTATGAAGGAAAATAAATTTTATTTGCCAATAACTAAAAATTTATACTTTTTTTTTTTAAATTTACCCATAATTATTTGAAAGATTAGTATATTTCCTACAAAACAAACTCCCCAAAACACAATTGCACTATTTTCTTTTATTATTAATTTGTCATTTAATCACTGCCCGATATATGATGTGAATTAATCCCACAGGACTAATAGTATTATTTAATAGGCAGTGAGCTTATAAAACTAAACAATAAAATGTTAAATATATATATATATATATATATATATATATATATATATATATATATATATATATATATATATATATATATATGTCACATTGGTTTAAATCCTTAGTTTATATTAGAAGTTTACGAGATGGAAAGGGCTTTTAACTGAGGCATAAATTCGGTGCCCTCACCTCTACCCCGGGGAAAAAAACGCATAGAGGAAGAAAAGAAAAACAATAATCAAAATATATAAATGTAATGTCAACTTAACCATTGAGTTACTTCGCACCAAGTACAAGTAATTAAATAATTAAGTTCTGTTATGGAGTGCCTAAGTTATTGGAGCCCTTAGCTATGTCTAAGACTGAATGTGAAATGGTTACTTACTGTCAATCAATAAGAGAGAACAAGTTGAAGATACTAAGCTAGTGCCTTAGCCATTGAGTTACTTCGCTCCCAGTACAAATGATTAAATAATTTAAGTTCTGTAATGAGGTGTGTACGTTATCGGAGTCCTTAGCTATAACTAAGACTGATCGTGGAATGGTTACATACTGGCCATCAACAAGAGAAAACAAGTAGAAGATAGGAAGTCAGTGCCTTAGCCATTGAGTTAGTTCGCTCCCAGTACAAGTGATTAAATAATTTAAGTTCTGTAATGGGGTGCGTACGTTATCGGAGTCCCCAGCTATGTCTAAGACTGGGCGTGGAATGGTTACTTACAGACCATCAATAAGAGAGGAGTGGTTAGTTAATTTACATGGATGCGAGTTAGTTAACTAGCCTACGTACGGGCGATTCGCTCTCCCCCCCCCAATAAGAACTTGGGCCCCTCACTAATTAAATTTGGTCCCAGAGCGCCCCCCCCCCAGTACGTGCTACCTCCACTATATCTTGTTGTTCCTCCTTCAATCTGATCCACGTACACTCTCTGACAGTTTGACTAACATGGTTGGAACTCCTTAGGCCTCGACCAACTTGAGAACAATCTCTAGGGCTGTAGGTCCAATATATTTCGGAGCACATCATTAACCCCAAAATAATAGGCTGATTCACACAACTAGTACTATGATTTAAAAAAAAAAAAATGTTAAGGTCTCTGAAGAAAATAAAAATAACCTCTTATTGCAAATTTAATTATTTTTTACAGATATTCACAATAATATAAAAACAAATATACATCAAATAAATATGATACATAAATCTACAATGGTATAAGTACGCTACCCATTAGTAGCACTCTAATAAAATTTTTAAATTAGAAGATCACGAGGAATTGAAAAGGAAGCAAGGATAGAAACGAGAGGATTCGGATGGTTCTGAAATTTATTATAAAAATACAGGTATCTAGATTGGGAGAATTCTGAAACATAAGGTCTTTATGGATTATTTTATTTGTGACAAAGTAAGGAACATTGATGATTTTCGATTGTAATGATTGGATACGAGGCGAATTCGATGGCTTAGTGAAGCCACATAGCTCAACTAGGCGTCTTTATAGTAATATATGTGGGTATTTTATAATTAATTGGAAGCTTAGAGCGTTCGTCAAGCAAGGGTTGGAATAAGCGGAAACATCGAGCAGTTTCTTGTCGTTTCAGTCTTATATGGGAATTCCAAGTGAGAAATTTGTTCAAGTGAAGTCCTAGGTATCAGATTTATTTAACAGGTATAAATAATTTTCAAATTAAATTAAATAATCTTTCACCAAAACCTTATCCATCATCCAAATCCTCTATAGCTCAATCCCTATCCAGCTCCCACCATCCCTACAATCCTCCTCGAAGGTTAAAACGGCAGTGGCCGCGAGATCTATTGTAAATATGCTTCTGGAGTCCTGGCAATGGCCAGCTTCTCCACCCAAGTCCTGAGCATCTGTGGCTCTAGTGTCCTCCTTCAGCCTCCACTGGCTTTTAATACTAGTGATGCGGCTGGAAAAGTGGCACTGGGATCTCTGGGGTCCTGCTTTGCTTTCCACATGTGGGGAGAAAAGCCTGGCTCGGAGATTCCTGGGCGAATGTATATATTGTATATAGGTATGAATGTGTTTAGAAGTTGTTATTTTATTTTGTTTGTTTATTTATTTTTTTTATTTTATTTTTTTTTTCCTATTGATTTACTTTTTTTTAAAAAGTATTATTTATTTACTTCTTATATTTATAGTTACTTCTGTATTACTTGTATATACTGTATGAATGAGAACTTCTAGCCTTAATACTTATAGCCCTCCAACAGTGGCTGATTGTATTATTATTCAATAAAAAAAAAAAAAATTAAATAATAGTCTTAATTTTCCTTATTGTATATAGGTATGCATGTGTTCTTTTTATTTAATTATTTTAAGGTTATTTTATTCTTATTTATTGTATATATATTATTTTTCTGTATAATTTATTTTATTTATTGTACATAGAGTGTGAATGTGATCTCAGAACACTATTATAAATGTCCTTGAGACAGATTGTAATATTTTTCAATAAATAAGTTTAAAAAAAAAAAAAAATCCTACGAAAACTGATGTCGAATTTAAGAAGAAGAAGGGGTGTTTTATCCAGTTAATTAAAATTCTAAGTAATCATAATTAAAATAATTTAGTATAAACCGAAAATTTTATAAGTCCCAGCATTGTTACTGTTACTTTATACCTCCTTAATTTATATATCTTACGTTATCCATACCTCATATTTATTAATATTAACTTGTAAACATGTTTATTAATATTAACTATCTACATATCATTTACTATAAATGGCTACTGTTATCTCAATATTTGCATGTTATCTTGTCTTTGATTAACCCTGATGAAACTTAGGCTGAAACGTTTGCACAAAGGAAATTAAATGTACTTTGTACTTTTATTGACTGATGACTGCAATCGACTCCTCTTCAATATATCTTCTTAAATCAACAATTATTCACTATTTTTAATCAAATTGTTTGAGATTTGTGTTCATAGAGGATTTAATTTAATATGCCAGGAATAACAGAGTTTTTAAATTGGTTTTCATTCAACCGATTTCATGATAAACATGATTACTACGAATACCTGGTAGTTGAAAAATAGTTGGGTACTTGCAACTACCAACTAGGCATCTGCCTCTGCTCGCTGGGAGCTGCTTAGGCTACAAGCTACAAGCTACAAGGAGCTACAGCGACGAGCTACCTGTTGCAGAGCCGAGAGAGGCACACACTGGCTGAATAAATCAGAAGGGGGGCCCCTCCTTTTTGGCCACTTTCATCTTAGTCACTTTCTCTTTTCTTATTTACATCTATTGTTAGCCGTGTCTCCTTCTTCCATGATTTAGGGTTCGCGCCGCTCCATAAATATCCTCCCCCCTCCCCGTTCCCTCGGCGAATATATCCTTTAAAAGCGGCAGCGTTTTTGCAGGAGTTGCTATGAAAAAAAAAAAAAGGAAAAGAAAAGTTACTCCAGTGTAGTTACAAATTACCATCAACTTAAGACGTATGTTCTAATGTTTTAGCAATGGAGTTCTTGCCATGAAATATTTTCTCATTTGAAACTAAATAAACTGAAACTAATATATAGTTCAGAGGTTATATGTGCCACATCAACATCCTCAAACAGACTTGACACAAAAACATTCATTTAATTTATTTTTCAATTAAATGAATTCATTAAAGTTTTCTTCTAATTCATTAAAGGTTTAACTAAATTCATACCTCAAAAACACTATATATGCAAATGTTTGCTAATCTTATCAAAACTAAAAAAAAAAATACTAATGATGATAAATACTATGGTGATATTAGGTTGAGAAATATTAGAAACATGTTCGAGAGTTGTTGCTAATCTGCCCTAGTAGTTGAGAAAAAAAAATTATAAATTATCTTAAATAATTATCTTTTTATTACTGTTTTTTGGCTTTTCTGTGATTATATTTTTAAGTTATTATATACCAATCGATTTGTTTTTTTTTTTTATGTAAATGAGAAAAAGATAATACCTATTGTATTTAACAAATTAAATAGCATCGTAAATAACAAAACACCAAAGACGCTTCCAGTAAGGTAGGACAAGTGAATTTTGTTTTGAAAGAAAGTATTAATTTTTTTTTTGCGTCAATTGAAAGTCCTAAATATTAATTTGTTTTAAATTAAAAAAATATTAATTTTTATGGAAGGCTTATTTCATGTTGTTTACAAATATTCTCATAACTCATCAGAATTTTGTTTTAAGCCAAAATTACTATAACCAGTGGAAAGTTAAATCATTGTTCTAAATCATTAATAATTAACTTTTAGATTTTATAAGAAATGAGTAAGAAAAAACTTTCCAAACGTTTTTATTTTTTATCTCCAAGCCTAATTTATTTTATCTTGGGCTGTAAATTTCAAGATTGCACAAAACCTTCGTTGATTGCCATCTAGCCATATGATTTTTGGCCTTTCACTTAGTTTTTTGTCTAACACAGTTGCATTAATTGTAGAGTGTGAAAAATGTTTAACAAATTGCTTCAAGCTACATCAGCTCATCTTAACCCTCTTGAAATATTAATTGGCCAGTTTCACTGTAAGCAGTTCTTCATTGGTCCTTCTCTTTACTTCTCCGCTAGGGCGGGCTTTATCATTGTTTTTTACAGCTTCAACTTGAGATTTTTTTGGGTTTCAATAGCTTTAAAAGGCATTAAAAAGCTTTGTTTTTGCTTGTACACTGGTATATTTCTGACCGTTGGACACCCATTAAGGTTTTTGTGGCGGCAACGTATTTGAGTTAATCTATAGTCCTTGGGACAGACCCCTTTTTATGAAATTATTAACATTCGCTTGAAACATAAAACTTAAACTTAAACTTAGATGAATATCTTCATCGTTTTCAATATGATGAAAAATCGAAAAAAGAAAGGTGGCCTTCAAAAATATTGTGTCGTTTGGCTTATATAACCTTGTTATTTTGACATTTTGGGGGTGAAGGTCACGCCAAACGAAGCAATATTTTTGTAGGTCACTTTTTTTCTCGACACTCTGATCAAATTATCTTATGATTCAGGTGGAAAGCCAATGTATATTTACTAGTTTCATGTATCTACTTAAATAGAAAAAGTTCGCCGATCTCCAAATTGAAAATATTTGTAGGTTACGATTAGATGAAGTTCTTTACGAAGTTTCAGGCGGTTATTAATAATTTGATAAAAAGGGGCCTGTACCAGGGACTGCTACACATGGGACCTTATTTTCCTTCTAGACAGATTCTGTTCTTGGGGTCGATTTTATAGGAATAGAAAGTGTAAATATAAAAAGATTGACTGGTCAAAACAATCAGTTAAACCATATTATTCTGTAGAAAAATACATATTGCTTATTATTCAAATTCGTAATATTTATAATAGGTCAATCATTTATATTCTCAGTTGTAATAGATTCAGATACCATGTTGGTCACGACATGATCCGAAGTAATCCACAAAGACATTAAATATTAAAGGTCCTGATGATATCGATTCGAAGTATTAGGTCTGTCTAAGTTTCATCAGCTGTGATTCAAGGTCGAATTATCTAGGACAGTAAAAATAAACTAGATGGGTAGTTCATTATATTATAATACAAGAAACAACCCAATGGAATATCGTACATAACAAGGAAATTGATATTGGTAACTGTCCAGTAAGATTTCATTTTTGACCTTTTATTTTATGAAATTTACAACTGTATTGAAACAAAAATACGTCTTGTAAGTGTGAACAGAAAAATATAAAAACATGAAAATACTTGTTGTTAAACTACCCATTGGTAGCACTTTAGAGTGATTAGGAGATCTCTGGGCCATCTTCTGTTGGGGGATGGTTATAGAGATCGAAGAGGAAACAAGGATAGAAACGGAGAAATCCCATGGTTCTGCATTTTGTTATGCAACGATCGTAATCTAAATTGGGCCAAATAGAAAATATATGCAATATAAGAATCGTTATGGACGATTTTATTTGCGACAAAGTAAGTATTAGATACGTCAGAAATTCGAGAGTTTAATGGAGTCTCAAAGCCCAACTCTGTAAGTCCAAGTAGACTTTATTATAGTCCTGTAAATTATTATTTTGTGATTAATTGGAGACTTTGAAGATTTGTCAAGTAAATGCTGAAGTAGTGAACGGAAAGAACCAGCTTCTTCTTGTTGCTTCAGTCCGGTACGAGGATTAAAAGTTAGACGTTTTCCCTCGAGTCCTAAATATCAGATTAATTGATGTAATTAATAACATAAAAATAAACGTAAGCGACTGGTAATAGGTAGCAATCGTGGGCGAATGTTTTAAAAATAAAATAAAATTTCATGACATCTCTTGTCTAATATATAATCATCATTCTGGGTAACGACATTCATCGCTAACAAAAGAAAATATGAGCAACCAGTAGGTTTACCTTCGTCCTAATTTTGTAATAACATACACAAAAAAAATATCATTTACTATTTTGGGTCTTTCCATATCTATACTGTTACTGCAAAAGGTCGTATCTAAAAATCTATTATTTCTTTATCATCTATTAGTATAATTTCATATTTTAATTCTCTCTGTTATTTTCATATTTCCTACTTTTTTCCTGCTATACTAACAGTAGCGAAATGAAATGATTTTTTCACAGGAAAAATAATTTTGTAATGACTGTAGACTTTTGTAGTATGATATCTAAACATATTTATTTAAAACTAAATACATATACTTATGATACAAGTCAAACCCATCTGGACATACGCCTCTCAGATTTACAATTCGGCAAAAAAGAGCCACTTACAAAAACTACAGTAAATTCAATCCAAAATTTTAGTCGTCTCAAACTTCACGGACATACAGACTTATAAACGACATGATCACGACTGACATGCCCATCAGGAGGAGACTAAAAAGGAGCTGGAAGCGAGATCTACTCACCTAAATGGAAGTATAAATGATCAGAAAAGGGTACTGCTGCCTATTATCCTTCCTCATGCTTATAATGTCAATTTTTATCATCACAATACATATGCTGATTGTCAATATCATGACAGATGCGGATAAATAGTTAAAGACTGAAAAAAAATATTTAGCTTAATTTTTTATACATTTACTCAACGTGTTATCAATTTTTCAATTCCATAACTGAACAATCGAGAGTATTGTGAAGAAATAAATTTAGAAATTACGATTTTGCCATAAGAATCATTTTTAAAATATTGCCTTCAAGGAACTTTGTCGAATAGTTTAGTTTATTCACTGTCTATCATGAAACATGAGGTCTAGCGTTATTGTGTATGAGTATAGGTTTCTTCCGATAAACCTATGCAGTGTTTTTTTGAGTTGTTGATGCATTATGTCAATATCACTGCAGAATGAATGGGAAGATTTCAGCTCTGGGTAAAAAGAAGAAATTAATTATACAGCATAGTAAAAAATACTCGAAAATCGCGTGTTTCTGTCGTGATATTTGATGGCATATTAAATAATGTGTGATCGACTGGAATGTTAGCAAATATTATAGGAAAAAGAGAGGAATAATAACGGCTCGTTATAATCTGTAGGCATCGATGTAGTAAAGAAAAAAAAAAAACAATTCCCACTTTGAATTTTTGAAATAATAAAAAATAACATTTCCTAATGAGCTAATACTTATGAGGACAAGTCCTAAATGTTAAGCTGTGGTTCTTAATTACGATACCTCGCTTCGAAATTGGTACCCCCAGATAGCATTTCTTACTCGGAGCCGGCTCGCATTATTGATAGCTATAAATTGAGGTTATGGCCCGGCAGAGGGAGAACGTTTACTCAGATATTAATAGGACGGGTCGCAAAGTCCCGCGGGACCCTGAGGATGGGTTACACCAATTGATACCGGCGGGTCCCATCCGATGTGCACTCCGACCCCAGGAGTCGGCTGAGGGGTGAACTTATGACCTTACCATCGAATGGGGTATCATCCTTCGTGAATCATTCTCTGTAGAGTAGTAACATTATTAAGAAAAATATTACGTTATTTACTCAGTTTATTCACTCAGTCATTTATTCACTCAGTCACTCAGTCATTTATTTACTCTTCATTATAAGAGTAAATATTACATTGCTAATTCGGCTACATTCATGCAAAATGTAAATGAAAATTTTTAATAATAATAATAGAATTAGCCAACCCGAAGGTCCGATAGCGATACCATTAGTCGACGTCTAAGTTCTTCCACCCAACGGTCTAAACCTTCGGCCTACTCCATGGACGCTTTCTAACAATTTTTATACAAGGCAAAGGCGAAATAATTATAATTATTTTTACCAGCTGGTCCGTCCGAATGATAAGTGATATAGAAATAAGTCAATGCGATGTGTTGTGAGATGGAGGAATTATTTTCTTTTTCCCAACCGAATTACAATATATCAAACAGTAGTAACCAAATAGTAATAAACCATATTATGGGTACAAATTACTATATGTTGTGTTTATGTAATATCTAACAATGGCCTCATCTTGATGATGTTTTTTTAAATTAGATTGAGCCGTCAGATATCCGATGTGTAACTCTCGGGTAAAGTCGGCCGGAGTCGACTTATTGAAGTGTTTTTGCATATAGATTAAAATATCTCGAAAACTAAAAACCAGATCTGCATACTATAAACGAGAGAATTGTTCAGGATTGCATCCTTTTGAAAATAAGCTATTATTTATAATTTATGTTTCATATTATTAATCTCACCTTGTCGATGTTTTCACTTCTATCCTGTGGCCTAAAGCACACACCTTAGTTGTTTTTTTGAGGGAATTTAATTCCCTTTTAAATAATCAAGGCTATAGTTTACAATAAATTGCGCAATTTGTGCGTTTAGAAGCATGTAGAGTTTTCATTTCTTCTCAACTATTTTCTTGAAAAATTTAGAGTGAAGGACTATTTTTGTGACGTGAAGGAAAAGATAATCTTCAAAATGATGGTTCAATGATTGGATGTGATGAACAACGATGTGATGCACAGAAAAAAAATAAATCTATTTGTATTTTATTTTTGTTATATTTTTTTAAATTTTTAGCTCAGATGATGACGCAATTCTTAGGTCAAAACTTAGTAAAGACTGTAAATACTAATTTTTGGTCGTATTTATGTACACTTAAATATATATTAGATGAACTTTTATATACTGTACGATACACACGAAATATTTTTATGATGTATGACTGCGATTACAAAAATCAGGTACAAATACCTGGGCAATATTTCAAAGAGAGATGCGCCGAAATCGCCGGAGCTGGACACAAACGAAATCGTATTAGCATCGCGAATATTGGCAATAAGGGCCGAGGAACGAATTATGTGGCACCTGATGAGCTCGGACCAATCATCGACTTCGGCCAGGTGCGGAGTGCATTACCAGGTAACCAATAATAATCGCATCAGGTGCAATAGCCAACTGCAGCTACCAAACTAGTTGTAGATAATAGCTTGTATAATTTTTAACTATTATTGAATTATTTCATGATTAGTAAACATGAAAATGTGGATAAAAAATGGTTTGAAAGCTACAGAGAGAGAGAAGTAGAGAAGAGGAAATTTCTCAAATTTTCTGGATATAGTGAACGAGTTAGTGAACAGCTGGAAATTAGAAAAAAAACCTAAAAAAACTTTTTCAAGTAATTATGATTCTGTTCTGTACTGGATATGTCCTGTAACAGTTTATAACTACCTAAGAACCGTAATTACCAGTTAGTTGTTCTTAACACAGATGGTTGAACCTGTTGGAATGGTTCCATAAGAAGAATCAATTTAAAAAAATGTACTGATCTTTGTTCATTTTCTTATTCTATTCTTATTTAACTTTAGTTACAAAAGAAGCAGATAATAACATCTTAATGAACCCGAAGGTTCGATGCCAATACCACCAATGCATACATCCATCCACCGGGGCCCCTCCCAAATACAACTTAGCAAGATCAACTTTAACGCAATCCTCCCACCTTCGTCTCGGTATATTCCTTGGATGTTAACTATTCGGCAAAGGAAGCACCTTTTAAAAATTTGTTCGTAACCTTAAGCCTCGAGATTTTACTCCACTGCAATGATATGCCATCTGTTATAGCTCACGTGATTTAATTGGGCGATCTGTATTACAATAAATTCTGAGATTTTCCTTAAAATACGCAATAAATTATTTTTCAAAAGCCTTAATGCGTTCGTTGTTCTTTTCTTAAAGCGATGGGAGATGACGCAGATAGACAATTTGTTTGAACCACGATTAAAACAGAGTAAATTAAAAATATCAAGTTCAGAAATTTGTAAGGAAGTAAGGAAGGCGATTTGACCGGGATCACACTCGACTGGTTGTCTTTCCCCTAGATTAATTATTATTAATAATTTGATTAAGAGTTCCTATTTTATCATCCATAGTAACTACTTCGATATTATCGACTATCGATAGAGTCCCTTCGATGTTTTCATACATAATTAAAAAAAATAATTAATTAAAAAAATTCTTAATTTAATAAAAAATTAATTTGGGTTGCGCTGAGAATCATATATGGATCTGATCGTTATTAAAAAAAATATACTCATCTTGCCTATTTCATTAGGAATGAAGTGCGTAAAATAGGAAAACATCGATATTTCTGTAATATCGACTATTAAAGTTGAATACTGGGCGTGGGACTGTTTTCTCTCAGTAAACTTGACTTACCCAAATTTGTTAGTTAAAACTATCTCAAACCAAGACATCGATCTGTAAAATAAAACCATGTTGGATTCAAATAAATTAGTATTTCGCTGAATCCGATCTTTGGGTGAATGGAAAGCAAAATTGGTTGAATTTCTGGGAAAAGCTGAGAATGAAGAAGTTGGAGAGGAACTAGAAAATTAGTTTTACTAAGGAAGGTAGACGAATTGATATTTCCATTAATTAATTTAAACAGGAAAATAACATATTTTAGGATGCATCTACGTGCTAGAAAATCAATATATTGATATTCATAAATCAAAAATATTTATAAAACATTTTTATAATATCGACGAAAAAAATATCGAATATGGATATTTCCATTCCGATATTTTCATATTATCGATAGTTATAAGCCGATAATATCGATATACGACATTTGATATCCCATCGTTAGTGAACACCAGGATGGCCTCCCCACTTTGTTAGGAATGCCATTTCAAGACCAACGGTTGTGCTGAGAAGAACACACTTATCCGCCAGGTTATTCATCTTAATTATTTATTTAGTTAAGAGTGCCCACTTTATAGAGGCTGGATGTGTCCCAGAAGGATCTCCGCAGGGTCCATCCAATGACTGATGAAAAAATGCTTGTCATCCATCAGCCGGATTCGAACCCGGCACCTCGATAAGTGCCTAATATAGATTAGTGCCTGACTCACTGATCTACTTGCACCCAAAAATTGGAAAAAAGTATAATAAGCTAGTAGTTAGAAATAAAATAATATTCAAAGTGGCAAATATTTATTTTGATAATAGTGACAGGTAATTTCTATTAATAGCAAGGTTCTATTAATAGCAAAAGTCGATTCAGTTTCCATTTATAGTTACTGTCCTATAAAAGACAATTGAAGTGGTCATAAACGTCAAAGAGCCCTAACAATGAAATATATCTCGACCCTATTAAGCAGTCATAAAAGATTGAGTATTTGTTTAGATGCAGATTTGACACCCCCGGCTATAAAGATGAGATATATAGAGACAGTAAGAAGGCTGTGTACACAGATGTAGCCCTGGGGTTGCTAGGGGGGGGGGGCTGTATTAGTCTATAACAGCCTGGATTTGTCTTGATTTGTTCACCCTCGCCAGGGCTCATCGATTCCTCAAAGTCTCTCTTCTCCTCTCTTATTTATGCTCTTCCTTGAGAATCTGTGGTCATTGATGGCTCCCTTATCCAACTGGAGCTGACTGATATGGATGGCCGGTGGTCCCCTCATCCCTACGATATTGGAGAGTATTATCCTATATCAGGAAGGGCTTAAGGGTATGGGGAGGTGGTCTGGTCTACATCGATTTGAAACGTCTCGGCGCGAGTTCTAGGGCTTCTGACGGATATGATACATAGAATTATTTAATAAACGCTCTAAACTTCCAATATTATATATTTAAAAAAAACTGCCATTATAAAATAGACTAAAATACCTATACCATTATCACAGGAAGTTGGAAATATCGGATTGATTTTGGGAGTTCTATAAAAGATCTGATAAAGCCCTAGAACTCACACCGAAATCCTAGTTTTATACCAGAGCTAAGAAAAAAAAAACAAACCAAAATGACAGAATTTTATATTATGGTACTTCCACATTATTAATTCATTTTTATTTAACCTAGGACTCCATCTGGACAAACGTCTAACTTGGAATCCTCATACCAGACTGAAACGACAAGAAACAGCTCGACGTTTCCGACTACTTCAACACTTGCTAGACAAACGCTCTAACCTTCTAATTAATTACAAAAGACTCATTTACATGACTATAATAAGGCCTATTTGAACTTACGGAGTTGAGCTATGGGGCTCCACCAAACCTTCAAATTCCTCTCGTATCCTTACAATCCAAAATCCTTCGTAAAATTCTCAATACACCTTACTTTGTTACAAATAAAATCATCCATAATGACCTTAATGTTCCTTATGTATCAGAGTCGGCCCAATCCAGATATCTGTCCTTCCATAATAAACTTCAGAATCATCCCAACCCCCTTGTTTCTAGCCTTGCTTCCTATTCAATTCCTGATAACCCTCCGAGGCGTCTGAAAAGAAGATGGCCACGTGATCTCCTAATATAGACATATTCTTAGAGTGCTACCAATGGGTAGTTTCTCAACATGTGTTTCATGTCATTATATCCATGTGCGAATTTACTGGATGTATTTTTTGTATACAGTTGTAAATAAAAAAGTACTACTATTTTTCATGTTTTAATAGTTTCTCTGTTTTAATAATGTTTTAATATTTGAAAATCAAAACTGATAATCAGACAAAAACTAAACACATATACTTATCTACTTAAACCTATATGGACATACGCCTCACAAATTTACGGTTCTGCAAAAAAGACGCACTTGTACAATCATTTGAATCCAAAATTTTAAGACTAATAACATCAGCTCCTTTGTACGTAAACAACAAAACCTTATATACCGAATTACGAAAACCAACTATCGACCAACACATACGTACTCTCTACTCCCGATTTCACCTTAACTTACAAGGACATCACAACAGACTTATTAACATCATGTCTACGTCTGAAATGCCTATCAGGAGACGGCTAAAGAAGAGCTGGATGAGAGATCTCCTTTCCTGAAGTAAGAAATTAAACTAAGACCAGGAAGAAGTGCTGTTGGGTATTACTTTTTCTCATAACTAAAATTCCAATTTCCTTTACTTTATGAAATGTGTCCCTTCTTAAACATGAAGAGAAAAAAATATATATACATTCTCGATTTAATCCTACTAAATTTACCCAGATTTACCTTTTGTGGTTTCTTTCATTCTAGCATATACTTCTCTTAGCCCAGATGAAGATCTACGCCGAAACTCTGACCAACATCACAATATGTATTATACTATAAGTATTGTCATTGTTGATATAATCTATTGTTGACTGTGTTGATATTGTTTTAAAAATAAATAGAATTTATTTAATTATTCGCAATTGAATAAATATTCGCATATAAGACGGCCAAGATAATGATAACATTTAGTATACTTAGCACAACAACTGTTTGATATGATAACCGCGTCTCCCAGAGAGCGGCACGTGTCTGTAATGGCGGTAACTACGTGCGGCGACTCCGCGATCAGCTAAAAATTCTTTCTTTAATCTTTTCCATTTTCATGAATTGTTTTAATTTTTATTAAAGAATGAGTGAATGACAAAATATTAAAATATGGATATTAAACATAACTGTGTATATACATAGTTAAGTAAATTGCCAGGAGAGGAAGCCAAAAATAATTGTTTTGTATTCGTTTATTTTGGCATATTTTTGGTTCCCCTCTAATGGCGTCCCAACATATATGTTTTGAACTTTTTCCTCCCCACAAAATGATTGGAATCCTCAGAGTCAGATCAGAGTCACGAATATGGTTATTTTGAATATTTCTGGTAACTTAGTATGTTTGGACCCAAAATTAATTGTTAACTCAATATATATGTTTTCAACTAGGCCTTTTAAGAGCCTCGAATATTGTTATTTTGTATTTATCTACTACCGTTGTATGTTTGGCCACAAAAATAATTGTTTTGTATATTTTTTAGCCGTTGAATGATTAGGAAGTCCCCTTTCTAAGCCCAGAATCCATTTTAAAGATATTCTCCTTCTACACATGTGAAAAAAAGACCTATTCCCCCGAAATATGGGAAACAAGTTATGAAGGAAAAGAAACTTTATTTGTGAATGACCCAAATATGATTTTTTTTTCTGGATTGTACCCACTATTATTAGAAAGATTACTAAATCATCTACAAAAAAAAAAAAAATTCGAGAATTATTCACAAAGACACACTCAATTAATGGAAATACTTAATAATTTCTTCATCTTTATACATAATGCATTTATTATTTTACAATTTTTTTTTTCTCGGCTGATATATTAACTTTATAATTTCTTAAAGGCATTTGTTTGTACATTTTATATTTTTAATAATTTAGAAATCCCATGATTGAGGCTATTTTTTGTCTTTATTGCCTTTGTTATCTTTCCAGTCAGCGTTTAAAAATAGGCTCTAGCAAAGCACATTGTACAAATGTTTTGGTCTACTGTGTAATATTGTAATCGACTGAGGAAAAAATATTAATTTCTCCCTCAGATAATACATAGGACCTACTTATTTCCATATTGTTTTGCTTTTCCTTCACTAAATAAAATTGTCTACGAATTATTCGCACTTGTCAACTAGTAATAGTTAATAATAATTGTTTTAAATTAATAACTCACAATGTATGAATAGTGTTGCCCAAATGCGAGACCGGATGTCTTGGTCATGCAAACTCAGTCTTGGTCTTGCGCAAGACTTTCGTAACAGTCTTACAGTTATTACTATAGAGATATTATTACTGTAAATTTTTAGATATGAAAAACCTAACTAAGTCTGAATGAAAAATTAGATGAGTTAAATGCAAAAGTATATTGGTTAACAATTCTTCACATATAGTAACTAAAATTGTCAAGTATCAGTAAGTATTTTGCCTCAATTTTTACTTAAAAATAGATTTTTTTTTTACTAGTCTTGGTCTTGGTCTTGCAACAGATAGGTGGTGTTGGTTTTGGTCTTACAAAGTGCACTAAAATACTGTCAAAATGGATATCTTTAAAAATAATAATATAATATTTTGGCATTCTGAATAGTTGATATTTTGAAATTTCACTAGTTTTATTAAGCTGAATATGTTTAAAATTAACTGGCCAACTTTATATTTTCTATTTCAGAATTCCCCCTCTCGACACGGACGCAGCATCAAGGGAGCACAAGAGACTTTGCCGATCCGAAGAGAGTCGAGGAAATTGGCCATTTGGAATGGAGATAAGGACCTTCCAGGACACTCGACTTTGAAGGCGCTAACGAATTCTGTCGAACCTTGCAAAATTAGGGAAGGACCCGCTGAGGACCTCTTCTAGACCACTCCTTGCTATAACCTCCTCAGGAATTATCGCACGATGGAGGCAACTAGCGTCCCGTCTAACTGCCAATAATAAATTCTAACACCTACTCTTGGAATATCTAACTCTCTTTTTCATTTAATAATTATTTCCTTAATAATAGTATATAAATAAATAAATAAATATATATATATATATATATATATATATATATATATATATATATACATATATATATAAATTTTCCTTACTAAACTTGAAAGTATAATAAATTATAACTGAATAAAAACATTCGGATTGAAAAAAAAAAATTTACTTATCTTTACACATTTCATAATTATTTTATTTATTTTTTCTCTTTAAACTATTTTATTTTTTTCTTAATTGTATATATTGTTAAGCTATTACTTTGGTAATTTATTTATGTTAACTGTAAATATAGCGTGAATGAAAAACAAACTCTCTAATATCTATTACAAATGACCTTGATTGAAACATAATGTAATATTTCTCATTAACAACTTAAAAAAAAACTTTATTATTTCTCAAAAATGTTTTTTTTTTTTGGTCGATAAGTAATATCTTTGTTAATTATTCATCAAGTCCAATGATTGAGACACCATTTTGAAGAATATATTGTTCCTTATAATTATTATACCCATTATAATTATAGGCTTCCGAATTCTTTTAAAAATATGTGTATATACTCATTTTTAAAATAATGAGTATTTATACTCCTATGAACGCCTAGGAGGATTATCAGGAATCGAGGAAGAAGAGAGCCTGGAAATAAGTGATTCGGGGATGGGACTGGAGTTTGTCATTGAAGTATAGATGCCTGGTTTGGGCTAAATCAACGACATACGGAACATTAAGGTCTTTATAGGTGATTTTATTTGTGAGGTTCTGCCCGGCAACCTGATGAAGCGACGATAAAGAGTCAAAGGGAGTTCTAGCATGATTCCTCGGCCCTGTTCTCTGGTCCGTACAGCCTAAAAGGCGATGAAGAGAGAAATAGAAGAAAGAAATAGAATTACAGTGAATCATTTTCATGCCAGCATATGACGTAGTTTGTATTAATAAATGAGAAATGAACATTTCCCCATAACTAAATCGAAAATAGATGGAAGGCTATTTTTTTATTTTAATTGTATTTTTAATTTTTTATTTGAGTTTAGTACGTAGTAAGGGAGAACTGTTTCAAGACCAACGGTTGAAAAGGATGGAGATCGGGCCAGGATCACTCCCAACCTCCAGATTTTATATATCTACTATAACAGCGGGGAGAGGTGTTGCTCAGTGCTTGTTTCTCATGACAGAAAAAGAAAAAAATTCAACAACACATTAGCTAATTGTCAGGAAAACATAAAGATGCCAATGTATTTTTTTGTATTGGCATTACAGACCATGAAGATCTTTTTTTGCCTTAGCAAGCCTACTTTATATCTGCCTGTTTGTATTTCTTTTCAGTTAACTGCATGCATCTTTAAAGCATCTCTGTTAATTAGATCTATCCATCTGCTTTTCGGCATTCCATGTGGTCTTCTGTCTTCTATTGAGATATTCATTGTTATGAATAGCTTTTCTGATGGATTGCTCCGAGCTACATGTCCTGCCAACCTTAACTTCATTCCCTTCATATCATGAGATGTAGACAGACCTGTTTCTGTAAGCAGCTGGTATTTATTTGTATTTCTCCTCTATACTTTAGAGCTCTGATCCCAGATCGCTCGGGTTTGAAGGTTTCGATATTTTTGAAAAAGATAAGAAAACTCTATTTTTCCTTTGTTACAGCTTTATTTGAACAACGGTAAAGAGAAAACCTCTTCCCTTTGTATACATTGAAATTAATTCATTACATAGTGTATGTCATTAGTTCACTCCACCGTGTGAATTATTCGCACGGACAAACTAATATTCGTTTAGAGATGAACAATAATTTACTTAATGAAGGTTTAACACGATCGATTAATTGCTTGCTTGTTTGCAAAATCCAGTATTATAGTAAATAAATGATTATTTCATATATTAAAAAATATATATATAAAACCTGATAATAAATGATTATACAACTGCTTTTTTGCTATAGAAAGGTTTATAATACATTTTTAAATACTATTGTATTAAAAGAAGAATTAAGAAGGGAGAAGACTTTTGTTTTAGCACCAAGGTGGTTGGTGGACATGAATACGCCATTTTTTATCGCAACAGCAGGACGCCTTTGAACGCTACGAGTGGTTGCCCATGGTTGAGCTTTGTTCTCATGGACCTTGGATCTTACAACATGGGCGTTAAATAAAATAACCAGGTACGTAAATAACTGTTCCAATTAATATCATACTCTACCTCAAATCTAGGTCTTTGCAGTATTTTTTTAAAAGTGATTTTATTGATTCATTGACGCCTTATGAAATAATTAAATATAATGTAAAAATCCGGTGTGCCCAGTCACATGTCTTTGCTACCTATATCAGAAAAGTTTTTACATCTTTACATATGTTCATGAAGAAACAAAAAACGTCTGCCAAGTAAGGTCAGTATAGCTTCCTCACCGTTTCCGTTGTATATTACAAGGTATACAATTTTTCGTATGAGAATAGAATCTCTGAGAGAAGCAGAATCGGAATAGCCGATTACAGTTACCCTTCAACATTCAACAAAAGAGTGTCGTATTTGAAGATTCCATACTTGATTATGCTTAATAAAAAAAAAATAAAATAAAATAAATGCATACTGAACATGAATTTCAATACTGTTAGTGCAAAAGGTCTTACGTAAAAATGTATTTATTGTATTACAAGAGTGCGTAAAAACCCATTATTTTTTTATGCTTTATTAGAATAATTTCATATTTTGTTGTCATCTGCTATTTTCCATAGTAACAGACTACTTATATCAGTTGCAGACTACAAAATGTCACCATTAATACACATAGAATTAAAGTTAAAAATTTTTACATTCGAACTTTTGCTTTAATAATAGTGATATACACTACCGAATCCAGATTTAATTTTGGGGGAGGGGCTTCAGCCCTTCCGTCATATATAAATATAACGATAATTAATTTGAAAAAAAATCCACTGCAAGTTATTTCACTATGGTATATTATTTCCAAACAATTATACATATAAAGTAACATTAAATTCCTAGTTATAAAGAAGAATATATAAAAGGTGATTCCAATTATTGGACTAAACTTTTTTTTAATCATTAGTATTATGCTAAAACATCGCATTTAAACTTTAATTTGCAAACCTTTAAAAAACCACATACAATATTCACAAAAATGTGTATACTTCTTGAGTTATTCGGAATTTAATTTTACCATCCCTCGTAACTTTTTTTTGAGCTTCTTTTCGTTGAAATATGTTATATAGATAAATTTAAAGGGCGTAGAGAAAATGACTTTAGCGAAGTTCAATTAAAATCGGTACATTCGTTTAGGCGCTACAGTCTATAGCAACGCAGGTTTTTCGGCCGCCATTTTGAAACGAGAAGGCGAAGAGTAATGTCGTTGAAGGAGGATCATCCTCGGGTGACCTCTGATTTTATATCCAAATTCAAAAAAAATCGGTCCAGGGCAATGCGCGGACGGCGGACAGCGGACTATTAGTGCATATATAAGAGAAAGTGGTGGAAAGAATTCAATAAAATTGACCCTACGTTATTTTTTCACCAAAGTCTACCTTTTATCTAACTTTGAGCCAAATCGAACAAGCCCTTTCTGAAATATTGGCATATCTAAAAATATACGTTTGCGCATGCGTAAGCGGAAGTGCTAGATGGAATTTGATAAAATTAATATGTGACCATCTAGGCACCAATCAGCATAATCCCTGAAAATTTCATGAAGATAGGATGAACGATACTAGGTGATATGCCCGTCACATCGATTTGACTACAGACAGACAGACAGACAGACGGACAGACAGACAGACAGACACCGGACCAAATTTGATCCTTGATGTCTGAAACGTAAAACGCGAGTGAAAATTTTCGATTCTGAGCAAAAAATTTTTTTTAATATCTCGCACGAACACAATGCTTCCCTACCTTCGGTAGTGAGGAAGCAAAAAAAAAAAATTGAATTAGATTTATTTTCCTGAAAATCGATCAAAGATTTGAGTAAGATTTATTCGATAAATTTAAGCAATGTAAGTCGGCTTAAGGTAGACAGTGTAAAAATTTCAATACTCTCTAACATTGCTGATCAAAAACTTTTTGCCATATCCTAATTTTATCAAATAATAATTTTTGTTAAAAGTAAAGGAAATAGTGCAGCTTGAATGATGCGAAATTTGACCCGATCGCAATACTTTCCTTACCTTGTATAGGTAGGAAAGTAGCAAATTAAAACATGTGTAGAAAATAGAATAAGTTAAAGCATCGCTAATACTGGTTCGATTCCGATTATTTTATTTTACTTTTTTGTCAATAATTTAATTACCTTTTAAAATTTTTATTTTAAATTGTTCTACAGAATATATACTTAGCGAGTTAGGTCCGATACATGTTTCTTTTATTTATATCTTCAAAATCGTTAGAGCCGTTTTCGCGCTACAGTCTATAGAAAAACATGTTTTTCATTTATTGCGCAGCAGCTATTCCGCATGGAGAATCAAATTTGTGACACAGGCATCAGTAGTCAAAACCCTACAAAATAAAATAAAGAAGCAACAACATCGGTTCACTAGTTCTCAACAAAATTTTGGCATAGACAGGTAAACAAACAGGCAGACCAATGGCTAAAAATGTGTTGTTTATTTTTCGAACTCGGGGGGCTCTGAAATGTATAGTTCTGTCAATCCGGCATATCGGAGATTTGACCGGATCGCAATAATTTCCTTACCCACTAGAGGTAGGAAAGTAAATGCAACAGGTCTATTAAATTTCTTTTACATGATTAGTTCATGAACATTTTATAATTCTATGTTTGGAATTTAGTTTATGAAAATAGTTGCGACCTACAAGAAGTGCCTATCTAACACCAACAATCTAACACAGAAATAGAAATTCAATAAAAACTAAGAAATAAATGTTATGATTATTTTAAATATTACTATTTACAACCAAGTAACAAAAAAATAAATACACACACATATACAGTGTATATATAAAGATATATGAATGGGTGTTTACAAAAGACCCTGAAGAGATACGGCCTGTTTAATATTAATCCGAGACGCACCTTGCCAACTGCAATAAAACCCCCTCCCTATTTTCCATGACTTCCCCTCGCTATTACTAAAATCTGCCCTTAAAAAATTAATCATTTTTATGTGACTCGGGGGCGGCGGTGCAACTGCAGGATGGGGGGGGGGCTTTTGTGCCACCTCAGGGAGGACTATTTTTATGGTAATATGGTCACCCTCCTCCGGCAGGGGAGTTCGCAGATCTTCGCGGGGTAAATCATCAGTTGTTGAAGGAGGAACCAAGATATCGAAAACAATAACACAATTATCATTTATTATTAATAATTAGGTCATGCGAATAATTCTTATAGTATATTGGTCACTGAACAAGTGGTAATATAATGTGGTATAACACAGGCGGATTTACGGGGGGGGAGGAGCTTTTGGTTTGTAGCCCTCCCCCCTCAAAATGGTAAAATGTAACCATGTTTTATGGTAAAAAATTATGTCTTAAAGTATTATTGCTCGCTTAATTACATTTAATAAAACTTAAAGGAAGAATCACTTAAACACCATTTCATATAGGTAGTTAGTATCTTTCTGTTTTTCTAAAGTAATTATCGTTATATATATATGAAAAAAAAACCTTCCGGGCTGAAGCTCTTCCCCCCAAATTAAATCCTGGATCCGCTAGTGTTGTATAACTAATATAGAGCAATATATAAGTATAATCCATTTTTAATACGGAGTTATGAGCAAATTGAGTTTTCTTTTCATGACTATTGTGTAGGATCAGCTTAGTTTCTGGCACTGAAGATTTTTTATTTATTTACTGAAATTTACAACTTTATTAGATAAATACAATCAGTAATTATGCACAAATCTTAAATAATGACATTAACAGATACTGTCAAATGATAGCACTGTCTTAATAGTTTAAAGTAAAAAGGTCACGGAGCCATCTTCTTTTCAGAGACCTAGGAGTATTATCAGGAATCGAGGAAGAAGCAAGGCTAAAAACAAGTGGATTCGAATGGTACTGGAGTTTGTCATGAAAGGATAGGTATCTGGCTCGGGCTAATCCAGCGACATATGGAACATTAAGTTTTTTCGAAATGATTTTATTTGTAACAAAATATGGATTTTAAATTGTAAGGATTGGAAACGATAGGAATTCGATGGTTTGGGGAGCCCAAGAGCTCAGCTCTGTATGTCCTTATAGGCCCTGATATATTCATGTCAATGAGCCTGTTTTAATTAATTGAAAGTTCAGAGCGCATTGTGTCTCGTCGTAAGAACCAAGTAAGAAGTTTGTCCAGGTGGAGCCGTAGGTAGCGGATTTGTTCGACAGGAATATTATTGAAAAATATTGTAGGACAGGAAGCCATAGGTTTGCGACAAAGAAGAAGGTAATCTTTAAAATGGTGGATCAATAATAGACGTTGATAAAGTATTATCGAAACCAATAGCCGACAAAAAAAAAAACACCTGATAACATAGAAAGATGACATTCTTTATTATTTAGAAAAGATTTGTTAATAACTAATATCCATCATCTGTTTTTTTAAACCCCAAAACAGCAGAAGATGGGTAATATTTTTATGTTCAGAGCGGGTTTTTAAAGTTAATGGCTCAAATTATTTAACTAGATTCCATAAATATTTCAAAACAATTTAGGCTCAAAATACCGCTATTTTTTATATCATTTTAAGTGAGCTGTTTATTTCCAATATAAATTCTAATCATCATTCACAAATTTTCAGGAAACGTTATCAACTATCAAGCTTTAAAATTATTTTTGAGCTTGATGAATTATTTTTTAAAGAAGCCTTCAGAAACGCGTTTCATTAGATTACTTTAAAAAAAAATAAAGACTCTTTCGAAAATAAACTTATTATTCCTTCACTTTTTTTTAATACTGATCTTCGTTTTTGAAAAAAAAAAGTAACACCATTCATTAATTCAAGTATTTATATGGGAACCGATGTTCATTTCGATCTCTATAATAATCGATTATGGTTCACTTTAGAAATAAGCGTTTCAACTTATAATTCATTCATTAAATACTTTATTTTATTTACTGTGAGTAGTTTAATTGTCAAAAATCTGGTGTGGTGTATTAAAACTTTCACAAGTTGAACAATTTTAACTTTCATTTACCACCCTACAGTACAACAATTGGTTTCTTAAAGAGTTGATAAACTTTATGAACATTCTCATATTTTCTACATTACAAATTTTCTATTCCACTAGGGCTCCAAATTAAAGATCAAATAGATATTTTAATAAAAAATATCCCTGGGGTGTCCGTATCAACTTGCATACGATGGACTTAATAATCCAGAGTTTTTTTTTTTTCATTTAATTTCAATTTTTAATGTAAATCTTAAACTAAGGTTTTGCATACGTCTAGGTGAAAACAGATGTATGCAAGAATACAAGACAGAAAATGGAAATCTCCGTTAAAAAGGTGAAATCAATTAAAATTAACTAGAATTCTGGGGTATTATATCCCAATATCTGCGATTTGATTTATTGAATCATCAAAGATATTTTTGTATAAGGACAATTTATTCTTGAAATGGTCTTGTTTAAGCTGAGTATCTTTATAATAGGGTTGACTGAGTGCCCGTTAAATGTCTTATGCGGTATAGATTCGTACTGTTTTAGGCGTTAAGAAGTTATCGAACCCAGTTTTGCCTAGTTTAGAGGCAGATACGATGGCATCGATGAGTTCAACGCTGAGTGTAGGAATTCGTCAGATTATATTGAACTGTGTCCCCGATTAAAAAAAAAAAAAAAACGTTTTTTTGCTTCTGACTTTTGAATATAAATGATATAATAAAAAATGCTGGGAAATAACGATGATTGAGCGAGGTCGATCCAGATTGCGACAATTAAAGTTTATGAGCTTTCCTAACCAACTCGTAAAAGTGTCTCTAAATGAAAATGAGCTCAATTTAGAAAGCCATTAAAAAGGGAATGAATGGCAAATTGTGATGGCAATAATTACGGCATGCAAAGCAATGTGCATAATAAGTGGGGGGAATAAGCATGTGCATTTAGTGATGGCTAACGAGCCGGCTTTGTGATATTTCCGTTCTGATTAGCGATTTTAAATTTTAAAACATTAAATGTTGGGATTTATAGCAGACATTATTTAATAATAAATTATATTCAAATACTATAATTTCAAATAAAAAAAGTAACTGCACAAAAGACACTAATAAGTGATTGATCAGAAAACTCAAAATAATATTGAGTTGAGGAACATTGTGGTCAGAATCTTAATCCAACCGCCTGATTTTTTTCTTCAATAGTTACACATACCCATTTTTAATATTTAAATCAAGTTTAAATTTCCAATGCTGAAACGCTAATTGTCTGAAAAGAAAAAAACTAGTTTCCCTATGGTCCTTAAGCTTTTCGGTGCGAAGATCAATTTCTAATAATTCTAGTTTGTGCCGGGGTAAAGTGAAAATGTATTTTTTATGAATTTGATGTTTGCTGAGTTTAAATGTGATATTATTTTTTGTCTGTGTACTCTAACATCAAAAACAACATGTTTGAAGTAAATATGTTAAATTTTAATTTAAATTCATTGATCAAATTAAAAAAAAATTAAATTTGAAATTAAGACTAGAATTCGATAGAGTAAAAAAAGATACTTTATTATTTTAAGAACAATAATAGTGTACAGAAAAGTAAAATTAATTCTGACCTTAAAACCTGTTGCAGAAAAATAATAACAAAATCAGCAGGCAACAGAAGAATAAAATGAAAATTAGCAACTAATAGAATTAAAGATCTCTAATATTGGCCAAGAAGTAGGTAACAAAGTCGCCAGTGACCAGATAGAAACTACAACGCACTCAGCATCAGATGTGGAAGGCAAGACTCTAGGAGATCCCAGTGCTTCTCTAAAGCCGTGTTACCTGTATTGGAAGCCAGTTGGAGACTGAGAGAGGGCGCTAGAGCCACAGATGCTCAGCGCAGAGTTGGAACATGAAGATTTCTATATGAGTAAGAATAGAATACTTTTGCCTTCTTGTTATAATGATTTTTTAGAATTTAATCTGCAACAGAATAAAATATGTATACCCTTCTTTCGAAAGCATGTCTTTGATGTGGTCATTTAATTAATCTTTTTGAAAGGTTGAGAAATTTAAGACTTTCTTTGATGATCACTGTGACCTCCATTAGAACAAAAGAAACAAATTAACTGATAATAACAATAGTTATTTTACAAATGGAGCCTATCACATAATAACAAACATTATTATCATTATGGAAATACAAATTCCTTTTTATATTACATAACAGACATTACTACACTCATAAGCATAAATTAAAAAACATGTTTGGTAAAGGTCAGACAGTTAAAATAGTTTAAATTATCAAATTAATACAAAATCTAAAATTGTCAACAATATACACAAATAAATACACATTTTTTTTTAAATATTTATATTAAATTATGTATAAAAATTAAATTAAAAGATTACCCCTATACGTAAGAGAACAAACAAGAAAAATACCCGGATAGATTACATGGCGATGCGCAATATGGAATTTTTTTCATAATATGCGGAGGACAATATTTGAGATTACCCTACCAATTCTCTATAATTTGATATAATTGAGATGAAAAAATATAATTTTCTCATAGGGTGGCTTAAATATTTCTATCCCATAAAGATTTTCCATATCCTGATAAATTCTTAACCTTAAACTACTATATAAAGCACTCTCGCTCAATCTCCACTGGGTTTAGCCCCAGTGACGCGGTTGAGAGAGAAGCGCAGGGATCTTCTGGAGTCATGCTTTTTCCTCCACAGTTGGAGGGATAAGTTAAGCTCAGAGTTCTCTCGCCTAATTGTAAATAGTGTATATAGGTATGTTTGTGTTCTTTTTTATTTATTTATTTTTAGGTTATTTTATATTTTTTTATTGTATATAATATATTATTATTATTATTGTAGATAGAGTGTGAATGTGATCTCTGAACACTATTATAAATGTCCTTTGAGACAGATTGTAATATTTTCAATAAACAATAAAAATAAAAAATACTATAAATTGGGCATTTAAATAATATATGATGAAGTGTTTCCTTTTCTTTAGTGTTGCACATTTTGCACTCAAGTTGTGTATAATTTTCACAATTTTATTATTAACAGAAATCTTGATCATATATTTGTATAGGGTTCTTCCTTCAAAACAAATAAAGATTGATTGATTGAATAGTTATTTTATGGTTCATCTAATTAATAAGACCTTTTATGCCTAGGTTCTGAAACCAGTGAGTGATATCTCGGTAGAACCGAAGCCGACTCCATTGATAATTCCGAATAATGGAGAGCACGAAGTGGAAAAACTTCCATAACGACATAAAGCGACTCGGACTGGAGACAGAACTGAGCTCTGGAACCGCTGCTGGAAGATTAATGAAGAGCTTGCTGATCCGTGGAGCCAACGTATTAAACTAAATGGCTGTCACCTAGCCCCGCGGGAATTTTTTCGGGAGGGGTGCGCCCGAGGGGGGGGGGTGTCTTAGCTATCTCCTGCCGCCATTTATAATTCAAGAGGACTTCCGTATGTCTCTCCACTCCGGATGGAAACCATTTAAGACTCTAACCATTCGAAGGAGAAAGGGATCAACTTAAAGAATATGTTTTGAATCAGCAATAGTAAAATAGGCGTGGAATAAGAATCCTATGTCTTTTCCATTTTATATTGTAAAGTCATACCAGACTGAAACGACTAGAAACAGCTCGACGTTTCCGATTACTTCAGCACTTACTAGACAAACGCTCTAAACTTCCAATTAATTACAAAAGACTCATATACATGACTATAATAAGGCCTATTTGGACTTACGGAGTTGAGCTATGAGGCTCCAATAAACCATCCAATTCCTCTCGTATCCAATCCTTACAATCCAAAATCCTTCGTAAAATCCTCTATACTCCCTACTTTGTAATAAATAAAACCACCCACAATAACCTTAACGTTTCTTATGTTTCAGACCTGCCTCAATCCAGACACCTATTCTTCCATAATAAACTTCAGAATCATCCCAACCCTCTCGTTTTTAACCTTGCTTCCTTTTAATTCCTGATAAGCGTCTGAAAAGAAGATATCCCCGTGATCTCCTAATGTAGACATATCATTAGAGTGCTACCATTGAGTAGTTACTCAGCAAGTGTTTTCACGTCATTATATCCATATGTTCAAATTTACTAGATGTATTTCATTAATACAGTTGTAAATATCATTAAGAAATAATTTAAAAATATATATATATTGTAAAGTTGTCTGGATTCTTCGTTCTCAGGGCCCTCCCCGAACCATTGTATGCAATATTTTCGTTTCAGAAACATTAAGGCAGAGTGATTTTTAAAAAAATTAAATGTAATGAAAAAATGTTATTTTAATATTTGAAATGAAAACTTCTCTTGGCGCGTTTTGCACTTTTTATGTGGAGAGTGACTTAGAGTTAGCCTTCAGATATCTGATGTGTAACGCTCGGGTAAAGTCATTTGGAGTCGATTAATTGATGTGTTTTTGTATATTGATTAAAATATTTCAAAAAATATAAATCTGATCTGCATAGAGTTTGCGAGGGAAATGTTTATTATTTCATCTTCATTGTAATGAGCTATTATTTAAAATTGTTTCTTAACGCGACGCAGTGTTAGTAAGGCGAAAAGGGAAAAAAATAGAATCGGAAACCAAATGACGAGTTTTATTAAAATATTTCAGAAATTAAAAATTAGACCTGCATCCTTTAAGCGAGGGAAATATTCAGCATTTCATCTTCTTGATAATGAGCTATTATTTATAATTTATATTTCATATTATTATACTCGCCTTGTTGAGTTTTTTCTCTTCCATCGTGTGGTCAAAACACACACCTTAATTTTTTTTTTTTTTTTTTTTTTTATGGATGTGCCAATCAACTAATTTGTTGTTAAGTTTGGTTCCGGCATTTTAGCCATTAGTAAGGATGGTTAGGGCACCCTATCCAATGATCTTCTCGTCTTTATTTAGTTCTGTACATCAGGAAAGGAGATCGCTCATCCAGCTCCTATTCAGTCGCCTTTTGATGGCCATGTCAACTATAGCCATACCGTTTATCAAGACAATGGAAGCGGAAATAAAGAGTACCTATGTGTCAGTCGATGGTTGGTTGCTGTAAATCGATATGCAAAGTTTTGTTAAATGAGTACCAGGAATCATCTGCTATCAGTATTCAAAAATTGAATTGAAAACAGCATAGTTTTGTGTTTGTTTTTTTTTTACTGTTGCGCACATGGGTTTAGATGAATTGAATAAGGATTAAATTTTATTTTAATTTTCAGTTTTGTTTATTTGGAAAAATAAAGAGTAATTTTAGTAGTTTTCTTAAAATCATTCTTTTCATTTTCACATGTGGGCTCAGGTTATCCTTCAGTCATATTTTTCCTCAAACTAAATTTAAAATAAAAGTTTAATTACAATTTAAACCTGGATCGAATGCAAAGGCTTCTTCATAGAAATTTTAATAGATATAAAGATTACATGTCATTAATCCAAGACTTTATTCTGTGCAAATTTTCTAAATTCACCAAACCTTGATAATCGTTTGTATCGTTTAGCACAATCCCTATCTATTAAAGCATATAAACATCCAAAAAACGTTTGCATTGAATGTAATTTATTGAAACATTTTACGGATGTTTCGATGTATCTGACATCCTGATTTTTAAATTTTGAAAATAGTTGGATTGCAAATATCGCACAATAATATCGATGGCTGTTAAAAATTAAATAAGATTATTTTATTATTATTCATTGAATAAATTATTTTTATTCTATAGACATTATTAATAAAAATAACATTGAGAATAATCCTCTTTTCACATCAATTAGTAAAATTTATAAAGAATTCAGCATGTTCAATATAGGACATTGCTGATGTTAGAATGTATTCGGTGATAGTGGAATAAATAATAAAAACACATATCAGATTAAAACCCATCAGTCCACGATGTCAGAAATTCATTAATAAATACCCATTCATTACTAAATTCTCATTCATTACTTAATTCTCATTCATTATTCAAGACGACTCCAAATTCGAAACGGCCATTGAATCATTTATTTTTTTAATATAGCTTCAGCTGCATAATGTATGAGCGGTCTACGTTTCCCATTGTGTATTTAAAATGTATTCGGCAAATCAACTTTGTGTATTCGCATATGTATATTCAACACTCTGTTATCTGTTTATAAGCAAATATGTTCATCTGTATCAGTTCTTTAATTTATTTATACATAGGATTATTAATGTTCTTGCAAATATAAAATTTAGAGAATTTTTCAAATAGTCATAACAAAAAATTTGATCAGTTTCTTTTAGAGTTTTTTAAAAGTTTAAGAACAGATCATAAACGATTTTAATATTCAAATTTTTATAAAACCGATGGTACTGTGTTGAAATATAATACTGAAATGGCTCTTTGATATTTAACAGGTGAGGTTACGGAAGTAGGATCAAAGATTTCAATAATGTTTTTAGGTGGAAAAATATTAGACCCATGTCCAAGAGTTTTGCCAATGAGCCCCAGAAGCCACGGGAAATAATGATCTAGAAAATTTTAATTTTTTTTTTAATTGAATGTTTCCTGCCTTTGCTCTGGATTGTGATCATATTAAATTAAATAAAATTTATTTGGTTCAATTCACAGTTCGACTGTATAATTCAAATTATTTGAACTATCTACAATAAATGTGTCGATATTATTGTGCGATATTTGAAATTCATCTTCTTTCATTTTTTTCATTCTTTGTTCAGAATTAAAGCAACGTTGTGTTAGAGAGGCGAACAGAGAAAACTATAACGTCAGTGGTATGCTTAGAGGAGAATAGAGCCTAAATTTATAGTTGGGCAAGTCATGCACTTGAATAGACTTTTCTACCTAAAAGAAGTGTGCTTCAATCCACTTACCTCTAGTATCCTGATAACACAGCCATTCATATACAGTGTGCACATATGGTCTTGTATAATATAATATAGGATAATATAATATAGGATAATATAATTAGTAAACAAGACCCTTTTTGCTTGGAGGGTCCGATCGTAGCGCTACTGTTCATGACGCGGCACGGCAAGCTTCAGATTAATAGTCTACTACCTCGAGAAGAAAATTAATCAACTTTTTAAATTAATCATTAGTCTAAGGAGTCTGTCTGCGGCTTCAATCCCTGCGTGGTTAGAACCCACAAGGTTCCACTGCGCAATCAATATTACTAATAATAATAAAATAAAAAACTCAAACATGCTATAAACAGTGTAATAAATATATATAAAATAATATTTTAATCATGTTATTATAAATGTAATAAATTTTAAGAAGTATTGATAACTTTCAAACCCTTGTTCATAATGACTTTTAATAAAACTATCTTAAAATACCGACTACTAAGCAGAAAATCTAAACTTTCCATTGAAAACAAGCTACTGATCTTCAAGACAATACTGAAACCTATTTGGACTTACGGACTAGAACTGTGGGGATCAGCAAAATTTTCTAACATCAAGCGCATCCAATCCTTCCAGTCAAAAGTCCTTAGAACAATAGTCGATGCTCCTTTCTATGTAACCAACAAAACCCTACATCATGACCTCAACATCCCATTTGTCCTAGACCTTATCCCAGAAAAGTTCTCCAAATTTCACCAGAACCTTACGTACCACCCAAATCCTCTTGCACAATCCTTATCAAGCACCTTCCATCCCTATAATTTTCCAAGAAGGTTGAAACGGCAGTGGCCTCGCGACCTTTTGTAGATTGTATAAATTGGAGTTCTGGCAATGGCCAGATTTTTCACTCAAAACATGTGTGTATGTGGCTAAAGTGCTCATCCTACCTCACTATAACCAATGTCCAAGAGACAGATTGTTATAATCTTTAATATGAATAAAGAAATAAAAAATAAAATAAAATAATAATATTTGTTATTGAGGATGCCTGAAGGCTATATTAGTTGTATAAATGGTGATTAAGGCATTAATAGTTTCTGTTATTCAATTTATTATTAAATAACTCTGATTCGTGCATCATTAGGGTAAGCGCACCAGTGACAGACATAGCTAAAGAATTTTTTTGTATTTTTTGGTTAATGCCGCCATAATTGTTATAGTTATAAATTTCTCCGTTGGACATTTAGAAACTCCAGGGTATCATTTTTCTTTTTGACATTTTAAAATTGAAAAAAGAAATTCAGATATGCAGTTATAATCTCAATTTAAAAAAAAAACACCGTTTTGCACTAGTGATAGACACTCCGAAATTCAATTGTTCTAGTAATGGACAGAAGGTGAGTACCAGTTATGGACAAACTTTAGAAAAATTCTAAAATATTTATTTAACCATAAACATAACGATAAAGATAAGATGACAGAAATGTTTAACTTACTATTAACAAAACTCTTACTAGAGAGGTACGAAACACACTGATCGCAAGAGAACTAAAGAAACAACTAGAAATTTTAATTTTTTTCTTTGGAGAACTTTGTTCATACAGTTGTCAATAGAGAGCATTATTCTTCAATCTAGAAACAAATGGAACCATTAAATCAACATGTAAGCTTATTATTTACATTTAAAGTACAACCTGGTCATAACTGGTGTGTTCATCCTAGTACAATTTTTAAAATTTTGTGATGGACCAACAAAATTTGGAATCCGCATTCCAGAATGAAACGATAAGAAACTGCTAGACGTTTCCGGCTGCTCTAGCACTTACTAGACAAACGTTTTTAGATTTCAATTAACTACAAAAAGCTTATTTATATGACTAAAATAAGACTTTTATAGACATAAAGAGTTGAGCTTTGGGATTCAAAAACAGGGAATTTCTATCGTATATAATCCTTAAAATCCAAAACCCTCCGTAAATCTTTAGTCTACGATTTTTTATCACAAATAAAATCATCCAAAAAGACCTTAATGTTCCATATGCCGCTGATTTAGGCCGAGCCAGATACTTATTTTTTCATGACAATCTCCACTCCCATCCGAATATTTTTGTTCCAGCCTAGCTTCTTCCTTGATTCCTGATAACCCTCTAAGGGGTCTTAAATGAAGATGCCTCGTGATCTTCTTACTTAGAACTATTTAGGAAGTGCTACCATTGGTTAGTATCTCTACAAGTCTATTCATCTCATGCTTCCTGATGTCTTCATATTTACTAATTATATTTATTTTATACAGTTGTATAAATTTCCATAAATAAAAAAAAATCAAAAAAGAATTAAAGCTTTATTCTTATATATTTTTAATTTATATTTAATTATAAATCTAATATTTCAATATTGGCAAATCTTCTTCCCTGGAAATTGTTCTTAAATATATTTCTTCTTGTCTTCGTCTTTAATATATTTCTTCTTGTCTTCGTATTATATTTGTTCATTTCACAGTTATACTTAAGTCCATAAACGGACTAGGGCATACGTGGGGAACCTGCAGTGTATAATAATAAAATGGTTGCCTATATATGGATCAAAGTCTACCAACCAGTAAGTTCTCTGTGAGTTCAGTATTTTTTAGAAGTATATTATCACCAAATTTTAAATATTTACTACTTTTCCTAATGATGCGTTAATTGGCGAAATCTTGGAATATTTAAGAGGAAGGAGGTGGTTCGGGATGGCGGTCATAAAAAACTAAAATTGGGAAAAAAACTATTTTATTTCTAGCCGATGTTTCGACCTGGCTTTGCAGGTCTTCTTTCTTCAGGGCTAGAAAGAACAAAATAAAAAAGGATTTAGAAAATTGTATAAGTTACATAATATTCAGATAAAAATTACAAACAATGTGAATAAACTTATTAAAATTATCAGTTTATTCATATTTTATAATTTTTATCTAAATATTATGTAACTTCCACAATTTTCTATATCATTTTGTATGTTGTTCGTTCTAGCCTGTAGAAGACCTGTAAAGCCTTCAGAATTCGAAATTTATTCTTAAAATTACCAAATTGCATATTTGATGGTTGTATATTTTAGAGGAAGGAGATGGTCCATGGTAGCCGTCATAAAAAGATTAAAATAGTGAATAACACTATTTTATTTCAAGCCGACGTTTCGACCCGACTTTACAAGTATTCTTCAGATCTAGAACGAACGAGATGTAAAAGGATGTAGACAATTGTGGAAGTTATATAATATTTAGACAAAAATTATAAAATTTGAATAAACTGATACTTTTAATAATTTATTAAAAATAATTTTAATAAGTTTATTCACATTGTTTAAATTTTTTATCTGAATATTATTTAACTTCCACAATTTTCTAAATCCTTTTTTATCTTGTTCGTTCTAGCCCTGAAGAAGACCTGGAAAGTCGGGACGAAACGTTAGCAGGAAATAAAATATTTTTTCACTATTTTAGTATTTTTATGAAGTCTACCCTGGACTATCTCCTACCTCTAAAATACATAACTATCAAGTAGTCAATTTTATAATTTTAAGAATAAATTTTGTCATTCGATCTGAACTGACTAACTAACTAAAACAATCAGACTTTAATGATTGTCTAGAACAAACTAAGAGCCTAAGAACTCTATTAAACTGGGCGAATAGCGTTAGCGACTCGCCAACACATGATTAATAAACATCTCAAACAGGAGAGATAAGACTGATGGACTGTCGATCCGGACCTCCTTCAATTACTTAACCTGGTCCTATCTCTATGACTGCCACCGCCGACATCGATTAGTCTCTAATACTATCGATAAATAGGCTAGGGGGTTTCATGCTCAGTTTTATTTTCTCCATGATTGATTGACTGATAGGAATGTCGGGGGATAATAGTTTGTTTTTATGAGCTATTTAATATCAGTATTCATTACTGTTTGGTATTTTGAGAACAAAGAGATGTGTGTTGGGTGCTAAATACTACTACATACCCTCCAACAATTTCACTCTCAATGCTGGTAAACAAAGTCCATCGGACTTAAACGGCAGGAACTTGCAAAGAATTTTCACCCGCCACCCGTGGGACGCTCTTCTATATGGAAAAGAGATCCGCTCAAGGATATTGTTATAGATACTGAAGGGAATACATTATGTAAAAGTTAAGGACATAATTAAGTTAATTAAATAAATATAAAATGGAGAATAAGTTAGAATATCTTAAACAAATATTTTCTGAAAGTGCAAACTGCTCCGAAAATAAATTACTTGTACTTTTTTTTTTTTTTTTAATTAAGAAGGAATGAGAGAAAGAGAACCGATTATAACATAGATTTTTTAATTCGGTGAGGCTAGATGATTATGATAAATCATTATTCAAAATAACAAAATAGAAATTTTCAGTTATTAAAAAAAAAAGAAAGGTGGGCAGGGTGGCCGAACGCGCTAACGCACAGTTTCAATAACACAATTATTAAAAAATATATTAAAATTAAGGACGACAAACTCAAAAATGTTTGTGCGCCTTTGAAAACCTCCATTCGTTTACAAAATTTTAATTCATGGTCCTGCAATAATATCATATAATCATTTATTATCGGGCAGTTGATTGAAGATGCACAAGAAACTCTTAATAAAGATTTTAATCAAACACGAAGACACTTTTCACGAAAGACCTCAAGAGTTGACAGAAATGTCAATATTTTTCACTCTCTTCTGATATCTTTTCATCCAGTAATTTCTAACTAGCGGCCATTGAAAAGAAGGAAACTAAAAAAAAAATATTATAGTGATGTCTTGCAGCTTTTAGAAAAACTGAAATTTATTTCTCAAAATGTGAGGCCCATGCTGAAAAAATTGGTAATGACTGAAGAATGTTTCACATTTCATGTTTTTACACAGTACACACACTCTTCCTACCTTTTTCGGCCTTTTTAATAGTAATATAACACAGCCTTCTAAAGAGTTTTATTTTTAGTTTAAATCTATCTCTTTTTTTTTTTTGCACACCAAAATCTAAAAACGAATTCTATAACTGACATAAAAGATGTATAATACTATTATATAGACATTTAAATAATAATTTATAGTTAGAATTCCTAAAATTAATTTATGTCACAAATTTAATTAATCTGAACCACTGGGCCTTCGGATTTACTAATCCTTATTCTTATTATCTAATATCAGTATTGTTTTCAACCAAGTATAGTGAACACCCCAAACAATCTTCTCTTCAATTTTGTGGATAGTTTCCCTACTTCTAATTGATATGCAATTGCTTTATAGAATATATATATTAGACTGCGGCTGAGTTGGAAGCTCTGGGATCTCCTGGAGTCCTACCTTTCCTTAATCACGTGGGGAAAGGCTTCGCTCGAAGATCTTGAGTGAATGAATTAAGTAAATATTTTATAAAAACATGTGTGTATTTAAGTAGTTATTTTGATTAGTTTAATTTTTTTTAGAATGAAACAAAATTGTCAGGATTGACAGTCCAGAATTATGATTAAGTAAGGCGGCATTTCGACCTAAACATGTGGGCCATCCTCAGGGCTTACCATCTTACGGGAGTCGAGACAAGAACTTAGCTTAGGTTCTTTTAGTTTACATAGATTTATGATTAGTATTATTATTTTGTTGTTTATTTAATTTTATTTATTGTACATAGAGTGTACATGAGCTACTCTTCCATCGCCATTAATATTATCCTTATATGTGATCGATTATAATATCTCTCAATAAAGATTTGAAAAAAAAAAAACGTAGAGGAATCCAAGTTTGACGTCTAGAGTGCTACCGATGTTTAAAACTAATCATTTTGAACCTATCGCAAGAATTAGAATTAAATCGAAGTTTCCTGCCATTTAATCACTTAAGACAGGAAGCCATCGGACATGAGCAGATCAAAGGATGGGACGGCAGCAATCTGTAAGAGACGTGGAGTGGAACAGACAAAGAACAGAAGTGATTACTGCAGGGGTTATCCGACACGTGTTGGACAGCCTTCAAGGAAGAGCCACTCTGGAGGATTGGTCTGCCAGGATCGGCAGGGTCCTGCGGTTAATATATAATTAGCAAGGATACCCTTGGGATGTCCTGGGGCGGTGTTGGGGAGTCCTGCCGCCTTGGAGTACCTCTCCATTGTCCTCCCATTGAGGTCCAATCTAAATACTAATAGCAAGCTGGAAGTCGAAAGTTGTTCAACATCATCTGGAAGGCGTTACACATATCAAAGAAGATTTTAAGGATCTCATTTATAGTCAAGAGGTTAAGTTTAGTCTCAGAACATAGAAAGATCTATCTATCATAAACAAACCTACTCAGTAAACAAGGTAAATTTCTTCATCAAAACTTTAAAAGGCTTGATATGTAAGTTTTTAATTTTCGTCTTCCTCGTCTAACACTTTCAATATACCTACATATATCACAACTCAAAGCTATTTAAATTCGAAGAAGACCTTGTTAAGATAAGCAATTGAGGATACCACGGACGTAAAATTTCTTGAAACTCTTTTTTAACATTGGTATTTCTTTTTAAGAAGATAAGTTTTTCTGAACAAAAAATATAATAAGTACGATATTTATAACTGTATTATGGTAGAAATGTATCTAGAAAGTGTGAACATATTTATATGACGGCGTGAAACACTTAATGAGAAACTACCCACTAGTACTATGGTATACCTACTATATCTACATTAGGGGATCACAAGCCATCTTCTTTTCAGACTTCCGGAGCGTCAAGAATCGAATAGGAACCAAGAGTAGAAATGAGATGGTTCAGAAGTTTATGAAGGAAGGACAGTTAACTGAATTGGGCCAGATCGTAAACATAGGAATATAGAGTCGTTATTGATGATTTTATTTGTGATAAAAAAGAAGTATTGAGGATTTTATGAAGGATTTTGGATTCGAAAGGCATTCCATGAGTTAATGCAGCCCCAAACCTCAACTATATATGTCCAAATAGGCCTTAATATAGTCATATATATGAGTCTTTTTTCAGTAAATTGAAAGCTTAGAGCGTTTTTCTATTAATTGCTGGAGTAGTCGGAAACGTCGAGCGTCTTCTTGTCGTTTCATCTGGTATGAGGATTTTAAGTTAGAAGAATTTCAAGATGGAGTCAAAGATTTCAGATTTGTTCAAGATAAGATAAGTGGGATATTATTGAAGGATACTGTAGGACAGGAAGTCATAGGTTTACGACGAAGGGTAAAGGTGATTTCATGGGATTTATTGAAATTTATTTTTATCCTCCAGTAATTCGCATGAGACAAGTTGACATTTTACAATTCTATCCTTAATTTTAACCGGATGAAAGAACATTTTAGGCTTAGCATGCTTGATATTGCTAACAAAATTGCAATTACAACACATACATTTTAATTTATAAGCAATAGTATTAACTGTTTTCATTATCAATGTGTAATTAGTCCCAAAATTAAAAAAGATACAGACTTATAAGAGACACGGCCACAGCTGACATACCTCAGAACATGAAGAGGAGACTAAAAAAAAGGCGTTGGATGAGAGATCTCCTTCCTTAAACAACCTAAGTAATTGGAACAAGTTAGGGAAGAGGTACTGCTGAGTACTTTCCTTCCCCATGCCTGTCATGTCATTATATCATTATCGCCATCACATTTGCTGATTGTCAACTTATTGTTGACAGGCGCTAATACATATTTTATAGACAAAAAAAAAATTAAAAAAAGAAATAATATGTTTGAAAAAAGAAATGCTAATTATACACCAATAATTATAATAAAGGTGGAGTAAATAATCTTCAGTAGTCAATTATCTTTGTTAAATTAATTTTGATAAGTTGCTAATTAAGGAAGTGAAGAGTAGGTGTTATACTCCGTAATAAGTAAGAACACACTCAATGATCAATAAACAATGGAAATAGAAAAACGACTACAGAATTACAAGTGCTAGAAGTGCCAAAACATATTAACTAAAATAATTATGACAACTATATAAATACAATCACACATTTGTATATTAAAAATAGATTCTAAGTATATTTAACACACATTGTTTCTTCGCGCCTAAAAAAAGAATTTTCGTCACCTTGAACCAACTAGGACAAACTTGAGAGACCAATTATTTTCCAGTGCATTTTTATTCTTAAGTGACGTTGGCCCCAGAATTAATTTTGCATCTTCTACTTGAATGTAAAGTTTTATTATATCTACAAAATATACTTTTTAAACAATAAATATTAACTGAGAAGGAATTAGTCGAGGGTGCGGTCAAAAAAATAAAAAAAATTAAAATATATAAATAATTTTAATTTTTGCCGACGTTTCGACCCACTTTGCAGGTCGTCTTCAGGGCGTTGGATGTGGCACTGCGGTAGTGTTTCAACCGCCTCCCGCAGTGCCACATCCAACGCCCTGAAGACGACTTGCAAAGTGGGTCGAAACGTCGGCAAAAATTAAAATTATTTATATATTTTAATTTTTTTTATTTTTTTGACCGCACCCTCGACTAATTCCTTCTCATATCATATCAACGGTCAACCAACTCTACATCATAATAAATATTAACTTTTTATGATAGATATTTTAATATAGACTATCAATATATCTTGGTGTTTTGTTTCTAACGAAGTGAATGTATTGAATAAATGATTTATGAATAGGTTGCTTAGGTATTCAAAAACAATATATTCTTATTCATAGAATCAGATATCTATTTAAATATTTAAATTAATTTAAACATTTGCAGTAATAGTTAGAAATGACTGATGTATTTAAAATCTGTCATGTTAACCAGGAACAGTTGGATTATATTCTGTAATGGTTTCTCGAAGACGATACGATGCCAAGTGGACAAGTATATTTAAGTTAGGGTACTTTCAATAACTTTACTCAACAATAACTCTTCTGAAATAATTGTTAAACATTATGCAAAGACACCTGACATTTCAAAATACAGTAATAGTATAAATACTACAAGAGGAATTAAGAAAACGGAACAGGCCAGTAATATTATACAAAATCTAATGATATTGTTAAATCAACTGTAAACTTAAATAAAAGGAATTATATATTTATTTAAAATAAAAAAAAACGAAAAAAAACAAAAAACAATCTAGCTATGGAATTTAGAGTAGGTGATTCGTACGACAAATTATCGAGAAATTTTGTCAATATGGGAATGAAATGACAGAAATTTGAAATTCACTCCTTATCTGTTTTCAAAATTACGAAATGTTAGGCAATCATTTTACGACTTGAGTCACCTACTCACAATTCTAGACCTCAATGTTAGAGTGAAATTATTTATAAAAACGTCCTTCTTTTATGTATGATTAGGTTTGATCCTACCAGAATATATTATATACTCTTGTGTTGAGTATATTGTATAGATACTACAGCAATTTCAAAATGGTTCTTTCACAAGAACTGCTAAAAATACTTCACCCTAAAATTAAAAGACAGATAAACTTTGTGACTTTACCTAGTAGATAAATTCAAAAATAAGAGATACCATTTTGATAACATTTTATGATTCCATAAAATACTTAATACATATATGATTAAATATCCTTACATTCTAGCCGGCTCCTCTACGATGACATAATATAATATATATTGAAATATATTGTGATAGGGATAAGCTCCTCATCCTGATGGTCAGCCAAAAATAATGGCAAGATTAGAACAAAGGATTGATGGAACAGAAAAATCTTTAAATGTATCGTGGAAGTAAATATAACAACACACATGTCCAAGATACCACTAAAGACCTACCTATCTTGAAAGTGGGTTTATTAAAACAAAATACAAAAAAAAAAAAAAAAACTAAGGTGCTTTAGACCACACGATATAAGTGAAAAAATCAACATTGCGAGATTAATAATATCAAACATAAATTATAAATAATAGCTCATTATAAAAAGGATGAACAATTTCAAAGATATGCCTACCAGTAAGATAGAATTTTAAATAATAGCTCATTATAAAGAAGATAAAATGCTGAACATTTTCCTCGCTTACAGTATGCAGGTCCGATATTTAGGATCTGGAATATTTTAATCCCTTTGTTTAACGAAACTCGTTATCATTTGATTTTTTTTTTTCCTATTTCCTGTCACTATTTTTCCTTTTCGCCTCGCAATTACAGAGAGGATGAAATGCTGAACGATTTCCTCGCATACAATATGCAGGTAAGATTATAAGTTTCTGACATATTTTAATCCATATGTAAAAACATTTCAATTAGCCGACTTCACCCAAACGTTAATAGTTCGGAAATCTGACGGCTCAATCTAATTCTCTCTCCACAAAAAAGTGCTAAACGCGCTTAAAGAAGTTTTCACTTCAAAAATACATAACAATATGAAATTAAATAAATAGATAACACAATGATTTCAAATACAAATGAGAACGTCTTGTATAAGGTCATTACATTTTAAAATTCTATTCTTAATTTCAAACCGAATAAAAGAATATTTCAGGCTTAGCATGTTTGATATTTGTAACAAAATCACAATTCCAACACATAAATTTTAATTTATAAGCAATAGTTATCAACTGCTTTCATCATCAAGGTATAGGCTCAAAATTTAAAAAACGGAAATTATGATTAAAAAAGAAATTCCTATATTTCTTCTGTTCATTTTTCCTTATTTTGGTGTCTTGAGGTTTTATTTTTTTACATATATTAGGCCAATTATCACCAAACATTTGTTTGATACGCTATTAAATTCGACGTTTCGACCACACTAAGGGTCATTTTCAAGTCTTGATGAGTCCTCCGTTATATATTCATCATTAATGTCGCAAACAATTTGTTCAGTGAACATTAAATTGTCATGCTCTATAGGGGTTTCGCCTACGTCATTTCCGGAGGGACTAAGGTTCTAAAGGACTCATCAAGACTTGAAAATGACCCTTAGGTCGAAACGTCGAATTTAATAGCGTATCAAAAAAATGTTTGGTGATAATTGGCCTAATTAATGTAAAAAAATAAAAAATAAAATAAAATAAAAATAAAAAGAAATTCCTATACTATCATAATTATTGAAAAGGTGATATATGGTGGTATATATGGAGTAAATAATCTTCAGAAGTCAATTACCTTTGTTAAACTAATTTTTAACAAAGATATGTATATAAATAATTTGTGATTAATTAAGTTCACTTGCTTATTGTAATGCTTTTAGTGAATAATTATTTTTTTTAGTTCTTGACCATTTTAAACTTACAATTAATTTTAATGATTTTTACTAATGAAAAAATATACATCTACATGTTTACTTTGATCAATATATCTGCTGTTTTGGCTTCCTGAAGCACTTCGCCACCCTTCCTCTTTCCCTCACCCCGTTACATCATGACAAGGGGCGCCCCCCCCATCTAAATTATTCATAATTATCCTGAAGGATAATAAAGGATGTGGCTTCATTATGGCTAATACACCAGAGGAGAGGAGATCTCTCTGCAGACCTGGCGAGAGCTAAGTGTTTTGACATTAGGTGACTAATACGTCGGGGCGAGGGAACCCCTAGCGAGGGATAAATCCCTATTTGGTCGCCCAATGAGGACTCTTTTTCTCTTGACTGACTCAGAGGTCTCGCTTGACTGACTGTGACACGGAAAGTCACTAAGGGTAAGTCGTGCCCCGGCGAAGGGGATAACCCTTCGTTTACACAGGACGATAAGTCGCTCCGGCTGACCAGATCTTCAATCTTCATATATCTGTAGCTCAACAGCATCCATAATAAAGTGCTATAAAAAGTCATCCAAACTAATTAGAATAAATAGAAACTAGCATGAGCTAATGAAGCCTCTCACATCTGGTATAGCATATACATATATATATATATATATATTCTCCTTAAATCATTCGAAGAATACTATTATTATTGTATTCGCTAAAGAAGTATTTGTTAGGAGCAGATTGCTTCGTAACGAAGACTTGTTTGTAGTTCGCTCAAAAACAAAAAAGATATAAAGGATCAAATTTTTGGAGTGGGGGGAAGCTTTAATTCGAAATCATTTTTCTTTATATATATGACGATAATTATGTTGAAATAAAAAGAAAAAAAACTAACTACCTATATGAAATGGTGTTTACCTGTACCGGATATGTAAATTTTAGTAAAAAACATTAAGTTTTTACTGATAAATACATATCAATTAATACGGCAGGGTTCTGGAGGGAAAACACAGTTGTGTAACAACTTTACATGAAAAATATTTGTAAATTCATTATTTTTAATTTAGTTGCTTGGCAATAATAACTTCCAATTATTAACAATTCGAGTATATTTTTAACGTTAAATGTTAACAGTCTAGTTTACGTTTCGGGACCTTTTATTCCCATATTCAGAACTGCAATTCCAATACTCTTGTGGATGCAAGGCTAAAAATTTTTTTAAGTTACAATATTGTGCTTGTTTACCCCATCAACTTAATCAACAAACTTTGGTACAGTCGATTACATACAACACTAAACAATAACAAAATTAGAGCCAAAAAACAAACAATACAATAAACACCAGAAGAAAACACTACACTAAAGAAACCTACACAACAATTCATCACCCAATTTTTTGAACAAAACAAATCCAACAAACGAAAACAATCAGGATAACATGGCACAAACAAACAGAATGGACTTCAACTACCACTACAAAATGACATACGTATCTGGACTCACTAACAAAATTAAAAACGTGTTCAAAGATTATGATTTGACAGAAATTAAATTCAGACAATACAATAATAAGAAACTAAACAGGCACATCACCAACACAAAAGATAAAATAGAACCAATAAACAAGAAAAATGCAATATACAAATTAAACTGTCAAAACTGCCCCAAAATCTACATTGGTGAAACATCCAAACAATTAGGAACTAGAATCGCACAACACATCACCAACTGTAAAAATCCAAAAAACATAAACACAACAGCCTTAGCACATCACAGTATAAAACTACAGCATAAATTTAACTTTAACAAACCACAGATAATAGGCACAGAACCAAAGAACACCAATAGAAAATTACTTGAAGCAATACACATTACAAAAAACAACAGAACAACAGTCAACTACAAAACAGACACTAAACATTTAGGAACCCATTATACAGACATACTGAACAAAATTAAAATTTAATAGAAGTGAAATCACAGACACATAAAATAAACACTAACAACAACAATCAAAATAGTCAGATAAAACATTTAGATCCAAAGGTCAAATTTTCACTATGGCAGAAACCCAATTATTGGTCAAAAGGAGGATGTTGCTCTAGATGATAAATTTTAGAACATAAATTAGAAAATTGACGATGGAGCACATTATTATTATTATTAAAATTAAGGTAATTACAAATTTATTGTAACAAACATAATACAAATATGTAATGTAACAAGCACAATATTGTAACTTAAAAAATTTTTTAGCCTTGCATCCACAAGAGTATTGGAATTGCAGTTCTGAAGATGGGAATAAAAGGTCCCGAAACGTAAACTAGACTGTTAACATGTAACGTTAAAAATATACTCGAATTGTTAATAATTGGAAGTTATTATTGCCAAGCAACTAAAGTAAATTGAAAACTTCCCAGGAAAAAAAGAAAAAAGAACATTATTTTTAATTTTTAAGAATAAAATGTGTTTTTAGTCAATTATGTTTACTATAATATACCCCATATCACGCAAAAACAAGAAATGAAAGCTTTTTTAATTGTAGTCGTTTTTGCTGAAAACATGATTACTTTTAGGTGACTGGATAGAAAATCACATCATTTCTTTATACAATTTGAGGTGAATCTAAACAATTTTCCTGATAAATCTCAACATAATTAATAAGGAATTATAGCTTATTAAACGAGGAAGTTTTTCTAAAAGTGTAGTTACTGTAGTACAGTTAAAGAATGATAATAAAAAATCACAAAAAATGTATGATTTCTTTTTAAACTGGACTTTGCTGAGTTTGTACGCTCAATAGTCCTCTTTAGTATTGCCCAAATTCGGTCTTGGTGTAGCACTTTACAGGACCGAGACCAAGACCAGGACTGATAAAAAAAAATCGATTTTTGAATAAAATTTAAGGCAAACTAGTCACTAATACTTGACAATCTTAGTTACTATATGTAAAGAATTGGTATAACCAATATACTTTTGCATTTAACTAATCTAATTTTTCATTCGGGCTTAGTTAGGTTTCTCCTGTCTAAAAAAATACAGTAATATCTCTCTACTAATAAGCTAATATGTAACTGCAAGACCAAGACAATGACCAACACTGAGTTTACAAGACCAAGAGTCGACTCGGTATCGCATTTAATCAACACTAGTTCTCTTTAAATATTTTTAACAATAACAAACCCTACTTAAATTTAAGTGAAATAAATTTTGTCTAGTTTATTATGGGGCAATGTTTGATTACTTAAAGCAAATTTTTTTTTAGTTATTGCTTCCAATTCAACACAAAACGTAACCTGCTTACAAAAGTACAAATCTTAAATTTCCTACTTTTCTGCTGTTATTTGGGCAATTGTTTATCCATAATTATTAGTAGATGTTGATTTCTAGTATCAATCTTTTAAATATTTCCCTCTACTTCAGAAGAACTGCAATGCCTGCTGTCCAGTGGTTAAAAGAAATATACCAGTGAGTATTTGAATGGGTACTCATAAGGAGCAGCTAATCAAAGAGGGTAGTATTTATCTGCGGACGCGGGAGCATTAATATCCGTTAATACGAGAGTAACACTAACGAGATCTGCCTTCGCAGCGATGGGAATAAAATAGAATAGAACGAGTGTTAGGACCCGCAGCGGCAATTAGCATATTATCGATAATATATATAATCGATATGGCTCGGGAGCTAAGCGGTATCGATAAATCTAACCCGAGGTTCGCGAACGACGGGTACTGCAATAACACTAAGCCGATGTGCCGTGTAATTGCCCAATGAATGTGCCTCCAAGATTCAGTGCCTAATTCAATGAGCCATTGCAATGTGCAATATCCAGTTCATGCGGCGTTGCTATTATAAATCTCCTGTAATTGCGGATTTAATACGTTCATCAAAACATATTCATTTTAGAGTTTTCTCTCCGCATAAGGGCGATTCTCATTTCAAGGAAACGATTTTTAAATAAAACTCTTCTTCAAATACATTGGGCTAACCTGATTTTAAAAAGCGAAGAAACACTACAGAATAATGAAGTTTCACGATACTGTAATATCTATAATACGCTACTGTAATATAGTTTTTTTTTTTTTTTTGTCACCTACGTTTAATAATAATTAGTTGACCCCTGCAAAATAATTCGAAAAGAATATTAGGCAATAAACAAATGACAAAATAGTAAGAAAATTAAATAATTTAACGTTTCATATGTTGAGATAATCATTTCCTATTTTCTGGTTATTTTAATCAACCAATGAAAAGAAATATAAAACTTCATTCAGGTGTTAAAACAAAATTATTACGAATAATAATAATCGATATCTCGAATAATAATAATGAGCCAAATTAAATGTTTTTTTTTTTTGTTTTTTGTGGTGAATTGAGTAATATATTAAGGAATATCTTTTCAAACTAAAAAAAAAAAAAAAAAAAAAAAAAAAAAAAAAAAAAAAAAAAAAAAAAAAAAATGTATTTTTGTAAAATTCCAATGGACATATGATCACTTATAATATCCTATACATGAAGGGCCCTTTCAAACTAAAACATAATAACCGACGAATATGATGAAAGAAACTTAATAAAAAATTATTTCTCCAACAAAGGCGTTTCTAAACAAGTTTTATAAAACTATTAAATAAGTTTCTGCCATTTCAAGTTGAATAGTTAATTTTCTGAAGTAGATCATTAAAAACTGAGACATAGCTAGATCTTGAACTATAATATAATAATAACTTGCTAAGGAAATAAAAGAAACACACTTTAGAACATTAAATTGCTTAAACAAATAAAATGTTTACTCTATTTTTATGTACCATCAATTTTATAACTTTTCAAGTATAACAGTCTTCTATGTTTAATTGAATTATTTCTTTATTATTTTATTTTTAACTTTCGCAATGTCTTATTTTTCCTTAAATGATTAGAATCTGTTACATCTTCACATTAGAATGTAAAGCATTGCCATCGATGATCGTTTTAACATTCTAAATGTTCATTTTACAAGGTAACGAATTCTGTTGTAGTGAAATTGACAAGACAATAGAATACAGATGAAGATATAGATGTTTAAGTAAACCTATGTATATACACATGGATTTGACATGAAACGGACACAGAACCAAATTTGTTGGTAACCACAACGTAAAATTTCCATTCTGAGCACAACCATTGTTTTGGCCTTTCGTATAATGGTCACCTAAAACTCTTAATGGCCAATCAATATCTCATGATATGAAGGCACGGAGGTTAAGATAGACGGAGCATGCAATCCATCTGGAAGCCTCTACTTAACAATGAATGCCTTAATAGAAGGCAAAAGACTACGTGTGAGGCTTAAAAAAAGGTAGATTGTTAAAATCAACAAAGATACAATAGAGTTGCATGCAGATAACTGGAAAGAAATAGCTCAAGACAGGCAGAAATGGAGCAGGCTTGTTAAGGCGGTGCAAATTTTCGAATTCGAGTTTTCAACGAAAATAGAGGGAATTTTTGAGGTCCCTTCAGTCCAAATGACCAATTCTCGCAATATAGTCTGTGAACCTTCTAGCTCAAAAACAATACGGCTTATAGATATATAAAGGTACCAACCCTTAAAATGTATATTATATACTGTTGTAAGTAATGAAATAATAGTCAGTTAAACATATCCGTGGATTTCAAGTAGAAACCTTGAATTTAGGGTTCAAAAAGTTTTTTTCGGTTTTTCACTTATATCAGCGAAACTATGCGTTATGTAATGCTATAGTACAGATGCTATAAACTATGTTGTATGTAAAATTACAGCTGGGAAAATTCGCAACAGAAATTATTATATATATTTCTTCGCTATCTTTTATAGTTTCCGAGATATAGTCTTTGGTACAGACCCCATTTTATTCAATTATTGACATCCGTCTGAAATAGTTTCATATCATCGTAACCTACAACTATTTTGTTTACGAAAACTGTTGGCATTGGGGCGTTTTAAATATGGAGGTCTGCAAACTTTGTCTATTTAATTAGGTAGTAAATGCTCGTAAATACCCATTTGCTTTTTACTTGGATTGTAAGATAATTTGATAACAAAATCGATAAAAAAGGTGAACGTAAAAAAATATTGTCCCGTTTGTCCTATATAACCTCGTTATTTTAGGGGGAAAAAAATGAGAATCAGTCATATCAAACGGCTCAATATTTTTGAAGGCCACCTTTTTTCTCGATTTTGTGATCAAATTTTCTTACGAACCAAGTAGAAAGCAAATGGTTATTTACGAGTTTTTAGTACCTAATTAAATAGACAAAGTTATCCCCTCTCCCCTCCAGATTGAATACGCCCCAATTCCAAGAGTTTTCGTGAACGAAATAGTTGTAGGTTGCGATGAGATGAAACTATTCACGAATTTTCAGGCGGATGTTAATAATTCGATATAAAGGGATCTGTAGCAAAAAAATTGTTTTTGTCTCGCATTGTAATCATTATTTGACTCGATAACTCTTTATCTTTTTATTTTATGAGAAAGTCATAATAAAGAAAGTTGTTGAACATTAAATTTCCTTTAAGAATATGTATTATTTCAATATCATCGACTATTCAAAAACTAGAGAAATTAGCTTTACGTGTAAACTCCGATACTATGCAGAAAAACTTACTTTTCGTAATTGTCGTTATTACGCAGTTATAAATCATTATATAGAATAGAATAGAATAGAATAGAAAAATAATTTTATTCTGGGACGAAGTCCCTTCAGAATAACAAAAAAGTACAGAAATTAAAATTTTACATCTGGCTAGATAAAAACAAACATAACAAATTAAGATAAGGATAGGTCATTAAAGAAAAGAAAAGAAAAAATATTGGTTATACATACTATATAGATAGATAGATAGATAGAAAAATAATTTTATTCTGGGACACAGTCCCTTGAGAATAACAAAATAGAACAAAATTAAAAGATCACATCTGGCCAAAATAAAATCAATCGAAAAAAAGAAATAATGTAAAAAAAATATAAGGTAAACATTCTATATAAAAAAAAACGAAACTATATACAAAACAATTAATACTATGACAAGGCACTTAAAGCTATTTGCACTAGTATACACTTTTAAGAAAATAATAAAGAATTAAAAAATAAAAATGTATCAATGAATCAATCAATGAATTTGTATGTATCAAATTCTCTATTAAAATCAGCTCGAATGGTTAGCAACTATCTGACTGTTCTTGGGATAGGAATTGGAATAGGAGGATTTTGAATTTGGATATGGATGGGGAATGTCGAATTTTGATAGGGAGGGAATTCCAGAAATTGACAGAGCGAACAACAAAGGAATTTTGGAATGAGGCAGATCTGTGAGAAGGCATGTAAAGATTAGAAGGTCGAGATCTTGTGGACAGGGAATGGACTGAGGATTTGAACTGGAGAAGATTGTAGGCGTAAGAAGGACGATGGCTGTTGATGATTTGGTAGAGGAACGTACCTAGGAAATATTGTCTTCGGAATGGAGGGGAAAAGCCACTTTAACTCAGCATAGTGGTGAGAAACATGGGAGTATCTTGGGGCCCCGATCACAAATCTTACACAGCTGTTCATTAGTCTTTTCAGTCTATCACGGAGCTCCACAGAGAGGCCATCATACACCACACAGCTATAGTCAAAGTGGGGGAAAATGAGAGAGGAAACTAGGTGTCTACGCGTATGTTGAGGTGGGAGATGGCGGAAGCGATGGAATAGTTTGAGGGTGGAAATTGTCCGTCGAGAGATATGAGAAATATGATGATTCCAAAGGAGGTTTTGATTAATGAAAAATCCTAAGTTTTTAACAGAGGAGTAGAAGGAGATTGGCTGGTCATTAAGGTGAAGGATGGGAAAGTCTGGATGGGATCTAAGAAGGGGCTTGGAAGCAATGACAATGGCCTGAGTTTTGGCGGCATTTAACCTTAATCCATTTACATATACATATACATATATACAAAATAAAATAAAAAAATCTATATAAAAAACTCTTGAAACCATACTAAGATACTCAAAACTATGTAAAATGTTAAAATAAAAATAAACCCTTTTAGAAAAAATAAAAAATACAGAAAAATCAAATGTATATTCTTCTTAACAGTAAAATCTGTTTCTGTTGAAAAAAAAAAAAGCGAGAAAAAGAAAGTCGAATCCATAATAAGTATTCAGGTATATAATGCAGCATATATGTATATATGTTATATATGTATACATTGGCTAATGTTATGTTATATAACCGATAGTGATGGTTACCTATAGCATCAATATGTCTCTATAGGATAATATGTAACTCTTCCAGATCAAACACCACCTCCTCTCATTAGTAGCTTTTCTTCACGCGATCCTCTGAATATCGGCGACCTCCATCAGATCCGGCGACTCCCTGAAAGGGGATTACCCTGGTCTAACGCTCCCGACCCTCCTATATCAGCTGATAAGAAGGGCCTTTGATCCTGTAGCTAAACATTTCCAAAACTAAATGAGAAAAGCAAACAGGGAGGGTTCGGGGAGGTAATGAGTCCCTCAAGGCGAAACTATTTGCCCCATAGCTTCCCTTCCCCCGGCTGACTCAATCTAAAGAATAAAAGACCCTGAGAGCAAACAAAGGGGCTGATACGTGTTAGTGTAGCCGTCCCCAAGGCGAGGAGGATCCGGAGCGAGCGGGGGAGAGTGTTCGCTTCAAAGGAATCGTCTCTAATGCCACCCGGTCGGGGGTCATTCCTCCTTCAGTGAATCTAATAAATACATTAGGGGTATCCTGTGAAATGTTAATAATAACAACAATAGTCCGTGGTACAGCCATCTTTTTATCAAATTATTAACATCAGCCTGAAAATTCGTAAAAGGCTTCATCTAAAATTAATATTTACAAAAATTCTCAGAATTTAGGCATTTTCAATCTGGGAATCGGCAAAGTTTGTCTATTTAATTAGATACTAACAACTCATAAATATCAATTTTAACTTGAATCGTAAGATAATTTGAGCTCAAAATAAAATTTTTAAAAAATGTGGCCTTAAAAAATATCGAGCCGTTTGACTCGACCTGTACCCACAAAATATAAAAAATAACGATATTATAAAGGTCAAACGGCGTAATATTTTTAAAGTAAAATTGGAAGTAAATGGGAAGTAAAATTTACGAGTTTTTCGTACATAATGAAATAGACAAAGTTTGCTTATAATAAAATAGTTATAGGCAGAGGTGCCCATTCCATCAAAGGCCGATGGCGTATAAATCTTCCCCCCACCCCTTCCAAAATATTTTATTCTACTCTTCTTCTTAAAAACAGTGCAAACGAAAGTATTATTTAAGTATTCGTATATTATATATAATTGTACATCCTGCTGTCTGTTCCATTCTTCTTTTAATTTGAAAATTTTTATTGTGAAAATTTAAAAAACCATTGAAATGTGCCTCCCTCAAAAATTGAAAACTCGGTCAAAATGTATTCCCCTCCTAAATTTTGTGACATGAAGGTCCTTTCAGGGCACCCCTGGTTGTAGCTTACGATGAGATGAAAGTATTCACGAAGTTTAAGATGGATGTAAATAAATTTATATAAAGGGGTCTTTACCACGGACTGTTATAGTTATAATTAATTATCAACACTTTCACAATTGTATTTTTTTAAAAGCAAGGGTTGAATTTAAAAGTAAAAGGTTGAAGTAAAAATACACATATATGTTTTGAGCCGATGTTTAGATCTACTTCAAGGCTAAGCAAAGGAAAGATGTAAAATTCAAGAAGGAATTGGTCCGGTACGTGCTCAATATAGAATACTATTCTAAGAAAAAAATATTCTCCAATTAGATTCCGACAATCCAACAAAGTAAAGATTTTTTTTTTTTTTTTTATTAAATCGTAATAGTATTTAAATGTTTTCAGTTGAATAAAGTAAACATTTTTTCTTAATTATATTAGAGTAGTTTTTGAATCATTTTCATAGTTGTTAAAATATTTTCGTCACCTTAATGCTTAATTCAGCCCTACTTTGAATCTGAAGAAAAATTTATTATTTATCTTGAAATGATGTTTATCATTATATATCAAAAAAGTTTTATTAAAACTATTATATAATTAAAGACGAGTAGTCATGATTAACTAGTCGTTTTACAAAAATATCAATTATTTTAAGATTGACTCAAGTGATACTCACTTAAGTGATTGAAATATTAATTATACCATACGCTTCGAGGTTGCATGTGGTTTCCGTATATTGTAGCACGACATTTATTTATGTAGAAATGTAGAATTAATTAATAATTAATTAATTAGATGTCTAAATTTCGTATAATTTAGGCTAAAAAGTAATAGAATTAAGTACAAGTCGAGTACATGTATATGGGTGTGTATTTACTAATAAATAAAAACCTCCACCGAACCATCGAATTCCTATCGTATCCAATCCTTACAATCCAAAATCCTTCGTAAATTCCTTAATGCCCCATATTTTGCCACAAATAAAACCATTCATAAAGACCTTAATGTTCCATATGTCCCTTATTTAGCCCGAGCCAGATACCTATCCTTTCATCATAAACTGCAGTCCCATCCGAATCCACTTGTTTCCAGCCTTGATTCATCCTCGATTCCTGATAATCCCCCTAGGCGTCTGAAAGGAAGATGGCCAAGTGATCTTATCACATAGAATTAAATTGAGAGTGCTACCACTGGGCAATATCTCCCTTCAAGTCTGTTCATGTCATTATTTTTAATGAGTGCATTTTTACTAGTTGTATTGTTTATACAGTTGTAAATATCATTAAATAAATAAAAAAATAAAATATTAGCACTAACTACCCTTACTGTGAACTCTAATTATAAAAACGTTCCCCACCCATGCTATGCCACAGTATGTACGTATAGTTGTAGCATGCTACAAGATGACATGAGCAGCTCAGTCAAGTAGCAAGGCATTCGAGCCGTCACGACGATAAGTACTTGTTCACACCTTGATGGAATGCTCGCTGAGAAGGGGTCCAGTTCAGACTGCGACAAAGCTCTCGATTGAGCCGGTACCAGGACGTAAGAGGGGATATAACGGCGGTTGTTAAGTGTACAGGACCCCAACACCTCACAACCCTATCGCCTTACTGCCATTGTCTCGCTCAAAATATTGTGAGAGTTCCATTGAATTCCACCCTCCGCGCGCCGGGATCGAACTTTTTGTCGAGGCCCTTCTCAAAGGGAACCCGAGATCGGTTGTCAGGCTGACCTGACGCCTAATGAGGAGCGACAGTCTCCCGACCCATATCTGTTCTCACCATCCGGGTCCGTCCGGTCCAGAAGAAAGGAAGCGATCCTTGCCGTGACTCGCAGCACCTCAGGATGTGGCTGTCCTAACAGAAGTGATGGATCAAAGGGTTGATTACCAATATACAAATACCACTTCCTATATCCTCCGTGGTCGAGCCAAACTACAACACGACAATGCCTAATCATCCTTCAATAATGGCAGCACTGAACTCGGTTGAGGAGTCCATTGCCGATGAACATAGCGAATCTGGATACTATTGTATTGTAACAGGGAGAAAAACTTAATTCCTTGAAGTTTTGCACAAATTAACCTTATTTTTATTTCTTTGCGTGGTGCAGAATAAAGGAAACATTTTAAAGAGATAATTTCTGCAAGATGTAATGTAAGAAGAAAAATATAAGATACAAATCATCATAATATAACTAGGCAAAACAAAACAGTTCAGCGCCTTCTTCTCCTCTGTGTTTCAACCGATTTTTTTTTTTGTTTCGTAAATATTAAAAACTTCATTTTTTTAATTAAAAAATTAGAAACAGTGTATACATCAATCAATCAATCTTTATTTATTTTAAGGGAAGAATCCTATACAAATGGAGTCTATCTCAAAATAACAAACTTTATTATCCTTATGGAAATACAAATTCATTCCATTTTATACTACATTACAGATATTACAACACTCTTAAGCATAAATTAAAAATCTTATTGGTCAAATTCATTCATGTATGGCACAACATCCCGTTACCGAGACTGGGCCTCCTCCAAGAGCCTCCGCCAGTTGGCTCTGTCTTCTCTGCAGCTTCATCTCATCCTTTTTAGTCATCGTCCACGCCTCTGAGCCATATGTCAAAACAGGCCGAACAAGGGTCTTGTATATGATCAGCTTGGTCTTCTTTGAGAGGTACCTACTTCTTAAGTGTCGGCCAAGTCCAAAGACACATCTATTGGCAGCCGTGATCCTTCTTTGTATTTCTTGAGCCATGTCATTCTTGCTATTAATTTCAGACCCAAGGTATATAAAACTTTTCACTCTCTCAAACTTAAAAGAACCTACCTCAAATGGAGAGTTCAGATCCACCTCACCGCCAACTCTCATATACTTAGTTTTCCTCTCGTTGACTTCTAGACCAAGTGGTCTTGCAGCTGCTTCAAGGCTTATAAACGCTTCTCTGAGAGCCCGTTCAGACCTACCTATTATGTCAATATCATCAGCAAAACCAAGAAGCTGTGTCAGGCGATTGAAGATTATATCTTTGGTCTGAATACCGGAGTCTCTTACAGCTTTCTCCTCTGCCAAATTGAACAATAGACAGGCGAGGGCATCCCCTTGCCTAACCCCACTGCTCACTTTAAACTCTTCGGAGTCGTCAGAACCGACGCGTATTCTGCATCTCGAGCTGTCCATGGTCATCTTGATTAGGCGTACGAGCTTCTGAGGGATGCTTAGCTCCTCCAAGGCACAGTATAGTTGCGTTCTATCAACGCTGTCGTATGCTGCTTTAAAGTCCAGGAATAAATGGTGGGTGACTACCTTACGCTCCATAGTCTTTTCTAGGATCATCCTCAGAGAGAACAGTTGATCAGTCGTTGAGCGTCCTCTTCGAAATCCAGCCTGATATTTCCCCAGTTCCTTTTCAGAATACGGGAGGATCCTCTCAAAAAGAATGTTAGAGAGCAGCTTATAAGCACACGAAAGGAGTGAGATTCCTCGATAGTTAGCGCATTCTGTTTGATCTCCTTTCTTATGTATTGGGCAGATAATGGCTGTTGCCCATTCCGTAGGCATAGCTTCCTTCTCCCAGATGGTCAGCATTAAATCATGCAGAGCTTTCTTGAGTTCTTCACCTCCACATTTCAACAGCTCTGACTGGATTCCGTCCGGGCCTGGCGCCTTTCCATTTTTCAATTTCCTCAGGGCGTTTTCCATTTCCTCCTCATCCGGGGGTTCAATAGAATTCAGGGAGTCTTCCTTCATTACACCTACTTCTCCAGGCACCGTTCCTCTGTTTAATGCGCCTTTGAAATGTTGTACCCATCTCCTTAGTACGTCATCTTTGTGGCTTAAAAGAGTTCCATTTGTGTCTTTGCATGCCGTCACTCTGGGCCTAAAAGCTGCCCTACCCTCGTTTATTCTCTGAAAGAACAGGCGACTTTCATTTTGGCCTCGCAATGCCTCTGTGTCCTCCATGTTCTTATTTTCCCAAGCTCTTCTCTTTCCGCGGAATAATCTCTTCTCTTCGCGTCTTTTTCTTCTATATGTTTCTTGGGAGAGCCTTGTGGGACGCATAACATTATTTCTGTAGGGTTAATTTTTCACTTTGAATGATTTAAGTCACTCATAAACAAACCATGGGGGACTTCTAGATTTAGTCTCGTAGCCAAGAGCTTCTTCTGCTGCCTGTTTCATTGCGTTGCTGCATCTCTTCAACTGTTCATCGACCATAGAGCTGTCATTAATTACTTCTTCATTAAGTTTCGTCTCCACAGCTTGTTGATACGAATATTGGTGGTCTGAGTCCTTAAGTTTAACCACATCAATCTTCTTCTTTGGTCGTTGGTAGTGGTTTTTAATCAGCGAAATTCGTGATCTGACCTCGGCAATGCTCAAATAGTGATCCGTGTCCATATTTGCACCTCTATAAGATCTTGCATTTATCATGTTGGACTTGTGACGGGCACTAATGAGTACATGGTCTATCTGTGATGCTGTTTGCCCATTTGGAGAGATCCATGTTGCTTTGTGGATATTCTTTCGAGGAAAAAGAGTTGTTCCAACAACCAGTCCGTGCAATGTAGCAAAGTTCACCATCCGTAGCCCATTATCATTACTGGTCTCATGCAAGCTGTGGGTTCCTATGGTCGGCATGAGTGCCACCTCCTTACCAACTTGTGCGTTAAAGTCACCAAGAATGATTTTAACATCATTTTTGGGGCAGCTTTCTGTCACGCGTCCTATTACTTCATAAAATGCTTCAATATCCTCCTCAGGTGACACCTCTGTTGGGGCATGGCAGTTGATTAGAGAGAAATTAAAAAATTTTCCTCTAAGCCGAATGTAGCATAACCTTTGGTTAATGGGAGTAAATCGCATTACTAAATGTCGAGCTCTGCCTCTAACAACAAATCCGGTACCGAAGATGTGATGCTTTTCATGGCAGCTATAGTAGAGTGTATGGTACTTCTTCTCCATAATTCCCTGTCCTATCCATCGGACCTCTTGGATAGCTGCTATGTCGATTCTGTATGTGTCCACTTCTGCAAGGAGCGCACGAAGTGCTCCTAGTCTATGTAATGATAAAATGTTCCAAAATCCAATTCTTAGGTCATTTAGGCGTTTCCTGGGTCTGTTACCGTAATTCAGTCCGGCTTCTTCTCTTTGAGGTTTCGTAATAAGGTACTTTAGGGGGGGTGGGTTATCAGCCCACTGCCCCCGAGTCAGGTAGAGGGGCTGCCTCCTCCGAGCATCCTGACTGGCTCCCCCATCCGAGGCGGCTACCTAGGGAAGGTGACCCTAGGGTGTGTACTGTAGGTGACCTTTGTCTGTAGTGTTTAGGTGTTGTAGTGTGCTGTCTAAAGTGTACTTGGTGTGTGAGTGTTCGTGTAAGTGTTCTCCCAACCTGGAGGGCCAGTGGCTGGTTGCTGTACAATGACCGGGCGATGGGACCGCCACCTCCCTACGCCATTGGTCAAATTCAGATTGTTAAAATAGTTCTAACTAGCTGATGTACCCGTCGTTGACGGATGTATAGTTAAAATTTGAGAATTTTTTTTTTGAGATGGATTTTGTATTATGATGGTTAGGTTCCAAATTTAATTTCATAAAATTGGGCCGAGAGGAAGGAGGGTGGTTGTTTTGAAATTTTTTATGGTGTGGCTTATGGAAGTCAAGGTTTCGCAACAGTCATAATAAAAAATTTGTTATTTGGCTATTTAGGTAACACACAACTAAGCCGAGCATCATAGATCCATTAAAATTTGTTAATTGTTTAATTTTCATTTATGCTGAAGCAAGGAGATTATCAAATTAATATAAAATCTATAATTGTCAACAATATACATAAATAAATATACATAAAACAATAAATACACGGTATTTTTTAAAGAGTAATTTTTTTTTTTCTTCTTCAATTTTTCATCCGCACCTGTCATGGTAGTGACAATCAGCAGATTGGTGATCATGTAGAAAATGGCATGATAGGCATGACGAAGAATGGAACCCAGCAGCACCTCTTCCCTGGTCTGTTTACATCCTAAAATCAGGAAAGGAGATCTCTCATCCAGCTCCTTTTCAGTCGCCTCCTGATGAGCATTTCAGTCGTGGCCATGTCATTGATAAGTCCATTGTGATGTCCGTGTAGTTTAGAATGAAATCGGGAGTAGAAAGAGTAATATTAAACTATGTTTTAAAATTAAATTAAAATATTACTCCTATAGCTGACTAAGAGAACAACCAAGAAAAATACCCGGCTAGATTACATGCCGATGTACAATATGGAATTGTTACCGTAATATGCGGAGGACAATATTCCAGATTACCCTATCTATTCTCTATAATTTGAGATGACTTAGATAAAAAAATATAAGTCTATGGATAGCTACGGTAGAGTACAGATAGATTATGTGGTTTTATGTAATTTTAGTGGTATAAATAAATTATCAGATCAACATATTCGGTATAGTAGTGTATTTTAGTGTTAAAGCTGTCTTTTATCATTTTGTTTAGAATCATCTACCAGAGTTTGGCAAACAAGAACTGAGACAGCTTGTATATAACCATGTTAGTAACATTTTTGTTATTTTAAGCTACAATATACTGGGTATTCAATAATAAAGGTTTTTAAAGGACTAGCGTAGTGAAACATATAAGCAACCTTACGAATGCCCAAACGCTCATGAGGGTGATTGTTAAATAATAAAGTGAAATTTTGAGTGTTTGATAAATGATGAAGTTTCAGCCTCACTTGAGAATTCCCCCGCCAGTGTCATGTCAAGTTGAAGCCCAGCTAGCGAGCGATCTATTCAATAGAGATAAGTGGCGCATGATTAAAACATTTGGAAGGAAATGTTGTTGCAGTTTGAAGAAGATAATCTGTCAATTAAAAATAAATATACCTAGAAAAAGTAATGGGAGGAAATAAATAAAACTGAACTGATTATTCGGTCTTCAGTGTAAATACTATTAGTTTTAACACACTTTAGTTATAAGAAATGCTTTTTTTTTATGTAGTCTATTCTTGCTTTTCTTTTTTTCATTCCTTATTCAATTATTCTAATAATTTAGACATTCATTAGTAAATTTCCTCTATATTTTTATTCGTTTTAATTAGGGACATTCTTTAAGAAATTAAAGTAATCTACATATTATCTAAAAATCAATATTTATATAACTAATATTACTAAATGATCTGATAGTTCCCAGGTAGGCAAAGACGCAGACTTTTCATTCTATTTGGGGAGGAATGCACCCTTCCCAAAAAAAGACTAGGGTGTTTAAATCAAGTATAAAGTGAGGGATAATTGGGATAATCAACATAATTATTGCAAAACAAACGATATAATACTATGAGAAGGAACTAGTCGAGGGTGCGGTCAAAAAAATAAAAAAAATTAAAATATATAAATAATTTTAAAATTATTTATATATTTTAATTTTTTTTAATTTTTTTAAATTTTTTTGACCGCACCCTCGACTAGTTCCTTCTCATATCATATCAACGGTCAACCATCTCTACATCGATATAATACTATGTTTATATATTAGTTTTATAATATTTTATTTATTTATTTATTTGATGTTTTGTTGCCTCTACCCTGTAGGGTCATTTGCAACGCCTTTAAATTACACTCTGTTGTAGAGTTTTATCTCTTTTAAAAACCTTAAAGTTTTTTTGACTGCACTTTATACACTGTTTCTTGTAGATTTTGTTTTAGGCGCTGTGCCATGTCTAACTTTTTCCTTGTAGGTTCAAATGTAGGGCAGTCTTGAATAATGTGCTTTACTGTCCTGATAAATGATAAATTATATTAATTATAAATGCCCTTGCAAATTTAGAAGATTTAATAAAAAACTATATTATTTTTCTTCATATATGTACACTTAAAAATATATTAATAAAACAATAGAATATATTATCTATTTTTATTATTAATTAAAGTTTTGAGGCTGTTAGGTAAACTCTCAATTCTCCAATGGTTCAAATTTCCCGATTATTATTATTTTTTTATTTAATTTTGTTTTTCGAAATATTGGGTGGGAAATATTTTTATGGGGGCTATCGTCCCCCTCCCCTCAACTGCCCAAAATGTACAAAATGTACTATACTGGTGGTAAGTATCCCTATTATAGAAGATATTTAGTAAGAAAATATTTTTTTAAGCATTGCTTTATTTTTATTTTTTCTTATTACAAAATAATGAAGATGTTGTACATACATCATTGATTATTTCGGTTTTCATATTTAATCTAGGCATATATTTCCATATCTCATCCTATTTGCTCTTAAAATCCTACTTTATTCCTTCTCATGGCAAAATATTCTCTCTCTAACCTTACTCTTAACTTCCAATATAATAAATTATTTTTATTTTTTTTCAACCTATTCCGGTTTAAGTTAAAAAAAAAACTTAATTAACATTTTTTATTCGTACGATTTGCGATTATAAAACTTTTATTATTTTTTTATCATTTCTTACAATCTATCTTTTTATTTTATGTATTATTATCTATCCTACAGAAGGACGATCCATAATTAAGAGATCCACTAAACATGATCAATTAAATTACTAATATAAACATACAGCTCAAAAACAGACATTATAAATGGAAACAATCCAAACTATAAATCCATCAGTCTCTTAACATAAAGGTCAACATTCATTTAACTTGTCGACGTTTCGCCAAATTCAAGTATCATCAAGGCAGTAAAACCAAGTTCGTGTTTAAAGAGAAAAAGAAATTTGCTTTTGAAAACCCATTCAAATACATGTTAAAGAAAACAAAAGAGGAAGGTTATATAAAACAGCTGATTAGCAGAGATAAAAGAAAAATATTTATACTCATATTTAAAATATAATATAATAATACAAATATTTGTTAATAAAATTAAATAAACAATAAGTACAAATTAATACGAGAAAATAAGTCAGAAATCTTAGTAAATAACCGGCTACTCCAAATGTTAATAAGTTGGTAAGTTGACTGTTCACCACTAGCCAATCCAGGATTTATTTTTTTTATTTAAGCATTTATATACGAGTATTTATAAATATATATATAACGATAATTACTTTATACCAAAAAAAAAAAAGAAACTAACTACTTATATGAAATAGTGTTTAAATGATTCTTGAAGTCCTATTAAATATAATTACACGAACAATAATACGTTTAGAGATAATTTTTTTCATAAGATATGGTTATATTTTACCATTTTGGGGGGAGGGGGCATAAGCCCGAAAGCCGGCTTCCCCCCTCCCATGTAGATACGCTTGTGCTGTTCACTTGTACGTAAGAGACCAATGGCTTTATAGTTTGTGTAATTAATTAGAACTCTTAGACCTCCTTTCAAGTTGAACGGATCCCTTCAGTGCCCATCATTACACCCAGAACATCTTCATGCGTTGAAGAACTGTACAAGATCCGGTTGATTCGGTCACATTTCTCTTCTAATATTTCACCGTGAAGGGCCATCAAACCCGAGGAGCACTTTACCGATTGCAGGGCCCTCTATATTCTATTTGCCGCAACATGAGAAGATTACACGTCGCTAATAATTTCCCTTCCCCTGCTCCCGAACCTTTGAGAAAAATGGAATCACTTTCCGGTATTGGTTTCCATTTCGGAAATAGACCAAAAGGTTTTCATCCGCCACTTCCCCTCGATTACTCCTTTCATGGCGAGGTTTCAAAAGAAAGTCTCTCTTTATTGGCTGTTAATTACATCTTTTCAACTTATACATTTAGCAAAAGCAACTTAGTTTTCTTTCTAGCCTTTCAATACTTGAAGTGATTGGAAAGTACATTTTTTTTTTATTTCTTAATGATCTTTACAACTTTATTACAGAAATACATTTAGTAAATTTGAACATATGGATATAATGACTTGAAAACACTTGTTGAGAAATTACCCAGTGGTAGCACTCTAATAATATGTCAACATTACCATTTTCTTTTCAGACGCCTCGGAGGGTTATCACGAATTGAAGAGGAAGCAAGGTTAGAAAAGAGAGGGTTGGGATGATTCTGAAGTTTATTATGGAAGGATAGGTATCTGGATTGGGCCAGGTCTGAAACATTAAGGTCATTATGGATGGTTTTATTTGTCACAAAGTAGGAAGCATTGAGGATTTCGGATTGTAAGGATTGGATACTAGAGAAATTCGATGGTTTAGTGGAGCCCCATAGCTCAACTCCGTAAGCCCAAATAGGCCTTATTATAGCCATGTATATGAGTCTTTTGTTCATTGGATGTTTAGAGCATTTGTCTAGTCAGTGGTGAAGTAATCGGAAACGTCGAACGGTTTCATGTCATTTCAGTCTGGTATGAGGAAAGTACATTGGAAATCATAAAATAAGTCTTATGTCCTCACAAGCACTAAGTTGCAACTCTCCGATATTTCTCACCAAACACTTACCAACATATACCTACATATTTTATTATTGAATATGTTACATTCTGTCTAAATTAAGGACAGTTGTAATAGAGACAAAAGAGCTCATGCACACCACATAAATATATCTAAATTAGAAGATTAAAATATCATATTTAAACATATTTATACCAGCAGACCTGTGTGAACACTCCGCATAGATTCTCGAATTCTCAGGAAGAAGTAGTTAGACTTAAAAAAAATATTAAAATCCACATTGCTCCTTGGGTCACTGTTTCATTTCATTCTAAGTAAAATAAACCGAAAATAAGTGTGAAAAATATATGTATCCAATAATAATATTTTATCACACATAACTGTTATAGACGCTGATGACTTTTATTTTTTACGTTTTGTAAGGAATTCAGTAAGCTTTCAAATATTCATAAATATAATAACCCCAAAATAGTGTTCTATTTCGCTGCGAATTATTCGCAAATTATGAGTTCATTGTTAGCGCCTCAATTCGTTGTGATGGCAACATCACATGGCCTGAAACGACTTTTATATTCCTTTTTATTTAAATCCTAGTATAAAATCAGTAATTAAAGATTCCTAGAATGTAGGCGATTTCCCATTTCTATAGATACCTCATTCGTCAAAATCCATCACTCCTAACCGTTCGAAAAGGGATATGTATATTCATAAACAGTATATGAGATATTAATGTAAAAAAAAAAAAAAACCATAACAACAAAGAAAAATATAAAAGTCAGGTAATAATTGAAAAAATCCAACTACACAGTCTTCAGTTTCTAAAATACAGGTAAAAAAAAAAAAATAATAAATAAATCCCTCAATGTTTCACCAATAGAGGCATTATCAAAAGAAAGAAAACAATATCAAATTACTCCATGACATCCAAAAACGCATACTGAAAGATACAGAAAGTTAACACAGCTTCCGAAGATTATAACAAAAATAAAAAATTTAATCCCCAACCAAAATACATAAATATGCCACAAAAATATAAATAGTAATATTAAAAGAAATAATAATGATTACAAAAGTAAGGAAAAAACATTCAACAATTAAGAACAGCTGATCACGTTGAAGAAAATTAGTCCGGATTCGAGATGTTCGACGTTTGAGAATAAAATATATTGAAATTAGACTGTGAGTATAATAATTAAAAGCAATATCTAAATCATGTGCGAAATGATAACCTTAAGTATCTTCCTTAACAAAAGAAGAAGGACGCCATGTCCATTTTTTAAAATGAAATAATTTAGTAACTAAGAAAAACATTTTAATATCACAAAATACTGGAAAATTGTTTTCCTGAACAAATAAAAAAAAATTTCCGAGGTACAGAAATGAAGCTTGCATAAAAAAAAAAATCCAACATTATTTCGAACTCTATTTAAGGGGTTTTCTGCTTAAAACCCCTTAAATTTATGTTTATAATATAGTTCCTCGAATAGAAGCAGCTGAAAAATAAAATTGGCGAATTAATTTCACAATTTCTTTATTATCGTGATTGCATTATAAAAAATAACATTATGAAACAAAAAAATGGTGTTTTGAATTTTTTACATATGTTCTAACGCAAAGCCTTTCTCTGTCATTTAAGAAGCATTTGAGATCGTCATTTTAACATGTCTGTATTTTGTAACAAAAATGTATAATCTAAGAAAGACAATAATTTTTATATTTATTTTTTTCTCGAAGTGTTAAGGAAATTAGTGTGACAATTAACACATATTTAAGGTGAACGCAACAGTTCTAGAGAGGTTGGACTTTAAATGTAAATAATAAGCTTCCTTATTGGTTTAAAGGTTCTATTTTTTTCTAGATTGAAGAACAATGTCCTCTATTGACAACTGTATGAACAAAGTTCCCAAAAGAAAATTTTAGAATGCCTATCCTTGTTGTTTCTATTCTTGAGACCAGTGTGTTTCATATAGTCCTACTAGCAATTTTGCTAAGAATAAGTTGAACATTTATTAAATATGTCCATAACTGTTACCTACTCCCTACCCTCACTAGTGTAAAAAAAGTTTTTTTTTTTTTAATGATGATTATACCATCATAACCGAATATTTTTGTCAATTTTTAAGTGATAAATACAAAAAGGATATCCTATAGATTCTAAATGTCCAACGAAGAAGTTTATAACTATAATAATTATTGCGGCATAAACCAAAAAACACATGAGTGAACAAAAAAAAAATTATTTTTAACATAGAATACATGTTTTATTTAAAACGGTATTTGAGAATTTCAAAAATTTCTTCAACAAGGATTTAAAATATATTTTGTAGATTTAAAGGCACGGATTTTTTTATATTTAACTTATATAAATAACCTATATACATATACAGTTCTTGAAATAAATAAATAATTTTATCTAACCCGAAATACACACAGAACCATTGTAAAGTAGGTTTCTATTGGCCCAGAGAATTGAGTGGAGGAAGTATTTCATGGAATATTGCTGCTGGGGAAGAAGGAAGACTTTGCAAGGACCATCTCAAGTAGGAGCGATCAGAAATAAAGGACTAAAGTCGAAGGGACGTTTCCAGTCTTATGCGCCAATCGCAATTCTCCTGACAGCGCCCCCCCTCAATATAGCCGCTGGAGAACATTGACAAATACTGGATCTCCGTTCCTTAATCCCCACCTGACAAGGGGCTTCTTCGCAGGCCACGAATTTGAATCATTTCCGAGGGTCCTCGAGTTCAGCGGCTTCTGGGCTTTCCGATCCACTTCAATCGAAATCGCTAAATCATAACTAAATAAATCTTTAATAAAATCATTTTATAATATTTTATTTTATTTTTATTATAAAAGATCTTTTGAACCACAATTTTATGACGGCAGTGGATATGGAACGAATAATCGTATATAGTAGCGGATCGAAGATAATTTTATTATAAAATTATTTAAATGTTACCTAAAGTCAAGTAAAAAAAAAAAAAAGTGTAGGAAATAAATTGAAACTATGACCAAACTAAAACAGTTATATTAATTTTTCGTTATACTCCAATGATGATAATTAAGAGGAGTTGATGGGGGGAGGGGGGGAGTGCGGTCAAATAAATACTAAATTAAACAAATAGTATTATTTAACTTCTGGCGACGTTTCGACCGTTAATTTCTATTTTTATTCATACTTATTTTTCATTTTTGTTTGTATCTTCTACATATAATACGTGATATTTTAACTACATTGTCACCCACTATATCTCTGATATCATCTTTTTATTTCTGTATCAGACAACTTCTTCTTATTTTATATCTACTTATATTCATTTATTTTATTTTTACCATGTTTTGTATCTTTTGTAGCCCTGATGAAGACCTGCAAAGTGGTTCGAAACGTCGGCAAAAATTAAATAATACTATTTGTTTAATTTAGTATTTATATGACCGTATCCCCCGATCAACTCCTTCTCATATTATATCACGGTCAACCATCCCTACATCATGATGATAATTAAGCGTGTACAATTCTATGGTAAACCTAGGTTTGATATGAAATTTCGAGATATTTCCAAATAATGTTTTTAGCCCTAATAAGTTCTAAATTCTATATACGTTTTTATGAAAAATAATTAAAACAATCAGCAGGTTTCTTTATTTTAAACCTAAATTTTAGGAGTATAAACATCAAGTATGTTACTTAGAAACCAACTCCTACGATAGAGATCTGGAAGAAATGCAGTTTTCATAACCACTTTGCGTGAAAAATCATTATTTAATTTTTGCTTCCTCACTACCTCTGTTGTGCGAGAGGGTTAAAAAAAATTTGTGCCCAGAATCGAAAATTTCCACTCGCGTTTTACGTTTCAGGCATTAATTGTATACCACCACAGACACGAGATATGTGTAAAACTACAAATAAATATAATGTAAATTTCAAAACGACATATACTCGGTGCCTCACAGTAAAAATGATACACTCTGATATTGGTAGAAATTATTGAATAAATAAATAGTTCAATTTATATTACATTAAAAACTATAATTTATTTTAATCAATAAACATCCTAATAAAGCGTTATTCTCTTATATATTTTTCCTTGTTCTTATGCTAAGTAATGTTTTATGTTGTTAAATAATGTTTGTTTGTGTAGGAAATTTTCACTTCATAGTGGAAATAATCACATGGCATAATGAATAAACATGTTTCCTTAGCCATTTTGAGAAGAAACAAGTTGTGAAAAATTTTTGGGTTAAAAAACAAATTTTGTTTTTATAGGATAATGGTCTCAAATGGCAGAGAAATGCCTTTTTTAAAACTGCCCCAAATTTATAAAAACACCTGTGGGCAAAATTGGAGGTAGAAATTTCTAGCAAAAAAGGCTTGAAAAAATATCTCATTGAAAAATTGGTCGACTCCATTACAAACAGACTGAAAGGAGTGGTAGAAAATAATGGCTTACCTACAATGTATTGAACTAAATTAATACTATTTTAAATGTTAATAAGAAGTGAGCTGTATTATTTTGACTGTAAGATAAAATTATACAGTTTATTATTATTTTTTTTTAAATTACCACAGTTCAATATTTTAATTTTATTAATTTTGTGCATATTTAGATTGAGATCATAAATAAACCTGTTGAAAAGCTTCTGGTTTTATTTGTTAACTGTAGCCATTTAAGTCTTTTTTTTATATTTTTCTACGAGGTGTATCAATTTCACTGTAAGCCATTGTATTTATTGTTTTAGTGTAGAAATCTGTTAAGTTCAGTGTGAACTGATTTATTTCGATTTTAAAAGATATAAATTTATTTTATATAAGATCATTCATTATGAATGATTAAATGCCAGCAATATTTATGTTTATGTTTATGTTTACCAAAAGATATTGTTATCTTCGACTAAGAAGTGAGCATATGTATATTGTAGGAATATATTATTGCTATTTTTAAATTATTTTAATGTATATTTATTTATTTATATATCTTCAAAGCCAATACTTTTTATTTATATTGTTATACAGTTTTCCTTTTCTTTTTTTTTTTTTTTTTTTTTTCATATCACAATTTATATATGTAGTTTATCTTATTTATGATAAAAGAATATTTCTCTGATTTATTTCTATATTTGTATAGTAATTTATTTTGATTCTTCATGTAATAATGTATTTAATGGAGCCAGACCTCCTGTAATTGTATATATTAATTACAAAATACAGAAAATTTTCATTCATTCATTCTGTGAGCCACTGTATTTATTGTTTTAGTGTAGAAAGTTATTAACTTCTGTGTGAACTAATTTATTTCGATTTTAAAAGATCTAAATTTACTCCCAAAAGAATACTTAGTTTTTCAAGAGCTTGTTTTAATGATGAAAAAAATACACCCGTCAATTCAATATCAACAATAAGATTCCTTTGAACTAAATCATCAACCCAAAAAGACTCTCTAGACCTCCCTAACGTCAGCGAAGTAATACGGTCATATTGTCAAAGATAAATCATATTTTTTTCTTCAATTTAGGCTAAAGAGCGTTGCAGGCGCCGGGCGGAAATTGGATCCACGGACTACTTTTTCCAGGATTGAATTTCAAAAGGTTGAACTGCCTCCCTGGCGTGTGATTGGTTCGCCAATGGATATCTCAACCGAATCAAGAAATATGGATCCTTCCAGGGAAATACCTAACTCCTTCCTAGCCACTACTGGAGTGTGGCGGGATGGTTCGAAGCGTTTAAATACCTGTGTAGATTAGAACAGTTTGATTGGAAAATATAAATATTTATAATTTTCTAAAACTAAACAATCGTGTTCAGTAACCAATTCAATACTTTTTTGTGTAACGGAATCAATCTGGAAGAAAAATAAAAACTATTTAATCAACAGTATGTAATTGAGAAATGTTTGGGACCATCTTACATCCTAAAACAAACAAAACAAAAAATTTGTTTGCATATTTATACTGGTTTTAGCACCAGTGACGCGGTTGAGAGAGTAGCGTAGGGATCTCTTAGAGTCCTGCTTTTCCTTCTACAGTGAGAAGGAGAAGCCTGGCTCTGGGTTCCCTGCCTGATTGTATATATTGTATATAGGTATGACTATGTTTTGAATTTACTTAATCTTTTTTTTTTATTGTACATAGTTCTTTTTTATTATTATTTATTTATTATTTTACTTTTGTTAATTTTGTATTTTCTGTATATATGGTGTGAATGTGTTCATTTATCACTATAATTATTGTCCATGAGACAGAATATCATATATATATATATATATATATATATATATATATATAAATAAATAAATACTTAAAAAAAACATATTTACAAACCTAAATCCGATTTTGATGATATTGAAATTATACATGAAAAACAAAATAAGTATAGAAGAATAGTTTTGGAAGTTATTTCTATAATAGAAAATTTAAATAATACCATACATTTCAAAACTGACTAACACAATAAAAAAAAAATGATAATCCGAATTAATAAATAACTAAAAAAGAAATATATGTTTAGTATATATGATATTATGATTTTTTTAATCGTTTCAAGTTTAGCCACCTATGTAAAGCAAAATTAATTTATTTTCTCCATTTTCAATACAGTTCGTAATGAGATGTAAATAGAAGATGTGTTATGCAGTAAAAATGTTGATAATAGTGTAGACCCAGTAGTAAAATGGTTATCGGCATATGTATAATAATAAGGGAAATAGAAATGATTAAAGGAATTTTGAAAGTACAAAATATTTTTGCAAATCTCATACAGGGTGCTAATAATAAGTAAAAATAATTGTTTGAAAATTGCCAAGGAGCCGTTTGGTTAAAATGTAATAATAATTAAATAAAAGTTTTTTAATATGGATAAAAAAAATTGTGTTTGTTTATGTAATTTTATGATGATTTTATTTTTTAATTATTGGTAATTAACTGTTCGTAAATTAGCATTATTGCATAACATCTACAATCTATATTTTTATACATAAACAAATAAGAAAACAATTTAAAGTTGAAAAAAAATATATATATAATTATGTTAACTAGTCCTTAAATGTCTGTTAAAAAAAAAAAAATTAGGAACAAATGTTATATTTTTTCTTGACACGCTTAAATTTAATAGCTGCAATTTCACTCTAATTTAAAAATAGAACTTATTGCCATTGTATAAGTATTTAGCTCAGATCATGGACAGAAAAAAATAAGGACCATTATAAAAAAAATATTTGAATTTAAAAAAAAAAGACTACAGAAATTGGAGATTTCTATCCAGCCAAGATAATGGACTTCCATATATACTGAAATATTTTGGTAGATTGATAGAGAAGTTGACATGTACAGATATTTAGACTTGTTGCTATAGTAGGGTTCCTGTCACCATACATTACAGCTCCTGGAAAATAGATTTCGTCCCATGTATATGTGCATGTCTATACCGAAAGAGTCTTGGGTTTCGATCGGGCTGTCGACCCACTCGTTCGCTCAAAAAATGGTTACATTCCTTTTAGCGGACACATGACTGTCCTGTTGTATTGCTTCTTAAACACTAACGGGACCTTACCGAATAATATAATACATCAAACTTAAAAATCTATTCTGCCGTTCCCAAGAAAAATCGTTACATATTTTGTAGCAAATCGATTAAACATATTTTATTAAATCGAGCTTCAGTATTTTTAACACAAATTGTTTCAACACTCAGAGGATCTCACCGAATAATATAATACATCAAACTTAAAAATCTATTCTGCCGTTCTCTAGAAAAATCGTTATCTTGTAGCAAATCGATTAAACATATTTTATTAAATCGAGCTTCAGTATTTTTAGCACAAATTGTTGTGAAACACTCAGAGGATCTCACAAAATAATTTGAGTCACCAAACTTAAAAAAAAATGATATAGCCGTTCGCTGAAAATAGGGTTACATAGCTTTTAGCGGACAAACCAACCGTATAAACCTCGTTTCGTTTCGCTTACAATTAGTCGGATAAAATAATTAATACTGGACGAGCAGTCGAATACCCCTACTACAGGTTTTCCAGGATTCCTTGTCCTGAAGACTTGAAATACCAAATGACAAACATAAACTATCACTGCTCCTTTCAGCTGCCAACGATAGTTTGATTTTCAAAATATTTCGGTTCGTCAGGAAGGCTGTCGGAACATGGTCCATTATATTCTATACTTTATAGTAATACAGGCAGCTTTAACGAAGTCTTGTTTTGTTAACGTATGTTATCATACTGGAATTCCATATTGGCTTCCGGGCTAAGACTCCTTCCTGTAATCTTATTATAATTTTCACTATAATAATTTACTGTGATACCGTAAATATATTATTATTTCTTTGTTATTGATGTTTCATTTTAAATTATAAGCTGTAATTTATTTATTCCTTTAATGTGTAACGTGTAAAATATCCAGCGTGCAGACCATGTACACAAGTTTTCCCAGAAATAATTATTTCTACCTAATGATCTATTTATTTATAATTAAACTGTATTGTAAATGAAACTTGTGAGATAGTAGATCTCTAAACCAATAGTACTTATATTAATCCTATACATTATTTCTAAAAGGTGTTTTTTTGTCGGTACGCTATAACTCCGTCAATCCTTCATCAAATCCAATCATTGACCACTCATTTTGAAGATATTCTTATATTTCATATCCCCCCGAAAGTTGTGAAGGAAAAAAAAGTTTATTAACGAATAACTCAAAAAGTATGCATTTTTTCTAGACAGTACCCATGTCGATTAAAAATACTACTAAATTACCTACAAAACAAAAAAAAAAAAAAAAATCGTAGAAATCGGACAATTATTAACAAAGATACATCCCATTACTTTTGGTATACTTAATAATGTCTTCCTATTTAAAGATATTGCATGTAGGAGTAGAATAGTCTACTACATTTTTTTCCAGGCTTTTATATTAATTTTATTATTTCTTAAAGACATTTGATTGTTCTTACATTTTATTTTTTTAAATAATTTAAAATATCCTATGATCGGTGCATTACTTTGTCTTTATTACTTTTATTATCTTTCCAGTCAGCGTTTAAAAATAGGTCTTAGCAAAGCAATTTGTATAAATATTTTGGTCTGTTATGTTTAAAGGAATATTGTAATCGACAAAGAAAATTATTAATTCCTTCCTTACATAATACATAGGAGCTACTTTTTTTCGTATTGCTTTGCTATTTCTTCATTAAACAAAATTTTCGCACGGGCTAACTAATACAGTATTATTATTTTAAATAGATATTTTTATTTAAATAGTATATAATTTTTTTAATATTAAGTAAAATATTGTATGAAGAGATACCCTGACCCAGATGGAAGATACTGAAGCCATAAATAACACCGGGGCCTTCCCACTATCACTCAGGTAAAGCCCATGCATCTTTATCTAATCTCCCAATGACGCTTTGTTCCACCTTAGCTGTCGAACCAGTCAAATATTTAAAGTCGTTTTAGAGATATATTGAGGTCTGTTATCTCTGACACATAGATTGTCCTTTGGTTCTTCACAATCATAGGCCCATTTTTACCCGTATAGCTCTCCATAAGGCTCAAATAATAGGCTAACACAAAAATAAAATTTATTTTAATAAACTCCTAATAGAAATGCTTCTTAAATGGGAATTCTGGTAAACCTTTCGCTTAGGTACTTATCTGTTATTGCCCCAACAGTTCTTAATTATAATTTAAAATGAGCCATAAAAAAATATGGTTAGATGTAAAATAAACTGCTAATTATTTCACAATGTATTATTATTTCCAAACAATTATAGATCTAAAGTAACATTACCTTCCTAGTGATAAAGAAAAAGAAATAAAAGGAGATTCCAACTATTGGACTAAACATATTTTTCTATTGATTACTTATTTTCTTAATAAAAAATAGCATTACTTCAGTAATACATTCAAAAATCAAAACAAAAGATATAATTTTGCAGTACAACATATACAAAACATCTAGAGATCATATATTTGTTCTAATTGTCCGATTTTAACGATTTTTTTTTTTTTAAATATCATAAACTTTTAAATAATCATATACAATATCATCAACAAAAATGTGTATATTGAATATTTAATAGTTCACCGTTGCATTATAAAGGAAAGAGATGGGCGGAAAACCTGCTTTGCTATAGAATGTAGATGGACCGATTTCAATGAAACTTCGCTAAAGGCTTCTTCTCGATGCCCTTTAAACTTATCTATATAACATACTTCAACAAAAAAAAGTTAGAAAAAAAGTTACGAGGGATGGTAAAATTAGTTTCTGAATAACTCAAAAAGTATACACATTTTTAAAGGAAGGAGATGGTCCGGGGTGGCGGTCATAAATAGGCTAAATAGTGGCAAAACTATTTTATTGAAAGCCAATGTTTCGACCCGACTTTGCAGGGCTTCATCAGGGAGGTGTGTTCATCTAGGAGTTTCACTTAGAACTGAGTTCAATAAAATAGTTTTACCACTATTTAGCCTATTTATGACCGCAACCCCGGACCATCTCCTTCCTTTAAAAATGTGTATACTTTTTGAGTTATTCAGAAACTAATTTTACCATCCCTCGTAACTTTTTTTCTAACTTTTTTTTGTTGAAGTATGTTATATAGATAAGTTTAAAGGGCATCGAGAAGAAGCCTTTAGCGAAGTTTCATTGAAATCGGTCCATCTACATTCTATAGCAAAGCAGGTTTTTCGGTCGCCATCTTAAAAGGAAAAGGCGGATATTTGATGAAGGAGGATCATCCTCGGATGACCTCTGATTTTAAATCCAAATTTGAAAAAAAAATTAGGTCCAGTAGTTTTGGAGAAAATGCGGGGGAAGGCAGACGGACAAAAAAATTGTATTCTTTTTTCGAATTCTACGTATCCAGAAACGTAAAACCTCACATTTTGAGAGAGGGTTAATTTTTTGGATTTTTCGTTCGATTACAATGGTTCATTATTGAAAATAATATTTGATTTTTTTTTTGTTGCCTCTACCCTGTAGGGTCATTGGCAACACCTTTGAAAATAATAAAACATATATAATCGTGCATTGTTTCAAACGATGAAGAAGATGATTTGAAAAAAAAATTGTTCAGAGAAGTGTGATAGAGCGACGGATCCATTTATCTTAATTATAAAACATATTAATTATTTTTACAATGATAGTCTTCTTGCTAAAAAAAATTGTTTGCACTATATGTTTTTAATTTTTTTTTAATAATTGCTAGTGGGGCAATAACAGAACATTACTTTCTCTTAATTTTGTATTCGGACGGCAAAGGATTCAAATAATTTTTTAAAAATATTTTTGGTCACAATCTTAAAGGTTTAATAAATGTTGTTTATAAGGTTGATTTAAATACTACATAAATAATTCAAACGAAATAAATAAAGTCACATATAGCTTGTTTCATAAGAGATAAGATTATAAGATGTGTTAAAATATACAGACAAATTCTCAATTTAAAACAACAAAAATGTACTTTTTACTTGATATAATGTGTAGTGATCACTCACCCGACCATTACATCAAGTCTGAATATTTTGTAGATATTGTTAGGTTAAGTCCATTCTCTTAGGGAGGATAGGATTTCCCAATTTCTGTAGTTTTTTTTAAATAAAAATATGTTTTTAATTACACAAGGTGAACGAATTTAATTTCTATATCATGAAATTTATTCAGTATCTCATAAATACATATGATTTAAATGACTTACTTCGTTGAGGTGAAGTACTTCAACAACAACTCATAACTTGTGCTCTATCTGTAACAGAAAAAAAAAAATGTTTTCAGAATAAATGAAATAAATTATCAATAGCATGTATCAATGTGTATATAAATGCATCGTTGAACTGTCATTTATGAGATAATCTTCTGTCCTTATTACCAGTCGTTTTAAATCTGTTTAATTAATTTTGTCATACTTATAAAATATAAGATATTAGATGTAATCAATCCATCAGACAATCAAGATGTAATTATTGTGTAGAAAAAAATTAGTATTCAAAAGATTAATTGAATATGACAAAGTTAATCAAATAAGAAGAAAATAACTGATCAGAAACAATATATTATCGATAAATGACAATGTTATATGAGATCATGAAAATGTTTCATAACATTGAAATGTATGACATCTAAATGTACCGATTTGTTAATTAGTTAAACAAAGAATGAAAAAAATAAACTCAAATTTCTTCATCAATGTAATGAAATTCAGAAATAATTTATAAATTAAAGGACATGCAAATTACAAGTAAGCATTTTCTTCTCCTGATCAAAATAAAAATCCTGGATTGATTTCAAGAATTTTTTCTGCAGTTAGAGCTCTAATGAAAATCCGAGTATATCTATAAAAATAGAAAAGAAAAAAAGAATGCAATATAATCATACATCCGGTGAAACAATGATATAACTGCAAATCATATAATTTTATATGAGGAGCGATATAAATAGAATTATTCTTATGTAAGTAAAATTATTTTTAAAAGGTGTTGCACCATTTTAACACTTTTTTATCTATGATAATTTTCCTTGTATGGTAGGTACTATTACTATTAAGTCAATCCGATTGAACACCTCTTTGGTATATTTCATATTAATTCGTGAAAAATATTTCGTGCAGGAAAGGATATTTGTTTGACGTACCTACAAAAACAGTCGAAGTACCTTAATATATTTGTTAGGTACAAACAGACACAAAGAATGATTACGCCACACTGCTCAACATAAATTTTATTTTATTTTTTTGCCTCGAAACAATTTTTTTTGTAGAAAAAAAAATCCATCCCCTGAAGAGAAGGACTCTCCCAGGGGAGCCAGGGATCACATCACCTCTAATGCCCTTAATCAGGGCACTGGAGTCGCTAATAAACTTTTCTGAAAAATTATTGTTCATTTCCATCCACCTCTCCAAAAATTACAAAAAAAAAGGTAAGAGGAGTACATTTTTTTCATTTTAATCCACAGCCTGTTCCGGCTGAAATAATTCTGATTGCCTTCGTCTAAATGTCAAAACATAACGAGATCATTAGGGAAATTTCAGAATTAATTTTTTTTTAGCAACAAAGTTAGTTAAATTTAAATAGTATCAATTGCATAAGTTGATAACTTATTCAGTGAAACAAGAGCGTAACTAAAAATCATAGGATTCGCTGCATAAGCCGTTCAAAATATAATTGTGGAAAAGACAAGCGGAATAAAATATCGAGGGAGCTAGAATATAGTTTCGTTCCTCTTATTTCTCCACAGAAATTCGGGGTAAGAAAAATTAAAATCAATAATAACTAAGCTACATGAATGATTAAAATGTGTAAACTACAATCGATTAAGAAAATTCGATTAACTGGATTGTAGATATGCAACTATTTTATAATTATGTAAATGTTACTTTTATTTAAATTGACATATACAGCGTGTCACGTAAGTATAGAGAATTTTTTATAGGAGTTGGTTAAGTTGGTTAACTTGGTTAAGTTGGTTTTTTTTTTTTTTACAGGAATTTACAAATGTATTAAATGATAAATACAACTAGTAAGTATGAAATAAGTAACATGACATGTACAACATGAAGAGAAACTATCCATTGGTAGCATTCCAATTGTATTTCTATATTAGAAGGTCCCGAGGCCATTTTCTTTTCAGACGCCTCGGAGGATTATCAGGAATAGAAGAGGAAGCAAGATTGGAAACAAGAGGGTTCGGATGGTTCAGAAGTTTATTATGGAAGGATAGGTATCTGGATTGAGCTAAATCGTAAACATGTGGAACATTAAGGTCGTAGTGGATGATTTTATTTTTGACAAAGTAGGGAGAATTGAGGATTTTACGAAGGATTTTGGATTGTAAGGATTGGATACGAGAGGAATTTGATGGTTTAGTAGAGCTCCTAAGCTCGATCCCGTAAGTCCAAATAGGCCTTATTATAGTAATATATTTGAGTCTTTTGTAAATAGTATGAAGTTTAGAGGGTTTGTCTAGTAAGTGCTGCAGTAGTCGAAAACGTCGAGCAATTTCTATTCGTTTCAGTCTGGTATGAGGATTCAAAGTGAATCGTTTATCCAGGTGGAGTCCTAGGTATCAGATCTGTCCAAGAGGGATAAGTGGGCTATTGTTGAAGGATACTGTAGGACAGGAAGTCATAGCATTACGACGAAGGTAATTTGAGGGGATTTTTTGGAATTTATTTTACTCCTCCAGTTTTGATGCTATTTTTCAAGACTTGTGATGTGTGATTGAAGAGTTTGGGATGAAATAGATGGATCGTTATTAACTGATAGGATACACGTGTCATCGGCATAGTTGGTGATGACAGTGTTGGAAAGTTGAGTTTTTAAATCATAAATTATTAGCGATTTTATTTAATCATTATCTAATTGTATTATAGATAACCCAATTTTAGAAAAACTTTTTCGTTTAATAAGCTTAAAGTCCACAATAATTAAATTGAGGTTTTTCAGGCAAATTCTTGAGATTTATTTCTAGTTGTGTAAAGAAATGATGTCAACTTCTATCCAGTCTGTATAGGAATAATTTGTTCGAGACACAACAGAATGTTGGGATACAATATTTATCTCTTTGGACTCAGTGAACATAATTATCGAGAAATATTTGATATTTATTCACCCCATGCAATGAATGATAAATTACAGCTGGAGGTGTCATTCAGGAGGAATTCAGTGGAAAGATACGTACATCTGAAAGAAAACACTGTTAAAAGGGGAAAAAAAAGTTGTTTTTCGAATAAAACATTATCTTTCCACTTGGTGAAGCAATTGATGTATCTGACACCGAAGTTTCCTCTTCCTTTACTGAAACGTCTTTCCAGCTACATAATTATTATTAAATGTTACAAATATAATATAAATTTTATAGCAATGTTGGTTACGCGCAATGTAGTACTATTATTTCAACCCGAAACATTTTTAACTGATAGAATACGAATAAAACAAGGCATAATCGACAATTTTATTTTTCAATTACAGTAAATTTCCAGATAATTTTTAAAATCTGTTTAAATTTCAACTAAATTACATTTATTTCAGAAGGACGATTGAAAAATAAATTTGTTTATGAAGCAGAAGCAGGTTCCTGCCTTATTTTATCAATTAAAAATTATTAACAACTAAAAAATGTAATACGCTATTTAAAAATAATGATTAATTCTAATTAAAAAGTTTTATTGTAAATTGAGATTTAAAATATTTTATTAAATATATAATAAACCAAATTTCTATTTTTAAAGTAATTTATTGTATATATTGATTCTATGTTTTCAGTCATTGATAATGCCGTTTTAATAAGAGTAATTCCATGGTTTTATTTCAATCCGTTTTAAGATTTTCAGTACAATTTTATATTTGAAAAGAAAATATAATTTTTTGGAATATTTTATTTATAAACTAGAGAAATTCCTGACATCCTTCTGTCAAATATTAGCCCAAGGAAACGTACAGCGTCCGTCTGAGGAATTTGGTTATCGCCGATTGGTGGGCATGTGTCCCGTCTAAATTTAAATGTTATGTATTGTGATTTGTTATGATGTAATCTAATTTTACAAAGTGAATACCAATTTTGTAAATTTAGTAAGGCTAGTCTGGGATCATGGTGTTTTGTTAAAATTGTTGAATCGTATGCATAAGTAGCAATCAATGTTTCGGAGGTAGCAGACATTTCATGGTATAGGCAATGTAGATTAAAGGAGCCAATCTAATTTGAAATTTAACAATTTAAAAGTCAATCTGAATAAATTATTTATTACAAATGGTTATCACATAACTTATGGTGGTCCTCCTTTCATGCTTATCAAATGAGGACTAAAAATAAAAATAAAACTATTGACCATATGGGCTATCCCTACCCCTACTAATTTTATAAGTGCAGAATCCTCAAAATTGAGTACTTTGCACATTCAGGCATATTACGTCATGTTTTATAATTTTGTTAGGCCAAAGTTGGCGGAGAATATAATCCTCGACTCCCTGGGAATTATCCATCACCATGTGCATGGATAGAGAGAGGGTTTGTTCATGGGGGGAGGCATGCGTGTTTTACAGCATTTTTACATTATTTATTGACCACGTCCACTGCACTTTATGTATTTGTATGCATGTTATGAATTAGGTTAGGAAAAGAGAGGAGAAAATCTAGGGAATGAGAAAAATGTATAAGGGGAGAGAAGGAACAGAAAGGGATGTATAATGCTAATAAATGAATGAAAGAAATAGTAAAAAAAAATAAAATAAATAAATAAAAATATAGGAAAAAAAATTATAATAAAAAAAAATATATAGATAAAAAAAATTGTATACTATGCTCATACATATTGTTAATACTATATAATTGTATATTAGTTTTGGAAAATTGTCTGTAGCGATTAATAAGTATGCTGTGTTTAAAGCAACCCAATGTAATTGGGCAGCACCCTTTTATGATAATAAAGTGATTCTCTCTCTCTCCTTAATTTCTAATTTTTCAAAAAACTCCATTATTTCTTCTTTTGAAATGGTATATAACAGTTCTACCTTATATGTGGGTGTGAAAAAATTAAAAATGATCCTTAAAATGCGATGCATGGCCTGAACCAGGAAGGTGTTCTGTAATTCTGTTTTTCAGTTTCCTTCCTGCCTGCCCGATATTAACGGCAGAACACGAATATTCTATCGAGTAGACCCAACTCTTATTTAAAGGATTGACTCGATCTTTAGTTCTGGATCTCCATCTTCAAATTTCAATATTGTAACACCTCAATTAAAGAGTACTTTTTGCCTACCTCTGGTTGAAATATATATTAGCAAGTAGATAAAAAAATATATATGTTCCCTGTCTGGATAAGAGTTAAGAGTGAAGAACAATCCATTAGACCGTAGGGGGGGGGGGGAGAGGAAAGGGTTGAATAAACGTCAGGCCCACGAGGTGGCGCTGTCATCTCTTCAAAGGCCCCTTCCGCCATTTAATATTTTTTGACGAAGGGTTTTCGGGTCGGAGAGGGGGAGGAGAGGGGGCGAAATCACAATACCGTGCCCGCTACAGATGACGTGATGGATGAGGTCTACAGTGACGTCATTAATTACGCTAGTCACACACGGTGTTATATCTGTACCAGGCTACACCAAATACAAATTACTGGAACAAGGCCCGGAGTAAGAGGTCTTGTCCCTTCAACGCTGGAGTGATCTGTCCCCTCCAGGGCAGGTCTCTCTATATCCACAATTATCGTGTCCATGAAAATGTTTGCTATTTATTATCTTTACATTTGTAAGTATTTCAGTTATTGATAATTAATAAGGTCATCATTGAAGTTCTCAAGTACGAGTGGAATTTTCATTTTGATCGAAAAATAATCCAAATTATAAAGGACCACTTTATTAGGTCTTAAGAACAGAGAGAATAAAAATTGATTTAATTTTTAAATTATAAAACTTACAAAAGATACAACCTTACTCATCTTGAATAAATCAATCTTAATATCGAAAACTATTTGTCCGTCCGGGCATTTTCTCCGATACTACTGGACCGATATTTTTTTCAAATTTGGATTTAAAGTCAGAGGTCACCCGAGGATTATCCTCCTACATCGACATTACTATTCACCCATTCCTTACAAGAAGGTGGCCGAAACGTCTGTGTTGGTATAGAATGTAGCGCCTAAACTAATGTACCGATTTCAATGAAACTTAGCTAAAGTCTTCTTCTCGATGCCCTTTAAATTTATTTAAATTTAAATTTATTTGTTTTTCCATCGTGAATTAACTGCTGCAAACGACCACCAAGGACTTCCTGTAATCAAAATGTTCTTTAAGCCCTCTGGTAATGAATAATACAAAAATCAGCTGCGATAATTTGAAGTTTTGGTAATTATCTGGGAAATACAGTCAAAAAACTTATACCAAAAACGAGAAAGAAAAAAATCCTATCAATATCTAAATAAATTTATAGCTAATATAACTTACTATTTTCCATCATAGAAAACTGGAGGAAGAGTATAGAAACATCATTAGCATAACCAGGCTAATAAAAAGATGTCGGTACAACGGGCTATTACTTAAACATAAAAAAAAAAAAATAATAAAAAGGTCCCATATTGAAATAATTACTAAAAGCCAATGGAGGTATATTAAGAATTTTTAGTACAATGCAATAACATACTTCAAGGAAAAAAAACTGGGAAAAAAATTACGAGGCATTGTAAAATAAGATTCCGAATAACTCAAATACACTTTTTTGTGGATATTATTTTAAGATGTATCAAAGGTATTTAAATTTTCTAAAAAATGAAGAAAGTTTCATAGTAATCAGAGAGCTATTAGTAAAGATATCGCGATTTTTAAATGTTTTTGGTTTATTATTTTCAATAATGAACCATTTTAATCGAAAAAAAAAATCAAAAAAGTTAACCCCCTCTCAAAATATGAGGTTTTACGTTTCAGGATATGTAGAATTCAAAACCGAATAAAATTGTTTTGTCCGTCCGCCGTCCGTCCATTTTCATCGAAACCACTCCATCGATTTTTTTTTCAAATTTGGATTAAAAATCAGAGGTCACCCGAGGATAATCCTTCTTCATCGATGTTACTATCCGCCTTTTCCTTTCAAGATAATAACCGTGGTTAATTAAAAGTTTACGAAGTTTGCTTAAAAAAATCGTTAAAATCGGACAATTTGGAGCAAAGATATGAATCTCTAGATGTTTTTTATATGTTGTACTGACAAGGTTATATCCTTTGTTTTGGTTTTTGAATTTTTAATGTGCTCTCTATTTTTTTTTTTTTTTTGCAAATTACTAAAGTTGAAAAAAAAAAGTTTAGTCCAATAATTGTTCCAATTTTAGTGTATGTACCGCCGCAGCGAGTTATTAATTAGTATTTGATTTGTTAGATTAGTTTATTTTCGTATAGTTTAGTATCTTTTATATACATTTACGTTTAGTATTATTTTATTACTGTTTATATTTTTATTTATTGTCATAGTATGAATGAGCTACTCTTTATCACTATTACCATTGTCCTTGAATGTGAAAGATTGTAAGAAATCTCAATAAAGAAATATAACTGAGTCCAATAATTGGAATCACCTTTTATTTCTTTTTCTTTGTCGCTGGGAAGGTAATGTTACTTTAGACGTACAATTTTCTAGCTTAAAATAATTGACCGCGTTTTTTTATTTGTTCCAAGAAAGGTAGTTTTACTTTAGATGTATAGTTGTTTGGATATGAAATAAATGAATGTGTAGTAATTTACAGCGTTTTTAAAGTGGTTATTTTCCTCGATCAAATTAAACTTTTAAATATAAGTACTTTAAAACAGAAAAATATTCTGGTTTTCTTGTTATGCGTATCTTCACTAACTTTGAAGGCTGGTGTTTACTTTTTTTAATGTAAAAGCTTGATTACTTCAGATCCGTACAAACAATAAACCCTTTTCCGCAGATCAAAGACGTTAATCAGGCGTGTCGGATATTGTTTTTTGTTTTTTGCCAAAGGATTGGGCGAGGCTGTTTGAAGAGGGCAATAAGGACCAATCAGATCCGTTTAAAGAAAGGCGAGATGAAGCGGCCTTTAAAGCAATTAACGAAAATAGAAATCTCGGCCAATCAAAGGAGTCCTTTTAAAGGGGATATTAATAGGGCGGGGGTGGAATTATTTCGATGAAAGGGTTGAAGGATAAGCAGCTTTCTTCTTCCTTTTTCGATATTTTCGTTTGCTTTATCTTTATTCCAATAGTGATCTTTTAATCTGAAATATTGAAAGGAACACTTTTTATTTACTGTTAAAATTATATTTGCTCTGGTAAGTGGGATCGGGAGAGGGTTCTATCAAAGAGTTAAATTATTAGGGACGGGGCCCCGCGGCTGGGCCTAAATCTTTCAAGGGAGCTTATACTTTCGGGGGAGGGCGTCCAAACATGGCGAGGAGGAACCTCTTTGTTTGCCCATGCAACATCGGAGAGATGGGGTTTGTTTAGATAATAAGGATGAAGATATGGAAAAAAAAAAACTGCGGCGTGTGTTTTAGACCAGGCGATAGAAGTTAGACAAGGCGAGATTAATAATATGAAATATAAATTTGCTTTGGTTCTATAATCCATGTGTTCAACAAAACTCGTATCATTTGATTTCCGACTCTATTTTTTTTCACTTAACACCTCCCTAACCCTAACACAGCGCACAGTGATCTGAGAGCGGCAAAAAAACCTTCTTTAAAGGTGTTATGATAATTCAAATTTCTAGGTTTTTTAAAGGATGGAGATGGTCCGGGGTGGCGGTCATAAATAGACTGAATAGAGGAAAAACTATTTTATTAAAAGCCAACGTTTTGACCCGAATTAATAGATCTTCTTCAAGGCTAGAACGGACAATATACAAAAAGATAGAGAAGTTACATAATATTTAGACAAAAAATTATAAACAATGTGAATAAGCTTATTAAAATTATAAACAGTAAGTACATTAAAATTTAAACAGAGTAAGCTAAGTAAAAAGATCCTAAACTGAAGTAAATAGATGGTAACAATTGCTGTAGTGTAATATATAATATATGCAAATGTGAATATACTTCTACAGATCTGAAGGAGAGATTGAAAAAAAAAACGAAAAAGGATATAATTTGAAATAATAGACATAAAGGAATGTGGAGAAAGATAGAAAAAAGAAAATTAAATAAATAAGTAAATAAAATTAGAAAAAATAAAATTATGGACTTATGGGCGTGTTCAGCTAGGAATTTCACTTAGAACTGGAAAACTAGGTTTTAGGGTTTTCATTGTCTATCATAGTTAACTCATATGTTCCTAAATTTTAGACACGAATAAAAATACTAATTTTCAAGATGTTCATGAAATGTAAATAAAAAAAAGTTTCTACTATATTTATAATGCAACTTGTTTTAAATCATTAAATATATTTTAGGCGTTTTTGCTGAATTCTAAACTTTTTTTTGTGTGTGTAATTTGTTGAAATGAATCAGATAAGTTCTTAAATAATTATTTCTTAATAAATTTAAACATTTTATTATTCATTAGATAAGTTATCACTGGATGAATTCTGGTATTCCGTTTTATTCCGTAAAAGCCAATGGAGGTATATTAAGAATTTTTATTTTATCAATTTGACACTAAAAACTTGATAAAATTTTATAATTTGTAATATGCTTAACATTGTAGAATAATTTTAGCACATTTTTCTAAATATACTTAAAATGTATTTCACGGTTGGCACAATGCTATCGAATTTTCCTACTTTGCTGGAGAAAAAAAAAAAAAGCAAATAATTACACATCAGATATCTTGAGTAGCAAAGTTTCTGATAATACCTCTCTGACCGTTAGTATAATTTTCATTAGTTTAAATACCTGCAATAATAAAGCATAGATATGTTTGTAGTAGTTTTGAAGATAGTATGAAGGTAGCTAAATCAATTCAAACCATAAAATATAGAAACATGGAGTGGTATGAAGTTGAGATCTTTATCACATAATCTGGATTACAGGACCACCCTTAACAATTAGAACAAGCGATTAATATATAAAACTTAACAGAAATCAAAAAAATTGAACATACGAAGCAGAACTTTGAAGTTCAGCAAAACAATACCTCGACAAACTAAATTCAAACACTCAATCTAATATCTTTGAAAGATTTAATGCTGAATGGCTTATTCAAAAAACGACATATAACGACCTAAACATTGTAATTGACGAAACAATTAGACTTGTGGGGAAAAAAGTATATAGCTCGTGAGGTCATCGATTACATTTTCCTATAAGTCCGTGGTACAGACCCCCTTTTATCAAATTTAGAAAAAAATCTCGGAATTCGGGCGTTCTCAATCTGGAGACCAGCAAAATTTGTCTATTTAATGAAGTACTAAAAACTCGTTAATACCCATTTGTTTTTCACTTGGTTCGTAAGATAATTTGATCACAAAATCGAGAAAAAAAGGTGGTTTTCAAAAATATTGAATAGTCAAAATAATGAGGCCAAATATTTTTGAAGGCCACATTCTTTCTCGATTTTATGATCAAATCAAATGGTTGTTTATGAGGTTGTAGTCAAAATTTGCTAATATCCAGATTGAAAACGCCCCAATTCCAAGAGTTTTGTAAATAAAATATTTGTAGGTTGCGATGAGATGAAGCTATTCACGAAGTTTCTGGCAAATGTTAATAATTTGATAAAAAGAGTCTGTACCACGGACTAAGACTGTTTTCTCTTTCATAGGTTACTAAACTTAGTGGAATTCGTTTTAGACCTGCAAGTTGATAGAGCAGTAGAAATGTCAAAAACACTAAACATTTACTTAAATTACTAACATAACTCCTGACTGTTCTGTTGTATAGTGAAGATTCCTCCTGGTAAGGTATTCGGGATAACACTGAGATATTGGGATAATAGTCCAACAGACGGGATTATAATGTCATCCTGGCCTAATCCCGTCACTTTATGAGGCTATAATAAAATGGAACAAGAAATAATATAAAATATTGGAGGAGGATTACGCGACGGTCTCGAGAGGGGTGGGCGGGCCTTAAGGTAAACGGATCGAGCCCTCTCTACACAAATTATGAATAAAAAAAAATAAAAAAAATGAGTGACTGAATAAATAATGATTGAGCACAGTCCTCGAGGATGCCGTTAAGCCCCACAACAGCTACTATTTCGACATGAGGAATAATGTTTGTTTTGTTTTTTCATGTGAATTCGATTTTAGTCTCTATTATATTATATTTATAACTAAGATCTTTACTTTCCTACCTATATTAGGTAAGGAAAGTATTGCGATCGTGTCAAATTTCCGACGGATCTATACGTTTCAGAGCTCCGAAAAACACATTTTTAGCCATTGGACTGTAGGTCTGTGCCAAGATTTTCTCGGGAACTACTTAACCGATTTTGTTGCTTCCTTTTTTATTTTGTAGTGTTTTGTCTACTGATGCATTGGTTGCTCCATGCGCAATAGCTGTTGCGTAATAAATGAAAAATATGTTTTTCTATAGACTGTAGCGCGAAAATGTCTCTAACAATTTTAATGAAACTTTCCTACAATGTTCTAATACTTTTCCTTTATACAAACGTCTACAAAACTATATATATACGTTTCAGACAAATATTAACGAAGTTACTGCTATTCAATTTCTAATGCTGGATTACGGGTTCATATACTGGTGTTAGAAAGGGATGAATGAGTGAAAAAATAACTAAGTAAAAGTAAGAAAATCTGTTGCCCTCATCATAGCTTCACTATTTCCTCTACGTTTAACAGAAGTGATTGTTTGACAAAATTAGGCTACGGCAAAAGGTTTTTGATCAGCAATATTAGAGAGTAATGAAATTTTTACACTGATCTACCTAAGCCGGTTTACATTGATATAGTTTATCAAATAAATCTTACTCGAATCTTTTCTTTGATCAATTTTCAGAAAAATAAATCTAATTCAATTTTTTTTTTTTTTTGATTGACATATGTAGAGATATAAAAACTTCTCTAAAATAGGTAGGAAAGTCGTGTGAGTCGACACAGCAGATTTTTCACTTTGAACTCATATTAAATAGCAATCCAATTTTGTTTCTTCTTCCCACTTTATAAATTTTATTCTCTTCTTATTACTTATCTTTTAAACCCACATATTTAGTTATCCTGTGTTTCTAAATACATTAGGCGTTGATAACCAACAGATTTCACGTATTAATCTTCCAATAACTAACTAAAAAAAAAAAATTAAAGCATGCTTATATAGAAATGTAAGGTTTTATAAAGTTGTTTGTTTTTTCTTTGTTTTTGTTTTCTATCGGTCACAAACAAACTCCATCTACTGGAACTAGCTGCTGGAGAACATCCGTCAATCCTGCTCCAGCATTAGCATAATCCCCGAGCGGGCAGCCACAGCTCTCTGTTGGGAGCATGATGGGTTCGAAACCCGTCCCTTTTTTTAATTATGATCGGTGGTAAATTGGAATTTGGGACGGTGGATTCGTTCCATGATTTATGATTTGGCGTTTTGAAATGGACGCTTCCGAATCACTGTCATATGCTATGGCTCTTAGCTAATTTATTATCGATTTGTGGTCCGATATCGAAGCTTATTAGTTTCAAAAAGAGGAAGCCCGATCTATCAGTTTATATTTATAGTATATAGTACATTAAGTGATCAGCCATAATTCATAGATATTACCTATTACTTTAACATTTTACTAACAAACTATTATAAACTATATTAATTATTTCTACAGGAAAATAATAATAAAAACTGATATTTTCTTATTCAGAATACTCGTACTATATATTAAAAATCCACTAAAAGTGTATTTTCCGTTTTATTAGAATTTATGGTACCTAAAATTTTTCATAATATGCAAGTACAGTTCATTGTAACGGACAGAGTTATGTATACAGTCGGTTTTCCAAAAAATATTTTTTGTTTATATAATCATAGAAAGTGGTTTTGCAAATATAAAATGAAAATAAAAACCTAAAAATTAAACCTTGAGATGTTCATAAGATATAAGGTGTTCACATACAAAAACTATAAACAAAATAAACCCAAAACCTTTAAAAGATAATAAAAAACAAAATTTTTAAATAGATTTTAACGAAATGTATAATAATAATAATGATAATAAGGCTTAGCGAGCCCGAAGGTTCGATGCCGATACCACCAATCGATGTCCACATTCTTCCATCCACGGGGCTCCTTCTAAACCCAACCCCGCCAAATCAGCCTTAACGCAATCTTCCCACCTTCGCTTTGGTCTACCCCTCGGAGGCTTGCCAGTCGGTACATTGCATATTAATTTTTAAGAATTCATTTGTTACTAAGCCCAGAAATTTTACATACCCATTTTATTTGCCTCAACTTAATCATCTCAATTATATTGACCGAATACAGTTCACGCAATTCAACCGCCTCTTTCGGTCCGAATATTCTGCGCAATACTTTATTTTTCAAAAACCTCGAAGACGTTTCGCATCCATAAAGAACCGTACGAAGGAAAATAGATTTGTAAATTCTAATTTTTAAGTTTCGCGACAAGAGGCGGGAACTAAGTAATTTTGTCACAGAAAAATAACAAGCATTTCCCGCCTTCAGACTAACCTTAATTTCCCCAATTTCGTTTTTTCTAGTTACCTAGTCTAGATACCTAAAATTTTGTACGTGTTCTGTTCTATATCGATACCATTGAAATTCTCGCTATTTTTGCGAATTCTTATGAAATTTATATCATGCCATAATTAAACTGTTCCTTAATTTCTTCTAAAATAAGACCGAACCGAATAAGCGATTTTCAAAATCATTTCTCTCTTTTCCTCTCCAATAAAAATAGAGAAGAGGCGAGAGCATAGTTTCATTCCCGATCCAATATTTTGAAGAACAAAAATAAAATAAAACTCAATAACAATTAACCTATATAAATCAATAAAATATATATAACAGGTGTTGATGACTCTAGGATTTTAAGCAGACCCTACACGGTAATTCATGAATGAACGTCACAAGAAGTGCCAAGGTTGCCCGCTATCGATTTGATCATGAAGACCCTTACACGTTCAATCATTACTGATCATTACTTATGTGAAGTTTCCACTTTTTTTTCTCTCCAATTTATTGCCTACTTGACTATTTAAAGAAAAAATAGTTGAAAATGGTTAATAATAATATAGACTAGGGATATAAACAACTATTTACTTTTATGAAATTATTTACTTAATAACGAGACCTAGGTAAACTAACCTATCTAATTGTAAAGTTAGTCTCATAGAAAATCGTTTTGACAAAAGTTAGTAAAATATAAGTCTACTACTTACAAAAATTAAGGAAAGGTATTGCGAAAATAATAAATTTGTTGAGGAAAATGGGAAAAGAACTGATAAATATAAACAACGTTAAAATTTTTTTTTTCCTAAAGTAAATTGTGAAGTTTCCTCATTTTTTTTTTAATTTGTTGCCCACTTGACTATTTAAAAGAAATAGTTGAAGATGGTTTAAAATTATAAACAAGGGATATGAAAAATTATTTAACTATTTACATTTTTTTTTTTTTTTTTTTTTTTTTTTTTTTTTTTTTTTTTTTTTTTTTTTTTTTTTTTTTTTTTTTTTTTTTTTTTTTTTTTTTTTTTTTTTTTTTGGTCCTTCCCTTCCTCGCCGTTAAGGCTATACGGGATTTTCCCGGGCCAGGGAGTGTGGGCGGGGATTTAAAAGACTCCCCCGGCACCGGGACGCGAACTCGTGACTATTTTTATATCTTTAATTCATATGTCAGGTTGCCAGGCAACGGCGGTGCAGTGCACACGCTTTAGCCCATTCGGCTACCCCGCCCACAATACTATTTACATATAATGAAAATCAGAAATGTATAATGGTTGTGAGGCCTATCCATGTATAATGGTAACCTAACCTATCCAGCAGTATGGTTAGTCTCCCCACTACTTTTACCTCAGCCCCCCCTCCACTTCTCGTGAATGAACCTTTGATTTCCGGATGTTCGAAAATCCGCAGCGCACCACCATCAGTACTTCATTCACTACCTTACACGACGATTCGGAACGTCATTAGTGCAATTCCGATTGACCGTGTAGGGTCCGCTCTAAACCTTCAAGCCCAAATAAACAATCAAACATCAATAACATATATAAAACAAAATAATGAAGAAAACAGGAAAAGTCGAATAGATGGCTAAGGTCTAGAAGTAGGTACGCTCTTATTGTAATAAGAATAGAGTTTATTAATATAAATTCCCGAACGTTTTTTAACGGCCAACTAGAATGGAATAAAAAGTATAATGAAGACATAATAGAGAATGAACAATTAAAGGTTTTATTGAACCTTTGCTATTAGTTTTGAACTAGTGAAAGCATGACATCTTAGTCAGACTTACAGAGTAAATATCCTCACGATTATCTCGTGAACTCCCTTCAAGCCTCACAATTTCCACTTAATGACGAAACGCAGAAGCTAACTCCACCTTACGTAGCAGCTCAGCCGTGCAACAACAGCTCATATTTTTAAGAAACGGACCAACTCCAGAATGGAATTGAATTCGATCACGTAAGAGTTCGCGGCGGAGTTTCCTGGCTGATGACTCTGTAAGGAGTTTAAACGGCCAAGAAACTCAACAACCAACTTTTGCGAAGCGCTGTGTTCCTGACGGGACTCCAGCTATTATCTTACACTCAAATTATGCTCCTATAATAACTTGGCTAATATGGTATATGATGTCTGGGGATATTGAGAATATGAGCCTCCCTCCAAACTACAAACTTCAATATAGTTGTTCCATTTTAGTCATAAATAATAAGTTCAGATAATCTGTTAATAAATAAATTCTTGTGATAAACTGTGTATTCATTTTAAATTATGTTGGATATTATTAATGATACGCTAGCACATGTTTCTTAATTGCTCACCATTGATTTGAATGTTTCACTGTGTATACAATGGTTCAACACCAACACTGAGGGTGTTCAAGTACTCAAACTTGAGTACATGAACATCCTCACTGCTCAAACCACGCCCTGAAGATGATCCACATGTTTGGGTTGAAACGTTGGCATTAATAAAAAGTTTTAAAAAAAGACTGCGTCCTGAATATTTATCACCTATTTCTTAAGCTGTTTTGTATTATCTAACATTTTAATTTTATTCCATTCAATATTTCTCTAATACAGTTGCTTTATTAATAGGCTAAAATGAATTATTTTAATACTTTGTACTTTTTTTTTTTTTTAACAGGCACTGCTCTTTGAAACCTTTATGAACTCAAGACGTCAGTGCTCCAGCTCAATATACACTGGCTCTTAGTACCAGAGATGTTACTTCTGCAGTCCTATTTTTTCTATCAGAAGTGGAGGGACAAGCCTGGTTCGAAGTACCCATGGATGAATGTAAATATAGTAGACCCCCGCTTAACCGGATCTCGGAATTGACCGATGGTCGCGGTAAAAGAAGGAAACAATTTTTTCATCATCCTTAAAAGCAGATTCTGAACCACTGTTAATAAATTAAACTTTTGTTGTGTTTTGGTTCGATGATTTTAAATAGGTTAAAATGTAGACACAAACGTTTTTATTGATCATGTTTAAAATGAATAAAATAAATCTATTCGAAGTAAAATTGAGTTCTTAAAGAAATCTTTATCTTTCATTTATTTCAGTGAAAAATAGAAGGAAAAAAAATTAGTACTGTAACTGCGTATCTTGCCGACGTTAGGCACGAGACATGTTCTTGGAAGGATTTTATAGTCCAGTCAATGAATGCTCGAAAAGGGGGCATAGAATGAAATGGGGGGGGTCACAATTTTTGACTTTGGGACATTGTTTGGACTGGTAAGCAGGTGAACATAATAAAAGTCCCCACTTCTAGGTAGTGCGACAGACGTGGAGGGGTGTCTATTTTATTCGGGTTTTCGCTTATATCAGGATAATTATCAATCGCATCGACAAAATCGTTCTATACAAAATTAAAGCTAATAAAATTTGGAATATGATTGATCCCATATTTTTTTTTCCATCTCACTTAGTTTCCGAGATATCCGCTGTTTATTATAAAAATTATGTTTTTCTACAAATTCTCGGAATCGACATATAAAGTTATAACTGATCTAACTTTTGAACCGTTAGATATAAACTAGTAAAATAATAAATATTCTTAAAGAAAATTTAATTATTAAAAATTTTCTTTCACATCATTATATCGTAAAACGAAGCAATCAAAAGTTAGCTAGTTAAACAGAGTAAAAAACGTGAGGTAAAAATTTATTTTGTTACATATTTGCAATATCTATCAACGGATTTTCTTACTTTTACTTAGTCATTTTTTTTCATTCATTCACTCCTTTTTGATACCAGGGTATGAACCCGTAATCATACATTGGAAATTGAATAGCTGTAACTTCGTTAATAGTTGTCCAAAATTAACGATTTTTATATGGCTTTGTAGGGAATTTCATTACCTTTAAAAAAAAAACTAAACGGCGCCTCTGACGTATAGATTCTTCGAAAACCGCATAGCTGAAATTTGACCCGATTGCAATACTTCCCTTACCTAGTATAGGTAGAAAAGAAAAAAAAATGTGACTACCATAAGAAAAATACAAAATCATTTAGTTCTAGATAGTTAGTTTTTACCGTGTCTATGTCCGTCATTCAAAGTAAATATATTTTAAATGTATTGTGTGCGTTAAGTATATATTCAATCGGCTGTTCGAATTGTGTATATCTGTGACATCTCCTTCTTCTCCAACTTGACTTAAGGTAGGTTATTATATAGTTTTATTTAGTCAGATAGGTAGTTATTTTATTTGGTAATCTTTCCAATATGGAAAAAAGCTTGTCACTCACGAAAAATTATATGTTTTAACCTTAACCAGATATCTTACTCGGGACCAAACCAAAAAATCTGAGAGCGTTTGTTTACCCCGTAGTGTGTTTGCGAACAGGTCGTTGCCGATTCATGACGAACATCATGGATGCAGGACGCGATCGCAAGTCAAGTGACCAGACCGGAAGCAGGCCACGGTTGCGAGAAGATCGTTGCTAAAAGCTTCCGTCAGCATTCTCTGCCGAAGACACGGCACGCAAACAGTGAGCTTCGACAAATAAAGTTAATGTTTCTTCGAGCACGGACCCGGCATCCGAGATCCGCATAATTCTGTTTGTTCATCCGGGCCTTGGAGGAGGGGGGGGGGCGAGGGACGACTTATTGCCAATCCTTCCGAAAGCGGCCCGTCCTAGGAGGAGACGACATGACACCCCTCAACAGCGGACAAGAAATACCTCTCCGAACAGGCGGTAGACCAAACACAATTAGTCCCTAAATTATGTTTGCTCCTTCTTATCTTTTCCCTCGGGCTTTGACGCCCCCCCCCCTTCAACTTCCGGAGGCCGTTACCAGGAACAGCTTTTTTTTCTTCCCTTTATTTTTCTTTTTTCCTCTCTCTTCTTCAACCGCTGGTAGTTACCGCTGAGCAAACTGGCAATATCACCTTTTCCACTCCTGGACAAAAGGGTTTAATTACATCATTTTGTGATTCTGCGGCGGCAAATATTGACATTGGGTGTTTGATCATTAAAAATCTGAAATATTCTCAGCTCTTATTTAGTTTTTTTTTAGGTTTTTTTTTTTTTTAGTAATTTAAGTTACAATTTCCAACAACGGTACCGAATCTTTACTGAAGTGACATTTTTATTACTAATTTGTAGAGACAGAACTGTCGCGTAGAAAAACAAAATAAATACGTGTACATTTATTTTTTTTTCAAAATGTATAAAATAAGTCCTAAATGAAAGCTGTTTCATTTTAAGCATTTCTTTATGAATGAATGGATGTATGAAAATTCTGTATTTTGTAATTAATATATACAATTACAGGAGGTCTGGGTCCATCTGTTTTATGTAATAATGTATTTACATTATTACATAAAAAAGAATCAAAATAAAGCATTATCCAAATATAGAAATAAATCGGAGAAATATTCTTTTTTCATAAATAAGAATATATAAATATATAAATTGTTGTGTAAAAAAAAACAAAAAAAAAACCGAAAAGGAAAAATAACTGTATAACTATATAAATAAAAAGTATTCACTTTAAAGATATATATAAAAAATCAAATAAATATACATTCAAGGAATTTTGGAAAATAGCAATAATATATTCCAACTTCTTAGTCGAAGATAACAATGTCTTGTAGTAAAAATAAAAATAGACATAAATATTGCTGGTATTTAATAATTCATAATGAATGATCTTATTTTAAGGCTCCCTACTGTAAAATAAAATATATCATTTAACTTTGCGAGGTTTTCTATCATTAACAAATTACCGAGCATTGAATTGTTGTATTCTGTAATATATTTCTCTATGTCACATTCTCTCTTAAAATATATTACACTTTCACAAATAAAGACATTAGTGCATTAGTGACAAAGCACTTTATTCTCACCATTTCTACAATAAAAAAACTAAGCTGTGAACTTAAGACCACACGATAAAAGTGAAACCATCAATAAGAAGAGGTTAATATTATGGAGTTTAAATTATAAACAATAACTCATTACGAAAAGGATAAAATGAACATTTCCCTCGCTTACAGTATGCAGGGTCGATTTTTTGGTTCTGAGATATTTTAATCCATATCTTCGATAAAACTCGTTATCATTTGGTTTTCGACACTTTTTTTCTCCTTTTCGCCTCTCTAACACGTCGGCGCGATAAAATACAATTTCGAATAATAGCCCATTACAGAGAGAATGAAATGATGAACATTTCCCTCACTAACATTATGCAGGCCTGTGTAGGTTTAGAGATATTTTAATCCATATGCAAGAACACTTAAGTTAATTGATTCTTCCCGACTTGGCCCAAGCGTTACACATCGGAGATCAGACGACTCGATATAATTCACTCCCCATAAAAAAAGTGTAAAACGTGTTTAAAGAAATTTCCACTTCAATAAAAATAATGTATTTGGAACAATAGTTAAAACCAAAAATCTAATAGCAAGCCTTTCCACACGTGGAAGGAAAATCAGTACTCTAGCATATTTCACCGTACCTTGCTTTTTTTGATTACTATAAATTGTTTCAATATTCTACTCACACTATAGTTATAAGCCAGATATATTTTTAGTTAAACAAAACGGACTGACATTTTTAATAAGATTGAATGCAAAAACCATGTACATATATATACGTGTGAATATATTTATTTAATTAAATAAAATCAATATGGGCTATGTGGCAGAGTGTATTAAAAGCCGTGTATAAGTGTGTACAGTTTTAATTAAAATGTCTGTTATTGGATTCAAGTCAACTATTCTATTATATTGAGTTAACGGTTAACAGGTACCAGTGAATAACCAATCCAATGTAAATTATATCCAATGAAAACAATTTATTGTTTCCCTTGATATTACCACCCGACCGTGTCCTGATTATTAAATCTCGTTAAATTTAGGTTGTAACTTTCTGTTCATCATTCATGAATAGTTTACGGTAGAGTTAATCTGGTTAATTGAATAACACCGAAAACATATCAGGAAAATCATAAGTACCAACATTAAAATTAAATAAACTGGACAAAAATCTTCTCTAATTTTATACACAAGTAATTTACGAACATGATATGTTTTCAACTATTTAAATACACTATACGGTACTTCAACCTGAATTATATTGTTAGTTTTTTTTCTCATAGCGCATAAGTACCTACCCGTACTTGCTTTTACCGCAAACTGATCTGAATAAACCTACGTATAGTTGTCCATGGAAAAAAACATTTATCTCTTCCACCCAAATGTGCTTAAAAGTTTGTCCGTATGCTTTATTTATAAATACTAAAAACTATATTAACTGCATTCTCTGCTAGTACAATTGCTTACAGTTTTCTAGATTTATTTTTTTTTCTTTATTGATCTGTTTCCACGTGTGATGGTGTTAATTAATGCTAGTTAATGACTCGTGCGGTTAAGACGCGATATGTCCGTCCAGACGATGCGACATTACGATTTGATAAGGCGATATTTATGTGTAATATTTTAACAGACCCCAACCTTTAACTGCAATACATACAAGTGTTGATCCTTTCTTCTTCTTTCAAACTTCAGAACAAAAACTAGATTTTGTATATATTTTTTTATTGACGTTTATATCATCTATTTCTTGATATAATTGTTAAAAATTTAAAATCAGCTCTTGTCAATCGAATCAGGTTCATCGGTATATTTTTTCGCTTTATCGGAATCTCGATATATTTTTTGAATATAAACAATTACTATTTCGATATTTACAATTCTATAGCGTTTCGAATCTCTCAACGTACATCTTCGTTATATGTTAGTGTTTCATTTTAATGTTTTTGTAACATTGTAACCTCAATGAATAATAATACATTCTGCCTTATTGAGGGGCAACGAGTGTTTAGTCTTCATGCATTCATTCAATCAATAAGTATCTACAGAAAGGAAATAATATAAATAATTCAAAAAATCAAAATATTATTAATGAATAAAAGCATATTAAACAATAAAATTAAAGCTGAGTAAAAATAGAATATGTCTTAGAAAACACTCCCGATATTCGCCTTAGTTGAGACCGAGACCTCACCGGTTAAGCAGATTATCCAGTAATTACGGAAGGTATAAAATACAAAAAAAAATTCAATATTACTTTAACTTTTATATTGCGAAAAAATCTTTTAAAAAATATCTTTCATTGAGACCAGAACTCATTTTCTTTGCCAATGAATGGTCATAGAAGGAAATGGCGGGGACACAATTTTTGACTTTAAGACATTGTTTGGACCAGCAAGAAGGTAAACATCACATAATATATCACGCATCACACAATCTTCACTGTTTCCCCTACTTTTAACAGAAATTATTGTTTGACAATACTAAGCTACGGCAAAAAGTTTTTGATCAGCAATATTAGTGAGTATTGAAATTTTTACACTGATCTACCTTAATATGGTTTACATTGCTTTAGTTTATCAAATAAATCGTACTCCAATCTTTTCTTTGATCAATTTTCTGGAAAATAAATCTAGTTCAATTCTTTTTTGTTTCATAATGAACACATGTGAACATATGAAAACTTTTATGAAATAGGTAAGAAAGTCGTGTGAGTGGACACACCAGATATTTTATTTATTGAGCCAGAATTGCTTAAAAACTATTCAAGATAATTAAATTCTAAGTGCACCAACTTCAATTAGACAGAGGTTTTTTGGAGAAAAGAGCAAAGTTAAGTTTGGTCAATGATAAAAAATACCTTCAGCAGGTACACTCCTGCAGTTACAGTTGCCATACACGAGGTGCATATCTCTGTACAGCGGCCGTATTAGACTCCCTCAAAGTCCTTTTTATCATTAATGTTAGTAAATTCAATCGTTGATTTCTTAAAATAAATTTCATGTACTTTGCGATGGCGAACTTAGAATTAAATTATCTTGAACAGTTTTTGAGAGATTAATTCTTAATGAACAAAAAAACCACCGTGACCATTTTTGGGACCACCTTAAGAAAAACACAAACATGGTCTTAACTTCTTTTTCATGCATGGAATTAATTTTTTTGTTGGAAATTTGAATGAATGAATGAAATGAATACAAAAATAATAATAATAATAAAATGGTACGAAACACTGGTCCATTAGTCTAGTTTCGATGATGGCTATCACAATCATACCTGAACGACAATAGTAAACACTTTAACACTAGTACGTTATGGATTAATTGTTAGTGTTAGTGTATGCATTTGTTTTTTGCTTAGTTTTAATTTTCTCAATTTTAGGTTATTTTATTTTATCATTTATTGTATATGCTTTTGATTATTACTTTGCTTTTATTTTTATTTTATTTTTTACATATAGTGTGAATGTTTACACTACAACTAATGTCCAATAGACCTATTGTTGTAAAACTCAATAAATAAATAAAAAAAATTGTTAGTGAGTAGTTGTAATTACAGAAATCGATAAGTATTACATAGGTAATGAAGTTTGAAGTAGTTAGTGGAATAAGAGTTGTTTGAAGGAATTTAAGAATGAGGGTTGGCGTATGGGTAAGTGGGTAAAAAATTCCAGAAAGAGGTAGCACGAATGACAAAGGATTTCGTGAAAGATGTAGTTTTATGAGAAGGGATAAATAAATCAATAGGTTGATATCTGGTATTCAGAGAGTGGATAGAGGAACGTAGGTTGAAGATTTCCATGATAAAGGAAGGATTTTTGGTATTAGGACTTGGAAAAGGAAAACACCAAGAACTAATTGACGTCTGGAAGTGAGAAGTAGGAAGTGGGAAACACGAGAACGCCTGGGGATTCCAAAGATGAATCTAATAAAACAGTTCATAAGTCCCTTCAATTTCAACTTCAGTCTTTAAGGCAGCCCTCCATACGCTAAGTGGGAGAAAACGAGAGATATTATAAGAAGCTGTCTGTTTTTTTGAGGAATTGAATTACGAAATCTTAGGCATTGTTTAAGGAGAGTTAAGGATTTTCGGATTGTCTGGGAAATACGGTTATTCCAGGAAAGGTTCTGATCAAAGATAACTCCTAGAATTTTGACTTTCGGGAAGAAATGAATCGGTCGGTTATTGAGGTATAGTAGAGGAGATTAATAAAAGGGAGCTAATGAGATGCCTGGACCCGATGAGAATAGCCTTAGTTTTACCTGCATTCAGCTTTAACTATTTGGTGTAGAATCATTCGTCATAAGTTGCCCATTAACAACTGAGACAACTCATGTATGGTAGAACGTAAATAAATACTCCCATACTGCACACCAGGTGGTCGGCTCTCAGCAAGAGCAAACAGAAAGAGAAGGAGATGAAGAAGAATCTGGAAGACAGAAGATAATGGAGAATTATACGAAGGAGGACGGCAGTTGATATTGGCCTGCTCTGAGGGGACACTTGTCAACTCCTATCTGGAGGTCTCGGAGGGGATAGCTCTTCATCTTCGGGCCGGAGGAAGCCCGCCATCCATTTCCCTCATGTTCTCACATTTATTGCAGCTTAAATGAAAAAATAAAGAAGAAAAATAAGCATCTGCCGTTATTTGTCATAGAATATTGAATTTTTTTTTTATTATTGATTTTACAACTGTATTATATAAATACATCTAGTAAATTTTAACATATGGATATAATGACATGAAAACACTTGCTCAGCAACTACCCAATGGTTTGAATTGGGATTGAAGAGGAAGCAAGGTTAGAAACGAGAGGGTTGGGATGATTCTGAAGTTTATTATGGAAGGATAGGTATCTTGATTGGGCCAGCTCAGAAACATTGGAAACATTAAGGTCATTATGGATGGTTTTATTTGTAACAAAGTAGGGAGCATTGAGGATTTTACGAAGGATTTTGGATTGTAAGGATTGGATAAGAGAGGAATTGGATGGTTTAGTGGAGCCCCATAACTCAACTCCGTAAGTCCAAATAGGCCTTATTATAGTCATGTATATGAGTCTTTTGTAATTAATTGGAAGTTTAGAGCGTTTGTCTAGTAAGTGCTGAAGTAGTCGGAAACGTCGAGCGGTTTCTTATAGTTTCAGTCTGGTATGAGGATTCCAAGTGAGTAATTTGTCCAGGTGCAGTCCTAGGTAGTGGATTTGATTGAAATATTGAACTGGAAAGATTTTTATTATTGTAAGTACGTATTTTATGCTAAACCATATTTTTGAACTATATGTCTATATGGAATTAAGTAGGTATGTGTATTAGACCTGGAGCCATGGCCGAAAAGTCCGTAGTACTTGAAGCAAACTTTTAACTTTCAGATATCAATAGGGAGATAGTACTCCAGTTAGTTATTTCGAAAATGCTCGTCTGCTAATTCAGATAGGTCGATTTAAGGATTTAGGAGCATTTAGGACCCACCAAAAAGTTAACTATTAGTAAGGGAAATATTCATCATTTCATTCTCTTTGTAGTCATGTTAATAATAGTAATGTTAGGGAGGCGAAAATAGAAAAAATACTCATCATAACGAGATCTATTGAAGATATGGGTTAAAATATCTCAGAAATCACAATACGCTAAAGAGAAGGAAAATTTACAGCATTTCGTCCTCTTTCTAAAGAAAATACATATAATATATTGAGTTTTTGCCTGTTGCTTAATTTTGAAAAACAAATTTTTGAAGATTTGGTCAGTTAGTTTATCGCCTTCTAGCGTGTTTTACTTCCACTTTTCTACATATAATATTTGACGTAGTCAGGTACCAAAGTGCTTTTGTTAAGAGTTAAGAGCAATGATTTTGATTAGAACGTTTGAAGTTTTTGTAGGTGGTTCTTTCTAGGAATACTGAATATTTGTGATGAGTATGTTCATATGGGTTTATGTAAGTATGTATATGTATTCAGTTCCTGTCTCAATTTCAGTTTTAAAGATTTACTGTAGTTTGAGTCGTTTGTTAAGTTTTTACGTTTCATACGGGCCCCATATTATCCTATCGAAGGTTAACCCAAGGTAAATTGTCCGTTTGAGAAATTTGATTGTTGTCAATATAAACTGGAGAGCAGGTGTTTTCTCGAAGAGTAAATGTTATATGTTTGGATTTGTCATGATTACGTCGAATTTTCCATAGTGTGAACCAATCTGGTAATAATAATTCATATTAATTGTCTAAAGTTTCCATTTATAATTAAAGTAATGTTCCTAATGTTTATTTAAAAAATAAATATATTTCCACTGAAGGTAAGTTGGAGAGTGAAATTTGAGTTAAGTATTGTATTAGATACATTTTCTCGAAAAAGAATATAAAAACAATTTTTGTAAGTAATGTGTAATAGTCCGTGGATGAAAATTCTTAAATAGCTTCAACTTATCGTAACCTACAAATATTTTATCTACGAAAATACTCGGAATTGGGGCGTTTTCGATCTAGAGGTCGACAAACTTTGTTTATTTAATTAGGTACTAAACACTCGTAAATACTTATTTGCTTGCCACTTGAATTGTAAGATAATTTAGCACAAACTCAGGAAAAAAGGTGGGCTTCAAAAATATTGCGCCGTTAGGGCTGTACCTACACCCCAAAATTTTCAAAATAACGACGTCATGTAGGCCCAATGTTTTTGTAGGCCACCTTTTGGATTATTTTGAGATCATATTACCTGACAATCCAAGTTGAAAGCAAATCGGTATTTATGAGTTTTTATTATCTAATTAAATAGATAAAGTTTTCCGACCTTCAGATTGAAAACTCACCAATTCCGAGAATTTCAGTAAATAAAATATTGTAGGTTTCGATGAGATGAAGCTATTTACGAAGTTTCAGGCGGATGTTTATAATTCTATAAAAAGGGGTCCGTGCCACGGACTATTACTTTATGACAAAAAAGAAATGTCCTTGTAGATTTTAATTATAAGTAGCTAAATGCCAGCATTTGCATGATTTACACGGTATTTTGTCCTATCAATAATAATGAATGTACTAACAGAAATGTAGTTATTTTAACAAAGCTGGGTAATGGCGTCGAGGTTAGAGAGCCCCAAAGAGCATTAACTGGGTTAATGCACAAACAATTACCTGCTTCAAGTTCCACCGGTCCTTGTTACTGGAGCAGCTTAATTGATACTTTAAAACTCAATTTCTTTAAAAGGCCATTTCCAATGTCACGATAACAGCTCCATTCGCTTTATCGAGGATCTCATCAAAATTAGTTAATTAATTGTAATTATAGAGCGAGCCACCTGAGCTAGCTGCGAGGTTATTATGAAGGTCCTTGCACATTACATCCTTCACTCTCGTTTCGTATTGCTGGCTTAGGCTCAGGCATTCCATTTTGATTTGAGGATGATAAAAAATAAATAAATAAATAAATTTTCAAAAAATAGCTGTAGTTCATATTATGTGTAAAAATTCAACATGATAACTGTGAAACGAACAAATATAATCTCTATAAATAAAATGAAAGTTTTGTATGTACATTGAATAAAATCAACCAGTTTCTTGATATCTTTCCTATTCATACATTACAGACACCATATTCACTTTTTTTTTTTTTTTTTATTTCATTGAAATTTACAACTGTATTACATGGAAAATACAATAAGTAAATGTGACATTGGTAACATGACATGTACAACATGAAGAGAAACTACCCATTGGTAGAACTCAAATTAAAGTTCTATATTAGAAGGTCCCGAGGCCATCTTCTTTTCAGGAGGAAGCAAGGTTTGAAACGAGAGGATTCGGATGGTTCTGCAGTTTGTTATGGAACAATTAAGGTCTTTATGGATGATTTTATTTGTGACAAGGTAAGGAGCGTTGAGGATTTTACGAAGGATTTTGGATTGTAAGGATTGGATACGAGAGGAATTCGTGGAGCCCCAAAGCTCAATTCCATAAGTCCAAATAGGTATTATTATTGTCATATATATGAGTCGTTTGTAATTTATTGAAAGCTTAGAGCGTTTGTCTAGTAAGTGCTGCAGTAGTCAAAAACGTCGGGCTTAAATCCACTTTTAAAAAAAATTTTTGTCTGTCTGGATTACCGCATTGTCCAACGAAATTTTGTCAGGGGTAAGCTCAGCAATGGCTAATGATAGAATTTTGAGATTTTGACGTATTTAGGTTTGCTTGACTTAAAACATACGCTTTAAATGAAAACAAAATATTGAGTAGAACCAAAGTTATGAATTCTTGAGTTGTAATTTGCAGTTACTTCGATTATCATCCCAACCTACTCTACCGCGCGCCACATTTAAAAGTTTTACTATTCAACTGATGGAAAAAATTATCACAACTCGACTGGAAAAATCCGAAATACCGAACATCTGTAACGCGTTTGTCGCTTAAAAAAACACGGGTAAAGACATTCATTTCTCAACTTTGTCCGATCTTCCTGTTCAAGGTGTCATTCGATTCAACATCCCGAGCCTAACAAATGTTGTTGTATACATTTTTAGGATTAACCAAATCGTTTAGCCAGAAATCGGAAAAAAAATTCACAATATTCAGTTCAAGTTTTCCAAGGATATAGGTGACTCAATGTTACAATAGACCCGTTAATGACGGCTACATCAGCTAGTATTCAATATTTAAATGTGTATTTGGATATACTTGAAAATATCTGAATAAAGCACTTGGATATATTTTTATGTGTGGTACAGCAATGTGGACGGCCTCCATGACATAGGTACACTTCTAGAACTTATTCAGCTAAAAACGATTAATGTTAAAAACTGAAAAATACTTTTGATTTCTTATTTCGAATAATCTCTAAATAAAACGTTTTCACAGTTTGATTAGTTAGAAATAGAGATTATTTATTAATCTCACTAAGTATACTAAAAATGTCGCCAAGTAATATAAATAGCAGGTATATTTAGGCTGTGATGAAACAGTTACGTACCTACTTATAGGTCTTAACCTAATTGTCTTTTCTTAATAGAATTTTTAATCTTTGGTATACATGTTTTATTTATACGTGTAGAATATTTGCTATCAATTTAATTTTTTTTTACTTCAAATAATTGGGAAGGGGGACGAAACGATATTCTCTCTCCCTTAAGACTTTTATTAAGAGGAAGACATCTTTCTACTCCTTCACATCTCCAAATAGCTGTAACAAATTTAGACACTGCTGGAATAATAGAACAAACTTGGGAATTTATAAAATAAAGTGGTGAAATAAATAATAATAAAATAACTGTAACAACATAATGAAATTAATAAAACATTGAAAATGAACTATAAAATAATGGTTGATATGGGAAATTATATTTGATCAGCGGCTGGTATAGAAAATAACGTTCCAAAGCATATTAAAATATTTAACGAATTTATTAAATTCACCTTCGTAATTAATCCCCACTTACATTATTACAGAAAGGCTCTAAATCGGTTTTGTCCCAAATATAAGCTCATATCATGCTTTAATACCATGAATGGGGTACCGTTGGATTCAGAATATTATGCCGGATTAGCGAATCGTATTCTCCGCTTATTTTTTTCTTTTAAAATAAATAAAGTCGATATAAACATTTTACTCGGCTTCAATACTGGAACAGTGGCAAGTTTTTAGATCGATATGGGACAAATTTGGCTTTGAAGATTTTAATGAATACACTAAGCCCTGCGTTTTAAACCCCATACTATTTTCGAAATAATGCAAGGCAAAGGGTTCGCATCCACACAACCTTACATTAATTTTAGTAATGTCATGGAATACATGTTTTATTGACTTGAGGTCTCTATGATTGGAACAGGAAGAGCTTATGTTGTTAACAAATTCTTAACAAAAATAGTCTAATTACCACGAAAATTTATAAAAAATGTTATGAAAAGAAAAGAAATTTTATTTCTGAATAAATCAACATTTCAAACGTCTCTCTGAGGTATGCCCAAGATTAAATAAAAGATCACTAAATTTCCTACAAAAGGAAAAATAAATCATTAAAATCGTGCAAAAATGCAGCTTAGTAAGATTTGTAAGAATGTTGGTTCCAAACATTAATTTTATTTTTATTTATTTATTTATTTTTTTTTTTCTAAAGCCCCTTTCTACTTATTTTTGTCTTTAATCCTTGGATTGTCTTAATAATACACCTTTTACTGCTTAAAAGCATTGTAAGGTTTATTTTTAGATTTTTGTCGTTTCTCTAAGTATTTCGTTCTTCATCTGTAATATAAAGGTGATGGGGCTCACCTCAGGCTTGAGTTGACCTTATCCTCTAGAGCTTACAACTAAATTAAAACATCGATATCATGTGATTTGTTGCCAACGTTTTGGAATTTTGGCTGGTGACATATTTTTAAAAAGAGGGTTTGCCAATTGTTGGGATTTTTCGAAAAATGATTTTTTTCATTTTGCGAAAAATTCTGTAATTGTTGATAAGGTTAGTGTTATTTGTATATCCACTGTCTTCTTTCTCTGCAGCGTGGTTCCTCTAACAATTTTTCTAATTATACCATTTTGGAAATATTCTAATCTTTTCAGAGTTGTTTTGCTGATGTGTTCGAACAGAAGTGAACCATACAACAGAGCCGGCCGTATTTTACTGGTATAGATTAATTTTTTTGTCAAAATTAATGAAGTTTAATATTAATTTGTGTTTCCTTCATCGATTATATATAGCGAGAAAGTAACAATTGATTTCTCTATCTTATGATACGTTTTATTATTTTCTAATTAATTTGTTTCTTATTTATTTATTTTGTTGAGACGAAAAACTTCTGTGGTTACTAGCATCGCCCGTTTTCGTGAATTTTCCATCAACTTGAATTTGTCTTTTGATCAGTGAACTATAATATACAGTGCGAATTTTTTGCACAGGGCAACTTGTTAATTACATATTTATCATGAAATATCTTAAAACGAATAAATACTTGTAAAGTAAGAGTTTAAAAATATACAATGATCGAAGATTCTGGAGATAATATTGTCCCAGAGCTTAGCGAGCCCTGATGAAGTTTGTTTACTAAGCCGGGACATCCCGACACCCCCACCTTCTCCTCCCAGTCTCCTTCTTCGAGGGAAAACTTTGTAACAAATGATATTTGCCGAGGCCATGGAGCCTCCAGGAGGCATTAGAGTTCGCGCTGGAGGACTAGCGCACAATACTGGAGGAGTCACCGAATATTAGCTGGCATCAGGAGTTCGTTCCGCAGGATATCTTCATTAGGATTTAATTCCGCCCCTCGCTCCTTACCTTAATGATCAAACTTGATGACGCCACTGCTCTGCCACTATCGCTTCTGTGGGAGAGTTCTCGCCTCGCAAACTGTTCCAAGTATCTGTTGTAATAATCTGCCTGTAGCGGAAGATTAATATATCTCGCTGTAATCAAAAAGTACTAGGTTTGGCTTTAGGGCTGAATCCTCCGAAATGGAAAAAATAATTTTTGAAGTATTGACACTTTTTCTACGGAGGGTGAATTATATTGAGCCGTCAGATCTAAGATATGTAACGCTCAGGTAAAGTCGGCTGGATTCGACTAATTGGAGTTTTTTTGCGAAAGGATTAAAGTATCTAAAAAAACTGAAAATCCGACGTGCATATTGTTAGCAAAGAAATTTTTAATCATTTCATCCCCGTTGTATTGAGAGAAATCTAGTGTCTACGATAACCAGAAAAAAAAGAAATTGAAGAGGATATTAACGTTAGGTTGAAGGCGGAAAATGCTTGTTATTTTCTTGGTCAAAACTCTTGAACTCGTCTAGTTCCGAAAGTTAAAAATTAGAATTTCCAAAACCATTATCCTTACTAAGGTTCATTATGGATGCGAAGTGTGGTCCCGAAAGGGATGAGTAACGTCTTAAGATTATTGAAAATTATATATTGCGCAGAATATTCGGTTATTATCGAACTTTCGGGTTCGCTAAGCCTTGTTATTATTAATAATGCTACGGCAAGGTATCGAATGTGCCTAATAGTTTTAGAAGTTTTAGAAGTCTTTAAAACCAACTTTTATTACAATAACTAACTTTAGCAAATGTGTGGAGTTGACTAATTCGGTAGTTTGCAGGATTTGTTTATTAAATTCAGTACAGATTATTTAGATAGAAAAGTATCAACTATCTTTTAGATGAATTATAAAACCAAGTAGCAACTTTCATTAAAATATTTTTTTCACCCTTCAGCGATTTATTATAAAATAGCAATATATATATATATATATATATATAATATATATATATATATTATATATATAATATATATATATATATATATATACATATATTTACTTCTCTAATATTGCATAATTATCATGCATACTCTCATAAAAATTTTATATTGTACATTTTTTTTGCAAAACATCCAAAAATATTTTTAATAACTATTAAAAGGGTAAGGGAACCCGAAGGATCGATACCAGTACCAGCAATGATTCTTTGCTGATGAGAAACCTCTTAATGATTCTTTCGTTACTAAGGCCAACAATTTTACTTGCCCACTTTATGAACCTCAATGTAATCACCTAAATTATATTTAGTGAGCACAATTCACATAATTCGGCTTTGTTTAACCCTCTAAATTCTGCAATTGACTCATACTTCTTCAACCCGAATATAAATGACTTTGTATTAATTTTTGGAAACACAAGGTATTTATATATTTATTTCTAAACGACCTATTTTTGGATGTGTATTTTCAGTAGCTCGTAAGTTAGATGACTATTTTTTAAACTCTATTTTCCCTCAAGAAGCAGCACAAGATCGCATGAATATGGAAGTTGTTTTCTCCAGCACTTTATCGCGGCGGTTCTTCATCTCTCGGCGTTGACGACCACTCCAGCACGTCATAGCGGCGGGTGTCAAACCGTATGTGCCCTCTTGCGGGCGTTAAAGACACCTCGCGGCCGTTAAAGGACACTAAAAGCCTTCCGGGATATCCAAGGACGGGAACTCGCCGGCGAAGTCGTCCAGGAGTTACAACGGATCCGGCGGAGGTTTTCATTACCTTTTTAGAGGGCGCCAGCTGTTATTAATGTATAACTCTCGAGAGAGGCTTCCAACTTGCCTTTACGACCTACTTAACGTCTTTACAACCCGGGGGGGAGGGGGAGGTGATGTGACAAGTTTTTACGGCCTCGCTACACCGAGCTCCTGTATCGCGTCGCATCAAGTTTTCATACGATGGCCGCTTGTCTAGGGGAGTCGTCTCTTTATCTCGTTGCTTTTATAGCCGAGGATCGCGTGTCCAGCTTCTTGGGAGCAATTGCAGGATTGGAGGGCTTCGGATGGAGGTGGAGTCGTTGAGAATATCTGAGCCTACAGCGGGCATGCATAATGTGCACCCGGGCACTGAAGAGTTTAGTATATTGCGAAATCTTAAAAAAATAACAAGTATCCTTTGTTTTTATAATAAACATTTCTTTTAAATAATAGAAAATAACTTTATTCTGAGACAAAGTTCCTTTAGAATAACAAAATAGGACATAATTAAAATACTACATTTGGCCAAAATAAAACAATAATAAAAAAGAGAAAGTAAAGAAAATATCAGTTTATAAAAAATTTAAAAAAGACTGCGTCCTGAATATTTATCACCCATGATATGTAGAACAGTCGACTAACTTCCTTCAAGAATTCATAAAAAATATTGAGCTGTTTGACCTACAACCCCAAAATATCAAAATGACGAGATTATATAGGCCAAACGGTCCAATATTTTTGTAGTTTTCTTACATAAATTAGTTCTGGGTTATGATGAGACAAAGCTATTCACGAAGTTTCAGGTGGTGGTACTACTACTAGTAATAGACCACGGACTACTAAATCTAGTTGCATCAATATTAATTTTTGAAAATAACTAAGTTACTAATATAATCAGGAAATAAGTGACATCGTTCATATTAAACGCATGATTTAGCAACTAGAAGTAAAATCCCCGAAGGGCAAGATCTCAAACCCCCGCGGCTCGAGAACGGAGACCTCCCGTGCAGTCCCGGCCGTCACAGTTTATGATATTAAGTAATTCGGAAGTTGAAGTAAAACCAGTTTGAGATAAGACAAGAGCGACCGGGTCTCCAAGTCACAAGTGTCAGGGCAACTTCCGTCCTCTCCGCTGCCGAGGATTGATCTAATTAAAAGGAATTTCTAAAGCAGTTCCTCCTCCGCTCTGGGAATAGCTTCCTGTCCAAGCCTTGGGGGGGGGGGGCTCTAAGTCGACGCATAACAGCTTGGATATTATATACAAACCAACACTTTGAACTCTGATTTTATAGTTTACAACATTTACTTCATAGAAACTACTACTAAAAAAATGACTATTAAATGAAACATTCTAGGTCCACAGCTGATATCCCAACCCATCCTTCTACTGTTCTCACCACCAAAATGTAGATGACAGAGGTGTGTTATCTATCAATAATGAACCAATTGTTGCATCTCAATCCCAGCAGTCGCACATTTCAGCCATTGGAGAATGTTGTCATATCTGGAGAATCGGAATTAAGCCAAACTAATGATTTTTACCCTTCGTCATATATTCCACTTATGCCTGACGAATAGAGCTATTACTTAGCAATCGTTAAGTTCTTAATGAAAGTTTTACTTGGAATCCTCATACTTGACTGAAAAAACACGAAACTGCTTATATATTCCAACTACTACAACACACACTTGTCTAAATTTCCAATACTATATATCCAATACTGTAAACGCGTATACAATTCCATCATCAGAATATACAGAGTAACAGAGCTTTGGGATCAACTTAACCATCGAATTCTTACAATTCCAAATCCTCCGTAAAATACTTAATGCTCCTTATTAGATCACAAATAATATTATCCATGAAGGACTCAACATTCCCCTAGTTGAAGACTTGGCCCGAACTAGATCAGTTTCAATTCTAAACTCTTTGGTCACCCCAATCCTCTAGTTAATAACCTTTCATCCAAAATAACTCCTGACAACCCTCTAAGGCTTCTGAAAAAAAGGTGGCCAAGAGACCTTCTAAACTTATATAATTTTTGAAGTATTACCAATCTCTAGTTTCTTCACTAGTTTTTATCATGTATTATTTTAACAGATGTACTTTCTGTATATACTTATATAGGTGTAAATATCAATAAATGAATAAAAAAAAAAACTTTCTAGTGAATGATCATATCTGGCACTAAGCGTGAAATCATAAAATAATACAACACTGATCGCACAATACTCTGAAAAATCGATTAATTGTAAGACTGAATGAAAAATAAAAGTCATAAGTATCGCATGGAAATTTTTTCGCAAGTTTCAGCAAACTGAATTAGATAAATTTTTATCGAAAGTTATAAAAATTATTTAGATTGATATAGTTAGTTAATAATAATAAAATTTAATTCTTAAAATATTTTTATTACAAGTCAACTTCACTAAAATAATTATATTATTTAACAACAACAATAAGCTTCGATCAAACCCTTAAAGGATCCTTAAAACATTCCCATGGAAATGAACACACCTATTTTTTGCCAATTTTGGAAATTAAAAGGCGTATGTGTATGTCATATTGAAAGCGTATTCAATTCCTTTGCTCTTCCTTCTCTCCATTTGAAAGATGTAGATAAAATACATTATCAAAATTCTAACAGCACAAAATCGGCCGTATCGAGTTATTTTAAATTCTCGAAAGTTTTCGATTTTTAGGGTCATTATTTTGGTATCCGAGAAATTTTATATGAAAATATTATCAGTTTAAGATCGCGTGCTCGCATATTGATTTATTTTAAATTTTATGACATTTAAGTCGATTATTCAAGTACATGACAGGCATAAACTAAAATAATAAATATTAGAAAAATATTTTTTTATGAAGTTAGTGTGAAGATTCAGATGATTTAGTTTTGATGAGATATCAATTGTTTATATTTAAACTGTCTAATAAAAATTAGATAACTGCATCTTTTATAAGGTTAATTTTCAAAAGTTTATTGTAGTCTAAATTGAAACAACCAGAAACAAAGCTATAAAGAAGGTAATCTTATAAAGTTACTCAAATTTCAAATATAATAAAGTAAAATAAAATATAAACAAATTCAAACTGTCAACGCAAACAATTTTTTTAAATAATTTTAGCCAACTTATAAAAGATGCCTCGGTTATGAGGAAACAGATAATTATGAGGGAAAAAAAAAACAGTGGCATGTCATTGTGTTTTTTGTAAGAGAATAAATTCCTAATAATGGAGAAATTGGATTGTTGATATTACAATATTATATTATAAATTTAGTTTTTCTGATTTTTTTTTCTTCTTTCGTTAGATAAATGTTACAAGTGATACTGCACTATCACCGAACGAATACAATCCACCACAGACATAATAATCATCATTTTTCAGCTAATATATGATGCTATACAAGCATACACGATACTGCTTAAATACCCACCACCAAGATCAGCAACAGCCTGCAGCAGGCTGGTAATGAGGACGGCGTCACGATCAGACAGGACACACCCTGGATAATAAGCAGTGCCATATTGATAGCGGACCATGTGTCCCTATTTGGGGGGGGGGTCATTACGTAGACCAACCCCCCCGCTGGTGGCTCCACGGTGGATGAGTTATGTAGCCAATAAGGTGGCCTCCTCGGCTGTGAAATGGCACTGCGCCACTAAAGGGGTCGGCTCTGGGAGCAGAATGGAATTAGGAACGAGAAACGTCAGCTGGTATTTAAATAAATAGTCACGGACCGTATCATGTTGTGGTCCGACCCTCGCTGCCCCTCAGGAGTACTCTTATCAGGGTTGGGTCGAGGAACTTTATGATACTAGCAATATCGAAACGATAACATAATTCTGACATTAGCATAATAAAAAAGAATCAGATATTATTCTTAATCCATTGAAATTGATCGTTGTTTAATCTGAAAAACAGAAAAAAGACAAAAATTTACGTTAAAACATATGAAGTCGTTATATATTCTTTTTTGTTCTTGTAAATAAGACATAGCAAGGATCCATTCTCGGATTACCTGGACTCTTTCAAGGAATGTAGTGACCCTGAAGTGGTCTTTCTTATAGTATAAGACTTTCTTATACTAAACAATATAAACAAGCTGTTACTAGTTATGTTATCAGGGTAAGTGACTAGTGTTGCCCAAAATTGGTCTTGGTCTTGCACTTGACCAAGGGCGCCTAACGGTTGAAAGACCAAGACCAAGGCCGTCTGACGGTTGAAAGACCAAGACCAGGACTGGTAAAAAAAATCGATTTTTTGGAATAAAAATTAAGGCAAAATAGTTACTAATACTTGACAATCTTAGTTAATATAAGTTAATAATTGGTATAACCAATATACTTTCGCATTTAACTCTTGTAATTTTTCATTCTGGCTTAGTTAGGTTTCTCCCATCTAAAAAATTACAGTAATATCTCTATAGTAATAAGCTAATAAGTTACTGCAAGACTGTTGCGAGATTCTTGCGCAAGACCAATACCATGACCAAGACTCAGTTTGCAAGACTAAGACTCGTCTCGTTCTCGCATACGGGCAACACTATAAGTGACCAAACTTCAAAAAAGAACCAAGGACCTCAAAACAAGAAAACAATTTCCTCTGGAGGTATGTTCGCAAACGCTTTGTTTAGGAAACATTCACATCTAAAGATTTTCATTGTTATATATTATTTATATGAAATAAATAAAACATATTTATTTGTTCTAACTACTTAAAACGGGCATTTAAGTAGTAAACTCTGAAAATTTTAACGGCGCAATACTTATTAATATGCCTTACTATACATTACATATAGTTAAGTAAAAGTAAAAATATATATGTAAGAATAAGGTTACATCTTGGCCATCACAATAAATTTACTAATTCGATTACCGTTGTCATCTTCAATAAGTTTTGTTCTTTTTAAATTACATAGACAGAAGAGCTGCTTGATTGTGTACAAACTGGCACAAACCATTTAAGTTCTAAAAACTGTGATATTATTATTTTATTTTTATTTATTTATTTAGAAATATAATAATCTGTGGACGTGGACAATAATTATATTGATACATGAACACATTAACGCCATATTTACAGAAAACATAAAATTAATAAAAGTAAAATAATAATCAAAAACTATGTTAAATAAAATAACCTAAAGATAAGTATGAGAGAAGGAGTTGGTCGGGGGGTGCGGTCAAATAAATACTAAATTATAAAAATAGTATTATTAATTTATTACGCCGACGTTTCGACCCACCTTGCAGGTCTTCGTCAGGGCGTGGCATCAGGCACTGCAGGAGGCAGTTGATAGACTACCAACAGTATATTAACAGTTGACAATCTATCAACTGCCTCCTGCAGTGCCTGATGCCACGCCCTGACGAAGACCTGCAAGGTGGGTCGAAACGTCGGCGTAATAAATTAATAATACTATTTTTATAATTTAGTATTTATTTGACCGCACCCCATCTCCACCGCACCCCATCTCTACATCATTCTAAAGATAAGCAAATTAAAAAACATAAAAGCACAACCACACCTAAATACAGTGTTATTATTTAAATCGTAAATTTTACGTCAAATACATTAAACTATTTGCTCTCAATAATTTGTCATTAGGACTAAAGTCTCAATCTTATTTCATCAGACTGACAGGGTTATACTATGAAACATTAATTATTGTAACAACAAATTTATATTATACTTTACACTATTTAAAAAAATATATATTAAAGAATATACTCTCCTCTCCCCAGACAATGGTCCCACTATACCAATATTAAAATCTGACCACCTTATACTAGATATAACCTGTTTGCCGACTTATATTGAAGTCTCAGCCATTGCTGTGTATTTTCCATTCCACAGAGGAATGATAACATTGATTGATCCGCAGATTATCTCCCTGAAACTAATCGAATGAGCTTAAGACTCTGAGTGGCTTAACCTAAGAGATCTCGAACAGAGCGGGTTCGAGCCCCGTCGGGATAAGATAGTGTCAATAATTGTCGCTAAAAGGTTTTAAATCAAATCAGATCTGATCCTCCCTCCTTCAATGGGGAACTTCCTCATCCCATTTTTCGTCGGGACGTCAGAGCTACTAACAGGATCCCCTCGCTTATCCAGGAGGAGGTGTATCCTGTCAGGCTAAGCTCCTTTCGTCATTAGAAGGATAAGCTGCACCGAGGGCTTTAAAGTTAAATATTTGCTTATCGGAGTCCTTAAAGGTTTTCATCTCCAATCAATGTCAATACAAACATTGAAGGAAAAATATTGAATATATATTGTTAGGAAAAAGAAAACCAAGTTTGGAAATCTACATTAATACGCAATCTACACTGCGTTAATAATGGTTAATTTCTTTATTTAATCTATTTATTTTAGATTTTATTTTTCAACCAATGAAAAATGAAAGTTTAATTATAGAGTTAGCATATAAAATAATTTATTTATTTATAGTTGAAATATTGAATACTTAATGATTAACCGTAGTATAATTGAACACAGAGAAGATCGGAGGTGGAAATTATAAAAATAACACTTAAAGTAGTGAAAAATTACTATTTTTTAAGCCGAAGTTACGACCGTTTATATTCTCATCATTCTGTTTATTTAGGATATGTTAATGTTCTCAATGCTTTTATATACTCTTTATTCACAGTGTTTATAATTTTATTGATTTTGTCTAAATATTTTGTGATTTATACTATTTTTTATAGTGTTGTAACTTGTTCGTTCTAGCACTGAACACTTGCAGGGCAAGGACAAGGAACAGAAATAAACTAATAAATACCAAAGTTCCAAACGATAGCTCTGATGATGACTCCCTTGTTTGGGTCGAAACGTCGACTAACTGAATAAAGATATTTTGATATTTTCAGGAACGATCACTAAGAATAATAACAATAATTACTAAGCCAGGGATCCAAGTATAATAAATTAATTAAATTTTGGAAACAAACGAAACTTAGAAATCAATAAGGTCTAAATTATAACAAAAGTAACAACAGATATAAAAAATAAAACATCCAAGATTAAAAAAGAAATAAATTAAAACTATGAATTGTGCTTCTTTTTATTGATATTTGTATATGCAAAAGAAGAATTTGTATATGTCTTTTTCAAATCTGGAAAAGTGAAACCTTCAATATCGAAGAATTTCAAGAGACGAAGAAAATTTTATATTACTGAAGAAAAATAACTTAATCTAATATAAAATTATAAGGTTACAGAAAAGTTGTATAATCGGACATCGTCGGCTATTTAAGGCAGGTACGAGGTGCGATCAAGAGCTTTTGTTATCAGTAAAAATACTTATCTTTTGTTTACGTGTGCAAAATTATAGTTTTGTAAATAAAGTCTAGATTTGTAAAACTAATATTTTATCTTCTATCAATTTTTCTTTAAGATCAATCAAATCCTATATTGCCAGAATGTTATGTTTTTTCAATCATTAAAGCGATAATTTAGTATTTCTTAAGGTGATTGTGTCCTTCTCGATTATTTATATAAGGGGAGCGGTGTATCTAAGTGAGTTAGGCACTGGTTTGCTAAGCTAAATATCCCATATTCTTCATCAGCCTCTATAAAGTGGGTACTCTTAATTAAATAATTAATTAAGGGAGAAAATCTGGCAGTTAAGAGTGATACTAGCCCAATCACCCAACAACAGTTGGGATAGAAACAATACTTCCTAACAAAGCACTGAATCCAAAACCCCTCATGGTTTTAGTCGTAAAGTTTTATTATAATTATTTATATGTGTATAGTAAATTGGAGGTGTAGGTATCGAACAGTTGTGGTCGCTAAGCCTTTATGCTTTATAGACGAATAAATTACATTATATCTACTTTGATTACGTATATTTATAATTATTTAATTACTTAAACTTATGCCAGTTACATGTTACAAAGTTTCGAACTTAGATTAAGTCATACTTATTCTCTTTCTTTAGTTCTAATAATTATGACAATATTAAATTATTTAAAAAGTTTATTTTGCTTTTTTAATGTTGATAGAAAGTTATCCAATAACTTCTTAAAATATATGTACTTTTACACCTGTTTCTGTCATCATACCTTAATTTAAACTAATTTTCTTTTTTGACCTATTAACTCAAAAAAAGTTTAAATGTCTTAAAATACATGACTTTAGCTGATTAGCAAAGCTTCGATCCAAGTTCATTAAAAAAAAAAGAAAAAAAATTAATATTGAGAATTAAATAGTTGTACTATTTTTGAATTATCCAGTTCTGAGGACGCAGTGAAGCGGAACGCAACGCTGGGTAGTGCCAGATGTGGCAACGCTGCATGTCACTCAAATCGCTTTTAATTGATTGAAAAATATATATTAAAAATCAAACTTGGAAGTCGATATCTTTCTTTCAATTTTTAAACTAAATATTTATTATTTCCATAAATAGCAAAAAGAATAAAATAAGATCGTATAATCATGTTTTATTTTAAGTTATATATATAATTAAGTTTTATATATATATATATATATATATATATATATATATATATATATATATATAAATTTTCATAAGACATTGTTATATTTTACCATTTTGGTGCGATTCAGATTAGTTTTTAAAATGAATAATAATGAAAAAAATTATAATAAAATATGCAATGTTTTACATTTATTAATATTAACAGAGAATGTATGGAGATATTTTAAGAGCTGAAATGTAAATGAGACAATTTAACTAATAATTGGGAGATATAACAAAAAAAAATCAGGAAAAGTATATTAAATTTTTGGCAATCGGTCAGTTAAAAGAATTTAACCATAGTTTGTCATACTGTAATTTTGAAATAATAAATATATTTTGGGCTGATAGGTAATGTTTGTATGATTATTTCAGATATTTAGTTATGTAGATGAAGATTCAAAACTTTTTAAAAGTGAAAATAACAGGTTAAATCTTAGGACAGCAAATGTGTAGAAAATATTATATTAAATTTACAATAATCTTCAAATTTTAATAATCTTTAATGAAACATATATTTATAAAAATATTTAGTGATATGACAATAGAAGATTCAGTTTTATGACAGAAAGAAAACATTAACTAAGAACCACAAAGCAACTGAGAAAAATACAAAACAAGATTTTTAAAACTGAAAACAGCACAAACAGAATAATAGGAGGATAAAAAAGATCTAATAAATAAGAAACGATAAAATATGCACAAATAATACTTATTTTCTTATTGACATAAATAAAATTTACTCTTGCAACACCTGTGAATTAAATTATCTACATAGATATCTACATAAAAAAATGAATTTATTTTTATGGATAAGTAGAATCATATAGGCACAAACTTCGGAGAGATAGGGGTCAATAAAAATGTTGACGGAGGGGGGCGAGAATATTGTTTCATTCCCCTCCCCACAATAATCTGAGAAAAAAGAAATTAAAATAATTAATAAATAAGGTACCTGAATGAATAAAATGTGTACACTATAATCGATTAAGAAAAGTGGACTAGCTAACTAGGCTAGAGTGTCTTAATAGTAGGTATGTAACTATTTATTGATACCTAAATGTTACTTATACTTAAATTGGCATTTATGGTTCAATCACTTTTTAATTAATTAATTTTAAATATTCAACATTATATTTGTTTGTTTTACAATAATTATGTAGACATTTTATACATAATAAAAATTTCAACTATTTTTACTTTCACTTACATATACATGTAATATATAGTAAGGGAAAGTACTGCGATCGTGAAAATTTCCGAATCAGAGTTTTCAAAGGAAATACACGACCCCTGAGTCTAGAGAACGGAATCAAGCCAATGCCATTGTTTAAGAACTATTTCATTGTACTGTGTTAAAATAGAAGTGAAATACAACAATATTTCATGGATATGTTTATAACTTTAAATACATTTACTGTAGTTTAATAACTCTAGATATGATATGATATTTAAATAATTAGGTATCTATTAGCCGTTCATTTAAAAAATCATCAAGAAACCTTTGAGAAAATTAAATTTATGAATAATTTGATGAGGCAACTGTAAGACTCTTACGCAAGACCAAGACTAAGACTCGGTCTCGCATTTGGGCAACACTAGTAGTTCCTAAGTAGTTGGTACTGGTTGGAGTTCAGAACCATGTTGGAAGCTAGAAATCAGGTTGAAAGAACCAAAAGTGATGCTGCACAATAGTGATTTAGGCAGCAAATATAAAAGAAATATAAGACAATACAAATATAGGCAGAAACGGAGAAAGATGGTTTAGGCGATGCGGCAAATGATCTAAAAGGTCAAAATCTCAACAGAAAAAAAATAAGCCAGATTATTTCCAGAAATCTTTATAAAACTAAAACAAGTCCATTTAAAAATCATCTGTCAAGTTTATATTGTTTTTCTACTTGGAAAGGCACAACTGTGGACTTCATAGTAGATATTTCAATGTTTTAAGTAAAAATTCAATGTACCCTTACTAAATAATATAAACATCGATAAATCCCATTGATATACATTAACCAGCTCGATTCATTCGAGGAAACGTCTAACAATTGTATTCTTTGTACTAAATAAATCGATTCGATCTAAGCTAGGGAACAAAGGTCGATTGCTCTGAAAAGCCGCACTATACAGCGAGGGATTGTGGTGGAAAGTTGTCGGATCTCATTCCGCCCCGCAAGTTTATAATGCAACAGATGCAGTTAACTTGTCCTAGCATCGTTATTAATGCAATACTGGTCGGCTAATTTCCCTTGGTCTTATAAGCTGATACAGTTTTCTCAACCTGAAACTTTTTCTTATCGCTAAAATCCTTTGAATTAGTTAACTAACAGGTGGCTTTTTTATCATTATAACTTTTAATAAAGGAAGGAGATAGTCTGGGGTGCCGATCATAAATAGGCTAAATAGTGGTAAAACTATTTTATTGAAAGCCAACGTTTCTACCCGACTTTGCAGGTCTTCTTCAGGGCTAGAACGGACAAGATACAAAAAGATAGAGAATTGTGGAAGTTACAAAAAGTTATGTTGGATATTCAACAGCTTATTAAAATTATAAACAGCAAGTACATTAAAATATAAACAGAGTAAGCTAATAAACAAGATCGTAAACTGAAGTAAAAATAGGGTAACAATTGTTGTAGTGTAATATATAAAATTATTATTGTGTGAAAACCAAAAAATTAAATAAATAAGTAACTAAAATCCCTTTTTCATTTTCTTTCAATCTCTCCTGTAGATCTGTAGAAGTATATTCACATTTCCATTTATTATATATTACACTATAACAATTGTTACCATCTATTTACATCAGTTTAGGATCTTGTTACTTAGCTTACTCTGTTTATATTTTAATGTACTTACTGTCTATAATTTTCTGTCTAAATCTCTATCTTCTTGTATCTTGTCCGTTCTAGCCCTGAAGAAGACCTGCAAAATCAGGATATCAAATCACATAATCTTTTTAATACAATTTGAGATGAATCTCAAAACATTTCAGAAACCTCAACTTAATTAATATATACTTAAAACTTATTGAACGAGGAAGTTTTTCTAGAAGTAGGGTATCTATATTATAGTTTTAAAATGATTAAATAAAATCGTTAATAATTTATGATTTTTTTTTTATTTAGCTGAGTTCAGCCGCTGTATATCCCTCTTCAAATGGTTTAAAAAATCTCAAACTCTATTTTCATTTAAAGTAAATTTTATTTTGTAATTGCCAAAAATAACCAAATAAATAAAGTAAATTTTATCAAGGAAGGAGATGGTCCGGGGTGGATGTCATAAATAAACTTCAGTTCTAAGTGAAACTCCTAACTGAACAAACCTGAAGAAGACCTGCAAAGTCGGGTCGAAACGTTGGCTTTTAATAAAATAGTTTTGCCACTATTTAGCCTATTTATGACCTCCACCCCGGATCAACTCTTTCCTTTATAATGCAACGGTCAACTATTGAATATCCAACATAACTTTTTATAGCTTCCATTCCTTCAAGCTCCGTTCTTCAATACCAGGACAGTTTATGTTAGGTATCTTCCTTATTCCCAAAACTCATCTTACACTCAATACAATGTATATGTAATTAATACGAAATAATATTATTGTATTATTATAATAAATTTTATTATACAATAAGAAATATGAATTTGTATGAAACATCTATGCATACCACCATACGAAATATAAGCAAAGTTATAACAAAGAAATATAAATAAACATGCGAAGGAGATAAATACTTTTAAAAAAGATTCCGAGCCTGCGACAATCTAATATCAGGAGACTACCATTGTACTGGAGGATTACATATTGTCGGACCTGCGAGGGCGAACAAAAAGACAACAGGAAGATAGGCCCGTCAGGAGGAGATAGGAAGGGCCAATAAAAAAGGGAAGAAGGCTGAAACGTTGGGCCGATAAGAGGCAGTTCCCCGAGGAGCCGCCAGGGCGCGCTGGCCGCGGCAGATAACGCGGCGGGCATGGATGCACCGCTGCACAGCCACGCCTCATTGGCCCTTTGGCAATTATATAAAAGCTATCTCCGAGCTTATCTCCTAGGCAGCGCCACCGGCACGTGTACGCCACTTTATTAAATCCTCAATCTAGGAACGAGCTCTGTTCGCTTCGCTGCCTCTCATAGCAATGCTCTTCTCTAATAGTACCAGGGTCAAAGGGATGTTGAGGGTGGGAAAGTACTGTGGAGCAGCGATTGTTGAAATAGCGATTTCCGATTAGCGTTCTCTTAATAACTTCCAAAAGATTATAAATCCGTACATATATTATTACAGTAAGGCTCGAAATCGGTTTTGTACCAAATATAAGCAGCTCCTGTCATGCTCAAATACCACGAATGGGGTACCGTTAAATTCAGAATTTCACGAGGGGTTAGCAAATCGTATTCTCCACTTTTGTTTTTCTTTCTAAAATAAATAAAGCCGATACAAACATTTTGCTAGGCTTCAATACTGGAACGGTGGTAGGTCTGTAGATCGATACGGGACAAATTGGATCTTGAAAATGTTGATGCGTACAGCAAGACCCGGATCCTGCGTTTTTAACCCCAAAAACGTACTATTTTCGAGATAACGCAGGGCATAGGGTTCGCATCCACACAACCTTACATTGATTGTAGTACTGTCATTGAATACATGTCTTATTTCGTCGACTTGAGGTCTCTATGATCGAGAGTGGAGGAGTTTATATTATTTATCGATGGTGTTTTTGATCGGCAAGCCATATCATCGTTAATTTTTCACCAAATCTCAAGATTGAGCCACCAATTTCGAAGACTTCCTTCTCCTTCAGGCGGACAAAATAGTCCAATCACCCCGAAAATTGTATTAATTATCCATGATTATATAAAAGATTACTAAATTCCCTACAAAGGGAAAAAAAATCATCGAAATCGGACAGTTTTTAGCAAAGATACAGCTTACTGAAATTTGGAAACATGTTGGTTCCAAACAAAAATGAAGATTTTAATTAATTTTTGTTTGATTTGTGGATTATATTTATCGATAAACTAACATTTGATGTCTTAATCCTTTGATACATTGCATTTTTTTTATTTGATAACTATATGCTGTGCGAAATTTTCGCACGGGCCTACTAGTAATATTAAAAGGCTTAGCAAAAACGAAAGTTCGATGCAAATAAGACCAATATTTGTATATACACTTTCATTTACATACTACCGTTCAAATACAACTTCCCCAGATCGACCTTAATGCCACTCTCACACCGTCGACCACTCACTTGGAAGTTTACCAGTCGGTACAGTACTTATTATACGTCGATATGCTCTCATTCCAATTATGTTTAGTAGTCACAACTCACGCGAATCTCCGTAATGTATCCGTTGTGGGAAAATAATAAATAAAACCATAAATATATACATATGAGAAATAATTTATAAATAGCAGCTGATGACATGATTACTTTAACGAACACAGAAACTTAATTTAATGTAAACTTATAGAGGCTGTGGTAACCGAGATCCGACCCTAGGAATCCTTAGTGTTGCGATGATGCACAGTGGAGACTCAGCAACTTCGACTGTATTGGTGAAAAATTAATTTGGGTTCTCTGCCACGTCCATTATAGTCCGAGGTACAGAAACCTTTTTATCAGATTATTAACATCAGGCTGAAACTTCGTAAATAGCTTATCTCATCGCAACCTACGAATATTTGATTTACGATAATTCTCCTAATTCTGATGTTTTCAATCTGCAGATCGTAAAACTTTTACGATTTAATTAAGTACTAAAAAAAACTCATGATTACCCATTTGTCTTCCTCTTGAATCTTAATATAATATGTTCACATAGTCGAAAGTGGAAAATGGTGGCCTACAAAAATGTAGCATTTGGCCTATGATATAACCTCGTTATTTTGACATTTTTTGGGTGGAGGTCACGAAAAACGAACCAATATTGTTGTAGGCCACTCTTTTTTCGACTTTGTGATCATGTTATATTATGATTGAAGCTGAAAGCAAATGACTATTCTTGAGTTTTTAGGACGTAATTAAATAGACAAAATTTACCGCTCTCCAGATCGAAAACGCGTCAATTCCGAGAATTTCATCAAATAAAATATTTGTAGGTTACTATCAGATGAAGCTATTAACAAAGTTTCAGCCGAATGTTAATAATTTGATAAAAAGCAGTCTGTACCACTGACTAGTAGATTTTGAAATAATTGTCGTATTAACAAATGATGCCCTGATTTGAGATAATAGTTGAAGGAAGGAAACATTTTTTTTTAAATTTAGAGCTTGTTTGCCTGTATTCTTTGCTTAAATCTAATGATTAGAGTTCAGCAGAATAAGATTTTTATAATGAATCCTAAGACTGTTAAAACTTCGATTTTTAAACATATTATTAATAATTACGACGCTTCAATGAATTTTAAACAATTTTATTCAATTTCGAAAATCTCCTAAAAAACTATCTAGACCTTATTGTTAATTAAGGTTTGAACTTTATGAAACAGTTTTCAGATCCTGCTCCAATCAGCCAAGTAAATATTTTGTGAATGAACTCTTTAATCATTAAAATTAATGTACTATATAATAAAGCTGCTACTAGCTAATACAGCTGCACCTCGCAAGACGGGTAGGAAGGCCGAGGACGAGATGGTTGGACAACGTGGCCTATGATGCTAGAACCCTGCTTGGTGTACGGAACTGGAGAGCTGCAGCTGAAGACAGAGCCAACTGGCGGAGGCTCTTGGAGGAGGCCCAGTCTCGGTAACGGGATGTCGTGCCACATATGATGATGATGATGATATAATAAAAAAAAACAAATAACAACCATTTTTTTATAAAATGGTTATAAATGGGAAGGAGGTAGCTCAGTGGCAAGGCGCTGACATCCAAAGCTCAAGGTTCCAGGTTCGAGTCCGGCTGATGAGAGATAAATTAATTACCCAATTCCGTCGGCTGTGGATCAACCCTGCAGTGGGGAGACCCTCCTGGGGCATACCTAGCTCCTATAAAGTGGATACCCATAACTATATAATTAATTAAGGAGGTTAGCCTGGCTTTATCTCAGTCAAATCACCTCCTTCCGCAACAGTCGTGAAAGAAACAGTAATTTCTAACAAAGTACTGAACCCAATATTACTTTTAGAAAATATCCTCTAATATAATCATTCCATTTAAGCATCCCACCGAAATCTGTAAATGTCAAGTATATGTAAAATGTAAAATGTAAACTAGTTGTTAAAGCACGCCTAATTTCGAAGAATACTTGAAAAAAATGTGGCTAGTGGAGTTATTACAAATTGTTTATTTCTTTTTTTAGATTTAATAAAGTTAAAAAGGACATCGCATAAGGTTGTTTGTACCAGACTGAAAAAACCAGACGCCCCTCACCTCCTCAACTCCCTCACCCCTAACAACAAACAGAAAAAGCCAGGGCGAAAAGAGCAACAAAACGCTACATTAATCTCCGAAGATGGCCGCTATTCCTCATTTTAATACGGGCTCGTAGTGGAACAGGAAAACGGGGAATTAAAATGCTTCTAGTTTTCATCTCTAGATTTATTGCTTCGGGAATTTTCTTAAGGGGGGCAGCTTTTGAATCTTGCTCAGTTCTCAGAGAAATAACAACTATCGATCCTTCTAAAATTAATTGAAGGCTTCTTATCTGATTAAACATGAATCCCGCATGCATTGGCGCTTCATCAAGCGATAAACTTTTCACATTTCTTATTATTTTAAATCTTATTGAAAACTACATCAATATTATGAAAAAAAAGCTTAAAACAAATCAAAATGTATTTAAATCAAAATAATTATAAAAAACGGTGGTAAAAACAGAATGCATGTGTGCCAGCAAATGTCCATCGATCATATGTAACTTGGACAGGCTTTAAATACTAGAAAGAAGTATAGTACGAAAAATAGTGGGAAAGATCAAAGTTGAAACCGGATTGGAATTTCTGAACAAAAATTAAATATAAAAATGTGAATAAAACAGAATGTACAAAACCAGATTAACCATCAGGATATTCGGCTTCCTGTGAAACAAGAAGATAACGACTCTATGAATTCAGACTCTTAAAGATCCACTACTAAGAAAGTTCAGATGTTGGGCAGGAATACTTCTAGTACCATGATTCAAAGTTTAGAAACCTTTCAAGTCTAAGAAAACTGCTAGCACTGAAAGACCCTGGATGGCCATTTTATGAGGGAGTACTAGAGGAAGAGGAAACTCCATAAGAAAGTAGAAATGAAAGTGTGGCTAAAATAAATCTTCAGCAGCTTAACCACTATGGCCAGGTTTAGAACGGAAGTCAAAATTTCTGTCATACGATATTTATTGAAAAAGGGAAGAAGATATAAATAAAGGAGAAAATAATAAATCTTTCTTTAATTTACACTTATATATATAAAACATAGTATTTAGAACAAGAAGTAAATTTTACTCTGGTACAGTAAATCACCTATGATAAACAATGAAATGATAAGTGTCTGGCATTAGAAACAATCAAAAATAAATTAATATACAAAGTTATCTGTATCTAAGTTTTTAAAAATTTATTTCTGATATTTACAACTGTATTAATATAAATACATCAAGTAAATGTGCACACAGAAATATTATCACATGATCTTGTGTTGAGAAACTACCCACTAGTAGCACTCTACTAATATGTCTACATAAGGAGATCACGAAGCGATCTTCTTTTCAGACGCCTCGGATGGGCATTTAAATTAAAACGATGAAATGAAGAAAGGTATAAGTAGGCGTATCGAACTATCGATAAGTACACGTATGTTTACACATAAGCAATATGGATGATATATAATTATCTGTAAGATAACATTAAAATGCCGCTGACAATTATGAAAATTGTAAACATTATTTATACAAATATTCGGAAGATTAATTGATTGCTGAGGAGATGGAAAAATAAAAGCTGTTTAAATACGAGCATTTGGGTATGGAGGTTGCTTGGGAATTCCAAAACAAGGTAGCACGTATGGCAAATTTTTTTTTAAACGAAGGAAACATTTCTATATGAAGGAATATAAGATGTTTTAGTATATATATATATATATATATATATATATATATATATATATATATATATATATAATCTGACCTTCAATTTCCTAAAATACAAACTTAGTTTAGCAACAAATAAAATCAGCTAATATTTTTCTAGTCTAGTATTGGACAAATATACAGTTTGTTAACTTTGATGTTTTGAAAATAAAAGAATATTTTCGAAAATGCAAGAATATTCAGGACACTAAAAATTATTTGGAGTTTAATTTTTAAAAAAATACGCCTCACCGATATGAAAGATTTTTATCTTAAGAAATCTTCTCTTTGCATTTCTGAGGCTATTTTTTTAGGCATTTACAATCATAATTGTTCACGATATAGCTTTTAGAAATCAAATGCGCAATGTGAGAACGGAAAACAAGTACCTAGTGAAAATCATCTGGTTAATAAATAACGGTAACCATGGAAATCCATTAATATAATACTAACTATGAGAAGAATAAACGCAATATTGCTTCAGAATAACTTTCATTTAATTAATGATTTGGCTCTTAAATCATTTTAAACTCATTGTAATGTATTTAATACAATAATACATTATTAAACATGTTAAATTTCAAGTTTTATTCAGTTCATTATTAATTTGGTATTATATTTTCTTGTTGTAATGTTGGTTATAATCTATGCCCGGCCAAAGCTCACGGGATATACAAACTGAAATCTGGGTTATCGGAATATAGTGCTTTTTATAATGAGTTGGCTAAATATTAATTGAAACAATGGAAAATGTAGAAAATTAATAAATGGCAGAGGGACTCATTCATTAGAGACGACACTGATTTTATTCCAAGGGTAAACATGGGGGGGGGGGAGGGCGTAATGAGCTGCCTTCATCAAAAGTGTAATTAAAATTTTCGCCAAAATTCGGACCAAATGTTGGGGAGGCGCAATATTTGGACTGTGGGTATTAGCTAGGGATTTGATAATTGGCCTCCATTAATTAATAAACAGGTTCCCAATCCCTTCATTTCGTTCTCCCTTCATATTTACAGATCCCGCCACCCAGGATTTTAGCAATAGCTACAAACAGTTTGCCCAGCTTGGCTGTATTTATCTTGTCAGAAATAAATAAATTTCTTGGTCAACACTTAAAAAATAATAATAATATCTAGCATAAAAAAAATTACAACTTTTTCTGCAAAACTTAATAATTTATCTCTTTTTTATACATTGTTTCTCAAAGATGATGTTTTGTTGGTAAGCCATATCTTCGCCAATCTTAATCATCATCGTTTTGAAGATCTTCTGCTTCAGCTGAAGGAAAATAATCACATCCTTCTAGAATTTGAGAAAGGAAAAGAATAACTTTCAAATTACATAAAGAAATAATTTATAGTATTTTGTAGAATATTCGGATCGAAAAAGGATGAGTTAACCGGAGAGTTTAGACGGTTACACAACGCCGAATTGCTTGAACTTTATCGGGGTAATATAATTGAGGGGATTACATCGCGGATAATGAAATGGGCTTGTAAAATCGTTGGGCTTGGTAACGAAAGAATTCTTTTTTTTTTTTTTTACTATTTATTCATTATATTTACAAGTGTATCACAATATAAATACATCAAGTAAATATGTACACAGGCATATAATATGTAGTACTCTAATAATATGTCTATATAAGGAGATCATGAGGCGACCTTCTTTTCAGACTCCTCGGTTAGTTAAGAAGTTTATAATGGAAGCATATGTATCTGGATTGGGCCGAATCGGAAACATATGGAACAATAATGATTTTGGATTGTATGGATTGGATACGAGAGGAATTTGATGGTTTAGTGGAGTCCCATAGCTCAACTCCGTAAGTCCAAATATGTCTTATTATAGTCATGTGTATTAGTCTGTTGTAATTAATTGGAAGTTTAGAGCGTTTGTCTAGTAAGCCTTTGAGAAAACGGAAACGTTTTCTTGTCGTTTCATTTTGTATGAGGATTCAAAGTGAGACGTTTGTCCAGGTGGAACACTAGGTATCGGATTTGTCAAACACTGATAAGTGGGCTGTTATTAAAGGATACTGTAAGACAGGAAGTCAGAGGTTTACGACGAAGGGTAAAAGTGATTTGTTGGAATTTCTTTTAATCCTCTAGATTTGACACCATTCTTCTAGGTTGTGATGTGTGATTGAAGAGTTTGGGATGCAATTGCTGGTTCATTATTAACTGATAGGACACATGTATCACCGGCATAGGTGGTGATGACAGTGTTAGGATGAGTTGTGATGGTAAAGATGATTTGTTGGAATTGATTTTAATTCTACAGTTTAGACACTATTCTTAAAAGTTTGTGATGCGTGAGTGAAAATTGCGTTAAAGCCGATCTGAAGAGACTGGATTTGAACGAGAGGCGATGGAGTGAGGTGTATAATAAGGGATTGGTGGTGTCGGCATCGAACTTTCGGATTCGCTAAACCTTTTCTTATTATTATTAATTTATAAGTAGCTGCAATCCATAAGAATGGGTAAATGAAAAATTGAAAACGGCAGGCATACTAAGGGGATGCCGCAACATGAATATTTAGATTATAATGGCTATACTGTTCATCAAATTATTACATATTACAAACTTTACAATTCATCGCTAAGTATAGCGCATGTGCAAAGAAAAATAAGAACGATTTTAAATAATAAAAGGTTAGTACTAAACAGGATTTAGTTATATTTTAGCGTGCCTAGCTCCTTGAGTATCTAATTTTTTCTTAATTTTTTTTTTCCTTTTTTTTAAGCAGAAGTTTCTTTCCTCGACGCCCGAGGGAAGGCCTGCTGCTGAAACGGGACAAGACGTCGACTTGAAGCTCTGTAACTTTTATCGGAGAAGAATAGAAATTGAACCATCGGCCTTGCCCTCCCCCCCGTCCAAGGATTTATCATCTCCGGCCTCGAAGACTGCTATAATTGGTTTGTGTCAGGGCACCTCGGGGTTGATAGTCAGCCAATCAAAAAGTTGGTAGCTTTTTCAAGTAGATACCTTAATATTCAAGTCCAGGGTGACTGAACAATTATCAATTCAAAATAAGTCAAGTACGGCGTGCGTATCAAACAATTATCAATTACCAACACTTTTTTTTTTCATTATTTCTCAACCCAAACCTTTTTATGTCATTTTCGTCAGAGCTGGACTCGAACATGCGACGTGAAGTTGCTATCTTGAGCTACTTCTAAAATAAGCGAACCTAACTATCTTATACGATCATGAATCACTTTTGAATTGACAAAAGCACCAAATATACTACACAATATTTTTAGTTTTTGTTGGTTAGAATCATATTTACTGCCTTCATTTAAAAAAAAAAAATACTTTTACAATATACAAATTCCTGACATATTGATGGAATTACAATCCAGGTTCGTAATGCTTTTGGTTTCCATGTTCTGTAAAACTGTGAGATATTTCCTGATTGCGGAATTCGTGGTCAGATTCTGCGGACTAGCAATATTGTCAGGTTTTATTGAAACAAACCCACAAACCCATATCGTCCATATCGCTCATATTGCCTTCCCACTCGCTGGAATTATTGCCCATTTTTAATATATTTTGTAAATACCATTCCTGGCTTACCAACGGAATCTGGAACAGAGGGGGATATTCTATATATTTTTTTTATAAATATAAAATAAGTTTCAAAAATTAATTTTGTGTTCGTTACTTTCATTTTGAACAAAGTAATCAAAAGTGTATAGAATGAAAAAAAGGTTTATTTCAAATTTTTAGTTACATTGTATATTGTATATAGGTATGTATGTGTTATTTTTATTCATTTATTTTTAGGTTATTTTATTCTTATTTATTGTATATATGATATTTTTCTGTATAATTTATTTTATTGACTGTACATAGAGTGTGAATGTGGTCTGTGAACACTATTATAAATGTCCTTGAGACAGATTGTAATATTTTTCAATAAATAAGATTAAAAAAAAAAAAAGTTACATTGTAAACTTATTATAATTATTAACAAAGAACACATTTTGAAATTAATCGCTTATACGTACTATCAATTATTACATATTAAAACTTAAAGATCTGCAGCAGGCACCAGTAAAGCTGTTATGCCATTAAATGTTATGTTAAATTATGTTTAGACATTTCAGAAGCTATGTGAAACACAATTACTTAACTTCACTAATAGCGACACTATTAGGGCTAAGACCCAGATATTTTATGTATTTGATTACCGATGGTTATAGTAAACGGCAGAAGAAAAAAAAACTAGCATAGAGAAAGAATATTTAAACATTTTTGTTTCCATAGTTAGCGAAACGTCTCAACGAGCCTTGAAACATAAATTGACACATGTTAGCTCGCGGGCATAACTGTGAGCTCTAGTTAGAAATTCAAGCATTCCCTTCATAGTTAGTGAATAATGAGAATTCCACAGCTCAGTATTATTAAGATAATAGGAAACATAACGTTGAAATACGACACGACCCATCGCCTGCCCTCATACCCTCCTAGTTCGGAGTACCCAGCGGCCACCAGAGCAGGTTCCCACGGCGATACCCCACTTCTTGGAGACAGCACTATTTGCCGAAGACCGAAGGCAGGTAGGAGTACACAGCCAGCAGACCACTTTCCATTACCGCAGCCCTATTAAGTTTCATAAACACTAACCTCAGCAAACACACTTAGCTTCTCGGGGATGGGGAGGGGGGCGCTGCCGTCTCAGTTAGAAACAATTAAGACATCTTTATAGGAGTTGTTCCATTGTTTACAACCTCACCTATGTAGTCCGCCGCCTAAGCTTCTAATTTAATATTCCGGAGCTGAGAGTACAGTAATGTTCCATCAGGGAAGAGATTGTGGTTAGAGCTTATGAAATGTAAGTGCTCTTAGAGCCACTCGAGAATGATTTCCACACGCACTAACTACTCAAAGAATAAACATTTTTTTAATTTACTTAAATTAAAATATTAATAAAAAATCACAACTCTTTTAAATATATATTTATGACTAAACAGATTGTCTAAAGCAGGGTTTAATATTACATGCATACCAATAGGGGAACTTAAGAATTTTCAGATGATTCACAAACAAAAAAGTAAAGTTCGTGTTTTAGAACACACGATAGAAGTGAAAACATCAACAAAGCGAGATTAATAATATAACACACACCTCACAGTCTTTACAACATCAATCTCAGAAAACTAGACGATTAGTGCAAACTTTGGAACATCACTTTTACTCTACGACGTGAAGCATGCCCTCCTATTTATCTTGAACTGAAATTCCGCAAACAGATAAAATACAATACCTTGCACTGACATTGGACAGAAGAATGACATGGGGCCCGCATATCAACAAAAAAAGAAAATACGTTAAACCTCGGCCTACGATTATATTACTTACTTCTTTCAAGACGCTCAAAATTAAAATTAAAACAGAAACTTAACGCCTATTCGTCCCTTTTTTCCCAGTCCGCTGATGTTCCTCAAGGTAGTATCCTAGGTCCTATCCTCTACAGTTTATACAGCTGACATCCCTACCTGTCCCAACACTGTCATCACCACATATACCGATGACACATGTATCCTATCAGTAAACAATGACCCAGCAATTGCATTCCAAATGCTTCAATCACACATCATAAATCTAGAAGAATGGTGTCAAAACTGGAGAATTAAAATAAACTCCAATAAATCCCACCAGATTACCTTTAATCTTCGTCGTAAACCAACGACTTCCTGTCCTACAGTTTCCTTTAACAATACTCCACTTATCCCTGTTGAGCAAATCCGATACCTAGGACTCCACCTGGACAAACGACTAACTTGGAATCCTCATACTAGATTGAAACGACAAGAAACCGCTCGACGTTTCCGATTACTTCACTTAATAGACAAACGCTCTAAACTTCCCATTAATTACAAACGACTCATATATATGACAATAATAAGACCTAGTTGGACTTACGGAATTGAGCTTTGGGACTCCACTAAACCATCGAATTCCTCTCGTATCTAATCCAAAATCCTTCGTAAAATCCTTACTTTGTCAATAATAAAATTATCCATAAAGATCTTAATATTCCTTATGTTTCAGATCTGGCCCAATCCAGATACCTATCCTTCCATAATAAACTTCAGATCATCCCAATCCTCTGGTTTCTAACCTTGCTTCCTCTTCAATTCCTGATAACCCTCCGAGGCGTCTGAAAAGAAGATGGCCTAGATGTACTAATGTAGTCATATCATCAGTGCTACCATTGGGTAGTTACTCAGCAAGTGTATTCATGTCATTATATCTATTATGTCCAAATTTACTTGATGTATTTATGTAATACAGTTGTAAATGTCATTAAGAAATAACAAAAAAAAAAAAAACTGAAACTGAACACTTACATTTATCTACTACAGCCTATATGGACCTACGATTCTAAAATATACTGAACAACGAAAACTACTATCATACGAAAACAACAAAACATCTAGTCAAAAACTTTTAGGACTATAACTAAAGCTCCATGGTACGTCACAACATTACTTTACATAAAGATGCCAGCAGTGAACGAACACACTTGAAACAAGTTCACAATAACTTACAGGGTCATACTAACACACTGATACACCACATATCGATGATTAACATGCCAGGAAACACCCTTCGGAGGCTCAAAAAGAAGCTGGATAGGGGATTTCCTCACCTAAAAATATACTAAATTTTAGTCAACGAGGATGCTGCTGGGCACTCAATTCTCTCACGCCGATCAAGCCAGTAATAGGTAGTATTTTCCCTACAGCAGACTTGCAAATTGTCAGGACTTTTAATAGGTGTGGGTTAAAAAAATAATGTAAATGTAAAAATTGGACGACACAAGCCGACTTTCCTCGAAAGAGCGTAACTTTAGACTATGTAATTAGGCGTTACATTTCGGATCAAGTCCTAAGCGGACCTAAAGAAATTATCAAAAAGAAAAAAAAAATTGTAAATTTGAAGATGACTGGACTTGGCACCCCCTTCAGCTCCGAACCCAACAACGTAAGAAATTAATAAATAATATCGTTTTAACACCTTACAGCCATATAGATAAATTAAAAATGGAAAATATGAAAGAAATATGAAGATTATTAGTCCAGCTCTTTTTGAAAACAGTCCGAGTATTACCTTGAATGTGACAAACAAGTGTGAGCGCTGTGGCCAAGCAGTGAGTAAAAGCGGCAATGTGAGCGAGTCAGCGCAAAAGAAAAGGCGACATAAATGAAAAAGGGAATTACAAATGTTTAGATAAGAGAACTCCTCTCGCTACGGCGGGATTCAAACCCGAACCGCAGACAACTGGGAGCAAAAAGACCCGACAAGCGTTCATAATCGAGAGCGGCGAGGGTTGAACCAGGCGAAAAATCTATTCATTCCATCTCCCACACATATCCTGCTCTCCGAGTTCTTTTGACAGGGCCGAGAGACAGGAGGCATCGAGGGGATAAAGGAGTGCCGAGTGTTCCGCGTGGAAAGAGATGTTCTCCCGTAGTCCCGATGGTGGAGGACATGGAAGATCGGGGCGAGGAAATTCATTCGCCGCGGTCAGCCTCTGTTGAAAGGATATCATGAACAGTATGGAGGTCGAGTCATGGTCTCCAGGGAAGAAAATAATAAAAAAGTAAAATGGGGTATGTTATTGTTCACCTTCCATGTTTCTTATGGATGAGTATTCTTAGATAACTACTTTAAGAATAGTCGAACACTAATAGTATTTGAAATAATCGCGTGAGGTGAGTTATAATTTATTTTAAATAAAATAATATTTATTTTTTTCGGCTATCCACTACTTCGCCATATCTGCCATACATGGAAAAAAATAATTAAACTAATATAACTTAAGAAAGGAGTCCCTATCTTTCCCGAATTATTATTTCCAATAATGAGCCTTTGTTATCAATCAAGAAAAAAGAAGTTAACCCTCAAAATTTTAAGGTTTACATTCCAAGATACGTTTAATCGGAAGACTGAATAAATAAAAACAACCATTCGTGTGTCGTCCGCGTTTTCTTTCTAAAACTATTGGTGGGGGGAGGGTAGTTTTGAGATTAGATTCAATTGGGCGGCCGAAAAACTGTGTCGGCTTTGACGGTTACAGCAAAATTTATTCACGGTGCTCTCTTTGAAGCCTTTTCAATTTAGGGTACTTCTCCGAACAGAAGCTGAACAAAAAGTGAACGAATTTCCAAAATTGGAACCTAAAATATCACTTTGAAACAAGCAAGTTCAATTGATATTTACCAAGAGAACTGACTAAATAAATAACAGTTTTACGTTACAAAATAAAATAAAAAGTTTTCAGCTAGGTGAAAAAAATGCGGTATAAGAAACTGGAACCTAGGATTTTTACATAGAAATTAATTAGTGTATCCATTTCGATCTCACAATTTTTTTGGATCGCATTGTGGAAATCCGAACTGACCGATGTGGACAGATTCCGCCGACAGAACCCGCATGGAACCATTTCTACCACTAGTGTCCACCGAATGGAAGGTAAGAGTTTATTTGTTGTGACAGATCGGAAGAGGGTGAAATACGATCGCTCCAGCTGGAGGCGTTGAGATGGCTATCTTCCAGCGACCAGCGACCACAATCACTGGAGCGCGAACAGTACAGCGTTCTTATCCTGCTTCCATCTCCAGTACATCTGTCTGTCATAGGCTGCTGTTGGCGAGAATATTATCGGCAATACACGGGTTTATTCCGTTGAACAGAAAAATAGAAAATCGAGGAATTAATTATAGTAGATATTTCCTGAAATCTACCTTTTTTTTTGTAAATAAACTTTATTCTGGTATAAGGTCCCTTAAGAATAGCAATGATAAACAAAAAACATATCAGGCAAAAAAATACATCAATAAAAATTAAAGAATATGTACAATATCTTCAGTGAATATATATATAAAAAAAAGCAAAACCATTTTGAAAAAATAACAACAAACATTATTGAAATGAAAAAAAACAACATAATTTACTTGATATATTATATCTGTATACATGAGGCTCTCAGGAGCAATAGTTTCCGTTTCTCTGTATTTTGATACATGGGAAACTCGTGACATCAATTTGAATGTGTCTTTTTTTTTTTACGACTCCAAAAAGTAGATACCTTACGATATTCGATATTGTTCGTGGAATTTCCGAGCAGTTTTTCAGTTGGCACAATATAAATTTTTCAGTGTTTTTCTTGAATAGCTCAATTTAAGAAAAAAAAAATTGATTTAGCCGATTTCGAGAGTTTTACCTTTCTTGTCACACTATGCGGCGTTGTCCGGCAACCTGATAAATGAGATGGTTGATAAAAATAATTACGAGTTCGTGTCTCGGTACTAAGGAGGGCTTTTAACTCTGGCATTAATCCCCCGCCCACATATCCTGGCCCAGGAAAACCTCGTGTAGCCTAAAAGGCGAGGAAGGGGAGGAGAAAAAAAATAAATATTTTGTTATTGAGATATGTAGTAGAACAACTCAAAAATTTTTTAAAAATGTTTCACCACACTAAATTGTCAGAAAGAAGTGTATTGTATTGTTTAGATTGGACGTTCCATAAGCGAAATTAGATTGGGTAAAAGATTTTTACATTAGTAGAACAAATTCTAAAAATCATGTTATTTATTCAATAATAATTCTAATTCCCTATAGCATTGAAATATTTGCAGTTACTTCATTTTTTCAGTGGATAAACTATATATTAAGTAAAATTCTAATGTGAAGCACATCTATGTGCTCAAAGTACAACTTTTATGGAGATTCTCATACTTTCCTCCAAATAGCAATATCTATATGGACCAAAGATAAAAGGTTGCCTACCTAATATCAATCGACACTAAGGTGGGATGAAGCGGCCTTAACTTCCAATCCGCAGCGGCAGCGCCACCTATTGGTATTCCGATCCAAGCAATAAATCAGAACTGGAAGGGGGAAGCTACATTATATCCGGCATGTTCCCTCCAGATAGCGTCCCCTCCGCTCCTCGCTCAATTATCCTACTTCCGAGATTTACGGCACAATTATTAACTATTTCCTTAAGTTCCGTCGAGATCTAAATTATTGTTTTGCCTCAAAAAAGAATATTCAATCTGCTCTTAATCGTAAATGCGATGTCATAACCCAAGAGATAATCATTATAGTAAACCGCTTTTACTATTTGTAACATCCCAACAACCGTTTCTGCAAACTCATGTTAAAATTAACTTAGTCTTTTTTGAGTTCACGATTGCTATTTTTTTTTCTCTTGGTTCTAGATCTTAAGCAGCCTACTCCATCTTTACCTATGTTGGGCTTTTCCTATCCAGTTTTATATAGAACTCGACTCTGCTATATGCTCTTTATCTGCTAGTAGATCTATTGCATATTTGTTGGTTCGATCAATTCATCCGCTTTTTGACCTTCCACATGAATTCTCCGAACTATATACCCCACCTTAACCTCCTTGCCTTCATACCGTGTGATTTGATTGAGCACTTTCTGTAATCAGTTCATTATTGGTCTTTGTTCTATATGTGTTAGTAGTCTGATCCCAGATCGCTCCGGAGTATTTTTCTCTCAAATCCTTCAATGCTTAGAGCCCTATCAGAAGATCCATCTGGTTTTTGGGATAGATTGATATGTGACCATAATACTTTAATTGATTTTCTACATCCAGTGAACATCCCGTCCGATCATTTTATTTAACATTGTGTTTTTTTATATCTTAATTCTTATCGTACTAATTATAATTACTGAGTTCACCCTATCCGTGGAGTGTCTCTGATTCGGTCGAACTAAAGAAATGGACGCATAGAATTAAACTTCGACTCATTCATAAAAATCTTTTAGATGATATCCATTATACTTAAACCTATAACAAAAATTATTTACAAATGTACCACTACGAGTTCATACTTCCAAAATCGTATACAGTTTCCAGAATATCGTGACTTTTATCACTTAATCTTCCAAAAAAAAAAAGAAAAAAAATTAGAGAGAGAGAGAAAAGAGGGAACTAATCTGTGAACAGATGTTGGGACCATTAATCTAGGAGGATATTAATGGAGAAGGGGACCTCATAACAAACCCTAGAGGCCCTCAAGTTTGTGTCAACACTACTCTCGCCATTACACAAATATCGCCGAGGGTAAATAGCTCGTATCTATTAGTTCTGCATTGATCGCGTCAATTCAAAGCCGTAATATGATTGGCTGTATGAGGGTACGAGGGGCTGCGCCAATCAACCGAAATAGATACAGGTCTGTTGACCTTGCTCTGTTCACTTGCCAGCTTCGGCTTTAACTATTTCGGACACATACGAGTCAGTCATGTTTTAAATCGTAAGTAGCGAATCGATGAATCGACCTGAACTAAAACAGGCCAGCGATACTGATACTGAATAGTCAACGTCGTTAGACAAAACTATCGAATCCTAATAGTCCATTGTAGTATAACCCGAAGATTTTATGATTAATTTTTAATGTAAACGAGTAAAAACTCACCAAGAGATGGAAAATCGATGTTAGTTTACAAAAGCTTATGTATCAAAAATGTAGGTAAAAAATAAAATAGTCCAGTATTACATCGAGGTGAAGTGGCTCTATCCATCATATCACCGTCAGTACTTCCTAGCTACCTTTCTGCACCAGGCCATAAGAACTCATCGGCCCTCCTATATTTTTCACAGCTTACAATTTAAATACTCCATCCAATCCTGCCCACTAGATCTCGTACTTCCAACCTCTATCCTCCTCTTCATGGAACTGCTGCGTTTGAAAAATCCTTTGATACTCAAGCCACCTCCATCTGGAATTCCATCCCTGCTGATGTTCGACAGGCACAATCAGTTACCTTTTTCAAACCTCTCCTCGTTAAACATCTACTCCTTTCTCAATCCGACTGATTACGAAGTACACCTAAGAGAACTATCTATGTACCCCCAGATAATTTCTGTTAATTTATTTTCCTATGTTTGTCTTATATGGACGCTTTCCTTTTCTTTTTCCCTCTATTTCTTCTATATTTTTACTTTTAATTATCTATTATAGTAAATATTTAATTTATTTATCACCACACAGACTTATGCATTCTGTACATAATTTGTTTTAAAGAGAAAACAGTCCCAGAATGATAAAATATACTTTTATTTCATGTCATTAACCCATGACATCCAACCGTAGGCTGCAAGAAAAGGAATAAAGGGAGAGGTGATAGCAAAAGTTCTATCCTAGATAAATTGGATACAGTATGACAATTAAAAACTTAATAAACAATATTCTACACAAACATTTATTTTTAGTAAATTATTAGAATATAAATTTATTAGAATAGAAAATTATTAGGACATTAATGAATTGTTACATTAGGTTTAGAATTAGGTCCAGGTAGTTCAAATTTTGTATATGAACTAAAAGCAACAATTATATTTACTTCTTATAAGTGAAAATATTACCAATTAAAAAATATTTTATTAATGAATAAATTTAAAACTTGTTTTTAATATTTAACAAAATGGAAAAAAAAAATGCGTAGCTTACCGTTGATACCAACGAAAATATAAATAAAATCAAACATTGTGAGATCTTTGCCAACTAAAATTAATATATTTATAAGACAAAGTAAGGAATAGAGTGCTTAATTGGGAGTTTACAGACGTACACTAGCTTATCGTAAGCTTCCGTATCGAGCATTTAATTTCCCTGTAGAGAGCAGCACCGGACGGACGAGCCCATATGCGGAAAAAGTCGTTACAATATACAATATACAATATAATAAGAGACAATGTGAAAGGTTTCGTTCATATATATATATATATATATATATATATATATATATATATATATATATATATATATATATATATATATATATATATATACATACTTAAAAGTAAGTTTTTTTAAATAGTATCGGAGTTTAAACATGAAGTTGCAATTGCTCTAGCTTTTGAATGGTTGAAGATATGATATAAAAGTAATATATATTTTATGAGGGAAATTTAATGTCAAATAACTTTCTTACGTATGACTTTTTCGTAAAATAAGATAACGAGTTATCGAATCAAATAGTGATAAAAATACCAAGCAAGAATAAGGTTTTTTTTTCTGAGTTAGTGAGTTACGAGGACGGATATCTCGGAAACTATAGAACACAGTAAAGGAATGAATATAATTAATCAGCTTTAATTTTAAATAAGTTAAAAATTACTATTTAAAGTGTTGGTAGCCGGGGTTCTCATCCCTCCCCAAGGTCGATGGCGCAAGAACTTACCCCTCTCCAACCACTCCCAAGATATTTTATTGCTTATATTTTCTTAAAAACAGAGCAAGCGAAGATACAATTATAAAATCCTTAGATGGTCTTTGAAATTTAATTCTTCCCAAAAGGGAACATATTCAAATTTCATTGTTTTTGAATGACTGCCACAATAATTAGTAATTCTCGTAAATATGTTCCTAAATAAACAATTTCTTAATTAACCTTTTTTTAAGTATTAGGTTCGATGATAAAATCGGAATAGAAAAGTAGTTTTTTGGGCTTTCTGCCAAAATGCTAAGATTCATTAGAGTTCACTTTGCAAATTTGCTAATACACGACTCAACTGTATTGTTCTCCAAATAAAAAATTGTCCATGATGTTGAGATGGGGCCCGAAATGTCTACAATGGAGCATAATTGTTTGATAAATTTACTAAAAAATAAAATAATAATAATAAAACCAACTTCTGACAAAGTAAAATGTAATAATCAAAAGACCCCCACACAAGACTGAAATGACTGGAAACCGCCCGACGTTTTCGACTACTGCAGCACATATTAGACAAACGCTCTAAGCTTTCAATCAATTACAAACGACTCGTATATGACAATAATAAGACCTATTTGGACTTACGGAATTGAGCTTTGGGGCTCCACTAAACCATCGGATTCCTCTCGTATCCAATGCTTACAATCCAAAATCCTTCATAAAATCCTCAACGCTCCTTACTTTGTTACAAATAAAACCATCCATAACGACCTAAGTGTTCATGACCTGGCCCAATCCAGATACCTATCCTTCCATAACAAACTTCAGAGCCATCCAAACTCTCTCATTTCTAATCTTGCTTCCTCCTCGATCCCTCATAACCCTCCGAGGCTTCTGAAAAGAAGATGGTCTTTCTAATATAGAAGTTTAATTTGAGTTCTACTAATCGTTAGTTTCTCTTCATGTTGTACATGCGATGTTACCAATGTCACATTTACTTGTTGTATTTTCCATGTAATACAGTTGTAAATTTCATTAAAATAAATAAAAAATAATCAAAACTCTCTTCTTTCGTAAATCTCACTACTCTAACAAGTATAAAGTACGGTCTGGGAGCGAATTAAGATAAATAGAGGCATTATCCATTTAATACGAAACAAATATACAGGTTTTAGATGAGGTGTCACAGAATGTCAGCCACATATATATCCTGCTACATCTATTACGCCGTGACGTAGAGGGGGCAGCACATATAGGCTATTACATGGGGCCCCCAAATTTACGCGGGCCCTGGTGCAGAACTAATTAAGAGAGCGGATTCAGTTAGTGCTGTCCGTCAGCCTGAGAGTGGGAACGTACATCTCACACCAGCACTACGAGCTATAGATATATACCTCCGTTACACACCGAGCCTGCTGGTCTACCGGCCAATATCCACCGACCAACTTGGATAATAAGTTATCCTTTGCTGCCTTGGATATTAGTTGGCGAGCGACTATCAATTTGAGCGATATTAGTCGCTAATACTACCTGCTATATTGCCATAGTTGTAGCTAGTTCTGTCGCCGGCTATATCCGATCTTAATGTAGAGAGTTGGTCTGAATAATTTGGTTTGTGGAGTGATCTAGTGATCTAATGAGCTTGTGAGCTTTAGGAGGAACTTTGCCAAAGCAATAGCTAACTTAAATTTAAGCAGAGTTATAATTCAATTAATTTTGGAAATGATAACCTAAATTTCTTTATCACATACTGATATTAGTCTAGACAAATCTGCGAGTATATATACATATTGGAGACGGGATGGCCGAGCGGGTTAAGGCGCATGCATATTTCAGACAAGTATATTATATGAATATACATATATTTTTTTTTTATAGACTGGGCTTGAGTAAATTAAAATGCACAAAGCCTAGCATGTCGTCCCCAAACGGACCGAAAACGGGAATAATGTATGTTTTGGAGATATTAGACCTGATGAACACCTACGGATCCAACAAAACTTTTTTTTTTTAGGGAGAAACAAAGTTTATATTTGTTTTTCGCACCTCGAAAAAACCTTAAATAAGAATTTTCAGAGCTATAGAAAAATAAAATACTTTTGCTAGATATTTTTCCTTCATTGCAATGTTAAATTATTACAGATAAATAATCGTTCATTAATTTTTACAACAATAATGAATAAACAGCAATAATGAAATAATAGACAGCAATATGACAATATGAAAGAATAGTCAGCAATAATGAATATTCAGTTTTCGATTTTATTTGTCTCGAATAGAGCATCTAAGTTATTTACCATACTCTTAATTTTACAATTTTTTTTTTTTTTAAATTCCTACGAACATAACTAATTCAGACATCTATTTAAAAGAAACACATTTTTTTCCTATCAATATCCAGACACATCGTTCTTAAAATGAATTTGTTTCCAAATCCAATATTTCTTTTAAACCTTAAAAAAATTATTATAAAATGTTTTTAAAATGCGTCTCTTTCCAAAGCTCACCCAACAAAATTTGTTTTGTTTCCTAGCTTATTCCATGCCAAAACTAACCCAATACTTAACGATTAGCCGTATTGGTGACTAGTTTTTGTTCCAAAAGCAATCTTACTAACAATAAAATCTCGTTATATCACTTTAACATGAGTCCATAACTTATTTAATGTGCCATATCATATGAGAGAAATGAGTAATATAAATGATTCCTTTAGTACTAAAGAGGATTTAATTATATGAATTATTGCGATAGGAAAACAAAATATACTTTAAAATACCAACAATAGTAGAATATTGAAACTTTTTCTAGTCACATCCGTTTTTAAGGGTTAAAAAAATCATGGTACTCTTTTCTGTTAGATAAAAAAGTGTATATAATTAAAGTGTATATAACAACAAATAATTAAAATGCACAATCGTAGAAGAAAATAGTGACCTATAGTATGTAGGTTAATCGTAGTAGTGTGTGAAAAAACATATTTAATATTGGTTGTAAATTAATGAGTGCTACCGTTTACTATTTTTACATTCACTTATATTTATACGAAAACACTGAGTTCTAATCAAAGTAGGATGGCAAGCGAAAATCGTTGAGTCGAAAATCAGTAGATTATTCGCCATATTATCATCATCCCCTCATTCCTTTTAATACCAAAATGACCCGATAACCACAATAATTGGTATAACTCTCTATTATATAAAAAAGTGTTTAGTGTATGTCATATTTTATTTTAATATTAGGAGTTTTGGAGGATACAGAAGCACTTCCATTAGTTCTATTATTAGCACTTATCACACAGCTATCCATTTAATTATTTATGTGTTGAGCTCCCAATACAAATAATACTCTCCCAATACAAAATTAAAAATTTAGAATACAAATATTTATGGGGAACGGTATCTATTCTTCAGAAGGTGGAAGTTTGATTTTACCTACATGACAGTAGTTTTTTTTTATCTTCACATTTCCCCGTGACTAGTGTTGCCCAAATGCGAGACCGAGACGAGTCTTGGTCTTGCAAACTCAGTCTTGGTCATGGTCTTAATCTTGCGCAAGAGTCTCGCAACAGTCTTGCAGTTACTTATTAGCTTATCACTATAGAGATATTACTTTTTTATTGAGCCTAACTAAGCCCGAATGAAAAATTAGAAGAGTTAAATGCAAAACTATATTGGTTGTACCGATTATTTACATGTAGGAACTAATATTGTCGAGTATTTGTAACTATTTTGCCTTAATTTTTATTTTAAAAAATCGATTATTTTGCCAGTCCTAGTCTTGGTCTTGCAACAGTTAGGCGGTCTTAGTCTTCCACTTGATCAATCTTCAGCAACACTACCCTTGTCTACAATATATTAATTATTATGAAATAGAAAAGAAGCATAAAATAACAAATAATGAAAATAAAAGACTCAAATTTTTGTTGGGCTTATATGAAGCTGGACAATTTGAATATATATTATGTTTGTAAATTTGCAAGAAGGCGCGATGTATAACATAGAATTTTAAATAAATTAGAAATTTCTTCTGTGGTTCCATTTAATTTATTTTATGCTGATAAAAAATATTACAATCTGAACAATAGACTTGATGTAAATTAAAGTTATAAAATTTGAGCAGCGAGTATTACAATTGAACAAACAGTTGTATAATTTGTAAAATGGGAGTAGGGACTACTCCCCTATTAATTAATAATTATTCTTTATTTTATTGTACTTTGGTTAAAATGTGAAACCTTATAATACCATTTCAACGGACTATATTCAATTTATTTACCTCATCTATATTTATGAAGATATTATTCCAGCGAACCCTCTTCAGCTCCCACCTCCTCTCCCCCCCCCCCAGCAGGAAGCAGGTCCTCAGACCGGAAGAGAAGGAAGAATTTCGGCAATTAGAGAGGGCCCACTTAGAAAAACAATGGCGGCAGATATAAATTGTAGCGCCAACTAAATGGGCAAGGAGGTCGCTGATTTATGCTCGGTTTGGGGGGGGGCGGTCGAGTGTCCCCCGGCCGCAACAATTTCGGGGTGTATATCTCCCTGCGGCCTGCCCTTCAACGAACTCCACTCTTGTTTAATTTAAGCTGGATTCGAACCCGCCGGCTTAATCGCTATCTAACGACTGGCAGCGCTCGTTGCGGCCGGGGACAGAGCTGTGGTCTACTTATGAGGGTCCCAGTTCATAGTCAAAGTTTTAACAGCCATAACACAAGTTTTAACATGTTTATTACAAACAGCAAGTGTAATGGGAATGATATTTTGTTTCTTATTATTTTTTCAATATAATGTGAATTCTTGTTCTTTAGTCAAATTAATAAAAAAACATTTTTTTTCTTCATGGATTACAAAGTCTGATACAAAAATTGTTTTCTGTATCATATCTGATATAGATCAGACTAAAATTTCATTATTTTTCTTATACTAGGAGTTAATCCCTGTCAGCAGGATTTATTTAACTGTTCATTTAATTATAGAACTAGTTGCTCAAATTAAAAAACTGTAATTTACATGTAATCTGTAGTTCAGATTGAATTATTTTATAACAACATAGATTAAACGGAACGAAACCGCAGTTCAGATAAATTTATGATTGTTTTAAAATTCACCAAATTATATTTATTCTTATTGCCAATTTATAATCATAATAAGGGAGAAATAATTCTGAGAATAAGAATAACATAAAATGTGGTGTCTTCGTTATGGTCCTTGACAAATAATAATAATAGCAATTTTTTATATAACTGAGAGTTATATAATGTTTTATTGCAAATGTCAGGGTATATTAACTGCCAACAGAGTTTTCAGAAGTACCTAAATCCAAACAATAATTTGGTAATATAATAATCTCAAGACATCTAAAATTAAAGCAACGCTGTGCTAAAGCAAGTTCTGATCTTCGGTTGTGAGAGCTGGACACCATAAGCACCCCAGAAACAAGTATCTAAAGATTTAAGAAAATAATTCTTTGCACAATAAATTGAACGATTTAGAATCAGAGTAATAACGCATGGAGAAGGAGAGCCGATGGATAAATGATTACATAAATCAGTCAATCAATGTCTCATATTATGAAGACCAGGAAGTTAAGATGGGCGAACCATGTATCTGGGAGAATTCATAAGGGAGGATTGACGCTATAACAAATACTTAATTAAAAGGTCAGAGACCACGTTCAGAGAACTGGAAAGCTATAGCTGAAGATAGAAAGGGACAGAGAAGGCTGGGCAAGGCAGCTTGATATCTACAAAGTCTCTAATGTCTATAGAAATAAGTAAGTGAGAGTAAAAATTCCCGGTGTGTCCACTCACACGACTTTCCTACCTATTTCAGAAAAGTTTTTATATCTTTACATATGTCCATCAAAAAACAAAAATTGAATTAGATTTATTTTCCTCAAAATTGATGACAGAAAAGATTTGAGTACGATTTATTTGATAGACTAAAGCAATGTAAACCGGCTTAAGGTGGAATAGTGTAAACATTTCAATACCCTCTAATACTGCTATATAACATTTTTTTTCCTGAATTTTCTCGGGAATTTAGTCCATATATGAAAATTGAATGGGCAATTATTAGAACATTATAGGAAAGCTTCATAAAAATCGTTAGAGACATTTTCGCACTACAGCCAACAGAAAAACATTTTTTTTTTCATTTATTGTACATGGAGCACTCAATTTCTGCCACATGCATCAATAGTCAAAACCCAAAAAAATCAAAAAAGAAGCGACAAAATTGGTTCAGTAGTTACTGAGAAAATTTTGGTACAGACAGACAGACTTTTAACTAGTATATATAGGAAAGTAAAATAGATAAATAACAGTTTCCACGCTATTATGGATACAATAAAATAAAATAAAAAAAATAATATAGTTTAGGTAACCCAAAGATTCGATGCCGATTCCACCTACTGGGCGCCGTTTAAACCATACCACGCCAGACCAGCATTAACGCAATCTTCCCACCTTCGCTTCGGTCTACCCCTAGGACGCTTGCCAATTGGTACAGGGCATATTAAGTTTTTAGGAAATTTTTCGTTACTAATCCCAAGCGATTTTACATACCTATTCTATTCGCCTCAACTTGATCATATCGATTATATTAAAAGGGTACAGTTTGCTTAAACGGGTACAATAGTTTTTGGAATTCAATTTATTTATTTGCTGTAATGATCTCATAAAAATTATTTATATATTATTTGTTTATAGATCGGTTTATTAGGCAAAAAATGAGTATTTTAACAATAATTAAAATTTTTAACAGTTGGCAGATTGAGGATATAACCTCATACAAGATTCGTCTTTAAAAATGGTAAATGTTTATAGTTATGGACCAGTTAAAAGTTTGTAAAAAAAATAAATAATAATAATAATAATATAACATACAAAGACTTTAATGGATTAAAAAGTGAGCACACATGCACGAACTTGTTTCTACAATACCATTTATTGTAATATATTATTTTTTTAATGTTTTAATTCTATCATGAATAAATCCAAGTATATATTTAAACTTAATGAGTTATTTACAAATAGAGGTATATATAATTACAGAAAGAAAAAATCATCTATATTATATATTTCTTCTGCAGATTCCAAAGTAGATAACCTAAGTTAGATAGATCATCATAGCGGTAGTGATTGGTTATTACATTCTTAACCGTTGTTAGACGAAGTGAAACATTGTAAATGTAATATATTTTCAATACGTATTCGTTTTGAAATTTTAAGTTTTTATAATTAAGGAAATATAAAGCAATGAGGAAAAAAATGTTTTAAATATAAAACTGAAAATTCGCTAAGAGCAGACTACCACCGTGAAAGACTACGTGATCCAATTCCGCAACAGACCTCGCCCAAGATAGGCTGGGTCTGTTGCTACCTCTCAGTTAACAAGAAGGAAAGTCATCTGGAGTTCCCGAGAAACGGAACCAGAATTTCCACCCGGCTCTCTCCTTAAATAAATTCAGGGAACTTGTGATCATTTAATTATATATAATTTTTTTTTTTCTTTATTGAGAGAGAATCACTTTATTATCATAAAAGGGTGCTGCCCAATTACATTGGGTTGTTTTAAACACATAATACTTATTAATCGCTACAGACAATTTTCCAAAACTAATATACAATTATATAGTATTAACAACATGTATGAGCATAATATACAATATTTTTTTTTTTTTTTTTATCTATATATATATATATTTTTTTTTTTATAACAATCTGTCTCTTGGACATTGGTTATAGTGAGTTAGGATGACATTCACACCATATGTACAAAAAAATAAAATAAATAGAACAAAATAATAATCAAAAGTATATACAATAGAAAAAAATTATAATTTTTAAAATTGAATTTTCTTAGAGCAAGAAGAGAATCAATCATTTTATAATCAAACTAAATATTGTAACCTTCAATCTTATTCTGCAACTTTTCTTTGATTAGCCATGTCGCAGAAAGTTTCATTGCTGAAACAGTAATGGATCACGGTTGGTTCATCTGGAGAAGTCGATTAAGCGGGGTCTACTGTTTTCACAATTGACCATGTGCCCTGGCGAACCAGGATTTAATTTTAGTGAAAGGGGCTTCAGCCCGAAAGTTATTTTTTCCATATGTATAACAATAATTAATTTTTTTAAAAAGTAACAAATTAACTAGGTGTAAAATAATACTTTCAGAGATAATTTTTTAAATATTTTTAGCACGTGGTTTATATTTTTTTATATGCTTAAATTAAGGGGGGAGGGTTTCAGCCCAAGTAATTGAATAACAATAATAATTGGAGCAATAATAAATAATTTTAAAATAAAATTAAACCATGATAATTCACAGCATATAAAATTTACACTTCGACGAGAAACGTGTCCACGAGTTTATATAAGAGAGAACCAAACTCATAAGACAAACACAGAAACAAATGAAACGACAGACTTTAAACAAGTGCTTGAAAATCCTGTACTCACTTTTTTCTAAATAGAAATTAAAAGTTAGACAATAACTAAATATATAAACTTACCTACCCCAATCCATCTGGACATACACCTCTCAGATTTACGGTTCGGTAAAAAAAAACGCACTTAGAAAAAGTGCAGACATTTCAATCCAAAACGACCGCTGGACACAGGAACAGAAGAAGATGGAGGCGTCCTGGAAACGCGTAAATGGCTCCTGAGGTCGCTAAATGTTAATTGGCAATATTTACATAACCAGCGAAGTTGCCGACACCCGTTTTGAGAGAAACCTACGAAGGGAGAATAAATAAATAAAAACAACATTACTCTACATAAATAACTCAACATATTAACACTATCGGCCTCACGCAGACACATTTCATAATAACTTACACGGTATAGCTCAAGGTATGGCCACAATCAACATACCCAATAGCTCAAAAGAAGATGGATGAGGAATCTTCTCCACAAACTATAAATCTGAAAAAATAACATACGAAGGGAAGCTACGGGGCATTCCTCTCCCACAGTTTCTGGTTGTTGGTACTTCTGAGAGGTGTGAGTAAAAAAATAAAGTTTGAAAAAAAAAATTGAAATAAGATTAATATTTTGAACGGTAGTTACATCAATTGATTTGTTCATGAAAGTCGAATAACAATTTTCGCATCTAGCATGCTGCGTACATCACACAACTTTCACTAACCACTCAATTATAAATAGAAAGATTTTTCGTATACGGAAAAGTGAAAATACAAATTATAGACGATAAAATATATTATTTTTTTCTAACAATTTAGACATTTCCTTATAATATCACCAATTCTCGATACAGGTGATTTGCGACTTATTCTTTTGAAACAAATGAATTAATGTAAGGAACAAATATGGCCCAAAAATGTTCAACTGAAAGCTATCCAAATCATATTACCATTTAAACAGATCTACGACTGTATATTTTTGTATTAATTATTTATTGTAACACAAATTAAATACTTAAAAATCATGAAAACAACAAAAAATCAAATTCGGGCAGGAATATTATACATAAAGATTATTAGAAAAGATAGTAAATTTTAGTATACATTTTCTGGGCAATTATTTCTAATAATTGACCAATGTTACTCGATGAAAAAATATTTAGAACGCTTTCAATTTTTTTCCCCTGCCATCCAAATATACCCTAACTACTTAATACTTATTAATGTTTTGTATTATTTACTATTAACTATTTTATTTATTATATCTATATAAGAAGCAGTTTAAAGAGACTATACAATTAGGACTGCTAAGGGATGGTCTTGCAGACAGGGTAAGCCCACTCAGAGGAGAGCTGGATTAGGGCGATAATACTCTGCCCTCCTTCCGCCGCCTCCCGCTGGGGGCAGCACTGGCTGGACCGCCCCCGGCTTCTGCGAGGGGCCGCTAGGCTGCGCTGGCTGTACCCCTGCCACCCTTCATCTTGTAATACTGTTTTAAAATTAAAATAAAAAAAATCGAAATCGAACCTTTGTTTTAAACCAAAAATTGAGATAAGTCGATAGCGTCAACTACCACTCAAATCATTATACAAGCTTAAGACTTGAAGTAAACAAATAAAATATAACAAGAGAAATAGGATTTTACGAGAGTTAAAAATGTGCTCATAAAATCTTTGGCTTTCTATAGCTTCCATATAAGCTTTATTTACCCAAAAGTTATGAACTCTTTTCAGATGCCTCGGTTGATTACCAGGAATTAAAGAGGAAGCAAGGTTTCAAACAAGAGAGTTCTGTGGGCTTCTGAAGTTCACTATGGAAGGATAGGTATCTGGATTTAGCAAGAACTGATACATAAGGAAAATTAAGGTCGTGAATTTATGATTTTAATTTGTAACAAAGTAAGGAGCATTGAGGATTTTACGAAAGATTTTGGATTGTAAGGATTGGTTACGAGAGGAATTCAATGGTTTAGTGAAGCCCCATAGCTCAATTCCGTAAGTCCAAATAGGCCTTATTATAGTCACGTATATGATTCTTTTGTAATTAATTGGAAGCTTAGAGCGTTTGTCTAATAAGTGTTGAAGTAGTCGAAAATATTGAGCGGTTTCATGTTTTTTTCAGTCTGCTATGGGGTACAATATAAGAAAAAAAAATTGTTAGAACGAACTTTAAACGCTTGGTGTTCTACATACAAGAACTATTCAAAAACAAGTTAATGTTAAAGTTAATTAGAAAATGGTTAAAATTAATTAAATAAAATATGAGCAAAATTGGCTGAATCTTTGTTAAAAATATTCAAATTTCTATGATTTTTCTTATTTCTGTAAGGAATTCGGAAGTGTTTCTAAATAGCAAAGACATATTCTTATAATTTTTTCAACTTATTAATTCAGAAATATTACAATCTTTCAAAATTCAGGACTTTTATAATAGTGTTCGGGGAGCACATTCACACTCTACTCCTATAATTTTAGAGTTATAAGTTGTTTCCTGACTTTTCTGGAGGAATATGATTTGCTTCTGGCATTACTTTATTAATATATACTTAGTAGAATATAATAAATAGCAATATTTAGTTAAGAAATATGATTTCTCTTTAAAATGGTTAATTTTAAGACCTTATAAGTTTCGTTAGCAGATTTCATGACCGTTTCTAAATTGTTAAAACAAAATTTTTACCGTATCGATCCGTCAACTTACTATGTCGGAGTTTTGAAGTTCTTTACTTTCTTCAACGACTTTTAATATAGTTTTAGTACGGATCGAAGAATCGAAACTGAAAGTCGTTCATATTCCCTAAAAAAAATTTTATTTTGATATTTGGTTTGTCAAAGTATACGCTTCTGAGAGCTATATAAGGCCATTAATTAATTTTGCTAAGGAGGATGGAAGAATTGATATTTCTAATAATTAATTTAAACATCTTTTTTAATGCACTAATGTGCTAGAAAAGCAATATTAATATTCATATTTCAAAATTACTTTTTTTTCAAAAATGTCTATAATATCAATGCAAATAACTACATTCGATAATATCACTATTTCTAATCGAATATTTTGATAGCATCGATAGTTATATTTCGATATTTCTATCAATAACAATATCGATACCTCATCCTTAGGATCTAGAGGGTTAGCGATGATGGACATAGCTAAGGACTTTTTTTTTTATTTTTAGGCATATTCGCTTATTGCCCTATGCATTTACAATCTATATGGTATTCTTTTTATATTTAACTCATTAAAATTGAAAAAATATTTATGCAGTTATATTCTCCATTTTAAAAAAATATATACCATTTGCCACTAGTTAAGAACACCCAGAAATTCAATTGTTCTAGTAACAGAGGATTGGTACGAGTAATGGAAATACCTCAGAAAAATTCTAAAATTTTTATTTAACAGCAAAGATAACAATAAAGATGAAGTAAGATAAATGTTTAACTTACTCTTAGCAAAACTGTCAGTAGGAATGTATGAAACACACTAATCTCAAGAGCACTATAGAAACAACAATGATAGGGATTTAAAAATTTTCTTTTGGAAACTTTGTTCATACAGATGTCTTAGAGGGTATTGTTCTTCAACCTATAAAAAACTGAAACCTTTAAATCAACATGGAAGTTTATTATTTACATTTAAAGTCCAAATTGTCAATCACTGGTACGTTTACCCTAGTACCATATTTTAGATAGAAAAGATTGTATTTAATTGGAATCAATGATATTTAATAAAGATTATTTTTATTTTTATTTCAAGTTTAAAGTGGGTAGCAGCTAAGGTTGGATATTTTATGCAATTATTCTCAAATTAATCCAGGGTTCTCTACTTTCTTAGGTTTAAACTGTCGGTCTAATGGAGCAATTTTCACACGCGCTAATAATAGTAGGCATTGTGAAAAGTTTAAATTGTTGAAATTAAGATATGATGAAATGGAAAAAAAATTTGGAAGGAGAATATCATGATCCATTTTAGGCCGAGTACTTAAGTGGTTCTCAAGAAGACAATAGGCCGACGAGAACTTTAGACTAAAAGTCTTATTATCGCACCTCCAGGATTGTTGAGGATATTGTACGACATGTAAGCGAGCTTTCACCGACCACTCGGCACTCCAGAATAAAGAAGGCATTCAACTTTAAAATGATACTTGAAACTTAAAGCGGTAATATAGAAACCTAAAGGCAGCCCACGAGAGAGGGGGGAATGATAAGCCGAAATGTTGGGCATGAAGAATTTAAAACAAGACACGCGAAACGTGGCCACTTACATCGAGAGAAGAGCAACGCTTTAAGGTTTTTAAAAATAAAGTATTGCATAATATATTTGGACCGATGAAGGACAAGATTATTTAAAAGGTTTAACAAAATCTAATTATTTCTTTTCTTCACAGCCTACCGAGCCAATTAGAGCAAATGTCATAATTTAATATATTTTTGGAAAAACTAAATGCACAATACAATATTATATCACCAAAAATATAATCAGTAATATATAGGTTGTTTCGTGATTGCATTATTTTAGGTATGTGTTCACTAACACAAAATAAACAAAAAAGTTCATATTAACATAAATATCTCAAACTCATTTGTTAAACACTTATCAAAGGTTAAAGATTTATTATTTATTTACTACATTAAGACTGACTGAACAAATTTTAACATGGTTAATGCTAAATAACAGGTTTTAATCAACTGATAAACGAATGAAGGATAAGCAATGATAGTAGTTGCTCATCTGTTTGTCTATTTCTGTGTGTTTTAGTGTGAGTGAATGCATTTCATTTTATGATTATCATGGGAGAAACCATAAATTTATAAACTTTTGTAGTTTGAACTCCTTTTTTTTATATTATCGGACATATTTATACAGTTATATGTAGTGTTACCCAAATGAGAGACTGAGGCTAGTCTTGGTCTTGCAAACTCAGTTTTCGTCTAGGTCTTGCAGTTACCTATTAGCTTAGTACTACAGAGATATTACTACATTTCTTTTGATAGGAGAAACCTAACTAAGCCCGAACGAAAAATTAGAAGAGTTAAATTCAAAAGTACATTGGTTATACCAATTCTTTATATATAGTAACTAAAATTGTCAAGCATACTATTTTGCCTTAATTTTTATTCAAAAAATCGATTTTTTTTACCAGTCTTGGTGTTGGCCTTGCATCAGTGAGGCGGTCTTAGTCTTGGTCTTGCAAAGACCAATATTTTATTAAATTTCATTTTATTTACCAAATAGCTATCTGCAAGATCACTCGATATTTCTTTACAAGTTATGAAACTATATTCTAAAAACAATGGCACTATTAAAAGGTTAAATTATTCGTCTGTTCTTTTCTCGGTTTTCTCCTCCTAGTTTCTTTCTTTCACTCCATTATGTTTTTTTTTGTTTTTTTTTATTTCTTTTTCAAAACTATGACTACAGTTGATTGGTGGAAGCCTATTCTCATTATTATTCCCCGTGAAAATTCCTTTACTTAATGTAACGTCACAATTTAAATATTTTTTTGACAAGGACAGTTTGTGATACAGGTAATAATTGCAGCTTTTATCCTGACATTAGTTAAAAATGAATTGAGAAAGAAATCTAAATAAGTTATAATAAACAGAAACATTCGATGGAATCAGAGTTATAAACAAAAAAGCAAAATAAATAAATGATTCTATCGCAACTGTATAATTTTATCATTTTAAATACAAATTGACTCTAAATAAATTAATAACTCTATGAATAAAGTTTACAGTAACAACCGAGATACATAAGAAGAGTATATTTACCACGTTTTAACGCATTTAATAAGAGAGAAGAGCCTAAATTCAAGATGAATTAATTATAAGATAATTACATGACAGCAAGAAGAAGGAAACTCGACGATTTGCGACAGAGCTTACGCGAAGGAAAGAGGATTTCAATTTGCCTTGAGCCGATTATAGAATGGCAGTTCCGTCTTGCTGGGACCTTTCGTTTTGACTAAGTTGTCCCAAAAGGGGTCGGGTCCTCTGGCGCTGTGTGGTGATTAAGTTGACATCAGTGTAGAGTCACATCAAAGCAGGTCGAATATGAAACACGCTTCTGCAAAGTATATATAATTATCATACAATATGCTACAGTTAAAAAAATGTATAACAAGCAGTATTAATGAGTACAGCTTTCTCACTATTATTTATTTATCAAGCAAACAAAAATGTAGGACATTAGATTAAATTTGCAATCTGCAAATTTTATTCCAATGAGCAAATTTTTTGGCAGCTTCATAGATTCCCATCACGTCCGGGATATAAATCAGATCAGCAGGTCTCTTGGCCAACGCCTACGTAATCGTCGTAGTGGGCTGTACGGGTTTCTTGTACGATGAAGAATTTCTGTCAGGGGATTCGTGTTGTACGTCAGTCTTTGGGGAAAGTTATTGTAGGTTTCTTTTGCAGTATCTAAAATTGTAGGTGCGTTTAAGTGTTTATGTAGTATATCATTTGCAACATAAAATGGTGCGTCTACTATCCTTCGCAACACTTTTGGCCACTAGCGGATCCAGGATTTAATTTTTTTTTTGGGGGGGGCTTCAGCCTGGAAGCTTTTTTTTCATATATATAACGATAATTACTTTGGAAAAACAGAAATATACTAACTACCTATATGAAATGGTGTTTAAGTGATTCTTGAAGGCCTATTAAATATAATTAAACGAGCAATAATACTTTAAGATATAATTTTTTACCATAAAATATGGTTACATTTTACCATTTTGGGGGGAGGCTTCAGCCCAAAAGCATCCCCCTCCCCGTAAATCCGCCTATGCTTTTGACTGATAGCACTGAATTTCTTTAATGTTGGAAGTTTTAGCAGAATCCCACAGCTCTATTCCGTAAGGTAAAATAGGTTTAAGTAAAACTTTATAAAAGGTTAATTTGTTAGTTAAAGGTATTTGAACGCCTTTCAAGAAATCTGGATAAAAAAAAAATACCGTATCGTCTGCTTAATTCTATTCGTTTTATCTAACGTGAATCCTCCAAGTAAGTCTTTTGTCCAGGGAAAAACCTGAATACCTAATTACATCTGATGTTGGGATTTTGATATTATTAAAATATATTTCAGGGGAAGGTTTATGGTTAAGAGTGAATACTTATTTATGGATAAGCACACCTTTTTTTTCATTTATCTTAAGTGTCCAGCTTGTGTCATAGTTAGCAAAATCGTTCGGATGATTTTGAAGAGTAATAGATGTTCGAACGTGGTTTTTATCTAAGCTGAGGATTGTAGTATCGTCTGCAAAAGTAGCCAGTATTGTGTCATTGTGTTACACTATCTTTTTTTTTTTTTTTTTAAAACTTTCTTTATTGAATATTAATACATTCTGCCACATTGAAGCACATTGAAGGGCATTAATAATACTATCTTTAATGATACGTAATAGCCTACAATTAAATGTTATTTAATTATTATCATTTCGACTCAATGTCATTAACATACAGGTATAAAAGAAAATACGTTTGCACCTGTTTGGATTTAAGTGATTTATGTACTTTAAAAAAATTATATTTGGGACCATCTAGATAACAGCACGAAAAATCAATTAAATTCTTTTAAAAAATCGTGTTAACGGTGGTAGTGTATATTTATCAGATGGATTTGAATGTATACTGACGGAAATAATTTATTTCTTAATGTCAACAATTTTTCAAATCCAGTTTCAATACCTTTCTTGTATTTCGACTTTACACACTCAAACTAAAAATGCTAATCTCATTGTAAAGTAACTAACAAATTTAAATAGAAAAGAATAGAAAATGATTTTTATCCTGAGACAAAGTCATTTAAGAATAACAATATTGTTCATATAAATTAACAATAAATCTGGCTAAAATACCTATTACAATAAAGAATAATTATAACAAGGTATGGAAAATCTTGATGGGATAGAGATATTTAAGCCAACTAGTGCAGAAGATATGAGAAAATTATATTTTTTTTATCTCAATTATATCAAATTATAGATAATTAGTAGGGTAATCTTGAATATTGTCCTCTGCATATTATGGCAAAAATTCCATATTGCACATCGGCATGTAATCTAATCGTGTATTTTTCTTGTTTCTTCTCCTAGGTATAGGGGTAATCATTTAATTTAATTTTAAAACATAGTTTAATATTAATATTTTTAAAAAATATGTACTTATTTGTTTAATTTGTATTTATTTATGTATGTTGTTGACAATTTTATATTTTATATTAATTTGGTAATTGGAACTATTTTAACTGTCTGACCTTTACCGAATATGATTTTTATTTTATGCTTAAGAGCGTTGTAATATCTATGTAGTATAAAAAGGAATTTGTATTTGCATAAGGATAATGTTTGTTATTTTGTGATAGACTCCATTTGTATAGGGTTCTTCCCTTGAAATAAATAGAGATTGAATTTAATTTAATTGATTTGTATAGTTTAAAAAATAATAATAACAACTAAAATATAAGTAATAAAATAAGTATATACATAGCCCTGAGGATCTATTAACGAAAGCAGATGGTCAAATAGTTCAATCAATCTCAAATTAATGGAATAAAATACCATGATACAGCCAGATCTGATATATGGCTGCAAAACCTGGACATTAACCGGCGCTCTAGAAAGAAGTATTGAAAAATTTAATCCACCGCACGATAACCGGAGCGATCTGGGATCAGAATGCTGACGAATGAAGAAGAAAGACCGACAAACAGCGGCTTACAGAAACTGGTCATTCAATACCTCATGGTATAAAGTCAAGGAAGTTAAGATAGCGTGTAGCTCGAAGCAAACCATCAAGAAGCATCAACGTGAAAGGGTAAAAACCAGACGAATAGTTCTCCCATAAAAAAGTGCAAATGTAGCTATAGAAGTTTTCACTTAAAAAAAAATTAAAATAATTATTTCATTTTAGTATTTCATTCTGACTATAACACTCCTAACCGAAATGGAGATGATAAAATTACATTTCAAAATTTGTATACAGGTTTTACTCTAAGTAATTGAAAATACATGATATGATATTGTTGAGAGAAAAGTGTTATTTGGATTAGAGAAGCTAAATACTATCTCGAAATATAAATTAGAGGAGATCAAATAGAGAAATAGTTGGCGCTGGCCGGAGCTGTGTGCAGAGCAAACAAGAGCCTCAACGTTTATTTCATTTCTAAACGAGGCGAGGGGGGCGAACGTTAACGAAGGCCCCCCTTTCCCCTCTCCTCGCCCCCCCACACACTCCTAACGAGTAGGCCCTTCTTTGAGGCCTGCCCGAAAAGTTCTTCTAATAGTAATTAGTAACTCGGCAACTCCGGGTTCTCTTTAAAGGCAAATTTTCAACAAAATCACTAAGCAAATAAATTAGCGCGAGTTTCCTGAGATTGTGTTCCGAGGAAATAGTTAATTGGCCCCCTTGTCTTGAATAGAACATTCGCCTCAACCAACGGACCGCTCCAAAATTTCGAAATATAAAGAAAAAAAATCAAAAAGAAAAAGTTAATAAATTTGAAAGGAAAAAGTTGACCTATGTTTACTATTTTATTAATTTTATCGTGTATAAAACAAAATTATAATATATATATATATATATATTTTTTTTTTTTTTTTTTTTTTTTTTTTTTTTTTTTTTTTTTTTTTTTTCCTTCATGCTCCATGCCTTAAAGACATACTACATGAATTACATTTGTTTACAATTGTTTTTTTTTTTCTAGTTTCACATGATTTACATTTTTAGTTCAAATTTATATACATTAACAAAAAAAAACACAAAGAATAAACACACAAAAATTAAATCGGAAAATTAAATATTAAACACACAAAGTCAATCCAACAAAGCCAAAAAGAAATCACCCACGCTGCCCATCCCTGGTTAGTAAGTCGAAGTCGATCGATCTAATAAATCTAAGAAAGTCTGTCTTGAATTCAGTAAATAACTTTTGTTCCGTCTCAGGCCAATTTCCTCTTTTGATAATTATGCTTTTTATTAACTCAAATCGCTGTCTGTCAAATCGTTTACATTCATATATTATATGTTTAAAATTTTGAACCTGTCCGTCTTCATCACATAAGTCTGTTTGTATAATGTTGAATCTTTTAAGATATTGTTTTGTATTCCCATGTTCCGTAAGTACTTGCGTAAGTTTGTAGTCATTACTGTGAATGTGTCTGTAATTGTGAATTGAAATGTGTGGTATAAATCTGTGTAAGCTTGGTGACTTAGCTGAGGTCACCCATATGTGATCCCATCTTTTGATGAAATCCAACTTTAAATTCATATTAATATACGATAAAGGAGCTTGATGATACGATGGCGGCAAATCGCTTTTAGCTGCTTCTTTTGCAAGGCAATCGGCTCGTTCATTGCCCTCAATCCCACAATGTGCTTTTACCCATTTTAGAGTCACTACTTTCCCTACAGTTCTCATCATTAACAATTTGTTTCTAATTTGGTCAGTCAAGTAATCATGAATGTCCCAATTATTAACAGAGTCTAGCAGAACTTTGTTGTCTGTATTTATAGTAACGTGAGTATTCGTTTGTAGAGGGTATTCATATATGTATTCAGTAACCTTTAAAACAGCGAATTTTTCTGCCTGATTATTTGAGCAATATGATTCTAATTTATATTGATGTTCTATATTCCTACCATCTTGAGCTCTGAACAACCATGCACATCCAACATTCTCGCCGTCCTTACTACCATCAGTGAAAACATCAGTATTTTCAGAAGTAATTCCCGGTCCAGTCCATAAACTTGTTGCAGGGTGTAACCAAGATTTACAGTCAGTGATTCTTTCTATTTTGTCTAGGGTCAGGTCTTTGTATCCTCTGTTTCCTTTTCTAATGTTATATAAGGTCGTTCGTTCTTCAATCTTCATTTGGATTGGCAACAGCCCTGCCAATAATATTGTGGCCTCGAATGATAGTGTACGATAGCCCTTACATATCTTAATCGCAATTAACCTCTGAAGCCTTTCCAACTTCACCAAATTTTTCTTACGTTCAACGGCCGGATGCCAGACATGCACAGCGTAGAGCATCTTAGGAAGTACAGCAGCTTCATAAATTTCCTTTAACACTTTCGATCTGAGTCCCCATGTCGCTCTTGCAGCCACTGATAGTCCATTTATAATCCTTAAAGTGTTGTCATATAGATTATCTATATGTCTGTTCCAATTCAGTTTTCTGTCAAAGAGAAGCCCCAAATATGATAATGTATCACATTGCGTTATTCTTACTGTATTGAGTCGAATATCCAATTCTGGTACAATTCTCTTTTTTGTGAAGATTATATATTTTGTCTTGTCTAGATTAAATTTAAGTTTGTTGCGTCTAGTCCATCGTCTCAGCCTTGATAATGTTATGTTTGCTATTGTCTGTAATTCATCGAAATCTCTTCGTTTTATAAGTAATAATAAATCGTCTGCGTATGCTAATAATGTTGAATTTTCCTGTAGGTCTATTTCGAAAACAGTATTGATTAAGATGTTCCATAGTATAGGTGATAGTGCTGATCCTTGAGGAGTTCCTAGCGTCAATTTCTTGTCAATATAATGAAAGTTTGTTTGGATTGCAAGTTTTCTGTCAGAAAAATAATTTTGAATGATTTTGTATATGTTTTTTGGACACTTATATTTCTTTAGATTATTTAAAATCGCAGGCCACCAGGCGTTGTCAAAGGCACCCGCGATATCCAAAGAAACAACCAGTAAATTACTATTTTGCCGGAGTGTACTGGTGATATGGTCGTTCAATTCACTGAGTGCATCGTCAGTTCCTGATTGGGGTCTGAATCCAAATTGGTGTCGGTGGAGTATATTGTTACTAAGTAGATGATGCATTAATCTATTTTTTATTATTTTTTCAAAAATTCTACTCATTACAGGAAGCATACTTAGTGGTCTCAGTGAAAATGAATTAGCCTTAGGAATCAATGTTAATTTACCCACCTTCCAGCTTTTAGGAAATTCATTTCTTTTGAATAAGGTTTTATAAAGTCCAGTTATCAATTTTGGATAGGAGTCAGCTATCTTTTTTATCATTCTTGGGTCAATTTTGTCTATTCCTGGCGCTTTCTTGTCATCCAATTTATTAATAACTTGTAATATTTCAAAATCCCGGATATTAGTGTCATCATCATTATTAGGCGGGATAAGTATTTCTGTTCTCATTTGTCTGTGTTCGTTAGTGTCATCACTTGTATTGTCATCTTTGATTATCTTATTTAATATATGAGATAATGTATTCTTAGTGTCTGTTGTGTATGTTCCTAGTTCATTCAAAGTGGTAGTGAGTAAGGTTTGAGGTTTTATTTTATTGGATACAAACTTATATGGCCATTGCCACGCCTTTGATGCAGTAGCAAATGTCTTCCAGGACTTTAATTTGGAACTTTTAATTAGCTTTTGATATGCTTGCCTACTTTTGAGATAGATCACTCTCCTTGATTCCCTTAGTCCATCGTCTTTTGTCCGCTGGTAATTTCTTCTTAGATGATTTGTCTCTTTACGCAAGCCAGTTAGTTCAGGGTTCCACCAAGGTACTGATCTTTTTCTAGTTCGACCTTTGAAATGGCCGGATCTTTTGAATGCTATATTGCAAGATTTTACGATAGATTTTATCATTTTATTTATGATAATATCAGTAGGCATAAGAGAAAACTCATTAAGAATCAGCTTTTCGGTATCATAAACTGTCAATTTCTTCTTATCAGTACAATGTTGAGATAAAAACTGTTTTTCTAACTGATGTATTAAGTTAGCCAAGAATTTATTCCAGTCACCATTCTCTGTCAAATATATATAGTCTTTTGCTAGCACTCCAGTTTTATCATTTCCCTGTAAATGTAACTCATAAGTCAAAATGTTGTGGTCCGAAAAATTTGTTTCTCTAGAAATTGTCCAATTTTTTACAATATTATGTCTAATCAGTTTTGTATTAGATAATGTTAAATCAATATTACTACTGCCTCGCGGCCCTTGGAAAGTCATTAGTTCGGAATTTATATTCATTAAGAACAAATCTTTCTCAATAATAAAAGTTTCCATATTTTTACCCCTTTCGTTAGTTTGTTTGTCGAACCAATATTTAGATCTTGCATTGGAGTCCAATCCAATAATGATATTAGAATCTTTGAAATAATCCAAAACGCGTTCTATTTTTTGTAAATCCAAATTTATGTTTCGGGTGATATCAAAATAAGCACATATTATTATACATTTTAATTCACTGTATGATATTTCTATGCAAACAAAATCACAATCAGAATGTTGCAATATCATGCAGGCATCAATGTTTTTATTGGTCACAACGACTCCAGCCCTGGGATTGCTTCCTATTGTTTGAAAAACCCTTGACTGATTATAACCTACAATTTTATTTAATCTTGTATAAGGTTCTTGGATTAATAAAACGTCTATTTGTTTCATTTTTATATACTGTTGTAGCATGTTCAATGTGCATTTTGAATGATGTGTGTTGAGTTGTAACATGTTTAATTGTCTATGTACCATCCTTAAAAATTAATTGTTTACAGTCCCCAATAATATTTTGAAATATGTATATATTATGGTTATTAATTACTCACTGTAGAGGGATGTTGTAGTTGGTATTAGATGCCAATTTCTGTATTTCTGTCAAGTACGACGGGCAGTTTCGGTCAAATACAGAATGTTCTGTGGGGCGCTTCTTTTGGCTTTTAGTGAACTTGTTGTAGTTTTGACAAATGATACATTTCATTTCTTGAGAAGTGCAGTCACTAACCGCGTGTTGACCTCCGCAGTTCGAGCATGCTATCGTCCCTCTGCAATCCTTGCTTCTATGGTGAAATTTAAGGCACTTGGTGCACCTTCTTATTTGGAAATAATCCTGAATTCTCACCTTTTGATGTCCGAGGCTGATTTTATTATATAATAGCAATTCTCGAGTCCCTGCGTCAACCTCCAAAACAGCATGCCGACTACTATTCTTTCTTGTAGTGAGGATAATCACAGGTCTTATTTTATCCTTTTGTAAATGAATATCATCATTTTGAGCAGTTATGTAGTCGGTTATATTCTGTAAATTTATTTCTTCCTCAATGTTTCTCACAACAACACGAGGGTTCATTTTATTTATTTTATGGTATGATATTTTTCTTGAGCCTTTTATAGTTTGAGCAATTTCGTTGAGATCTTTCTCCCTGTCGGTCTGTATTATTAATGATCCGTTTTTTGTTTCTACAACCTTTTGAAAACTTATGTGTAAATCTTTTGGATTTACTAAAGACTTAAATTCGTTACAAAGTTCATTCGGTTCTAATGATATTTTAGGTTTAATAATTGCCTTATGGGCTGTTCGATTTTGTGCTTTCATTACAACCCTTTGGGCAACTGCTGAGTAACTAATTTTGTTATTTAAAGAGAGGTTGTCTTTTTTAATAACCTCCCCGATTTCCAAACTAAATGATTGGTCACAAAGATTACCTACATATTTTTCCATCACTTCGATAGCTTTTCCTACCTTCGGTCGCAGGTCTTTTCTCAAGAGATTGTAATCCAAAACCTCCTTTAAAGTCTTGATAGCGTAATTTAAATCCAATACTTCACCGGCCATTTTGCTGGAGACCTGCTTGTGATGAGACTCATATATATATATATATACATATATATGTATATATGTATATATATATATATATAATTTTCAGTTGCTAACCAAAAAAACAATTTTGTTAAAAAAAAAATTATTATTACTAAATGATGTAGAGATAGTTGACAGTGATATAATATGGGAAGAAGTTGGTCGGAGGGTGCAGTCAAATAAATTCTAAATTAAAAAGAAATAGTATTTTTAATTGTTACGTTTCAACCTACATTGCAGGTCTTCATCAAAGCTACAAAAGATACAAAATATAAAAGGTGCCTGGTGGAAATAAAATAATTTAATATCTACTTATAAGTCTCAGACTAATTCTACGCAAATCTCAGACTGATATCGCCATTCTTTGGAATGGTTATTCGAATTATTACTATTAATAATCCTATGATTATTAATTAAATGATTAAATTAAATCATATGATGTAACCATACAAAAAATATTTATTTTATTTTGTAGACCTATTAATAGTCAATTCAGCATCATTTAAATATTATTTTACTTCCTTTTGCCATCGAATGCAGCGAGAAGTCTCCAAAGACAGGTAATTGATTTAAAATCATATATTACTAATTGACAGTGGCAATAAATCTTGTTGTATATTGGTTATTAGCCAAAGGATTTCGTATTTAAATAACGTTTACAGTAAGCAAAATAATATATTAATGTTATTCCACTAACACCAACAATTTGAAAGATTTTAAAAAGAAAAGTTATACACTATATTTTAATTAATAATGTATTAAATTTAAAATAATGAATCCAACATTCACGATAATCAGAAAAGAAAATCATACAAAAATGTATGTGTATACAATAAAAATGCATATTAAAACTCGAAATATTAAGGTAATCAAAAAATTGTAGAAAAAATAAAATAATATACAATAATAGTCCTGTCTACACCATTTTGCATTGCTTTTGGATCATAAAGGTCTAGTTAGTATTTCATTTCATAGTGCCATACATTTATAGAAATTTAAATTGTTTAAATTGTTTTGGTGGCTCCACCAAACCATCTAATTCCTCTGCCATATAATCCCTACAATCCAAAATCCTTAGTAAATTCCTTAATGCTCCTTATCTTGTCGCAAATAAAATCATCCATAACGATCTTATTGTTCTACATGAACCATCAGAACCATCATTCAGAACCATCCTAATCCTCTTGTATCTAACCTCGCTTTATCTTGGATCCCTGATAACTCTTCCCCAAGGTATATGAAAAGAAGATGGCCTCGTGATCTCCTAACCTAGATACTTTATTACAGTTCTACCAATGGGTAAATTCTGTACAATGCTTTTCATGATATTGTATTTCTCTGTACACATTTACTAGATGTATATTTAATTTATACAATTGTAAATTTAATTAGTAAAAATAAAATAATTTTTTTTTTAAATATTTAGCTTAAGTAAGATAAGAACTTCAGTTACATAACACTAGTAAAGAAACTTTAGATACAATTAATCAAGGAAAATATATGGTTAGTTAGAAACATGTTTCTTATCTCAACTATTCGCGCCAAGAGCCTTTTTGCACCGAAATTTCGCATAGTTCGGCCAATAATATCCGACTGAGTATTAATTAAGCTGTAGCGAATTTCGTAGACGAGTTTGGAGCAGGTATGATGTTTTTTAGCCAAAGATTCCGACAACAGTCAAGTTGTTCAACAACGCCCATCTTCTAAGAATGCCCAAGTTATTCCAACATCGCCGGCTCTATTAAAACCGTCCGCATAGTTCACGACGTTGCATCCTTGGATCGAGTACCTCAGGATTAGAGTACGCCGTTGAGGGGATGGAGACCCTCATCATCAACTTAACTGGAAGCAACGCAAGCTGAAGCATCGAGTACGAAACGGGATTTCCTAAGGCGAAAATAATTAGAATAACTTCAGGAATTTGCCGAAGTATAGTAACTTAATTAGTTTTTAAAAGTTCGCACCAAATAAAATAATTAAAGTGAGTCCGATCCTTAGGGTGTAACACACATTTGTTCCTCTACAGTACTTGAATGTGCCGTAAAAGAAGGAATACTTTTATGAAACTCAATAAAAAATTACTTCTTTGAGTCAATTTAGTGTCTTTTCTTCTCTTAGACATTGGTGCGAAAACTGGTTAATGTATCGATATATTGCGTGTTCCATAAGTAAATGGAAATTTTTATTAGAGTGATATACAAGATAAAAGATATACAAAAGAAAAATTATGTAAACAAGGACTCGATTCCCAACAGAAAAGAAGGAAATTCAAGATTTCTGATTTTTTAAGTAAGTCACGTTTTGTGTTAAATAGAAAGCGATAACTACAAAACTTTTTTTTTTTTTGTCTATAAAATATGTATTTGCGCCTGTCAACAATAAGTTTACAATCAGCAAATGTGATGACGATAATGATATAATGACATGACAGGCATGGAGAAGGAAAGTACTCAGCAGTACCTCTTCCCTAACTTGTTTCAATTACTTAGATTGTTTATGGAAGGAGATCTCTCATCCAACGCCTTTTTAGTCTCCTGCTCATGTTCTGAGGTATGTCAGCTGTGGCCATGTCTCTTATAAGTCTGTTATTATGTCCATTTAAATTTGTGTAAAATCGTTGGTATAGGGTCGTTATATGTTGGTCAACTGTTGGAAAGTGGTCAGTATGTAGAGTTTTGTTAGTCAGGTACCAAGGTGCTTTTGTTGTGAATCGCAATAATTTTGATTGGAACGTTTGAAGTTTTTGTAGGTGGGTCTTTTTAACGATGCCGTTGTGTGATGATTATGTCCATATGGGCTTCAGTAAGTATGTATATGTATTCAGTTTCTGTTTTAGTTTTAGTTTTGAAGATTTGGCAAAAAGAGAGTAAAGTAGTAAAACAGAATAAAAATATTTAATTTAAGTAATTAAAAATTGCTCCACAGTAAACTAGATAAAATGTACTTTATTTATTTAATTATATTTGGTAATTATAAAATTAAATTTACTTTAAATGAAAATAGAGTTTGAGACTGTTTAAACCATTTATAGAGGGATATAGAGCGGTTGAGCTCAGTTAAATTCCGTTTAAAAAAATCATAAATTATTAACCATTTTATTTAATCACTTTAAAACTATAATATAGATACCCCACTTCTAGAAAAAGTTCCTCATTTAATAAGTTTTAAGTCTATATTAATTAAGTTGAGGTCTCTGAGGGAAAATTTTGAGATTCATCTCAAATGGTACAAAAAATTATGTGAGTTGACATCCTGCCTTCTTATTTCTTCTTCTTATTTTTAGTAAAAGTGATTACAAAGTGGTTTATTTGTAGTATAGTTTGAGAGTGATAGAAAACAATCGCAAATAATTTATGATTTTTTAAAAACTTTTAAACGGAAGTTAGCCAGTGAAATGTCCTCTTTAAATGGTTTCAAAAATGTCTTTCTTTTACTTTATTTTAAAGTAAATTTTATCTAGTCTACTGTGGAGCAATTTTCAATTACTTAGATCAAATGTTTTTGTAGATATAGCTTTCTACTTAACATAAAAGTGACTCACTAAAAAAATCACAAATGTTGAATTTCCTACTTTTCTGTTGGGAATTAGGCCGTTTTATATAACTTTTTTTTTTTTATATATCATGAGGTCTCCTGTCTCTAATATTAAAATTTCCCTCTACTTAAGAAACATCTTGTATATCTTTTGTTTTTGGTCGGGATTCATACTCTTCCTTGATATGCAAATACAAATCATATACTTGTTTAAGTGTGTAATTTTCATGTTGCTCATTTGCTATACACTATTATAAACATGTGTATATAAATGAGCGAAACTAATTCGAAAACTATCTAATGTGAATTTCTGAGAAACATATACATAGGTGCAGACTACAGGGGAGCGATCGACCCCTGCCAATAAAAATGTTGAGGGGTCGATAATATCATATGGCCCCTCCCCAATAATTCGAAGTAAAAAATAAATAAAATTGACAACAAATAAGGTAAATGAATGAATAAAATAAAATCGATTAAGAAAATACGATTAGCTGGGTAGACTAGACTAAGGCTTATAAGTAGGTACGTAACTATTTTATAACGACCTAAATAATCATATTATTTAAATTTTCATTTATGTTCAGAGATAATTATATAGAAACATTTCCTAGGATTTTATTATTCATTCACCTCAATTTTCACGTGATTTTCTTATAAATTTTCTACGATAAAGTTGGAAAACAAATATTTAATAAGTAGTATTGTAATAAGTGTATTTAATAGACATAATTATAGTTAGACTGTGAAAACATTGTATTTTTATTTTAAGGTAGTTCAAACAAATAAATCAGAAATACTTTTTATTTTCTATAAATATTCATTTTTAGTTGGAATAGTTATATAAATCTACCTATGTTATGAATGCTGTTCGCCTTCCAAAACAAATAAATATATATTTTATTCTATTCGCCTTCCTTCTATGTTCTATGGATACAAAGTGTAGTAAATCCCATTTTTTTTTGTTCAGACATTTTCATGTATTTACATGTGCACATAAAAAAATCTATTACTTCCAAACAAATATATAATTTTTTTTTAAATATTATATTTGCTCGTTTCACAATAATGATGGTGAATTTTTACCATGCCTATAAAAACACAAGATGAAAAATAAAAGAAATCAATGGAATCTGTCATGAAACATTTATATCAAGAAAGATTCAAATAAACAAACACAATATGCGTTTTACGCTCAGTGGATTTATATACGAGTTATGTTTGCTCTTCTTAAAAGCTGATATTTGGAACTGGAGCTAGTTTACAAACAGTCAGCGATATTAACAAAGAGAGAACACTACTCTAGAAAGGCTTGACGACTTCAAAAAAGAAATATTCTTTAAGTAAACTGAAATAGGAGATGGAGTTGTCGAGTGGGTTAGCGCGAGTGTAAAACATACGTTGGCCAGGAACCTAGGATAAACCGAAGATGACGTGGCAAAAGAAATACGAGTTCGCGTTACAGTGCCAGAGGAAGAGGGGAGTGAAATATTACCTCTGGTATTAATCCTCCATCCTCACCCCAGGCCAGGGAAAAATTCCATTTTTCCGAGAAGGGTGGGAGAAAAATTAAAATTTAATAGTAATACAATGTATTCTAGGTGTTTACAAGAGGCAGTTGAACAAACAAAAAAAACTTTGATCTTTAAGTGATATTAAGCTTTATAGTTTTCAACAGATTAAATTAAAATCGATGAAATAAGTTTTCTCTCTTTAATTTCAATTAGTCATACCAGACTGAAACGAAAGAAACCGCTCGACGATTCCGACTACTCCAACACTTACTAGACAAACGCTCTAACCTTCCAATTAATTACAAAAGACTCATATACATGACTATAATAAGGTCTTTGAACTTACCGAGTTGAGCTATGGGGCTCCACTAAACCATCGAATTCCTCTCGTACCCAACCTTACAATCCAAAATCCTTCGTAAAATCCTCAAAGCTCCCTACTTTGTTACAAATAAAACCATCCATAAAGATCTTAATGTTCCATATGTTTCCGATTTGGCCCAATCCAGATACCTATCCTTCCATAACAAACTTCAGAATCATCCCAACCCTCTCGTTTCTAACTTTGCTTCCTCTTCAATTCCTGATAACATTCCGAGGCGTCAGAAAAGAAGATAGGTCCGTGATCTCTTAATGTATACATATCATTAGAGTGCTACCATTGGGTAGTTACGCAGCAAGTGTTTTCATGTCATTATATTTATGCGTTCAAATTTACTGTATTTATATAATACAGTTGTAAATTTCATTGAGAAATAATATTAAAAAAAAAACTTCAATAATAAATAGATATTATAAACATCAGGGATCGTTTCAGTTAAAAGTTAAGAATAGGCCTTAAATAACAGCTGATAGTTCTAGACATTACGGGCTATTGGAAATATATCATAAGGCATAGAGCTTAGCAGTGCGGCCACCAGGAGGAGAATGGACCGGAAGTAATGGCTGCTGGGGAGGAAGGGAGGGCGGAAATAGCCTAAGAACTGGCAGGAAGTCGCTGCTGCCCTCACGCGATCCCAGTCGCAACCTCTCTCTCTTTCCAACCTTCTAATGAAACCGATAAAGTAAGTATATAGGACAGTAAGCTAAAAGTAAGTATATGGGACAGTAAGCTAAAAGTAAGTATATGGGACAGTAAGCTAGTAAGCTAGATACTGGGTCAATGCCCTGTCCATATCTTGACAAAATATATATATATATATATATATATATATATATATATATATATATATATATATATATATATTATATTTTTGGCTATAAAAAATTTATTTGCGCTTGTCAACTTTTATTGAAAATCAGAAAATGTGTTGGAAATTCAAGATATAAATGACATGACATGCATAGGGAAGGAAAGTACTCAGCAGCACCTATTCCCTGACTTGTTTCAATTAAGCATATATATATATATATATATATATATATATATATATATATATATATATATACACGTACGTATAGAATAGAAGAATCAACTTTATTCTGGGACAAATTCCCTGAAGAATAACTATTTTGTACATAAACATTAACATACCATCTGGCCAAAATACATTTTACAATAAAAAAATGACTAAAACTAAGTAATAACAGAAGTATTTACATAACTATACAGATATATTAAAGAAATAATATGAGCAACATGGTCACAATACTGAAAAATAGTTGCTACAATCAATAAACTATGGGATACTAAATGATATTTGAAATGAACGATAAATTACTTGTATTGTCATACCATTGAATTAATGAAAAAAATGATAATAAAAGAACATATAAATATTTACTATAAATGATTAACTTCTGTACCTTAATGTGTTCAAATAAATACAATAATAGTATTGTAAACATTATAAAAGTGTTATATAATCTATATCCTAAGCTGTAGATTGATCGGAGAAAATAAAAGATGATACACATATAGAGGAGTACATTCAATATCAGTAATCAATTAAATACTGCTCAAAGACTTAGAATCTTATACATTGAGAAACTGGCCAAAAAAAAAAAAATCTTAGCAAACGTGACTGGTCATCTTTTCATACTCAAAAAAGAATATATATTTATATACAAATGATATATAGAGAAAAATGCAATTTTGTTACATGATAAATGGCTACCCAGCGTCTGATTTAATTGTAAGGAGGAATTGGAATAAGAGGGTTTTAAATGTGGATAAGGATGGTGCATGGTGGATTTTAAGTGGGATGGAATTCCAAAAGGTGGACAATAAAGGAATGTTGAAATGGAAAGATATATCATATATACATATACATACGTATATGTATGTACAAGCACTTACATACAAAATATATAATATCAAATTTATTATTTTTGATATGCCGCATCTTCAGGAAACATTTAATTTTATTCCGATATTTTCTGAGATATGAAAAAATTTGAAGATGATAGAAAAGCATTTTTTAGTTTAAACAAAAAAAAAAAGAAACTTATTTTTTTATTTTCAGAAAATAGAGAAAAAACTATGATTGGCCGTAAAGGCTACGGGCGGGTATAGGCTCAACTCGTGCAGTTATTTCCAATTTCAGCAGCAAGTCAATCTGCATCCAATTTTCTGTAAATGTTCCTATCGGCATTTCATTCTTTTTTTTTTTTTTTTTTTTTTTTTTGTTTGTTTATATATTATTTTTTGTACGGGGAGAGAAGAGGCTTTTTGAAAAAAAAAATCTGTAATGTACCCATATTACTATTTTCAGTAGGTTAAAAGTTTCAGATTCTTTCGGTCATCGCATCATTAGCTATAAAATAAAAACGCTGCAAATTATTTCGCAATGGTTGATTATTTCCAAACAATTATACATCTAAAGCAACATTACCTTCCGAGTTACAAAGAAAAATAAATGAAAGGCGATTCCAATTATTGGATTAAACTTTTTTTTTAATGATAGGTAATATGCTAAAAAAATAGCATTACTTTAGTAACGCATTCAAAATTTAAAAACCAAAAAAAAAGATATGTATATATATATATATAATCTTTGCAGTAGAGCATTTGAAAAAAAAACTACAGACCATATCTTTGCTCCTAATTTTCCGATTTTAATAAAAAAAATTCTTTTGTTTTTTAGGACATTCTGTAAATTTTTAAAAGACCAAGGGTGGATACTTTTTGAGTTATTCAGAATTTAATTTTACCATCCCTCGTAACTTTTCTTCCAGCTTCTTTTCGTTGAAGTATGTTGTATAGATAATTTAAAGGGTGCCGAGAAAATGACTTTAGGGAAGTTTCATTGAAATCGGTACATTTGTTTAGGTATTACAATATGTAGCACCGCAGGTTTTTTGGCCGCCAGTTTTAAAGTAAAATGCGGATAGCAATGTCGAAAAAGGAGGATCATCCTCGGATGACCTCTGATTTTATATCCAAATTTGAAAATAATCGGGCCAGTAGTTTCGGAGAAAATAAGCGGACGGCGGACGAACAAAAAAATGTGTGTTTGTTTTTCGAATTCTACGTATCCTGAAACGTAAAACCGCAAATTTTGAGAGAGGGTTAAGTCTTTGAATTTTTTGGTCGATCACAATGGTTCGTAATAGAAAATAATAAACTAAAAGAGTAAATCGACAGAGAATGATGAGATTTTAATAATAGTAACATTTGCAAAAAATAAATTATATAACTACTTTCTATTTAAACGAGAATGATATTGTTTATATATGCATATAAATATTGTTTTAAAACCCACAAAAATAAAATCGTCCTGGGTCCCAAGTGATAAGTGATTTTATTTATTAAAAATAAAATAAAATATTGAATATTTAAAATTAATTTGTTTATATGCTTGTATACTTGTATTTTGGTTCACTTATTACATATACTTGAAAATATTAACAACAAAAAATGTATAAAAATGTTTACAACTATACAAACTAATCGTGTTGAATTTTTCCTAATAGAAAATAATAAAAGCTCCCACAATTTTTCTTTCCCTGGCCAAACAATATGGAAAGCCTGCGCCAATGGCTGTGTTATAACGTTAAAATTTTAAAAAAGGACATATTGAAATTATTTATCTCAGCTTACTCACCGAAAGACATAAGCAAAAATGAAAAAACATATTTTTCTATTTATGGAGGAAATGCTTCAGCCCGAAAGTCCCCCTTCATCTGTAGATGCGCTTGAGATAATATTTAAATTCAAATATAATAATATTTATAATTTAAATTACAAAGAAGAAATAAAATAAAAAGACCATGATCCTTACAAGGGTTATGGAAATATCCCTGACTCTGACCATGGCAGTATTCGCCGCAGTAAATTCCCCAGACGACATATATAATAGTTTCTTACTAAACAGATTTTGCCGAGGGCGAATAAGACGTAAATTCCGAGAGAGATTTTTATTCTGGAATTCTGGAAGACAGTTTTCCAGGAGACGGGTCAGAGCGGCCGACATTATTCTTTTCCAGGTCTCGAGGAGAGCCGGAAGTAGGGAGTTTTTCCGGATGACCGCTTCAAGAACCTCCCCTCCCCCCCACACACACACACTCACTTCCGCTATATTTTCGCTTACCTCCGCCCTATGGTCCCTAAATAACAATTTTATAAGATTCAAGAGGCAGTGTATTATAAGTCACCTATTAGAGTACAACCGGGACGGTTATATTTTTCTGAAAGAAAATAAGTATTTTTTTTTTTTGTTTCTTTCCGAGAACTGCCTTTTAGGGCTTTGGGTCCTTTGGGGACTTTGGGAGGGGGAAGAAAGGGAGGGGAGGCCAATATTGTAGTGCTCTCAGCTTTACCTCTTTGAAAGAGGACTCGCTTGTGTAAATCCGATTTCCACAACTTGCCAACCTTTGGGCAACTTTTCAATTACAATAATAATTTATCATTATATAATTCGAGAACTAGAATAAGAACTATTTTATTTCAAAAATATTGAACCTAAAGAATATTTATTTAATGTACACCAAACATGATATGAAATATCATAAATCAGAAAGTATTGAAGAGAAAATAGTTGGGATGTTCAGTCAAAATACAAAGTAAAAATAAATAAATGATATTTATTTATAATTATATGTTGATGGTTGACTGTCATGTATAATGACGAGAATGATGGTTGGGGTGATCAGTCAGAAATAAGAAGGCAAAAATAAATAATAATATTTACTTTAACATTTGCCGACGTTTCAACCTGAAGTTCCGTCCTTCATCAGGGCTAAGAAAAGAACCAGATTACAAGGTATGAGAAACATAAAAAATGTAGGTAAAAAAATTAAAATAAAATGAAGTGGGTAGAATAATGACAATAACAAGAACTAAGAAATAAATAATAATAACCGTTAAAGTGTGGAATAATGAAATAAACATAATCAAAATATGGTAACATAAGTACTAAAATGGTAATTTTAGATTAAAATGTAAAAGAGAAAAAAGGAATATGAAGTTATTTAAGAAATAAAAATAACTAGTAAAATTAAGATATTGTAAATAGAATTGTTAGATAGAAAATTGAGATATTGTAAAGTCTATTAAAATGTACTGACAACGTATAATAGAATAAAGAGTTAAAACAGAGAAAAGGAATGAAAGGAATGAGGCGAAAAAAAGGAGAAGACTGAAATAAGAATATTATTATTTATTTTTGTCTTTTTATTTCTGATTGGTCACCCCAACCATCCTTCTCTTCGATATTTATTTTTATTTTTTCAGACGTTTCGGCCCAAAGTTCAGGCCTTCATCACGGCTAGTTAAAGGCAAAATTACGATAAGTATAAAAAAAATATTAACAGTAAAATAATATATGTGGGTGAAAGATATAGTGTAATAACATCTTTGTTTTCTTTATTATTTATCTCATAAGTTTCTGACTTTGTAACCGTTATGTTATATATCCTGACTTTGCTTCCGCTGCTTTGTATTCCTAACTTTGTTTTTGTTATTTTGTATTTTTTTTATTTATATTTCTTGTATCTGCCTTTCCAATTGTGTATTAATGTTAAGTGTATTATATCTATATGTTATTAGACTATTCCTTCCACCTACATATTATTATGTTCTATTTACTGTTAATGGTTTCTCATACCTGCTGTTATTTTGTCTTTTTTTAACCCTTATGAAGGCCTGAACTTTGGGAAGAAGCGTCGGAAAATAAAAAATTATTTATTTTGACTAAAACCCCAATTAACTCCTCTTTAATTATTACAGTCAACCATCAATCCACTATTATAAATTAGAATATAGATTGGCAGTTTATAAAATTAAAAAAAAAATAAACTATAATATAGTACATTTACAATATCGTTATAAATTTAATTTATATGTTATATAAAATCAATAAACACAATTGATACTTTAGTCTTACATTAGGCTTATTTTTTTCAAGGAAAAATCATTTCTTAATAAAATATAATCATTTGGACTAATTTGCCTTTGCCTTATTCTTTTATCGAATACTGAAACCTCTTCTCATAAGATTATTTTTCAGAATTATAATATAATTTTATAATTATGATTATATCAGTTTCATAAACACTTTACTTAAAATAATTATTTTATTTTTAAATTATAAATAAAAAGTGTATTTAGATAATTATGTTTATTATAATACATCCCATATAATAGAAAAACAACAAATAAAAGCTTTACAAGAATTAATTCTGGATATTTTTGCAGAAATCACGGGAACTTTTAGATGATTGATTAAAAATTCACATGTTTTTACAAAACTTGAGGTGAATCTCAAGTTTTTCTCTAATAAACCTTAATTTAATTAATATAGACTTAAATTTCAATTAATGATGAAGTTTTTTTAAAAGTGGGGTATTTATAGTATAGTTGTATGATAATAAAAAAGATGGCGAATACTTAGCTAAGTTTAGCCGCTCAGAAGTCATCCTTAACTGGTTTTAACCATGAAAAACTCTATTTTCATTTAAAGAAAATTTTACCTAGTTTACAGTTAAACTAGTTTTAATTACTTAAATTAAATATTTCTTTAGTTATCGCTTCCTATACAAAAAAAAAAAAAAAACCCGACTTAATTAAAAAAACACGAAACTAGGATTTTCTACCTTCCTGTTGAAAATTGGCCCAGTGTTTATATAAACGTTTTTGTAGCTGTTGAGATCTGCTATTATTCCTATAAAAATTTCCACTCTACTTTTACGGGACACAGGGACTTACAGCATAAAGTAAGATTTCTTTCCTTGAAAATAGATTAAAGTATTGAAACGTTAGGTGAAAAAAATGAAGTAGGAACAAAGAATCAAATATTTTTTTAATTTAATTTACTATCATTAATAATTCGTAAAAACATATTGATCCAAATACATTTATTTTCACAGTTGGTTTAATTTTGCTGAAAGCATAGGCGAATATGCATAAGTAAACTTCATTTAATTTTTACAATGAGGCAATTCTTCAAGTTTACGAAGAATATCACCAACATTTTTATTTCATGTATTCCATTCCTTCCGATGGGCGGTATAAAATAAATGAAGAATAAATAAAAAGCTCAGCTTACTCTTATAGATGAAATCCGTGTAATTTTTCGACATTGATTATTTACGGAGGATACGAATATTATCCTGTTAACAGGGTTAAAGCAAATAAATGGAGCAGCGGGAAATAAACTTCACGTCTCATAAAAAGAGGAAAATGAAAATAAAAAACAGGAAAAGTCTTATTTACTAAAAGCCTGGATCGTACAGTTTCATTAAAACGAGCTCTTCTTTCCACAAAAGTGTTCAAATATTTGCTTCCAAGGATCTAATAATGATATGAATTTGAAATAAAACCTCGCTCTCAAGATTTAACAAAATAATATTTTTTAAATTCATAATGATCTAGAGCGTTGCTAGCATAAACTTTAAATGTAAAAAAATATATCTCGAAATGAAAATAAGCATCAGGTGATATTAACTCGTGTCATTGACATAGGGTTAAATTAAAACAACCAACAAAAATAGAAAAAATATTTGTTCTGTCCATAATAGAAGGAAAACCCCTCTCCCCTTGACTATCCCCACCAGGACGATATAAGTCAGTCTCTCCAGAAATGATGTAGGAGAAACTCTTAAATAGCAGGATAATTTAATTTTTCAACTTGAACAAATTAATACGACATTAATAATGAATATCTAATGGAGGACTCATTAAGGTAATATTCAATTGTTTTTAATGAGTAAAGTTACGTACATGAAAGGTTTTTACAAATCTATGTGTATTGAAAATATTATGACATAGATCGATAGATTAATTATGTGTCATAAAAACATTTATTTTTTTGTTAATGTTAAATGTTAACTAATAATGACATTACAATTTTCCAGACTTGAAAATTGCCATAGTGATGGTCGAAACGTCGTAATAAATAATAATAAAAGGATTAGCGAACCCGAAAGTTCGATGCCGACACCACCAATCGATTATTACACACCTCCCTCCACCGTTCGTCGTAATAAAATAGCTAATAAATAAAATGTTGGCGAATAATGGCCTAGTTTATATAACAAATAAAAAAATATATATTTTTTATAAATTAAGATCCAAGTTACCCGTCTATCTTAATCTCTTTGCCTTCTTTCATGAGATGTTGATTGACTAGTATTTGTTAGCAGTTGTTTATTGGTTTTCTCCACAAGTTTGAAAACTGCTTCCAGTGCACTTGGTTATAATGAGAAGAATTTAATATTTCCTTCTGGGGTGTTAATTAGTACATTAAAATGAGTAGCAATTAGAATACGTTTTAATCACTGAGATATAATGATACTTATAAAATGATTTTCACAGTTCGACTAGTTTGTCTCGGAAAATATGATAACAATGTCATATGAAAATTGAATTATAAAACCCTAGGATATGTTGATCTATATGATTATCTTTGAATATAAATAATAATTTAAATAAAAGTAATATTTAGGTATCAATAAAATAGTACATACCTTAAGCCTAGTCAGCTAGGTTATTTCTTAATAGATTTTAGTTTACACATTTTATCCGTTCATGTGGCTTATTTACTATTGATTTTAATTATTTATTTTAATTAATCAGATTATGGAGGCGGAAGAGGGGCGAAACGATATTCTCAGGGTGTTGTAAGGGTAAATTTTACTGTTGTCAATAAGAAAATATGTATTATTTGTGAACATTCTATCATTTTTTTTTAATTTTATTTATTTATTGAGTATTACAATAATCTGTCACTTGGACATTGGTTATAGTGAGGTAGGATAACAATTCTTAGATCTGTTTTACTTTCTATTACTCTGTTTGTGCTGTTTACTTTTAAAAATCTCGTTTTGAATTTTTTCCTAGTTACTTTTGCTTCCTCACTACCGAAGGTAGGGAAGCATTGTATTCGTGCGAGAGGTTAAAAAAAAATGTGTGCTTAGAATCAAGGATCAAATTTGGTTCGGTGTCTGTCTGTCTGTAGTCAAATCGATGTAACGGGCATATCACCTACTACCATTTATTCGATTTTCATGAAATTTTCAGAGATTGTGGGGGTTGGTGTCTAGATATTCCCTCAATTATTTTTTTAACCTCAAATTATTTTGGAGAGCATAACGATATTCTCGCCCACTCCACATTTTTACTGGCCATCAACCGAATACGAAATCAGGACTGACCTTGAACATACTCAGTCAGTGCCTTACTCACTGAGATACCACGCTCTACGTAAAATAAGCATACAGCCATGTAAAACAACCAGTCTCTTTACTATCCGAATTTAAATAAATTTGCATCGTGCTTAAACTTCAAGTCAGAATAAATCCTCTTCAACAGGACTTTGTAACCCGAACTGCTCCTCGGAACAGACACACAGCTGAGGGGGGGGGGCGGTATTAGCGAGAGATGCGAAGACTTAGCGGCTAATAGGAAGCACGTCCGGGCCGCGAGCGAACCTTTAATGAAACATAATTCAGGTCTGATTAGAAGGCGAGGGGGTGGAGATGGGGCGGTCTGGGCAATAAGTCTTGTAACCCGACCTAGCTCCAGCTCCAAATTGGTCTGGGATCCTCTTCCAGGCTCTTAGTGATCTCGAGTGCGTATCCAAAGAGCAGATGAATAATGCAAGGGTTGCGGGAGCTCAGGGTAGCAGTTGGTGAACCAAGTATCACCTATAGTTTGCAGAACGATTGGATTTTAGAGTATCGTTATTATATTTGGGGTAAAAAAAAAAATTAAATGGAGCTCGCATATCAAGAAACACTAATCCAAAGGCTGCAAATTTTATATATTAACTCCTCACAAGACGTTCGAAATTAAAACTTAACAGAATTGAACTATTATACTTGCCTCACTCCGTTTATATATACACTTCAAAGTTATCCGTGACAGCCAAAAAGATCGACAAACTACTGAATCAAAATCTTCAAAGCTTTAACCAAAACTTCCTGGTAAATAGGCAACATTATATTTATTTATTTGGCAGAAAATAGATGCTTATTCACAATTACTTAACACGATACTACCTTCACCATAAAAGAAACAAAAAACTAAAACTAAACAATAAAAATAAAAGGAAAACAAAATAAAAATATAAAGGTAAATGCTGGGTTAGAGTCTCCAGGTATCACTAGCATTAATATTTTCTTCAAAAGCTGTGCAGATATTTATACAATAACTAGTTGCGTTATAAATATTTTAAATATATATACAGACCCAATATATACACAATTCAATAAAAATAAAATTAACAATCAATTAGTTAAATTTACTCGGTTAACAAAAAAAAAAAATTAAAATAAATAAATAAATGGACAGGCATACATACACAGAGTCAAACGCACATGTCCACTCATACATACACTTATATGCATACCTACTTAAACCCGCATACACGTACACAATATTCATAAAATAATACATAGTTAATAGCATACACATATTTTTTTTCGGTGATATATCTCCTTTAAGCACAAGCGGGATTTAATATTGAACGTTTTATATTAAATCGGATTAAAATATAACATAAAAGTCAATTCTTCATGCCATCGGTTAAGGGACTACATACCCTCGGACAGTGGTGCAGATCTAGCGGGACGAAAGTATAGTAGTCAAGTTATTGAGAATAAAATATTTCCTCTTCATCAAGATTAATCTGTTATACTTAATAAAAAAGAATGATTTGGAAACCATGTTTGCCTAAAACTTATCTTTTTTCTATATTTCATGAAAATTATAAAATAAAAAAAATACACTCATATAGTAAAATATCGCTTGAACTGAAATCATCTATTAATTTTTCATTTTCTGGTATTGTGCAATTACTAATCCTTTACTACTTCAATCTATTATAAATATCTTTTACTATAAATCTATGATTAGTTTTTGTTTTTTCAGATGATAATAAAAACTTCTTTGTTTCTTGGAAATAATAATACGAAATTTTAAATTTTTCATAATTTCGAGGTATGTGAATAAACGTTTTATAGTCAAACTGAAAAAGATTTAAAGTTCTATGTTCGCCAAGATTAAAAAATCTGGTGTGTCCACTCACACGACTTTCCTATCTATTTCAGAAAAGTTTTTATGTCTTCACATATGTCCATAAAGAAACAAAAAATATTGAACTAGATTTATTTTCCTGAAAATTAATCATGGAAAAGATCTGAGTACGATTTATTTGATGAACTAAAGCAATGTAAACCGACTTAAGGTAGATCAGTGTAAAAATTTCAACACTTCTAATATTGCAGATCAAAAACTTTTTGCCATAGCCTAATTTTGTCAAACAATAATTTCTGTTAAAAGTAAAGGAAATGGTGAAGCTAGTGTGATGTAGGCAACAGATTTTCTTAATTTCACTTAGTTATCTTTTTTCCTTTATTCGTCCCTTCCTGACACCAGGATGTGAATCCATAATATTACATTACCAATTGAATAGCAGTAACTTCGTTAATAGTTGTCCGAAATGAACAATTTTTATATAGTTTTGTAGGGAATTTCATTAAATTCCGTCGAAAACCGCATATCGGAAATTTTACCCGATCGCAATACTTTTCTTACCTAGTATAGGTAGGAAAGTAATAAATTAATACGTGTAGAAAATAGAATACGCTGTATCATCGCAATACTGGTTCGATTCTGATGATTTTTTGTTTGTTTTGTTGGTAACTTAATTACCTTTCGAAAGCTTTATTATAAATGTTACCATAGAATATATACTTAGCGAGTTAGGCCCCAAAACATAATCCGTCTGAGATAGGTTCAAAAGAAGTTGGATGAGGGATTTCCTCACTTAACTATAAATATTAAAACCAAGACAGCAAGGGATGCCGCTGAAAACTCCTCTCCATATCCATCTCTTACTATTATTATACTTTCTTAACATAATGTTTACAGATTGTTAGTATATAAGATGTGATTGGAGAAATACATTTAAATAAATTAGGGCATACATAGGTCTGTTAAACCTATGTTCATGTGACATTAGGTAGGTATTTTTATGTATTTAGTTCAAGTCTGCTTTCCAATCATGATTTGTAAAAAATAGTACAGTATTTCCAGTCGTTTGTTTAAATCATTTCTTTCATTAAAATGTTTGAGCCCTGGGAAGTCCTTTTGTCGAACATCAGTTTAAGGTACTGATTAAAAACTCTTTCAGGAAAACAGGTAAGTAAAAAAAGGTAAAATAATTTTTTTAGTCGATAAAAAATAGCGAATTATTATTTTCATTCATTTTGAATGTAATAAATCATTCATTTCCACGATATTCTAGGACCTCCTATCATTGTAAAGTTGTCATGAGTGTGGAGCCTAAAATTGGATTGAAACGTTATTTATTATCATAAAAATAATTAATATTTCTCAGTTAATTGTAATTGAATGCTGAAACTAAATGTTTCCCGTATTCGAACCCTAAATAGATTTTGAAGTAGTGCTGTTGATTATATTATAATCAACGAAAGTAGATCTGGCATTTCTGTTTAATTTTCCTGACCTGTTGGTATTATAAATTAATTGTTCATTTTCAATTGTAAAGATTCGAGTCGAGAACCAAAAGCAAGCTAAACTGGTCCATTGTTTCGGGAAGTGTTCTCTGCAACTGACGTGGCTTTGAAACCTCACACCATTCAATTAGCAATTAGCCAAATAACGAAATCCGTTGTTTAATTAACAACAATAAAATTGCCTCAATAAGAGGTTTACACGGCCCGGTTTCGAATTTCGCCAAAACAAAAAGTCATTGAGGGCGGCGCTGAATGAGGAACTCTTGAAGTGGCTCAGGGAGCAGCATTTAATTACGCATTCATTTATGGTTGCAAATGCACGCCCACTTGTCGCAAATCGTTAGCGCCCCCCCGTAACCAGAAAATGAATTTGATCTCGTTTCTACGAACTCTGATGGAAATTCATGAAACAATAGCAGCTATTTTGGAGAATGCGGTTAAACATAAATCCACAATTCCATGATAATTTCAGAAATTCAAATTAACTTCTCTAATTAACACGAAAAGTCATTCGTATTTTAATGGTAACTAGAGATGTAGTCAATTTTTTTAATATATAGTACTTTTTTGTTTCCTGTAATCAAAAATTTGATCATTCATTTAAATTGAATGATGACGTTCCTCATATGTAGGGTACTTCAACGATCTAGAAACATGTGTTTTACAGAAAAAATGACTGTTCTTCGAAGTTAGTTTGGATTATTAGTATTGCTTTATTCTTTAATTAAAAGAAAAATACTGTTGTAACGAACATTAAACACCTTCCACTTACTAGGTTATTTAAAATATTCATATTCATAATATTTATATTAAATATTCTTAATATTAAAAAATAAAAATAAAATCGGTACCACTACAATCGATGAAGGATTTTGGGTTCAGTACTTTGTTAGGAAGGACGGTTGCTTGGTCAACGATTGCGCAAGGAGGTTATTTGATTGAGATCACGCTCAACCGCTAGATTTTCCCTTATTTTTTTAATTAATTAAGAGTACCCTACTTTATACAGGCTGGGTGTGTCCCAGGATGGTCTTCTGCCTCCAGGGTCGATCGAACAGAATAAATAATTTATCTGCCATCAGCCGGACTCGAACCCGAGACCTTGAGTTTTGGAAGTCAGTGCCCAACCCACTAACTTACCCCGCTCCTTAATTAAATTAAATTAAAACTATTATCGTGAATACAGTTGTTAGATGTTATTACCTACCAGGTGAATCGCTTATTTACAAAGTGCACCCTAATAGGTTTTTATGGATATTGACATAAGTATCGATTCCCACGCAAAAAATTAAAAAAAGTGGTTTGAAAATAACTTTATTTCCGAAACTGGCCTTTCTTTCAAAGAATATAATGAAACTTGAATTAAGTACTATTTTTAAAAAGGTAGTTAACCGTTCCATTCTTGAGAAAATTAAAAATAAATTTATTTTATTGTGCTATTATTGTAAACCAAAAATTAATTTTTTATTGAAAATGTTTAACTACTTTATCTCCTCCCCCTCCCTAGAATCATACACCATTTTCCAACCCCAATCAACCTTATTTTTGATCGAAAACGGCTATTGAAGTTACTATTTTTCCATTAGGACCCCATTTCAGTTTCTGTTTTTAAACTTGTAATTGGAATAATCAGTTATTTTCGAAAATATGTTCTGCAAATAAAGTATTTTTTAATTTTGTTCTCAAAAATATTGATTTTCATTTTACGATTGGAATATAAAATATAGTTTTTAATAGTTTTTTGAGTTTCCTGGAAAATTAATCATTAGGGTTCACTTTAGAAAAAAATTGGGGTCTCAAAAAAGATAAATCTGAAACAAAAAATATGGGATCTCTTGAATTTTTGTATACATTATTGGGAATTCCTTATACGGATTGCAAACTGTGTATACATATATAGATATATATGTGTTGAGACGGTAATTTAGCTTTTTTTTTTCTTCTTTATTTTTTTCCTAGTTTATAATTTATATACGTTATCTCTAAATATGATGTGAATGACTTTTATTCTCAAGATTATTGTAACTATATTATGTGAAACGTATAACATTACTAAATAAATCAAGTTAATTTTTTTTTCTGATTTAACACAAACATTATTTAATCTTATAGCATTGTTGAAAATTTCATATTAATGTTCATGATAATTTTACTAAGTTCTTAGATATAAACTTAATATTTTTGGGATCAATAAGAATTATTTTAACTTTGAATAAAAATCATATTATATTATAATAAAGTATTATGTGTGACCTATATTCTCCAAATGCTATTGGGAGATGCCACGTGGAAGTCCTTGCTTCAACGATAAGTGAATATTCTTTTTCCGTTTTTAGAAAGATATTGTTTCTGTCCTCAAAGAGATTTATTTAAAACCGGACCTTTGCTCTTAGCATTTCACTTTTAATGGTCCAATGGTCTACTGAGAAATACATCCAAGGTATTGTTATATAGACTATTACCAAACCCTCAGACCAAAAACAACTGAATACATCTATTTTCAATGTCATCAAAAGCTTTTTTTATCAATCATCTTTTCAAGATAAAATAATTGTATGAACGAATTTTATTGCTGAAAGATTATAAATGATTTTTATATCGCGTCTGCTCAGAATTTTATTAATTTCATTTTAGTAAACTTTACAATGAAAAATAACAGTTTAATAACTAATAGGCTTACAATCCATAATCAAACGGCGATATAATAAATAGGGTTTTTGTTATTTTAATGATATTTATAATTTGTAAACTATAAGATTTAAGCATTAGTTCGGTTTAAAATGCAAATAATTTCTATTCAAAGTTGAGAGGTAAGTGGAAGTTGTGTGTTGAACGCATCAGATTTTTTTACTTAACAATTACTTAAATCACATATAACTGAACTGATTTTACAAAAAAAAAATGTTTTAACTCGTGATAATCTAGTGCCAAAACTGAATTAAAATATAAATAAAAATTCGACATTGTCATTCATTGCTTTTGGATTTCTACATATATATTATATTATCTATTTTATCTAAATAAAAGTATTTCGTAGTATAAAAGATCCATAAATGAAATACAGAATAGCGTGAAGTTATAATAGGCCGATTTAATATTAGCTGTTGAGGTTTAGTGTCTTTATTTGATATTAAAAAAGTGAAAGTGAAATGCAGCGTTGCCATTTAGGGTATTGGCAATACTGCCATCTAATCCCTGGGTTTTTATTACCCTTCTTACAACTAACATCTCTTTAACTTGAATATTTAGATATCTATTTCTTTTTCGATTTTATTTTTATAAAATATAATTAAGAATTAATAACATAGAATCAGACTAAAAAAGAAACAAAAAAAAATAAAATAAATAAAAGTTATTTAAAATTATCAGAAATAAATTATTACATCCAAATGATCATTTATGTACAAAACAGTTTTTGGGATAAAGGCCTAACAAAAAATAAATATTTAAGAAATAAATAAATAAAAAAAAAATAATCTGATCATGTTTTAATAGCACAAAAATAAAAAAAAAAGCGATTAGGGGAATGGTCTGACAATATATCTATATATCTGACAATACTATTTTGCACTTATTAACAGCGTTGTTTAAATATAAAATTGAAAACAAAAACTGAATTCCAAATGAATCACAATGTTAAAAAAAAAAAAAAATTGTATTCATCTTTATTCCAAGTTCTAAGCTAAAGAAAAAACTCTATAATGTAATTTTATTAATTATATTAGATGGCGACATTATAAGGAAGGCCGGAAATAATAATTTTGAAACATTAGATTGTAATTTTAAGATTTTTTTTTTAAATATAGGGACTCTACCTCGAAACGTAAATATCAATCTGTTTGGTGTGGAAGATCTTATTTTGCCTCTTACAAAGTAAAAAAAAAAGTAGCGGATTTTCACAGGGAGTAAAGTATTGACTTCCTATGCTGAAGGCACTGAGTTCGAATCCAGTTGATGGCAGGTGTTTATTTATTCTGTAACAACAACCACGGAATAACCCTAGTTTCAAGAGACACTCCTGCAACAAACCCAGCCTCTTTAAAGTGGACACTTTTAATTAAATTATGAATTCAGAATTAACTAATGTGCTGCTTGAGTGACATTGCTCCAGTTAAATTACCTTTATTTATTTTTTTAAATTTTAAATAATTAAACATTTCACATTGAAAAGTGATATAAAATGCGTTTCAAAAACTTCTTGTAATAGCCTAATTTTCCCAGATAAGAATTGTTTTTCGAAGTAGAGCTGTAAATGAAAGTTTTGTGATGCGGACACCAGATCTTTATTTTATCATTCGTAATGGTTCATTTTTGAAAAAAATAAACCAAAATTAAGCTAATAATTTTTTTAACTTCTAAATTTGGATAATTGTTAGGTGTATTATGAGAAATATTATATATCACAAACCTTTGTTATTATTATATAATACCAGAAGGCTATATTTCAAAATTATATCGTCCCATATCGTTTAAATAAATGCATGCACATTATTTTATTTGTCTCGTTTTTATTATAATAAAGTTAAAAAGGGTATAGAATTTTCCTAATATATATATCGATTTCAATAATTAAATAATTAAATTTGTTTGCTTAAAATGCTCAGTAGGAAATAAGATGAAATACTGGGTTCCTTGGTGAATATAAAAAAGAGCTGTCTGTATATTTTATTATTATTTTTTGCTTTTACTGTGAATAGATTTCAAGATTGTTATATACCGAACGCTATGTTATTTTTAAGGTGAAAACTTCTTTAGACGCGTTTTGCACTTTTTTGGGGTAGAGTGAATTAGATTGAGCCGTCAGATCTGCGATGTGTAACGTTCAGGTAAACTCGGCTATTTGAAGTATTTTTGCATATGAATTAAAATACCTAAAAATCGGACCTGCATACTGTAAGCGAGGAAATGGTTCATATTTTCATCCTCATTTATATTTCATATTATTAATTTCGCCTTGTTGATCTTTTCTTACGATCCAAGCAGAAAGCAATTGTGCATTTACTAGTTTTTAGTACCTAATTAAATAGACAAAGTATGCCCCTCTCCAGATTGAAAACGCCCCAATTCCAAGAGTAGTCGTAAATAAAATAGTTGTAGGTTACGCTGAGATGAAACTATTTACGAAATTAGTAATTCGATAAAATGGGGTCTTTACAACGGACTATATTTTGTGTTTATCTATTACCTAATATTAATTTTCAATAAAATACTTATTCTTTTATGGCATATGATTTCTAAATAAAAACTGTTATTTTACTAAATGTAACTGTTACAAAAAGTGACTGGCGATACTTAAGTAAAAAATACCCCTGTTATATTCTGATACAGTGAAATTGAGCAGATATATTTGGAATAAGAGTAACCGGTTACATTCTGATGGTGCGGTTAAGAGGCGAGTTGAGTTTATTCATGGGCCTCGGAGGAATAATGCTGATACTCTTCCCCAATTATCCAGAGTGCTCCAGCTTCCTCCAGGCCTCTCCAGGCTGGATAGTCGGGAAAATGGACTTGTCCCCCGGGTCGACTTATGTATGCTCTATATCTGCGGTAAAAATTAAACGTCACCGCGCTTAATAGATTGTGCCATACATTAACAAAGGGCCTTCAACAATATTTTATAATACAAAGAGGAATATCTCAGAGTTCCTTGTTACATTTCACTATCAACATGCCATATAAAAAATTGAAGACTTCTTGAAGAATTATTTAAACATCATTAATTGTAAATATCAAATATTAACGGCACCTAATTTTTATTAAGAAAATCTTCAATCTTCAATATTAAAAAAATAAATAAATATAAAATTTATCAAGAAGAACGAAGTCACAATTAATTAGTCTGATTTTAACCAATTGTTTGAACATTCTACCAAGAAACATATTTGGCGGTCGTTTCAAAGAATTAGGAAATTTTAAGTATTTTGAATTCGTTTATTTATTTGTAATTATTCTTATTTTCGGTTTATATTTTTCTGTTAGACAATATCCTAATGATTAAGAAGTGCAATATTCCTGGAAATGTGTTTTTTTTAATATATAATTTGAAAAACTATTTAAAAATGAACTGATTCTTCAAAGTTCTTTTTTCGTTAGTCCATATCTTTGTTAATTCAATTAAATTTTTCAGACATCATTTTGCAAATATTTTCTCTTACAGGTGCGAAATATAAGCACATCTCCTAGAAAAGTCAGCAAAAAAAAAAAGTTATTAAGAAAAGGGAACTCTATTGCGATAAAATTCAAAAAGTATACAATTTATGGTTATAAAGATGACAGTTAGAAAGTATTCAAATTCGCTAAAAAATAAGAAAATAAACCTAATTTGGTTCTTTTTTAACAAAGATGCAGCCAATTATAATTTTTATTATGTATATTATAATTTTTAATGAAAATTAATTCTTCCCAGTCATAATCCAAGGCATTTAATTATTTTGATATTACATTGCCTTTTTTCACTGACTAACATACTGTGCGAATTATTTGAAGTGGCTTACTCCATTTTTTTATCCAGCGAAAAAATGAAATAACTCTAACCATACAATATTATAGGAAAGTTAAAATAATTAGAATTATTACTATCTAGAAACATGGGTAAGTGATTTATTGAGTTGTAGGAATTATATAATAATAACTCATTACATCATTTTTGTTATCTTATAAGTTCTTAAATTTCTTTATTTGGTAACCTGAATTAGTTTAATGACAACTGATATTTTATTTATTTTTCCCTTCAATCAATTAATATTTATAGTTAGTATCTTTTTTTTTAGCCCTTTTTTAAAAAAACGAAAAGTAAGATAGATATATACCTTGGATTCAACAGCAACTTTTTCATTGAAATCAACTAACCACAATTTTCACAAAAACGGCTCCCACGATTTTAATTAAACTCGGTGTATCATTGTATAATTAATTAGTATTTAATATCATTGAGATATTATTCTCATTCATGTAACTTCACAGGGCTTAAATGCTTAAATGTTTAATATGTATTTCTCTAAAGTATCTTTAATTTGGTTTGTTTTAAACAATTAACTATCTCTCATTATTAAAATTGAGGAAAAATGCTAAATATAACTTTTGCATATGTTTATAACATTTAATACATTTACTGTGGGTTAATATTTCTAGATCTGATATTATTTTTAAATAATTAGATTGTCATGTAACCTTTTAGAAAATGAAATTAGTGATGAATTTTTCCTTTGTGAAATTCATACATCAATGATTTAAAATTAATTTGACAACTTTTGATCTATCTATGGCAGGCAATGAAAATCTTAATTTAATGTTAGTAAACGTTTTTATTATCTGCCGTTGATATAATTAACATGGTTTTTGTTTTTTTAGTTGTCTTAATGAGTTGTTAGTTTTAAGTTTTAAGCAATAGCTCCGTTAAAAATGCACTTCGAACATTTTATAATTGCTCAACATTGCCAGAAAATAATTTATGTTTCTAGTAGAGAGCTAACTGAAAGTTGGGGGTTGTGCGCACCAGGTTTTTATTTATTTGTTTGGATACATCTTTCTAATTTAACCCGCTTTTTGGCGCAATCAAACTGATTGCCGTACACTCAACATCATATACATGATGCATATTGCACTTACATTAATTAGAATACATTAATTAATAGCCGATACGTAATCAGTATTCGCTGAAGACCGCCATTGAAATCCCGAGGCCGAACCGCAGCTGATGATTGGCCCAATGGAGAGCCAGGAACTCGGGCAGGTAACTGCAGCTAACTCCCAAATTGGAGGCCCCCCCACTTCGGGGAGTTGCTAATGTCATTCATGGGCCCCCCTTCACAGCTTGACCTCAGTATAATTGTCGGGCCCCCCAACTCCAGTTCACTGAATTAATATATTGCTCTATCTGTTTTGTCGTCATTAGGCAAACTATTCAATTGGCCAAATTAACCTAAATTATACCAAAAGAAAATTTTAAATAATTTAATTTTAAGCCTCGATGGAAACTAAATTCATATTACAGTATATCTAGTAGGCAATGAAATGACTATATTTTCTTTTCATTGGTCGATTGTAATACTTCATTAGAAATTAAATCATTAATTGTAAACATTACAATTAATTACAAAATTAGGCTGATTTCAATACACATATATATGTTTACAAGTTACTATAATTAATCCAAAATAAATGTTGGATTATTTACATTGCTATACATTTTGAGTTATGGGAAAATAAAATCTCCTTTTCTTCATGACGTCTTTTCCTCCCTGAGCTTACGAAAACCTTCAAAATAATTCGTAGGTCTTTGGATTTTATAGAAGAACTAACAAAGATATGTCGTAGGGTAAGCGGATTAGTGACCGACACAACTAAAAAAAAAAAATATTACAAACTTCTCAGCTGGCTATTTAGAATCTATAGGGTCATTTTTTTTTATTTAACACTTTAAAATTGAAGAATATATTCAGTTAGACAGGTATAATCTCCATTAAAAAAAAAAAAAAACTTTTTGCACTAGTGATGGACATCCCGAAATTCAATTGTTCTAGTAATGAACAGGGGCACGGTACCAGTAATGGACATATTTCAGACAAATTCTAAACTCTTTATTGACCTACAAACATAAGGTAAAATAAATGTACAACTTACTCTTAGAAAAACTGTTAACAGGAAGGTATCAAACAAACTGATCTCAAGAGCATTCTTATACAAACAAGAATGATAGGCCTTTTGAAATTTTGTTTTGAGTAATTTGTTCAAACAGTTGTCAATAGAGGGCATTGCTATTCAATCTAGAAAAAACTGGAACCTTTAAATCAATAAGGAAGCTTATCATTTACTTTTAAAGCCCAGCCTGGTCCATGAGTTGTACGTTCACCCTACCTTTCTAAAAAAAAACTCCTTTGAGGAATATTATCTGAGATTTAGTTGATGCCGGTAAAGCATTACTGAAGTTGTATTTATTAAATTAAAGGTGCTTCAACTTAATATTGAAGGTTTTAATTTGAACTGACCGACATAATTTGAAAAGTAATTCTTTAACGCATGATCTAATACATTTCTTCTCAAAAACATCCTTCAAAGAATCGTTTATCTTAAGTCCTATCGAGTTTCGGATTTCCTGTCTCATTCGAAAAATCTCATCAATAACTTCCTTTAATTCTCTATTCCTCAACCGTCAACATATATGTATAATTTTTTGTTGTATTTTTCTTCCTCTTCTCACATGTTCATATTATTTTAAAAAAGAAGAAAAAAGTGAGCATTTTATTGACATTTCATTAGAATTATTTTTATCGGTTATAGGTATATAAATCTAAACATATTGATATATTTTGATTCGTTCAATATTTAATTTTATATGTATATATATATATATATATATATATATATTATATATATATATATATATATATATATATATATATTAATTTATTTTCCTATACTAATAATTTTATGACTTTTTCATTTAATAATCATGTAATAATAACCTGTATCAAGAAAAAAGTCTCTGAAATTTCGATGCTTTTATTATTCGATGGCTATCAGACGTCCTACAACAACAGTTGACTTTTATTATTCAATTCAAAAAAAGGGTTCATTATCACAAACAAGATGTATTTCATAATAAAATATAGAGTACATGTGACAGTAAATGCAGGGGAGCCCACCCCCTTCCCCAATGTTGATGGAGCAAGAACCTACTCCCTAGCTCTCCCAAGATATTTTATTGCTCACCTTTTTATAAAAACAGAGCAAGGGAAAGTACAATTATAAAAATCGTAGATGATACACTATTACAGTGGTTGCAGTCTGTTCCATGTTTTTTTCTTGCCCCTTATTCTGAAAATTTTCATTTAGAAAATTCATAACCTCTTTGAAATATGTCCCCATCAAAAATTTAAAAAAACAATCAAAATATGCTCCCTTAAAAAGTTTGATGAACTTCCGCCATAAAACCCTCTTCTGGACATCCCTGAGTAAATAATAGTAACTGTAAATAGTGTATATAAGTATGTCTATATAAAAATGTTTATTCCAGATTATTTAACTAGTAAGTATTCATATTTTTTGTAAATATGGAATGCATTTTTTTCACCAATATCACTAACCTTATAGTCAGTCCGTGGTACAGACCCCTTTTTATCAAATTATTAACAACTTCGTAAATAGCTTCATCTAATCGTAACCTACAAATATTTTATTAATGAAATTCTCGGAATTTAATAAGGTAATAAAAACTTGTTAATACCCATTTGCTTCCCACTTGAATCGTAAGATAACTTGAGCACAACGTCGGGAAAAAAGGTGGCCTTCAAAAATATTAAGCCCTTTGATGTGACATACACACCCAAATTGTCAAAATAACTGATAAATAATAACTAATTGTCAAAATATGCCAAATTGGTGATCAAATTGTCTAACGATTCAAGTGGAAAGCAAATGGGTATTTACGAGTTTTTAGTACCTAATTAAATAGACAATGTTTGCCGACTTCCAGATTGAAAACGCTCCAATTTGAATAATTTTCATTAATAAAATATTTGTAGGTTACGATGAGATGAAGCCGTTAATGAAGTTTCTGGCGGATGGTAATAATTTCATAAAAAGGAGTCTGAAACACCATATTTACAAACAATATCAATACTTAATAGTTAAATAACCTGAAATAAACATTTTTAATATAGGCATACTTATATTATGTAAAAAAAATATTTGAAGGTTAAGATGAGATGAAGCTGTTAACGAAGTTTCTGGCGGATATTAATAATTTTATTAAAAGTGGTCTGTACTACGGACTATTAATAGGCATGTCAAATAATATTACTTTCAATAAAAATAAAAGCAGGTTTTTCTCTCCTTCTGTTGGCGCCGACCTAAAATATATTCCAAGATATTATTTCTATTTTACATCGAGTCCTATCATATCATGGAGAGCAATCTAGAAATGTACTTTATCAAACTGAATCACTTTAAATGAAACGGCGAGAGCGTTCAGAAAGGCGAGAGGAAAAAAGATGTTTGACACCTGTAAGGTGTCACCGCCCTCCCCCTTCTTCTCCCCCTCCCCCCTGGTCAAAGAGAAGAGAAGAAAAAATATGTCGGCGGCTTGTTCTTTTTTCACAACTCTCCGAAGATTGGAGGCCGCTGCTCCGAAAAAACGTACAAAAAACTCTTCGACGGTTGGACGAGCAGTGCACACTATTTGACACCCCCTGTCGTCGTGCGATGTCTCGGATTTTAATATTTAATCGCTTGTTGACGTGACAGGCGATCGATTTATTTTCTTTTTATAATATACAATCGACATTTTCAGCGATAGTAAATTTTAATCTATTGTAGGATTAAATGTTAAAAACCTTCTACATAAAAGTCGAGCGCCGGGACTTAAGATGCGATTTAAGAAAGTTCAAAGAACTCTGTACATTTTCATAAGGAAAATGTCTAGCGAGATCCGAAATTAGATTTTTATTTACATCAAAAGATGCTGTGCAATATAAGAAATATATTTCAATAATATTTATATGAAATGTGATACAGGACACGATATTGGTAATATCATAGGTCAGATCATTCTATCTGAATTACAGTTCGCGAAGTGGTCATAATCATTATTTGAGGAAAAAATATATGAATTAGCATGTTTCCAACTTTTTTTCTCTACTTATATATGTATTATACATATAAAAAGAGAACGGTGCAGTACAATATATGTACGCTCAACAATCAGTCCGAAATTAATATAATTTTCAATTATAAAACTTAATATTTTGTTTTTGGTTTATTAAATACTGAAGATTTTAGTTTAAAAAAATGAAGAAAACAAATACAGCAGTCTATATTAAGTAACGAAAAGGTTAAACGCGTGGTTCACAATCACTTCGGTCACACTTGTTCAAGTGTGATAGAAGTGATTTTGTGCGGTCTCCTCTAAATAATTACCAACGAAAACAATCTATTATTTATAAAATGGCATATTAAAAAAAAAAAGTTAAGGACAAAAATTAAAAATGGTAACTAAATTTTATTCAGTTAAAAATTCAGAGCCTGTAAAATATCTATAATGACTATATCCTAAGAATATCAGTCTTGATTATTATTTATTTATAAGAAACTTCATTTATGATAATCTGAATTCATATATTTTCTGTATAGCTATAATAATTTCAAAGCTATTTATCAAATAACAGTAGATAATGAACTAAACTTAATTAAATTAAATATTAAGAAACGGTATGTTATAATAAAGTTTATTCTGTAAGAAAAGATGTGAAAAAAGATTTATCTAATCAATTAAAAAAAAATAAATATCATGTATTAAGTCTTAAAAATTCATAACTTACAGCAGAAAGATCCAATATGGCCATATTCTTTCTTGAAGTCCACTGTTATCAGCTTTTTTTTTTTCAAAACAAGTGGATTTCGAGACGGAATTAAATAAAATATTAACTGAGCAAAAAATAAATTTAAATAAATCAACATTATCACACACTTAAGGCACTATTCACTTATTTAAAATAAACTTTTAATAACAATACACAAACCGAACAGCACAGAGTCAAATTAAATCCGAACTATTGAAGATGAGACGCCGCTAACTATATCATGATGTAAGCCGGCTCCTGATTGGCTGAGGCAGTTTACCGCCAACGCCCACCTTATAACACTCTATAGAAAATAAACCAAAATATTCAAACTAAAAGATTATTCATAACGGCGCAGTCTCTTTTTTATTGTTCACAGATATTTTATTTTATTTATATAATTTTTTTTTTTTATTACTTAGGATAAATATCGGATTATTAAAGAATTTTTTTTTTAAAATGTCTGTATCCTTTTGATGAAAAAGATTAAAAATCTGAAAACTTATTGAATATTTTAATCATTATTGTTTAGAGGTATTTATACAGTTTGCTTTAATATTATTGCATTATTTTTTCAATATAATATGCTCAATTTGTTAAGGAATATAAAGTATTGTTAAATTAAGGTACAACGTGACAAAATAATATAATATTAGTTACATATCATTGAAACAGTTGGTTTTGATACTACAATTTCATAAAAAGTTGTAATAACATATTCAATTTATTGGGGCAAATAAGTAAAATTAGATTAAATAGCTATTAAATGACTAAATGATATAACATTAGTTAACTGGTGAATTCACGGAGGGGAGGGGAGCTTTCTGACTGAAGCCCCGAAATTAGAAAAAAATATTTTTTTTTCATCGGTCTGTATTTGTTTCTGTGAATGTTCTGAACAACAGGTTTCACGACAACCCGAAAAATAATTTGATAAAATAATGATGGTGCCCGAGAGGTCTTTTAACTGAAACCCAGGCTCGAAAAATCCCCATATAGCCTAATAGATGAGAAAAGAAAGGACAAAAAAAAAAAAAAAAAATGATCTGAACTAATTAAATTAACAATCACAATATATACTTTTTATATTTATAAAGTACATAGAGATATTAAATATAACCACCGTGTCAAGAAAAAATAAAAAACTATCTCTAAAAACTACCATTTTAATTTATTTTATTATAATTTTGTTTTTTATAGATCTTCAAGAGATATTTTAACTTGCTTTTTTATATTTTATTTTTATTACTTTTAGAGTATTCACCGTTATAATTATTAAAAAATATAACAGAAAATTAAATTTTGGATCTGCTACTCCAAAAGTTAAATATCTTTCACGGCATAAGGTTTTATTTAAAATTACGATACTCGTTATAGTATTCAATAGAAATAAATTTGATTTTTTAATATTTTGTATAAGTTGTCAACTATACGCTTTTAATATGTACATAATTAATTTTAATAGAATAAAAGAAATGAAATATAAAGATGAATTTAATTAAGCCAGATGAAACTTAAAACATCCCATTCTTGGGAGAAAATATTAATTTTTAAATTCATTAAAAAAAATATTTTTATTAAGTATTTTTCAAATATTGATAAAGTTATACATTATGATCTTCGAATTTTTTTAAATTGTTACTTAAAACTCTAAATATGGTTATAGAATCAAGAATGCATCATTTTTTTTCTAACAGCGATAAAATATATTTGGAAATAATTTTTTTCACAATAGAAAACGATGACACTGAAATACACTACATATATCTTACACACACATAATATTAATAACTAACACACAAAATATCTGAATAATCACACATTTAGAACCAACCGAACCGAACCGTGGTCAGTAGAAGACTGAATATTTTTGATATTAAGGAAGCATTTAGGCAGCCATATTGCAAACTGCAAACAAAGTTATAGGTAATTAGATTGGCAGCCAGCGAGACATGGAGGACATTTCATTATAAACCGGTGTTATCCATATCCGGCATTATCGTCGCCTCTATTGGAATTATTAGTTCCTTATGTCGAATTAAAAATGATTTCATTTTGTCAATATAACAGCCCTTCCTCTGTTACCATTATTAATTTCCTATGACAGCTTTATAAATAATAGACATTTTGATTTTAAATAAATTTACATAAATGAATATCTTGATTCGACAATAGGCAAGTCCTTAAACTCAGCGCTGACCTCAGTGATGAAAATCAGCGAGTTCCTTTAACAATCGATTAAATCACCAATGGTTCAGCGCTTCCATTGGTTTTTGGGTTTTAATGGATCCGCTGGATTCATTATAACCTCACTTATAATAATGAATTAACTTTACACATTTATATTCAATTTACTTGATATATAGGTATATTTATTTCTGTTTAGAAATTCAACAAATATGTAGGTAGGTAGGTCTACGAAAGAACTCCAGTCCTTGATATAAATAATAATAAAAACTTAGCGAACCGGAAGGTTCGATGCCGACACCCCCAATACATACATACATACTCACCTCCACCGCACAGTGGGACGAATGATTAATCAAGATGGAAAAAATTAATGGTGATATATATAAATATAGTCATTATCCTAATATTAACATTTCCATTAAAATAATTGAAGCAATCAATAGGGTATTTTTATTTTAAATGTAAATGTTAGGACTAAAAACTTTTAGCTTGTCTCTTATGAATACAGATCAATTCCTATAATAGAGATGTGGGTGTAGAAAACAATTTATAACCAATGTCTCCGGAAAATATTAGAAAAATCTATATTCTTCGAATTAATTTTTTTTAATAAATAAAATGTGTTTAGGCAAATTGGGTTTATTATATCTCAGATCATGAAAAAACAATAAATAAAAACTCGACAGGATAAAAAATATCAACATTTTTATTTAAACAACTTGGGCACAATCTCAAATTTTTGCCTAATAAACTTAGTTAATACGGGTTTAAATATTTTCAAACGAAGAAGATGTAAAAGTGGGGGCTGTTGTTCAGCTCGCAGATAAAAAAAAATAATCGCGAATAATTTATGATTTTTTAAAAACAGAATTTAGCTTTGTTTACTCGCTCAAAATTCTTCTGTAAATAGTTATAACAATGATAAACCCTATGTTCATTTAAAGTAAATTTTATCTTCTTTACAATGAAGCAATTATTAATTACCTAAAATAAATATTTCTTTAGTTATATCTTTTAACAAAAACCACGACTCACTTAAAAAACGACAAAACATGGATTTGATACTTTTTTATTTCACTTCTATAGAAATTTCCCTTTATTTACCTGATACCCTGTATCTGCAATTTTCATAAATGCTTTCGTTGGTATTATTTAATATTTAATTGTATATATTACAGACATATAAAAATTAAAATTTGTATATATACAGGTACTTAAACAAATAAAAATACCCTAAATGAAATATAAATAAATATAGACTTTCTTTGTCAATGGCACTCTTGCCAGACTAAAAATTTATTATAATTAAATAAATAATTGAAATATACATTTATAGAAGGAAATATCTAGTCTCAAACATAATGAATATAATACATTAGAGGACTATGAAAAATATATAGTAATTAATTGTTTTATATTTATACAAATTAGGCTAATTATCACCAAACATTTTATTGATACGCTATTTAATTCGACGTTTCGACCATACTAAGGGTCATTTTCATGTCTTGATGAGTCCTCCGTTATATATTCATCATTAATGTCGCAAATAATATGTTCAGTGAACATTAAATTGTCATGGTCTATAGGGGTTTCACCTACGCCGTTTCTGGCGGGACTGATTTATATAAATATAACATCTCAAGACACCAAAATTAAGATAAAAGAACAGAAGTAATTAATTGTTTTAAATAATGTATCATACCGTCTATAATTTTTTACTTTCACCTCTCTTTGTCTGAAAATACATATTCTCTAAAAGAGAGGTGGTATGTGAAAGTTGAGTGATGCGAGCACTATGTCACATTTTATTCATTTTCCATATAATTCAGGAAGCTTTTAAACACTCATAGGTTTAATGGACCAAAAAACTGAGTAATTGTTTTCTTAAATATGAATTAAAAGGCCTAAAACGTAGGTGCTTACAAATTAAACACGCTAACTTAATGGAAATTTATTCTTCAACTCGATTTAAATAAAAATATTTATGAACTGAATTGCCGTTGTGAAATTGTTTAAAAACTGTTCTGTCGTACTTTTGAGAGAGAAAATCATACTGCTCAAAATATCCCAATTATTGTTTACTGAGAAATTAAACAAACGATAATTGCCTTCAGTAACTTTAGCCACGATGACAGCTCTAATTGGCTTAATACTAGCTAACACTGTTGGACCTGAACTTAACTGAAGTGAAAATTGTGAGATATATGCTTACCAGATTTTCACTTATCCATGGACAACGATTCGGATCCTTAAACCACATTCAGGAAAAAATTTTCTTTCCAATTATATTTTTCTGACTTTAATTTTTCAAAATATACTCTTTGTCTTCTAGTAATCACAATATATTGATTTATATCATATAGTTTTCCGTAAAATGTACTGTATATTAAAATGAAGTCCTATTAAATATTGAATATTGAAATGAAGTCCTATTGTATATTGAAATGAACCTATATCACTGCAAATATTATTGCCATACAAGATTTTATTGATAACAGAATAAACATTGAGGATTTTACAGTGGATAGAACATAAAATTTAAAAATACGTGCTCAAGAGCAGTTGATTAAAAATATTGAATACTTACATAAAGTTAAGTAACAAGAGCACTCACTACTGCTTACCTGAAAAAAAAGAACCATGAAGACAAAATTTCTCTAAAACTGTTTATATAATAAAAAAAGAACAGTATTAATAATAATTTAAGAAATATAATAAAGTCATTATTCAGCCGTTGGTTTTCAACATGTCGACTTTTTAAGTAACAATTCAAAGAGATACCTACCTGTAATGATTGGTTTATTCTATACCCAGTTTCTTCGCGTTTAACTTATCGAATATTAATTTAAACGAAAAAGAATAGGCAGGTTTATATCATGGATACTAGAATCTACAAAGAGTGCCGGTAATAGACATTTTAAGAGAATTTTACAACATTAATCTGAGTCTCAACTTAAGTTCTGTCGATGGATCTTTGCGAATGGGTTTGATTGATATCACATTTAGTCTTTTGCAAAATTCGTTTTTTCTAGACAGTCAAATAGTTTATTATTCATGAAAAAGCTTAAGAAATTCTGAAAGCTTATTTTTTACCAGTAATAGACACTGAGGTTTTGGGGTCGACATATTTTTTATATAATTAAAAAAAACAAAATAAATTCTCCACAGTTTTAATAAAGGAAACAGCAAACAACAGATGAATAAATCAAAAATTGGAACCTATATCCTAAAAAAAAGTTATAAGGCAAGCTCCCTGAAACAAACAACCAGCCTTGTTGCATTGAAAAATCAAGCTATAATGATTGATTGGTTATTAAGGCATGATATTATCGCTTCAGGTTAAGGCATCACCTTCCTAAATGTTCTATCTTCAAATCTAACCGCATTTGCGATTTATTTTGGACATATCAAGCTTATTACAAGTTAATGAGTTGAAAACTGTCTATTATTGGTCATTTACCTTAGAAATCTTTACTTTCACGTACCCATGTATGTAATATGTAGTAAAGAAATGTGTAGCGATCATGATTAAAATCGGATTTATGTTATCAACGTAAACACACGTTCTGTGGTACATTAAGTCGAAATAATCAAGTTTCCCAAAGATGTATATGTGTAAGTGAACACCATAGTCAAACAATGAAAGGACACATCATACTGAAATTATGCATTTAAGTTAGATATATTATTGGGATGTCAAAGTTTTTACGAAATGGCACTTGACACATGTTTACGATTTTCTCAAAAACGTTTTTTTTTTATCAAACCCGTTACATAGATGTAAACTTGAATTAGATCTTATCCTTATTTAAATAGTTGGTCAGGACTTAAATGACGTGATTTCAAAAGTTCTTTGAGTAAAGCACCTTTAATTTTGAAATATAGAATTATTAACGATCTCGAATTGTTAGTAGTAATATGAAATGGATAAATATTCGTTTAAAAATAATTTACGGAAATTAGAGTAGGTATACCAATGAAAAGCTAAATTTTTAAATTGAATTTATATGGAATTTGAAATTAAAATGAATATATTTAAGTTACAACGTGATAGAAGGTGATGAAAATTTAAAGAATATTAATTGTATTTCCTAATGCTTACTTTATTAAATTCAATGTGAAATAAATGATATGATCGAAAATAAATATTAATCTTTTAAGCTTGATAAATTAAAAATATAGACTGAAAAGAATTAGCGACATTTATATTAATTATTTTAAGTTTATATTTATAATTAAAATTAAAATCTTGAGTTTATTATATTAAAAAAAATATAATTTCTACTGAAAGTAAGTAATTAAAAGATTGTCATTTATCGGGGCAGATTTTTAAAATGACAGCTAAAAGTTAACTATAAAACTGATTATTAAATTTTAAATAAATATCGCACATATTTATATACGTAAATAAGTGGTGTAACACTTCGAGAAATATATGCCCTCCCCTCCAGAAGAAATATTTGAAAAGCTTCTTGTAGAACTATTTCACCCAGATTACAAGCCCACTTTTGCTCACCCCATCACTCCCTCCCTCCCCCCAACAATTTGAATATTCATTCTTTCAACGTGTTCCTTGTTTAACATTCACTAGCGTCCGATTCAAACAGCTCTTAGCTTAAGTCAGAGTGATTTCTTCTCCAATTCTCCACGAAGAATAGATTCTTCTCAAGTCCAACAAGTAGTTGCCAATAATTTAAATTGCGCTCTACTGAAATAAGGAAACAATTAGCTAAATACTAGAAAAAAAGGGTATTTATCTGGAAAAAAAAACAGATATTCTTCTATATATAATCATTTCCAGACGAACAAGTCAACATTGTCACAAAGCATAGGCTATGTGATTAGAAAATTAAAAGAGGAATATGGACAAAGTGGTCTGGTTATTAATGAGGATAAAACAGAATTTATGTCATCCATTATGAAAGGTTCATGTTTCGTCTATTTATATAATTCGAAATTTATGTAATGGTCGAAAAGTGAAGGAGGGAGAGAAATTGAAAATGGTTCAGCAATTCAATTCCTTGGCTTGGATTGCAGAAAGTAAGAAGATTATATTATATCCATGTTCAGCTCAATATTATCGAGTGGGAATATCTTTCTTGAAACCAAACGATACATAAAAGTATAGTATAATACTAAAATACATATAAAGGTATAGAATTAAGAATATGTTTTAAATTACAACCGAATAAGTATTTAAAACAGGCTGACCTGAAAGTAATTAATTAGAGTTAGGTATATTTTAAAATATTTGGTCTATTTAAGTTTATTCAGAGTCAAAAAACGAGGGAATGTACACTTTCTGAATATATTCAAATAAATAATAGAAACTGTAACTAAATAAATAGTTATAATTTGTAAAGATTTAATAAAATTATTTCCAAAATGATCTGTTAACTTATTCTGTGATTTTGCCGTAAAATGTCTTCTTTATATAAATCATCATTTACCAAATAGAATAAAAAGTTATTACCATGAAACTGTCAAATCATTAATTATTTGCGAAACATTTGAAAGCAAATGTTAATGTACAAGTGTAAGATAGTTTTGTATGATATGGCATTTGAATTTATAATATTTTCAAAAATTACAAAGCATCTTAAATAACTATATCTTTTAACATCCAATTTTGGACACTTTTCAAGATTTACTCTGAAAAAATAGTTTTCAAATTAAGTCGCAATTTAGATATTAAACAAAAGTGGTTTTGCCTAGTCTGACAGGTGTTATGTTTCTATATGGTGCTCATAATTTATTGATACATGGAACAGATATTTAGAGCATACATGTGGAACTTAAGTAGAAACTGTTAGCAACGGAAATAGGTTCCAAATGATGAGTTGCAAGAATGTCCATAATGGATGGAATATGATATGAAAAACAGATTGAGAAAGAAAAAAATATTCTTGTAGAATTCGAAAAAAGGTCCCTCAGGTGGTTCTGGACATAAAAAAAAATTCCAAAACACTTTTAAAAAATCGGCGGAAAAGTAAGAAAGACTGGAATGAGCAAATAGAAGAAGAAATGGCTATCGTTATTATCTACTTTGATTTTACCGACTATCGATATCGTTTCTTTGGTATTTAAATATTTTAATTTAAAATATATTAGGAATATCGGAAATTATAGGAATATAGGAAATTTTTATTCCTTTTCTTTTTGTTATTTTTTCCAATACAATTATAAGTATAGTTGAGAAGATTTTATTTTATTTTTTAATTGTTTACATACTATTATTTAAGTTTTTGTATATATTGTTTGAATCTTTATTAGATTAGTTTTTGGCCAGATATGTAACTATTCTTTTGTAACTGTTCATTATTGTTATTCTAATGGGGCATCGTCCCAAAATAAAGTTTATTTTCTATTCTATTCTATATACATATGAGCCTGAACGTTAAAAAAAAATATATTCTCATCTTGCCTGTTTCATATAGAGTAACGTTTTGAAGTGCTTAGTAGAGGAAAATATCGATCCTGCTATTCTCACTGAGTAAACTCAATTTGCCCAAATTTGTCAGTTAGAACCTCTTCAAACTAGGGCCACGTTCGTCAAAAAAATCTATTTAAGATATTAATAAATTAACATTTGGCTTAACCCGAACTATGAGTAAATAATTGGAATAGAAGGCATAAATGGTAGATAGTGTCAGTAGTAGCCCAAATGCAAGACCGAGACATGTCTTGGTCTTGCAAACTCAGTCTTGGTCTTGCGCAAGTGTCTCGTAACAGTCTTACAGTTACTCATTAATTTATTACTGTAATCTATTAGATAGGAGAAACCGAATGAAAAATGAGAGGAGTTAAATGCAAAAGTATATTGGTCATACCAATTATTTACATTTAATAACTAATATTGTCAAGTACTAGTAACTATTTTGCCTTAATTTTTATTCAAAAAATCTTTTTTTTTTTTACCAGGCCTGGTCTTGGTCTTGCTAAGTGCAAGACCAAGACCGATTTTGGGCAATACTAATGGTAGAATAGAAAGTTCTGGAAAAATCTGAGGGTCAAGAAGATTGATAGGGAACTAGAAAAATAGTATTGCTCAGGAGGTTAGAAGAATTGATATTTCTATTAATTAATATAAAGATGAAAATATCATTTTTTTTTATGCGCCTATTTGCGAGCGAATCAATGTTTATATATATTCACATTTTAAAAATGTTTATAATATTGACAATCGACATTTCTAGTTCGATAATAGTTGTGGACTGATATTAATATCGATGAAAATATAGATATAGGAACTTGGATATCTCACCATTAGTCTGGATAAGTTAAGGGACCCCACCACTTTATGGAAAAATCTTATACCTTCCTCATCCTCTCTATTCATTATATTACCCTCTGAGACTAAAATCTTGAAGTATAGCTTTGTCAAGGGAGGACGCACTCCTAAGGAAAGGACGTAGACATGATTTGATAAAATCGATACCTACTTGAACATTTCGCTAACTTCCCTCTAGCCGGAGGGGACCCCAGTAGGTGGATATAATTTAAATAAAAATGGAGAGGATACGGAACGGAGTGACCCATCAGGCTATCCAAGAGGAAGCCTGGCCCATCCTCCACAGCTACATGGGGTAGCGGGTTCAACCCTCGCTTCGTAATTCAATAAATCTTCCAGCCACGTGGCCGTCCTCCACTTCCACTTCGTCGGAATCTCATATGACGGTATATCTTCCGTCTCAATCGGTTCAACTAAGGAAAATCAATATATACAAAAAGTTCATTTGACGAATGCATCGATTCCGAATGGAAAAAGTTCCACAAATCTTTCGTTATCTGATACTAAACATTTCTCATATTGGAATTATAAAGTAAAAGTTATATCCTTCAGTCGCTATCACTTCATGAACCAATGTTATCTATGTAGATCAAAATACTTGCAAGCTATCACGAATTACTTGAACCTGAGAGAAGTGGGTCTCCAATGCAACTGATAGCTCAATATAACTATGATATGACAGTAATATGATCGATTCGTATAGGATTACCTATAATTGTGTAATATTGACAAACCGCATGCATATTCATTTCTCTCTTGATGGCAATAATAATTTGATACCTATCTATACCCAAATATGGATAACTATGCCTATAAATGCAAATCAAATAATTACCAATATCTCACAAATTCATCAGATCAAATATCATTAGTGTTGTGAAACTTAATTGAATTAAACCAAAGATGTGACAATGCTAAATTGAATAGTTGACAATTGCGAGAACGTTCGTAATAAATATCTATCATTTTCCTCTCTAATACAATTTACAACAGGGTTAAATATTTATTCATATCAACAATACAATATAAACAAGTGTTGTGTACAAAACAAACAATTGATGAAACGTAGTATTTTAAATTACTACGTTGGAATGATAGTTAACTTGATAGGTAATTAGCTTGCCCTATTGGAAAATATTTAATTTTATTTATTTAATCTCCGTTTTTTTAAGGAAGAACACTATACAAATGGAGTCTATCTCAAAATAACGAACATTATTATCCTTATGCAATACGAATTCGTTCCTTTTTATACTTCATTACAGATATTACAACATTCTTAAAGATAAATAAAAAATCATACTCGGTAAAAATCAGATAATTAAAACAGTTCCGATTATCAAAATAATATAAAATCTAAAATTTTCAACAATATACATACAATAACAATCAATACATTTTTTTTAAATATTAATATTAAACTATGTTAAAATTAAATTAAAAGATTACCCCTTTAACTAAGAGAACAGCCAAGAAGAAAGAAACGGACAGATTACATGCCGATGTACAATATGGAATTTTTGCCATAATATGCAGAGGACAATATTCCAGATTACCCTACTAATTCTCTATAATTGGATATAATTTAGATGAAAAAATATAATTTTCTCATATCTTGTGCAGCAGTTGGCTTAAATATTTCTAACCCATCAAGATTTTCCATACTCTAGTAAATTCTGAACCTTAAACTACTGTAAATTGGGCATTTAAATAATGATGAAGTGTTGCACATTTTGCTCTCAAATTTTGGAATAATTTTTATAATCTTATTATTAACAGAAATCTTGATAATATATATTTCCCGAGTGGCAGATCTGCATTCATAGTTTCGTATATTGAAAAATATCATATATCAGTTTGAAAAATTACTTATAGACTCTTTAAGTTATGTGAAAAAATTAAATCTTTCTCCTAAGATAATTTGTTGGACTTGTTTCGGAATATTCTCTTCCTCTATTATTGGGGATTACAATGCAAGTAACATTAGGATGTCCCTAAATAGGACAAAAGTAAAAAGATATTAGAAAAATGACGACATAAAAAAAAACCTTGATGGTTCATGCAGGATAGTATTTTGGAAAAATGAGGAAAAGAATATCCCTGAAGATGTAAGTAAAACATTGGATATGTAAGCGACAAAATAATTTCTGCAGGAGGAAGATTTTTTGTATACCTTAAAGATACTTTATATAAGATTCTGTACACAGTGATTTATTAGAAAAAAACAATACAAGTAAAAATTGTAAAGAGAATTGGTGAGAGAATTAATGATAATGATTGATTTTTGAACTTAGTCAATGTTTGATGGTTTAATGGGAAATTATTTAGATAAGGAACGCATGGGTTATGTGGTTCACAATCACTTCGATCGCATTGTTCATGGAGTGCCGAATGCATTCGGATTTATCCGAAAGTCTGTCGGTGTTTCGTAAATAAGTGTGACCGAAGTGATTGTGAACCACTCGTAACCAGTGTGCCTTCATCTAAATAAATACCGTTCAATGAATATTATTTATATATTATTTATATTTATACTAATAAGTAATAGTGCATTTGTTAAAAATGTATCTACGTGCGTATGCGTATATTAAGAACCAATTAGTTTAGGGCAATAGTATCTATTTCAAGATCATATCAGTACTTTATTCTAAATTTCTAAGAAACTGTTACGTACGTTTCTTCGATAGTTCGAAATTATAATTCACTAGGAGATGAAATCAACTTCTTTTGTAAGGAATAACTTTAATAATTGTCACGAAGTATCGATACGGAGCTGGAGTTACATTGAGGACAAAGTAGTGTTCGAACTTGCACAGGCAGGTTCAGTCTAAAGTCCAAAGTAGTGGACTTGAATGAAAATAAAATAATTGTATAGTGTACTATATAATTTATAATTATTCAGAATATAACAACTATACACATTGATAATAAATGAATTTTATTAGCAGTATTATTTATTATAAAATTATATCAGTACATTAATGTAAAAACGTTTTCCTTTGTTTTCAGATAGTTCAAATCGTTATTCATTACAAAATAAAATTAAGTTATTTTATTAAGAATAACGTAAACAATTGTTGTGAAACAAATCGTACATTTGAGGGAGTAAGATGTTCGAACTTGCACAAACAGGTTGAAACCAAAATTCAAAGTAGTAGTTTTATATAAAGATAAAATCATTTTTCAATGCACATTATAGTTTATAATTATACAGACTATAACGAGTGTGTATAGTAATAATAGATTAACATAACAAGCAATATTATTTTTATATTTTTAAATCATACCAGTACCTTATTGTTAATTGTAAGGTAACTTTTTTCGTTCGTTTGTGAGATAGTTCAAAATCTTAATTCAATAGAAGATGAAATCAACTTTTATTGTTAGAAATAAGTTTTATAATTAAAATGGAGCTGGGATATCGAACCATACTAAGGGCGAAATATCGAACCTACAAAAAGAATTTTAGTTAGAATATAAAGCTCAAAGTAATGAGTTTATACAAAAACAAAATTACAGTGCACATTGTAGTTTGTACAGAATATAATGAGTGAGTACATGAATAATAGATTCATTTAAAAGGCGGTATTATTTATTTTAAAACCATATCAATATTTTAATATAAAGTGCATACAAATTTTTTCGTTTGTTTCCCAGATAGTTCAGAATCGTTAAGAAATGAAATAAACTTCTTGTGTATAGAATAACTTAAATAATTGTTGCGAAGTGCACTGGTACACAGCTGACCCCACACTGAGGACGAAGTAGAGTGGTCGAACTTGCGTAGGCAGGTTGAGTGTAAAGTTCGAACTAGTCTGTTTAGGCAAATAATAATAAAATAATTTCGAGCTTCGTTTATTTATAATTATACAGAATATCGACATTCACGCTGTAAAAGCCTGTAGGTACAAATATTAAAACATTCAGTTAAGATTTTTCCTGGTCAATTTTGGCTTCGCTCATGCTCAGAAAAATAAACAAAGAATATTGTCCCATAATTACTCTCAAGCAAGCAATAAACATTAAAAAGAAAATTTAGTTCATAAAATAACAAATATGTGATTTATAATAATCTTAAAATGAATAATTTTAGTTATTGCACATATCGCCAATATAAAATCCTGTTGTCGTTTTACTGATATTTTTTTTAAAAAATAAATAAATATGACTTTTTGAAAATATATCGACACATATAATATTTATGCATACATTAAGCATCAAATAATTTAACAGAAAGTATTATTTAAGCCTTTCAGTTAACAGATTGAATAACATTTTTGAGCAAAGTCATTATAATGATATTTCTATTTGGAAAATTTATAATATATGTGAAGACAGTGAATAAGTTGATTCCAGATTATATGATTGCAGTAATGAAATATAAAATTGTGAATAAAAATATAAATTTTCTCGCAAGAAACACTACTAAAATTTATAATAAAGAAATGTTGAAATTGGAATTAGTCATTCTGTAAACTGAAAGGCTCAAATAATACTTTCTGTTAAATTATGTGATGCTTAATGTACGCACAAATATATATATAAAGATACATTTTTAACAAGCCATATTTATTTATTTTATAAAAATAAATAAATATCATTAAAACAACAACGAGCTTATGGCGATACCTGCAATAACTAAAATTATTATAAATAGCATATTTGTTATTATATAAACTAAATTTTCCTTTCAATGCTTATTGCTTGCTTCAGCCTAATTATGGAACATTATTCTTTGTTTATTTTTCTGAACATGAGCGAAGCCAAGATTGACCAGGAAAAATCTTAAGTGCATTTTTTAATAAATTTGTACTTAGAGGATTTTTCAGCGTGATTGTCGAGATTCTGTATAATTATAAATAAACGGAACTCGAAATTCTTTTATTATTATTTGACTAAACAGACTAATTCGAATTTAAGACTCAACCTGCCTATGCAAGTTCGACCACTCTACTTCGTCCTCAGTGTGATCTCAGCTGTGTACTAGTGTACTTCGCAACAATTATTTAATTTATTCTATACACAAGAAGTTTATTTCATTTTTTGATGATTTTGAACTATCTGGGAAATAAACGAAAACGTTTGTATGCACTTTCCATTAAGGTACTAAAATGATGTTAAAATAAATAATACTGGCTGTTAATTCAATCTATTATTCATATACTCATTATATTCTATACAATTTTAAACTACAATGTGCACTGTATTTTTTTATTTTTTTGTATAAACTCATTACTTTGAGGTTAATATTCAACCTAAAGTTCTTTGTGCATGGTCGATATTTCGCCCGTAGTGTAATCCCAGATCCATTTAAATTATAAAACTTATTTCTTACAATAAAAGTTGATTTAATCTTCTATTGAATTAATATTTGAACTATCTCAGACACGAACGAAAAAGTTTCCTTACAATTAACATTAAGGTACTGCCTATTAACAAGCAATATGATTGAAAAATAAAAAATAATATTGCTTGTTATATTAATCTGTTATTAATATAATATGTTGAAATTGGAATTAGTCATTCTGTAAACTGAAAGGCTAATTTATTTAAAATAATTAGCAAAAGTTAAAGAAATTTCACAGCTGTCATTTGAACTTTTCAGCCGACAGAATGGCTCACTCCAATTGTAACATTTTTTTAGAAAATCCTTACCTTTTTTTTCAAAAGTATAGCAGAAATATTTACTATAATTATCAATTACTAATACTTCTAAAGTATTATATCTTACTTAAAAGTAAAACATTTTCAACGAAAAAACTACAACCATTTTACTAGATAATGTCGAAATAAGAGTTATTTATTCTGTCAACTAAAATGCTCATTTAACAAAATAAATTAAACGGTTTCAGGTAAAACCAAAGAATGAATTTACAGTAAAAGAAAATTTCTTTTTCTTTTCGTAGAACTGGTCACTTCTAAGTGAAACTCCTAGCTGAACACACCTCCCTGAAGAAGACCTGCAAAGTCGGGTCGAAACTTTGGCTTTCAATAAAATAATTATACCACTATTTAGCCTATTTATGACCGCCACCCCGGACCATCCCCTTTCTTTATAATGCAACGGTCAACTATTAAATATTCAATAAATAAATTAATTAAAATTTGTTCTATTCGTTCACGAATTTATGAGATAATTTTTTGGGCCCTAAAACTTTAAATCCCTTTTGCCTTCCACTTCTAGGAAAAGGGACAATAAAAGTATCAATTTACAACTCACAAAGCAAAGCAAGTACTTTGTTTTTTATCTTGAACTAAAATATTATATCCTTCATGCCATGTCACGAATCGATAGTTCTCATATCATTCCTTGCTCATGTTATTGCTTCATTATATCCGTCTTTATCTTATTGCTTTTATTCCCTAAAATATTGATTTGCGGGTTCCGTTCAATGTTATTTCAGAACAGAAAGTGGATTATAAAGAAAAAAGAGAGACAGCCTGAGGGATTTGCATTTCCATCCAGTGGATCCCTCACTGACAGCGGACCAATTGGAGAACTGCTAAAGACGATAGAGGCCTGTGATTGGGCGGACGGATGGCCAATTAGAGCGGATGATGGCCTCATTAAATAGAGATATAAGGCTCAACACTTGCTAAGCTCAGCTAAGTCCTCAAACAAACTACCTCAGCCCACTTAGTTCAGGGTTCGTCTGTTCCAAATTATTGAGTCAAACGATTTCAATTCCAGGACCTTAGTATATCTCAATCTGGGCAGTATTTAAAATAAAAAAATATATTATATTATTGTATTTTTCATTTTCATATTACATTATAGTATTTTGCATTAAGGAATATATAAAATAGATTGTTCGAAACTTTATTTTCTTTTTAAAATATAAAAGAAGTATTTAGATTTTGTTTCCAAGATACTAAATTACACAAATGTATTTTATTTTGTATTTTAACTACAAAAAATCAATCACGGTTTGAAACTAAATTTTAACTTTTTTTAAACCATTTTGGTATGACTTTAGAATTGTGATTTTTAATTTTTCAGTTATTTCGGAATTAGAACTCTTTCTCTTGCATCTTCTCAAATAATGATTTTGTATAATCATTATTTAAAAAAAAAATTAATTAAACGTTTGGTCCATTTCGCTAAATAGTGGATATAAAAAAATACTTTAACTACTTTAAAATAGTTAGTTAAAATACTTTAGCAAATCAAAAAAACGAAACGAATCATGTTAAGACAAATTGTAAGTCTAATCTAAGCCCAATTAAAATTTATTCCCTATTCAAAAAAATTCTTTTTTTATTACATAGACAAAAAAAGATTAAACTTTTATAATAAATTATAATAAACCTAGAATATAATTTTAGAAAGTCTCTTAAAACTTCAATTTAAGACTTTTTTTCCCTAAAAATATATAAAAATAACGTTAATTTTATTATTTTTTTTAAACCGTTGAAACCGAGCTCTTTAAAAAATTTTCATAAAATTTTCAACATCTGAAACATACCACTACATTGAGTTAACCCATCATAAACCATTTTAAGGCAGACTATTTGCACAAAAATGTATATAAATATACAAATACAAATAGTTCAGAAATAATATTAATTGAATAAAATAATGTACTCTCATTTTTTTTATCCATGCCAACTGTCATCTAATTTGATAACTCCTTTCCTTGTAAAAATAAACAAAGAATTAGTTTTAAAATGACAGTACATTATACTTGAGTATTATTAGAGGATAGGGAGGGAGTTTGTTCATGGGAGGGAGAATGTGTTTACGATCACTGTATTTTATGAATTAGGTTAGGAAGAAAGAGGAGAGAAATTGAGGAAGATTTAAGAGAAATGTATAAGGGGAGAGAAGGGAAAGAAAGAGATCTAGAATGTTAATGAATCAATTAAAGAAATTTTTAACAAAAAAAATAGAAGAATAAATAATAAATACATATATATAAAAAAATATATTATATACCATGCTCATATATAATGTTGATATTGAATATTTGTATATATTTTTTTATTTATTTAGATATATAATATTCTGTCTCGTGGACAATAATTATAGTAATAAATGAACACATTAACACCATATATACAGAAAATATAAAATTAACAAAAGTAAAATAATAATAAAAAAAACTATGTACATTAAAAAAATAAAATAACTTTAAGATAAGTAATTTAAAAACATAAAAGCATAGTCATACCAATATACAATACATACAATTTGTACATTAGTTTCAAAAACTTGTCCATAATGATTGATAAGTATACTGTGATAAGTATACTTCGTAGTAACTCAATATAATTGGAAAGCACTCTTTTATGAAAATAAACTGATTTTATCTTTGAATTTTGTTTTTCTATTATTAAAATAAAATTTACCTGTTTTTTAAGACAATGTAAATGCTTTGTAGTTAAAATAGACTATATTTAAAAAACACAAAACGGTTTGTATTCTACAGTATATTTTAAAATAATAATTAGATTAGTTTTCCCAATATTAATTCTCCATGTTCTTTTTATAATAATTAAACATTGTGAATTTCCTCCTTTGGAATAAGGACACAAAACACATTTTTTAAACAATGTGATGTAAGATATATATAGAAGCAGTGTAAGAGAATGGCCGTGGACAGCTGTAGCTTTTTTCACGCATTAGCGACTCTCGTCTTGAGTGTTCTTAAAGTCTCCCGCAGGATAATAGTTCCACAACTATTTTTCACACTTAATGACTGCCTGTTCGTGCTTGTAAACATGATTATGGATTTCTTTATTTAACATTTCTTTTATATAAAACTACAATATAAGCGGTGTGCAACAGCGAAATAATAATGCCTAAGGAAAGAGATGGGTTGGAGTTTCGGTCAATTACAAACTAATACACTGATACAAAACATGGCAACGACTAACATATCCGAAAACACGCTTCGGAGGCTTAAAGGAAGCTGGATGAGGGATTTCTTCACCTCAAAATAGAATAGAATCAAATCAAGAAGGGATACCGCTGGGTAACCCTTTCTCTCACGCCGATCAAGCCACTACCAGTATTATTCCCGACAGCAGATTCAATAATTGTCAGTACTACTGGCAGGAACATGTAAAGAAATAAAGTGATAAATAAAATAAGTTATTTTATTAAGCCGACGTATAGTTCTTCATCGGGGTTAGGAAGAACATGCTACCAAACTACAGAATACTGTGAGAGTTACCAGACATTAAGATAAAACAAATACGAAAACAAAAACAGCGTAAATAAAAAAAGTGTTCTTTAATAAAGTATTCATGACATTCTAACATAAAATCAAATAACTACAATAGATTAAATTGTTGTTGAATAATAAGTTCTTGAAAAGATTGTTTGCCAATTGTTGAGACTTCTCGAAGGATGATTTTTTTCGTTTTCCGAGACATTTTTTTACTGTTAATAAATTTAGTGCTGCTTGTATATCCATTGTTTTCATTCTCTGCATCGTGGTTCCTCTTACTATTTTTCTGATTATTCCATTTTGGAAATATTATAAACTTTTCCCAGTTGTTTTGCTGACATGATCGAACAGAGGTGCACCATACAACAGAGCCGGCCGTATTATACTTGTATAGAGCTTTAGGCGTAAAGATAGGTTTGTTGTCCTAATCAAATTTTTTTAATCTGTACGTCTTAGATCTTACTGTTTTAATTTTTTTCTCAAAATGTCTAGTAAATTTTAAATGCCTGTCGAAGTGAATATGTTAAGTCAGTCGATAATTTCATACTGTTATGTCTAGTAAGAGAAGTTTCAAGGTATATTATGGTCTCCGTATCTCTAATAATCGAGAAAGAACGACCTCCATGTTTGTGTGAACTGCCAAATAAATTTGTTAGAGGACTCTTCTATTTCTACTTTGCAAAACCTAGATGGAGGGCCGAACTGTGCCAAACCTGTTGGTAAGTTGGTAACAGGTTAGCGTATCCTCGACATCTTAGATCTGCTAAGAAATATCAGGGGCATAAATATTAGGCAAGACATTGTGCCTTCTGGATTAGATCGGAAATAGCTCTGAGCGGAAGGAAGCGGAATACAGAGCAGCCTGGATATTAAAGTAGAAACTGGGGCTAGATAAATTGCCGATTGTGCTGCCCCCGCCGGCACCTACTTACACTCCGCACTTCTATATAGATTTCATCCTCTCTCTATTTCTTACCAGGCTATTTTATCTCTGCGGGATCTGGGAGCAACCTTGCGTTTTTGAAATATTGCAACGTTTTATATTCTATTTCTAGAATTATTCAGTCCGGAAACTATCCCAGTAACTATTCCTATATATCGAAAAGATTAGAGAAAAGAAAGAGGAAATTCAGATGAAAGTGAATTGTTTTTATAATTTATTTTATCCATTAAATTTCAATAACCTCTTATACAGATTTCGTATCAATCATATCCTGATCAATACACAAGTATAAAAAAAATTGTTATTAATAATAATTATAATAATTCTTGAATAATACTTAGATTAATAAATAATATATATATATATTTTTTTTTTTTTTTTTTGAGTCTGGATTAGTAGTTGGAGAATATTGTTGTCTACTATTAGCAATAAAACATCTTTATTTCCGAAATTAATTAGAAATTTTGGCTAACAAAAAAAATACTCTACCAACTACTCCACAATATATATATATATATATATATATATATATATATATATATATATATATATATATATATATATATATAATATATATATATATATATATATATATATATATATATATATTGTTCATAAATATAATATTAAAAAATGTTCACATTAGTAACGAATACATACACATTAATATTTCAATTAATTTGTGTGTAAAGGATGATTTTTATATGCTGATCAGTTCTTTTGTTTTATCACAATTTAAAAATTATTATTTTTGTAAAATTGTACTACTCAGTGAGTGATCATTATTTTTACTCGAATCAATAAACATCAAACATCGATTTAAATTTTTATTTATAAATAAGTCATGATTTTGAAATAACAAATCAAATATAATAATTATTATATTATTTTGTGGAAAAAAATAATTAGGGATTTCAAACCCTAAATTGTTCTTGAATATATATTTTTTCCCTTTTTAGAAATAGACCTAATCAATCTAAAGCTAACATCAATAAGAATAATAATATGAGCTATAAATTGTTTTGTTTTTTTATCTTCATATCTTTATTCGCAATTGTCAGATATGTGACATAAAATAAGACTATTTGTTTCGGTGATAACAGTAAGTAAAGAGGGTGGTAACTCGGTGTGTAAGGCACTGAGCTTTTATTCTTCTGGTTCCAGCCCAGCTCTGGGTGACGACCCAGTCTCCATTTCTTACAAAATAGTGATATCTGAGAGTGTTCATGGATTATAGTAGAACAATTTGTTTTAATTTGTTTCTTTTAATAAACAAAAAATCCTAAATTTGTAGAACATATATATAGGTGTATATATATATATATATATATATATATATATATATATATATATATATATATATATATGTGTGTTCAGGCTGTGCCTAATTTTCAGTTTAGGTAATATAATAAGGAGTATGGGGTCTCGTCGAATTATGGACGTTAACTGAGCGAATCGCTGCTGCGAGCAAGATGTTTGAAACCATTAAGAAGAAAGGTTTTCTAAACAGGCGTGAGGTGGAAAATATATTAGTTACACGAAATATATCTTTTAACTATTTAATTTTATACATAATATATTATTTTGTATACAAAAAACCTAATTCAGAAACTAATTCAGAAATACTGATTGAAACATTTGTCTTTTATATAATTTAGTTTTATAGACTTTATGTTTTATCTTTAGAAGTATTCGATATCTTGCTTGAGGTTTTAGATATGAAACGTTTTAAAGGATTCTATAATTCCACTGAAACTTGTTGCTTGAATACTTGAATTTTGTTATAAAATATTTATTTATTTATACATAAATAATTGCAAATAAAACACATAATAATGCTATCCCATTTTATTATGTTTGATATTTATGAAAACCTAAATATACAGTATAAACAGTGAAAGAAATATAATGACTTCCAACTTTGATTTTTAATATCTTGTTTTCTAAATCAATTAAAAGCGATGCCAGTCTTGTGCGACGTTGCCATATCCACTGCAATAAGCGATCTGGCAATATGTTGCTCCTTACGCTCTGCTACCCATGATTATTGAAAAGTCTTACTACTGTTAAATTCTTAATTATACTATTTATTATTATTATTTTTTTTTTTTTTTGTAAAATTAGATCAGAGTTTTGTTATTTAGCTCGAGTAATATATTTTTAAGAATGGTCGACTACTTACAGTTTAATTATTAAAAATTCCAATCAAAATTTCTTTAATGAGTTAACAGATGTTTCGACCAAAATATATAGATCTTTTGTCGAGACAAGAATTATTCTTGTTTGTTAGTTTATTTTTTTTTCTTCAATGTAATTATCGTTATATAATACAAAAAAAAAAAAGCTTTCGGACAAAAGCCAGCCAAAATTAAATCCTGGATCCGCTAGTTGTATGATATAGGTTCAAAACTTTAGACTGGGAAATATTTATTTGACTAAAACGGAACGAGGAAACACAAATAAAAGCTAAAGGGGGGCTACTAAAGCATCGAGAATTACTACTTCCACATCCTGTGTTCGAAACCAGCCGAGAGGAGATAGATTTTATTGCTTGCGAAGGAAAGCGGAAGTTACCGAATATTCTGGCGCTGGAAGGAAGCACTTAAAAGTAGGTTGGTATCCATTTTTCTCAGTTCTGTTCTGAAGGTCTCACAGGAATAGCATTCGGAAAAGATACTGCAAATGGTCAATTATAAGCAAAATTTGCTAGAGAAAATCAATTACTTAATTTTTAAATAAAAAAATCTGGTGTAGTGCAACATTCACTTACCAATTTTAGAGTAGATAGCTATTTTCTTATAGAAACTCGAAGTGAAAACAACGAAATAACTTCATTTCAACCAATTAATTTCAATGTTTTTCCCCCACCGATTCAGTTAAATTTATACATTTGCATTACTTTACATTTCCTTTTACGACTGTTTATAGTTTAAAACAATATAAATTATTGAGAACGTTTCGACCTGAAGTTCAGGCCATCATCAGGGCTAAGAAAATAACCAGATAACAAGGTATGAGAAATATAAAAATTACAGTAAAATGAAGTTGTTAGAATAATGACAATAGTAAGAACAAGAGACAAATAATAATAACAGGTACAAAGTGTGGAATGATGAAGTAAACATAGTCAAAAAAGGTGACATAAGTATTGTAAAGGGAATCTTAGAATAAAATGTGAAACAGAAAAATATGAAGTTATATAAGAAATGGAAATAAATAGTAAAATTAAGATATAGTGAATAGAATATTTAGATAGAAAATTGAGATGTTGTAAAGTCTATCAATATGTACAGACAAAGTATGAAATAATAAAGAGTTAAAACAGAGAAAAGGAATGGAAAAAGGTATATTTCGGAAAATTTTGAATTTTATCGGAAACATTTATCACAAAACTCATCGAAAAAGTAAAATTAATGTTAGTAATACACACACCATTCTGCGGGGATTATTTGAACTCAGAGGACCTCAAAAAGTAAGATTCTAAAATTTTCACGATCGCAACACTTACCCTTACTATATATTACATATATAAGAATATAGTGTATAGTTGTTTGGAAACTGGTGGGAAGTAAATCAAATGTTTGTTGCATGATTAATGTTATATTTATTATTATATTCGTTCAATAAACGATTAGGGTTGTATAAAATACCACATCACTAGCACGTATTTCATCAATAAAAAATATCCTGTGAACATGTTTTTGTCTAATCTCTACCAAAATGTTTCAGCATTGATAACATTTTTTAATATTATTAAAAAAATCAATTAAAACTTTATTTAGTACACCACTATATGGTATTAATTGTTAAAGAAATATTATAAAATTAAGTAGTGTACTATTTTGTCTGTGTTACTTTGTTTTTACTTATCTGTATTTTATTTTCATATACACTTTTGATTATTCTTTATATATTATTTACTTCTGTTTTATTTTATTTATTTATACTTTCTGTTCATACGGTGTGAATGTATTTTACTTTCATCTCATTATAACCAATGTCCATATTGTGACAGAATGTTAGGATACTCAATAAATAAAATAAAAAATTATAAATTCAGTTCTTTTGTTATCATTTGTTTGTTATCATTTGTTATCATTACTTGTCACCGAAAATCGGTTAACAAAGAGAATGATAATAATAAGGAAACAGCTTTTACCAAAATGAGATAAAGAAAACCTAATAGAAAATAAATAAATGTATGATATTGCTTTATAAATTACCATTATAATAATAATTATAAATTATTGTTTTTTAGAATAATTGAAAATGCCATTAAAGTCGAAAAATACAGTGCAGATAGAAACATGTTAATTTTTTATTAATAAAATAAAATGATGTGAGTAATATCTTTTTTAAAACCTCAATCGTTTATTGAATATTTTTTTTTTTGTTTATACAAAATTTATTTACGCCTGTCAACTTATTGTTGACAATCAGCAAATGTGATGACGATACATGATATAATGACAAGACAGGCATGGGGAAGGAAAGTACTCAGCAGTACCTCTTCTCTAACTTTTTCCAATTACTTAGGTTGTTTAAGGAAGGAGATCTCTCATCCAACACCTTTTTAGTCTCCTCCTAATGTTCTGAGGTTTGCCAGCAGTGGCCATGTCTCTTATTAGTCTGTTATTATGTCCATTTAAATTTGTGTAAAATCGTCGATAAAGGGTCGCTATATGTTGGTCAACTGTTGGAAAGTGGAGGTCAGTATGTACAGTTTTGTTAGTCACGTACCGAGGTGCTTTTGTTATGAGTCGCAATAATTTTGATTGGAATAAATATAATAATAATACTATTATCTAAGCAAAAACTAAATTACTTTCCATCTGTTTTAACCAAATAAATAGAGAAAATGTAGCCTATGTTTTCGACAATATACTTAAAAAAATAATATCATAAAATAAACCAAATAATTAGTATGAATAAAACAACTCAATAAACAAAAAGTGTGTAAATACATCGTATAGATATAAAAATTAACAAATATACAAAAATGAAAATAGAAATTAAGCAACATATACTTAACAATTATGAATAGTTTGAAGACCAGACATAAACTGAACTTTTAAGGAAATAATCCGGTTTTGGATGAGAGGTTTTAGAAATAGAAATAGAAAAATCATCTTTATTCTGGGACTAGGTCCCTTTAGAATAACAGTATTCTTCATATAAATTAACCATAAATCTGGCCAAAAGACCTATTACAATGAATAATAACAAAATACTAGTAATAAATTAAGTAGGTTTTCGATAAAAATTATTAATTTTATAAATATTTTTCGGAATGATATGGCAAGATAACGTAGATAACATAGAGTAAAAACTTTCTTAAGTATTTGACCGTTCTGAAGCCTTAGGTACTTAGGTACCAAGTTGCGCGTACATAAACTCTCCCCCCCTCAATACCCTCAACGACTATACTAGCCAAAGCCTGGAACTACGTGCCCCAGCTGGAAGATAAAGAGGAACCAGTAGGAGGATCCCCTCCCCCTTCCTGGACTCCAGGATTACAGACAGTGCTCGGACCTGGAGGACATGGAGCGATTCGACAATGAGCCACAAGTTTGGCCAACTGCTCTAATCCCTTTCGGCGATGTGGTCCTCTTTATCTCCGGGGCATGTCCTGGCTGCCAACATGTCCTCGGGCCTCCCTTCTTCCACTTCCTAAGGAAATGAGCAGGATATGGCCCAACTTGATCTTCTCCTCTCCTGTCCCTGCTTTAGGGAGGGGTCCCCTCTACCCCTGGGTATCAAAGCCTAAATCACTTTCACACTTTTCAACTCCATAAACCATTCTATTATTTTTTCTTTAATTTAGAAATGAACCATTTAAAAAATATATCGCATACTAAAGAATAGAAATTTACATTTGTACAATAGGTAATTATGTATAAGTGAGAATTACATAAAACGTTATTCACAAAAGTTTTTTTTTATAAGATATTAGGCCAAAGTTCACCAAATGTACACAGTTTTTATATCCTGTATTATTTATTCGACGTTTCGGCTTCAGGAGCCATTTTCAAGATCCTGCAAAATAATTTTAATTTATAATTGGTAAATGGTTGACTGTCGTGGATAAAGAGGAGAAGAATAGTTGGGGTGGTCAGTCAAAAAAGAAGGCAAAATTAAATTATAATATTTATTCTAAAATTCCCTATACAATACTTATGTCACCTTTTTTGACTATGTTCACTTCATCATTCTACAGTTTGTACCTGTTATTATTATTTGTCTCTTGTTCTTACTATTGTCATTATTCTAACAACTTCATTTTACTGTAATTTTTATTTCTTAGCCCTCATGATGGCCTGAACTTCAGGTCGAAACGTGGGCATATGTAAAAATAAATATCATCATTTATTTTTTCCTTCTTTTTTGACTGACCACCCCAACTATCCTTCTCTTCACTAATTTTAATTCAATCGTTATACTATCAAAATACATCCTTATAAAACACATATTAACGTAACAACTACCAGTTATATAAATAGTCCAAATTCTATTTTATAAAAAAAAATTAAGATTTTTTCTTATCATCTACCTACCATGCACCGCTTCATAAAATTTCTAAAATGCACCATTATGATATAATTCGTCTTTTAGTCATTCTTTTATTTCATCGAATGTCGTTTAAATAATAACGGTCGAATAAATAATACAGGATGTAAAAACTGTTTACATTTAGTGACTTTTGGCCTAATATCTTATAAAAAACGTATGAGAAAATGGGACAGAACCTGAATGATATGATTAGAAAATTATTCAGAATTTATTAGTTGGTTTTATTAAATTAATCAGTTTTTGACTTTATATTACACTATGTGTAAGTTTGTAATAATAAGAGTGAATACAAATTTATATAAACTGTCAATACCTACAATAAATATTTGTTCAAAAACCTGATTACGGAAATCATTCTATCCGTCTTAAGGAGAACTTAATATTTGTTGTCCTCCCTTTCTCGTCTTATAAGTCATACGAGCTATTCCAAGGCTAGAGGAGAGGGAGAGGGATTAATGTTGAATTTAAAAAATGCAATTTCTGTACCAGAACGCAATCTAGTAATTATTTTATCAAATTATATTCGATTTATCAAATTTTGGACACACGTTAGCTCGCTCAGGCGCCTTGTCCCAAGAGAGAACGCACATAAATATCTACTGAAAAATATTTGTAATAAACTTGGTACAGTAGTCGGGTTCCTCTCACAAGTAGATATTGTCCCATGTACCGGTACATGTCAACAACCGAAAGTTTAGTTCAGGTACGCACCTGACTGCTGCACCAAGATTAAATATTAATTTGATTAAATATGGAGAGACATACCCTTAGGTATGATAGGTATAGGATTATTTTCATACTCAGTTTTTTAATTAAATTAAATTATTTTTTGTTTTGAATTTAGTTTAGAATGGAATCAATTGAAGAAAAAAAAATAACAAATACAACATTAATTATGAACAATATATATATAGAGTTTACAAAATATTTATGAATATAGTTTCCTATTTATGAACCGATAAGTGTTATGCAACCAATTATCATTTTCTTGGACCTAGCATTTTACTGCGATGTCTTAAATTCAAATATTCGACTAGAAATTTTTAAGTGTAAAGTAAAATACGGTCATTTCATAATAACGGTAACGGAACCTTTTAACTAATTGATTGCTAGATTTTCATTTTCCAGTTAAACAAGTACCTTGATGTATCACTAGCTAAATATATATCAAAACATAACAATCACAGTATCATTGGAATAATTGTACATAAATAACAGAATTATTGGTTTCGTATAAAAGAAAAATAATAACAAATTTTCCCCTAAGGAATATACTTTCGTTTACTTTATTTTACGTAAGAATGCATATTCTCAATACTGATAATAAAATAACATCTTCATGTTATCTTTCCATCTTAGACAGCTCTGGGATCCTTGTTTTCAAATATATCTTCCACAATATCAAGTTGATTTGATGCTGTCAAAATGTCTATACAAATATAATTTATAGGAAAACATAAATATTATCCTACATATGAAAAAATATCATGATTGTAAATAATATATGTTAATATTTATAGTGAGTTAGTTTTAAATATTATATAAACCATAAGATTGTATAAAAGTTTCGAACTTTTTTCTCAAAAATCCTATGAAATTCAAAAATCAATTGTTTTATAAAACCGATAAAATGAATCCAATAAATAAAAAAATTATCTGGTAGATCTGCAGTGCGAGAGATGTGAAAGTTGTTTATATCGTCTTTTTAATTTAGTATATGTGTTCCAATAATTCTTTTGCCTAAGTAGAGTCCGAGGTATCATATATAGTTCTTTGAAGGCACTAGGTTAATGTCAATCGTTGTGGGTGGACATGAGGCTTACCTAGAAGAGAAACGAACGTGAGTGGATTTGTTACTATTTATTTTAATGAACAATCTTTCGAACCACTTTTCAATATCATAGAGGTGGCTTTATATAGTCAATACAAAAATCGTTATGAATTTATATAAATTATTTACTTATATTATTGCTATTTTTAATTATTTTCTCTTCAAATATTTATTTTTTAAAACCTTTAGCTGAATTAAAATATTAAAAAATAAATATATTTCCTGCAGCAAGTTTTCCAGATAGGCTCAATCAGGAACTACTTCCGGCGGATGAAGTTCACCACATCTTTACGACCAGAGCCTCCCCCCCTTATCGGGAAAACTTTTGGAATTTTCCGATAAACTCGTAAAAGTATCCGAAAGATTAGAAAAATCTTTAACCGAAAACAGGCATCTGAGGGAACTCTTTATCTTTGTTGAAATACTTGACATATATTTCGTAACCGATATAACACATTGGACAAAGTTTCATCCAAGCCTATTTTATATGACATTGGTTAATATTATAAATAATTTTTATTCATTGATCGTGAATATAGTTTGAACTGGAAGAGAAATCAACGATAGCGCTGGAACTGGAACTGGAAGCGCCATATTATATCGTCAAGCATAAGTTCAAATTCTGAAGCAGTACTTTATATTTATCTTTGCCGAAATTGGTTAGCATTGAAGGAAAAGATATTTTGATTTGATAAACATTTTCAAGGTTCATTCAACTATAGAATAGAATTAGTTAGTTGAGAGCCATAAGTCGGGGGAGGGGCTGAAACACTGAAATTATCCAGACACTCTAAACAAATCAATTGTCATTACAGCCTCTCCTCTAAATACTTTATAAATTAAAATATACTTTTCGTTTTATTTATTAATTTGTTATTATTATTTTTTTTTTTGGGGGGAGAGGACAATAAAGTCTAATGAAAACAATGGCATTTCGGACTTCATTTTGAAACGAAAAGGCGCATGTCTAGTTGAGAGGATCATCGTCGAAAACATCTGACTTGAAGACAAAAACTTAAAATATTCGGCCTGGTAGTCTGGGAGAAAACTCGCAGAATGCAATGGACTGCAAACAGGAGATTTGTTCTTATTTGATTTCGGATTCTTTGTGTCTTGATAAGAGAAATTTTTAATATTGAGTTCTTACACTTTTTTATTTTTATTTTTATTCGATTAGAAAGTTTAATAATTGAAAATAAACCAATAATGTTTTTTATATTTCTTTATTCTGCTCCGTTTAGACGTATCTTTTAGAAAATTTAGTTACATTCGAAATATTAACTGATAAAAAATCAGAAAAGTTTGTAACTTTTAAGTTATTCCCAAATATACAAAATTTGTTAAATCATCATGCAGAAAATTTTAAGAAGTTTAATTAAAATTGTTAGCTTTGTTTTGATGCAATAGGCTAGAAACAAATTATTTTTGCACGCCATTTAAAAAGAAATGGAGAATGGTAATGTCTAATTCCGAAAATTATCTACTTAGTTGTCTTGGAGAATAGGCGTGGATGGCGATTTTTTTGATATTCGATTTTTGGATTACATCTTAAAATATAATTACATTTTTTTTCACTCGTTCAGTTATAAAGGTTCATTACTGAAAATATATAGTTCTTTTGACAAAGAAATAATGATTATTAGAAATGATCTGCAGAAAATAAAATTTAGATGTTAAGTAACTTCTATGGTTTAACGTATAGAAATAAATAGTAAATTAATTTTCAATTTGAATTTTATTTACTTACGGTTTTCTTGGATAAAACATTTATTAAATAATAATTTTGAATAAATAATATCTTGCTCTGAAACGTAGTATGATTGATAAAATATAGTATGACTTTTGGGTAGCCCATACAATAACATTTGAAATTAGCTTTCCAATAAACATACAGCCCATCGGTTGTAAATCTACATACATTTAGTTTACTTAGTGAAATTTAGGAATTTCCACAACTTTTAAAAATCAATATTAATAAGAAAAAGAATAGATGTAATAATAAAAAGGCTTAGAGAATCCGTTGGTTCGATGCCGATACGACCAAGATATAATAAGTATAAAATAATAAATAAATGACCGTGTTAATTCGAGACATGGAGTTTTAAAATTCATTTTTTTATTTTAAGAAGAAATGACATTATTATACTTGTATGATAAATATTTGAATAATGAGTAGCTATACAGTTCCAGAAGACAAATATACTTAAGTTATATCAAAACATCTGGTTTTATTGTGCAATAAAATTCGCTGTCGGGAGTTGATGGTAGGCAATCGCAGAACTGAGCTGCAATATAATTTTATTGCAACTAATGGTTGCATAAGAGGGATATTAAAAGGAGATAGTGCTTCGTTTTATAACAAGCCTCTACAAATATTTTTAGTGGTTTAATCTCAAATCTGCATTAAGTGGGCTATTCCGATGAAAGCGGGGATTTGCACAATAGCGAGGATGAAAAGCAATTTCATGCTGAAGTTTATGGCAGGACTCTGGAAGGTTTGTTTTTAAAAAATAAAGTATTTTTAAATTAACAAAGAATAAAAAAATGATATATGTATTGTAATAATATTATACATATAGATATATACGAATTTTATTACGAATAATTACAAATTTCATTTAGTCTGAAAAATTGAAAATTTTACGTTCCATACATCAAGAATGAATTCGCTTCTTTTATAATAATTCTATTTTTATCATTGTACATTCTTGATTGAAAAAATAGGAAGTAGTACCAGCGGATGCATAATTTAATTTTGGTGGCTTCAGCCCGAGAGCTTTTCTCTCTCTCTGTCTCTCTCTCTCTCTCTCTCTCTCTATATATATATATATATATATATATATATATATATATATATATATATATATATATACAGGATGTTTTCAAAGTTAAATGGTCAAACAACAAAAATGAACTAATACTTCAAAACAAGAAATAAAAAAACCTATTAAGGTATGTCCGTAAACGCTTTGTTTAACAGATATTCACACCTAAAGACTTTCGTTGCTATGAATTATTTACGTTATATGAAATAAATAAATCCTATTTATTTGTTCTAACTGCATTATTAATTAAATGTAAATATTCGTATTAAATGTTGTTCAAAGTGAAGGTATGTCCGCAAACGCTTTGTTTAGGAGTTGGATTAGATAGAATACTAATGTGGCCTTTTATCCCTAACTGTATAAAAACTATTGGCAACATAAGGATTAATACTATTTCGAATTAGCATTGGGAACTCTCAATAACATTCATCAGTTTGTATGAGGCTTTCGCAGAGTACTCTTCAGTATGTCTTCCATTTATATTAATGTTGAACATGCCGATATGGTGTTTGTATGCTTACATGTTTTAAGTGACATTAAACAAAAAGTCTATGCAAGTCCGGTCAATGATCATAATACCTTACAAAGAATGATAATTAAATCTTGCGAAACAAAAGTACATTGAACAATAACAATTTGATAAAAAGCAGTATGTACCGTATACTTCATCACCGAAAGAGTCACCACATTTTGAACATTAAGGGACGATCTTAAAAAATAAATGTATTAAATTATAGATAAAATGAGTATTAGAGTTTTATCTAAACATCACGAAAGAAAAAAAACTTTCTATGCTCAAATGAAATTAGGGTGAAATTTGTGTATCGGAAGTTCCTTCTACGATGGTTAGAGTTTTAAACAAACATTAATAAATAAATACAATGATCGAGCAGTGTTAAAATGTTCAGTACATCAAAGTTTATGAAACCATATGCAAAATGACAAGATTGCAAGATGAAAGGATGCCATTTTCACCCTCCAACGGACATTAATTCTAACTTGAAATAACTTGAATCCTTAAAATACTTCCCACATCTCAGGCACATTCTAATATTTGGATTTGTATGCTAGACTTAAAAGATAAGAACTTAAGTGACAATTGCCAGTTGTAAAGGCTACATAACAGAATGCATCATCTCTTGATTGAAAACTAACAACTAATCTGCAAGAATGTACCGAAACCTACAGACTTAAAAGTCGGGGACAGCTAAATTTTCGAATATCAAACTTATCAAATCCTTCAAGTCTAAAGTACTTGGAATAATAGTGAATGTTCCATCTTATATCACAAACAAAACCTTACGACATAACCTCAACATCCCATCTAGATTTTAAACTATCATCTTCAAATTTCGGTCCAAAATAACTTCCTATCCGCCCGACGACAGCTTCTTTGATTACAAGGTAAAATAAAAACAACTATTAAAAAAAAAAATAGAAAAATTTAGCCAATTACTCTCGCATGAGGTTCCTACATTTATTTTTCTCTGTAGTGTGTACAAATGGATACTTTTAGCACAACAGTATTTATTGCAGGTAAGTATAGCTGATTGTAATCTTATTATTTAATAAATTTAAGAAAGAAATAATTTTTTTTCGAAACACATGATAAAATAATTTGTGAAATAAGGCGAGTATAAAAATACAATTAAAATAAAATTATAGTTAATGATCACAGTAGTCTTCAAACTTAATTAACAAAGTTTCAGAGTAATAATGACTTAAAATTTAAGTTTACTCCATTCGAGCGCGATATATTGACCTGGAACTAATAAAAGATATTATATTATAAATTATTGCTTCTCCTTGCAATAATAGCCTTTATGAGTTTTGTAATTTCATAGCACTTTCAATTAATAAAGGTAATTTAACGATGTCAAATTTTCAAATAAAGTACGATTTATTAGTTCTAGGAATGACAGAGAATTTATAGAACCAACAGAGGGTGGGAAGGGGAGTGAGGGAGGAGCCGTGTCGAGGGGGCTTTTAATAATAAAATAAATAATATTTAATAATTGCACTTAGTTTTCTGGTAAAGTTTGTTTGGTTTATTTAAGAAATGTTAAGTTCTTAGCGACTAAAGATATATTTTTTGGTTTTTCTCTTCGGACTGAAATTGAAGAGAATATACATATTGAAGGGTCAATATCGATAGGAATTGATACCGCAATAAAATTTGATTTGAAATATCGAGTCTATATTATAAATATTTTTGAAATATAAATATAAATATTGATTCTCGAGCACATAGGCTCATCAAAAAATATTTTATGGAAATATGGGAATTTTCTATCTTTATTAGTAAAATTAATTTTCCAGTTCCTGTCCACATTCGTCATTCCTTTAAGCCATAGATCGGATTTAGCGAAATGCTAATTTATTTTCACCCTACATAGATTTCTTTTACAATTCGTGGCTTTGGTTTGAGAAGGTTCTAACTGACAAAGTTGGGCAAATTGAGATTACTGACTGAGAAGTGTCCCACACGCTCAATCTAACTCGACTTAAAGGTAACTATCGATAACCGATATTATCGAAATATCGATATTTTCTTCATCTGACGATCAGATTGATATATAATTCCAAGCGCTTTCCAAAAATGATAGTTTTAATTTTAATTTTAAAATTTCGAATGTTGGAAAGAAAATATAGATATTTCGATAATATCGACTATCGATGGCCATACCCATGATAAATTTGATAATGGGCAAATGATTTCATGAAGTGAATTTAGAAGAAGGCTTTTTAGATTTCATAAAAAATCATGACCAGAATCACACATTTTTCCTGGAATTCATTTGCTACCATAGTTGAGGAAAGGAATTCTCTCATCCAACTCCTTTTCCATTGCCTAAAGGTATACATGTCATTTATAAGTCTAATGATGATTGCGTGTGGCTGAATATGAAATGAAGAATAAAGATTACATGTGTTAGCCGATAACTGGTTATAGGAAGGCAGTTTGTAAAGTTTTGATGTTTGCATACCAGAGAGCTGCTTTTATTACTCTTAAAAGATTAGATTGAAATTATTGTAGTTTTCATAAGTGCGTTTTTTTTTTGTTTCTGAATCGAAAATCTATAAGACATTATATCTATATTATGTCGATATGGGTTAGAGTAGGTTTGTGTATGTATTATTATTATTTTATTTTTATTTTTATTTCAATAGAGGTTACTATATTATTTTCATTCGCCTGTTTAAAGTGTTTCGTTTCATTTGGACATGTGAGTAAATATTTAATAAAAAATAAATAAATATTTTTAAAAAATCATAAGCATATAAGGTAACAGTCTACTTTTCGATTCATTTTAAATTCATAAACGTCTAGAATGCGTCAAGAAATATGTCACGCAGTGAGAGTTGGATGTTTGACGGTTGAATGGCATTACAGCGATTCAGCATTAGGCATCCTAGATCTGTCAGGTAAGCTGTCACAATCAATAATATATATACTAATAGCTGACATCTACAACAGTAATACATTATATTACACTTAAATGCTACGAGGTTGTGTATATTGACAAGGTTGTCGATGTCCGCTCCACGCACAATCACTAATGATTGATGAGGCGATGGAGAAAAAAATATATAAATATATATTGGTACATAAAATATAAAGTATTTCATATTTTAAGTTAAGAGTAAGGATTGACATTTTTTTTCACGTTTTTCGAGACGAATGAGGTCATTGTTAAATTCTTAAAATTTATTAATAAAAACGATATATTATAAATAAATTGATAAAGAATCGGAGGGGACGAATCAAACGCAAAGACAAATGACCATAAAATATATTACCGTAAAAAAATGTCTGATATATAACAGCTGATTTTTTTTTTTTTTTTTTTTGCATAAACCTTACTATTCTTTAAATTATTCTGAATTGAAAATTGTAAAGAATGATATTATCCCCCACGAAACTTTTAGTAATTACTAATGCTCTCTATAGAATAAGAAGAAATATGAGGAAATTATGGATGGCATTCATCTAAAATTTAAACTAAAACTTGATATAATTTTATATTATAAGTGAAAATCAAACATTTATGTAATTGAAAATATGTTAAAAAAATAATTTAATATTTTCATACTTTAGGTTATTTTATTTTTTATTGTACAGAGTTTTTGATTATTATTTTAATTTTGTATTTTCTGTATATATGGTATGAATGTGTTCATATAATTATTGTCTATGTGACAGATTGTGATATTTCCAAATAAATAGATAAATAAAAAAAAAATTATATTAATATATATTAAAATAATCAATATTTAGAAAAAAAATTTTAATTGTGTAAGTTATGCAGAGAGTTGACATTCTCGCTAAGATTTTCTTCTTATACTTTTAAATGATTTTATTCTACACAAGTTATTCATTCGTCAGAATTAATTCTTACATCCGGTGGAAAAACGACACAATTGTAAAATTTAATAAAAATATTTTATCTCGTTAAATTTCAGAAATTGTGTTTGAACGAACTAAAACCATATTATAATATAGAAAAAAAATGAATGGATAGAGGAATTTTACACTGGCACGATCAATTTAAAAAAATATTTTATTTATATAATAATCAAATTCTACGTGCTACTCTGGGTACCAAGTAGCAAGGATTTTACCTAAATTGAAACACTGTTGGAAATTCAATCACTACTGTAGTTAATCCTTTGACATCAATTTTAGTAGTAAATAAATTCTTTGCTACTCATAAAAGGTCAGTATTTGAGTAAAAAAACGGTAATCAGTTATGTCATTGTTCCACCGAATGACCTATTTGTTATTGATTTAAACATTTTTTTTATTTGTGTACACAGAATTATGTGTGAAAGATTTTCTCACCCCCTAAGTTCTGTATATTATCATAGATTTTTTAAAATACATTTTGAAAGATTATTTAATTAGATGATAATAAGCTAATATAGAAAGCAGTAGCAGATGAGATGAAGAACTATCACATATAGCCAGCTATCCCTTACAGAAGGAAATGTTTTCCTTGAAAAGGTATAAAGTTATTTCGCATGCATAGAGCAAGTTTAAAAGCAGGGACTGTTTTGTATTCAGGAGATAGGGCCATTGTAACATTGTATTGTTTTTGCCCTTCCTTATCTGGGCCTCTGCTTATTTGGTTTGTTTAATTCATTTAGGATGCTCCGTCCGCTTCCAGGGCTCTTATTAACATGGCCATCCGATAGCCCTCTTTTTTATCCTAGTCGATAGCTTTAGCTTCGGAACACTCTATTCACGTTCGCCAAACTGTTTTTATATATCAGTTAGTTTTATTCATTTAGCTCCACGGCCTTTTATGTCACAATTCTCTTAAAAAAAAAAATGCTGGGATAAAAAAAAAACGGAGGCAAAGGATATGATTTAAATGAATGTTCAGCAGACCTTACACTGACAGTCGGAATGACAGTCCTAGCGATGACTGATATCCCGACTGATTGTGTAAGGTTAGGATTGCTGAAATGATAGACTATACTTATGGATTTCCTAAGCTATCAGTTAAGCTAGTATCCTCAGCTTAAGAGATAGGTTAGATTACATAGGACTCACAAACCATATATCTGTGCACTGGTGACATAGGACACCATGTCTATTTTCTTATTAAATAATTTATTAAAAAAAAAAAACTGTGCCACTTCAAACAATGAAGGGTTTGAGTGGATGTACTATTGAGAGAAAGCACTGTTTCGTAATCAACGTTAGTACAAGGAGAGATCACGCTCGACCGGCAGATTTGCTCCTTAATCAATTATTTAATTAAGGGTACCCATTTAATAGAGGTTGGGTGAGCCCCAAGTGGGTCTCCTAAATCCCAGGATCGCACCACGGCTGATAAAACAGAAGTGTTTAATAGAACAGTCAAATTTAAAGTGTTGAAAAAAGTGAATTTTCTGTCATATAGCTTCAATTCTAATGATTTTTTTTTTTTATGATTTAAGTTTAATATTCTTAAATAAAATCATCAGAAATAGTTTCAGTTAAATTTATAAAACAAAAACTGATTATTAAATATGACCCTCTTTTATATGAAGCCACTCTATATATTCCTAGTTTTCGATAAAATAAATAATTTTTCATTTACTGATATGTTAAAATAATAAAAACATAAATAGAAAAAATTAATATATTTAAAAATATATATGTTTAATGAAATTCAAAACTGATTCAATTAAAAATACAACTAGTAAGTGCTAACTGGTAATATGCATGCAGACTTTTAGAGAAACTAACTGGTAAATTATAGTTCTGTACTAGAGGCCACCTTCTTTTCAGATACAAATGAGGATAGTCAGAAATCAAAATTACTGTATTTGGATGGGTCAGGAGTTTATCCTGGAAGGATATCTGGATAAGGTGACTCGATGTCCTGTGGGAAATTAAGGCTATTATGGATACATTTATTTGTTTAAAAAAAACACTGAGCATTTTGTAAAGGAAATGGGATTGTTAGGATTTTTTTTAAGGTATAGAGGATCTCCAAAGATCGACAGTATTAGTCCAGATAGATCTTATTGTAGTCAATATTAAAGAGTCTTTTTATATTTTATTGGAAGCTTAAAACGGTTGTCTGACAAATCCGGAAACGTATAGCAGTTTCTGTTTGTATCGTTTCAGTCTTATTTGACAATTCCAATGTAAGACGTTTTTCTAGGTGAAGTCGTGAGTAGCAGATCTGGGTAGCAGATCAGGAATAAATGGTGTATTATTAAAGGATATTGTTGACTGCATTAGGCCTTCCTTTATTCCGTGGCAGGAAGAAAACAAACCTAAAGCTAAAATAGATCAGATGTGGTGTTAAAATTAAGGTAAAGAAGAAAAATATATAATTGAGAAAAGATATGGAATATAAAATGAAATGTTACATGTTCTATACTTGAATGACTGAATGGGGTCCCTAATTATAAACATTTGTGGTTCATGGGTTCGTTCTTTAATGATTTTATGTACTTGAGATTTTCTGACTGCTACATCTTGTGTATCTTCCTGGCCGCTTCTCTCTCATTCCTCTCTTCCTGCCAACATATTTCTTGGCTCTCCCTAGCCACTTTTCCTGTTGGAATCTGCTCATTTGGGGCATAAAAAGGCATGAAAAATATGCAGAACAGGGCTTGCACTTTGAATGCACATATAAGATTCAGCAGAATCTGCAGGAATTTGTTGTTTCAACCGTCTGGCCATTAGATGGCGCTACTGTTCTCCAGCATTTCAAATATAAAATTTAAACAAAAACAATAAATGAATTCGGACTTGACAGATGTTATATATGTAGGTTTAAGGCGAAGAACAAAGGCAATTTGTTGGAATTTATTTTAATCCTCCAATTTTACACCATTCTTCAAGTATTGCGATCCCTGGCAGAAGAGTTTGGGACGACAATATATCATTATTAACTCATGATATATTGTACTCATGTAATAATGACTTATATTACTGCTTTGCTTTGTATTGTTGGTTTACTTTATTTATTTTTTCATTTTTGGTTTATTATTTTCAATAATGAAACATTGTGATCGACCAAAAAATTCAAAAACATAACCCCTCTCAAAATTTGAGGTTTCATGTTTCAAGACGCGTAGAATTCGAAAAACAAATAAAAATTTTTTTGTCTGTCCGCCGTCCGCGCGTTTTCTCCGAAACTACTGGAACGTTTTTTTTCAAATTTCGATATAAAATCAGAGGTCACCTGAGGATGATCCTCGTTCATCGACATTACTCTCCACCTTTAACTTTCGAAATGGCGGCCGAAAAACCTGCGTTGCTATAGACTGTAGCTCCTAAACGAATGTACAGATTTCAATGAAACTTCGCTAAAGTCATTTTCTCGACGCACTTTAAATTTATCTATATAACATACTTCAACGAAAAGAAGCTGGAAAAAATTACGAGGGAAGGTAAAATTAAATTCCGAATAACTCAAAAAGTTTTTACTTTTATGTCGAGTTTTTTTAGAGTATACGAAATTCCCTAAAAAAAAAAAAATCGTTAAAATCGTACAATTAGGAGCAAAGATATGGTCTCCGGTTTTTTTTATGTGTTCAACTCCAAATGTTATATCCTTGGTTTGGTTTTTAAATTTTGAATGTGCTCCTGAACTAATGCTATTTCTTTTAGCATATTACTGATGATTAAAGAAAAACAGTTTAGTCCAATAATTGGAACCACCTTTTGTTTTGTTTTTCTTTGTAACTCGGAAGGTAATGTTACTTTAGATGTATAAATGTTTGGAGATAATAAACCATTGTGAAATAATTTGCAGCGTTTTTTAATGTGACAGATCTCGCCAGAAATAATGGTTTTTTGTCTGTTCAACTTCGTCCGAGAAGAAATTTGTTTTTCTTCTCAAGCCAATATAAAATATTTTGATGATAGTAATATTATTGAAGCTGTGATACTGTACTATAGTAGTAGAGGAGACGAGAGGAGACCGCAGTGGCCAGAGAACATAATATTATAGCTGCTCGCTAAACAGAACAGAGACGATATTGGGCCGGTATTGGCGGGCTCTGGGGCAATACAATCCCGATATTACCTGCCCTTAATACCCCTAGTCCCATCTCCCTTCATCTTCGACATCTTAGGTGGTTAGTTGCACCTGAGTCAACAAAGGGAACTGGATTCTGCTATATTGTAGCCATAATTAAATTTAACTTAAGCATAGTCTGTATTCGGTAATAATAATCTAAATCGAATTTCAAGGGGTATCGAATTTCTGTGGGCTTTTCCAATCTGTATTGAACATAATAATAATTTAAAATATCGATAAATTTATAAGAAAACTGTTATAGTAAAATAGTAACACTTGTTGAGCGTAAATAAAATACATCGATATAAATAAAAAGATCGTTTTTTTTTTTTTTTTGTTTTCTTTTCCACCTCACGCCTGTTTAGAAAACCTTTCTTCTTAATGGTTTCAAACATCCTGCTCGCAGCAGCGATTCGCTCAGTTAACGTCCATAATTCGACGAGACCCCATACTCCTTACTATATTACCTAAACTGAAAATTAGGCACAGTATTGAAATGAGTATATACACAGTTTTTATATCCTGTATTCTTTATTCGACGTTTCGGATTCAGGAGCCATTTTGAAGATCCATGCACCGCTCCATAAAATTTTGAAAATCTATCGTTTGATTCGTCCTTTAGTAATTCTTATATTTCAAAGAATGTAGTTTTTTCACTTCTCTTTCGCAGACGATATCAAGAAAATTGTTGCTCCTCACTAGAGCATTCATACAGAACTGTGTATATTTAATATATATATAAAGAGAATAGTGTATATATAAAGAGTGTATATATAAAGAGTGTAAAATAGTGTATATATAAAGAGAAGACCTTTGGCCTAAAATATATATATAAAAACTTATGAGAAAATGGCATCAAACCTGAAGGATGTGAATAGAAAATTGTATACATAGTTTTGGAGTGCATATTAAGGAAAGCAGGTCGGTTCAAGCGTTACAACATTATAACATTGATACAAAAAACAAAAACATACTAATAACTAAATAAAATTAGAAAGAAACGTTAAATAAGTTTTATAGGTAACCAATTTTAGTGATAAAATATTAAAAAAAATAACTAAAATAACTAGAGTCAATAAATTATTTATATATATTCCTTAAGGCTTTTAAGTGAATATACATGTAGATATTGTGAAAAACTAGACAAGTATTGTGATCTACCTATGACAATATATATGCACCCACACAAACACACAGATATATATGAACACACATATATACCTACTTAAACTCATAAGGACATACATTTCATAGCATTATTATTCAAGAAAGAAAAACACATAAAAATAAATAATTCAATTCGTATTAACACGCAGTTGGTACCTTTGTTAATTCCAAAGCTGCATTTTGAAGCAAACAATTTGGCGCAAAAACAAATTTGATTACCCCAAAATAATAAATCACGAAACAAAAAACAATTTTAAATGAAGTATTAAATAAATGTTTACCATAGAAAATAAATGAATCACCGTCCAAATAAAAATTTAGATCTACAAAGAAAGAAAAAATACATATATTGTGTAAGTGTGTTTGAGTGTAAATATTTTATTATACGATGTATCGGTGATAATTTATATTAAAATTTTCGAAAACCTATTAAAATAACAAATATAGGGTTCTAGTGTTTTATATTAAAATACCATAGGTTCGGCGATCCACCTTAATTTTGGGATCTGGTGGAGGAAGCGTGTATGTAATAGTGGCTAAGGTTTATGGGCTATCTACAAGGATATATTGAATAGGAAGAGATATTTCGTAGAGGGGGAAGGAGGATTCATGCCTTCTTACGAAATTCCATTCCAGGCGGCAATAAACAGTATTTTTGATGTCCGCCATTATCCGACAGTTTCGCGCCCGATTCCAAAGAGGATGCAAGACAATCGAAGCTGCTAACCTTAGGACTGTTATCGAGGAGGTTGGCATTCAGAGGACGTTCCTTCCGAGGAGGAGGAAGTTAAAAGAGGACAATAAAAGCAAAGTGAGCAATGCCGGGAGAGATCAAACGGTGGCTGAGGAGGTTGTATGAGATATTGAGGGGGGCCGCCTTTACGACCACTCGTCGACTTACAGCCCACCGTAAAAAGTTGATGTAGATCTTGTAAATAGGTTGCCCCCCCCCCTTCGCATCCCCTCCATCTTACCTAAAGCCTGTTCAAACAGTTAGCTGTCGTATTGGTTTCCTTTTTTTAATTTTTAAAAATAATTAAAAAACTGAGGGGTGTGCTTAAGACGATGTGCTTAAGAAATATAAATATTTTTTTATTCTATATTCAAGACGTAATAACATTTACAATACAAACAATTATAATTGTGTAATATAATATTCAAAATAAACAACAGGTTTATGATAGCTAAAATATGTGATGATCACATATTCTGATTATTTTAGTTTGATTTGTCATATTTAAATATGACAATATTTAGCATAGAATTCGTTACTATTTCGATCAATAGCTCATTACAAACAGGACAAAATAATGAACATTTCCCTCGCTTACAATAGTGAGATCCGATTATTAGTTTTTGAGATATTTTATTAATCTAATGCAAAAACAAATCAATTAGTCGATTAAAGTCGACTTTCCTCGAGCGTTACACATAGAAGATCTGACGGCTCACTCTACACAAAAAAAGTACAAAACTTGTCTCAAGACTTGTTTTCACTTCAAAAATAATTTTCTGAAAAGTATTGATCGTTCCAATGAATTAATTGTAAATACTTTGAAATACGTTCTTGAGTTATTAAGAGTAACGCATTAAGGTAAAACATAACGCTAAAGGATCATAACAACACTTACTTCTTGAGAATTTTGTTTAGTTAAGCCTTTCAATAATCTATAACTTTGTAACACTAATTAATCATTTATTGAGTAATAATCGAGTGCATTGGAAATATTTCAATTATACTCTTAGCGGCTTTCAATTGATATAATCAATAAGATATATTTTTATTTCTTTGGAAGCTCAGTGGGTAGAATATTGACTTACAAAGCTCAAGGTTCGAATTCGGCTCATGGCAATTATATTTTATTCTGATTTCTCGGCCGTGAATTGACCATGGGGACCACCCTGGGACACAATCAGCCTCTACAAAATGGGTTCCATTAATTAATTAAGAGAGAAAACCAGGTTGTTGTGGGTCCATCACCACCTTGCACAACAGTTGACCAAGAAATACTACTCCTTTAAAAAGTACTGAGCCCAAGACTAATCATAGGTTACTGTGGTACAGGTTTAGCTTCGTATATTAGATGAGAAATAAACTTAAAACATCTTTGAGAATATAGACCCTTTTTTTAGATTGAAAAACACAGAAACTAGATAAAAATGTCACAAACCCTGTTATATATCCAAATTTAATTTGATATATATAGTTATAATAAGTGCATGATGTTCTGATTTCACAAAGGAGAAATTAACCAAAATTTTTGGTGATTAAAGGTTATGAAATGTCGCCTAGTGTCATTTCGAAAAAACCGATGTTATATGGAAAACTAATTTTTTTTTTCAGCTTCATAAGGCAATAACATATTTAAATGGTTTTTAGCTTGATTTTATTATTAAAGCAATATTCTTAAGATTTTTTTTATCATTAAATATTAATTTGTGCCTGTCGACAACGGTTAATAAACAGCCGATGGCCTGATTAAAGTAATGAAACTGACATGTCAGGCATGGAGAAGGATAGCACAAAGCAGTACCTCTTGTCTGCCTTGAATCAGTTACCAAGGTTTATCAAGGAAGCAGGTCGTTCATCCAGCGTATTTTCAGTCTCCTCGTATTGATGTCAGCTGAAGCCATATCTCTGATTACTATAGCCGTGTAAATTATTGTGAAATAGTTTGTAAAGAGTCCTTATGTGTTTATCAAGTATAGGCAGGAGGAAGAATGTAATGTTTAGTTAGTCACGTACCAAGGTGCTTTAGTTATAAGTAGATATAAGTGGTATTTTTGATTGGATAGTTTGAAGTTTGTTTAAGTGAGTCTTTTCAGCTATACTGTATATCTGTGAGGAGTAAGTTCATATTGGTTTAAGTAGGTATAGGTATGTATTTAGTTACTGGCTCAGTTCTAGTTTTGAAAATTTGGAAAAAGTGAGTAAAGTATTTTGAGTCGTCTATTGAGGGTCTTCCGTTTCATGTATAACATATGGGCCCTATGTCACCCTTCTGAGGAATTTGGTTGTTTTCGATATAAATTGGAGGAAGGCAGGTATTTCTTCGAAGTGTAAATATAATTTATTTCGATTTATCGTGGTTTAGTCGAATTTTCCATAATTTGTACAAATCTTGTAATTTATCCAAATTATGCTGTAAGGTCAGTGAGACTTGTGTAGTGTATGCTGTTTTGGGAGAATTGCGTTGTCAGTAGTGTTGCCCACATGCGAGACCGAGACGAGTCTTGGTCTTGCAAACACTGTCTTGGTCATGGTCTTGGTCTTGCGCAACAGTCTCGCAACGGTCTTGTAGTTATTTATTAGCTTATTACTAAAGAGATATATACTAAGCCCTAATGCCATTTTAGAGGAGTTAAATGCAAAAGTATATTGGTTATAGCAATTATTTACATATAGTCACTAAGATTGTCAAGTATTAGTAACTATTTTGCCTTAGTTTTTATTTAAAAAATCGATTTTTTTTACCAGTCCTGGTCTTGGTCTTGCAACAGTTAGGCGGCCTTGGTCTTGGTCTGCAAAGTACAAGACCAAGACCGATTTTGGGCAACACTAGTTGTCAGCATAAGTAGCAGTCGATGTCTCATTGTTAAAAGGTATGTCGTAATTGTATGCAATATATAGTAGTGGAGTGGTACTACACAATATATAGTATACAATATATAATGATTTATTTAAAACAAATGTCTATTAAAAGTAAAGTGATAAGCAGAAGTTGTGTGATGCATGTTCCAGATTTCTCTATACCAATCCAAACGTTAGTAGAGTACTTAAGATAGTAACCCTACCCGCCCCCCCTCGTTAGCTCTAGCCCCAGCAGAGCGAGCTCCCCGGGTAATTGTTTACCCCCGCCCAGGATAAGGAGAGGAGGCTCTGCCAGGAATAGTAATAGCTCAGGATACTCCGATCCTTAGTCCTGCGTCCTCAGGTCGAATGTATCCTTGGGCGGTGAAGAGCACCTGCCTTGTCTCACGAATTATAAATGGATGAATTAAACACGAGGTACTGAGATAAGACAAAGTCTAAACAGTTTTCCTATTCACATATTTTGAAAAATCATATTTTTCTTGTCCACCAAGCTTAATCTTAAATTAATAAGATATTGCAAAAACTAACCCTCGAGTATAAAAAAAATCAAAAACAAATTAATCCACCAACGTTTCGCAAATTCCAGCATCTTCAGTAAAAATAGACACACCCAGGCTCTACAAAGTGGGTATCGTTAATTGAATATAGTTGATTAAGAGAGAAATTCTTGCGGTTGAGAGTATCTCGGTCAAATCCCCTCCTTGCACAACCGTTGACCAAGAAACAGTGTTCCCCTATATAGTCCTGCACCCAAAACCCTTCATGGGTTCAAGTGGTACAGGTTTTTTTTACTAAATACCTACTTACTAAACTAGCTTGTTCTACAAAAAAGTTATATGAACGACACTGAAATAGTGAAATGAGATTTTTAAGAGAAACGACTCAAGTAATAAACGTTGAAGAAACTTCGTGTTTGATTTATTTACTGAATTTTACTTTGTGAAAATCCTCTGAAACCAAAGAAACTTTCGCGGGCTGTAATTTGTAGATCTTTAGGTTAAATGGTCAACAATATTTCAAGATCTATTCATAAGTATTCATAATATTTGTTCGTCAAGAAGAAAATCTACAGGCCGTATTTCAAACCGTAAACTGTAAGGTGTATGTCTATACCGATTAAAGAAGCACAATTTTATGTCGATTTTTAAATTTGATTTGAGAAAAAATGAGGATAGTCTTTCTTTTTTGTCTTCTTCCATTTTTAAAGTTGAACTTTGATTTTTTTCGCTTATCTTAAAGTACGTATTTAGTCTAATATTTAAAAACCATAAGCCGGGCTATTAGGAAGATGGGCCAATCAGAACAGCCAGGAGGATCACGTGCCACATAATGGCCGCTCGACGGCTGAATGCTAAAGTGGACCCTAATTGTTCCGACATGAGCGGCATGTTCCATTCTACATAGTCATCACAGCGTGTAACAGCATCAGTTTTTTTGTAACTGTTATTTATATTTATCTCTTTGGTCACTATTAAGCAGGAAAAACTGTTAGTTATGACTAGCGGTTACAATACTTTCTGATACGTTAAAAATGGAAAAACCCAAACTATAAAGCCATGAGTCTCTAACGTAAAGTACAGTTCGTTAATTCTTCGGCACCATCTTAAAGTAATGAGTGTGCAACGTTGTCCAAGTTAAGATTCGTTACTTCAACATAGTGCCGATGAATTAACGAACTGTACATCAATATGTTAGAGACTCGTGGTTTTATAGTTTGCATTTTTCTATTCTGAGATTTTTTTTTACATTCACTTATCGATTTATGAAATATGTAGTACGGGGCAGTGCTCAAATGATTATTACCCTTGACTGTGGATGACGGTGTAAACATTTAAAAACTAAATTAATATAAATGGTATACAGTCGGTTATCTTGTAAATAAGTAAAACAGGGAACCAACTTATCAAAAGAGCGAAAAATCATCATCACACTGCAAACATATCTACAGTTACCAATAGATTAAGATTTATATTTACTTCTTCAATAAATAGTCTATCTAACTCAAAAAGAATTTTTCATATCGGACTACAAGTTTCTAATATTAGCGTGTTAAAAAAAAATTAAAATAGTTAGGTTTAAATATATTCTAGATAAACAGGCCCAACTCATGTATCATTTTATTTTTCATTTTCTATTAAAATAATCAAAGATTTACGAAAATATATTACAAACATAGAATTTCTTAATTTCTTTAAAAAAAAAAAATGGTTTTGATATTACAATATTTATCAGGTTTTATCTTGTAAATAACCAACTATTGCACACTAAGAAATGTTTGTACAGAATCAGACTGAATGGAAGAATAAAATAAAATTTTCATAAATGTAACATATTAAAATATCTAAGGTATTACTATCACATTTTCTGGTATGTACTTTGTGATTTACTAAGCGTTCCTATCCAATAGATTGTTAAATTATTATAAAAACCTTTTTTTATTTTGCTTCGTCTCAGAGATTTCCAAAAATAATTACTATGTGATATCAGCTTTGCAATATTGAAGTCCAATCCGTAGATCCATAGTCGCTGAAATGAAGTATTGTATATAGAATTAATAATTGTTTGTTATTCCAGTTTATACTAATTTCTGAAACAGTGTTTGAACTTCCTCGGAAATTCCTGGTCAAATAAGTAATTCCAACTGTTCCAGCGCCAAGTTTGGAGTGGTATAAGGCAAAATAGTTCTGCTGTTGCCGTTAGCACTCAACATCAAGGAGTCACATTAAACGAACAGTATTGGAAGAAAAATATATTAGTTTGTAAATAAATATATAGATATTTATTTAATCGAATGTATTAAAAAATTTACCACTTTTCAACAAAAGTTTATTTTATTTCTCCTCTACAACTTTGACACAGGTAAAAAAAAAACAAAAAACTTCAGTTTATTGTTTGTTTTATTACTAACTATACGTTTCAGGAAGGCTTTATTCTCCTCTCAAGAATAGAATATTTCCCAGTATGCTTGAGTATGTTTAATAACTGAATACTTACCAAGCTTAGTTAACTTTAGTTAGATTTCCTCAAGAATAATGTGACATCCTAAATGCTAATGAGAGTGAAAAAGGTTCCCCAAAACGTAGAAATAGTAAAAAAAAAAAAAAAAGAATGCAAATTTATATATATAAACATATGTAAAGGAAGTTAGTGGACTGTTCCACATATCATGGAAGATAAATATTCAGGGCGCAGTCATTATAAGGTTTTTATTAGTGCCGACGTTTCAACCTAAATATGTGGGTCATCGTCAGGGCGTGTTTCGAGCACTGAAGTTATCCAAGTACACAATAGTTATTCAAGAGGCTGAGTACATGAATACCTTCAGTATGCGAAACGCCCTGATGACCCACATGTTTGGGTTGAAACATCGTCACTAATAAAAATTTTATAATGACTGCGTCCTAAATATTTATCACCCATGATATAAACATATATTTATTATATGTATTTATTCTTTATTTATAAACAGTTCATTATTTTTTTAGGAGAAATAAAATATAATAATGAAAAGTGGACAAGAATATTAACTAATAATACAATTTATATTTTTATATCATTTATTTAAGAAAAAATTAATATTTAAAATATACCCCATTACGAGTCAAAGTTGTCGGTCATATTTCAGTCAGTTGTCGGACGCAGCGCATCTGTTGAAAAGCTCTTTAGTAATTAGCAGAACTTGCTAAATTATTAATTTTCGGTTGTTGATCTTATAACCAAAATTGTTTATACGATTTAGTGAGGTCTGGACTATGCGATAGGAATGAGTTGGGTTCTATAAATATCGATCAACTTCTCCTTGGTCCTGATGTTCCTGGAAGTAAGTGGGCCGAACGTTATCCCACTGGAACACAACACTATTGGTAGCTAATTATAACGCTACGATAATTTAGCATACATCATCTTTGTCTGCTTCCGATAGTGATCTGAGTTTATAGAACTCCGAATATCCACATCAGTGTCCACTGGAACTGAGCCCTTCATCGATTGTAATTACGTCCACTGCTAAATTTTAATTATTAGCACTTAAGCACTCTAAGAATAATAACAGAGCTCGAAAATTAAGTAGACTAGTCTTGAAAAAAAAACAATGCTTGTCAATTAACTGTTAATTGTAAATTTAATTCTATAGTTCAGTTCTTAGACAAGCGCAGATAAATATTTGAAGGCAAAAATAAAATAAAATAAATAAAATATACAGTTAATTGAACTATGGAATATGAAGTATGAAGTTTGAATATGAAGTATGTAATGGAATGGGGCTTATTTGTAGGAATACGTGGACGTGGATTGGCGTATGAAGTTCAAAAAAAGGTACCACGGAATATGAAGGATTTTGCTGAAGGAAGTAGTTTAATGGAAGCGGTTATATACATATATAAATCTTATATTAAAAGAGAAGATAGAGAAACGAAGGGTACGGAGTACTAGCATATAGGGAGGGTTTTTGGTTCCGAGGACTTGGTACGGGAAAACATCAAGAAGATCGCGAAGGATTGACCAATTACGAACAGAGGTACCTGTGAGGAACAGGAGAACGCCTGGGAATTCCAAAAATGAATCTTATGAAGCAATTTTTCTTCGGTCTCGTATCCAGTCTTGCGGGTAGCATTTTCCATACACCAAACAACCAAGTTGGAGGAAGATAAGGGAGGTTCCAAGTAGTGTTGCCCAAAATCGGTCCAAAAAGGACCACCACTGAATATCTGTTGCAAGACCAAGATTGGTAAAAAAAAGATTTTTTGAATAAAAATTGAGGCGAAATAATTACTAATACAGGACAATTTTAGTTACTGTATGTAAAGAATTGGTGTAACCAATATACTTTTGCATTTAACTCTTATAATTTTTCATTCAGACTTAGTTAGGTTTCTCATATCTAAAAAGTTACAGTAATATCTCTCTAGTAATAAGCTAATAGGTAACTGCAAGGCTGTTACGATAGTCTTGCGCAAGACCAAAACTGAATTTGTCAGACCAAGACTCGTCTCGGTCTCGCATTTGGGCAACACTAGTTCCAAGAAGCATTCTGGATTTTAGAGGAATAGAATCACGGAATTTTAGGAGTTATTTAAGGACAATTTTGGATCTCCGGATATTCTGGGAGAGATTGTTCCAAGAGAGGTTCTGATCAAAGGTCACTCCTAGATTTTCGACTGTCGGGAGTTTGTTTTGTCTACGTCAGGATTCATTGTTTATATCTGCTGATACAACCGATATGTTCTTGTGGTACAGGGAGTGACGAATGGAATATGGAAGACCTGATCTAATTTCAGTTGTTGATTCAGCGACTGAACCATATTTCTTCAAATTCTCAATATCACAGTGTTTGTCTAAAGCTGGCATTTTGGTAGAATATATTTCACTTATATGGTCGCAAATGATTTTATTAGCAAACAACTGACAATAGTTTTAACTGGTTTAATTTTAATTTTCAAACAAAATATATCTAAAAGATAAAACACGTAACATTTTTTAAACTCTGTTATGAATACAAACCTCCTATATGTATTTAAACAATCTAAACATAGCTTCATTAAAAAATAAAATAAAAATAAAGCGAAATCGAAAAGGGGAAGAACATACGAAGATAATCCAAAACAGGGAAAAAGTACTCCATAGTTCTCTATTAGAACCAGAGAGGAGAGGCCTTCCTTTTCATCGAGTTAAGGATTAAATCATCGACAGCCGGAGAGGGATGGATGGCTAGGGATGGATGGGGACCGGGGGGTGAGGCCAGGCTGTCAAAAGTCATTTCTACAAATGACAGAAGACATTCCACCTTGAAATGAACTCCTGTTCCCAGTAGATCTGGGTCGAGGTTTTTATTTAGTAAATAAAATATTCTTATTCAGATTCCCAAAACAGGTACTTAATTGAAAATCTCAATTAGAAACAAATGCTTAATGCACTTGTTTCTAACATTAATATTAAAACGAAAAAAATTAAATATTCCATTATCGCTTAACTTAATACAGAAAAAATGTTATAAGTTAAAAAGTTAAAACATTAAACGCTACGATTATTGGAAAAGGTGATATTTAGTAGTCTGCTACTATGGAAAATAGTAGAGTGAAATAAAATAGGAAATTATACCAATACATTATTAAATACATAATCAGTAATAATAAATAAATAAATAATGCTATTCTGTAAAACAATCAATCTTTACATACAACTTTTTACACTAACACTAACGATATCACATTCGGTGGAACAACGGCGCGAATTTTAGAAAAAGTTTTTATCACGGTTGATTGTAACAAATAAATTGTTGGATCTTAATAAAATAGTGTTGTCACTATTCAGCCTATTTATCACCGCCACCCCGAACCATCTCCTTCCTTTAAAAAAAAATTATATTTATATAACGGTAGTTTCTATTTCTTTTTCTTCTTCTGTAGAATTATTTGCTGCCAAATTATCATATATATATTTTTTTGCCCATTAAAGTCTGGTATTTTATATTGGTAAGATAGAATTTCATTATTTTTGGAAACATTGAATTGGGAATGGATGTTCTGCGAGTCATAAAATCAAAACAATATTTAATCAAGCTATAATGATGAATGAGAAGGATTATTAGAACCTGATAAATTACTTTCTGAGATACAACGGGGATACGTGCTCCAAATAGTTAAGCTCTATGATTTAATATATATACATATATATGTATATATATAATATAAAATGAGAAAATTACTGGTTTTAGTGGAAAACACCTCTTGGCTGGTATCAGTATCCTAACCGTTTATTGGTTAATACTTATTATAATTATTATTTTTAAATCTAACTAAAAATTATCCAATCCTAGATATTCATAATAAAAAAAAATCATATACTGTTATGTTTTTTTCTTTTATTTTTAAATTACTTAAAAAAATAACATATATTTCTTTTTTGTAAAAAAAATTCCTCAAAAACGTTAAATTCCAAGATAAAAGACTTCCCTATACAGGCTGATACCACAAATTTTATCAAATTAATTACTCTTTATTTATTTATTTGTTTAAACAAATAAAAAGGACTCCCACAATAGGGACTTTTATTTTTATCAATAGTTTGCGTTTGTAGTTATGTAGTTTGAAAATAAGTAGTTAGACATGACACAGTTAATTTTTTTTTCAATAATTAAGTTTAAGAATTTTTAATTTAATTTTTATGTTAATTTACGGTTCTTCAGTACAAAAAATACGCCCTTACAAAAACTACAGACATTCCAATCCTAAATTTTACGACTTATAACAGGAGATCCTTGGTACGTAAACAACAAAACTTTACATAACGACTTACGATAACCAACTATAGACCAACACATACATGACCTCTACTACAGATTTCATCTTAAACTACACGGACTTATTAACGACATGGCCACAGCTAACACGCTGATCTCACCTAAAGAGGAGCTGGATGAGAGATCTCCTTTTCTGAATAAAGGAAATAAATCAAGACCAGGAAGAAGTACCGTTGGGTATTATTTTTTTCCTAATCCTTAAAAAGTCAGCTCTTCCTAATCAGTTTCAGCACATTTGCTTATTGTCAAGCTCGTGACATGCGTGGATTAAAATATAAAGAAAAAAAAATTATGTAGATAGATATAACCGAAAACCCTTATAACGTATTAAGCAATAGTTAGTAATATTTTTAAACAATAAGACCAATGACACTGGCGGTACAGGTAAAACTACTTTCGTGGGAACTAGTCCTTCCAGTATATTATTTATCCAATGATATCTGCTCTGAAGATGAGGAAATGTAATCGTATCCTGAAACTTCTCTTCCCTAAAAGAATGTGGTCAAAGATGATTGCAAACCGGGATATATTGACCACAAAACAATCCTGTATCAGGCAATGCCTAGGTCGGTGATCCAAAGAAATATCTGGAAAAATCCCTAGTCATCAGCTGGGAGACAGAAAGTCCTTTATGATGGAGAAGTAGAACTGGATTCGGGGCTGAGATTGGCAAAGGAATAGTGTTAGCGAAAGGGGGGTAGAACTGGGGGAGGGGTCTCCTCGAAGAGCAATGCGGAGTAGCTATCTAATAATACTGTCTTCGATAAATCCTCCCAACGAATATTGTTATCGGAAAAAGATGGAGTCAGAAGTAAGGCAGCCTGTCAGAAGTAAGGCAGCCTGTGTATGTGTATATATATATATATATATATATATATATATAAAGCTTATTATCTGTTAATGAGTTGAAAACGTGTATATTACTGGTAAATTTGCCATAATTTTGTGCATCTACTACCAATATATACTTCGTACAGTAACAGAGGTCAGTCCCTCAAAGAGAGAGGTCGTTATCGATAAGTTCTGCCTCATAGATATCCAGACATCGACGACTCGAGGACCCAGGACAGACAGAAGGCAGGCCCTAAAACTGCGAGGCCTTCGCTAATGATCCTCGAATCCGGGAGAGTTGTATTCAATTTAGCGACGGCCACCGTGGACCGCCCTCTCCATCGACCAACTGTTAGTCCAACTCCGGTAATTAGGCCGGTCCTTATTAGAGCAGATAACAGAAGATAGTTAGCCGGGCGGGGATCGAACTTCGGCATTAGCATCCCACTATATCTATCTATAGCAGCTCGCTCTTCGTCCGTATCTAGCTTTAGCGAGATAAAGACCGGAGACTGGCGGTATCAGCCTTAATACTATCTGGTAATGTAAATAAACAGGCTAAGTGTATATAAGGAGGCTTATGGAACGAATAAAGCAGTGTTATTTCAGAAGTCGTGTATGTTACATCTTTTCCCTTTTCCTTCTTTTTTTTTATTTCTTAAGTCCGACGACGCTTAACTGGTGCCGAAACCCGGGACAACGTCAGGGAAGTAATTTTTTTTTAAGTAGATATTTTTTTTTTTGGTGTTTAAGGAAAAGGTGAAATGCCGACAGAAGGATTGATTAGACCGGGAGTACTAAGCGTACCGGAAATTCCTCAACCTCAGGATATTCCACAGATCAATCAGGTACCCCAGATCGCGCCTCAGGTACCTCAGATACCTCAAGTCCCTCAGGTAGCACAGATCCCTCAGATCCAGGAGATCCCTCCATTACCAAGGGACACATTGGCAGAAGCACACGCCAATGCCTTGGAATGGATGAAAATAAGAGCAACAACCACGCAGGACTTACGGAGGGCCATTGCGGACCTAGAACGATTCGGAGGCGAGGTAGGCGAGCTCAACCATTTCTTGAAAGGCGGAGATCGTCTTATGTCAAGAATCGAGGTGAAGGTGGCGGAGGACCTGGTGAACCTAGGGGACGCGGAAGAACTTAAAGCAGCTCTTGTGTGCCGAGTAAGGAGGAACGTCCTGAACCAGATCCAAGCGGACGAGGAGACTCCGTGGCCGGTGATTAAGGAGCGGCTGAAGAAGGCTTTTGGAGGAGGTAGGTGGACACCGGAAGAGGACATATTCCAAATGTTTAGGGAGCGGCGGGCCCAACGACAGTCAAGGGGGCAATATGCGGGAGTACTCGTGGCGAAGTACAATCGCATAACCGAGAAGATGCGGGAAACAATGAGCGTGGGAGAGGTCGAAGCCAGGATGGAGTTTCTGTCAACAATATTGAAAGTCCAGCTGGCTAAAGAAACGGGGAAGAGGGACGGACTGCCCAGAGAGCGATCGTTCCTCGAATGTGCCCAGGAGATGATCGACCTAAGTGCCAGAGAGGAGGAGACACGCATGGATGTGGAAGAACCGGGTTGGACCCGAGTGACGGACAGACGACCATGGACAGCCCCGACAGGTTGGAAGAAGAGGGACACAAGGCAGCTGAGTGGAGAAAAAGCCCCGACGAGGGAAAGAAGATCGGGACAGTCGTCGAGGCCGAGGAATGGGCCCCGGAGGGAAGAGAGAAAATGTCACGGGTGTGGGAAGCCGGGACATTTAGTAGCGCAATGTCCGCGCACCAGATGCTTCGAGTGCGGGACGGAAGGGCACATAGCAAGGCAGTGCCCATACATATTTCACAGGAGGGAGAGACCTCAGGACGAACCCATGGAGGTGAATGTGCAGAGGATGAAAAGACGAGCCAGGGTACATCAGCGGGACGGATCTTCGGAGGAGGCAACCGAGGAGTCAGGAGCGTCGGGAACGGAGACGGACGAACCAGGCAGCAGCGGAGGTGAAGGAGGTAGGCGCGGCCAACGGAGTGAGCAGCGACGAGCGGCGGCAGAAAGGAGGAAGCGGGACGACATCTGAGGAGTGTGTCGGCAGAGAGGCGACCGCACAGCAATATGCAACAACATCCGAGGTAAGCCATGCTGGTTGCCAATTATCGAAGTAGACGGGGGAGTAAAGTGTCTTGTGGACACGGGTAGCTCGAGCACTATTATGACTCGAAGGGCGTTAGGAAAAGGGTGCGGGAGCGAGAGGGTACTCCGGATACAGAAATGTGACTGCCAGCTGATCACTCTGGGTGGTCCCTGTAGTGTAGAGGGTGAGGCGACAATTGGGCTTGATCGGTGGACAGGGAAAGAGGGTGAGCTAACGGTGCATGTGGTGGAGAACATGACTCGGGAATACCAAGTCATAGTAGGGTGCGATTTGTTAGGTCAGGTAGGGGCGAGCATTAGAAATCGTAGAGGAGTCTGGAGCGTTAGGTTAGGAAAGAGGAAGTTCGGATGTATAGGGGTCGCGAGAGAAAGAAGGGTGCGGATAGGAGCGGTGGACAGAGTGGAGGACTGGAGGAAGTTGCTACAAGAGGAGTTTAGGGATATCTTCTTCAGGGAAGGTGAGGTATTAGGGGTAACAGGGAGGACGGTGCACGAAATCCCACTGAAACAGGAGAGGGTAACTTACGTGAAAGAGAGAAGATACCCGCAGGCGTTGAGACAGCATATTCGGGAGGAGCTAGATAGTCTAAAAGAACAGGGAATCATAGTTGATAGCACCTCACCATTCAATAGTCCCCTGTGGGCGGTGAAAAAGAAGGCAGCGCCGGGGGATAATAAGGAAAAATACAGGGTGGTAGTAGACTATCGTAAATTGAACGATAACACGGTAGACGAGAAGTACCCGATCCCGAGATTCGAGGATATACTCGATAGGTTGAGTGGGGCCGTGGTCTTTAGCACGCTGGACCTCAAGGCGGGATACCACCAAATACGGATGCACCCGGAAGACCAACACAAAACAGCGTTCACATTTGAAAGGGGGCATTATGAATTCACCAGGATGCCGTTTGGTCTGAAGAATGCGCCCATAACATTTCAGCGTCTGATGGACGAATTTTTGAGGGGCATCGATGACTCGGTATGCCAGGTATACATGGATGACCTGCTGATTTTTAGCAGAACGGAAACCGAGCACGTGGGACATCTGAGGGCAGTATTCGAAAGGCTCCGGCAATTCGGGCTGAAATTGTCAAGCGAGAAGTCTCTGCTGGGACAAACGCGGATCAATTTTTTAGGCCACACTATCTCTAGCGAGGGGGTCAGACCGGATGCGGCAAAGGTGGAGGCAATCACGCGGATGGCGGTACCACGGGACGTCAAGGGGATTCGTAGGCTTCTCGGGACGCTGAATTATTACCGGAGATTCGTACCCGAGATGGCAGAGTATTTGGTACCCATTAACAATTTGTTGAAGAAAGGCGCGAAGATTGTGGTGACACCAGAGATGGAGAATAACATCCGAAAATGTATGAATAGGTTGCTGACGGAGCCGGTGTTAGCGTTCCCAGATTTCGAGAAGCTTTTTAATATAACCACTGATGCGAGTGAATACGCGCTAGGGGCCGTTTTGTCCCAGGGGGGGGAGTGAGGGTGAACGACCGATAGCATACGCGAGCCGTCGGCTTACGGGTGCGGAATCAAGGTACAGCGCTTTGGAGAGGGAGCTACTCGCGATAGTATGGGCTATCGACCATTTCAGGCCATACGTATTCGGGAGAAAATTTCGAGTCCATACCGACCACAAACCCCTCCAGTGGGTAGGAAAACTCAAGGAAACCTCAGCTAGGGTCACAAGATGGAAGGAGATCCTAAGCCAATACAACATAGAGGTGGTGTATAAGCCGGGAAAAGAAAACGTGGTGGCAGACTGGCTCTCGAGGGCCATCATGATCAACGCGGTTGAAGAGGACAGGGGAGGACCATCGCAGGACGTGCGCCAATTCTTGAGGGAATGGACTCCCGATGGCGAAGGGGCAAATGACACCGCAGGGATTGAGGACAGGGGAGATTCCCCAGAAGAGGAGAGCTCAGCGGAAGAAAGGGCAGCGGAGATGGAAGAAATAGAGGAGATCGTGAACGACAAACACCGTCAGGTGATTTGGAAGACACGAACAACCGGAATCATGAAGATCGATTTCAGAAGGTACGGGAGAAGTAGGATCCGCGTCATTTGGTCGCAGCCCGGGGTCAGCGAAGAACAAATCTGTACGGCACTGAGGGATGCCTCGGAAGCGGGTAAAACGCACTACCTATACGTAGGAAACAATACGGTATGGGATAAGATCAAGCGAATGTGGAGGTCCGAGCGAATAGGCGTGGACAGGACATTCATCCGGTGCAAGTATGCTGTGGAGACGGTACAGGACGAAGAGCAGCAGCAAGCAATCACAGTAGCATATCACCAGGGGAAAACCAATCACCGAGGCGTTAATGAGACGCTGCAGGCATTGCGTCGGAAGTATTTCTGGTGGGGCATGAAGAGGTCCATCCAGGAAGTCATTGGGAAATGCGAGATATGCATGCGCACAAAATACGATCGACACCCCCCCAGAGGAGTTCAGGAGGAGACACCTACAGGGAATATGCCGCTACAGGACCTTCAGATTGACACGTTTACCTGGAAAGGGTTTAAGTGGGTCACGGTAATCGACATATTCAGCAAGGTGGCGATGGCATACCAAGTGATGGAGAAGTCAGCCAATGCAGTTGCGGAAGCCCTACAAACCTGGGTGCAGTTCTATGGGGTCCCCGAGAGGATTACTTCGGACGGTGGTAGGGAGTTCGACAATGCCGCGATTAGGGAGGAGGTGAAGCGATTAGAAATTGCGTGGCATTATAACACCCCAGGACATCCTAAAGGTAGAGGCGGTATTGAACGGCTGCACAGTACGTTAAGCGACCACGTCCGTGTATATCAGGGTGAAAAAGGGTTGGAGCCGGATGTGGCAATGAGGAAAGCGGTAACAGCCTATAACCACTCGATCCACTCCGTAACGGGGTTTTCACCCATGGAAGTTCTATTCGGGATGCGCAGGCCAAGGCGGGATTATGGGGAAACTACGCTTACCGAACCGTTAGTGGATCAAATTCTCAGCAATAGGGTAGAGGTAGAGAAAACATGGGGAAAGATAACGGCGAGAATTAAGCGGGAAAAGCAGAAGCGGGTGGAAAGGCAGAATGTACAGGTTCGCGACCAAATGGGGGAACTAAAAATAGGAACAATAGTTTACCGGAAATTGGGAACCAACAGAGGGAAACAATTGCTACGGTACGAGGGTCCATTCAGAGTGGTTGTTATTAGGGAGCATAACCTGGTAACTATTGAGAGCGTGAATGAGCCCAGAAAGAGGAGAACCGTTCATATCGAACAATTAAAGCTCCCAATGATAGAGTCGGGACATAGACCTACGGATTCGTAGTACCCTCACCGCTGTATATAAAACAGAGAAATATGTTTTTTTTGTGGCTGTCAAAACAAAACAAGTTGTAAAAGATTTTTTTTTTGTTGTATTATTTCATGTATAGAGGAAATTGTGTTTTTTTTGTTGTTGTTAGGAGTTCTCAAGTGGTAGGAGTTCTAAAGTGCTGTGTTTAGTTTCAGTGTTTTTAATTATTTCTTTTTTATTTATTATTTTTCCAGTTGAGTGGAACTATTTTATTTTCTTTTAAGGATATACTGTAAAACCAATTGTAAAGTGTTAAGGCTGGTCACCGTGGGCTCCGATCTAGCAATATTTAAGTTTCCGAAAATCCTGTTCGTAAACTGGTGGGGGGGAGATAAAGACCGGAGACTGGCGGTATCAGCCTTAATACTATCTGGTAATGTAAATAAACAGGCTAAGTGTATATAAGGAGGCTTATGGAACGAATAAAGCAGTGTTATTTCAGAAGTCGTGTATGTTACATCTTTTCCCTTTTCCTTCTTTTTTTTTATTTCTTAAGTCCGACGACGCTTAACTTTACATATCTGACCAGAATATCCGGCAATCAATATGTCAAAATTAAATAATTTTTATTATTATATCATAAAGTGTATTGCAATTTGAATATAACATTAAGCGATATGATAAAAGAAGAAAATGTACAGTACCGAAGTTCAAGACATTTCGCACATATCTAAAATACACTAATTTTAAATCCATAACCAATAAATCCATAATAAAAAATCATATACTGTTATTATAATTGTAGGTTGATGGTTGACTGTAGTGAATAATGAAGAGAAGAATATTTGGAGTAATGCACTCTATCAATAGCGATCAGCTCTGATGAAGGCATGAATTTCGGGTCGAAACGTCGGCAAATGTTAAAATATATATTATTATTTATTTTTGCCATTTCTATTTTTGACTGATCACCCCAACTCTTCAAACACAATTTGCTTTTTGATAAAAAAAAATCACTCAAAAACGTTAAATTCCAAGATACAATACATCTCTCCACAGACTAATACCACAAATTTAAACAAATTAATCTTGATAGGTAAACGTGTGTGAGGAATCTCACATTTGATTTTAATTTATTATTCCAAAATTTTGATAAAATAATTTTTATAGTGATGTAAACTACGTTTTTGACAAATAAAAATATTAAATCGCCAAGAACAGCAATGCCCAAAGAACAGTTTAATACATTTTACAATACTGTACTACACAAAAAACCAAATTCAATAACAGAGTATAAGTTGAAGGTGTTGTCAAAACAAAATAACAAAAAAATTAATAAATAATTTAATTGGCAACCTTCCATAACAATTAATTAAATAATCTGTAATTAATATTAATATAAGTACAGTTGTTAGATTTTCGATATAAGATAATTGTACAACATTAATGGGAATAACAACTTAACTTCTAAAGGTAGGCTCTCATTCAATCCCTATTGGCTCTTCTCTTAGTTTGATAAAGGTATTTTTAAACCTCCCAAATCACCTGAAAGGATCTTTCTATCCCCAAATTTAAACCTCAATAGAGTGTCCATCCCTGTTGTCCTATGATATTTAGCTCCTGTTAAATTCAGGTTGTTAGGTTATTCCAGGTCTGAGACAAACTAAGCATCAATACCCAACTTGGAATAAACATATTTCCCAAATCAGTCGAAGATATCTTCATTTTCACAAACTTAAACCTTACTGGAGTGTCCAGCTCAATCCCTCTACAATTCCCATATCTTTAGCTTCTTTTCCCCCAAACTCGCCCCTTCTGTTTTATTCAGGTTGTTATTAAGTTTTTTTATCCCCGGTCCTGGGTAAGTCCCTAAGGGATCGTTTATCGAAAGCATACCCTTCAACCCTTATCAGAGCTTCTGGTTCAGATACAACGATCGTTTAGTATATCATTTAAGGAAATAATTCATGACTATTTACAATAAATCCATATAACATATATAGAGGTGCTCCTTTTAGTGGACAGAGAAAATCCAATTTCAACATTTTTGATTATTAATTTTAGTGAGAAAATTTATAGCTCACTTCACAGTTTGTACAGAAATAAAAAAATCCTCAATTAGATATATCACTGAAGTGGCTTTACTAAAAAATTTCGAAATTGGAGTTATAGTCGGTTGTGTAGAACTCTTATTATCAAATTATTAACATCTGGCTGAAACTTCGTAAATAGTTTCATCTCACCGCAACCTACAAATATTTTATTTACGAATATTCTGGGAACTGAAGCATTTTTAATCGGTAAACTTTGTCTACTTAATCAGGTACTAAAAACTAGATAAATAGAGGTGGCCTACGGTCTATATAACCTCGTTATTTTGACAATTTTGGAGCGTGGGTCACGCAAAATGGCTTAATATTTTTGAAGGCCAGTTTTTTTTCCTGACTATTAGTCATTCTTTTAATGAAAGACGCATATGTATGTAAGTCATTAAGTATATTTTTTATAATAGATGTTATCGTTTAAATGCGTTTTTTGTGAATTTCGACCATATATATTTTTTTATATTACACAATGACGTCGAATCGACTGAACACATCTGTCTCACAATTTAATGCAATAAAATATTTTTTTCAATTTTTTACAGCCGTTCCAACGGAGAAGAGATATTTTTCTATTTTTTTTTTTTTTTTTTTAGAAGAAAAGATACGATAAAAACAAGAAGAGAGGCTTCGACTTTCATATTGTTCGGGCCTCAATTTCCCAGCGAAGACTTCCCCGGAATCTTCGACGCCAGGCCCGGCTGACGTATCGTCGATACCTCCTGGCTTCCGGTCTGACCGATCCTCTTCTTCAATAAACTCTTTTATACTTCCATTGCCGCCAATATTTCCCGCAGGTCTCACATATTGGACGGAACGCTGTGGGTAACTTCATATACCATTTATACAAAACAAAATTATTCTTTGTCTGTATAATAAATTACCAAAATAGTCTGTTAAACACAGAAAATTGGTGTTTTCCTACTTTATTACTAATGTTAAGTAACAATTTATTTAATAAGTGATTAACTATTAGTGTTGCCTAAATACTAGACCGAGACGAGTCTTGGTCTTGGGTAACTTTTGCGTAGATTATTCGTACCGAAGAAGGAATTAACCGGAGAGTCCATTGCGAATTGCATGAACTATATCCGGTTATTATAATTGAGTTGATTACATCGCGGCGAATCAAACGGGCTTGTAAAATAGTTGGGCTTAGTAACGAAAGAATCACTAAAAGTTTAATATTTGCTGTTCCAGATGTGATCGCGTCAGATACATTGCGTTAAATTCGATCTGAAGTGACTAGGTTTGGACAGGGAGAAAATAGTGTTGCCCAAATGCGAGACCATGACGATTCTTGTTCTTGTACACTCTGTTATGGTCATGGTCTTGCTCTCGGGCAAGAGTCTCGCAAGAGTCTTGCAGTTACGTATTAGCTTATTACTATAGATATATTACTATAATTTTTCAGATACGAGAATCCTAACCAAGTCCGAAAGAAAAATTAGAAGAGTTAAATGCAAAAGTATATTAGTTATATCAATTATTTACATACATTAACGAAAACTATCAAATATTAATAACTAGTTTGCATTAATTTTTATTCGAAAAGCCGGATTTTTTACCAGTCATGGTCTTGCTCTTGCAATAGTTAGGCGGTCTCAATGCAAGACGAAGACCAATTTTGGGCATCACTAGGAGGAAAGTGTTTAATAAGCGATTGGTGGTGTTGGCATCTAAACTTTGGGTTCGCTAAGCCTCCTATTGTTATTATTAAATAAATAAGTTTTTAGTGACTTTCATATTTTATTTTATTATAGTATTAGTAGAGTAGGAAATTACAGGAGTTTCCCTGGCTTTGTAAATAGCACTAATTCTATGGATGTTCATTTATTTACATATGTGTTGAGCTCCTGTAACCTCGTAATATCCTAATACAAATTAGAAATTCACACCCTGGTTTCTTCGTTATATTATAACATATGCATTGAGCTCTTGTAACCTCCTAATCTTCTAAAACAAAATAGAAACTTCAGAACAAAAATTTTTAAACACAAAATGGTATTTATCTGGAGGTGATAATTTTATTTTACCTGGATGACGGAAGACTTTTTTTTATATACACATTTTCTCCTTCAATACAATATATTATGAAATAGAAAAGGAAGCACAATGAAAATATTTGAAATGAAAAGCTAAAATTGATGTTGGGCTTATATGAAGTTGAATATATACTATGGTTACAAATGTAATAAAACCAAATATATATTATATATTTTGAAAGAAATTTTTAAAAATATATCCGAACTTTGATTTCGTACCTCCTAGTCATTAATAATTTTCACGAATAATCAAAATTAAATGGCTATGAAACCCAAATATACAGTGGCTCATATGGAGTTGCAAACTTTGAAGACCTCGAGAAAAGATAATCCTCATTACCGGAGAGGCACTGGTCGACCCAGACGTGCCTTGGGAGAAGGAAGCCCCGAAGAGTAAGTAACTACTTGAAGAGTGGAGTAATAGTTCCCTAACAGCCCAATCTCATAATAGGCCTCGGGATCAAACCTCTCTCCTCCTCTTCAAGAGGAGAGCTCTTTGCCAAATAGATGGTCTTTGCAGAAGATCTTGGCCGAAGATAATTAGAAAGATCTGAGGAACAGCTATGGATGTCCTCCGTGGGGGCCTCACATAGAGCAATGCATTTCGAGCTATTCAAAATGTGATACAGGAAGTCACTGAAAGGGGTAAAGATTTGATGAGGGAATATTCTTCAATGGATGAAACACGTCATTAAGGAAAATGAGGAAAAGGTTTTGAAAATATTGGATGAAATAAATAAACGATATTCTAAATCCATATTTATCATATGGACGTAAAAATTAGGAACGATTTGCTATTTCATAAATTGCAAAAATATTTGTAAAATAACTCGATTTATATTGATAAGAGTATTATGCAGTATACTCCGTGGTACGTACCCCTATTTATCAAATTATGAACATCCGCCTGAAACTTAGTGAATAGCTTCACTCAAAGTAATATTTAACTATTTCTTTTTTTTTTATTTGATGTTATTTAACGTCGCATCGACTGCCAAGGTCATTAGCGACGATCGTTCTTCTTAAATATAACGTATCAATTTTATTTTTCGGATGTACTTCAGCGTTTTTTTCAATACCAGTGTTTTCCTTGTATGGTGCCTTGTCTTCAATTTGGAGTTCGATTTGCTGTTTCCGGAACTTTTTGCACTGGAATATGTGTTCAACTGTCAGATTAGCATTTTCACATACCTCACATGTTGGTCGATGTAAGCCGAGAAGTAGGTGGAGATGGGTCAGTTTGGTATGTCCAATCCTGAGCCTGCTTCTTATAGAACACTCTTTTGATGTCAGGTGTTTTGGAGGATACCAAGCTCGATTATCGTCTTTGGTCAGATGAAGGTGATTGCGCGGCAGTAATCTCCACTGTGCGTTCCAACTGTCGTTCACTTTCTTTGAAATTTCTCTCCTCCATTCTTTGAGAAACATCGATCCTAAAACAGGTGAATCTGTGCTTCTGGCGGCTTCCTTTGCTCCCTCATCGGCTCGTTCATTGCCAATTATGCCAATGTGTGAGGGTACCCGAAACAATATTATTTTTCGACTATTTTTATTTAGTTTCCAGTTCATTAGCTGAATTTTTTTGTGCAATGTGTTACATTTCTTTGAAATTGCTTAAACGCTACAATGTATACCACAAGGTTTTTGAGCCACAAGCTTGAAAGGAAAGGAGGACGGTAATGTCGAGTTAGACCTCTGGTGTCTTCTAACTTAAATTCCAAAATGAAATAAAACCAGTCAAGTAGTCTCGGAGAAAAACTGCGGACGGCGCACACCGGACAGTCAAAAACGGTTCAATTCGATTTTCGAGTTCTACGGATCGTGAAATGTAAAACCTCAAGTTTTGAAGGGGTAGGCAGCATTAACTTTTTGAAAGATTACAATGATTCCTTATTGGAAACAATATACCAAAATTATATATAGTTCAGAAACCTGAAACCTGTACCACTACAACCCATGAAGGGTCTGTGGTTCAGTACTATTTAGGGAAAGCACTGTTTCTAGGTCAACGGTTGTGCAAGGAGGTGATTTGACCGAGATGACGCTCAACCGCCATGTTTTTCCCCTTAATTAATTATTTAATTAAGGGTACCCACTTTATAGAGGCTGGGTGTGCCCCAGGAGGGACTTCTGACCCAAGGTCGCCCCACGGCCAATGGAACAGATAAATAAATGTTCTGCCATGAGCCGGGGTTCGAACTCGGGACCTTTGCATTGGAAGCTCAGTGCCCTACCACTGAGCTACCCCGCTCCCTATATAGTTCAGAAATAATGTAAATTATGCGATGTAGAGGTAAATATTCCTTGGACATGGATATGTAGGTCATATAACCAAGTTAAGTGTATAAAGCTTTGACTGTAGTTTAAATTAGGCACGTACGCTGTATCTGAAATTCGCCCCACGTAAATATCCTTTTGTATGTTTAGGTGAAAGACACCGGCCGAATCCTATTTTTTTCCCGACGAATGAGGCCAATTGTCAGGCGGAGGCTGATTCGATTCCCGTCGAAACAATGAACTAATTAGCGCAGCAACTTGTTTTCTTTTTATACGCCGCTTTGATTGTTGATTCGCGAGCCGCAGTATATAATCAATGGCTCGGTTGTGGACCGCCACCGGTTTTTGCACACACGGCTCGCTAATGAACCGGTTCGGGGCTGTCTTGAGCAAACTCGCTCACTAACGAACCGTTCGCTATTTTCGTTTCCTCTCGATCTCTTGAATATTCATCCTCTCAGGATCGATATGAATACTCGACCGTAAACAATCGATGGTGGGGATGGGCCGACTATGAATCGGAAATAGCTATAGGCTTTGGTGTATATTCTCTCCTCTTCTTTCAGAATCTAAATAATTTTTCATATCAACGAGACCGTCTAATTGCTGCAAGATAAAGACCAAGACAGGGTTTAGTTAAGTTTCCGAGTTATAAAAAATAACAATAATATCTTTATAGTAAGCAGTGGTAATATTTTTTTTTAAAGTTATTAAATTACTGAAAAATTTATGAGTAAATCGCCTGAATCGGACCAGTTTAGGAACGTTACGTTGCACGGGCGGATCTACGGGGGGGGAGGGGGACTTTCGGGCTGAAGCCCCCCCAAAATGGTAAAATATAACCATGTTTTATCGAAAAAAATATTAAAAAAGTATCTCTTAAAGTATTATTATTCGTGTAATTACATTTAAAAGGGCTTTAGGAATAACTTAAACACCATTTCATACAGGTAGTTAGTTTCTTTCATTTTTTCCAAAGTAATTATCGTTATTTTTATAAAGAAAAAACCTTTCGGGCTGAAGCCTCCCCCCCCAAAAATAAATCCTGGATCCGCTAGTGATACGTTGCATTCAATTTTATACACTGATTTTAATAATTGTTCACTTGCCAGTTTACATAGATTTAGTTCATTAAGGAAATCGTACTCAAATAATTTCTCTGATCGCTTACCAAGCAAATAAATCTAATTCAATTTTGATATTTTTAATGGGCATAGAAATATTCGATATCTTATTCAAGATGATATATGAACAGCTGGAAGAAGTTTACTGATTTCAAAGGGAATTAAAATACATTGTTGGCTAGCATAATTAAGTTTCCTAAATGCACGGAGGAAATTTCCACTACAACTTGTGGTTTGATAGCCTGCATTTTATCAAACAAATATTTATATGTAAATAAAGTGCATTATAATGCTCATTTTATTCTGTTTGCTACTCATGGAAACCTAAATATTCAGTTTATACAGGGAATGAAATATAATGACTTTCGACTTTGATTTTTAATATCTTCTTTTCTAAATCAATTAAAATGTTGCCACTTCTTACTCTTTCGTACCCATTCTTCTTGAAAAGTCGTATTGTACTTGTATTCTCAGTTTTACTATTTATTATTTTTATTTGTTTAGTAAAATAAGATCAGAATTTTGCTAATTATCTCAACTTAATGTAGGTCATATTAAATATAAATAAATCCGCCTTCTTAATCAGTGGTACTCTTGTGAAACTAAAAATATTTCGTGCCACTTGATTATTTGTTATAATCAAATAAATAATTAAAATATACAGTAGTTTATATATAGAGAGATATAAGAATCATATATAATACGGCTGTGAAAAACATATAGTAATTAATTTATATTGTTTTAAATTATATTTTGTAACGTCTGTAATTTTGACTTTCACTTACCTTTGTCTGCAAATATCTATCCATGATAGAAAAATTGGACATCGTACCATATTTTTAATAGTTGTGAATATCCAGCAAATCTAGCATATTAATATTACTTATTTTATTTTGATTAATATTCTTTATTAAATACCTAATAAAATATCCATCATAAGAAAAGAAAATTGAAAAATTATCACTTAACCCTCTTGTGTTATAAAGAACCTTTTCAAATTATTAATTTCGCAAGTTTACGACTAGTGGAAAGATGGTCCGGAGAAGAGTGTAATCTATTAGCCTGTTAATACAGGGGATAAGAGAAGATGATGGGGGGGGGAGGGTATCTCGTATCTCGCGAGATAGGTCGGTCGAGATCCTGGATATGAGTTTTAAAAAAATATTACGTACTAAAATAATGTAGACGAACCCTTCTGGTTTATGCCCTGCCACATCGATGGAATGGGCTCACTCTATGTCCGCGGTAATTTAACACAACTTCTAGCCTAGTAAGAGATTAGTTTTTCCTTGCTTTATCGTTGTTTATCTTAGGAATATTTTCATTTTTTTTAAAATTAACAATGGACTAATAGCCTTCTTACATTCAATCTCCGTAAGCCTAAATTATTCACTAATTTTCATTATTTTTGTGGATAGAAAAAGAGTTTTTTTTTTTTTTTTCGTAGCCCCTTTTTATTTATTTTTGTCTTGAATTCTTGGAATTTTCATTGTCTTCATAATAGTCCTTTTACTACTAAAAACCATTGTAACGTGTAATTTTGATTTTTTTTTGTCGTTTCTGAGTATTTTTTCTACATCTGTAATATAATCGGTGATGGGGATCACCTCAGGCTTGAGTTGACCTTATCCTCTAGAGCTTACAACTAAATTAATAAAACATCTATCTCATGTGATTTGTTGCCGACGTTTTAGAATTTTGACTTTTAATAAGTTGTTGAAAAGAGGGATTGCCAATTTTTTTGTTTTGCGAGAAATTCTTTTACTGTTGATAAATTTAGCGCTGCCTGTATATCCAATGTCTTCATTATCTGCATCGTGGTTCCTTTTACTATTTTTCTAATTATTTCATTTTGGAAATATTGTAATATTTTTCGAGTTGTTTTGCTGACATGATCAAACAGAGTTAACTAATCCAATTCATTATGAACAAATGATGTTATTTTATATAGTAGCTATATATCTGAATAGAATCTTTTCGCATTATGAATTTATACTATATAAATGATCATTAAAATGTACTATTAATAACTTTAACAACATTGGTAATCAAAATATTTCTACATAATGTATGCTGAACCATTACAGTCCATGAATGGTCTTAGCTTGAGTCTTCTATAAAGTCGAACTATTTTTTGGTGAACGTTTATGCAAAGAGGTGATTTGACCATGATCATGCTCAAACAGTCAAGTTTTCCCTCTTAATTAGTTATTTAATTTAATGGACAGTACCAACATTATAGAGGTTGTGTGTGACAAAGAAGGGTCTGCTGAGACCAACGTAGATCCACGGCTGTTGCAACAGAATAAATATTTACCTATCACAGCCAGATTAGAACCTGATGCCTGGATCTTAGAAGAATAGTGCCTTACTCATTAAGGCAATCCGCTCTTTCTAAGTAATGTACTGAATATCATGCAAATCAGAGGTATAATAAATTTTTTCCTAATTTAGGGGATATTTTTTTTTTATTAGATAGTTTTCTTTATTTGTATTTTCTTTGTTTACTGATACAGACCTTATTATTGGTAAATAATAAATTTTACCACACTTAAGAGCAATGGGTATTTTAGCTGAGTGAGGCTCATTCATACAATATATACAATACAAAAACAAAAAAAAAAAGGAAATGAAACTTGAAGATAATATTAAACAAAATACTGAAATTCGTAGCAAATAAAAATTTTAACAAATAAATAATAGAAATAAATAGATAAATAAAAAATAGATTAAAAAGGAAAACATTTATACGTAATTACTCTTTGTTTACAAATGTTTGTATTTAACCTTGGCATCGTAATATACTAAGAAAAGTAATATTACAAAAAGTAATTGTACGCCTTCAAAAGTGATGTTTTGGTCACTAATGGCTTGCAATTGTTCATCTTTTATACTAAAGATTTTAAAGTGATGGATATGGTTGAAAAGTATTAAGACCAATCGCTTAGATATAGATTTAAAACTCTACAAAAGCAGTGTAAATAAATATATAGGGTTATATAAATAATTAGAATATTGAATTGTTTTGTAGATATATAATGCCTCAAAATATACTTTAATATTTATTTTGAAGAGGGAAGATGGGAACCTTTGTTTCTCCACAACAAGTACTATAATTCAGAAAGTTAAGAGAGTAAAATTTAAAAAACTGCTTCCGGTATAACAAATATTAGGGAGAACATGGTTGTTAATTAGAGAGTTAATCAAGAGGTATTTATACAAGTTTGAAAAGATGTTTCATTGTTTATCCTCTTACCCTTTGTGGAGCCGCCGTCAATGGGAGGATCGGAGGTGGCTTTGACTAAGTATCCCATCAGGGAGGAAACAATGCGCCCCCCCCCCTCCCGAAGGAGCCGGGTCCTCAAAGGGGAAGAAAGGTGAGTGAGATTTCCCGGCTGATTACCGAGGCCGAGATGTATTGTGGTTCTGGGAAAGTAATTTCCAGATTTGATGAAGAGAGGTGGTGGGGATTGTAATAGGCTTAGGGGAGCAGGAAGAAGGTGGCCTACACACACAGAGCCCCTCCACCCGGCCTATTGTGTTCCCCCGCCTCTTCTGGCTCTCTGTCGAATTAGGAGGAATTATCATCGCACAATGACGACTCTCATCTAGATCCTATTAGAGGCCTTATAACTGTAAATGCTATTGTTCGGAAATGAACCTTTGGGGATTAGGAACAATTATTACCGACCGTGGAGGAGAAAGGGAACTCGCAAACAGATTTTTCTTTATCTGCTCAGCCATGAATCTTCGGAACAATGGAATTTCGCTGATTTGGAGGGTTGAAATTTGAAATGAAATAAACAAGAAATCCTCATTAAATTATGTATTAATAATAATAATAACACACCATATAGTCCATATAGCCCCAAATTATTTATCATATACATCCAATGTTTCAGCCCTAAGGCCATTTCCATGGAATGGAACATATTTTAATATAAAAGCAAAATCATACAGGCTGAATTGCTCTGATCAGATTATATTAATAATTTATTACTGTAATAGACAAGAGAGAGAGCCTAAACGATTTCAATTTATATTAAAATAGATTTCTTCCCTTAAAAATGGCCTAAGGCCTAAAACATTGCATGTAGAGTAAAAATAAAGCAGGTCTATTTGAATCTAATATATGCTCTTATCATTACAAAGTTAAGTTCTAACCAACAATATTGAAAGTTATATATTAATTATGTATTTATTTATTGAGTTTGCCTCTACCAGAAAAAAAGGCAATTTTATTTTTTACATTTTATAGTAAAATTTTATTGGTAAACAAGCTCTGAACATGAAACAGATGATTTTCCTTGCAACTATTATCTCATATCAAGGAATTATTTTCGAAATAATTACATTCAAAATTGAAGAGAAGTTGGTAAAAATAAATTAATTAAATTTACATTTATTTCGTTTGCGCCGATATTTCGGGCTAGGCCCCAAGCCATTATCAAGGCCGCTGGAAAGATTTTAGACGAATAGTCACTCTTTTATTTTGACTTTGAATTCTGATAGAAAAACCCAAACAACTTCTCTTCAATTACTTACTAGAGTCAAGCATCGATCCGCTATACGTTCAAAATTTCAGGACATGACGGGGAAATAATATTAATTTCTCTTGAATGGATTCAAACTCCCAATTTTTAACTTTTATTTTTTATTCCAGTGTTCAACTAGTGCGCTCGCCCCACTGTGCGGCGCCGCAAGATTAGAGTGTTGTGGGCAAGCCCTCTTAATTGGGTGACCGTCTCGATTCTCCAGTTGACTTATCCTTCTTTCGAATAATTAACTCAGCCTTCAAGATAATTACATTAAAAATTGAAGAGAAGAAAATTTTGGTAAAAATAAACAAATTATATTTATTCTTAATTCCTTTGTGCCGAGATTACGGCCTAAAAAATATATCGCTATTTTTTGATACTTCGTCTTATTCATCCATATTTATTTCGAGTTGTTCTTTACCGGTTTTCATCAACATTGTTGTATTTAGTTCTATTGTTTCACTATTTTCACTTAACAGTACCAAACCATCAGCATACCCTAGCGCGGATAATGTTCCACCTAGATTTAGACCTTTTTCAGTATGTAACACCTCTCTAATTATTTCATTCATTAGTCTAATTAGTCCATCGCATCCAATTAGTTCAGATATACAAAAAAAAATGATACAGAGAGTCGAATATTTTTTTTTTCTGTTAAAAACGTTGTATACTATTAAGGTACTGAGTATATACCTACTCAAATTAAAAAAAATAAATTGGTGAGGTTTTTTCAATTCCGAGTGAATTTGTGAATTATGCGAGGCGAAAAGTCCTCCATCGTGTTCCGGCCACGATGCATCATTGTGAAATTTCAGCCTCAGGTCTGGTCATTAGCGGCCGCCAAATAATTACTAGGGCTCTGTTAATGGCGTAATTATTTTTTGTCAAAGCCGACCCACTCTGTCCAAATCTGGCTTTAGCAAGTAATGTAAAATGGAATATGACAGTGTGAAAGTGTGTTTATAGCAATAGATGACATATTTACAAAAATAAAACTTTGAAACAGCGCTGAGACATTTACTCTAATTTTCGAGAAAAAATAATCCAGTCCCTACAGAAATCGTGGATTTTTTTTTCACAAAGTTTCACCTGGTTCTTATAACTATACGTCTATAGTACAACTAAACAATAGAGATATCTCGGCATATATTCGTCATGGAAAAAGGGAATTATAAGACTTTTCAAAAATGATGTTAGATTTACGTTTTCGAGAAATTTTTTAAAATCTGTGATATAAAGCGACACTTTCGATGAGCCGATTTCAGAGAAATAATTGCTATTACATTCAAGTCGTATACATAAATTAAATACGGAATCTTAATATGTATAGTTACAGGCTTTTTCACCAGTAAGGCAATTGAGAAGGTAGCGCTGAATCTCATGGAGTCCTGCTTATCCTTCTATAGTTGGAGCAAAAAGCCTGACTTGAAGTTCCCTCACCTTCTTGTATATATTTTATATAGGTATGTTAATATTTTTTTAAAATTTTGTTTATCATTAAGTTATTTTATTGTATATACTTTTTAATTATTGCTTAGTTGTTATTTTGCTTCCTTACATTTTACCTTTTCTTTATATATAGTATGGATATAGTCTTACCTCACTATAATTCTGTGTCCTTTTATTAAATAATTCGGTCACTTAGAAACAAATTTTAATAGTTTGCTCAATAAGTTATGGAATATTGGCCCTAATGACCAGATACAAAAATCCTTACAGAGTGCAGAACTATTGTTAAGATGACATTATATTATATTACTCTATAAATAAATAATATGCATATATATATATATATATATATATATATATATATATATATATATATATATTTATGTACACATATAAAATTCAATTGCCGTTCCAATGTAATGTTTGTTCTCTTCAACATTGGCCTTAAAATGCGTTCCAGTATTAATAGAATATAGACTAAGTATCGGATAACTCCGAAGTCTCCGCAATCTAATTGTTAATTCCATTTATTGTTGCATATTAGGCCTCAGGGGCTCATAAACCAGGTATTTCTGGAGAAAACCTGGATTCAAAAGTGTAAAAAAAAGAAACACATGTTCAAGACAGAGAAATCACACTGATAACATTTAATTTTACTTATTTGATGGTTGGAGGAGGGTAAATTTAAAATCAATTGTTTAAAAAAAAATCATTTGTTTTAAATTTCTAGAACTGCTAAGTCAAAAACAAACCGAGTCTTTTTCAGTATTATTTCACAGTATAAAACAGTATCTCTCATTTGAAATTCCGGATAAAACGTAAAAACCAAAAGGTGAACATATGGGAGAATTAATAAGAATTTCCAACGGTTTTGGCTGAAAGTTAATTACGACCCACCCCGCCCCCGCGAGGTAAAGTTATCAGAAAATAAGAGGCGATAAAATTATTTTTGATTGTTTCTGACAAGGAAGTGGGGGTAGAGAAGGAAAGGGTCTGTCAGCAACAAACTCTATGCGGTCGAACCACAGCGCTACAGCAAACTCGGGGAACTTGTACAAACGAGCAACAAACTCGAGACAAATTGCACAAACGAGGAAGGAACTTACACACCTCCCTGCTAATCACCACCCAAATGGGATTGCCAACTTCCCTGTCCTTCTTCACGATGGCTGCTATCAACTCCGATCGGACTCCACTTGTCAAAAGTCCTCCTTGGCTTGTGTAGCAAATCTTCTAGCGCTGGTTGGCTTATATTGCAAATGCCTTAAGTTATCGTGCCATATTTTTGTTTCACAAGAGTAATCATCACATGTTTACTGAGTGTTTTACTTAAAAAAAGTAAGATTTTTTTTGTCTATTTTTCTTAGGAAATAATAGTTATTTCTACTGATGCTAAGTCGTTAGTATAATGCAATGATGGGTTTCCTATCCACCTCAGAATCTCTAGAACATGATTATACATTTTTTTAAAATATAAAAAACAACATTCATTGAAATCCGTGAACAACTAACGAAGATATGTCATGGTTTCTGTGTTTGACTATTTTTTTTAGAAATTTATAGACATTGGCACAGCACCAAAATTCATCAGTGGAAAGCAGGGTTGTGTATTCTATATATTTTAAAACCCCTAGAATAGGATTATACAATTTCAATATATTTCAACAGTAATTGAATTTTATAAAAGATAAAAAAACATTCATTGAATTTCGTGAAGTACTAACGAAGATATGATATGTTTCTTGTGTTTTTTTCTATTTTTTCTGGAAATAATAGACATTTACACTGTTTTAAAATTCTTGAGTGAAAGGTGAGGTTGCGTATTCTATCCATTTTGAAACCTCTAGAATACGATTATACAATTTTAACATATTTCAACGGTAATTGAATTTTATAGTATATAAAAAAACATTCCTTCAAATCCGTGAAGTACTAACGAAGATATGAAATACTTCCTGTGTTAGACTATATTTTCCGAAAATAATAGACATGTGCACTGTTTTAAAATTCGTCAGTGGAATGTGGGGTTGCGTATTCTATCCATTTTAAAAACTCAATACTATTTCACAAACCACGATTATACAATTTTTAACATATTTTAAATATAATTTAAAATTTAAAAAACATTCATTGAAATCCGTGAATAACTTACGAAGATATTACATGATTCATGTTTTTAACTATTTTTATCCTAAAATAGTAGATATTGTATAAAAATTCGTCAGTGGATGGTGGGGTTGCGTATTCTATCCATTTCAGAACTTCTAGAACACGATTATATAAGCCTTAGAGATGTTAGTTATATCCCTCCCCCCCCCCACTACATTTCGACTCATCCAGTGGGCCGTGTTGACCAATTAGCTGCAATTCGGTAAAAAGAGATGGTTTTCAGGCGGAGCTATCTTTGAAACTTCGGATTGTTATAGCTTCGTTTAGTTACTTAGCCGCAAAATGTTTTTTATTTTTTACGCTAGTGTAGTTTTTGGGTTGGCATTTTCAATGGCTAGTAGTGTACTAATCAAATCCCCCACCACAGCCCAATTGGTAGTTTCAATCATCTCTATGAACTTAATATCATCTATTATTATTATTATTATTATTATTTCTACCAATTCACTAGTAAAAACTGAACAAGTCTCAGGATGTTTAAATGGCTTACAGATATCAGAATTTGGAACTAAACATCCCACTTCCTTATCTACTTTTTTGAACCTTTTCAACCAAAAAACCCTCTTACCTTCTTGATTTGTTTCTCCTTGCTCCTCTGTCCATTCGTTCAACACGAGATCCCAGCCATCAAACCTGTTTATTCCTTCTCATAGAACTGCTTCCTTTAAAAAAATCCTTTGTCATACCTGCTACCTTGTTTCGGAATTCCCTACCAACCTTCATACACGAATCATTATCTTTGATCTCATTTAAACATATTTATTAATTTATTTATCCATCTCCTCTGTAATCAATCTTCCGAAAATTTGTAAAATAATGTTCATGTTTTTCTGACCTGTTAATCGCTTTAATGTTGTCTGACAGATAATTATACATCACCCACATTGTTTATGTGTACAAATATGTGAACTGAATTTATCTATGATTTCATATATCTAACAGTGCTTTTTCTTTATTGTAACCTTAGATCTAGACAATCATGTAATCTAATTTATTTCCAATGCCAGACAATTTTCATTTCATTGTACTTTGTAGTTATTCTAAGAGGAGTTAGTCCCAGAATAAAATTGATTTTTCTTCTTCTTCTTTTTTTACTTTCAGAAATGCCATATCTATTTTACATCTGGCGATTGATGGTTCCTGTTACGTTTTCTACCAAACCATGACTTACCCCTGGTGACGCGGAATAGCCCCTCTGCTCTGTAATAGGGTAATTCCGCCCATCCTTTGAGCCCCTATCGCGAGCAGGGATCACCCTCCCAGAGGATCCTATCGACAGAGGTACCCCAGGACTATAAAGGGAGTGAGCAGCGAACAGGGAGGCACGGGGAGGTAAATGCAAGATTAACTGACCCTTCGGCAATGCAGTGCAGCGAGGGTGGGACTAGCTAATGTGGGCTGTCCCTGACACCTCCTTCCTTGACTTATATCGCTCCCGGAGATCTCCCCTTATCCGCTCCCGGTTTTCCTGTTTTCCCTCTCTTTTCCTCACATGTTTTCCTTTAACATGGTTGTGGAACAGCACTAATCTGATAATGGTCAAAAATAATTACCGAATGTTTTGCATATATCTTCTCCTTCATTAAAGACCCTCTAGAGAAGCAATCATTATTATCCACAATGAGAGGAATGTGTGCATTAAATTTCGTTTGACTTTAAATACCCATAATACATTTAATATATTTATTTATATCTTGTTGTCGTCCAAAATATTGACAATCTGTAAATTTGATGTCGGGAATAATTTGAGTATTAGCTTTGATCGGACAAACTAATCCTCATCTAACAAGACTAAAGGATTGTTGCAAACTTTAATTATATTACTTCACTCTTAAACATGAATCCTGCCCTCAAAAAAACAAAGTGGGTCTTGGACTGAAATGGTGCCCATTTATCAACAAAAAGAAATATCTCAGTCTTATTTTTTTTTTTAGCTAGAGTATTTCAAATTGTTTTTAAAACAATCATGATTATAATATTTTACTCAACACTCTGGTTAATTATTATTATTATTAAATAACTTGTAGTAGAAGGTAGGTTATGAACAGAATGCACTATGAATTGAAAAGTTTCTTGGGCATTAACAAGAAAGAAATTGTGTTTCGTAACTGTAATTTGTCAAACCTATTTAACTGGCAAATCGACTAGTTCTATTGATCAGATTTTAATGAAATTTTTAAATATTATATGGGTCGGTAACAAATTGACCTTAAACCAGTTTCATCAAATTCTATCCACTATTCCGTTTTTGGATGATCAAATAAACTTATATAACAAAATGACTCTTTAGAATATGCACTTTAAAATTTGCAGGGAAATATGAAAATGATCAGGTATCAATAGCAAATTTCATCCAGTATTTTTAATATTCCGGGTTATAACCTAGTTTCTAACTTTCTGAGAGAAACAGCCACTCCAAGAAGATACAGTATACTTAACAAACGTCAGAGACCTTACACTCCTCCTCCAACACACCTAAGAAGAATTGCCGAAATAACCAGCGACACTGTCTCAATCTAATAATAAAGCCCCAGACCTCAGTGGATCGGGTTGGCGAAGTTGTAAGGGGATTGTACACTTAGCGAAGGGGACCTTTCCACGAGGCGGCCCGAAGTCACTCGGCTGTTGTCGGCTTGAGCTAACTATTATTGTAAACACCACCTTACAAAATCGTCCTATGTTAATTTCATCGAAACCTATAAGGAGAAAAATAAATATTGATCTGCCTTAATGTGTGTGGCACATACTGTCCTTTTTCGAAGGGGTATACTTCTCCAAAACCTAAACTTCCATACGGTTTAAAAATTTTATAAGAATCCGAAAGAAACAAAAGATTTATCCAGAAAAAAATCTTCTCGTGAAGAGATTATGTAATTATATATTTGAAAGTATAGGGGTGATATATTACCTATAAATGACAGATATATTTACAACTCTTTATATAAGATTCGAAAGATACTATAAAACTAAATAAGACAAACTTAATGAAAGCCAGTAAAGAACTTGGTATTGAAATAAATTCGAATAACACAAATGATATGGTTCGAAAATCGCGATAATTTCGGTGATATCGAAATAGAAAGGAATTGTCTTCTTTTGTGGCAATGAAAACTTCCCGATATACAAACAATTGATTTATTTGTTGATATACATGTTAAGCTGACGTTTCGGGAAAATTATTCCGATCTTCAAAACTTAAATTTTATACATTCATAGAGATTTATGGCTAAAGTCTGATGCTCCTTTTTCATGATTTGTTATAAATTTATTTTATAAATATAATAACAATATATTATCTGGAGCATCAACATTCCTAGGTCTAATAGCAGACACCCTATAATTATTCCTTATATTCATAACATACAATTATAACAAATCTTCTAGGTCTGGTTGGTTTATATTGCAAATCTCTTAGTTTAAGGTGCTATAGTTTTGTTTCACAAGGAGCAATCAGCACATGATCACTGACTGTTTTTGTATTATTAACAAAAAAAGTAAGATTCAATTTTTCTATTTTTATTAGTGAATAATAGATATTTCTACTGATCCAAAGCTGTTTGTGGAATGCAATGGTGGGTTTCCTAACCATTTCAGGACCTCTACAACACGAGTACACAATGTTTTAAAAGATAAAAAAATATTCATTGAAATCCGTGAAGTGCTAACAAAAATTTAACATGGTTCCTGCGTTTGACTGTTTTTATCTTAAAATAATAGACATTGTACAAAAAGTCGTCAATGGAAGGCGGGACACGATTATATAAGTCTTAGAGATGTTAGCTATACTTTTTTCCCCCTACATTTCGACTCATCCAGTTGGCCATGTTGGACCAATTAGCTGAAATTCGATAAAAAGAGATGGATTTCAGGCGGAGATGTATATGAAACTTTAGAAAATTATTCCCATCTTCAAAACTTAAAATCCCATACTTTTATAGCAATTTATGGCTAAAGTCTGATGTGCTCCTTTGTCATGATTTGTTATAATTGTATGTTATAAATATAAGAAATAATTATTGGGTATCTGCTATTAGTCCTAGGAATGTTGATGCTCCAAATAATATGTTTTTATTATATTTATAATTTAAATTTATAACAAATCATGACAAAGGAGCATCAGACGTTAGCCATAAATCGCTATGAAGGTATGGGATTTTAATTCTGGAGATGGAAATAATTTTCCCGAAACGTCAACTTAACATGTATATCAACAAAGTAACAAATTGTTTGTATATCTGGAAATTTTCAGTGCCGAAATGAGAGAGAGGATTATGTTTGAACACTTGGAGTAGTTCAAGTATCTAGAGTCTACGATAACTATAAAAGAAAAACGATATTGAAAAGGAAATTAAAGTTAGGTTGAAGGCGGAAAATTCTTGTTATTCTTCTGAGAGAAAACTACCTAGCTCGTGCCTTTTCTCCTAAAACTTAAAAATTATAATTTATAAAACCATTATCGTATCTACGGTTCTTTATGGATGAGAACCATGTCCACATAAATTAAGGGATATGGAACGTCTTAAGGTTTTAAACAAAAACAAAATGCGTAGAATATTCGGAACGAATATCTCTGAGCCACTCAGAGAATTCATATTAGTAATATTATAACGAATTGCATAAAGTATATCCCGCTAATATAATCCAGATGATTACATTGTGGCGAATATAACGAGCGTGTAGAATTGTTTGGACTTAATAAAGAAATAAAAGGCTAACATTTCTGAATGGAAAACATCCGAGGGGTAGACCAAAGCGATGGTGGGAAGATTGCGTTAAGACTGATCTGGAGGGATTGATTTTAGACGGCGTCGGTGGGTTGAAGAACGTGGACATCAATTGCTGTATCGGCATCGAAACTTCGGGTTAGCTAAGCCTTTTATTATTATTATTATAAACGAATTGTGTATTTTTTCTACAAATATGTGATTCACCTCAGTTTTTCTCTGTAATAATTCGGAAAAAACTTAATAACAACGGACCAATATGAAGTTAAGACATGGCTGGTGAACCATGGTTAACGATGTAATATGTTTCTTTTTATTGGAATTGCATTATCAAAAATATTAGACTCAATATTTCCGAAACGAAAAAGTAATAATAAAATTTAGAAAATTGGTACGATTATCATCAAATATTACAATACGTAAAGGCAATACGTTATAAAGTTGGTGTAAATTCAAAATAAAATTCAGACTAATTTTAAATATCCCTTACCTTAAATAATACCACGGTAGCTTAGGAGCATATAGATGCTATCAATATCTATAATAATAATTGTGAGGGGATGGGAAGGAGTAAATATTCGACTGATCAATTATAAGGATGAAACGAAAATCGTAGGGAATTTGAGTCACATTATTTTATTAATAGATTAGCTGACGTTCCGAACAAAACATCTAAAAGAGAAAAGAGCTGTTGTTGAAATATCTGATACGTTTTATTTTATTCTTAGTAATAATTGTTCATTATTTAAATTTTAATTTATGAAGAATTTCGCATATGGATTAAAATATTTCAAAAACTAAAAATCAGACCTTCATATTGTTAGACAGAGATGGCGCTCTGAGTTCCGAGCGCCAACAGTTTTACTCAAATTAAATCACTATTAAACATTTAATCACTACTTCAGTTAATAGTTTGACATCTACTGAAATAGGAATTAAATTATTTGGTACTCACAAAAGGCCAGTGTAGAATTTGCTCATCTCTGTCGTTAGCGGGGGAACTGTTTCATCATATTTGTTATTCAAAATTGTACCTTGACGCGACTCCCAGTTGGATAGGGGAAAAGGGAAAAAATTGGGACCAAATGATAACAAGTTTTATTGAAAATATGGATTAAAATGTTCCATTTTAATTTAAAATATTTTATTTTAGCATTTAATTCTCTTTATAATGTGCTATTATTTATAATCATATTATTAATCTCGCCTTGTTGATGTCTACACTTCTGTTGTATGGTCTAAAGCACACACCTTAATTTATGTGAACAATTTAATATATTTTTGTATTTATCTAAATTAATACTAAGTTAGTTATTAACTTGTTTTTCATACTTAGCCTAAACGTTATAACAAACAAAATATATATTTTGCTTTTTAGCCTATTTTAATTTATTGGCAACATTCCCCTTACCATATTTCCACGGTAAGCTAAATAATTTTAATTACATCGTGTTATCAAAGTTATTTCAAAACATTAATCAGTAAACTTTTTTTTGTTTTTAATTAATTAGCAAACATCCCCCTCCCTCACCTTCCTAGAAAAAATAATTTAACGCCGCCTTTCTGACTTTTAAACAAAACCTTAATTACTTCTTGGAAAATTCTAAAATGCCTAACGATCTCGAATTTACCTGAGTTCGTCAACATGATCTTTAATATTACGCGACTGATTAATTAATGTATTAGCGAAGGGAGAAAAAAATAATACAAAGAAAAATTTATTGAACTATATATTAATTTAATATAATTGATAACCAGACTATACAATGCTCGGGGAAACAGATATTAAATAACCCGAACTAAAAATCGAAAATGTATGTGTTAGAGTGAATCTATGTTTTACATCTCATACCTCTTAAAAGTTTCTGAAATTTTTAAGAAGTGCTTTCTACAAGTGATAATCATCAGAATTAATGAATTTTGGCAAGTCAGCAACTAGAGATATTGTGTGGTTATATTAAAATTTAGTTATTATTTTCCTTTAGAACGTGGTCTCTAAAGTTTGTTGAAGATGTAAAAAAATTGTTGAAGTTGTAGTCTAATATTATAATAGGGAATATCAGTTTAGTTTCTTCTTTTTAGTTTATTTTCTTTTAGTTGATATACATTTGCTTTTAGTATTATTATTTTACTGTTTATTTATTTTCATTTATTGTACATAGTGTGAAAGGGGTACTCTTTTATCACTATTGCTATTGTCCTAGTATGTGAGAGATTGTAATATATATTAAAAAAAAATATTAAAAAATAAATACAGAATAAAATTACCTTTAAATTTTTCGTTTTCTGTAAACTAGTATACCATAATAAATTGAATTTAAGATGCAACCGATGCAAGTAAACCGAACTCTATATTGTTTTTACTCCGGCTTCTGGAAGGATCGCCTGCTGTTTGTGCAAACAGCAACTTGGTGAGCTTTCGGTCGATTTGTGTTGGGATTCGAGTCCGGGTGGATGTTAAAATTAACTTTGGGACAGATAGTGTTGAGAACGGATCAAAGTTCTACCTTCTGCTCCGTCTAGGATTAGTTCTGATTGGTCTCAGTTTGTCAACTTGTGCAACAGTAAATATTGGCACAGTCTCGGTGCTCTAACAACACTTTGAGTTGACTCTAACTTACCGAGGACTTTAATGAACTGTTTTTTTTACATTCTAAAATTACTTACGTGAAATCAGCGATTGCAATAAAACATCTTAAATGATACTAAAATACTCAATGTAGTTTTAGCATAGTTTTAAAATTATCTTTTCAAAGCTGTCACAGATAAAAGTAACGTGAAATTTTTTGAAAGTTTCTGAATAAGAAATCTTCTCGGAGCTTATATATTCATGAAAAAAATTAATATTATTTTTAAATAACTCGACAAAAACACTACACGATTATTCATTCCATGAGTTTTTACAAAAATAATTCAAAAACTTTTTGAATTAATTTAAAATTGTAAAAAAAATTGCCATATTTTATGTTGGTTATCCACTTCAATCGATTTCTAGACGAGGATAAACGATTTATCTGTGTTTAAAATAATGATTGTCTCTCTTTTGTGAGAATTAGCTGCGACACTGGACACCATACCCCACCCTGTAAAACTAAGACAGCTTTTTGACAATTCATTTCTTTTTTTTTTTCACATGGAGCCTATGTTACACTCTGTCTCTGTCAAAGGGTATTCTAAAACCGCATCTTTCTTCTTGATGGTAGCCTAAACACACAACAGCCGCTGGCGGACAAGGCAGCCCCAGTGACGAGACGATATAAAAAGCTGACTGGAGCGACCCACTGGAGAATATAGGTCAGGCTGGAGGCGATATAGAGCAGGATATTGTTGGCTGGAGGCCGCTATTTGACGGCAGCAAAAAGTGACACCGCGTCCGCCTCGGGTTCGGTCCGGGCAGGGCAGTCCTTGTTAACTTTAATAAGGCCCTGTCAGGAGTTCTAAATATCAACCATCGATAGGCGCCTTCCGAATCGATATTCGTTGGCTTCATCAGAAAGGACATTTCGAGGTTTATGTATTTATAATGTAATATAAAATGCCATTTACTTCTTCAATTTCGCAAGAGAACGATAACAATCAGGAAAATATATATATATATATATTTTCTATTCACATCCTTCAGGTTTGATTGTGCCATTTTCTCATAATTTTTTTATTTATATTTTAGGCTAAAGGTCACCAAATATACACAGTTTTTTTATCTCCTGTATTCTTTATTCAACGTTTCGACTTCAGGAGCCATTTTCAAGATCCTGCAAAACTAATTTTAATTTAGTTTTTACAATTCAAATACATCCTTATCAGACACATTATTTAACAACCGCCTACCATGCACCGCGTTATATGGTAGGTGGATGATATAAATTTATTAAAAATAAACTTTGAACTATTTGAATTACTGGTGGTTGTTGTGTCTGATAAGGATGTATTTGAATTGTAAAAACTATATTAAAATTAAAAGCTAAATAGTGGTAAAACTATTTTATTGAAAGCCAACGTTTCGACCCGACTTTGCAGGTCTTCATCAGGGAAGTGTGTTCCTCTAGGATATTCACTTAGAACTGTGAAATCTAATTTAAATTAAATATTCTATATTAAAAATTAGTTTTGCAGGATCTTGAAAATGGATCCTGAAGCCGAAACGTTGAATAAACAATACATGAGATAGAAAAAAATGTGTATGTTTGGTGACCTTTGGCCTAAAATATATATAAAAAAATTATATTTTTTTTTTACAAAAAAAAAAAAATTATGGAGAACTAGTATTCTATTTTTAGGAGCCTCGATACCTATTTTTTTAGAATCATATTACACTAATATCTAGAATTTAAAATGTAGAGAGGTTCTCAGAACCCAACCAACCCTTCATACCTACTGGCATTGTCGCAGAGTACTGCAAGGTTTTTTTTTTCAAATTAATTTTTTTTTAATTTCATGCAAAATTTCAACAAAAATGAATCCAACGACATAATTTTGTCATAACCGAAGATGGAATATTTTAATGTAATTTCGAAACTTGGGAAGACTGCTCCAACTGTTACTATACAAACGTTCTAAGCTTCCATTTAATTACAAAAGACTCATCTACGTGACTATAATAAGACATATTTACACTTACGGAGTTGAGCTTTAGGCTTCCACTCCAGCATCGAATTCCTCTCGTATCCTGTCCTTACAATCCAAAACCCTTCGTAAAATCCTCAATGCTCCTTCCTTAATTTTTTACAAAAACAAAATTCATTCACAACGACCTTATTGTTTCTGATGTTTCGGATTTGGCACGGACTAGATACCTATACTTCGATAACAAACCTCAGAATCATCCGAACCCTCTTGTTTCTAACTTTGTTTTCTCTTCAAACCCTCTGAGACATCTGAAAAGATGTTATCCGTGATCTCCTGATGTAAATATATAACTAGAGAAATACCACTGGGTAGCTTCTTAACAAGTGCTTTTACGTAAGCATATACAATAGTCCACATTTACTAGGTGTATTTTTATTTTTTTTAATACAGTGTAACCAAGATTATAGAAGCCTTGTGAAACATAGAACTCTTCTCTCTTTTATTTTCTGGGACTAATTATTAATTCCTAGATTTTAGCATGTGCATGTGCTCTGATTTCTTATATCTGGACTATCGTTTCTTTTATGTTTATATGGGGCATGCCATACCATTGCACATAGAATAAGTACCTTTTTTGTTATTTCTAATATCTTAAATATCTTCCTATTTATCTTTATATTGTATATAGTAATTCTGTCTACATTTACTCTTTCCTTTCAGTTTATTTCTTGCAAATAATTTTTATTTCTGTAAATAGATCCCTTAACGTTTTATTTCTGCTTTATAAAAAGTCCAACCCAGCTATGGTACCATAAATGTTTTATTATGGCCAATAATGGGTAAATACATTATATTTTCTATATTTATCTCTTTAGAGATTAAATGCCAGTAAAGCCAGCCACCCAACGAGTAAAAATTCCAATAGGAAATTCTATTTATTATCTTTTTATTTATTCTCTTTTTTTTTGTCATAACAGTTGTAGTATCATGAAAAAAAACTTGGGGATAAACCATTTCCGTAAGAATTTCAAATAAATTTAAAACATTTCAACTTGAAATATATTAAAAAAAAAAAAACAGTATTTCTTAATAACAGAAATACTTAGTCGAACAATTTAATTTTAATTGAACCCTAAATCTCGATGTATAAATATAGAATTTATCACTTTGTATATTACTTATTTTGTATTTATTTCTTGGCCGTTATATTTAATAGTGTATCAAGTATGACTAGTAACACTTTAGTAATAGATTGTTTGTTGTTTGTTAGTGTCGTTAAGTAGCAGTTGGTATTATCGTTGAGTGAAAAGTTTTCTCAATTTTGTTTGACATAATTATTATATAATGTATTTTTAACTTGATAAAAAATAAATAAAATATAATAATAATAATAATTAGTATAATTAAACATGAAAGGCGATGAGCCGACCGACGGACAATAGTCCATGTCGTATAGTTGAAAAAAAAAATTTAGATAGATATAACAAAAAATGTTTGTATTAATTTTTGAAATATTTGTAAGGTCTTTGTTATGTTATTCTGGTTAATAATAATCATTCTATCTATCTATCTATATAAAATAAAAAAAAAAACATTAATGAGGGGCAGTGCCAGTAGTCAAGTTGTTATTTGCAAACGGCAAGCAGGAAAAGAGGGAAGATTGGGTTCAGATAACTCAAATTATCTAGGTAACATGAATCTACGAAAATAATATAGTTAGATAGTTATAGAGCTTACTATATTTAACAGGGTGAAGTGAGACTGTCTTGAACACATTATCTTATCGTTACTTTTATCTGTGACAGCTATGAATAGATAATTTTAAAACTATGCTAAAACTACATTGAGTATTTTAGTATCATTTAAGATGTTTTATTGCAATCGCTAATTTCCCGTAAATAATCTTAGAATGCAAAAAAAAGTTCATTAAAGTCCTCGGTAAGTTAAAGTCAACTCAAAATGTTGTTAGAGCACCGAGACTGTGCCAATATTTACTGTTGCACAAGTTGACAAACTCAGACCAATCAGAACTAATCCTAGACGGAGCAGAAGGTAGAACTTAGATTCTAGATAGAACTTAGATCTGTTCTCAACACTATCTGTCCCAAAGTTAATTTTAACATCCACCCGGACTCGAATCCCAACACAAATCGACCGAAAGCTCACCAAGTTGCTGTTTGCACCAACAGCAGGCGGTCCTTCCAGAATCCGCTTTCAAACCAGAATAAAAACAATATAGCGTTCGGTTTACTTGAGCATCCTAAGAAATATATTTTAGCCACTTACCGCTATCAGTTAGTAACCATAGAAAACACAAAGAAACAAAATTACTATAATAAATTTTAATTAGAATTATTAGCATATAAGGGTGAGACAATGCCCGTGCTTGGCTTTTCGGATAATCTGATCATGTTAAACGAAGACTAGGAAACTATAAAACTGAATAAGACAACGTTAATGAAAGTCGATAAAGAACTAGAACTCGAAATAAAGAGGGATAAAACAAAATACATTTAGCTGCTAAAATGGGGATAATTCCGGTGATATCGGTGCAGAAGGTAATATATTTGAAAAGGTAGAGAAGTTTAGGTATCTAGGTTCTACGATAACTAGAAAAAAAGAAGTTGAAGAAAACAATAAGGTTTGGCTGAAAGCGGAAAATGATTTGTTATTTTCTGTGACAAAATTACTTAGCTCGCCCCTCCTCTTTCAGAACTTACAAATTAGAATCTATCTAATCATTATTTTACTTACGGTTCTTTATGGATGCGAAACGTTGCTGCTTACATCAAAGGATGAGCAACGTCTTAAAGTTTTTGAAAATAAAGTTTTGCGTAGAATATTCGGATCGAAGGATGAGATCAGACTGTTACACAATGCTGAATTGCATTAACTGTATCTGGTAAATATAATTGTGGTGATTACATCGCGGAGAATCAAATAGGCTTGTAAAATAGTTGGACATAGTAACGAAATAATTCCTAAAAGGTTTATTCCTAAAAATTTGCTGTACCGAAGCAAAGCTGGGAAGATTGCGTTAAAGCGCTTAGTGGTGCCGGCATCGAACCTTCGGGTTCGCTTATTGTTATTATTTACATATTAATTTCTTTTTTGATGATAGTAAATGATTATAGTCGATTAAGGAATACTTATTAAACCTGCTTTGCTGATACAGATCATTAGGTCGTTGTTGATTGATTATCTTGTATTTTATTAAATTTTTATGTTATTATTTATGTTATAATTTTTTTATTACTTATGAAATATAATTTAAAAAAAAGTTCTTTGTCCATTTTCGAGAACGACTTTTTGGTGGGAGCAATAGCAGATGTTAAGAGCTACAAAACATTTATATAAACAATGGGCCAATTTTAAGCAGAAAAGTAGCAAATCCAAATTTTATGTGTTTATTAACAATTAAGGCGTGGTTTTGGTTGAATAGAATGCTATAAGGAATAGCTAATTAAAATATTAAGTAAAATTGAAAATTTATAATTTATGCATATTTAATAAAGCATTTCTCATTTATTCATTCAAGTAATAAGCGATTGCTTCGCCGTAAGCCAGATAAGATTTACTTTAAATAATGATAAAATTTGTCATTATTTTTTTATTATTTTATTCATTCATGATGTTTATAACTGTATTTTTTTTTTATTGATTACTTGTTTATTGATAAATATTACAATCTGTCTCAATAAAGGACATTTATAATAGAGTTCTGAGAGCACATTCACACCATATTTACAAATTCAAAAAAATAAGCTAATTTCAAAAAATATAAAGCTATAAAAGAACAAAATAAAATATCATAGTGAAGGAAGAATATAAATAATAGTAATAATAGACTGAAAATATATGAATAAAATAGAATTAAAATTATCTAAAAAAAAAAAAATATTAAAGTAAACATCTTAGATGCAGGCATACCTACAACTGTATTTAAAAAAAAATACATCAATTAAATGTGCACTGAGGAAAATAATAACATGAAAACGCTCGTTGAGAAACAACCCACTTTAAAACCATTTAAAGAGGACTTTAGAGAGCCTAAACTAAGCCAAGTTCTGTTTAAAAAAAAATCATAAATTCTTCGCGGAGGTGAATCTCAACTGTTTGCATAATAAACCTCAACTTAATTTTATATGGATTTGAAGCTTATCAAACCAGCAAGCTTTTTTTTATAAAACTGAGCTGTCTGTAATATATTTGGTGGAAGTTAAAAAAAAAAATGCGTATCATTAATAATTTTTTTTAAAAATAACTTAGCTTCACTTAATCCCTCAAAAGTCCTTTTTAAATGGTTTTACCAATGATAAACCCAATTTTTATTTAAAGTAAATTTTATCTAGCTTACAGTTAAACCATTGTTAAAATTAATAAATTAAATATTTTTCTAGTTATCGCTTCTTATTCAACAAAAAAACGTGACTTATTTAAAAAAAAAAAAATAAAACCTTCATTTAATAATTCCTTGCTGAAAATCTGCTGATTATCTACATAAACTATTTTGAAGCACTTGAGGTCTGACATTGTTACTATAAAATATTGCTCTATTTATGAGACTGTCTTTATATTATTTTCTTAAAACTTTAATTTTTATGTTACTGACAGGTTCAATGAATAATACAAAAAAAATTGCAATATAACTAATTGGAGAGGAAGACTTGCTTAATTTTTCATTTTATTGTTTTTGTTTAACATTAAATCTAAGGAAGAAGAACATTACCAAAACTATTAATTGTGTAAAAAATATAGTAATTGTTATTAATTATGGTCTGTGGAAAAAGCTAGATAAGATATATGATATATTTTATTATTGTTTGGATTTCCTCTTTCTAAGAGGAATCGCTATGCCCGGGGCAGCTCCTAGTTTACCTTGGTCTTATATTACTTCTTTACCTAACATTTAGACAACAGATTACCGAAAAACTCTTTTAGGGTCTAGTTTCTTTAATGTTTTATTACTGTGTATAATCAATTTTCCACTAATCCACAACAACAAACTTTAATTCCGCGGAAGATATGACAGCTGTGAGATGTGGACGTCCCGGTAGTGGGGGGGGGGCGGTGTTGATGATGAATCATTAGCCTCAGGTAGGTCGTTACCTGGCCCACGGCTAATTAGTGCCTCTGTATTAATTAATGCCTCGATTCATTTTTAGCTGAATCTATCTCCTATGCACTTGTAACACTAATGTATCCCTCAAATGAAAATAATGAATTCTTCGAAGAAAAAGCTAAATTATGAGAGAAAAAAAAAGTTTAATAAACCAAAAGGCTGAGTGGCTTCATATCAAAAGCGGACATCTGTAATTTGTAAAAAAGTTGAGTAAAAGCGAATTTAGTCCAATTCTAATGCTTGTTTTTCTTTATACAAGTTGGTAATTCTTAAATAAAATCATCAGAAATAGTTTCAGTTAAAACTATAAGACCAAATTGACTTTTTCTGCACTTTCTGAAAATGGCAGATGTCCGTCTTTGAAATGAAGTCACTCATATGTATACAATATACACATACATACGTACGTGCCACTGCTCTTAATGCCACTGAATACATCTATTGTTTGTTTTTTTTTTAATTATTTTTTATTCATATATAATTAAATCTGTACCTATAGCTAGAATTAGACAATGATGTGTCTACATATTATTCATTATTTAAATACTCTGACATTTTATATTGTCAGCTTTGTCTTTCCTTTGTTAGCAGAAACACACATCATTTTAAAGAAGAACTCAATGTATTTTTTATTATTTTATTTTTCAAAAGTGTATAATTATATTTTTTCCTACTGTACATAGTTTTAAGTGTTTTGTATTTAGATTTTTTTTTTTTTTTTTTATATATAGCTTGTTTAACTAATATTTTCTTTACTGTCTCTTTTTTTATTATTGTTTTATGTTGGCCAGATTTAGTCTTTTAATTATGTTCTATTTTGTTATTCTAAAGGGACTTTGTCCCAGAATAAAGTTATTTTCTAATAAACTATTATTATAGAATCTGATTTCCAAAATGAATTTAAAACATTTGAAATTAATTTGGTTAATTCATCGACCATTCAATAAAAATCATCTTAATAATCATTAATATATATATATGAGTTTTTGATCAGCAATATTAGAGAGAATTGGGATTTTTACACTGATCTACCTTAAGCCGGTATGATTTGCTTTAGTTTATATATATATATATATATATATATATATATATATATATATATATATATATATATATATATATATATATATATATATATATAAATATATATATATATGACAGAGATGAAGATGATAGGTCCTTAAGATATCAAAATAAATATCAAATGTTGGATTTAGTAGGGAAATCAGATGCCAGTACGTATGTATATATGTGTGGTAGTGTATATATTTGAATTTGTATGATTTTTTTTTTTTTTTTGTAGAGTAAAACATAGTATCTTCCTATATATAAATAACGGAGAAAAATGATGGAATGTACGAAAACCGGAATTTATAATCAGACATTTTGAAATAATGGTAAATTAATATTAGTGACGATGAATTTTTTTTCAAATAGTCATTCTGTTCAATATTATATATAATTTGATTTCTTTAAATATGATATACAAATTGTATAAAAAGGATTTTTTTCGCATGGTGTTAAAACGAATCTTAAGTTGATAAATATTTTAATAATTATGTAGAGATGGTTGACCGTTGATATGATATGAGAAGGAATTAGTCGAGGGTGCGGTCAAAAAATATAATTTGACAAAAAAATATTTTTTGACCGCACCCTCGACTAATTCCTTCTCATATTTTAATAATTGTAAGAAATTGTAAGAATATAATAAAAAATGTTGGCAAAGTCACATTAAGTGATCAAGTAAGTTGGATAAATAAAGTAAGAGTTTAATAAATAATGTAACAAAAATTATAATAAAATAATAGACTCTTTGAAAAAATAAATTTAATTCATTATTAACATTTTAGGTTTGTGGATAAGGTTTGATAGGGAACTGTGATGTGAGGGTGAATTTGGTTGGACAAAAGCCTATCACTTGAGAGAACAACTTCTGTTATTAAGTGGATCGTCTAAGTGAGACAGATAAATGGATGTCCTTAACGTCCTAAGTACACAGGAGAGTAGAGGCACAGAGAGGAACTAACACGGCTTTATATTGAGCCTATAGAGCAGGATGCGGGTAGAGCAAGGCTGAGTGAGCCCGACAAAGTCCACGAACAGTATTTAATTAGCCCAGTGCAAGTCCTGCTTCAAGGAGAGCCGTTACATTTGCATCCAGAGCAGCCGCTGGCTCCCAGCTCATGAATCCCAAATCCCTGCCAGAACCGCCTCCGTTCCCAACTTCCCAATATAGCTAATAGTCCACCACAACACTTCTGGAAGGGCTTTTCGGAGCAGAGTTTTAATATTATATTCCGGAGAGGGGTATGTCCATCACAGCTGTTAGGAGGGAGTATTCAGTTAGAGAATTATATAAATAAGCCTTGAGCAGTCAAATATTAGTAATTTTGAACAACTTTATTCAGGCAATACTCGCCCATTTGCATTTCCATCTCCGATATTAGTGGTAAATAATGTTGGTCATAAATAAACATATTGCAATATGAGAGTGAGATTTGAACCGGGACGAGGAATATGCAATAGTGGCCTTTGACCTAACTCGGAATGGACCAATTCGGAACCCAGTCCAGCGGTCAATGTTAGCATATCATTAAAGCTGTTTTCGATCCTCGTTGCCAGCCAGCACATCCCGGGGGTGGGTTCGAGGCTTCCTTTCTGGGGGGGGGGGAGGCTAACATTTTGGAGAGTGAAAGCTTATATAGGCAGGTGTAGAGTGAATTAGATTGAGCCGTCAGATCTCCGATGTGTAACGCTCGGGTTAAATCGACTCCAGGATTAATTGAAGTATTTTTTCATACGGATTAAAAATCGGACCTGCATATTATGAGTGAAATGCTCATAATTTGATCCTCTATATAATGAGTTATTGTTCAAAATTATATCTTAACGTGACGCCGTGTTAGAAAGGGAAAAAATATTTTCAAAAACCAAATCATAACGATTTTTATTGAAGATATGGATTAAAATATTTCAAAAACTAAAAACCGGACCTGCATACTGTAAGCGAGCGAATTGTTCAGCATTTCATCCTCCTTAAATGGTCTATGAACTATTTATGGTCTATACAAATTTCGACGGATCTATACGTTTCAGAGCCCCCTGAGTCCAAAATATACATTTTTAGTCATTGGTCTGTCTGTCTGTCTGTGCCAAGGACTACTGACTACTGTCTTTTCCAGGAACTACTGAACCGATTTTGTTGCTGCTTTTTTTATTTTGTAGTATTTTGACTACTGATGCCCGTGAAACAAATTGGGTGCTCCATGCATAATAGCTGCTGCGCAATAAATTGAAAACATGTTTTTCTATAGACTGTAACGTGAAATCGGCTATAACGATTTTGATGAAACTTTCCTATAATGTTCTAATAATTGTCCTTTAAATTTTCGTATATGGACTGAATTCCCGAGAAAATTCAAGAAAAAAAGTTATAAAAAAAAGAATGTTTTGGGCCCTAACTCGCTAAGTATATATTTTATGGTAAAATCCATTTTAGTTTGTTTTTTTAAAGGTACAAAACTATATAAAAATCAAAGATGACTAAGTGAAAGTATGAAAATCTGTTGCCCACATCACATAAGTTCACTATTTCCTCTACTTTTAACAGAAATTATTATTTGCCATTAAGGTATGGCAAAAAGTTTTTGATCAGCAATATTAGAGAGAATTGGAATTTTTACACTGATCTACCTTAAGCCGGTTTGAATAGCTTTAGTTAATCGAATAAATCGTACACAAGTCTTCTATCAATTTTCAGGAAAATAAATCTTATTCATTTTTTTTTTTTTTTTGTTTCTTCATGAACATATGTAAAGATATAAAAACTCTTCTAAAATAGGCAGGAAAGTCGAGTGAGTGGACACACCAGATTTTTTTCTTTTCATTTCAATAACGCAAATCACAGAAACATTAAAGTTTATAAGGATACAAGTTTGATATTTTTTCTTGACTTATTTACATTTAATACTTGAAATGAATAAGTTATAGTTTAAAAATTATTCATATTAATACACAACACAGAAAACTTGTTAACAAATAATAACTCTCGTCTAAAACTTCGTGAGTGTATTTAATGGCAACCTTCATTATTGTTATCAATGAAAATTTTGTGAAATGAGATATTTTATTTATAATAATAATAAAATTCTATAAAAGACTGAATTTGCACCATTAAACCCATTTCAAAAGATTCACCACCAGAATTAATGCTGTGGTTGATATTATTGTTGAAAATTTTTCCGAGTGTCCAATACCGGTAAATTAACCTTAAACGGATTTTAACATTTAAAAATCTCATCTTCACTTAGAACCAATCAATGCATTCAGTTTTTTTATTCATCGCATATATAACTGTAGTACCAACCAATAAACATGCCCATTACATAGCGGTCTGAACAAAAATTATGTATATATATATACGATCGTTTACTTTAAAAGCCCCTTTTCCTACGCCATTTACAATGCTATCGAAGGAGAGTAAGGTCCGATCCTTAGAGGAATAAAAAACAGAAAAAAGTTGAGCAGGATTTCCTCGGCGGACCGTAAACATCTGAAAGGGGCAATTTAGCGAAAACTGTAGGATTCGATAAAGGAGGGTGGAAGGGAGGTTTAAGGAGAGGCAGTGCTAAAAGGTAATGGGCCGCCGGAACGCTTCGGATTAATCCCTCCTTACCTCGCCCCCCCCCAACTCTAACTCTTGCCCGCCCCCCCTTTACCTCTTCTTATTAGCCCATCTTTTATCAACCAAATCGCTAACCATTATTTTTTTTTTTTACTTTAACTTTTTACAGTTATTTGGTTCAACATTTAGAATTTAGTTAATCTCGAGGTGAAGATGACTGTAGGAAGTGTAAATGACCAACCCCATTCGGATTTAAACAGCTGATTAAAACTTTTCAGACAATGTGACTATAACATCATTTCCATTTAAACTGGAAATGATGTTATTTTCATGAATTAAATTTGGTGATAGAACGAAAAAAAAAATTAATTTTAGGTTTTACATTTCCAATAAAGATCCAATAAAAATAAATTATCTGTACAACTTTATTTTTAAAATTTATTTATTGAGCATTACAGCAATCTGTCACATGGACATTAGTTATAGTGAGGTAGGGTAACATCCTCACTATATGTACAAAAAATATAAAATAAATAGAAGCAAAATAACAATAAATAATAATCAAAATGTATGTACAATAAATAAAATAAAAGAACCTAAAAATAAGAAAATTAAATCTATGCATTAAACTTATTATTTGTATTGGATGCATATCATATTTTATTTAGAATACTTAATAGTTGACCATTGTATTTTAGAGGAAGGAGATGGTCCGGGATGTCGGTCATAAATATATTAAAATAGTGACAAAACTGTTTTATTAAAAGCTAAGGTTTCGACCCTACTTTGTAGGTCTTCTTTAGGGCGGTGTGTTCAGCAAGGAGTTTTCGTTACAACTCAACTATTTTATTTACGTTAATTTTACATATTGCTTATTTTACTACCAGTTATATTTTATTGTATTATACAGAGTATTCCATTATACTTTATTGGTTATACTCAAACATCCAAATTTCTGTTTATTGTTTAGAGATGATGTCATTGTAACCCGATGAATTTTTATTTTAAAATATTTACATTTTCGATATTAATTTATAATTGTAACCAACTCTATTTGTATTGGACGTTATCAAAAAACAAATAAAAATAATCATTCAATGAGAGGAAAATTGTTCGTTCGTTCCCGCGACTTTTCTTCCAGACTATAAAGCCGATTGTTTTTAGATTTGGTAACAAAATAAGATGCCAATCGAAGATAATTCTCGGAACATAGCATTACTAGTTTCAAAATGGCGGCAGAAAAACCTTTGTGTTTATAGTGTGTCGTACCAAAAGGCGATAACGATTATAATCCGAATTGCCTAAAGTTTTTTCTTTGCAACCAGTTAAATTTATTCATATTTAAATAATGTATAATAAAAGATGCTCGCAGGATGTCTTTAGAGCTCAGTTTCGATCCACGGTTGATCTAACAGAACAAGTAATTATCAGCGACAACGAAACTCGAACCCGGAACCCAGGCCATAGGAGATTTATGCCTAACTCACTGAGTTACACTGCTGCTCGGTCCCTGTTTACTTTATTTAACTTTAAATTAATTTTTTTTATATTTAATTTAAATGCATTTTTGGTACATAATGTGGTACATAGTATCATAATAAACCATAGCACGTAATATTACTTAATTAAAGCAGCTTCAAATCATATGAACGAAAAAGGACCTCAAAATGTGTTGGACAGACATAGACACGAAAATAAATCGTTTTATTGCACTCGACCGTTCAATATCGATTACCTTATCGCAATTCCGACATCGATAGTTGCTGGAGAAGCCCTCCAGTGCCCATCGCCCTAAGGGCAGTTAACTTCTGCTCCAAGTCCAGGCAATTTTACGCGGCATTGTTTTTTACGGTAGTTTTGGTTCGAGGAGAAGCGGCCATATTTCTTTATTAGGTTGGGGGCGCTGATGCTGAGGGATATGGCCTCTACGTCTCGTTTTATTTTCAGTTCGGATTCGCCCCGTGGGACGGGGACGAAGCGAAATCCGTCGTCGGCGAAATGACTGGTGGAATCTCTGCAAGTTCTGATTGGAGTTGGGTGCTGACCTCAGCGCATCCCTTCGAAGTAAGTATATAAAAGAGGTCAGCGACGATCACTACAAATGGAACAGTGGAGTGGGTCTATTGGAGTGTTTGGAATGAAGGCGATCATTTGAATCCACCAATTTTTCACGAGTTGGTGCGCACTATACTGATTTCAGTATCGATTATTTCTTTTTGATAACATGTAGTTTGAGTATCTATACCAGTTAGTTATTCAGGAGTGGTTCAGAATCCGAAAATGATATTAATTGTTTTTTTTAAACATATATTTATGCTATATGACATAATTATTGAAGCTACTTTACTACAAATGTAAAAGCAACAATTTGCGCAGAGGAGCTACTAGAATAGAAGTGATTAGCTTCCCTTATTGCAAAATATACCTCCAGTTTAATAGTTCAGAAATAAGAAACAGCCATCACAGAAATTAATATAGCTTAATACTAATACATTATTGTACTCGCTCGAAACCTATTTGTTCGGTATAAAATGGTAATAGTATAGAAGTTATACCTGAATATTTTTTTTTTAATTTATTAAATATATTAAAAAATTTCTTTCAATTGTATCCGATTAACATAAAAAGCAATTAATTAATTTAATTAATTATTTTAAAATCAACATATGAAAAGGACCCCATCTAAACCATTGCACACATGATGTATTCGGTAACAAGTACAAACGGGAAAACGGGACATTTCTGAGTTATAAAACAGAGGTTCCTTAGGAGCTATTTCTTGATGTCGAAATATTTAAAAAACTATCCTGCCCTGAATCGTTGGCTTTGAAACGATCTGAGTTATGACACCTCTTAATATTTTCAGTTACCTCTCAATTAGTCAGTTTAATCACAGTTAAAGATTTTTTTTTATTTAAGTATTGTAATTTACAACAGTATTAACTAAATACAGCCAGTAAATATGCAAAAAATAGAAATAATGGCATGAACAGACTTGACGAGATACTACCCAGTAGTAGCACCGTCTAAATAATTCTATATAACAAGATCACGAGGCCATCTTCTTTTCAGAGGCCTAGGAGGATTATCAGCAATTGACCGATCATAGAAATTCGGCATAGACATTTTTCTAGCAGTTGTGAAATTTTAAAACGCTTAAAAATCAGCAAACTTCTTCCATTTACATATCTAAAACCTTGAATAAGATATCGAATATTTCTAAAGACAAAAAGTAAAGCCTGTAAAACTAAATTATATAAAACACAAATATTTCGAACAGTGTGTGAACAAATATTATCACTGAATTAGTTTCGAAATATGAAAAGGTTTTTTATAAAGAAAATAATATATTATATATAAAATGAATTAGTTGAAAGACATTTCGTTTAACTAATGAATATTTGTAAAAGGTCAATAATTCTGTCAAAAGCTCATAATCCATTTTTCTTATCCTATCTAATTTCTCTTTAAAAAAAAATATTAATATGGAGGCTACAATAGTTGAACTAATTATGAATTATCAAGTTCTGAGGAAGCAGTGAAGCGGAACGCAACGCTGGGTAGTGCCAGATGTGGCAACGCTGCATGTCACTCAAATCGCTTTTAATTGATTTTAAAATAGAATATTAAAAATCAAACTTGGAAGCCGATATTTTTCTTTAATTTTTTAAACTAGATATTTATGATTTCTATAAATATCAAATAATACAAAATAAGATGGTATGTAATGTTTTATTTTCACTTTTATTTATAGTATATTTAGAACTAATTTAAACAAGAAATTTATCAATCAAAACGGATTTAATTTTAGGGGCGGCTTCAGCTCGAAAGCTTTTTTATATGTATGTACATATGCATACATATATATATATAATTACTTTTGAAGAAAAATAAACTATCTATGAAATGCTGTTAAAGTGATTCTTGCCCTATTAGATGTAATTAAACGAACAATAATACTGTTATAGATAATAATTTGTAATATTTTTTTATTAGACGTGGTTATATTTTATCATTTTGGGGGAGGGGCTTCGGTCTGAAAACCCCCTGTAGGTCCGCCTGTGCTGAAAATATATTATTGTTCTTTTATATGCCGTTATAAATTTATTAATGCAAAGAGAAGTATGTTAGCAGCGGTGAATCCAAAGTTTAGTTTATTTATTTTTTTAATAGTGGTAGTTACTCTGGAAGAAAAATTAAATAAATTACAACATGAAATGGAGCTTAAGTGCTCCATGAGATCAAAAAATCTTTAATAAATTTCTTATATTTTTCTTCACGTATGCTTACCTTTAGTAGCTTCGTAAAAGATCACTGTAATTTAAAAAGAGAGTAAAGTGGTTAGCTTAGATTACTTACATAAACAAATATTAAACAATGAAAAAAAAACGTACTTTTCCATTTTGAAGGGAATTTCCCAATCTCCCCTCTCCACAGATACGCCAGTAAAAGATAGTAACGTGTAATATGAAAGGTATATTAGTGATGTGTTACATGTAGAATAGCCAACCAGATGGTCCTACAAAAATTTAAGTTTTTTAAACAAAAATAAATAGTTTTCTATTTCTATTCTAGCATAACATTCCATTCCGTGTACTAACGGATACAGGATTTATTTTTTATTTTTTTTTTTTTTGCTGCTAGTCCGTTCCGACTTCAGTCCGAAAGATTTTGTTTTTGGTAAATATTACGATAATTACTTTTGAAGCAAGAAAGAAACCAAGTACTTATATGAAATGATATTTAAGTATTTCTTTAAGTCCTATTAAATGTAATTAGACCAACAATAATACTTATAGAGATAATATTTTTCATAAAACATGGTTATATTTTTTTCATTTTGGGACTTCAACCCGAAAGCCCCTCTCCCCCCCTCCGTAGATCCGCCTGTGGCTCTGTGTAGGTTTTTAAAAATGTATTTTGGTAATTTAAATTAAATATATTCAGCCACGTTGGAGGGCAGTAATATTATGGCTAAGGAGGTAAATATGATTTACGCTCTCCGCAAAAGTTAATTATTATTTTTTAGACAATAAGTAGTAGGATTATGAAACTAGGAACTTTGAGCATAGATAGATATTAAACCTTCAAGTTACTTAAATAAACGTATTAATTAATACCCAGTAACGAGGAATGTTTCGGTTTATTATGGAGACTTTTCTTTTTGGCTTTATGATATGCATTATTTACTTCCACAAAGAACAAGAATACAGAAGACTTAGCTCAGCAGAGAGGATTAAGGTAATGCATGCCTTCCAAGACTAAAGGACGCAACATAACGGTAGTAGAGCCCTTATGCAAGGAGCCACATAATCCCCGTCAGTACAGATGAAGGGAACCAAAATACACCTGATGTGTGTTATGCAAAAAGAGAAGAAGAAGAAGATGGCAGACCCTGGAAGCTAAAGAGGATTAGGCCGAGGATAAGAGGCTGGAGCAACCCTTAGCTGGAGGATTTGGAAGGGGGAGGGAAATCCTCTGGGGGGGGGAAGGGGGCGACTTCTGGCGGCGGCGATCTGTTCGCCTCGCTGGGTATCCCCATCATATTCTACAGCGGCGGCTGTCGAAGGGGAGGGGATATCTTCTTGAATGTTATTATATTCGATTCAATATGTGATTCTCGTATTGAATGATCTAAGGAAACAAAATATATCTATAGAAACATTTATGAGAATATTGGTTTATACCTATATTAAAAAGGAAAAAGGTAAGATTGTATGATAATATATTTGCGAATATGAAGCGATAAGTTCAACGAATTTATCCAGAGCATTAATACTTTTTTAAACATTTTAGTGTTAAAGAAGAAGTATGGTGCGCAGCGGGATCCAAATAGATTTCACCTAGTGTTACCCAAAATCGGTCTAGGTCTTGCACTTTGCAAGAACAAGACCAAAGCCGCCTACCTTTTGCAAGACCAAGACCAAGACTGGTAAAAAAGATAGATTTTCTTAATAAAAATTAAGGCAAAATAATTAACAATACTTGGCAATCTTAGTTACTATATGTTAATAATTGGTATAAACAATATACTTTTGCATTTAACTCCTCTAAGTTTTCATTAGAACTCATTTAGTTATCTCGTATCTAAAAAAATACAGTAATATCTCGATGGTAATTAGCTAATAAGTAACTGCAAGACTGTTACGAGACTGTCGTGCAAGACCAAGACCATGGCCAAGACTGAGTTTACAAGACCAAGACTAGTCTCGGTATCGCATTTTAGCAACACTACTTTCACCTAGCATCAAATTTTTAGTAAAAATTTCTATTTCTACATCGCTTATCCATTGGAGACATGTCGTAACAAAAAAATGATTGAAAAATGTTTTTCATATTAAATAAGGTAGATCCGTCAATCGAAAGGACGCCAGATTATTTTAAATGATTTTTTAAAATTTTAAAGGATAGATGAATATTTTACTGTTGTAAGAAACTCGTGTAATAATAAAAAAAAGGCTTAGCGAACCCGAATGTTCGATACCGACACCATCAATCTGTTTTTACACTCATTCCTCAACTGATCATCGTCCAAACTCCATCTCGTAACATCAGCCTTAACGCTATCCTCCCACCTTCACTTCGGTGTCCCACCCATATCGCACAGCGTATATTTTAGGAATTATTGCGTTACTAAGCCGAAAAAAATTACAGCTTATTTTACCCCCTGCAATATAATCACTACAATTATATTAACTGGATACAGTTAACAGTATCGGTTTTGTGAGACCGTCTTTTTCGCTACTTTTCCAAATTCTTTCGTGGATTCATATTTTTTCGATCCGAATATTCTACGGAGTACTTCATTTTCAAAAAACTTAAGGCACTATTCATCCGTTAATGTAAGCGGCCACGTTTCACATCCATAAAGAACCTTGATTCATAAAAATTAATTGTAATTATTTTTCCTATCTTATGAAATTTTATGATATCCAGTTTCATCATGGTTCCACCAGATAATTCGTTTACTGGACGGTCTAAGGAAACAGAAATATTACATCAAAATCTGTAGCAATTGTCTGTGCATATTGGTTTAAGTCTTTATATATTTTTATGATTTTTAAAGATAGATTTTATGATTATAAATTGTGAGTGCTAATCAATGAGTAAAAATGATTACAGCCAGAGAATAATCATTATTCTTAAGCGTAATCATAATACCTTAAGCGTAAATAAAATGTGCGATGCAAAAATAGGAGTCTATATTCCTTGTCCGGTAGAACACGAGAGAACTTTAAAATTTTGGAAAAATAATTTATTATATATTATAAAATAATCAGGAAGACGTATTTAATTGAGCCAAAGTTATAATTTAATCCAAACAAACGGCGAAGAAAAATTTAAATGGATGGAATTTTACATAACTGCAATAAATTATAAAAATTGTTTATTTTTATAATAGTAATTCTAAGTATTTTGCTTCTTATACAATTTTGTGGATTAGGAAGTATAAAATTCCTGAAATGACATTTGTTAAAATGAACCGTTATTATTAATGGATGTAATACTGAAAATAAATGAATATGCAATTAATTTGATATGATCACTTAATATCTATTTTTCCCATTGATCGATTGCGAACATTTTACCTCAGTGAAAATAACAATATAAATAAAAGCGTAGTTTCTTGTGTCATTTACAAGGAACATGTAAAAAAGCCTAATTTCGTAATACCTAATTTGATGCTTTACACCAAAACTTGAGAGGAAATGTCTTGGAAACTGCTCTCGGCTTAAATCATGCTTTCCATTTAAGCCCCTTATAAAATTAAGCCTCTACTTGAAACTTTCGGTAAGAATCCGCTGTAATTACAAAACTTTACAGATTTCTTCAAAAACGGAATCAAAGAACTTAGACCTTTGAAGTTGTAAATTAACGCAACGACATGTAGACCAAAGCAGTACATTTTAACTAATTTTCATAATTATATATTCAAATAAATAAGTTAACAAATTGTGAAATCTTCTATTAAAAAATAAATAATCAATGCGAAACTCCCTAAGTACAGAATGTTTTGATTTAGGGTTATTTTTGTTTTGCTGATATTGTATGCAAGCACTAATTGTTAACATCCTTAAATCGATCGTATTTATCATATTTTAAGATATGTAATAATATAAAATTCTACCACTTGGGCATTGGTTACACAGAGGAAATACCACTCTTACACAAAATGCAAAAACGAAATTAAATAAAATAGATGTGTTATTGCTAATTATAAATATGGTATTTTAGGTATAAGAAGAATATGATATACCTATTTTTTTTTTTTTTTTACTTTAGTTTTTAAATGCCTTTTGTTCTTCTCTAAAGTAAGGATACAAAAAATTTTGTCTTATCGACATTGAGAAAGACGATATGTTTTGGGAACAATTTTTATACAAAACCTAAAATGTTTACTGTTAAGTACGCGATGATACGAATTTGTTAATTGTTTATAAAAGCAAGGTTGCCAGAATCGAACACAATGGAATGTATTTCTTGAATTTTAACCTATTTGGTTTGATCCTAGTCTTACAAGAGAGTGAAATTGTTTTTTAAATCTAAATTCCTTTTAGGTTTAAAGGAGCCCGAAACATGAAAATCGCTGAATCGGAAACTAAACGAGAGCGTCAGATCGATATTTAAAGATTATTTTAATCTCATCTTGGACGAAAATCGAAGAATAAGATGGCCGATGGAACGGCTCTTACGAATTGAAGGCTATTTCCTGTAATTGTTTGGGAAGGGGGCTCCCAAACGTTGCCAATTTCCGGAGCTTTGAGATTTGGGAAGGAGCCGGGACTACGTGTGGAGCTGTCTTCTTATCGCGGCTTCCTCTCTTATCTTCCACCTCAGGGTCAGTTAGCTCCCACTGCCGAATCGAATTGATTAAATTAAAGAAAATTTCACTATTACCACTATTGTCAATGACTTTGAAAAGTACTCGTTTTTTAAAGTTATATTTGCTCAATGTATTTTATGTATGTATGTAATTTAAGTAGTACACCTCCGAAAAAAAAGTGTAAAAGCAGGTATCATTATTTTTATTTCCACTTACATATATAGTGAGATTGAATGTTGCGATAGTGAATATTTTCGAATTTGAGTTATCAAGAGAAATACACGTTTTGAGGTCAGCTGAGTCCAAATAACCAGGTCACACACAAAAAGTTATGTGTGTATGTGAACAGCCTAGTTCAAAAACGAACAGTCGTGTGAAACTGAAATTGCCTATTTAAGGTTTTTATATACATTGATGTTACAGCAAACATTTTCGTTAAAATTGGCAAACTGAAAGTAGCACTTTATATTAACGATGTTACACATTTTTACTATTTTCTCAAAAACAGCTCTATCGATTTTGATTAAACTCGGTATATCAGAGTGTGGTTAAGTGGTGTTCAAGATCAGTCAGGTCTTATCCACATTGATGTCACCTTACAGGGCTTAATGCGCAATGTTCAATATATTTTCCTCTAAAGTACTTTTAATTTGGTTTATTTTAAAATATTAACTGTCTTCATTAAGGCCATTGTTATCATCAGCAACAATGAAAAATGGCTGAATATAAAGTATGAACGAATTTATTAATTGCCTAAAGAAAAAAAAAAATGGTTTTTAGGTTGAAAATGAATTTCTGGAAATACCAAACTGAATGTATACGTATATCGTTGAAAAGCTATTGATATATCGTTGGAAAGCTGCTGTAGAAGGTAATAATGGAGTGACTTTAAGTTGAAAAGTGAAGTGAAATTATAATTAATAATTTCTAAAAATTAACTTCATTCAACGGAAACCACAAGTAAACATTTAAATTTATTTTATGTTTTAAAAAAGGTATAAAATCCATTGAATCAAGGCAATTAAATTGTTTAAAAAATCAATTACATTGTACTTCTCTGAAATATAAAGATATTTCATGGACAGGTAAAAAATATGTTTATAACCTTAAATACATTTACCGTAATTTAATAATGCAGGATCCCATGTTATATTTAAACGATTATAACTACGTCGTCGATTTATTCCAACAAAAAAAATCCTTTTGTGAAATTACATTATATATTTACCATCACTGTTACGACTTTTGAGTTATGGATATTGTATTTAAAAGCAAGTAACGCTATTTTAGTAACTTTTCTAAGGGTAAAAAATAAGAATTTAAATACGTGTTAAAAGTGATAGAGATTTAACTATAATTTTAACTATGCGTAAGATTCACACTTATTCCTAATTAAATATATATACTTTCAAAGTTCTCTCGGTCTATAGATCTCAGAGACTAGATTTATGTAACTCAAATAGACTGAAGCAATTGTGTTTTTTGGATACAATGGATATAATAAATACTTTTTTTATGATATTTTAATTGTTTTAATAAGTTTGTTTTGATGAATATGAATGAAAATAAAAAAACCTGGTGCGCGCAACACACAACTTTCACTTACTCTTTGAACTTTGAATAAAAATTATTTTCTGGCCATGTTAGGCTATTATAAAATTTTTTAAATTGCATTTTAAACTGAGCTAAAGCTAATAAAACACAAATGCTATTAAAATAACAAAAGTCCTATTTATTATATCACCAGTTGATTATGGATTGTACGGTTCGTTGATTATGGATTGTTCGATCCATTGATTATGGATTGTACGACTATAAGTCATTAAAATGTTATTTTCCATTGCAAAGTTTATTAAAACGGAATTAAGAGATTTGCAGTGTCTGTCATAGACAGGTCAAAAGTTGTCACACTAATTGTAAGTGGATTCTGTTGGAATATCGCAAAAAGAAGAATTATCAAACTATTCACTAATTTAATTTTCTAAAAGATTACATGATGATTTTTCTGAATAAACGGACGATAGATATCTAAATATTTAAATATATTATGAGATCTAGAGTTATTAAACTACAGTAAATATATTTAGGGTTATAAACGTATCTATGAAGTATTTTTGTATTTCACTTCTTTTTTCCCACAAGTACAATGAAATGGTAGAGGAATATCACAAAGAGAAGATCTATCGAATTATTCACTAATTTAGTTTTCTAAAAACTTATATGACAATATTTTGGAATTAACTTTAATACCTAATTACTTATAGAGAAATACTTTATTAAAAGTAATGCTGCCCTACTACATAGGGTTGCTTCGTACACAGCATACTTATCAATCCATACGGACATTAATTTTATATTATATTTTTTTTTTCTCCCCCTTCATAGCAATACTCTTACAAATTATCAACAATAAGCCATATTAAACAATAGACATAGCATAATAAACACTTTCCCAAAATAAAAAAAAATTCCTTTTTTCTCTTTAAATTCTCAAACGCCAGGAACGCAATATAACATCGCACACATATATAACACAACAATTCCTTGATGGCTACAATCGATAAGACGATTATGGACCAATTTAAAATTTAATAAATAATTACAAAACTACAGTAAATGTATTTAATATTATAAACACATAAAATACATCCATGAAATGATTTTATATTTTATTTCTTCTTTCACACAAGTACACTGAAATAGTTTTTTTTAACAATGCCATCAAGTTGCTTAGATGGATTTTAAATACATTTTAAAAAAATTAGCGTTACCTTATTAACACATTCAAAATTCAAAAACCGAAACAAATGATATAACCATTGCAGCAGAACGTATTAAAAAAAAAACTAGAGACCATATCTTATCTCCTAATTATCCGATTTTATCGATTTTTTTTTTTGTTTTTTAGGCTATTCCGTAAACTTTTAGAAAAAAAAAGACACACAGACACACAGACCATTTGTCGGGACTTGGTCATTTCGACTCAGGGTACCTCAAAACGTATAAATCCGTCGAAAACTCAGATTCAAAAATTTTCTCGATCGCAATACTTACAGTTACTATATATTACATATATATAGTAAGTGAAAGTAAAAATTGGTTGTTTAAGGTTTAACTTGATTAAAAACGTTCCATCCTTATAGCCGTGATTTTGTTTTTCAAACAAATTTTCGAAGTTGATTGTACCCTTCTTGACTTTTTATATTTGGGGAGCGGAGTAACGCACTGGGCTGCTAAGCTCAACGTCCCAGATTTGAATCTGGCTGATGTCACGTAATTTTTCATCAGCCTCTATAAAGTGGGTTCTCTTAATTAAATAATTAATCAAGGGGTGCTCAAATCGGGCGGTTGAACGTGATCCTATATTGATCAACTCTCAACTAACAAAGTACTGAATCCAAAACTCAGCAAGAGTCTTAGCTGTACAATTATTATTATTATTAATTATGTGATTACAGTAAATGGAGGCATATGTATCGAACCATAGGGTTTGCTGAGCCTTTATGCTTTACAGACAAATAAATGCATTCTATTATATCTACTTTATGAAATGTTTATTATATATATATATATATATATATATATATATATATATATATATATATATATATATATATATATATATATATATATAAACATATATAAAATTACTGAATTATTTAAACTTATATCATTTACATGTTACAAAGTTTCAAACTTAGATTAAGTCATAAATTTTTCTCTTTTTATTTCTAATAATTATTAATGAAGACAAGAATAGTTGGGGTGCTCAGTCAAAAAAGGAAGGCAAAAAATAAATCATAATATTTATTTTTTACATATGTCGACGTTTCGACCTGAAGTTCAGGCCATCATCAGGGCTTTCTCCTTAAGTGTCAAAGTGAGTCACTACCTTAAGTGTAGAGTGAGTGTTAACGTCGACATATGTAAAAAATAAATATTATGATTTATTTTTTGCCTTCCTTTTTTGACTGAGCACCCCAACTATTCTTCTCTTCATTATCCATGACAGTCAACCAATTACCAATTATAATAATTATTAACATTAACTTAAGTAAACATTAACTTCTTTCAAAATTTTATTTTGCTTTTTTAATGTTCATAGAAAATTTTGGATCTATTAACTCAAAAAATTTTAAATTTCTTAAATTACATGACTTGAGATGATTAGCAAAGCTCTTATCTTATTTCACTATAAAAAAAATAATAATAATAATAATGTAGAATACTATGTTGTTATACTAAAAATAATGATACTGCTTTATATTAAGCAAACCAAGATTTGTAATAGAAGTAGAAGTGCGGCAACACTGCAAGAGCAGATGTGGCAACAATGCGGATCTTTAATTTCTTTTAAATGATTTAAAACAGAATATTAAAAATCAAATATGCAAGTCAATATTTTTGTTATGTTTAAAATATATATTTATTATTTCCATAAATATAAAATAATATAGTATAAGATCGTATCATTCTGTTTCATTTGATATTATATATATAAATAGAAATTCGAAAGTAGGTGCCAGAACGGGACCATTGTGTTCACTAATCTTTATTTTATTCTTATCTTAGAGCCTGATGGAATGAACCATTTTACAAATTGCGGTAAGTCTACGAAAATACATAAATAGATGTAAGTACCAATCAGCACAATCTCTGAATTTATAATTTATTATTTGATAACATCGGATGACCAGAGCGTGAAAAAATGTTATTGGTAATTTCTAATTCCAAAGACTTTTTTTCTTTTTCTTTTTTTTTTTTTGTAAATCGTGAAACTCTAATGGTTAGGAACTTAATTATGGATATATGTATAGCAATGATAGATTTCAAATATATCGAATCTCGAGTTTCATTATCATTAATCTAGATGATTTTAATAAAATTAGGGATAGTATGATTGAGGTAAATACTAAATGAATATATATCGGTAGTTTTATACAACATCTATATTTTCAAATGTATTCATATTTTTTGTTTCGATGTTATTAATCTCTAACAGAAAAGTAATGATTTACATTCTTAATAACTTCATATTTTAAATTTTTCCATTTATTTATGTATCCTAATTATTTGATGTCCTTTTTAAGAACTATATAATTATTTATAATAATATCAAATTAATTATGGTTGAAAATCAAAAAAATAAACACAATCACAAATAAGATTTTTATTTTTTACAAACTCAGGATAAAAAATAATTTAAATTTATTGAAAATTACACGAAATCTAAGTAAAGTTTGGAATCGAAGAAACAATACAGTATAAATAAATTAACCTAAAATTTTATAATACCATAAAAATATTGTCATAACCTAACACTCACACCATTTGTTCAGTGCCTTTCACATTTTACTGCCATTATATTGTTAACAATTATTTATATTAATTGTAATTGTTAAATGGATTTCATATTAGGAAATTTCTATACTATTCTCTAAATTTCCGCCGTGTGGGTCAAATTGAATCCGCAGTTTTCAAACTATAGGCTTGCCAAATAATACTGATAATACTGATCCAAAAGCGAAAGTATTTTTTCTAGGAGAAGTGGATAGAATTTGATAACATTCATAACTACTTGATTATCAATTATTTACCAATCACTAACTTCCCTCCAAATATGAGCTTAATCGAACATGCGGTTTTAGAGATATAGACGTATCAAAGAAAACACGTTTGCGCATATATACGAGAAATTAGAGGAAAGAATTTAATAAAATTGACATTATGTTATTTCTTCACCATTACCTACCTTTTATATAACTTTGAGTCAGATCAAACAAGCAATTTCTGAAATATCTTAAGAAAATACGTATGCGGGTGCGTATTTGATAAAATTGATATGGGACCATCTAAGCATCAATCCGCATCACATCGATTTGACTACAGATAGACCGACAGACAGACAGACAACTAAATTTGATTCTTGATGTCTGAAACGTAAAACGCGAGTGGAAATTTTCGATGAGTACAAATTTTTTTTTAATCTGCCGCACGAAAACAATGCTTCCCTGTCTTCAGTAGTGAGGAAGCAAAAATATTTCTAAAAAAAATAACCAATATTTCTCAGATATTGAGTTTTTCTTGAAGATTAAATTTTGTAACAAATACCAAGATTTTCGATGCATCGATATTTTCCAAGATCATTACAGTTCAATTTGACAATTTAATTTCCTTAAAAATTAGTTTGTACATATGTCATCATACATCTCTATAACCATTGTCTAAGTGACAGAATATTATATTATTCAATAAATAAATTTCAAAGACATTCATTTAAACCTTTTTATATTTAAAAGATGGCCAAGGAAAAAGATATATTTAGCAGTGATCTTTTTATTAAATTTTAAAAAGGGTTTGGCTGTTAGAAGTCCAATTTTGCCAATTTCGTTTGAAGGAATATTCTTTTTTATTACTGCTTTCATTATTATCAAATCTATCTTTTTCTTTTGACGTGTTTTGTAAAAAAAAAAGGACAAAAATGTTTCAGTAAATTGGAGATTCGGTTCATTTAATTTAAGGAACTCCTGCCGAATCGTCCTCTCCCCTCCCCGAAAATAAATCGAAAGGATAATCCAGAAGCCACTTTATTTATTTATTATAAATCGAAAGCTAAATAAATATAAAAAGGAGCTCCTTTAACTGGCTATTATAGCGGGCGTTTATAGGCGTCTATTCCCGCGCGCGGTGTTAATAATTGACCGCGAGCCAGTTCCCGCCGAAATGGGCCCCCTAAAATGCCCCCCCTGAAATAAATTGAAAGAGCCGAACCGGCAAATTAGCTCTTCTCATAACTTTACCTCCCCCCCCCCTCCCTTTGCCTTCTTCTGATATTCTTCCTTTTTTTTTTTTTAAATTTTTTTTTCACCTGTCTCTTTTCCCAACCACCTGAAATTGGACCTTTAAAATTATTGTGGTGAGGTCGACACTTATTTTTGTTTTTTATTGCCATCTTTACTCCTTTGCATTAGAATAAGTTCCTCCCTATAGTGTACAAAAAGAAAATTAAAGATTAAGTTCACTTTATTCATTGAACAAGCGCAAAGAAATCGTTTTATCAAGCGAAAAATTGTGGGATGAACCCCACTAGCCACAGAACTCGAATTTTTTTTTAAGTCACCCTCTTGTTGCGTAAGCCATTCCTAACACGGTTATATAATGAAATATATCAAAAATCCCACTAGTCGGAAGGTACAGACCACGGAAAATGAGATGATTCGGCAAAAACGTCACAAGTCAGGAAGTACTTCGTTAAGGACACTCTAAAACTTGCCGAGTACCTCGAAAATCCGAGCAAAGAATTCTACATAAAACTTTTTGCGAACACTAGAAAATGAAATTTTAAGTACACTATTAAAAATGAGACACAATTTTCTTTAAAATGTAATCACCTCAATTATATAACCCGGATACAGTTCACGCAATTCGGCGTTGTTTAGTAACCTTCTGAAGACTTTTCCTTCTTCGGCAAAAATTCTACGCAATACATTATTTTCAAAAAACGTTAAGACGTTGCCATTTTTTGCAAGCAGCCACGTTTTGCGTCCATGAAAAACTATAGGTAAGATAATGAAGAGAAGAATATTTGGGGTGGTCAGTCAAAAAAGAAGGCAAAAATAAATGAATAGTATTTATTTTTACATATGCCGACGTTTCGACCTGAAGTTCAGGCCATCATCAGGGCTGACTGCTCTAAGGTAAAGATGCAATGCTTGTCTAGACGTTACCTTAGAGCAGTCAGTCCTGATGAAGGCCTGAACTTCAGGTCGAAACGTCGGCATATGTAAAAATAAATATTATTCATTTATTTTTGCCTTCTTTTTTGACTGACCACCCCAACTATTCTTCTCTTCATTATCCACAACAGCCAACCATTTACCAATTATGAATATAGGTAAGATAAAGTTTTATAAATTATAGTTTTTAAGTTCCGGGACAAGAGGCGCGAGCTAAGTAGTTTTGTCACAGAAAAATGACAAGCATTTCTCTCCCACCTTCAGCCTATGCATAATCTTCTGTTGAATTTCGTTTTTCTAGTTATCGTAAATCCTAGATACCTAAACTTCTCTACCTGTTCAAACATATCACCTTCTATATCGATATCGCTATTTTTGCAGCTAACCATATATTTTGTCTTATCCGAGTTTATTTCAAGCTAGAGTTGTTTACCGGCTTTCATTAACGTTGTCGTATTTAGTTTAATTGTAAAGCCAAGTATGGGTGATGTCCAACTCAGATCCAACCCTTTTTTCGGTACGCATCACCTCTCTATGGAATGTTGTGATGTCAAATTGAACAGGATAGGCGAAATGTTTATAATTATAAACAAGAAGTTTATAATTGGTCATAATTAATTTAATATATTTTCGATAAAATGTTTAGTGTCGTTTCATTAATTAATTGATGGCCTACATGAATTAACAGAAACAATAATACGAATCAATGACACAGTAAGAACAGAAAGCATCGGAACACAGGAGTGTGTTTCCTAATCTTACATGAAATTGCAGGAAATCGTTTCCTGAGAGGCCGAAGGGTCTCTGAGAAATCCTAAACCGTAATGGAGGCGAGGGTTCGATTACAGAACCAAAACATTCCCACTTCTTTTCTCCTTGTTTGTATTTGCCTTAAGGGATGTGGAAGGAAGGGTAAACATAAGGAAATATCTTTAAGTAAAGATTGTATGTAGGAGATGCAATATAGATTAATACTCAAATTGTTAACTTATGACCAAAAAAAAGATAATAAAATAAATTTTAATAAATATAATTTTCTATGGAATCTTTACTTGTTGGGTGCCTGGCATTACTAGACTTTCGTCTCTAAAGAGATAATATTAGAGAATATAACTTACTTATCCATTATTTGGCCATGATTAATCAATTATCCTACCATACTAGGTCAGGTGAGAAGGGGTTAGGTTGGATATTTTTATAAAGCAAAAAGGTTAATTGATCTATTTATATAAAGAAATATTTACAGAATTAATACTATCTTCAAGCAAAAGAAATAAAATAAAAGGAAAAAGAGAGAATTTACACATAATTACAATATAGAATTAAATATAAATAGGAAGATATTTAAGATAATAAAAATAACAAAAAAATACTTTTTTTATATATAACAGTATGGCATGCCACATATAAACATCAAGAAACGATAGTCAAGATATAAGACGTAAGAGAACATGCACATGCTAAAATAGGAATAAATAATTAGTCACAGGAAACAAAAGAGAGAAGAGTTCTATTTTTATTTTCAATGCTTTCTCAATCTTGGTTACAAACTAATGAAAAGGTTGGATAAAATAATATTAATTCATACAAGTTTAACAGCTCAAATCGTTAAATAATACTTAAATTAAGTAGACATATACTCTGGAAAATTCGACTCAACCTAGAGAAATAACAACTTATCACTTTTAACCTTCGACGTGAAACTTGCCCCCCTATTTACCTTGACAATATCCAAATTCCTCAGACAGACAATGTTCAATATCTTGGACTGACCTTTGACAGAAGAATGACGTGGGACCAACATATCAAAAACTCTAAACCTAAGACTACGCCTATTGTACTCACTCCTTGCAAGAAATTCTAAATTAAAACTTAGACAGAAATTGAATACATATGCTTACCTACTCAAGCCTATTGGGACCTACGCTTTACAGATATATGGGACAGCCAAAAAGACTCACATACGTATATTACAGACTTTTCAATCTAAAACTTTCAGGACTATTACCAAAGCTCCCTGGTACGTCAGTAACATTACTCTACATAAAGACTTACAGATGCCAACAGTTAACGACCACATACGAACATACTACAAACGATTTCATAATAACTTACACGGACATACAAACTCATATATTCGAGGCATGGCCACAACTATCATGCCCGATAACACCCGAAGGAGGCTTAAAAGAAGCTGGATGAGGGATCTCCTCCACTAACTATAAATATTACTGTCAAGACAGGAAGGACGCCGCTGAGTACTCCTCTCCCTCACGCCTATTCCAAGACCAATCTCTTCATCTTGACATCACACTCGCTGATTGTCGGAACTTCTGACAGGTGTGAGTTGAAGAATCAAGTTAAAAAAAAAAAAAAAAAAAAAAAAAAAAAAAAAAAAAAAAAAAAAAAAAAAAAAGTAAACATATGGTCGCTACCATATCAAAGTAGCGAATGTCCATTAAACAGGTTCACATTAAGTTTGTCACTGATACTGCGAGAAAAATACTATTATTACATAACTACTTTACTTGAAAAATATTTTTAAAATTATTATTTTCATTTTTTTTAGATTTATAAGTAAAATGTGTCTTTAGACAATTATGTACATTACAATACATCCCATATCACGGGAAAAACAACAAATAAAAGCTTTGCAACAGTTAATTGTACTCATTTTCGCAGAGAGCAAGGTTACTTTTAATTGAATGGATAGAAAATCACATAATTTCTTTACACTACTTTAAGAGATTCAATTGTTTTCCTAATAAACCAAAATTTAATTAATATAAAGTGTAGTGTAGTTGAAGGGAGATAACAAAAATCACAAATAATTCATCACTTTATTTTAAACAGAACTTTGTTATGTGTTTGTTAGTCAGTCCGCTCAATCATCAGTCATCTTTAAATAGTTTTAACAATTACATACTCTAATTCCGTTCTAAGTAAATTTTGTTTAGTTTATTATGGAGCAATGTTCAATTAATAGAATAAAATATTTTTTAAGTTATCGCTTCCTATTCAACAAATAGTTATTTTGCATGTTGAGAAATAAAAAAGAATAGAATAAATAATCAAAAATATTATGCATTATTGGTCCCAAGAGAAGTTTTTAATGATCTTCTGTCAGAATATATAAATAAGAAAGCCTGTTAATTTTTTTAAAAATATATATTCCATATATTTATTTAATATCAACTAGGTGACTCACTCCAGGAAATACACATTCATATTTGTATCCACATATATTTACATGTATATATTTAACTTTTATCATAATCAGTTCCAATAAGACTAGATTTATTGAATAAACAATTTTATTTAAAAAATATTAATTACCTACCATTTCAAAATTAACAATCTGTGTAAAAATGTTGATAAGAAATATATTTTCGTTAAAATCTTTCCTTTATAAAGGCTTCTTATAAAAAAATCAATGGTACTCTCGATAAGATATAATAATTATACTAAGATGCAACATAAATTAATAACCAAAATAAGGTTGTTTATCATAATCTTATTTGAACTCCCATAAAGAACTAAAACATAGGGCGACGTAGGCATCAAATATAATTTATGCGCCTCTTCTCAAGCAAGTTATATTTTTGTAAAACTAGATAACCATTTAAAAAAAAACTCTTCCCTTTTGTTTCAAATGAATAAAAGTCATAAACTAATAATTAAGTTTTGCAAAAATGTATAAATGTTGCCAATAAATTGAGATTTTTTAGAAAAAAAAAAATATGGTTAATTTATTTCATTATTTTAGAACAAGAAAAAAAAATGTTAATTTTAGAATATATTAACAAAAAGTAAAGTCGATCGCTGGTATCTATTATTAAAGTTATTGAGAAACTTTGTATCAAATCTTAAGAGTTGATGCCCCTTTCTATGTAACAAACAAAACCCTACACCATGACCTTAATATCCCATTTATCCTAGACCTTATCCCAGAAAAATTCTCAAAATTTCGTCAGAACCTTACCAATCATCAAAATACCCTTGCACAATCTCTTTCTAGCTCCACTAATGCCTACAATCCTCCTCGAATAAGCATATAGTGGAGTTTTGGCATCGGCTAGATTCTTCACTCAAGCCATCTATGTCTGATTATTGCGCCTCTCCTCAGCCTCTACTGGTCCTGAGGCACTGCGATCTCCTAAAGTCCTGCCTTTCCTTCCACGAGTGAGGAGAAAGGCTTGGCTCTGAGATCTGTTGAGCAAATGAATTCTGTCAATATTGTATTAAAGTATGCATATGTTTTAATTTTTTTTTTAGTTTTGTTTTATTTTGATTATTTTAGTTCTTTTGATTATATACATTTAGTTTTAGTATTATTTTTCTGTAGTATTTATTGTAAACAGGGTGTGAATATGCTCTCTGAACACTATTATAAATGTCCTTAATTGTGACAGATTGTAATAATTCTGAATAAATAAGTTTAAAATATATACATATAGTCAATTGCAGATTTTTTCTTACTGTTAAAAAAGTTAAGAATTTTATATTCTTCTCTCTTGCCATAAAAAACATTCACATTTTAATAAAGACTTTTATAATTTACACAAAAATGTAGGTCATACTACGGATATATAATTTCCATGACATTCATCTACTTAGCGGTTCGTAGGTCATAATTAACAGGGCGAATTTTCTCCTACCGCCACGGAGAGATTTTTCTTGAAGGTGAATATAACAATTTATTGGTAATTGATTCCCAGAGGTGAAAGACGACGTAGCTAAATTGGCCCGAAGGATTATACACCGAGAGATAGCGATGTAGGCTGAGCCGGCCTTTATCCGGATTACCTGCGACTTTTATTAGAAGGAGGAATTATAGGGGATTTGGGGTGGCAACTTATATATAGTCTTCTATAATCAGCTAATATTTCAGCCATGACTTTATTTAAGGAGTGTAAAGTGTCTGCTACCGCGAAAAATGCTTCCCCTAACAGCCCCCCATACTTCAACCTGTCCAGTATCGCCTTTAGATAGCGCCACACCTGTCCTATATCCTTATAATAATTTATTAACACTATACGTAACGCTTTTATTTAAACATAGATGGGAAATATAAAACAAAAAACATAATACGAACTTTGGAAAGTGATTGAACGGAAACTTCTATACTATCGTTGAATAGACAAAATAAATGAGACGATATCACTCAAAATAACTAATAAATATGTAATACTACAGATAGATTCCATTTCCAGCTCTCAGGAGTGCTGGATTAAATTAAAATTCGTACTTCAATAAAATACATAAAAAAAATTAATAAGTCTCAAAATTCTAACTGTGGTTAGTCCATGAATTTGATTTTTTTTATGGGTCAATATTTGTTACTGTTACTGGATCTACAGGAGGGAGGGGGTTTTCGGGCTGAAGCCCCTTAAAATGGTAAAGTATAACCATGTTTTATAAAAGAAAGTATCTCTAAAAATAATATTGTTCGTCTAATTGCCAATAATTGTGTATCAAGTCACTGCTGCAAATTCCCGAATTGTCTTAAAGTCAGGGTAGGGAGGACAATAAAATAAAATAAATAAAATAATTGCCATTAATATGACTTGGAAAATCACTTAGGCATCATTTCCTATAGGTAGTTAGTTTTTTCTTTCTTCCTAAGTAATTATCCTAATACGTTTATACAAAAAAAAAAAAAAAACTCTTTCGGGCTGAAGTCCCTCGAAAATCCTGGATCTGTAAGTGATGCATGTATTTTCGCTACAAAATGTAAGCACGTGTCGCGAAAAAAAACAACTGAAATTATTGTTAATAAAAATATTTGTTTTAAAACTATTTTATTTATTTGTTTACTAACTTTTTTAAAATCTTCGAACTAAATCTGAGGCAAAAACTAGAATGCACTTCTCTGAAGAAGATTGGTCGAAACGTTAGCTTTAAATAAAATAGTTTTTCAACTAATTTAATCTCTTTATGACCGCCACCCCGGACCATCTCCTTCCTCTAACTACATATATATTTTTACCTTGTAGATCTTCGGCCGCCTGAACCAGCCTTCTCCACCTCTGCTATCTTGGGCTACTGCTTTCCAGTTCGCTGCATGAAGCTCGGCCGTATCTTTGTTTATCCTATCTATCCATCTGGTTCTTGGCCTCCCACGTGGTCTCTTGCCTACTACTCTGGCATTCATTGTCGTTTAGAGGCGTCCTGATGGATTACTACGAGCTACATGCCCTGCCCATCTTATCCTCCTTGCCTTTATGTTACCTTACTGACAGATACTTCAAAGTCAATCATAACAATGCTTATTCATCTCTTTTTACTCAGTCTTCCGGTGTTCCTCAAGGTAGTATCCTAGGTCCTATCCTTTACACAGTTTATACAGCTGACATCCCAACCCAATCCAACACTGTCATCACCACCTATGCCGATGACACGTGTATCCTATCAGTTAATAACGATCCTTTAATTGCATCCCAAACTCTTCAATCACATATCACAAGCCTTGAAGAATGGTGTAAAAATTGGAGAATAAAAATAAATTCCAACAAATCCCATCAAATCACTTTTACCCTCCGTCGTAAACCTATGACCTCTTGTCCCACAGTATCCTTCAATAATACTCCACTTATTCCTGTTGAGCAAATCCGCTATTTAGGACTCCACCTTGACAAACGACTCACTTGGAACTCCCATACCAGACTGAAACGACTAGAAACCGCCCGACGTTTTCGACTACTGCAGCGCTTACTAGACAAACGATCTAAGCTTTCAATTAATTATAAACGACTCGTATATATGACAATAATAAGAGCTATTTGGACTTACGGAATTGAGCTTTGGGGCTCCACTAAACCATCGAATTCCTCTCGTATCCAATCCTTACAATCCAAAATCCTTCGTAAAATCCTCAACGCTCCTTACTTTGTCACAAATAAAATCATCCATAAAGACCTTAATGTTCCATATGTTTCCGATCTGGCCCAATCCAGATACCTTTCCTTCCATAACAAACTGCAGAATCATCCGAATCCTCTCGTTTCAAACCTTGCTTCCTCCTCGATCCCTGATAACCCTCCGAGGCGTCTGAAAAGAAGATGGCCTCGGGATCTTCTAATATAGAACTTTAATTTGAGTTCTACCAATGGGTAGTTTCTCTTCATGTTGTACATGCCATGTTACAAATTTCTCATTTACTTATTGTATTCTCTATGTAATACAGTTGTAAATTCCATTGAAATAATAAAAAAAAAAAAAAAAAAAAGCCTTTATGTTATGAGATATTGACCCGTTTCTTTCAACAGTTCTTTATTGTTCCTTCTCCTACATGTGTCAAGGTTCTGGTAACCTATAGGTCCTGTTATCCTACGTAACATACATAAATATATGTTATACAGTATAGCTAAAATGACTAGTGTTGCCCAATCGCGAGACCGAGACGAGTCTTGGTCTTGCAAAATTATTCTTGGACATGGTCTTGGTCTTCCGCAAGAATATCGCAACAGTCTTGCAGTTACTTATTAGCTTGTTACCGTAGATATATTACTGTAATTTTTTATATAGGAGAAACCTAACTTATTCCGAATGAAAAATTAGAGGAGTTAAATGCTAAAGTATATTGGTTTTACAAATTATTAACATATCGTAACTAAGATTGTCAAGTATTAGTAACTATTTTACCTTAAATTTTATTCAAAAATCGATTTTTTTTTTACTAGTTCTGGTCTTGGTCTTGCGACAGTTTAGCGGCCTTGGTCTTGGTTTTTATATGACTCACTTATAAAAACTTCAAACTTTTCAATAAAAAATATTACGACTCATAACTAAAGCATTTCATACCGATTTACACGGACATATTAACATACTAATGAGAGAAATGGCTTCAGCTGACATGGCAGTCAATACGAGAAGGAGACTAAAAAGTTGCTGGACTAGAGATCTTTTTCCTTAAACAATTGAATAATTCAATCGAGCCAGTGGAGATGTATTTCTGAGTACTTTCCTGCCCTAAAATTGATATGTCAGTCTCATTAATTTTAACAAAAAATCTGCTGATTGTTAACAGTTCGTTGGCAGGTGTAGATCGATATTTTAAGAAAAAAAAACAATTGAAAGTTCTTCTGAGACAAGAAATACAAAATAAAATTATATAAGCAATACCCCCAAAATTATATTCTAGATCCGCTGCTGACAAAAAAAGAATATATATGCAGTCAAGTTTAAAATTAGAATATGAATTAAATTCAGAATTCATCTGAGGGATAATGATTGGGTATTTATCTGAATCACTCCCAGAGAACGCCTGATTGATGTAAGAGGTGGAAATGAGGACTAGAAATGAAAAAATTAGCCCAGACCTCGACTCAGAGGAAGCAGAAAGGACCTCTTGCGATATAGGAACCCATTAAGGACCTAATGTGCCCCAGAGGCACCCTTATACTTCCTCAATGAGCGCCCTGGCCTAATCGCTGCGAGTTAGCATTGATTCCTGATGGGGGCGGGGGAAGGACCTCACGGGATAATTTGATTGGCTCCTGATTGGGGCTATACATGCCAGGCCATCCCCTGATTGGCTGATCCAGTTAGCACGAGCTACTCTACCTAATAGCGCTGATTGGTCCGTCTCCGGTCCTCTGTGATTCGTCAGCGATGCCAGGTGTATATCGGAGGAGGAGAGTGGCTTCGGTTAGCAGTCGCTCTTCGAACGGCATTAAGGACTGAGCAGTGCCAGATTAAGTCTTCAAAACAATTGACAACAAAGAGAAATAAATTATTTCAATAAATGCTTTTTCATGAATTCCTATAAAACCTCCAACATACAAAAATTATTGTCAATTTTTATTCTTTGACGCTTCGAAAGATGTTCTCTAATTTTCAAAAAATGTCTTAATTATACTTTTTTTTATAAAAATGTAGAATTTTCTTGAAACATAACCTAAAATCTAATCGTTCTACGCGTCTTCTTCTAGGATTGTTTTTTTTTTTTTTTTTTCATTTAAAATTATATACATTCTCATACCAGACTGAAACGACAAAAAACCGCTTGAAGTTTCCGATTACTTCAACACTTACTATACAAACGCTCTACACTTCCAATTAATTACAAAATACTCATATACATGACTATAATAAGGCCTATTTGGACTTACAGAGTTGAGCTATGGGGCTCCACTAAACCATCGAATTCCTCTCGTATCCAATCCTTACAATCCAGAATCCTTCGTAAAATCCTCAATGCTCCCTAATTTGTTACAAATAAAACCACCCATAATGACCTTAATGTTTCTTATGTTTCAGATCTGGCCCAATCCAGATACCTGTCCTTCCATAATAAACTTCATAACCATATCCCAACCCTCTCGTTTCTAACCTTTCTTCCTCTTCAGTTCCTGATAACCCTCCGAGGCGTCTGAAAAGAAGATGGCCCCGTGATCTAATGTAGACATGTCGTTAGAGTGCTACTATTGGGTAGTTAATCAGCAAGTGTTTTCATGTCATTACATCCATATGTTCAAACTTACTAGATGTATTTATTTAATGCAGTAGTGAATATCATTAAGAAATAATAAACAAAAAATAATAATAATATACAGTTTTTATGAGTGACCAGTTATATGTCTCTGTCGAATAGTTTTTATCAACTCAAGATTTTCGAACTGTTGTTCCAGATACACAAGCCTATATATTTGATAAAATTAATTATTATTTTTACATTGCCTATATTAATTTTTTGAAAAAAAAAAAACGCTTCGCCCCACCATTCTATTTTTATAAATTTTCGTTGCCGACTTTCTCTTCTGAAAGTTCTAAATTTCACTACACGTATTTTTTTCTTCTGAAAAATTTAATTGAATGTATTCTAACCAGAGTTGGAATATGAGATTCATTCCATCACGAAATATATTTCAATCCACAAAGGCCCGAATGTCAAAGTGGGCAACGCTTCAACACGCTTCGCTATCACCTCCTGTTTCACTAATTCTTTTTTCTTGCGTTTTCATTTTTTAAAAACTCAATAAATCACGTTCTGAGGTTACAGTTCGTCAACATAATGTTTCCACAAAAAATTAGGTTTAAGAATTTGGAGAGATGTACTTAATGGACAGTGAGCATATATATAATGAAGATGAAAGTCTAATAGGGACGAACAGATAATGCCCGGAAAACCATGCTATTATAAGATATACTCTTAATTAGGTCGTTTTAAATGTGTTTTACGAATCACTTTACATCAAAACCATCCGACATATACTTCAACTAATGTCCGACTCCCTCATCCGTAAAATGCCAACATGGCCGAGCTATGGATATCGATGCATCGGCCCAGGTGAGCACAAAGCTGCACAGCCGCATCATTTGGCCGACCAGGAACCTTCCGAAACAGCCTTTGATATCTGCCGGCTTTATCCACGGCTGATTTCAATATCCATCCCCCCCCCTCACTGTAACGCTCTTCGCTATTCGCTTTGGGAGGGGGAGCGACACGCTTCGGGGGAGCGGGGTAAAAAATTCATCGAAAAAATGTTTTCGCCTCTGATCATCCGTGCATATCGCGTTGGAAATGGCCATACAGCTTTTTTTTTTTAGGGGGCGTATAAATGGAAATAATATTTTATTTATGCTTTTAAAAATCAAATAATTTGCATCTAATACAAAAGGCAGATTCTTTTAATGTTGAACCATAAAAAATTTACATTTTTTTCTCTTTTTATTACTAAAAAACTAGCATACATTCGTGAAAATTGATTTATAAAGACTGAGAATGTTCGTTGGCATTCAATCATCACAACACATTGTAATAATTTCTATTACAAAGATTTTTCAGTTTTTAAATACACTGAGAGTTCTTGCTCTCTTACTGTATTTAAAAGGAGAAATATTTTAGAAGAGGTCAGTGAGTAGGACTCTGTGCTCCTCCTGATAATTACTTATTCAGTTAATTCAATCGTGAATAGAACCTCGGGTCTGGAGACCCTCTTAGGACACAGCCAACAACTAGGACGGGTACTCTTATTGAGAAGGAAAAACTGGCGGTTGAGCGTGATCTCAATCAAATCTCTTCTTTGCATAAAAATGTTGACCAAAAAACAATACTTCCATAATGTACTGAGTCTAAGACCTTTCAAGAGTTTTAGTAGTTCAGGATTTTATTATTTATTTACTTTTTAAAAATCCGTGTCTAAAAAAAAAGGAGAAATGAGACACAAAAGCACCTTGGTACGTTAGCAACATAACCTTACATACTGACCTCCATATGCCGACTGTTAACGAATACAAACGAACTCATTACAAACGATTCCACAACTTACAAGGACATCCTAATACACTTATAAATGACATGGCCACTAGGCAAATGACAGGTAACGTCTGTGGGAGACTGAAGAGGAGCTGGATGAGGGACCTCCTCGCTTTATGTAGATATTACGCAAGAAGGAGGTGCCGCTGGGTACTGCTTCCCCGCATGCCTTACATACCATTATGTTTTTTTAACAATCATCACATTCACTGGTTGCCTGTAGTATTATGACAGGTGTGAATAAAAAAATAAAAGTTAAAAAAAGTAAATCATTGCGATTAAACAATTGTACCAAAAAGAAAATTGACTTTTTATTTTATTAAATCAAATTTTAAAAATCTTAAGTTATTATTTTTGTTTTCTTCCGAAAGCAGATTACTTCTCTCAAGTACTTGACGCCAAAACCATAATCTACACTCAAATAAATTAGGGAGAAAAAGAACTACATCTTAAACCAGCAAATATATCATAGTTTATATAGTCTATATATTATTTTGTATTTAGTTACTTTTTTTCTCTCAGTAAGTTATATCCATATTTGTATTTGTTCCAGTGAGCCAATAATCCGTATTCTTGAGCTATTAAAATTTATTTCATAGTTACTAAATCTGTACACAAGAGGTAGAGAACACGAAGGTACATGTTTGTATTGATTCATGTAATCAATTTTCCGTAGCTTGGAGATATTAAAAGTGGTTACCTAGTTACGAAATTATTTAATAACAAAATGGACATGGTGTCCCTTACCTCCGGGGCACAGATATATTCTTTTTTTTTCTCTCTTGTACTTTTATTTCTAATTGTCTATTATTTTGTAAATATTTAATTCAATGATTTACTTATTTTGTATTTATAATCTGTCCTACAGGAACATCCGTCCAAGGATAATAAAATTAATTTCCTTTTCATTTCATATCCTTAAATTTAACCTTCCTCCAATGTCCAGCTCAATTCCCCCATCTTCAGCTTCTCTTTCCCCAAACTCGCCCCTTCTGTTTTATTCAGGTTGTTATTAAGTTTTTTTTCATCCCCGGTCCTGGGTAAGTCCCTGAGGGATCGTTTATCGAAAGCGTACCCTTCTACCCTCTAGAGCTTATGGTTCAGATAGCACAATCGTTTAGTCGATAATTTAAGAAAATGCTTCGTGACAAATATATGTATATATATATATATATATATATATATATATATATATATATATATATATATATATATATATATATAAATGTGCGTGAATGAATTTCTTTATAAAAAAGAAATACATATTTTCTTTTGAGTTTACTTGAGAAAAAAATAGGCTTCGAGGTAAGTTCCTAATGGATCTTTAATTGAAAACTTCCCCTTTTGCCCTAACGGCTTATAATGGTACAGTTTTTTTTTTTTTACTTTCCTACATATACTAGGGGTAAGGGAAGTATTCAGATCGGGTCAAATTTAGTGTTCGAAAAACATATTTACATCCGTTGGTCTGTCTGTGCCAAGATTATCTCGTAAACTAGTAGACCAACTTCGTTGCATCTCTTCTTATTTTGTAGTGTTTTGACTATTTATGTCTGTGACACAAATTGGGTGCCCTCTGCGCAAAAACAGCTCTAACGATTTTGATGAAATGTTTAGATAATTTTCTAATTCATATCTTTTAAATTTTCGTACATCTACTAACTTCCCGTGAAAATTCAGGAAAAAGTTATAAAGAAAACAAACAGTTTTTTTGGACCTTAACTCGCTATGGTATAATCTATGGTAAAATTTATATTAACACTTTTGAAAGGTTATTAAATTACCAACAAAAAAATCATCGGAGACGAATCAGTATTAGCGATGATATAGCTTATTCTATTTTCTGCACATGTATTATAATTTATTAATTTCCTACGGAAAGTATTGCGATCGGGTCAAATTTTTCATGTTTGTTTTTCCATGGATCTTAAAGTTTATTGTATATTGAATTTTTTATGCTGATCAGAAGATTGTAGAAACAAGCTTAGACTGCTTTAGTTTATAAAAGAAAACTCAAATCTTTTCTTTGATGTAGAGAAAATATTTTTTTTTTTTTTTAAAGGACATTTATTTTAAAGATTTAAAGTTTTTTTCTAAAATTGGTAGGAAAGCCAAATGAGTGGAAAAACCAGACTTTTTTTTTTTCCTTTTTCCTGCTTTCCTGAGAAGCTATTAGGTAACTAATAATATATCTTATATTATACGACAATAATTTTTTGCCGTAACGATCGCTTTTCCGGCTCTTAGAAGCGATGTATTTTAATGAATGAATTATCAAACGAAAGGGCATTAAATGGAGCAGTGACAAATCATAATAACAACCAGTCGAAATTTCGGGGAAAAAGTTCTCTTGAAATCACTTGACTATACTTCAGCAATCTCTTGTAACAGCCTTGATGAAGGCCTGAACATCAGGTCGAAACGTCGGCAAATGTTAAAATAAATATTATTATTTACGTTTGCCTTTTTATTTCTGATTGATCACCCCAACATTTCTTCTCTTCATGAAAATAAACTTTATTTGCGAATAAATTAAAAGTATACACTTTTTTTCTTAGTTCGATGATTGTTTGAAGTTTACTAAATACCCTACTATACAAAAAAAAAAAATCAAAATCGGACCATTATTAAAAACATATAGCCAGTAGTATTGTAGATATTTGGCATTATCATTTTGAATGACTGAGAAACTATTTCTTCACCCTCATAATACATTTAATCACAGGCGGATCTACGGGAGGGGGGGGGGGGCTTTCGGGCTGAAGCCCTCCTCCCTCCCCAAAAATGGTAAAATGTAACCATGTTTTACAGAAAAATATATTAAAAACTATCTCTTAAAGTATTCTTGTTTGTTTAATTAAATTTAATAGGACATCAAGAACCAATTAAATACCATTTCATATAGGTAATTAATTTCTTTTTTTTTCAAATTAATTATCGTTACACGTATATGAAAAAAAAATCTTTCGGGCTAAAGCCCCTCCCCCCAAAATTAAATCCTGGATCCGCTAGTGCATTGAATTAACTTATCTTTGTATTAAATTGTCAGTTGTTCATTGACCATTATACTTCATCATTATTATTCGGAGGGGCCAATTAGCGATCTAAAGGGCTGTTTATTTACCCCTGAAGACCTTCCGGTAAATAGCCGTCCTCAGAGGTGGAAGAGACCCTCCTATCTTCTCCTTTACCCTTCCCCAGACGGAAGGAACTCCCAGATAAGAGATTTTCATTAGGGACTCATTGAAGAGGATCCTATTGACCAAGGACCCGCCGTGACTGGGACTTGGAGTCAGCATAGAGTCTTCTCTGTATTCAGGACGACCACGCTAACGGGACGATCCTTTCCGATCCTTTTGTTGTCCTTAAAGGGCTTCTTAGGTAAAGGGCAGGTCCTTATAATCACTAGTAACATTTTAATTTAGATAATGTACAGAGAAAATATGTTTTGTCCACTAACGATACTTTCTAACCAATCTCAGAAAAGTCATCGGCTCCATATTAAAATAATGAATGCGGATTTCTTTACTTTTCAGGAGAGCAAAATAACAAATTCAACCTTAATTTTCCGGAAAGATTTAGTGATTTATTAAAGTTTATATTTAATTAGGTCTCAGGAAGTGCACCAATGTCTCGCTGTGATTTCAATAAGTATTCACTATTAATAAAGTTGAATTTAAAAATTCATTGCTTAAAAGAAGAAGAGATTTTGGCCTAGCGTAACACCAGATTGAAGGCAGGATTCGTTACTTTAGTTGAGTTTAGGAACAGTTCGATGAATTTCCGGAGCCACCGATGAGCCCAGCTCTGATAGCAAATATACAAATAGCTTTATCGATAATTTTTAAGCAAGATTACAAAGATTAACAAGCCAGAGATCCAAGTGTAATAAAATTAATTAAATTTCAGAAACAAATTCAACTTAGGAAGTAGTAAGGTCTAAATTATAATAAAGGTAACAAGAGATATAAATAAAACAAAACAATGTTTTAAAAAAAAATATTGATTCTGCTTGTTTATTGATATTTGTCTACGCAATGATTTCTTTCTTACTAATCACGGAAAAGTGAAACATTTGATATGGAAGAATTTCAAAAGACAAAGAAAATATCTTATTATTAGTTTAATCTAGATTAGTTTAACAAATATTTTAACTATTTATTTGCTTTAATATTTTAATCAAAATCCTATTTAGCCAGATTATGCTTTTTTATCATCGAAGCCGTAATTTTGTTTTACTTAAGAATTTTTCAAGTAGATTATGTCCTCGATTATTTATATTTGAAGAGCGGTGTAGCTGTGAGTTATGCACTGGCTACTAAGTTCAACATCCTAGATTCGAATCCGGTTGATGCAATGTCATTTTTCATAAGCCTCTAAAATGGGTACTCTTAATTAAATAATTTACTAAGGAAGAAAATCTGGCGGTTGAGCGTGATCCTAGCCCGATCACCTCCCTGTACAACCGTTGGCTTTGATACAATACTTCCTAACAAAGTACTGAATCCAAAATCCCTCATGGGTTGTAGTGGTAGTGGTTTTGTTATTATTATTAGCATTTATATGTGTACAGCAATTGGTGTGGTATAGGTATCAAACCGTTGGGTTTATGATTTATAGACAAATAGATTACATTATATCTACTTTGATTATGTTATACTTATATGAGTGCATGTATACATAGGTTTTATATATATATATATATATATATATATATATATATATATATATATATATATATATATAGAGAGAGAGAGAGAGAGAGAGAGAGAAAGAGAGAGTGAGAGATAAGAACATTATTCAATTATTTAATCTAAATTGTGTAAATGTTATCTTACCTCGCAATCACCAATGTCCATGTGACAGATTGTTACATTATTCAATAAATGAATTAACATATTTTAAAAAACAATCTTATTTCATTTACATTTTAACTTAAGTTTTGTACTGCAATGAAGTCATACTCATTCTCTTTCTTTAGTTCAAATAATTATGAAACAATTAAATTCTTTAAAATGTTTATTTTGCTTTTATAACGTAGATAGAATGTTATCCAATAGTTTCTTAAAATTAACTTTTACACATATTTCTTTCATCTAAACTCGTTCTTCAATTTAAACTCGTTCTCCTTTTTGACCCATTAACTAAAAAAAACTGATTAGCAAAGCGCTGATCTATATTTATAAAAAAAAAAATAATAAGTGAAAATAAAAACTACATTAATATGGAAGACACAACACTTGTACTACTCTTCAAGAAGCGATGTATTAAGATTAGTCACTGAGGCGTGAAGATTTGCAACGTTGGAACAGAGCGAGATGTGGCAACATTGTGCAACTTTAATTGCTTTTAAATGATTGAAAACAGAATATTAAAATATTAACAATTAAACTTGAAAATCAATATCTATTTTTAAATTTTTAAGCTAAGTATTTATTATTTCCATAAATAGCAAAAAAAATAATACAACAAGATCATATCACTATTTCTTATTTCCAGTTATATGTATATAGTTAATTAATTTAATCGCAAAATCCATCAATCGATTGCACTGATCGAGAATTTAATTTTTTATTAGAGGGAGGGAGTTTTACTCCGAAAGGTTTTCATATATATATATATATATATATATATATATATATATATATATATATATATATATGATAATTGTATTGGAAGAATAAAATAGAAACTAACTACTTGTATGGAATGATGGTGTCCAGTGATTCTTGAAATGCTATTACATGTAATTACACGAAGAATGATACTTTTAGAGATAATTTTTTAATATTTTTTTCATAAGACATGGTTATGTATTTATTTACCATTGTTTTTTGTTCGGGGTCCGAAGCCCCCCCCCTCGAAGATTCGCCTGTTGTTAGAGGCAAAAGCAAGATTAGTCGTAGCCTTCCTGATTATTCAGACACCAGGTAAGTGCAGCATTAGGCCTAATGGCACACTTACCTGATTTATTATTTAATTTCCTATAGCTTTGTTCTAGACCTGTTCTTCTATTGATCATTGGCTGCTCGCTTAATAAGACATTATATATTATATTAACTGACTGCTCAAATACATTTTACACAATAATTTTACCTTGATATATCATTACGTAACTATTAAATTAAACAACCTAAACGCATTTAGTCCGTGGTACAGAACTCTTTTTATCAAATTATTAATATCCGCCTGAAACTTCGTAAAAAGCTTCCTCTCATCCTAACCTACAATTATTTTAATTACAAAAAATCTCGGAATTGCGGCGTTTTAAATCTGGAGATCGACAAACTTTGTTTATTTAATTAGAAACTAAAAACTTGTAAATACACATTTCATTTCCACTTTAATCGTAAGATAATTTACCCCCAAAATCGTGAAAAAAAACGTTGTCTAAAAATATTACATCCCTAAAATATCAAAATAGCGAGGTAATATAGGCCAAACGGCTAAATATTTTTGTAGGCCACCTTTTTTTCTCGATTTTGTGACCAAATTATCACACGATCCAGATGGAAAGTAAATGGGTATTTACGAGTTTTTAGTACCCAATTAAATAGACAAAGTTTGCCGACCTCCAGATTGAAAATGTTCCAATTCCAAGAGTTTTCGTAAATAAAATAGTTGTAGGTTACGATGAGATGAAACTATTTACGAAGTTTCAGATTGATGTTAATAATTTGATAAAAACGGGTCTGTACCATGGACGAATAGTTCTGCCTGGGGTCCGCCGTTATTGAAGTTTATTGACTAATGATACAATCTGCCAGTTGTGGCACAGATATTAGGCTCAATTTCATTATACAATAGAAACAAAATTAATTTTAAAAAATTTATTAATAATTAACAGTGATAATGCTAATAAATAATGATGAGTTAAAGGAAAAGAAAAATGTACACTTTAGAGAAAAAAATTGGTCTTTAAACACATTAATAGCTATGTACATTTAATTCACCCAGAGAACCCTGGACCAAGTTTTGTCCTCCATATATGGATGGCAATGCAGGACTCCAGGAGATCCCAGTGCTTTACTGCTACTTTTTACCAGTCGCGTTACTGGTTGTAAGTATGAATAAAATATTAATAATATAGCAATGATAATTTCAATAAATCCTATCAAAAATAGTGAATATATAAAAAATATTTCTCTTTATCCTGCGGTCAACATCCACGCCTAGGACTTCTAGAAGTTAGCACTTGTACTGGTGGATTTTTCACTTTTATTTTAATTTTTTATTTTAAGATTAATTTTTTGTTCTTGTTATTATTTACTGATTTTTCCCAAATTTATAAACGATTTCATACTAATTAACGCGGATAACCTAACATACTAATAAGTGATATGACTCCAGAGGAGATGCCTATGAATACCACGAGGAGACTGAAAAAGAGCTGGATAAAAGATCTCCTGAACAAACCTTGGTAATTGAATCAAGGCAGGGAAGAGGTACTGCTGAGTAATTTCCTCCCCCAAGCCTGCCATGTCAGTTTCATCACCTTTAAAAGAATATCAGCTGTTTGTCGACAGGTGTAGAAAAATATTAATTTAATATTTAACATCGCTCTACTTTTTTTTATATAAAAATGTATTTACATCTGTCAACAATCAGCAAATGTGCTCGAAATACAATATACAAATGGCATGCCAGGCACGGGGAAGGAAAGTACTCAGCAGCACCTCTTCCCTGACTTGTTCCAATTACTTAGGTTGTCTGAGGAAGGAGATCTCTCATCCAACGCATTTTTAGTCTCATCCTCATGTTCTGAGGTATGTCAGCTGTGGCCATGTCTCTTATTATGTCCGTTTAAATTAGTGTAAAATCGTAGATAAAGGGTCGTTATATGTTGGTCAACTGTTGGAAAGTGGAGGTCAGTATGTAGAGTTTTGTTAGACACGTACCAAGGTGCTTTTGTTATGTATCGCAATAATTTTGATTGTTTGAAATTTTTGTAAGTGGGTCTTTTTAGGGGTACTGTATATTTGTGATGAGTACGTCCATATGGGTTTAAGTATGTCATCCTTCTATCGTAGGTGGGTCCAAAGTAAAGTGCCGTATACGTTTGATGAATTTGATATTTGTTAATATAAACTGGAGTACAAGTTTTTAAAGAGTAAATGTTACATGTTTGGATTTATCATGATGAAGTCGAATTTTCCATAATTTGAACCAATTTAAGTAAGTGGTGTCGTAGAGTTAGTGAGGCTGCTTTAAATGTTACAGAGTAGATACAACTCGAGGAACTTTGTGGATAATCAATTACCTAGCCTACTAACTCCCGACAGTATTAATGCCCCGTCAGGGCGAAGTGGCCTCTCCCTCGCGCGGATTCGAGTCACGTCCGAGGAAGAGACACTACAATAAACGAGCAGGGATATGGCGCTACCAGACGTGGGTCCGAATTGCCCGGCAGTACTCCGTATTAGAGGTACTCCACTGACCTCACTCAACAGCGACATTTAACACTCTTCCCTCCTCATTCACCCCTAGCTGGCAGGTATCGTTCCACCTCTCCGGCTGTCGAATATATTGCGGGTTCGAGACCGGCCTATCGAGGGGGATTCCATCACGTAATGGCGAAGCTCCGGCCGAAGGCAGTAGTCTTTTATTGCTCTATCTCAGAGGATCCTCCCACAACTTCTTGGAACTAAGCCGGTTGGAATTCTAAATCACATAGCTGTTATGAATGCGTATACCGAGAGGAAACACGACGCAACTTTAAAAAATTGTAAAAATGTATTATCCCGTTAAATAAATCAAATCGACGTCATAGTGCAATGAAAGAAAATTTAAATGGATAGAAAAAAGTTACACCGGTACATACAGACTCCAAAATTTAATTCGGACAACAAACCTATCTTTACGCCTAAAGCTTCTAGTCCATAGTATAATACGGCCGGCTCTGTTGTATCGTGCACTTCTGTTCGAACATATCAGCAAAACAACTCTGAAAAGATTACAATGTTTCCAAAAAGGAATAATTAGAAAAATTGTAAGAGGAACCACGCTTCAGAGAAAGAAGACATTTGATATTCAAGCAACTGTAAATTTATCAACTATAATAGAATTTCTGGCAAAACGAAATCATTTTTCGAAAATCGCACAATTGGCCACTTTAACACTGTATTACCAGCCAAAATTCCAAAACGTTGGCAACAACTCACGTATAATAGTGTAATATATAAGTTGTTTGTAATGCTTTAGTTGGTAAGGTCTAGATGTGATGGTCACTTATATTGAAGTGATGGATGAGCAAAATATCAGTTTATAACGGCTGTTATTTGACATTTAACCATCTTTCTTTTCTTTTATAGCAGTTATGGGACTGGTTGATGGTTTTTGTAGAAAAGGGTTATGGGTCCTGAGTGAATGAGTATTTTGTTTTTCCTTATCCTTGGGCTAGAAATGTTTTTTTTTTAATATTTGAGAGGGGTCTGTTTTTGTTGGTGGTGTAGGTGTTGATTCGGGTGGTGGGTATGGTCCGCGCCTTTAAGATAATTTTGGAATGATAACACGTGTGCGAATTTTATTTTTTGTATAGTTTATAATTATTTTCTATTTAATAAGTGTATAATATTATAAGAGTTATATAATAGAAACATTATCTTCTGTCTCATTCAAGGACAGGGGTAATCAGTGTTACCCAAATACAAGTCTTGGTCTTGCACAAGAGTCTCCTAACAGTCTTGCAGTTACTTATCAGTTTATTACTATAGATATATTACTGTAATTTTTAGATAGGAGAAACCTAATGAAGTCCAAATGAAAGATTAGATGAGTTAAAATCAAAATTATATAGTTAATTAAGTTATACCAATTATTTACATATAGTAACTAAGATTGTTTAGTATTAGTAACTATTTTACCTTAAATTTTATTTTAAAAAACGATTTTTTTTAACGGTACTGCAAAGTGCAAGACCATGACCTATTTTGGGCAACACTAGGGTCATTGTCATGAAAGAACTCTTTCAAAATATATTAAATTTTTTGTCGTTCCTGTAGTTGAGTTCATAAAAATGGACATCTCTATTGCCATTAAATGAAATGAGCTATGATTAAGTTTTCAGGAATTATATTTGATACCTAGGTGGTCAAATAAAGATTTTATCTAATTTTGTTCAACAGATGTGCATGTTTCCTTGACAAAACTATACTTCAAAACGGTTTCTCTCGTAAATTTTATTTTTAAATCAGACACCTTGCAAGGTAGATAATTAAGTAATCCAAACAACTAGTGGGCCCCATTACTAGACTGTCGATTTAATTTAATTTAATGCCAAATTTAAAAGTCTATGAGGATATAGACTTAAAAGAGGTAAACGTACCCCCTCCCCTCCAACACATGGTTAAAGGTTAATTTTCTAATTTATCGTTCCAATTTTAATACATGAATCGACATTTATGTATATATGAATATCATATTATGAAAGATATCATTACATTAAATATGTACCAAATGGTGACGTTTCTCACTTTCTAAAATGATATGTCAACTATTTTGTTCCATAAACTCTAAATCAATTCCTGCTTTTTAAACATTATTCTTTAAACACATTATCATTAAAAAAATATATTTTATTTAACAATTTGTTTATTTTCTCAGACCAAAAATGTCAAAACCATACAAAACATTAAATACTTAATAATTTTATAACTAATTAATAGGTACCAAAATAGCAAATACAGAGCTCTTTTTCCGATCATACATCCAAAAAGTGCTAATCTAAAAGATATATTCGAACATAAAATATGAATTTCAGCGAATTATTCAATAAACATAATGAAAATAACGATATGTGAGCCGAGAAATAACGAACGAAAATTGAAAACAGCGTCAGGTAAGGGCTAAACGCCATTGCTAACAACCTTTCAGGTCGGACATTGACACAAACTGACTCGGAAAGTACCCAAACCCATTTAGTATCCCGATGGGTTCGGGGCGAATAATCCAATTGCGGCCTCGCCCGTTTAAAAAAAAATCTGATGATATCTCCAACACTAGGATTTTTCCAGATATATAAATCATACCAGTAGAGGGATCCATACATAGTAAAAAATTCCTCAAGTTGCAAAAATTCTATTTTCATTTATTTATTTATGTTGGTTTTGTATTTTAGAGGTTAATTTAAATCTGGAGTTATTAAATAAAATATGAGAAGGAGTTAGTCGGGGGTGCGGTCAAATTACACTAAATTAATTTTTTTTATTTTTTATTTATTTATTTAGACATATAATATTCTGTGACGGGGACAATAATTATAATGATAAATGAACACATTTACACCGTATATACAAAAAAAAAAAAAAATTAAAAATACTAATTATTTTTATTTTTTGCCGACGTTTCGACCCACTTTGAAGGTCGTCTTCTTAGTAATAAATAATTACTATATTTTAATTTAGTATTTATTTGACCGCACCCCCGATCAACTCCTTCTCATATTATATCAACGGTCAACCATCTCTACATCATTATTAAATAAAATATGTTCAGAGGAAAAAAAAAATCACATTACTCGTCAATATAATTTTAAATGTAATAAAATAAACAAATATATTTTTTTTTAAATACAAGTTTCATAACATTCCTCGCAAAAAAAATATATATATATATATATATATATATATATATATACATATTTAAAAAACTAGTTTGTAATGAACTTATTTTTATATGTTTTTTTTTTTTTTTATTTTCACTTACCTATATATGAAATATATATTTATTTATGTTAAGAAGAAGGTGGTAAGTGATAATTGTGTAATGCGCGCACCGCACCAGATTTTATTTTAATTATATAAGTAAAACAGATATAAAGCTAGTAGTTTCATATAATATATTAGTTTGTATATATTTGGACGATAGGGATTTTTAAGTTCGTCCTACGGAAAAAAGAGAAATTTTAACTGACAAAAAGGGAAATTAAATAAATATATGTATGTTGGAAACGCTGTACTTAACTCAAGTCCTTTCGGGGGTTGTAATGGTAAAGGTTGATCTATTGTACAACATTTTACGTTTGAGACAAGTTCCTAAACTCATTGCTAATTCTATCGATGGAATCCATTATTTGATAGAAATTTTCATCGTTGGAGAGCGATTCATGCTGAGTTTAAGAACGACTAGTTGAAAGTTAATTTTTCTGTATGGTTAAAAAACACATGAAAAATGATAAGGAAATATTTACCCAACTAATAGTTGAGTTTGAAAACTAAAGTAAATAGAGATAGAAAGTAAAGTGAATAGAAATATATAAAGTAAATTAAGAAATAACAATACAGAGGTTATTATGAGATTATATACAGCGGATCTATTATTAGATCCATCGATGAGTTAAGCACAGAGTTTAGGAACTTGACCTATTTTTAAGAGGTTAAATTCTCAAACCAGCCAAATCCATCATTAAATATATATATATTTTTTACTCAACAATTATTGAAATCACATATAATAAAACTGATTTTAGAAAAAAATATTTTAACTCTTGATAAACTTGTGCCAAAATTTAATTAAAAAAAAATTAAAATTCGACATTATCATTCATTGCTTTTGGATTTCTACACCTATATTATATTATCTATTTAATCTAAATAAACTATTTTGTAATATAAAAGATCCATAAATGATTTACAGAATATCGTGAAGTTATAATAGGCTGATTTAATATTAGCTGTTGAGATCTAGTGTCTTTATTTGATATTAAAAAAGAGAAAGTGAAATGCAGCGTTGCCATTTAGGGTATTGGCAATACTGCCATCTAATCACTAGCTTTTTATTATCACCCTTCCCACAACTAACATCTCTTTAACTTGAATATTTAGATATCTATTCCTTTCTTGATTTTAATTTTTATCAATCAATTATATATATATATATATATATATATATATATATATATATATATATATATATATATATATATATATATATATATATATGAAAATATATACATAGAATTTAATTAAGAATTAATAACATTAAACCAGATCTAAATAAAGAAAAAAATATTTTTTTATTAGAAGTAAATTATTCAAACTAAATGACCATCAATATCAAAAATAAAATGACCATTACAAATATTTAAAAAATCGATAATGGGCATTGTGTCTATCAGATAATATTATTTTGTTCTTATTAATACCATTATTTAAAAAACAAAAACTGACTTTGAGACTCTAGATAAATAGTTATAAATAATAAGATAAATAGAAGATAAAAAATAATATTGTATCCAGCTTGAGTCCGAGTTCTGAAGTAAATACAAATCTCTACAGTGCAACTTTATTATTTATATTAGATGGTGGCATTATAAGAAAGACGGGCGATAAAAAATTGTGAGATTAAAACATCTTTTCAAATAGGGATTCAACTCCGAAACGTAAATATAAATATATTATATATGGACGACATTATTTTACTATCAACATAGTAAAAGAAGAAGGAATCGGGTTAGACCAGGGTGTAAAGTACTGACTTCCTATGTTAAAGGCACTGAGTTCGAATCCACGTTTTTATTTTTCCATCACATCAGTCATGGATTGACCTTGGGTTCAAGAGTCCCTAGTGGCGTACGCCTTTTTAAAGTGGGTACTTTTAATTAAATTATTATTAATTCAGAACCAACTAATCTGGTGGTATATCGGCCCAATTAAAGTACCTTTAAAGTTTTTATTTGAAATAATTAACCAATTCAAATTGAACTCTCATATAAAAATAAAATATGAAAAAATTTTAAGGAGAATATTTGTAATGGAGGAACCAAAGGAAACGAGTGCGCCCGAAAGATTAAAATAGGCTTCATACGTAACATGAGCTCAATATAATACGGACTACGACAATATTATATACATATACATATGCAGTATTCGTAAATGCTATAGTTAAAATTAATTAATAATTAATAGAGCTTTATCATTGGCATTCTTGTCAGACTAAAAATATTTCGTTACACTTAATTATTCATTATAATCAAATAAATAATTGAAATATATAACCTTAAAAGAAAAAAGAAAATATCAAATGAAATAAAAATAATAAATCTGACGGCTATGAAAAACATGTTAATAATTTTTTAAAATAATGTTTCGTATCGTATATGATTTTTACATTGACTTGCCTTTGTCTGAAAAATCTTATTTCTGATAGGAGAGTAGTAAGTGAAAGTTCTGTGATGGGTGAACCGCAACAGATATTTTTTAATTTAGGTTCATTTAAAAAAAATATTCATTTGAAATAATAGCACCATAGAATAATTTTACATGGGAATCGATCCTTATATCGTTTTATAAATAAATCGATTAAGACTCACTTTGCAAATAATCGGCTCGTATGAGGCGTTTACTCAAAAAAGAGTTAAATGCTCATAATATTTTGAAAAACTGCTGCAGCCTGCGGTAATTTCAGTGCAAATAAACATTTTGTAATTATTCATTTCAGCATAAACAACTTTTTAAAAATTCTTGTTTAAAAGAATTATAATGAAGTTATCGCTTTTTGCTAGAATAAGCATCATTTTTATTTTAATTTTTTTACAATAACAGATAAATAAAACTATATCCTCACAATTAGATAGCTGACTTAACATAATATGTTCGCCGTCGCGGAGAAGATACTATTAAGTGAGCATAAACCCTTGTTGAGGGTTGACATATTGGAAAGGGCTATTATTGGACGATCTGTTTTGGCGTCGATAGATTTCTACTTCCGATGTCAGCTTTAATTGAATGAGTCCTTCAGAACGGCTGTTTTCGATTTATGGCGGGAATGAATAAAAGCTGATTTCTGCTTCAGAGTAATTTATCATGGCATGTATTCCACCGTCGACAGCGCCAATTAGCTCCGAGATCTTTGATATTTGTCAAGGTCAGTATTTGGGCAGTGATAATTTTAATATTCTGCAAATTTCTATTAGTAAAAATTTTTCTTATTTATCATATCAGAGGACTAAATTTAAAAAAAAATAAGCTGTTAATTTTTTACTATTTTTAATGATATTAAACACATGGTAGAAAAACTAATATTCGGACAAACCTCACTTTTTTCCAAGTTTATTGAATGGCCTGTATAGAGAACTATTGAATGGTATTAGCCACAAAAATGCAGGACGTTTTCCCTCTATTTGATTATATATATTATATTATATACTTTATAGATTATATTATATTATATAGAATAGACATTTTTGTAAAAATTTTAAGTTCCAATTCTGCAGCTTCTTACTTAACAACAATTCTCACAAAACATCAGGATCCTTCTCAAGCCTCACAAACTTTACAACATCGCTTACTGAAATTACAAGACTGGTTGAAACTATGGAAAATCTGACTAAATTTCACAAACCGAAACTCATAACATTTACTCTTCGAAAAAATACCCACCCTCCAGTTTATATTGACAAACAAATTCCTCGAATGAACATGGGGTACTTAAGTTCGACAATAGCACGAAATGGGACATGAAAGTGGAGATGGGCATAGTCGATATTATTGAAATATCGATATTTTACAATTGATAGTATTCTCTTCGATATTGTCTACTACCGATATCGCTCCTTTGATATATTAATTTTAAAATTAAAACTATCAGTTTCAGAAAGCGCTAGGGATTAAATATGAATTTGATCATTAGAAAAAAATATACCCATTTCAATGTTCGTATAAAATGAAGTGTGTAGTAGAGGAAAATATCGATGATTCGATAATATTGAATATCGATGGCTACCTTTAAGTAGAGTTGAATAGTGCGTGTGAGACTCTTCTCACTTATTAAACTTAATTTGCCTAAATGCCACGAATTGTCGAAGAAATTAGGAAACGACATGAGACTAAATACTAAAATTGAAAGAGTTAATAACTGTATATATCTATAAGTTCTCTCTCACTCCCTCCATCTCTCTCTCTCTCTCTCTCTCTCTCTCTCTATATATATATATATATATATATATATATATATATATATATATATATATATATATAGATAGATAGATAGATAGAAAAAATATATGAAGATTGGAGAAGGTTGTAGGCATAAAAAGGACGATGATCGGTTATGATTTGATAAAGGAAAGTGCCTAGGAAATATTGTCTTCTTAAGGAGGGGAAGAGCCACCCTAACTCAGTGTAGTGGTGGGAGACACGGGAGCGTCTCGGGGTCCCAATTACAAATCTTACGAAGCAATTCATAAGTCTTTTGAGTCTATCACGGAGTTCCACCGAGAGGCCATCGTACACCACACAGCTATAGTCAAAGTGGGGAAAGATGAGAGAGGAAACTAGGAGTCTACGGGTATTTTGGGGTAGAAGATGGCGGAAGTGATGGAATGGTTTGAGAGTAGAAATTGCACAGCGGGATATATGAGAGATATGGTGATTCCAGAAAAGGGTTTGATCTATGAGAAAGCCTAAATTTTTAACAAAGGGATAGAAGGTGATAGGGTGGTTGTTTAGATAGAGTGGGGGAAAGTTGGTGTGGGATCTAAGAAGAGGCTTGGAACCAATGAGAATGGCCTGAGTTTTGGCAGCATTTAGCCTTAATCCATATTCACATGGCCGCCATTTTTATTCCAGCGGCTAAATAATGCCAGACGTGCATTTTTCTCAAAAGGCCTGTGGATATGGTCAATTAATAGGAACAAACCTTAGTACGAAATATGACACCTTATTAGTCACGGCTCCATGACTAAAAGAATACTTGTCAAGCAGAGAGGTCGCATTTCGCTTCTAAACGTGACGGCGCAGAGTGGAAGAATTCCATTGACTTGACTTGCTCCTTTCCATTGAAATAAAGTTATTCATTAATTATGAATGACTATAAACATTTCAATCAAAAAAATTCAGGATTATAATATAAAATCCCTTCCATGGTACGTCAGCAACATTACTTTACAAAAAGACCTACAGATGCCAACAGTTAAGGAACACACTAATTCATGGGATGATCACAAAAAACAAGGCTTAAAAGAAGCTGTATAAGGGTTCTCCTTCAGTAACTATAACTATTAAAATCAAGATAGGAATGGAAGCCGCAGGGCACTCCTCTCCCTCAGGTCTACCAACGTCTCATCCCATTTTCTTCTTCTCGACAACACACTCGCTGGATGTTGGCATTCGTGCCTGAATTAAAAAATAAATTTTAAAATAAAGTCACGATATTTTTTTACTCCTTCCACCAAAACATTGTCCGCTTTTCTAAAATTATCACTGGCTTATGCCCAGATTCCGATCCGATTATGAACTATGTTTCCAACAACGATCATTTATTTATATCCAACCCACTGCAGCAAAAAGAGCCGACATGTCTAGGATTTTCCGCAGCTGGGTCATCTCTATAAAACAGCCTCGTTGAGCCCTCATTACACAAATTTATTACGTAAATAAACTATAAAAATGATTATTATTAGGAGAAATAAAAGTTTATTACAGGATGCAGTATAATGGACCGCTAGTGGACCGATATATATGGACAAGGCATTAGCCCGGTCATGGGTCATGCTTTATGACCAGCCATTTATGACCTCACAGTTTTACGACTCAGATGGTAATCGACGACCAGCTAGTCCAAAATTCGAGCAATTTAAATTTACGACACTACCGTTCGGCCGGCCGTCTAATGAAACAATTTTATTAGCACCAATTCCCCGATTTTATAGCTACTCTGAGCACTTAGGAATTTATTATGACCTCTATTTGTTATAATTAAAATATTTTATTAATCTAAGGATGTCTCTTTGAATAGCCAATAAAACCAAACGTCTTAAAGATGAAAAATCCATTTTTAATATTTGCTCTTTGCTCTTAAAGCACCGATAATAAACCGATTTGAGGATTATTACTAGAGTGCAAACAAAGTATTTAGGTTACTCATAAAAAATATAGGTAACGATATCCCATGAACCTATCACTAGTTTTATGTTACGAGATATCTCCACGAATGAGATTCACTTATAATGGTCATAGCTTTAATGACAGACTATAAATATAGGAATAAATTTTATGGTTTAGATACAGATTATATGTATATCAAACGATTGCAATTTTTATTACAGTGATACTAGAATCGATTAAAATTATTTAAATTGAATTGGACATTTTTTTATTTATTTTATGTTTGCCTTTCCATTGAAAACAAGCTACTGATCTTCAAGACAATACTGAAACCTATTTGGACTTACGGACTAGAACTGTGGGGATCAGCAAAATTTTCTAACATCAAGCGCATTCAATCCTTCCAGTCTAAAGTCCTTCAAACAATAGTCGATGCTCCTTTCTATGTAACCAACAAAACCAAACATCATGACCTCAACAACCCATTTGTCCTAGACCTTATCCCAGAAAAATTCTCCAAATTTCATCAGAACCTTACGTACCACCCAAATCCTCTTGCGCAATCCCTGTAATCCTCCAAGAAGGTTGAAACGGCTGTGGCCTCGCGACCTTTTGTAGATTGTATACATTGGAGTTCTGGCAATGGCCAGATTCTTCACTCAAGACATGAGTGTATGTGGCTAAAGTGCTTTCGACCAATTTCCGCTGGCTTTAGTACCCGTGACGCGGTTGAGAGAGTAGCGCAGGGTTCTCCTGGAGTTCCCTCGCCTGATTGTATATAGGTATGCATGTGTTTTTGTTTTTTTTTGCTTAGTTTTAATTTTCATATTTTTTTAGGTTATTTTATTATCTATTGTGTATACTTTTGATTATTATTTTGTTTCTATTTATTTATTTTTTTGTACATAGAGTGTGAATGTCATCCTACCTCACTATAACCAATGTCCAAGAGACAGATCGTTGTAATACTCAAAAAAAAAAAATTTATGTTTGGATAGATTTATTTATGGGCTACTTGGCTATTTCTGGCAAACGGCGAAAACGAAGCAGGTTATTCAACTGATAACGAACGTATTCTGCATGAATGGAAAAGTCGAGATTCATTCAGGTCTGCCAATAGGAACCGACAACGAAATATCGTGTTTTAGTTTGCAATTTCTATAGCCAAAGCGACAGCTACTATAAAATCGTGAATCGGAATCAAGATACCAAAACACGTGGAAGAAGCAGTAAGTTCCCGGCTGAAGGGTGCTATAATTATTAGCACTATCCACGCCTCTCCCTTCCCCCTCCTTTGCCCGGCTAATAATGCACAAACAATAAAGAGTAGATTTATATCGAGAGGAGGGTTTAGGCGAGAACAATGGCTGATTGATCGTGCCCGGTCAGTGTGGTCAGTGTTACGGTCCATAATGTCCACCAAATTAATGGACCACTTCGTTACAAAGGCGTTACTGTATCGACGCTACATTTTATAGGTGCGCTGCCAAACATACCTCTGCACCTAGCGGTGAATTGTTTAGGGTTTGGGGGTACTGAAGGCAACGGGAATGCTCTACATTGTTCTAACCTATAGTGATAGAATTTTGTTAGCAGCACAGTCTGAAGATTGTTCAGTAGTTTTCAGGTGTAGGTAAATATAAAAAATACAGAAAAAAGAAAAGGAAAATAATGTCACTTATAGATTTGGCACTAGTTGCGGTACTGAGATGATTCTTGGAGATACGATATTCTCTGCACAATAGCAACTGTAAGCCGAAAACGCAGGTTTATGCAAAATTAATCAAATTCCATCTTTTAAAGCCATGGAAGAAGACTGGAGACTATGTCAAGTATGCAGAAACGAACATTTCCTGATTACAACAAGTCTACGAGACCGGCACAGGTAAGTCTCTCTGAGTCTCTTAACCGTTAGTAATTCTGGTTTCAAAACTATTCTAGAGAAAATATTTTCAGAAATAGATACTTAAAACTCATACTCATAGAAAGCAGTTGCGTTACAGAAAATTATCTGCAAACAAAAAAAAGAGTTCACAAATCAAGAAAAACGTCATTTTTTAAAAAAATAAATAAGTTCAGCTAACCCGAATGTTCGCTATCGATGTATGCATATATATGTATGCATTATTTATTCTATTCACCGAGCGTTGTACAAACCCAGCCCCACTAAGTCAGCCATCCAATATTCGCCACACCTCAATCAACTCAATTGATAACATGTGTACAAAATCTGATAAACAGTATAATCTAAAAGGCGAGGAAGGGGCAGACACAAAAAATAAAATAAAATAAAAAGATTATGCAATTTAGGTAGTAAAGATCAAGCGTGTTATTAGCGTTGTCAGTTCGAATCTGAACTGAGCGAGTTTTTATTTATTTCGTGGCGAAATAACAGAATAAATCTGAAACTTCTAGTCTGGTTAAAATAAGTTTGACTGCACTTCTAGAACAACACTTTGGTATGATAGAAATGGCGAAGTAGAGGGTTGTTAAAAACAAATAATAATAAAATGAAGATGAGGCAGTTGAGTTGTGTAAACGTATAAATTATCGGGTAGACTCATCATTCTTCTGCCCGGAAATTCAACGCAATACTTTTTTTTTCAAAACCCTTAAGACGTTGTACATTCTTTGAATTAAACAACCATGTTTCGCATCAAAAGCAAAATAATGTTGTTTTTTTTAAACCAAATTTTTCAGTATCGGGCTAAAAATAACAAAAATTTCCTGCCTTCAATCTAACATTTTACCTAATTATATAAATTTACTTTAAGTATTATTATTTTGCTGTTTAATCTATTTTTATTTATTGCACATAGAGTGTGAATGAGCAACTCGATCACTACCACTGTTGTCTCTGAATGATGTATGATGTATGTAATGATGTATTATGAATGTAATATCACTCAATAAATAATTGAAGTCAATAGTTATTATAGGCCCTGAATACTCAATCATTCCAAAGTGTTCAAAAGTATTTCTTCTATAACTTTATCATCGAAATTGTTGCTATTTTTGCAGCGAACTATACATTCCGTATTTATTTCAACCTCCAGTTTATTACCGGCTTTCCAAAGAATGCTAGAGGAGGAGTGGTCAAAATTAGTGTTTCTGTATCAACCATTAGAAAGGCGAAAAGAGAACAACTTAGGAAAAGATGCTAAGAGGATGTGCAGGAAAGCATGGCTGCAAGAGGTCTTCCAGAGAGTTAGTCCTGAAGAAGTGGTATGAGATTTCAGCAAACAAACAACTGAATGTTTTAAAAACATAGTACATTTAAAAAAAATTATTTTCATGATTTTTTGATAAATTATGAATTGTTTTCTAATTTTTGGTGAAGGACTGGGGTAGCTCAGTGATAGGGTACTGAACATCCAACGGTAAAGGTCTCAGGTTCGAATCCCAGCTCCTATCAGACAAATTATTTATTCTGTTTCATTGGTCGTGGGGCGACCTTGGGATCTGTAGATTCCACCCACAACCTGCCAATATAAAGTGAGTATCCTTAATTAAATAATTAGTTAAGGAGAAAAAAACCTAACGGTTGAGCGTAAACCTAGCCGATCGTAATCACCTCCTTGCACAACCGTAGACTAAGAAACAGTTATTAGATAGCATTGAACCCAAGACCCTTCATGGGTTGTAGTGGTACAGTTTTTTTTTTTTCTAATTTTATTATTAACATCCTTTCAGGCAAGGTCCATTCGTGATACATAAAATAATAACAAGGGAGAATCAAATCTATCATTACGGAGAGAGCACTGAAGCATTACTGTCTTCATAGTTTCAACCGGAATGATTATCAGACTGTATTCAAAAATGGAAAGTTATAATTTAAATTATTAATGTTTATAGATCGAACCTGGAGAACTTCATCTGAAATAATTTTCAAAAAACCAATTCTATGTACCCCATTACCGAATTAATGTCGAATTAATCTTTTATTTTATTTTTATAATTAAAGTAACTAATTACAGCCACAGTTTACGACGGGTACCCAAACACTATCGAATGCTTTAGAAGAACCCAAACACAGACCAAGCAGCTGATTGTTAAGTCAGAATGTCATTCAGTCCAATGTGACTGATCAGTCGGGGTGTAGTCTGCTCTAGTCTAAATGCAAATTGGACAGCTGTTTGTGCAAGCATTCGATATTGAACAGCTAATGCAGTCAGCAACTGTCATCGAGTATTTGTTTTTGTTTCTAATACTTAATAATTACAAAATTACCTATAAACATTTACAATATAAAAGTTGAATTTATTAAATAACTAACACATATAAAAAAAATGGCCTTGGATTCAGTTACAAGAAAGTACTGTTGTGCAGGGAGGTAATTAGTCTGAGATCACGCTCAACCGCCATGTTTCCCGCTTAACGAATTATTTAATTAAGAGTAATCCAGAAACGTTAAAGTATAATTAATTATTTAGAAGGTTTTATTTGTAAGTGCATCAGAATAAAGAAACTGCGACATCATGTTAATTGATGAATCAGCGTAAATATTTCATATAATAAATAATATTCAAGAAAGTATATTTTATTAGAGCTAATTGGGCCCAAGCGGATTTGTATCGACCCAAAGCTGGCGTGAATAAGTATGTGCCATAATTGGAAATTGAACATAGAAAGAAAGTGGCTTACTCACTGAGTTACTTCGCTCCTCTTAACAAATATAATAAGCTTATTGAAAGATTGGATAGGATAATGATACATAATTAAAAGGTAAGTGGAAACAAGATTTCATCAGTAAAACGATTACTTCAGTGTATGGATTAAAAATCAATAACCGTCCGTATTTTTTTTTTCGTTAATCAAAAGTATTGTAATGTTATTTAATTTAAATACTGTTACCTGCCAGTGATTAAAGGAATTAACAACATAAAAGTTGATCACTCACCTTATAGTAGATGTCACAACTGTAAATTGCGTGTTAGTAGTTGCAAGATATCAATGACATAAAAAATTAAATCAACATGTTATGCTGTTACCAACTATCAATTCTTAGAGATCTATATGTTATCAAAGAAATACCACACATGGATATAATAAAACGATATAGAAATCAAGATTTAAGGAATACTTAATATTAATACGAATTATTTAGCTGGTTTTGAAAGAAGTAATATAAAAGTAAAAAATATTTTTTTGGTTTCACTGCAATTTTTACAAAAAACGCAACACTTGAAAAAACACTAACATAAGTTAAATTTCCTTCTGGAATCAGGCTATATAAGATTTTTTGTAGTCCTTGAGTTCTACTATCTACTATCACATTATTAAATGTTTGTTATTAATTAAGGAACTCTCAGTATTTGTTACAACTATTGCTGGTTATAATGATAAAATATCTATATTACTTAAGTAAATGTTCAATAGAATTTTAATTTTAGTATCAAAGCTGTCATTGTTTAAATATGAACATAATAAACAAAAATCAATCTTTTTTATTTATATAATGCACGTTTTGACGTAATTAGAAATGTTGACTTCATACAATTCTTTAAAAAAAAAGAAGAAAAAAATTGTTTTTCTGTTTCCGACCGAGAGATTACTTTCGCTAATTGGGGGAGAGACTCCATTTCCTGTAAAACTGGGAGCAGACTATTGGTCCCGGATGATCCGGAATGATGAGATCAAGATATGAAGGAGGCAGTGGAACTGATGAGATTTGGAACGGAGAAAGGGGGGGGGGATGGTTGCCATGGTTGCCCCGAAATTAACTTAGGCCCGGCGGTGTACCTGGCGAACGGGACAGATCGCACGCTCTATTCCTTCTCACCTGCCGATGTACAGGTGAGGTCTACATCGGTCCACGTCGAGGCTTCTTGTAATTTACTTTACGTAATAGTATGTAAACAATATTCTAAATACATAATAGTAATATTATTTAGAACCAACAAAGATGCAGAAAGATAACTTGCGGCAAAAAAGCAGTTTTTTTTTTTCTAATTTGCGAATTCAATACGTTAAATGATAAACTGGATATTTAAGATATGGAACCGCTAAATAATTTTTATAAGTAACATACTACATTTCGTCGATACAAATTTTGCGATTTTCAATTTTGCACTTTAGCAATTACTTCAGAAACGACGCACACAGTTTTATGCCCGAATTGCCTTTGCCAAGAGCAATTGCGAAGAGAAACAGATTGCAATGTATTTTAATGCTTGTCGATTTTGATGTTTAAGAGCTCATTTTTCTTTTATTTGAGCACAGTTCAAGTAGAGAGGAAGTTAGAGGAAATTAGAACACCATAGATTTTGAAGGAAAAAAAAAATTACGTCGAACTGATTACGAGATTTGCCTCCGTAATTCGTAATTCGTAATTACTTCCGCTTTTTTTTTTTATTTTTTTTTTTTTATTTCATTTCACTCAAAACAAAGTGTATATTTATGAATTTACGAAATTAGCAACAGTTTTAAAAGAACCTAAGACTATTAAAAGTGAGTGTGACGGCCATATTTAACACAAAAATCCTAGATACTTAATACAATACAATACTTAATACTGGTTGCAAAAATACTCCATCCCATTGAAGGTCAAATACATATTATATTAAATATTATGAAGGTGGGTTGGTTGGGGTGAACAGTCGCACATAAAAAGAAGTAAAAATAAATAAATTATATTTATGTTTATTTTTGTCAACGTTTTGGCCAAAGGTTTCAGGCCTTCCCTCACCAGGGCTGAGACAAGACAAGATAACAGTATATATGTGATATGAGAAACAAGTAAACAGTAGAAACATACACTAGCGGATCCAGGATTTAATTTTTTTTTGGGGGGGGGGGCTACAGCCCGAAAGATTTTTTTTTTCATATATATAACGATAATTAATTTGAAAAAGAAGAAAATGAACTACCTATATGAAATGGTGTTTAAGTGATTGTCGAAGTCCTATTAAATGTAATTATACGAACAATAATAATTTAAGAGATAGTTTTTAATATATTTTTCTGTAAAACATGGTTATATTTTACCGTTTTTGGGAGGGCTTCAGCCCGAAAGCCCCTCTCCCGTAAATCCGCCTGTGGAAACAAATAATTATGTACGACAAAGTTAGCATATACAAACATGATAAAGAAAGTTAGGAACTCATGAAATAAATGATAACGGTGACAGAGTTAGAAACTGTGAAATAAATATTGTGTATAAACATGTTTTATTTTTTCTCTTATATTTTTTTTTCTTATAGTAACCTATTAGTAATGTATCTACTATGACTAGGCAAAATACGTAGAAAACATATTGTATTTTTACATACATATTATGAAGTGCATACAGTACATGCACAGAAGTAAATTAAAGCAGGAGAAAGACCCATAGAGCCGAAATCTTAAAGGCCGATGAAGTGTACTTTGAGATTGCTGTTAGTATTATCTTATTAAGGCTGAAATAATAATAATCCAGAGGTGAGGTTGTGGAGGGCCTGGTGTCAAAGGAAATGAAGGAAGTGTTGAAAAGGGAGCAGAATGAAGAAGCAGAAATAGGTCACGCGAACTCTTCGTTAAAAATCTGCACCAGAGGCCGCTATTAAAATTTCACAATACTTTGCTTATCTTCATCTCCTTCAGGGAACTAATAAACGATCCTGGCTCAACTCTAATTTAGCACTGTCCGGTCTTCGTTTAATGTTTTACTTTATTATTATTCTTATGTTATTATTATCCTTCTTCACTAGTACTCCTTGTTACGGAAACCTTTTTATCAAAATATTAACATCCACTCTAAACTTCGTAAATAATTTGATATTATCGTAACCTACAAATATCACATTTATGAAGATTCTCGGAATTAGTGAGTTTTCAAATTGGAGATCAGCAAACTATACCTATTTAAGTAGGTACTGAAAAGTTAAATACTCATTTGCTTTCCACTTGAAGCTTACAAAAATATTGGGCCGTTTGACGTGACCTACACCTCAAGCATTTCAAAATAACGAGGTTATATACATCAAACGACTTAATATATTTGTAGGCCACCTTTTTTCTCGATTTGACGATGTGATGTAGCTATTTACGAAATTTTAGGTGAAACACAAATTGGAAAAAAAAAACACAATATATATTTGTAGGCCACCTTTTTCCTCGATTTTCTTGTAAATTATCTTACGATCAAATTAAAAAGCAAATGGGCATTTACGAGTTTTTAGTACATAGTTAAATACACAATGTTTGCTGATCACCTGATTGAAAACGCCTCAATTTCTAGAGTTTTCGTAAATAAAATATTTGTAGGTTACGATGTGATGAAGCTATTTGCGAACTTTTAGGCGAAACAAAAATTAAAAAAAAAAAAAAAAACACCCAAAAATCAAGGAGAAAAAGAAATCAGTACCCGCGTGACTATTAAACTATAAATATATATTTGAGTTTAAACGATAGAGGATCCCACTTTCCACCATAGCTTATTGCATATTTGAAGTAAAAAAAAAAAAAAAATCAAAATTCATAACAAATAGGTTGCATGAATGAATGTAATATGTAAACTAAAAAGAACCTTAAATCTTTTTTTTGGTCCATCGCACCTCTCCCTCTTAGTGATAAAATTTTCACGAAAAAATAGAAGTGTGCAGAGGAATGAACCATAAAAAGATATGTTGCTACATATAATTATCATTGAATTTAAACTCAAATTTGAAAAATAGGTACATAGAGCCTGGTAAAATACTGGTAGATAGCAGTTTAGTCATTTAGTCGACTTTTCCTATTTTAATGATTGATTTTAGTTTATATATTTTATATGTAGTTTATATGTTACATTCATATGTCAGTTTTTTTTTTTTGTTCTTCGGAATATTAGTTGGGGGGGAGGAGATATTATTATAACGATATATTATAACAATATTCTCTATTCTGTCTATTTCTATCACCCGTCCTTCTAGCTTGGACCCACGCCTGAAGTATATGTATTAATTAAGTAAATGTATTAAGTGAGCTGTTATGTATTCAGCATTTTCTCAGCTGTTCACTGTCAGCCAATGGACTACTATTGGCGAAGCGCAGGTAAGGCCTTCACAAGTTTTTGCGGGGTTTTAATTAATCTGGCACTAGAATTAATTAATATATAATTTTATAAGATGTTAAAATTAATAAAATTCAATTGTGAAGCTTAAATGAAGAAAATAAGTTATTTGTACGTCATTATAGCTTTGTATGATTTTAGTTTGGACATCCTCCAACTTACAGATTGACTGTGTATCAATTAATATTAGTGATATTAAGATATTTTAACTATTTCTAATAAAGGATGTGAAAGGATATAAGGTTAATTTTTTATTATCAACTTTCAAACCATGTTTAAACATTATAACTTGTGTACTTGCATATAAACAAAAATAGCAACAGTGAAATTAAAAAATCTGGTGCGCGCAACACACTACCTTCACTTACCGATCTACTATGAATAGAAATTATTTTCTGGCAATGCTGGAATATTATAAATTTTTTTGAAGTGCATTTTAAACGAAGCTAAAGCTTAAAGCTTACAGATAACAAGTCATTAAGACCATTATAATTACAAAATGTCTATTTAATATATCGACGACAGGCAATACAATCTAGTCGCTCCATCTGCTTTTATAAACCACACAACTTTTTTTGCTTTTATGAACCTTAGAATGACTAACTCCAATTTCAACATTTTTGAGTGAGGTCATTTTAGTGATATTTTTAGTTGAAAAAGTTATCTATGTAGAATATGAGTAAGTTGATTCCAGAGGTGGTGATTGCAGTGTTGAAATATAGAACTGAGAATAAAGGCATACATTTAGGTACTTATTTCTTATGAAAAATGTTCTTAGGAAAGATACTTTATTAAATATCTGCAGAAAAAAGTTTTTTTTAGTATCAACAATTAAAAAAGTATATTTCAAATTTATCCAAATTTTGGCCTCTTCAGAGAAAAAACTAGAGAACATATCTTTCCTCCTAATTGTCCGATCTTAACGATTTTTTTGTTTTGTTTCTTTTAGGAAATTCCATAAAATTTTAAAAAACCATATAATAACCATATATATAAACCATTTACAATATCCCCAAAAAAGTGTATACTTTTATAGTTATTCGGAATTTAATTTTACCATCCTTCGAAACTTTTTTTCCAGCTTCTTTTGAATTTTTAAATAAATTTGAAGGGTGTCGAGAAAATGACTTTAGTGAAGTTTCATTGAAATCGGTACATTCGTTTAGGCGCTACAGTCTATAGCAATGCAGGTTTTTGTGCACTTTTATTTTTTTTCTCCTTTATTAACTTATCAAATTCTTTTAAAAGTTATATTTAGCATTTTTTCGTAACTCTGAATAATTTGAAATGACTAACTTTTTAAAATAAACCATATTAAAGGTACTTTAGAGGAAGACATGTATGAACATTGGGCATTTAAGCCCTGTAAAGTGACATCAACAGGGATAAGACCTAAATGATATTAAAGACCACTTAATCATACAATGATACACCGAGTTTGATCAAAATCGTCAGAGTCGTTTTTGAGAAAATTGTAAAAAATGTGTTTCAGCGTTCATATAAAGTGGCACTTCCGGTTAGCCGATTTTAACGAAAAAGTTGCTGTCACATCCGGCCCATAAATAAACCTTAAATACTTAATATCAGTTCCGTACTACTTTTCGTTTATGAGCTAGACTGTTCACACACACACAGACCATTTTGCGATACTTGGTTATTTGAACTCAGGGGACCTCAAAACATGTATTTCCGTTGAAAACTGAGATTCAAAAATTTTCACGATCGCAATATTTACCCTTACTATATATTACATATATATATGTTAGTGAAAGTAAAAATTACAGCGTCCAAAATTAAAGACTACCACGAAGAGACTGTCGCCATGTAAACGATATTAAGGGATCCTTACCTAATAGATACTACCGATCGCTTCGCCACTGAACCTCAATTTAAGATTGCTAATTGGCTAAGCTCCATAATCAACTCCGACTAAAGCCCCAATCAACACCCTCTCTTCCAACGGCGAGCTCTAGGCTGATTAGATTAATTTAAGATATTATTTTCAAATTATTCATTAGCAAACCAGGATAAAACTAAAAAAAAATAATGTATATTACAACTTTTTTCCCGTTGTGGAGTACTCGAAGAGATTTCTCTGATTAATAGGGCTTAAGGAAAACCTCAGGTAAATCTATAGTTTTTCCTGGAAAATTCTTAATGGCTTCCCTTCGTTCAGTGGAAGTAGCTAGGAAGTTATGAATAGGTAGTTAACTAAACCTCAAGAAACAAACTCAATTTATTTTCCTATTTCATGAAGATTATTTTTTAATTAGTTGCTATTCATACATTTTCAGTCATAACTACCTACCATTAGTCGGTACTATGGATCAGATAAATGTAGCTCAAAGATTTTTCAATATAGTATTCATAGATATAAATATATTTATTTAAAATATGGAAAGAGAAATATCGCCAAGTATTTGATTAGAGATTCTTAGAGTTTTAAAATAAAAATTTCCCCTTTGCAAGACCAAGACCAACACTGGTAAACAAATAAATAAATCGTTTTTGTGACTAAAAGTTGAGGCAAAATATTTATTAATTTTAGTTAGTATATCTAAATAATTGGTATAATCTATATACGTTTACATTTAAGTCTTCCAATTTTTCATTCAGCTTAGTTAGATTTCTCTTATCTGAAAAATTACATTAATATCTATGTAGCAATAAGCTAATAGGTAACTGCAATAACATCAATAGTGTTGCGAGACTTACACAAGACCAAGACCAACACCGAGTGTGCAAAACCAAGACTCGTCTTGGACAATATTACTTTTAGTAGAATATATATATATATATATATATCAGATGGCAAAAAATTCCTAAAAGCAGCCAAGAAAGGAACGTTCATAGGTTTTATGAAGAGAAGAATAGTTGGGGTGATAAGTCAAATAAGAAGGCAAAAATAAATGATACTATTTATTTTGACATAAGCCGACGTTTCGACCTGAAGTTCAGGCCTTCATCAGGGCTAAGAATTTTATTTTAATTTTTTTTACAAACACTACTTATGTTTATTATACCTTGTTATCTGGTTCTTTTCTTAGCCCTGATGATGGCCTGAACTTCAGGCCAAAACGTCGGCTAATGTCAAAATAAATAGTATAATTTATTTTTACCTTCTTGTTTGGCTGATCACCCCAACTATTCTTCTCTCCATTATTCACGACAGTCAACCATTTACCAATTATGTTCATAGGTTTTAGTTCTATGAGAGGAAGTATAGAGTTAAAAAACACGGGATCTTGTTTTCTATGAATGGACCACGGTTTTAGATAAGAGAATATTCTAGATGAAGTAAGGGTTGCCGGTGGTGGGTAGTTTGTTATCAGCTGTCTGTTATTTTTCCCAGTAGAAAACATACATTTATTCGTATTTTTGAATGTTAAGTATGTATATAAGTATACATTATATAAATAAATAATTATGAATAATAAAAGAGACTTTTATTTAATACTAGTGAAGTTTGAGTAGGAAGTTGTTCCTGACATTCCGTTATTTAGTGACCCTTGTCAACTTGACAGCTGACCTCACGGCTAGGCATTAGGGGGGTGGTGCAGTCGAGCGGCTTGCTTAGGATATAATTCAAATTATATATTGTTAACTATTTAACAGGGATTAAGCTAATAATATGTTAATTGTTTTAGTAATATACATAGTAATTTTTTTTTCTGATATCCATGCCATAAAAGAATATAATATAGACATTTTTATACCCATTATCTTAGTTGGGGTTGCTCAATGGTAAGGCGCTGACTTCCAATACTCAAGGACCGTTGTTCGAATCCGGCTAATGGCATATAGATTATTGGTTCTGCCTTGTGGCAAAATGTGAAATCTGAACTGCAATAGAAAGACTGGGCTCAGTAAAGTAATTTTTACGAATTAACACCCTTCTTTTTCTAAATGTTGTTGTAAAAAATAATCATAATAAAAAGTGTAAAATGGACAAATTCACATGCGTTACTTTAACATGGGGCGGTTACTTCCTTACATAATACTGAATTACAGAACCTTCTCGAGTCACAGTGGTACAGTTATTTATAATGTAACGGTTTTTATTTAGAGTGTCGCAGTTCTTTTTGGCAAGCTTCGGGGGAGGGAGGTGATTTCAGACAAAGTGTCCAACAAAAAAGTTTAGTTGATGCATGTGCCGATTCCGAACGAAAAAGGAATTAAGACCAATTTTATATTGTTCTTAAGGTATTTACGGTTTTTCTTGAATAAGAAGAAATTATAAAGTAGTCAAACGTTTTTGAGAAAATAATGATTAAAACAATACCTTGGACTGACATTCGGCAGAATAATGTAAGGAATGAATGCACATGGAACCCACGTATCAACAAAAAAAAAAAAGTTTAACCTCAAACTATGAATATTATACTCACTTCTTTCAAGATGCTCAAAATTATAATTAAAACAGAAGCTGGCTGAACACTTAAATATCTACTAAAGCTTATAAGAACTTACGCTTCTCAAATATACGGAACAGTTTCCCAAAGTTAAATTTTCTCCAACTATATATATATATATATATATAAATAAAGTTAGGTCGAGTAATTAAGCAATTTTGAACAAGTAAATTGTTACAAAATACTAATTTTCTAGAGCGAGTTTGTTGGGAGAAAATTGTTTTACATACGATGTGGAACGTCAGATTTTCGTTAGAGTGTTGTATGAGGCTTAGAGTTAATTTACTGTCAAGTTGAAGCTCTTAAGTAGTTGACTTGATCTCGCTCTTGAAAGCAAAACATTATTAAATCAGGCAAGAAGGGTTCAACAACTTTGGCGCTAATTTCTCTGTAGTGATTTCAATTTCAAAACTTCCATGTCCTTCTTTGAGAGTTGAGAATGAGATCAAAAGATTAAAACTAAAAAGGACCATTTTATAACTATATTAATTTTAACTTAAATAAATCCTGAAACGACATTGAAGATATTAAAATTCCACTCCTGGCCAACATCTACAATAGTAGATACAGTAGAATGTATTAATTCTTATAAGATATAAATCTTGACGGCTTCTAAAACTTTTCTATGTCCAATTCTGTGTTTTAGAAAGTTATTTGACCCTCTGCTTTGCTGAATGTCTGAATCTCTAGATATTTGAGGTTTCAGTAGACTTGCATAATTTCTCTTCGTTTATGGATTAATGTTTATAAATACTTTGAAAATGAAAAGTCTGTGTGTAAGGATAAGTTGGAGTCTTCGTAAATTGACCAGGACAATAATACAAAACTATTTTGAGCCTGATGTAGATTTACCGTAAGGCACGGGCGGATCAACGGGGGAGGGGGGACTTTGGGGCTGAAGCCCCTCCAAAATGGTAAAATATAACCATGTTTTATGAAAAAAAAATATTAAAAAATTATCTCTTAAAGTATTATTGTTCGTGTAATTACATTTAAGAGGACTTCAAGAATCACTTAAAGACCATTTCATATAGGTAGTTAGTTTTTTTCCAGTGTAATTATCATTATTTTTATTTTTAAAAAAGCTTTCGGACTGAAGTCCTCCCCCCCAAAATTAAATCCTGGATCCGCTAGTGCCGAAACGGAATTTCCTGGATTATGTCTTCTGAATGTAACACTTGTTGTATAAATTTATGTATAAACTGTAATAATAATAAACTTTTACAAAAACTTTTTTTTCATCTTAACCCCTCCATCTTCAATATGAAAATTGGGTGAAGTGTTACATAGTTCTACCCCGTTTGGAGATAAAGGCTTTAATAGGTTATAAATGGGAAGTCTGTCAGTTAAGGATAATTTGGGGTTTTCTTAAATTAACTAGGACAATATTACAAACATATTTTCATTCTCCTAAATGTCGCATGAAAAGAATTGAAAATTTGACATGAAGGAATTGGCACGTAACGAAAATATACATAACACCACGAGCCATAATCATGATTGAGTAATTTAACATAATATTCGTTTGCTTCATTTTTACTTTGTTCCTGGCAGCACAACTAAAAATATTATCACAGTGATTTTATTAAAGAAAAAAATTGTACTACATTACAAGTGTTACTCCGCTTTCATATGTGAAATAAGATCGCGTGATCACACTTTAAATGAAATTCCGAGAATGGCTGAATGTGTACAAAAGTAGAAGGAAGTTATCGAATTCTGTTGTAAGGTTTTTAGAAAAATATTATTTATATACACATTTATCTTAATCTATATTTTATTGAAATTTATCTATGAAGAATTTTTTTTTTTTTTTTTTGGAAATAAAAGAAAAAACTGCTAAGAATTCTGGTTTAACAACAAAGGTTCGAAAACCAGCCTTCAATGGTATTGTCATTTCTTATTTGTGTATGGAAACGTAGTGCTATGCAACATAGAGTCATCATAGTTTTTAAAAAAATAAATCAGAATTCTTAAGTATCGGACTACAATTTCGATATATTAAAAAAATACAAAAAAACGGTATATATTAATATTTTATTCAATATTTAAAATTTCTATTTTAACTGAAAAGAACCATCCTATATTTATGGTGTCTTGCCCTAACCATCGAAATAGGGAAATAGGGGCAACTTGTAATAGAGATTGTATGTAAGTCTGTAGTAAGAAAAAAAGCCTGCATATTATTACAAAAAATTTTTTTCAAACAATTATACATCAAAATAGAATTGCTTTCCTTATAACGTAAAGTAAATATAAATAAAATATGATTCCTAATATAAGTAATTAATCATTAGTAATTTTCTAAGAAAAATAAAACTCATTACTTGTGTTGATGTAACACTTTCAGGACATTAAAAACCAAAACAGAGGAAATAAGCTTTGCAATAAAAACATATGAAAATATTTTATAAAAACATATGTTTGCACCCAATTGTCCGGTTTCAACAATTTTTTATTTTTATTTTAGAAAAGGTCTTAAATTGTAACATTTCAAATGACCATAACGACATTGACAAAAAATGTATACTTAATGAGTTAATCCGGAAATATAATTTTACGAGCGCAATTTTTTTGTAAATAGATAAACTTTAAGCCGTTCGAAAGAGACGATTTTAGCCAAGTTTCATTAGAATCGGTACTTTCGTTTATGCGCTACAGTCTATAGCAACGCATGTTTTTCAGCCGCCATCTTGAAAGGAAAAGGCGGATAGTAATGTCGATGTAGGTTATTAGGATATTCCTCTGACTTTGGTTCCAACTTTGAAAAAAAATCGGTCCAGTAGTCTCAGAGACAATACTTCATTCGAGTTTTCATTCGACTTTCGAGTTCTATGTATCCTGAAACGTAAAACAGTTAAAATAAAACAGTGTAAGTTTTTCCTTATTATTTTTTTTTTTTGCGGTTGCATTGCAATGGTTCATAATTGAAAATAAAAAATTAAAAATCCTAGATATTTTTGTATGATATTGAATGTTTTAAACATCCACCAATTTCATTAATAGTATTTTATTGAAACGATTTAGAAATTAAGATTCCCCTGGGGCAAGAATCGGTTTAACTTCCGAATCGCAGGCACTTAAGAAGAAAACGAATGCCTTACCGGTTACGAAGACCCATTAAAAGTAAAGGCATTGGTATCCGGTGTATATATTAAGGAGGATGTATGTTGGCTCTCTGATAAAGGAGGCTGTGCTAAAGGAAATTCGCGGAGGGAATTAAAAAGAAAGGAGGAAGTCGGAAGGCCGGGGGGGGGCTAAATTATAATAAAACTTTGGCAATTAGACCCGAACTTTTTCCACTTAAAGCAGTCGCCATTCCCCCCCTCCCCCTCTCCCCTCCTTCCTTCCTCAAGTTTTATTTCCCGTTTCAATTGAATTTGTAAATAGCTATAAAATATCAAACAGGAATTTAAAATTAACAATTCCCGATTTCTTCAGAATATTAGCATGCAAGTTTAGAGATTATTATATAATCGATTTTAATCACGAATAACTCAAATTTGGTAATATATAAGCAATTATTTGGTATGGTTATAGCTAAATATCTGATGATCGAACGGTCACCGATTTCAACCAAAATTTCATAGCGATTCTACATCAAACACATAACCCGGTGTTCAATCCAATGGGCTTTAGGAGCCGAAAATATTTTATTTCAGAAAAAATATATGCAATTATCTAGATTATTATATGCCGACTAATTTCTAAGTTTTGTGTAAAATAAGATAACAATACTGCCGAAATTATAAAACCCACCAACAGTATGCAAATCAAGCTCAGTAAATTTTTGTAATAAAAAAATCACGCACGTTAGATAAGTTTTTAGCATTTCGAAACTGTTAAATAGGAATGTTAATAGAAACCAAAAAATATAAATTTTAGTTTGATTTTCTTGTTTTTTTTGTTCCCTGCCGTTTACCAAACCATTCATGACTTCTCAGGATTTTTTCTTTAAATTCAACAATAGGAAAGGTGAATTGCTGCTGTTCTAATCCATACCGACAACTGTAAAATTTTATACCATCATAAGCTAGACTTATAAGCTATTATAAACTTTCAATAATTTTTTTCAATATAATTGGTCCAAATTTATTTACGAAGATCGGTTCTAGGCTATTCCTTGTCCAGAGTTCTAAATTCCTAAAATATTCATATCGGTCGAAAGCGTCGTCTTGAAGTTACAATTAAAAAAATTCAAACCTAAGACAAAACCTGAACACTTACATTTACCTATTTAAACCTAAATGAACCTATGCAACGCCCAAAACGATCCACATACGATAACTACAAACTTTTACATACAGTCAAAAACTTTAAGGAATATAACTAAAGCTCCATGGTATGTCACAAACATTACCTTACATAAAGACCTTCAAATGTAGTTAACGATAGTTAATGACCACACACGGACACACTACAAAATATTTCACGATATGAACATACTAATAATACAAAGTATGGCTACATTTAACTTGTCCGAAAACACACTTAGGAGGCTCAAAAGTAGATGGGATGGAAAGTAGTGGTAGTAGTAGTATAGAAAGTAGTGGATGGGAGATTTGCTAGCTGAAAACTATGCTAAAATCGAGACAAGAAGGGATGCCGCTGGGCACTCACTTCATCAAGCCACTATCTGCACTCTCACCGACAGCAGACCCGATAGTTGTCAGTCCTGGCAATTAAAAAAATAAATAATGGAAAAAAAACTAAAGCTCTATTCTATTTTTTTTATAACTGTGAAAATTCCTATAATTCATTATTCTGTTTCGAAATGAAATTGACATTGGCTTTCGATCATAAAATACCGTTTGCACATGCATGACTGGTATGCCTGAATCGTAAGTATTTTTTTAAACTTTGAAAAACGAATATGAACTTGTTTCTGACTAAACAAATATTTAATCTCAATCTGAAACCTTTAGTTTATAATATGATGGATTTGAAGAATTAAACAAGGTGAACGAGCGTGTGGATCCATCGGAAGGTGCACTATACACATCAGATAGGTACATTTAAAATTAGTGTATTCAATTGCACAACTCTGGAACTTGGTCAAATTAGGTTCAATTCAACAATTATTATTTTAGTTTTGCGAGAAATTTATCTACTTTTAACATATAAGCTAATTTTTTTTTCCGAAGGGACACTAATCGTTTTTCAAGGAGGTTAATTTTAAATACATTTCTGAAGGGACGAATAATTGGGATGATCAGTAAAAAAAATATATATATTAAAAATAAATAAATATATTTATTTTTATTTTTGCCGACCTTTGGGCCCAAAGTTCAGGCCTTCATCAGGGCTAAGAATCAGAAGAAAACCAGATAATAGGTAAGAGAAACAATAAACATTGAATAATAAAGACTTAAAATTAAAAAGGTGAAAGGTATAGGCTAAAAAATGCAGGTACTAAAAAATAAATAATAACGGCAACAAAGTAAGGAAGTATAACATAATAAACTAAGTGTAGAAAAAAAAAAAAAAAGGAAGTGAGATAATAATAGAATAAAATGTAAAACACAGAATAGGAATATGAATTTATATAAGGAAATAATAGAAATAAATAGAAAATTGAGATATTGTAAAATGTACGTATAAGAGAATAAAAAGTTAAAATAATTTAAAAGATATAAAAGAGCAAAAGTATCAATATACACAAAATAGAGATGGAGATATGGAAAATAGAGTGACGGGAATAATAACTAAATTTTATTTCTTTTGCATAGATCCAAATCCTATCTTAAGTCCGTATCAGACATGTTCGTTATTATGGCATAATTTCTAGTTATAAATAAATAAACCGTATTAAATATAATGTATAAACTAAATATTCACCAGAGGGTGGCCTATAAAATTAACCGGTTCCCCAATAATTAGATAGCAACTTATTGTCATATACTTTGATCCCCCGCTACCACCATTAACGCTAGGCCGTACCCCGCATCCTAAGTAACCCCTCCCTGGGTAATGGGCTTGTAAATTCCCATTTCAATATTTCTTTATCAGTTTTATTTTATAGCTAGCTTAGGTCATTTAACATATAATAAATGTAATATATTCTGCCGCAATATTTATATATTGAGTGAATCTATCAGGCCATAAACCAAAGAACTATTTATAAGTATTGATAAAATTATATTAATGGCAGGTTCAGAGGATATATGCGTTAGCTATAGCCGAATCTAATCTAAGTTACATTTCCAATAAAATAATTCATTTAGAATAAATTTATTCCATTATTACAGACAAATTAATTTCTCAAATAAATATAATAAAAGTTCTTTTTACTAATAAAATATTTCTGTACCCCGAAAGGCCATCCATAATCGATATTATAGAAATATCGATAATTGCCTTTCTATATTCGATATTTTTTATCGATAGTATCTACTTCGATTATATAAATTATCGATATCGTCCCTTCGGTATTTTAATAATTTAAATTAAAAATTAAAACTATCGTTTTCGGAAAGCTATAGGAATAATATATAAATCTGATAGTTAGAAACAAAATTATACTCATCATGCATGTTTCATATAGAAACTAGTGCGAAGTAGAAAAAAATATCGACAATTTGACAATATCGATTATCGGTGTTCATCCCAAACTAGAGTTGAATTGATCATGGAAAATTAGAACAATTCTTACTCAGTAAAACCAATTAGCCCAAATTTGTTAGTTAAAACCTTCTCAAACTAAGGCCACGAATCATCAAAGAAATCTAGGACAAATAAATTAGTATCTTAATATAGTAACTGAGGATGAAGAAGAAGGATAGAAACTAGAAAATTAATTTTACTTAGGAGAGTGAAGGAATTGATAGTTCCAATAATTTTTTTTTTTTTTTAATAAATATTTTAAAGGTTAAAATAATCCTTCTTTTGATGCACATATGTGCTACAGAATCAATATTTGTATTGATATTCATATTTAAAAATGTTTATAATAAATGTTGTAATATTTATGTTGGGCCTTCGATATCCCATCCCTAAATAGGGGAGCCCATTTTTCGTAAATTTGAGATATTCAAATTTCAGGATTAGTTACTAAATCTATAACCCAGAGCTAAAGAACATCATTTCACATTGTTATAATATTAGTTCGAGGACCTTTCAATTACAAAGACATTCTATATATATTTTTAATGGCTATAATTATAAAAAATAATAATGATTTTAATGATTAATTTATTTAATGATATTTACAACTGTATAAACAATACAACTAGTAAAAATGCACACATTAGAAATAATGACATGAACAGACTAGAAGAGATACTGCCCAGTGGTAGCACTCCCTATTTAATTCTAGTTGAGATCACGAGGCCATATTCTTTTTAGACGCCTAGGAGGATTATCAGGGATCGAGGAAGAAGCAAGGCTGGAAACAAGTGGATTTGGATGGGACTGGAGTTTATCATGAAAGGATAGGTATTTGGCTAAATCAGCGACATATGGGACATTAAGGTCTTTATGAATGGTTTCATTTGTGACAAAATATGGAGCATTAAAGACTTTACGAAGGATTTTGGATTGTAAGGATTGGATACGAGAGGAATTCTATGATTTGGCAGAACTCCAAAGCTCAACTCCGTATGTCCATATAAGTTTTATTATGGTTAAGTAGATGAGTCTTTTGTAATTAATTGAAAGTTTAGAACGTTTGTCTAGTAAGTGTTAGAGCAGTCGGAAACGTCGCACTTTTAATGATATTTTTTTTTTTTACTTTTTCTTAGTACATTAGTACATGAAATATATAAATAAAATACATCATTTAAAAAAGGGACAAATTGTGATTATTTAACTATTTGGCTCAGATTAATCATTGTAACGAATAACGACTAATGAAAACAAATATTATTTTTTTATTTGGGTAGAAGAGTTTCAGAGACTTCAGTAAGACCAGGACACCTCCTCTTTGAAAAAAAAAAGAAACAAAAATTAAGACAGCGTGTTTATGGACATATCAATACTTCCTACTTAACTTATGTTGCAAGAAAACAAGCTAGGAAGGAAATAAAATTAATAGTAACTATCAAGTTAAAACTACAACAAATATAATGATATTTTATAAGATAATATCCAAATAAAATATATCCTCCATATTTTTTTTTCATAATTTGATATCTTTCCAAGAGCACTAGTTATAAAACATCCATCTATTGATAAGAAGCAAATAGATCCTTCTAAATCCTTCATTTGTATCTTTGCCGTAATTCACATTGTTAAGTGCTATTGGAAATAAAATAAAATAAATCACACGAATAATACTTGAAAATTGAACGGAATATCAGCAAATGCTGTTAATTCGGCGAGCTTTGTCAGGTGTAGAAAGCGATTTAAGGTTGGTGGGGTTACAGTTCGGAAGCAGAGACGAGTGAGTGAATTAACCAACTCCCTGAACCCTGGGAGAACTGTGGGGATAAAACTCGGAGGATTGAAAGTCGGCTGTGGGAGGGGGGCAGATCCGGGCTTAGGCCCCCCCTCATCCCTTCAAGTGAAAAAAATACTTCGCGAGTTGAAGGCACCCGCTGCGCTGATATATCGCGCAAAGGGTCGCGATTTACGGCTGTTTATAAAATAAATCTTTCTGCGCCAGCGGGTTTCGAACCTTGCTAAAGAAATGTTCAATTTAGTTCTACGCTACATCCGCATTCTGAAAAAAACTGAATTGGTACACAATAATTTGATTAATCCATCGGTATTTTGCGATCATTTTTCTCTGGCATTCCGTGCTGGTTATTTCCTTGTATCCGAAGAGAGCGCCATTTTGATGGCTGTCTAGTGTAATACTAAAAATATGTTTACCGGAAGATCGAGGATAATTTTATTTAAAACAGACTGATAGTTCTAGAGGTTATATTTGTGTCAAATTTGACTACAAACTGACATGAAACCTCATTTCTTTCATGCCTAAAACGTAAACGTTAGTAGAATTTTTCAATTCTGAGAAAGCAAAGAAACAAATTCTATTGAATAAATATGAATCAATGCCTGTGTTAAATTTATAGTAAATTATAGTAGAATAATTGTGAAAAATATTAACTTTTGAAAGATCAGAAAGAAAAATCCTCCGTTCGAGAATCAGTGTAACAATGCTTGGAGTACTCCTTACAGAAATTGATCAATCAATGTCCCATGATATGAAGGCGAGGAGGTTAAGGTTAGTAATGTTTGAGTATGTTTTTGTAAGCAATCAGAATGTTTCAATTTATTTTAAATTTATCTATGTTGGGAGAAGCAAGTGGGGTCCTTTTTGTAAGCCACAAAGGGAGAGTCAAGATTCATTTAACTTAAATAATAACTGACCAGGGTGGAATACAACCCACAATTTTCCGTATTCGAACTCTCGCCTGAACATGCACGGTGGTATCAACGTCTGATTTGTTATTTGTGGTACGTAAAAAAATTAAGTAATATTGTGAATTTTAACTTTAAGTATATTTCTTTAAAAATAAAAATGAGCTATGTTAATATTTGGAAGAACGATTTGGTTCGCCTTTGTGGACGAGGGCCAATGGGAATGACTAAACCACCAAGGCCATTACGAACCCTCAATGGGAATCGATATCTCATTGCTTCCGGAAACTGGGCTAATTTATTTCCGGTCACGTGAAGGTCATTACGATTTCCCTTCTTCCTTTTATTGAAAAAAAAAATGATTAAAAATTCCTTCCCATAGCCTTCACCTCAACTTATAACCCCCAAAAAATCAATTGAAGCTAATTATTTACCTGCAAGTTTGACAACACTATGTGAGTATATTATGTGTTATTAATATCCCTAATTCACTATTGATTATAGATTAAAAATTATTCAACCTAATGGTAAGCCCATTGGTTATAAATTCTAAGATATGTTTAGTACCTAAAGATACAAATATTAATTTTAATTTTAACTTATTTGTATTTGTATTTATATTTCAATGTATTTGTTCCTAATATTTCAATTGTCTTATTGTCTTCAATTGTCAATGTTTTAATATTCCATAATGACTCATTTGCAAGACAAAACTTTTATTTTCAGGGAACTCATTCTAAAAAAGAATGTATCGTGCAGTGTCTTGGATTGAGCACTTTGAAAAGTAGTGACTATTTCTTGCTTAAAGTAATTTGAAAAAGATCACGCTCAAACCCCAAATGTTTCCCTTTTATTAACTATTTCACGAAGAGTACCCCATTTATAGAGTCTGAATGTGCCCAAAGAAACTCAGAATAAATAATCACTTGTGTCGAGACACAAGAGTACAATACCTTACTCACAGAATTTCCTCACTCCCCATAATTTTTGAGAAAATACCGAGTTAAAAGTTGGAGAAATCGTTCTAACGTTAAGTCGACAGCTATCAACATTTTATAGAATAACTAATTATCTATTGAATAAAATTGACTAAGCTGTTCCAAGGATTTAATATTAACATATCATTCATTTATGTAGATTCTAATAATAAGAATTGTATTGAGGATAGACATATATCTTAAGGGAGAACATTAAGAGTGCATGTGCCTTGAGAGTTCTTTTTTTATCGAAATTAAATTAATTCATGCGATTTCTTTTTTATTAAGAAATATAACAGCCTAGCACAATACGGACAATGGTTACAGTCAGGAAAGATCACATCACACCATTCCATGCGATTAAAATAATGTAAAATGCCAAAATCATGGCTGGACAAGTCAGCTCTCTGAGGTTATTACGGAAAAATGTCTTGTCTTACTTTAGTTTTTTCCCTAAATAATTTAACAGTACTCACTCTTATTTTCCCCAAAGAATGAAAATCATGCTTCTTACCTGAAAAAGAAATGAAAAAGTATTAAAAACATTTTTAACTACAAAATTGATAAAAGAGGAATTTTAGCAAACACGCAGAAAGATTCACAGACGGATATACGGGAGCTTTCGGACTGAAGCCAGGTTATGTTTTATCTGAAAAGGTAAAATATAACGATTTCTTCTAAAAATATTAAAGTATATATTAAATTAAAAATTAAAAAGTATTTCTAAAAGTATTATCGTTCGTCTAGTTACATTTAGTAGGACTTTCACTTGAACACAATATCATATAGGTAGTTACTTTTTTTCTTTATTTTTTCCTTTAAAAAAAAAAAAAAAAATATATATATATATATATATATATATATATATATATACACAACAATTTGGAGAGATAACAAAATATTTAAATAAATGAAGTTCAGTTACGATCAAATAAAATAAAATTTTAGATAAATAGATTTTGAACTTTTGAAATAATTATTGAACATTTACAAATATTCATTAGTTAAATGAAATATGTCTTAACTAATTCATTTTATATATAATATATTATTTTCTTTATAAAATACCTTTTTACATTTCGTAGCTATTTCAGGAATACTGGTTCAAACATTTGTCTTTTATGTAATTTAATTTTATAGGCTTAACTTTTTATCTTTAGAAATATTCGATATCTTATTCCAGGTTTTAAAATTATTGTCCTATAAAATCTACAGCTTCTAGCAAAATTAAGTATCCGCTAAATTCATATTGCAAAATTTCATTGAAACTTAAATACTTATTTTTATTATAAAATATTTATTTATTTACATGTAAATAATTGGAAATAAAACATGTAATGATACTATCTCATTTTATTCTGTTTGATATTTATGGAAATCTAAATATACAGTTTAAACGGTGAAAGAAATATAATGACTTTCGACTTTGATTTTTAATATCTTGTTATCTAAATCAATTAAAAGTCTTGCCTTGTCGATGCCATTCTTGTACGACGTTGCCATATCCACTGCAATAAGCGATCTGGCAATATGTTGCTCCTTACGCTCTGCTACACACGATTCTTGAAAAGTCGTACAAATATTTTATTCTAAATTTTACTATTTATTATTTACATTTGTTTGTAGAATTAGATCAGAGTTTTGCTAATTAGCTCAAGTCATATATTTTAAGACATTTTTATTTTATATTTAGAAATGGATAGATAGTCGACTGATCAATTATAAGAATGAAACAAAATTGTCAACAATTTCAGTACAAATTTTTTTGTTTAATTAACCGACGTTTCGACCCAAATATGTTAGTCATCATCATAATTTGGAAGTCGAGACAAGAAATCTCGTTGTTTGTTAGTTTATTTCATTTTCCTTTAAAGTTATTATCGTTATGTAAATAAAAAAAAAAAGCTTTCGGAAAAAAAATTAAATCCTGGATCCGTAAGTGGAAAGATTTTATAATGCATATCTGTTCCCGAAAAAAGCTTTCAGAATTACAGGTTTTTGTAATAGAAAATAAATGGAACAGATCGAAGCAATTTTAATTGTAAAATTATTTAAATTTTTACACGACTACGGGGAAGCCAAAAGGAGATCGCTTTCAGGATTTTAGCAATGTTTTGGACTGGACAACTGGAAATTTTTTTAAAATTAGACGGCTAAAATTATTCGTCGAGACACCTTCCTTCTTTTGAAATAACATGGGCCAAAAACACTGACAATTCGTCGGATAATATGTGTTTAATGGATTTGTTAACAATATCTTAGCGAACGGCTGGAAAAATATTACCGAATGTGAGTTTAACAAAGTAAATTCGTCACTTTAATATGGTGCCGAAGAAATGACCGCATGTATAAATTGTCAACATGTTTAAGGTTAAAATAAATATATTATGATCAAAAACTACAATGGACATGAACAACTATATACCTTAAGGAATGTACTTTATTATCTAATTAAACACTTAGATAGATTGTTTGGGAAATTAACGTTAACTAATATTCCAAATTATAGGAGTAGTTTTGACTAGTGCATTTATCCCAGTATTGTATTAGATATACCCTGGATATTATTAGATAGATATGCCGTGGATATTATTGTATAGATATACCACTGAGCAGATTGTGGAGGAATATGTGGATATTATCGATCGTAGCAGAGCCATCTGAAGCCATTAGCAATCAGCAATCAGCATACCGTTGCCAATTGAATCCACCTCCTCGACTCAGGAATCGGATTATCAGAGGATTAGCGGCTCTTTAGTGAGGGGGGGGGGGGAGATGAGGAGAGTGTTTAACTTTAACTTACCTGGGCGGGACTCGAATCAGCCCCTCCGTTCTACATAAACTTTTCCTTCTCTGAAAGTTTCCAATTCCTGTTTCAAAACAACTCCTTCTCGTCGGTCTGTATTTTAATTTCGACCCGGTTGAGAGTTTCTTAAGAAAGCGAGTATTCTAGTATAAAATATTTACTTCAACTCCAGTCATTGAACAATATTGAGTATGTTTTTATACAGTAATGAACTGAGCATTAATAACTGTGAGGCTTAGTTACGTAAATACATACAAATAGTAATAGAGAAAAAAATAATAAATAATAGATTAAAAAAGAAGTAATATTAGAGTAAACTAAATTACAGAGGTATTACGAATAGATATTCAGTATATTATGCCATTTCATGATAAGATATAATAAGCAAAATAATAATAGTTATTTAACTACAATTCATATAAATTACAAGTTTTTTTCAAAACACGTGGCGATTATAAAACTCATTCCTCCATATCTCAAGCATTTATGAAGAAACAGAAAATATATAATGGTCTAAATCATCCCACCAAAGCGTAAAGATGAAAGAAGATCCAACACAACAAATTTTTTCTAAACTTTTTATACGTAACATGATAATTTGTAGGTCTTTTTTATTTCCTAATGTAACGATATGAAACGGTAGGAGTAGTATCTATGAAATTAACCAAATATATGTACTTCCACTATGACGAGATCATGAATTATTATTGTGTTACTACTTATAATAGTTCATTGAATTATTATGTAATAAGGACTCGCCACGCCATAAAACATTATATACCAATAAATAAATCTGATTTATATGAATACATTTATATAATATATTATACACTTTATAGACTGTAATCTGTAAAAACGAAATCGAAGAAAAAACTAAATCTATGTTAAAGACTGGAATTGCTTGTTATTTTTCGATTGCAAAATTATTTAATTCTTTATTGAGTATTACAACAATCTGTCTCTTGGATAGCAAAATTATTAGCTTGCTGCTTCTATCCTGAAATAGTTCGTAGTACAGACCCCTTGTTACCAAATTATTATCTTCGTGAATAATATCTCAGAATTGGGGTGTTCCAACCTGGAGATTGGCAAACTTTGTCTATTTAATTAGATACTAAAAACTCACTATCAAAAGTAAATTTTGATTTTCTTTCCACTTGAATAATATGATAATTTGAGCTCAAAATCGAGAAATAAGGTGGCCATCAAAATTATGGCGTGACCTACACCCCAATAACATGTCATAATAACGACGTTATATAGGTCAAACGGCCCAATATTTTTGAAGGCCACCTTTTTTTTTGATGTTGAGATAAAAATATAATGAGATCCAAGTTGAAAGATAATGAGTATATACGAGTTTTTATTACCTAATTAAATAGACCTCTTTGAATCTCGCTTTGTTCTTCACACGGAGCTCCCTTGGTTGATTTTAAATATTGTAATTAAGTATCGACGTTTTTTCTTTATTTATCTATTTATTTGTTTTACTTATAATTTATTTAATTTGCTAAGAATTTCTCTATTTTAAAAAAAAAATTGATTTCAAGTTACATTTTTTTGGTTTTATAGTTTTTGCCTTTGTAATATAGACATATTATATTTTTATATTTTTTTATATTTATTGTATTGTATATATAGTAGGAATGTATCTCAATCAGCTTTACCACTTAGTGCCCATTAGTGCGGCAAAATGTATTAATTTTCAATAAAAATATATTTAAAAAAAAATTAAATAGACAAAGTTTGCCGATCTCCAGATTGAAAACGCCCCACTTCCATGAGTTTTCGTAAACGAAATAGTTCTTTACGAAGTTTCAAGCGGATGTTAACAATTCGATAATAAGAGGTTTTCAGCACGAATTAAACATAAAAATTCTGATTTACAACACTATTACAGTTGAAACGTGATGTGAAACATGACCATTTACATTACAGAATACATTGAGGTATTTTAAAATAAAGTATTTTGGAAAACAACAGTAGGATTTAGTTAGTGCATGAAATTGGACGAGTAAATATCATTGAGGTGATAACAATAATAAAATAAAATATAATAAAATTTCACTTTCTCACGATAATGTTATGGCTCATCTTGAAGGATGCAATTTGAAGATTAATGTACTCGTATTTAGGCGGCGGTTGGGGGTAATAGAATCGAAACTTCTGGTAACTATGCATTTTTTTATCTTATTGTTATTATAGATAAATATGTCTAATTTATTATTAATTTTGGATTTGGAAATATCATTGATTTGTCATAAACCTATGATTTGATACGTTGATGGGAAGGCAAAACTAAAATAGATGCTAGGAGCGCCCCCCCCCCTATACAACTAGACAAGGAGCGGCTTTGATATTCAAAGCAGGGCAGAGCCGTGAGAAGTCGCTAGGTCAGACCACATCAGTACATCCAGTCTATATTCTTGCAATATTACATCCAGCCGTGAAAAGCTTCATATATTTACCACATGACTGAAATGTAATAATGTCACTGTGTATAGTGAAATATCTAGGTATATATAAAACATGAATTAAAAAAAAAAAAAAGGATAAAACTATTTTATCATCGTTTTACAGATGTTTCGTCAACTAACAAAACGAGATATATCTAAATTCTCAAGAAACACTTTGCCAATCAAAATGAAAATCATTCAATGGAATTGTAACAGATTTTTCCGACATTTAGAGCACCTAAAAATGACAATAAGCGAAGAGAACCCTGTGCTAGTTTGTCTCCAAGAAACACACTTACAAGAAACTCAAACAGTGAGATACAAAGATTACGATATATACCGAAAAGCAAAAGATCGTTATGGGAAGACTTCGTCTCTTCATTAAATCAAAGCATTTCAATGAAGGATCTCTGGAATAAAGTGAAAAGCATTAAGGGGATCTCCAAAACCAAGAAATTGCCTGGTATAAAGACTGGACAAGACATTATAATTGACCCTGACGAAATCGTTAACGAAAGTGATAAAACTCTGTAACAGAGTGTAATGTAAAGGCGTTGCCAATGACCCTACAGGGTAGAGGCAACAAAATACCAAATAAATAAATAAATAAATATCTAAATTCTAAAATTTTGTAAAATTAATTAAAACAACACAGTAAGAAAGGTTGCTTTTGATGTAATAAATCTCTAACAAGTGTGCCTTGTATTTATAACTCCTCTATTTTGCTGTGTAAATTAATATTTTAGTAAATATTTGTTATAGCCATATATTTTTACCAAAATGTATAATAAGTGAAGAAGAATATTTTAATGATGTTATCCCTTGATAGATAGATAGATATAAAATAACTTTATTCTGGGACGCAGTCCCTTGAGAATAACAAAATAGAACAAAATTAAAAGATTACATCTGCCCTAAATAAAATCAATAGAAAAAAATAAATAATGTAAAGAGAATATAAGGTAAACATTCTATATACAAAAAAATTAACATTATGACAAGACACGTAATTCTATTTGCACTGATAGACCAGTGTACACTTTTAAGAAAACAATAAAGAAAAAAATATATATTAAATTGTTTATTAAAATAAGCTTTGTTTTTCTGTTGAGAAAACAGAAAGCTGAACCTGACAATATAAATTGCCTGATTAATATATAAATCATCGTCATTTCTTAACGTACCAATAGGCAAGAATTTAGTGAAGACATAAAAGACAACAGTTATAAACTACCAATAGATGCGTTCAGTGACATCTTAAGAAAATGAATATCCCTATCAAAGAATAGCATTGATATTTGACAATGAATGGAATGAAATAAACGTATGTTGTCAAATGGTTAGCAACTATCTGACTGTTTTTGGGACAGGAATTGGAATAGGAGGGTTTTGAATGTGGATATGGATGGGGAATGTCGAATTTTGATCGACAGGCTTTTTGATAGTAGATACCTGATTTATTTGTAATCATATTAGTTCAAATTAATGTCGATGCATTTTCTTAATTGTCTCTGAAAAACATATTTACTTGTAAAAAATATATACATATAAGTTTAAAAAATAAAGCTAAGAATGATAATATGGTATGGAATATTTCAGTCTGATTTAATCATGTAGTTAAAATACTATCTAAACAATTGTTTCAACTGAAATTTTGTAGCAGCTTCTATTCGATGCAATACATCATTGAATCGCAGATTTTTTACATATAAATTGAATTGCTAACCATGTACTTTTGGATAGCTTTTCTTTATATTATGCGTTATTTTTCATTCATTAAAGAAAATATATAAGCTGTTAGATTCTCTGAATAACTATGAGTTAATATCTTATTTTATTTTTTTACTACTTTCATTACGACTGATGAAATGGTTCTTATATTTGTATAGAAACAGTAACCACTGATCCATCCAATCTAATAAAAAATATTGCTTTAGGTATTATTTTGATTCTACAACAAAAGTATTATTTTGAATTTTTAGATAATATGTTGCTATTGTAAATATGTTAGTGAATTCCAAAGAAGAAGTCATAGAATAATATTTATTAAGAAGAATATTTATTTAAATGCTGACAGCAACTTAATGCTGTAATGAGAAAAATATATTTATAAAAGTTTAGCGTACGTCAGAATGTTCCACTAAAAAAAAAAAACCTTTTTGCTTTGACGATAATTTATATGATGGCTTGAGTACACTTTAATGAAACATCTATCTCTATAATCTCTAGCTCCTAGTTTAGCCGGTTAAAGTATATAACTGAAAAGAGATAAAAAAATGTAAAATTCTAAAAAATGTTTGTTACATATAAATATGCATATGTATAGGTAGAGGGGTATAAAAAGGGAAAGGGATTTTGGTATTAAAATGCCTTCTAAATAGGGGTTTAACCTTTTTAACTTTCCGCAAAAAGGATCAAATGGCCAAAAAAAGACTTAGCGGTCATTGAAAACAGCAGCCGCTTTGTTAAGGAGTACTCTCGACCGTTTTGAAACACGGCGCTCTAAAGCGTTCTTTTCTAATTAGTGAAGCCAAGGGGAGGAAACTAGCGCCGGGGCCGAGAAGATGCGGCTGAAGAAGAATGGAGGAGGAACAGACTGGCTATTAAGAGGAGATAAAGGTGTGGATGAGTGAGCCCCTTTGAACCCGGGCACTCGAGACCTCGAGGCACCGCCTCAATACCGCCCGCTGAATGGGTAATGTGCCCCTTTCAGGACGCTCCTCCTCGACAAAGAGCGCTGAGGGATATCCTCGACGGATTTAGAGGAGTAAAAAAAAAGAAATAAATATAGAGCTTTGCGAAATCAAAAGGATCTGCCTGCCTCTTTGTCGGGAGCTCGACGAAAAGAAGGAAATGTAGGGATTGAGGTCATATACCTGTATTAATTTTAATATCTTCTCTTTCAATTTAATGAAAGGGCTGCGAATTTAATAAACACACACAAGCCGAGCATTTCATCAGCTTTCGTATAAGCTGGCTCTATTTTATATAAATATAGATAATACTGTATTTATAGATGTATTTTCCGGTTCTCATACGCGAATGGATTATGTTCAACGAGGTATGAACTTAATCGTACTTGTATATTTAACTTTGCAAATCTCTCTCTCTTTTTTTTTTTTTATAAGAGTTTCCACTAATAGTGGGTTTGCTTAACCTATAGTGCTTGGATGGCTTATTTCCATAATGTCTTATTCTTCCCGGAGACCATGGCCCATCATGGATTCCTCCACTTCATTATCCCAGGTCTTCCTAGTCTTCTTCTTTTCCTAGCTTTCCATAAGTGGACTTCTTTGGGTAGTCTTCCTTCAGGCATTCTTTTCAAATGTCCATACCACTTCAGGTGTTTTTTCTCAATTTCTTCAAGAATGGTTCTTTTGGACTCCATTTTTTCTCTGATGGTTGTATTTCTCACTTTATCCATTCTGGATATACCAGTCGCTCGTCTCCAGTATTCCATTTCTAGGAGTTTCTTCCTGAGGATGCTTTTTAAGTTCAAACTTTCTCACCGATATGTCATAATGCTCACTACACTATTTTAGATATTTTTTTGTTTTTGGAATAATGTTTCTGTTCCATAATACCGAATTGAACATTGATATGGTCTTGTTGCCACCTGATTTTTTTCTTTATTTTTCCATATCACAGGCACCATCTATTTCAATTATGGAACCAAGATATTTAAAATGTTTAATTCTTTCTAGAACTCCTCTTGGATTCAGTTCTAAATCCTCATTATTGAATGTCAAGTGTTCCCTTTTCTCTGGATTAATAATGGGCCTCCACCGCTGGTATTCCTCATTTAATTTTCTTAACATATATCCAGCATCTTCTGCGTCCTGTGCAATGATGAACAGGTCATCTTCGAAGGATAGGTTATAAAGGAACATATTTTCTTACCACTGAATCATCATGGGATCACATTTTATTTTTTTACTTTTTAAATCTATGATAAACAGCTGCAAAATTATACTTCTTATATATATTCTTGTTATTGAAGAGAATAGTTGGGGTGGTCAGTAAAAAAAGAAGGCAAAAAATAAATGATAATATTTATTTTTATATATGCCGACGTTTCGACCTGAAGTTCAGGCCTTCATCAGGGCTAAGAAAATTGTTTTTTGGTTTTTTTTATTTATTTTTTTTTATAATTTTTTATTTATTTTATTTTTTTTTTTTTTACCATCACTACTTATGTTTCTCATACCTTGTTATATGGTTATTTTCTTAGCCCTGATGAAGGCCTGAACTTCAGGTCGAAACGTCGGCATATCTAAAAATAAATATTATCATTTATTTTTTGCCTTCTTTTTTGACTAACCACCTCAACTATTCTTCTCTTCATTATCCACGACAGTCAACCATTTACCAATTATTCTTGTTATTATAGACTAGGAGTTACCGATCATTTCATTTAACGGAAGGACTTATTAAACCTAGTAATTATTTTAAGTTCTCGATAAACCTCTTCTAAAACGCACTTCGGTCAGTCGGTTGAAAGCCGTTTCTTTCTTAAATTAAAGAAACGAAATCTGACGTTTCATTTAACGGAAGAAATTTTTATATGATTGATTTTGAATATTTCTTCAAAAGAGAATTCACATCGACTGAAGATATTCTCGGCTGCGTTTTTAAAAACTGAAGTGTCAAAGTCATCAAATTAATCCAGTCGGATGGTAGTAGGATGAGCGAAAAATTCAAATAGTTTTTCTTTGGTTTTTTAAGTTTTGAATTGATGTTTTCGAATAAAATTCTCCATTGCGTTCTGAGATATATGCCAAAATTATGAAGTTAACTTTACTTTTTATGTTTTTGTACATAACTCCGAAACGATATTCAAAAGTTAAAATAGTAAAAAATTTACTATCAATTTTATTCATAGGTTTTTGACCTAGTTCTCACGGTGAGGTTTTGGAGAATGTTGACTATTTGCTTATTTCACCTGGAATGTCTGTTTTTGTCGGTTTTTCTCACAAAACTCATAATCTATGGACATCTCGAAGAAATTCATCATAATCAATTTGAAAGAGCATTGAATTTCCTAAGGAATTTAAGTAGATAGGTTAATATGTGAGAGGGTGAAACGGATGTTAAAGCAGCCGTATATTTATTATATTTATATTCGTTTATTTATTCACAACAAAATAAAAAAAAAGTTATATATTTTTTTCTCGATGAATACTGCTGATTGACTAGAACCCTGGGACATAGGTCTAATATTTTTCGACCAAGTATCACCAACAAAAAGTTGGTAAACCCACGTTTGTAACATCCCCGTGTTAGAATCGATATGATTTCGGCCTATTTCTTCTCTATTTGCATTCAAATGAACGTCATAGATGATACTTATTAGCAAATGGACCAATAACTCCTAATTATGAGAAGTTTTAACAGAAATATCGAAATGCAATTACTTAGCCAACGTATAATATATCACAGCTGCTAACTTGGCCATGGTCGCTCTCTACATTCAACTTGTTAATTAATATATTACTTCCATCGGCTCCAGGCATTAATTTAATTATTATTTAACATTATCAAGCCATGAATATTTTCTCAATATGATTATCAACACAAGATATTCTTCTAGTGTGGAGACTACCGTACCACTAAAAATCAAAATGTATATATAAAAAATAAAAAATAAATTGTGGATTGATGATTAACTGTAGTAAATAGTCGAAGAAAAGGATAGTTGGGATGATCAGTAAAAAAAAAAATAGTAAAAATAAATAATTATATTTATTATTATATTTGCCGACGTTTCGACCCGAAGTTCAGACCTTCTTCAGGGGGATGAAACAACCCAGATAACAATAGGTATGAGGAATTATAAACATTGAATAATACGGAATTAAAATTAAAATAGATACAAATGATATAGATAAAACTATTTTTTATAATATTTATTAACATAAAATTGGTCATAAAAAATAAAATTTGCGATCTGTAAATTTCTTTGTTATGAGTAAATTTTTTGTCAGCTTCACAGCGTTCCATTACAATCCAGGAAATATTTCAGTTCAGCAGGTCTCTTGGCCACCGCCTACGTAATCGTCGAGGTGGGCTGTACGGGTTTTTTTTTTTTTTTTGGCAGTGTCTGAAATTGTTGGGATGTTTAAGTCTCTATCGTTTGTCACATAAAATGTTGCGTCAACTATTCTTCGTAAAATTTTGGATTGGAAAGACTGGATTTTTTTTAATATTAGAAGTTTTAGCAGAACCCCACAGTCATATGCCATAAGTCCAAATTATTTTTAGTAAAACTTTATAGAGTGTTAATTTGTTACTCAAAGATAATTTTGAACGTCTGTCATGTAACCTAGATAAAATACCGTATCGTCTGTTTAATTCCATACGTTTTTGTCTAATGTGTGTCCTCCAAGTTAGTATTCTGTCGAGGTAAAAACCCAAATATTTAATTTAGTTTTACCCAAATAAAACTATAGTAGATATAATGAACATTAAAGTAAAATAACGTAGGTAGAATAATAACAGAAACAGAGAACTAAGAAATAAATAATAATAACGGCAACTAAGTACGCACTAATGAAATAAACATTTGTTTTTCTTAGCCCGTAAGAAGGCATGAGCTTTGGGCTGAAACGTCGGTAAATATAAAAGTAAATATAATTACTTATTATTAATATTACTTAAAGGAAACAGATGGTTCTTGGAACTGCGAGTTCTAAGAGAAACTTCTACTGAACACACCTTCCTGAAGAAGACCTGTAAAGTTGGGTCGAAACGTTGGATTTTAATAAAATAGTTTTGCCACTATTTAGCCTATTTATGACCGCCATCCCGTACTATCTCCTTCCTTTATAATGCAACGGTCAACTATTAAATATTCAATTAATATTTCTTATTTTGACTGATCGCCCTAACCACCCTTCTCTTCAATAAAAAAAAAAAAAAAAAAAAGTGGGCTTTGTGAGAATAATGATGCTGTATTGATTTTATTGAGTTCTGTTAAGTACCTCCGCTTGCGCACGCGCAAATGTATTTCATAATATATCCCAATATTTCAGAAACTGCTCGTTCGATTTGGCCCAAATCTAAAAGAAAGGTGGAATTGTAAAAACTAATATTAGTACTAGTAGCAGTAAAGGTTAAGATAGTGAGGAAGCTGTACTGGCCTCACCTGGCAGACATCTTTCTTCCCTGATGATTCCTGAATTGCCGAAACTTCGGCAAGTTAACTATTTACTTGTGTGTTGGAGATTCATGGCTTTGTATTTTAGATTTTTCAATTTATAACATAAAAATTACACTTATGTAATTATATTATTACAATCAAATGCTAACATTTCCAATATGATAATAATAGGTCTGAATATAACTGTTCCAGATGATTTTCAGGTAAGAGGCACTCCAACCACTTACGGAATGTCCTGGGAAGACGTTGGCAGTCGTCAATAGACACTGATGATTTCCTGACGATGTGCGAAGAGTGATGGCATTTTGATGCCGGTAACCGTCCGCAAATCAACGAAGAGTAAATAAAACGAAAGAAAGGAATCTAAAGTAGCTCTTCAGAAGAGGGCTCACCGCATCTCCAACGCCCGCCTGCTAAATACAAACAATCTAAAGACAATAAAAGAGATAAATGCGATGAGGATGATGAAATATATTTAAAGCCCATCAAAACCTATAACGAAGAGTACGTTGATTGGTAATTCATACATACTCATTTTTTTAAATCCGTTTATTGAGAAATAATATATTTTGCCACACTTAAGGGAATTGAGTAATAAGGCTGAGTGAGGCACATTCATACTATATATACAATGCAATAAAAAAAATCAAATAAATAATTTTAAAAAAATATATACATTTATATAAGAAAGACAAAAACTACAATAAACCAAGGAAATGTAACTTAAAGTTACAATTAAATAAAATACAGAAACTCGTAGCAAAATTAAATAAATTATAAGTAAAAGAAATAAATAGAAACACATTCATACTTAATTATACATTTCACAATCAGGCAAGAGATCTCCGAGTCCAGCCCTTTCCCCCAAGTCTGAAGGACAAAGCGAGACTCTAAGAGATCCCAGCTCTTCTCTCTCAACCGCGTCGCCGGCATTACCAGTCCGGTGGAGACTGAGAGAGGGCACTAAAACCACAAACACTCCTGATCGCTATATACTAATAAATTATTTATGAACACTCGTGATTTAATTATAAATGGAAAAATACAAAGTCATCTGTTTTCAATATAAAGCTGTATAGTTAACTTGTCAACGTTTCGCCAATTCAGGCATGACAGCAGAAAAAACAAGACCAAATATATGAAGAAAAGAACATATAGCTCAGTATAAGAAAGTAAGATCAGTATAGCTTCCTCACCGTTGTTCATTAGCTAAAAAATATCTGTATTACAAGATCTTAAAATTTTCGTATGAGAGTAAAATCTCTGAAAGAAACCGATTTCGGAAATTCAGTAATCCATCAACATATACGGGCTTGATATCAACGAGTTTTGTTTATTAGCAAATATTAAAACGCGAAAGAGTTCCGCATTTGTAGATTCCATATTTGATGATTCGTAGTTTAAAAAGAAAATTATAGTAGATACTGAATATGTATATCGCTACTGTGCAAAAGGTCGTATGAAAAAATTGAATGTTTTACAGAAGAAAATAAAAACTATTTATTTCTTTATGATTTATTAGTATAATTTTACATTAATTGCTGAATACATAATGTCAAAAATAAAATAAAAATTTAAAACTTTTACATAAGACCTTTTGCACTAACAGTAGCGATATATACTTAATAGGCATGCTTTCATTCGTAAAATGGATGGAAAAAATAATCCATAGGAAAACTTTTTATTTGTTTGGAGTTAACGAGACCAATACTTTTCTTCAGTCATAATAAACCTAATTATGTAGGAATATAAAAATATGCGTCAAGTTCACACAACTTTGATATTTAAGGAGATTATCGAGACCACGGCGAGTTGATTAAACTTCAATATAAATAAACACTAGTATTTTTTTTCTGAACTCTGAGTAACAATTAATTTAAATTAATGGAAAATTAAACTAATTTTTTTTTAACATCTCGCACGAATACAAAGCTTCCTTACCTTCGGTAGTGAGGAAGCAAAAAACAAAAAGGAAAGAAAAATGACTTTAGTTATCTGAAATGAAAGTTATTAATAAGTAGATGTGTTATTGTGAAGTTGGAAAATGAAATCTCAGGCATGAAAATGAATAGTACATAGCAGTTTACATTTAATAATCATTATAGAGCGCAGCACCATAGTGGAGATCTATTTTTTCTCCATTTTCATTCTCATAATCTCCAAGGATTAAAAATAAAAACTAATTCTTTCATTATATTTATATTTTTATGCTACTTAATAATCTTCAGGAACAAAGAGTTCGAATTTTAATAATTTACTAAAAATTAAATAATAATAATAGTTCTCAGCAAACATTATTAGTGCTTAGAAAATTAAATTGACGTATTCAAAATTATAATTAAATAAAAAACGAAATCAGAATTACTGAAAATTGGGATAAAAAGTTGAAATATTATTTTATAACGAGTAACGAAGATGAATATAATGGAAGAAAAAATAAAATTATCAATTTTTAATTTAAAATACCTCGGTGAAATGTTTTATACGAAGTACAAAAGGTATATTATAAACTTTATAACAATATTAATAACTGAGTGAAGGAAATTCTCGTGTATTTAAATTCCAGACATGTATATTTAGCCTCTTGGTTTTAAAATAAAAAAAATATTTTCCCCATAACATTTGAAAATCGGATAGCCATGTTAAAATTACGGAGAAACGACGAGAATAAATTTTATATAAATTCCAACAGTTGATTGGTTAAAAGCCAGGTACTGATTCAGTGGTTCAGTTATAAGCATGGACTTAGATACATATTTAGTTCCTTCAAAAATAAGGAGGTCGGTGTGGAACCTTCGTGTTCGCCAACACACTTTCATTATTACTATTATTATTATCATTAATGAGGTTCTCACAATTTCATAGCTTTCCTGTGTGGTATATTTTAGAATTATTTATTTTATTTATTTTATTTATTTATTCTAGAATTTTTCATAAGAATAAATTTTGTGTATAAGAGGGTATTTTTAAAATAAAGTTTGATATCTATACACAAATGTAAAAATAAAAACATTCTATAGATGAAAGAAAAAAAAATTATATCCATTTTCATAGATTATTAATTATTTTATATTTCATCAATTACAATATTTGGAATTGCCCCCTCCCTAATTTTATGGGAGGTGACGGGGGTAATCGTCCCCCTGATATAAGTGCCTATGTAGTTAACTGTCTATATTTACAAGAGGTAAGTGGAAAGTTCAAATCCAAAACTGTTGGTAAAATTAAAATATTTCTTTAACAAAACAATACAACAGCATGTCTTAAATTCAAATTCAAATTCAAATATATATATATATATATATATATATATATATATATATATATATATATATATATATATTTATTTATTTATTTATTAACGATGAGACCTTGGCAGCTATTTATGCAGACGATACAATTCTCACAAAATATCAAGACCCTACACAGGCCTCACTAACTCTACATCACTTACTTAAATTTAAAAGATTGGTTCAAAATATGGAAAATTCGCCTTAATCACGACAAATCCAAACATATAACATCCATTCTTAAAAAAAAAAAACACCTACCCTCCAGTTTATATTGATAACAAACAAATTCCTCAAAACAACACGGTACGCTTGGACTCACATTCGACAGAAGGATGAAATGGGACCCGCATGTTAAAAAGAAACGTAACACACTCTACAAAAGGCTACTTTACTCTCTTTTTGCTAAATTTTCAAAACTAAAACTGAAACAGAAACTGAATACATATACATACTTACTTAAATCCATATGGACGTACTCATCAAAAATATACGGTATCGCTAAAAAGAACCAGCTACAGAAACTTCAAACGTTCCAATCAAAATTATTGCGACTCATAACAAAAGCACCTTGGTACGTGACTAACAAAACTGTACATACTGACCTCCACTTTCCAACAGTTGACCAACATATAACGACCCTATACCAACGATTTTACACAAATTTAAATGGACATAATAACAGATAGGAGACATGACATCAGAACACGAGGAGGTGACTGGATGAGGGATCTCCTTCCTTAAACATCACAAATAATTGGAACAAGTAAGACAAGAGGTACTGCTGAGTACATTCCTTCCTCATGCCTGTCATGTCATTTATACATTGTATTTTCAGAACATTTCCCAATTGTTAACAAAATGTTGACAGACGTGAAATAATTTTTTTTAAAGACAAAAAACATACATTTTTAACCAAAGTTTAAAAAAATTAAATAAGGGAATTTCGTTCTAATTTTCGAAATTGATTAGGAAATTCTTTCTCCAACTGTTATAGGTGTCACTTTCGAACAATTTTTTTTATTAATTATATATTTTGCTTCCTCCCTCCCCTCTCCCATTCCAAAAACAATAATACATAGTCTGTCGTGGTGCCAGTAATAATCCATTAACGTAACTGATCCTAAGACATTAACGACTTACAGGTGGAACGTTGATGGATCACAGTTTGTACAGGTATTTGTGTGGCTTAGGGCACTGTAGTATGAATCTCAAATTAAGTTCTTGCACAATATTTTTATATGTATTTTTTATATACAAAACACCTTGCTTTGTTTGCTTCTATATTATTATAATTAATAATTATCAAAGGTGAAATTTGATCCTCTATTACTGATTATCCTGGAAGAGGATTACATATTAATATGGTAATGTGTGCAATAATCAATAGATCAAATAATTTCATCTATCAAACCATCACATTTACATTAAAAATAATTAATTAATTATATTTTAATATATCTTTAACTTTACTTTATCTTCCAGAACCAGAATAGCACAGTGCTAAGTTGTTAGTGAAAATTAAATATTAGTTTTTGATTACTTAAGATTCACCCAGTATATACTCCTCAGCATTGCTTGTTACATAAGCTACTCATATATACATATACTTGACTAAGATTGTAATATGATAAAATCTAATTTGAATAATAAAACGCACAAAGTTTTTTTTTTTATTTAGAACTTGTTTCTTGAGAAATTTTAAAATTTTCTCAAAGGAGAGCATAACATTTAAAAACGTATACAAAGAAAGGAGCGTTGAGGATTTTACGAAGGATTTTGGATTGTAAGGATTGGATACGAGAGGAATTCGATGGTTTAGTGGAGCACCAAAGCTCAATTCCTTAAGTCCAAATAGGTCTTATTATTGTCATATATATGAGTCGTTTGTAATTGATTGAGAGCTTAGAGCGTTTGTCTAGTAAGTGCTGCAGTAGTCGAAAACGTCGGGCGGTTTCCAGTCGTTTCAGTCTGGTATGGGGGTTCCAAGTGAGTCGTTTGTCAAGGTGGAGTCCTAAGTATCGGATGTTTCTACAGAGATAAGAGGGCCATTGTTGAAGGATACTGTAGGACAGGAAGTCATGGGTTTACGACGAAGAGTGAAGTTTTATTTTTTTATTTCTTTATGACATTTACAACTGTATTACATAAATACATCAAGTAAATTTGGACATAATTGATATAATGACATGAATACACTTGCTGAGTAACTACCCAATGGTAGCACTCTAATGATATGACTACATTAGGAGATCACGGGGCCATCTTCTTTTCAGACGCCACGGAGGGTTATCAGGAATTGAAGAGGAAGCAAGGTTAGAAACGAGAGGGTTGGGATGATTCTGAAGTTTATTATGGAAGGATAGGTATCTGGATTGGGCCAGATCTGAAACATAAGGAACATTAAGATCTTTATGGATAATTTTATTAGTGACAAAGTAAGGAGCATTGAGGATTTTACGAAGGATTTTGGATTGTAAGGATTGGATGCGAGAGGAATTCGATGGTTTAGTGGAGCCCCATAGCTCAACTCCGTAAGTCCAAATAGGTCTTATTATAGTCAAGTATATGAGTCTTTTGTTATTAATGGTGAGTTTAGAGCGTTTGTCTAGTAAGTGCTGAAGTAATCGGAAACGTCGAGCGGTTTCTTGTCGTTTCAGTCTAGTATGAGGATTCCAAGTTAGTCGTTTGTCCAGGTGGGGTCCTAGGTATCGGATTTGCTCAACAGGGATAAGTGGAGTATTGTTAAAGGAAACTGTAGGACAGGAAGTCGTTGGTTTACGACGAGGCTAATATAAGTGGCCAAAAATAAATAAAAAATAGAATGACTTTCTATTTAATGATCATAACAGCTCATCTTCATAAATAAACTAAACTAAAGGTGATAAGAAATGTAGAGAAGCCATGGAGCAGTTCCAGTAACAAGTAAACGCAGAGAGGAAGTTCTTATGCGACTAAGAATATGTCATACCAGGAAGTATGGAGAGAGAATAACAGTGGTCCATATCTTCAAGAGTTGTGCCTTTTACATCAGAGAATTAAAAAAAAAAGGTATATGATGAAAAAAAATCTTGAGTGAAGTCATGTTTTCTCTCTGAAGAAGAAATTTTTAAAAATGTATGAACCTCTAACCCTGAACTCCCCCCACACTTTTTTTTAACTGAACGTGCTAACTTTATTAACTTTAAATCACTAAACTTTAATAACTTCACATTTAACGTGCATTTTAAGTCTTCTTAATTTAATTTAATTTCTATTATTCATCGCCAACAGATATAATTATATATAAACTTAATTAACGGAATTTATAATCAGCAGGTTCTAGGCCTTTAGTATATAAAAAGCAACCAACCTCATCATCATTACTCAGGATGAGTGCAATAGCTATAAATTAAAATACCCGCGAAATTGCCATGTAAGAGCCGTATACTAAAGAAAGGTACCTGATAGCTTAATGAAACTGATAAAGTATTCTAAAAAAGTGGGCGGGGAAAGATAAAAATACATTTTTTACTTCGGGGGCGAGGCGAGATTCCCAGAGGATTAAGGTTAGGACGGGGGGGAGGGAGAGAAGGGGGGGAGGGTAGGTTCTTGTTCAAAGTGACAAAAGCTAACCAGAATGAACTGCCATTATTTCCTCCTCTTCTAAAGAAAATTTGCATTTATTGTAAGTCCGCCGCGGTAAACAGTATTTATTATTCTACGACTTGTTAATATTGTAACAAGTTTTTTTTTTTTGCTTTAAAATTTACGTAACTTGTTGCCTCAGCTTTCTTAATTTACTGACAGAAATGTGTTTATTTTAAGGATGTTTGTTGAACAGCGCTATTTTTAATGTTTAGTGAGTATAATGATGTAAATATTGATACATATAATATAACAATAGAAAATATAATGCGTGGTATATTGGTGGTTAACATCCGTAAATTCGTAAATGCCTTCATCTCATCGTAATCTAGAAATATTTTATTTACAAAAATTCTAGGAATTAGGGCGTTTTCAATCTGTAGATCGGCAAACTTTGTCTTTTTAATTAGGTGATAAAAATTCGTAAATGTTCATTTTTACATGTATCGTAACATAATGTGATCACAAAATCGAGGAAAAAGGTGGACTGCAAAAATATTGGGCCGTTGTACAAAAATATTACAATCTGTCTCAGTTAAGGACAATTATAATAGAGTTCAGAGATTATATTCACACCTAACATACAGAAACGTAAATAAATAAAGTAATCACAAAAGAATCAGAACAAAATAAAATATTATAAGGATAGTGAAAAGATATATATATATATATATATATATATATATATATATATATATATATATATATATATATATATATATTTATTTATATAAGTAAGTAAATATAATAATAAAAGTCAAATAAATATCTTAGATACAATCATACCTATATACTATATTTACAATCAGCCAGAGAATCTCCCAGCCAATCATGTCCCCCCACATATGGAAGGAAAATCAAGGCTTAGGAGATCCCTGCGCTTCTCTCTCAACTGATTTATTGATACAAAAATTAAATTGTAAAAAATATTACAAGAAAGGTACAATGTGTATGGTAATGAAAATTGTAAAATTCTATATGTATTAGTATTTTTGTATGTAAGAAAGGACGGACCATAGATCCTAAGATAAATAATAATCAATCAATCAACCAGCCATTTCACTGGTATATAAAACCAGCGGAGGATGAGTAAGAGCGCTTTAGCTGGAGATTTTCCGCTCGTGACTTGAGACGAGAATATGGCTATTGCTAGTACTCGAGCATATCCATATTTACAAAAGGTCTCGGGGCCACTGCCGCTTTAACCTACAAGGGGGACTTTAGGGATGGATGGTGCTTGATAGGGATTGTACTACAGGGTTTGGGTCATGAGTAAGGTTCTGGTGAAATTTGAAAAAAATTGGTCTGGGGTAAGATCAAGAATAAATGGGATATTAAGGTCATGGTGTAGGGTTTTATTATAGGGATGACTTTAAACTAGAAGGAATGAATGAGATTGATGTTAGAAAATTTAGCTGTTTTCCAAAGGTCTAGTCCGTAAGTCCAGATGGGTTTCAGTATTGTCTTGTAGATCAGTAATTTGTTTTCAATAGAAACTTTAGATTTTCTATTCAGTAGTTGGCCATATCGTCTATTAAGTTCCTGCCTTTTAAGTCTAGTATGTCGATTCCACGTTAGTCGTCTGTCTAAGAGAAAGCCAAGATACCGGACTGTGTCTCAGAAAGGATGATTAATGGAATTAAAATAAACTGGTGGACAGGAATTACGACGAAGAGTGAAGGAAATGTGCTGTAAATATAAACATTATTTTATTCAATGAGATCATCTTATCCATAAAACCATCTGTTTTGTAATTTGGCAATATATATTTTGTACTGGACTCAAAAATTTTTTTTTTTGTTGAATATTAACGTGTGAAGAAAACAAGTATGACGTTAGATTTAGGTGATTAGAAATTATTAAACACAAAAAAATGAACTTTTAAAGCACAAAAATTGAGGATTATGTGAAATATTTCATTTTATTCTGCGGAATGGTCTGCCTGTGAAATATCGTCAAGGCTCGTTATTTTCATCTGTGTTGTCCGGCAGAAGGGGATTAACAAAACGAGGTTTTCCCCATTTCGAGAAAACACGATCCATTATTGGTTTTTTTTTCGGTTTTTTTTTTTTTTTTTTTTTTTTTGTTGCAGTAGCGGCAAAACCACTCCAGTACCTACCCCCCCCCCACCCTTCACCCTAATCACTGTCCAGAGCTCGTTCAGTACCAGAGGATAGGAGGAGGGATCACTGGAAATAATGGTAATAATTTCTTACTAGGATTTTCACAAGGTATAGTCACTGACAAAAAACTGCAAATTGTTACATAAAGGTTTATTATTTCCACACAGATATATATTCGATACAAATGTTCGATATCGATTATGAATAATTGCGATTTTCAATTCTGCACTCTAGCGTTTACTTCAGAAACGATGCACACAGTGGCAAAGTCTCGAACTCGAATTGGCTTTGCAAGAAACCGAAACAGCAATTTCAGTGTCTTAAATATGTGGTTTCTGTAACGATCTTCTTAGGCTAACTATTTAATACGATGTTCACGATTCCGATATTAACATTTTTAACATATTTTTTCAATTAAAATATTACTAATTTGTATTGAATTTGTCACATTCATTACTTTGATCTGTTCGAAACTGCATATAAGAAGGGTCTATTCATTGCAAAAGATAGAATACGTCATTTCCGATCGTTTGACGTGGTTTTAGTTTGGATTAAAAATTATTTATTGAGTTGTCTTTAATTATGCAATGCAAATTAGTGAATATACCATATTCATTAACTAGCATTGCAAAAAGTGAAGGATTTATATTTCAGACAAACCACGAATTCAATGTAACGAATGTGTATTTAATTGATAGTAATTAAATATTTTTAAAAAGCTAATAGGAGATCTTCAAACATTCATAAAAGCACATATTAGTGCGGAAACTAAAACATATCAGTTGTTTGGGTTGAACTGATACTACAAGTATTTTTTTAGATTCCTGAAAAGTGGTGATTTGCAGATTTGATAGTTAGCAATTATATCAACGATATATAAATAATTGAGATAACTATATATAAATATTTGAGATAAAATAATTTTTAAAAATTGTATACAATAAACATTTTTAATATATTTTTTTCTTTCAATATAGTCAAAAAGAAAATATTGCGTTTTTTCTTTTGTATTTGTCTATTTAATAAAAGATAATTCTTTCCAAAACAACAATGCATAAAAGAAATAATTACAAATTGCTAGACTAGACGACTTTATCGTTGAATGTTCTCGTTTATTCCTTTTCTTTACTTTGTTGATAGGCGAAATAACATTCGGAAAATAAATAAAAATTCGAATGGTGAAAACACTAACAGCTGGAACAGCGATAAAAAGCTAAAGATTGCCACTTCAGTCTAAAATGGCTCTTTATTGTTTTTACGATCCCGTGAGTTGGGACGTTGAATTGAAGCAACCCAACTTAACTCCAATGAGCAGATAAAAAGTAAAAAGCAAAATACGAGGGAGGGGGGTATAAAAGTCAAGAAAGTTGGTGAAACAATCCAAAAAGAAGAAAATGACAAAGTTTATTTTCCTTTCACTGATCGTTTCTTTCCATCTTTTTTTTTTCTCGAATTTCTTTCAAGCTTAACTTTTATAGTTTTGTTTTTACTGAAATATTTTATTGGACTGTTGATTGGGCATGGTAGTAACCACTCCATCTGTTTCCATCGTTTCAAATTTAAAGATCAACTATAAAAGATATTATTTTAAGAGTCGTATCAGATGTATTTCATTGAAACTGTTACCTTCAATAACTTTATTTTATATTGTAATATGCTTTCAAAATTGCCGTGTGTTAATTACAAAAAGCTTCGATAGAATCCGTTTTGAACGAGCTTCCAAACTTTTATTAAAAATACTTATTTCTAAAATTGAATGAGTATAGAGGAGATATTAGAGTGAGTTTTGTTAAAGATCTTCATTAGAGCTAAAAAGAACAATATATAAATAACAAAATCTTGTTAATTGGTGCAAGATACCAGATAAAGGAATATATCTTTTGTAGGAGGTGAAAAGTGGGAAATTAGTTGAACAGAGTGAATTATCCAGAAAAAAGTAATAAAATATTTTTTTTTATTTCAGGGCTGAAAAAAAAAGGATAAAGATAAGATAAAAGTCAAACGAAACATACTAAACATACTGCAATCATATTATATGCAACAACGAAGTATGAAAAAAATTATTTTTATAAAATGTTTGTGTTCTCTATGCCTTGATGAAAGTCTCAAAATTTAGCCCGAAACCTCGCCGGAAAATCAAAAAAAAATATTTTTAAATTGTTCTTTACAGACGAATGGCCCAATATTTTTATATTCCACCATTTTTATAGATTTGGTGATAAAATTCTCTTGAGTTTTTCAGTTTTCAGCACCTCAATTAAAGGACAATGTTTACCGATCTTCAGATTGAAAACGGCTCAATTCCGAGAATGTTCATTAATAAAAAAATTGTAGGTTACGTCATGACGAACCCATTCAAGAAGATTTAGACGGATGTTAAAAATTTGATAAAGAGGTGTATGTGCCCGCGGACCATAGTGAGTACAGCAGCGAAAAAAGAAGTCCCCCAGCCAACTCCTTTTCAGGCACTAGTGCGGCTGTTGCCATTGGCAACGCTACAATTAGCGACCACTGGTACCAGTAGCCATCGCTTCGTCGGATATTTGGCTATTTGTAACCAAGCGGAGCCGACAGAAGCCAAACGATTCTAATTAAATGGCGACCAATCGCGAGCGATATTTGCTGTAAACCGTTAGTTGGATGCTTATTGCCTCCGCTGTTTGTTGAGCCCTCTGATATCGTGTTTTCTTGTCATAGCAAAGCGGCCAATTTCGTCCTCGTCCTGTTCCGCCTTTGGCTCCCAGGATATCTGTATTAAATTAGATATCCTGGGGGAGGGGGGAAGAGAAGGGTAGAGGGAGGATAATATTAATATTCCTCTGGTCAGTCGGAATTTAATATCCAATCGATCAATCCAGATACAACTTTTTAAACAAATAATTTCAAAATTGTTAATACAATATTTGCGGTGATATCAAATAGTATGAATTGTATAATGAAAGCTAGGAAATGAATTCATATTAGTTTGGAATATTTTTTCTGATATCGTTTTTCTTTTACGTTTCCTGAAAATTAGATTTAGATAAATAATGGATTGTAATGTAGATAATCATATTTAAGATAATATTGTATAATGCAATGGTATACAATGCTACGATAAAGCTAGTTCTAATATATTTCTGTGAGACCTGGACATTATTAGCATCCTTGGCGACACACATGGCGAAGATAGACCAATTAAGAACTGGTCTATCAATTTACCAGAAGCCAATTCACATACAAATGTTCAATCATCTAAGAAAATTTGGGCAAATCGCAGAGAAAAACAACGGTCAAAACTGCAAAAAAGATTTAGACATGTCAAAATAATGACTTCAATTGAAGCCCCTCCCTCCTATCTTTTTTTTTTTTTTCGACCTATTTATAGCCATATATACCCAATTTCAGCTGATAAGATCCGAAGGAGAGAGCAGAAAGTGCCAAAATATAGCGGCAATGAACCCCTCACCTTTTGGAACAAAACGCATCTGCAAAATTTTGGACCAATGTTTTATCAAGTTATATTATCAGAAGGACGTTCTTAATCGGATCGACGTCAGAGTTACAAACGAAAAAATTAACAAAAAATAAAATAAAAGGAATTTTTTAAAATCATTTTTATTGAGAAATATTACAATCTGTCACCAAAGAAGAATTAACAATAAAATAAACAAATTTTGAATGGATATAAGAATTTTCCACTGGTACCATGAATTATAAAAAATATCTTATTTGTATGATAATAGTCATTATATAAATCGTCAAAGACAAAAGAGTTCAGTTTTGACCTTTTCGTAATCACAATATCAAAAAGATTGATTAAACTTAGTTAATCTTTCTTTAACTAAATCCACTTAAGCGGTGCGAACTAATAAGAACCAAAGCAGCGAGGAACAAAGAGTGAGGGCGCCAATGAGCGGAACTGACGAGGTGTTGACACTCGGGCGGGACTCGAACCCTTTTAGCTCAGACAAAGGCAGGCCGCGCGCGGAGCCCTCTACACAATGGTTCGCTGACAGCGGCCACTTCAGGCCACCGTAATGCATTCCGCCGCCTAGTGTTCGGCTAGTTCGGTTTTTTTTCTTTTCATCCGTGCATTAGGACCACTCGTTCGGTCACTCGTAACCCTCAATGTCCACTCCAATCCAAGATTATCGATGGTGTTTCCAAAATTAGTTTTCATTCATCCGAGCCAATCAAGATCACGCAAATATCAATTAGTATTATTAATCGTTGACTTTTTTTTTCCCCCAAAACCTCCGTCGTTCTCTCTCCCGAACACTCCTTTCCCCCACTCATCAGTTCACACTTGGTCAACCCGTTTCCTGAATTAATCCCTATCCAAACTATCCTCGCTTATGACTCCTAATTAATCTATTTTGTTATTAATCTATTCCAGATTTTAAAATATATTCTTGAGATAAAACAATTTACAAAAAATTGATTTATTTAGTCTATTTTTATCTATCCTGGCCATATTATAATGAAAATTCATTATTTTTTACACTCATCAATGTGTTTATATCGTCTTACCTTTTCTAAAATTCGCGATTATCCCATATTCTGTACACCCTTACTATTTTCTTTAGCCCATATATATTTCGTATGATTTTTATTTATATATAGGTTATGTTTATTAGGAGTAGCTCAGTAGGTAAGGCAATAGGTTACTATTCTAATTAGTGTTACCAAAACGCGAGTCACCAAGTCTTGAGCTAGGTCATCGTGCATAGCGTAAGAGTCTCGCAACAGTCTTGCAGTTACTTATTAGCTTATTACTATAGAGATATTACTGTATTTTTTTTAGATAGAAGAAACCTAACTAAGCCCGAATGAAAAATTAGAATAGTTAAATGCAAAAGTATATTGGTTATACCAATTCTTTACATATGTTAACTAAAATTGTCAAGTATTAGTAACAATTTTGCCTTAATTTTTAATTAAAAAATCGACTTTTTTTACCTGCCTTGGTCTTGCAACAGATAGGTGGTCTTGGTCTTGGTCTTGCAAAGTGCAATACAAGGACCGATTTTGGCGAATACCAAGTCCGAATACGTGATAAATAATAATTTATTTATTTTGGGTCACACCCAGCAAAAATAAAAATTATGATCTTGGTCCATTAAAATCTCTGCATAACCGGAAACCAGGAACATAAAAAAAAATTTTACAAATTAGTGAACCCAAGACCTTTACCGGGTTGTTGTGGTACAGTTTTTTTAACAATTTGAATATATTTTTACTATTCAATAGATTTGTATACTGTATCATAGGAATAATATGGGGTTGTACTTTTGATCCTCTTATAACACTTAGGACGCAGTTTTTGGTGTCTCTGGGCTGTATGATATACCTGCATTGGACAGTTCATTCCATCTTCAACATGCTAAACCTTGATTTTAATGTTTTTTTTGTATATGACAGAAAAATAACAGTGAAATCAAATTAGAGAAAACTAACACAATTTTTATCTATTTCCATATATTTCTAATCATAATCAGAAATAAAATATGTCAAACGATTGGTTTTCTAAATTAGACGGCTAAATAAAAACGAGCATTCACTTATCTAATTACTTACAATATTATGAAAATTATTATCTATGACCGAGCACAACTTTGAATAACAATAGCCCACTGTTATCTAAAAACTTTAGTAGAGCTCTAAACTGGATTGAGTAAGATCTTTAGTGCCTAGCTTCATGCTGCATACTGATTAACATTTCGGCTCGATAACTTCGTCTTTACAACTTCTAACAAATTACGTTAAGGAGCTAGATAAGGATATCCCTCAAAACTGTTTGTAAGAAAAATCTACTGCAATAATAAACAGTATCATTTACTACAATATCGTCAAACTCAAAAATCATGGCTTTTTGAGTTAATATTCATAGGAGTGATTACAATTATACGTAATTTTTAATTGCTAAGATTCAGTTTCTTATCCTAAAACCCAATCGTGCAATACTTTTTTATTTCTTATTGTAGTTCAATTACTTACATTTTTTTTTCATATCCCCTTTTTATTTATTTTTCACTTGGAACCTTTTCATTGTTTTCATAGTAGTCCTTTTACTGCTTAAAAGCATTGTAAGGTGTATTTTTTGATTTTTTGTCGTTTATGAGTATTTTGTTCTTCATCTGTAATATAACAGGTGATGGGGCTCACCTCAGGCTTGAGTTGACCTTATACTCTAGAGCTTACACCTAAATTAATAAAACATATATCTCATGAGATTTGTTGCCAACGTTTTGGAATTTGGGCTGGTAATAATTTGTTGAAAAGAGGGTTTGCCAATTGTTGGGATTTTTCGAAGAATGATTTTTTTCGTTTTGCCATAAATTCGTTTATAGTTGATAAATTTAGTGTTGCTTGAATATCCAATGTCTTCTTTCTCTGCAGCGTGGTTCCTCTTACAATTTTTCTAATTATTCCATTTTGGAAATATTGTAATCTTTTCAGAGTTGTGTTGCTGATGTGTTCGAACAGAGGTGCACCATACAACAGAGCCGGCCGTATAATACTTGTATAAACTAGAAGCTTTAGGCGTAAAGATAAGTTTGTTGTCCGAATTAAATTTTGGAGTCTGTATGTCTTAGATCTTACTGTTTTAATTTTTTTGTCAAAATGTCTAGTAAATTTTAAATGTCTGTCGAAGTGAATACCGAGATATGTTAAGTCAGTCGATAATTTAATACTGTTGTTGTTAATTTTGAATTCGTTTGGCATTTTCTTTTTTCCTTTTTGGTATGAAAATATAATTCCTTTCGTCTTTTCAGTGTTAACATCTATCTATGTTGAGGATTTTTAGCTGTTCTGCAATTTTTTCACAAGTTATTTCCGCCTGCTGCATAGTTTTTTTGGCATTCATACTACTACTTGAGACAGCAATGTCATCAGCAAATGCTGTCACGGTAGCATTTTGGTGTTTAGTTCCCACCGCAGTATATAATAGGAAAAGAACGGGAGATAAAACAGCTCCTTGGGGTACCCCACAAGTAAGATCGACATTACTTACAATTTCATTTTTGTTAATTTATTCAATTAACGTGAGGCGAACGAAATGGGATTGTAAAATCACTGGGCTTGGTAACGAAACAATTCCTAAAAAGTTGATGTGCGCTGTGCCTATTGGCAAGCGTCCGAGGGGTAGACCAAAGCGAAGGTGGGGAAGATTGCGTCAAGGGATAGGATTTATACGGAGCCCGATAGATGGCAGAATTTGGACATAGATTGGTGGTATCGGCATCGAACCTTCAGGTTTGCTAAGCCTTATTATTATTATTATTATTCAATTAACAAGTGTATTCATAAAATACAACAAGTAAATGTGAGATAAATAAATAAACACGTACGTTTACCTTCAAAAGATAGCACATGCGTTACAAGTTTCAGTTTTAAAACAGTTAAATTGATTTTTTTTTTAAAGTAAATCATATAAACTGATATTTTCGAAACTTCATGAAGAGATATTATTTTTAGGACTAATAATTTTCTTCACGCAATAAGGGCTCTCTGATTATTTCACTACAATATTAGATATATAAAATTTTGATCTGGTACCGCATTATTTAAAATAAAAATTATATCGAGTTCAGAAATAAAAATAAATTGAAAGTTAAAAATAGATCAAAGGAATTCTAACTACTACAAAACAGAAATATGGTTGAAAAAGATATACATTGCCACTCACCTTTCTTTGATGGAAGAGAACAAGTTTCGCTGGAAGAACCTGAAAAAACATCAAATCGGTTAACTCCAGCAGTTTTTCATTAAAGACTAGGCTTGAGAATGAAAATGAAAACTTTAAAATATTTTTATATACCAGGAGCAGAGTAACTTCGTTAGTAAGGAACTGGACTGATATGCTCTAGCCCGGCTGTGGAAGTAATTATTTATTCTTTTACATCAGCCGTGGATCAACCCTGGAGTAGGAAACCTTCCTAGGGTACACTCAGCCATATTAAATGAATGGCTCAGAGGCTTGGACGATGACTAAAAACGATGAGATGAAGCTGAGTGTGTTTGAGCGAGGAGTCCTCAGAAGGATTTATGGTCCACTAAAGGATGGTGATGTCTGGAGGAAAAGAAAAAATAGGGAGCTCAGTTCTCTCTATACAGACATCGACGTAGTCACGTATATTAAACTGGCCAGACTAAGGTGGGCAGGGCATGTGGCCAGAATGAGCACCCTTGAAATACCAAAAAAAATAATGATGGAGGAGCTGCACCTCGCAAGACGGGTAGGAAGGCCGAGGACGAGGTGGTTGGACAACGTGGCCTATGATGCGAGAACCCTGCTTGGTGTACGGAACTGGAGAGCTGCAGCAGAAGACAGAGCCAACTGGCGGAGGCTCTTGGAGGAGGCCCAGTCTCGGTAACGGGATGTCGTGCCACATATGATGATGATGATGATGATGATTTATGTATCAATAAAATAGTTACATACTTAATATTAGAGACTCTAGCCTAGCCAGCTAGTTGACTTTTCTTAATCGATTTTAGTTTACACATTTTATCCATTCATGTAGTTCATTTATTCTTGAACATAAATATAACTCAAATAAACGCCATATAAAAGATCTATGCGAATATGAAATGTGTTCGTAATGAAATATAAAGTTGAGGAAACTCGCTCCTCTGCCCATAGATATTAGATCCATTAACAATTTATGCAAATTAAACATGTAAAGTGAATAAACAATGTAAAATTTAATTATTGCAACAAACAATACCATGTTCGGGACGTCCTTAATAATGTATACATCACCAACTGGCATTCCTGTAATATTACAGGGCCGATGTACATTTATATCTACATATATCTATCAACATGTCATGTCATTAGTAATGTATAGTCCATTATCATCAAAAGAAAATCATATGGAAGGGTGACATTAATTTTATATATATATATATATATATATATATATGTATTTATATATTTAACATATATATATAATTAGGTAAATTATGCTAAATTAGCATAATTCCTGCTCAGAAGCGAAATTGTGTATGAGGAGTTATTTTATTTCAACAAAAAAAAAATTAATTTGGAGAGAATATAATGTTAAAAATTATTAATTTTTAACCAAGCTATTACTGATCTTGTAAAAAATTAGAGCGCTCTTCTATCTAATTCGTTTCCAGATAACAAATTTAAAAAAATATTTATTATTCCATAGTTATAAGACCTTAAATGTTAGGAAATGTAAATATATACAATTAGTTTTAAAAGAATATCTAAATAAAAAAGATTGGATTCCTTTCTATAGCCGTGCTGCTTGAAAAAAATTGATGAAGAAATAAGTAAATAAACTTCAAGAATTTTAGAAAGCAATGTTCCCAAAACTAAACTCACCAAAGAGGGGGGGGGCGTACTTAATTAATTAATTTCAACAGATCGAAATCTCAAAAATTTAAACATTCCAGCTGTTTTATTGAAAATGGTATAAACCCCATTTAATATTATCTGAAATATTAAAAGTTTTGTGTTTGAAAAATATAGGTATACGTTAATTCGCTTATTTAAATATTAAATTGGTATAAGTTTATAATGTATTCCTTAAAAGAAATTTATACTTTTGATAATCTCAAACGGACTTTAAAATTCAACGAAATGTGAAAGTTCTAAATTTATGAAATAATAAGTAGATACGAGACTTATAATTATAATTAGAAATGAAATTTCTGTACTAAACAATTAGTAATTATAGAAGTAATCTTTCTTATTTACTTCAAGTTAAATGGAACACTATATCACTCTGCTATTAGCCCTGTATCCTTAAATCGTAAGTTGCATCAAGTGGTGGTAAAAAGGTTTATTTTTTTTTCTTTTTGATTGTAAGAGATGTAACTTAATCGAAATTTTCTACGCCTAGGCCTTATTCCCTTTATTATTATCCACAAAACAGCTATATTTTCGTTCCTGCATAGGACTTTATAACAAGGTTTTACGTCGAGATATTCAATAAATAAATATTTTCATTCCATTTCAGTAAATCCAGGACGATGAATATGCCACAGAAGAAGGTGGATTTGCTTCTGGTACATCGAATCGGAAGAAAAACCTTCAATTCACATTCCGTTTGAACTTTCATTCACATCAATTATATTTTTTTGTATACAATTGAAGTAAATAATCATTAAATACATTTTGTATTACAATTTCGTTGGCCTGGTTGTGCACAATGAACAACTTCTCTCCCGTTTCTTCTCCACACTCCCTTCGAAATGTTAAATTCCATAAATATTTGTTTCACTGAATCGTATCAGGCAAGTTACTAAAGATATAAAGGCTGAAGCGTATGATAAAACAAGAAACTTATTATAGCTTATAATTTTCAGGTTTGCAAAACTAGAAATTTTTTTAAAATCTCTTGTTCGGAACCTACAAGATTCACCGAGCCTATTCTGCTCTCAGATTGTTATAAATTTAATTAACTTTAAAAATGTATAGAATGAATTTTGTCGGAAACGTACTCCTTCATGGTTAAAACAGGAGAAAATCGAAAAAAGTGCGAAAATATAGCAGTTTTTCGGATATTGAAAAGTGATTCAGAGTCGAGAAATTGGATTTTTCAGTCACATACCATACTAGTGTTGCACAAATGCGAGACCGAGACGAGTCTTGGTCTTGCACAAGAATCTCGTAACAGCCTTGCAGTTACCTATTATCTTATTACTAGAGAGATATTACTGTAATATTTTAGATATGAGAAAGCTAACTAAGTCTGAATGAAAAATTAAAAGAGTTAAATGAAAAAGTATATTGGTTACACCAATTCTTTACATATAGTAACTAAAATTGTCAAGTATTTGTAACTATTTTGTTCAATTTTTATACAAAAAATCGATTTTTTTTACTAGCCTTGGTATTGATCTTGCAACAGATAGGAGGTGTTGGTCTTGGTTTTACACTTTGCAAGACCAATACCGATTTCGGGCATCACTATACCATACAAGAAAACAAAAGAAACTTTCTAGCACTTACGATGAACAAGGTTACTGGACTCAACGTTCTATCCATCTAATGACTTGCCGACTGGTTAACTAAAGTTTAAATGACTGGATTCGATAATAAAGATATATTTAATAGATAAGTCAAATATAATGTAAATATGCTTACACATTTTTATTTATGTATTGTTTTTCCCTTTACAATTTTATTCGCATCAGTCAAATTTATTATTTTAACAATCAGCAAATGAGATGATATGAAAGGGCAGTACGCGGCAGCATCTCATGCCTGGATTATTTCATTTACTTTTGTTGTTATTTAACTTTTTTTTTAAACCTGAAAACTTTTCTTATTAAATCTACTAGCTAATAAATAATTGCAAAACACTTGTTTTATAAAAATGTCGTGTAATTGGCATTATTCTTCGGGGAATAGAACTGCTGTTGAAAAATAATTGAATGTTGTAGACGACATGATTAATGGAAGGGGAAACAATTAAAGCTCGGAGATGTTCCATTTTTCAAACTTTTTCACGTTCTAATCTCCTCTGTTATAAGGAACAACTTCGTCACGCAACGCAACTCTCGACCAATCATAAATTAGAAACCGCGGACACATTCAGGAAGCCTGCGAGACCGGACGTATCAGATCGGCTAGGTTCCTTATTAGTAAACTACAGAAAAGAAAACGGCAGAGCGAGACACATGGAAAGGAAAAAAGGTAGATTTATCGTCGGGAAATGGTCGGGTAGATAGCCGGGAGGAGTTATGGCTGTGGGCTGCGAAGAAAACGTTTACAGTTGTTTAATTGGCTCTGCTATTAACTGGCAATTAGACCACGCTGTTTAGACGATATCTAGTCCCGACATCGGCGAGGAAATTATTATTCTTGTGGGCTCAAAGTCTTTAGCAGCTTCTTTCTAGGTATGAAATTTTAGGTTATGATATTATAAAATATTAAAAAGAAAAGGAACCTAATTTAAAGAAAGTTTGTTAGTTATATTTAAGGCGCGTAATGAAAAAAGATATTTGCCTTGTTGATATAAAGTTGATATTTTAAATTTTGTCGACACTATTAGCGTCCAATTTGGAGTTGATACTTGCTTACCTTCGAAAAAAAATTCAAAAGAATTACACGAACAATTTTAAGGCCTTATGCTACGCAAAATAGTACAAAACTCCGTAAACAAATTAAAACCAAATACACAAAATAATAGCATTTGAGAAGTTTTTCTAAATTCCTACCTTAAAAAATAATCAAATCCAAAATTTATACATGTGGTTTGCAAGAAGAGTAATTCAGCTTGTATGAACGTTGTATATATACAATCTAACGGTTGTACAAACGTTGAAAACAACTGTAGTTCTTGAGAAGTAAAAAATGCTTTAGCTAATGATTGGAAAAACAATCCTTCAAAAAAATCGTGTACTAAAATCACCAATTTCTGATATCTATAAAAAATCGTATTTATGAGTTTTAAGACTAAAAACGAATTTCGCTTATGGTCGCCATTTGATTTTTGTTATTTAAGATACTTTATGAGGATGACCTGGGACCCACATTTCAAAATAAAACGAAAGATTTTGAACAAACGACTGAAAATACTATACTCCCTTTTTTCCAAAACAAAATTGAAAAGCAGACAAAAACTAAATACATACACTTACCTACTCAAAGCCATATGAACATACGCCTCACAAATTTATGGTTCTGTAAAAAAGACGCATTTACAAAAACTACAATCATTTCGATCCAAAATTTTAAGACTAATAACAGCAGCTCCCTGGTACGTAAACAACATAACTTTACATACCGACTTACAACAACCGACTATCGAACAATATGTACGTACTCTCTCCTCCCGATTTCATCTTAAATTACAGGAAAATCACAACGGACTTATCAACGACATGGCCAAAGCAGACATGCCCATCAGGAGACGACTAAAGAGGAGCTGGATGAGAGATCTCCTTTCCTAAATTATGAAGTAGACCAAGACCAGGAAGAGGTACTGCTGGGTATGCTCATGTCCAAAATGCCAATTTTTCTTTACAATGAGACCACATTAGCTTATTGTCAAGATTATGGCAGGTGTGGATAGAAGTAAGAGAGAAACAAAATATACTTTATAACTCATTTAATACCATAATCAATATTGTTTTCACTTATTCTACACAAAAAAAGAAATCTATTGGTATATAATAACCTAAAAATCAGGGCAAAGCAAAGAGGAAGATTAACAACATGAATTTCGTTTTAAATAAAATATTTTTTTATCGACTCCTGAATCATCGAACATTGGGACCTAGTATAACAAAAAACGTTTCATGGAAGTCAGTGATCCCATGTCTGTACCTCGCCTTGTTAGACAACAATTAAATACTTTCAGGTACTTATTTAAGTCCATTTGGACCTATGATGAACAGGTACATGGAACGTTTGTTCAGGATAAAAAAAAATGTACTCATTTAAAGAATTGAACGGTTTAAACAGGAGGGAGTGACAGTGTATGAAGCTGACACTACATGGTCAGTCGGAATGACATTACAAGACAAGAGTGGCGTTCTGATTGATCCTGTTAGGTTAAGAATGATGTACTGACGGACTGAAGGATTTCCAAAAGTCCTGAAAAAAAAACTGGAGGAGAGACTGAAGTAAAAGTAGTGGGGAGACAAACCTATTTACTACGCATTTTAGTTTACCTAGACCTTACAGCTAATGTACATTCCTGAGTTTCATTAAGAAAAAAAATAATGATTTTTTCTTCCTAGTTTATATTTTTATAAACAATCTTCAACTAGTTTTTTTTTAAATAATTAAGTAATAATATTTTTTCTTAGAAGTAGAAAACTACACATTTTACTTATTGAAAAAATATTCTTTAACTGTTGTGTATGATATTTATTAATTGTTTTTCCCACTTACTTATTAATTTTAGAATAAGTACTTGAGCTTAAGATATTCATGAACTAGGAAGTAATTATTATAACTCCACTTTTCTCCTGATGTCCAATGCTGTAAAGAATAACGGCCGAATATACTTTTTCAATGATAAACATTATTATTGATGGAAAATGCGCCTGCTCCACACTGTCTTTTATCTCAACATCAACAGAGTTAAAACGTGTAAGGCTGACTAATAGCGTGCATCATGATTGAAGAAATTCTTGTCAGTCTTATGACTGACATTCTTGACTGATCGTAGAAGATCCGCTTGAGAGAGGAATAACATTACGAGCGAATTGTTGCGAAAACATTTCAATCACTTTTTGGTTATATAATGCGCGAGCTAAGTAGTTTTGTTACGGAAAAATAAAAGCATTTTCCGCCTTCATCCGAATCTTAATCTCCTCTTTTTCTAGTTATCATAGATCCTAGATAAATAAACCTCTCTACGCGTTCAAACATATTACCTTCTACAATATCGCCATTTTTGCAGCTAACCATATACTCTGTCTTATCCGTGTTTATTTCGAGCCCTAGTTCTTTACCGCCTTTTATCATCGTTGCCATATTTAGTTTTATAGTTTCCGTGTCTTCGCTTAACAGTACCAGATCATCAGCATAGCCAACACGGATGTTGTCCCGACCAGATCCAACCCTCCTTCGGTACGCATTACCTCCCTAATGGCATATACTAATGCCAAATTGAACAGGACAGGCGAAAGGGAATTACTCTGTTTTAAACCCGAACGAACATCAAACTTTTCGCATAAATTATTACCGATTATAATTTTATTCAGTGTCCGTCAAGTATATTCTGACTAGATTTACTAATTATTTTGGAATCCCCTGCTCAATTAGAATATTATACAGTTTATGGCGGTCAATAGCATCGTAAGCCTTTTTTTAAAATCGATATGCAGCTGGTGAACAACACTGCTGTACTAAATTTTTTAGAGTTTTGGTTATATTGTATAGGAAAATATATTCCATGGTATTCTTTCAACTAAAAAAATATGTCTCCTCGCTGGCGTAAATAGACCAAATTGGTCCAAAAAAATATCGTCTGATTCTAAACTGAATATTTCATCTTTTCACAAATAAACAAAAAATGTGGCTCCTTATAAGTTATGTCCCCCTGAATACGCTAATGTTTCATCTCAAGAAGTCTACTTGCTAAACAGAAAGCTTATATTCAATTTGTAAAAAAGATTTAAAGCCTGCTTGCCAGGAGCCTAGGCACGATATTAAGAGCAGTAGATACGGCAGAGAGGAAAGGAGCTAACTATAAAGGCGACCCGCGTCCCACTTCTTTTCATAAGAGACCAATTACCTTGGGCCGTAAGGTGCACTTAGCTCAGACAGAACAGCTGGCGATCCACGGCCTCCTATATATCGCCCCCTCTCCCCCCCCTTATATGGCCCGAAATTGTCTCTGTAGTTTATTGTAGGCCTCGTCCTTTCCCTTTACTGGCCCTTCTTATCCTATTATCAAACAATATCAGCCCTTTTATTAACAATTCTTTCTCCTTTTCAAACATAAACCATAATTATTTATTACTTTCACTTACGTATATATGTAATATATAGTAAGGGTAAGTATTGCGATCGTGAAAATTTTCGAATCTCAGTTTTCAACAGGAATACATGTTTTGAGGTCCCCTGAGTCCAAATAACCAAGTGTCGCAAAATGGTCTCTAAGTGTGTTTGTGTTAACAGTCTAGTTCATAAACGAAAAGTAGTACGAAACTTATATTAAATATTTAAGGTTTGTATATGAGCCGGATGTGACAGTAACGTTTTCGTTAAAATCGTCTAACCGGAAGTGCCACTTTATATGAACGCTGAACCACATTTTTACAATTTTCTCAAAAACGGCTCTAATGATTTTGATTAAACTCGGTGTATCATTGTATAATTAAGTTATCTTTAATATCATTTAGGTCTTATCCCCGTTGATGTCACTTTACAGGGCTTAAATACCCATTGTTCATATATGTCTTCCTCTAAAGTACCTTTAATATGGTTGATTTTAAAAAGTTTACCATTTCGCATTATTCAGAGTTACGAAAAAATGCTACATATAACTTTTGAAAGAATTTGTTAATAAGTTAATAAAGGAGAAAAAAATGCAGAAAAACCTGCGTTGCTATAGACTGTAGCGCCTAAACGAATGTACCCATTTCAATGAAACTTCGCTAAAGTCATTTTCTCGGCACCCTTTAAATTTATCTATATAACATACTTATACGAAAAGAAGCTGGAAAAATAGTTACGAGATATGGTAAACTTTTTTTCCTGTCGTCGATATATTAAATAGACATTTTGTAATTATAATGGTCTTAATGACTTGTTATCTGTAAGCTTTAAGCTTTAGCTCAGTTTAAAATGCACTTCAAAAGAATTTATAATAGCATTGCCAGAAAATAATTTCTATTCATAGTAGATCGGTAAGTGAAAGTTGTGTGTTGCGCGCACCAGATTTTTTTTTTTATCTTACAGCTCTATATAAATATGAAGAAGTAACTAAGTAATGATTAAGGCAGTTAAACATTTATAATAAAAAAAAATAGACCAGAAATAAATATAGTCAAAGAGATTGAAAGAAATATAACGGGAAAACATAGGTGCAGGATTCGGAGGGGCAAGGGTGAGGGGGGCGAGGTGATCGGCCTCAATAAAAATCTTCAGGGAGCGAGGACATAGTTTCTTCCACCCCCCATTTGAAGTAAATATAATTTTAAAATTATAAAAAATAAGTTAAATGAATTAATAAAATATGTCAACTAAAGTCGATTACGAATTTAGGAAAAGTCAACTAGCTGGCTAAACTAAAGCCTATAAGCCGGCCTAAATAACTATTTTATCACGACCTGAATATTCCTATTCACAAGTATAAATATATTTGTTGATAATGTTTTGGGTTTAGGGGCAAAAAACTGCTGATGGTTATCATTGCCCTCAAATAGAACTGATTGAAAAATCTTAAAACTACTATTACAAAAATAAATATGTTTTTAAAAGGAATAAAATATATATACATAAATTACTATCGAGGAAAAAAAAAAGTATAGAGTATATAGAAATTAAGTCAAAGAAAAATTAATTTAGTTCAGATTAGTGAATAGTGAATTAGCCCTATGTTCTTAATTAATGCAATGGTACTATCCATACGTTGTTCGCTATCTGTTAGTGCCTCACAGAGCTGACGAGGTACACCACGTCTTTCCATCTCTCTCCTCTAGCGAGGACACTCCTCAAAGATATGGCTCACTGAGAGAGCCACTTTACAGAGATAAATATATTTTATAGATAATTTTGTTATAAACATATAGAAACACTGTGAAAACGTTTTATTTGGAGATTACAACGAAATCAAAAGTATTATTCATTTTTTGAGATTATTCATCAGAAAGATCTAGAAATGTACCTATGTCATGGAGGCTGTCACCCTTCCCTGATATTATTATATTAATGAATATTATATTTGGTGGTTTCACAATAATTATGTTGTATTTTTACATGATAATATGAACTCAAGTCATTTTGTATATTTATTTATTTTTTTGTCCATTCTCAATCAAAATGAAAAGTTTACGGCTATGTGGAACAGTAAAGAGAAATCTTCTAATTTGCAGAGAGTACCCTTAAAGACTTAGCGCCAATGATTCTATAAGGCAAGGATCCCCAGACATTTTGGCCCACGGGCTAAATTGAGGCCTCCAGCGAAGTCCCGCGGGCCATAGCTTGTGATGAAAAAAAAAATCTTGTTGTATAAATGATACTTCAGCTGTGAAATGAGCCATTTAAAAAAAAAATAATGCAATAAATGTCGTAGTATCCTCGTGTGTGAGTAATTTGCTAAATTTTATATTTTTAAAATGTTTTCATGTAGTCAAAGGCCGTTGTTTGGATGCCTCTGCTCTAGGATAAAGGCGAATGCAAATAAAGCAAAGGACTAAAATCAGTACACCCACGTAACAAGGAACCAGAAATCCTTTGGATCGTTACAAAGATATCAATAATATCCAAATAAAAATAAAAATTTGTTATTAATATTCTAGATTCGTTATTTTCATTTAAAGAAAAACACAATGTTTATAATACCTTATTTATTTTTCAAGCATATTAATTATTTATTTTCGTCATAAATAATGTTGAAATTTGAATGGAATGTCTCTATAACTTTATATATTTGAATTTGATACGGAAGATTAAAAAAAAAAAATTCGATTTAATACTTCGTATTCATTTCTATTAACTGTAACTGTTGCCACTTATGAAAAAAGAAACAAAAACAATGGGGAACTCAGTGTATAAGGTACAGTGATACTATTTTTAGGTTCCCGAGTCCATGGCACTCCCATCTTGGATGAAACGGGAACTCATATTTAATTAATTATTTTATAAGGGACGTAAATTTGGCAATTAAGCGTGATCTCGGTCAAATCACAACAAAAACTGTAATTTGACAAAAGTATTGGTACAAGTTTAGTTTATTTATTCATTGTCATTGATATTAATTTCTACTCAAAGTAGATTGGTAAATTAAAGGTGTGCTGTGGCCACACCACAACAGATGTTTTTTTGAACTGACCTACATCAGACAGTTGAGGGATATATATAATTCCAAAGATATTTCTAATAAAGCACACGGTACAGTTTAATATCTAAAATTGCTAGCCTGAAACAATATTGTTGTATGTTGTTAATTCAGACGTTGTCGCAACAACAGTTTGCTGTTTCCTGCCTGAAGCCTTCAACATGTGCTCCAACTATCGAACTATATTGTTACAATATCCTAATGTTTTGACAAACACCTCCAACAGCTGAATGGAATGAGTTAGACTTGGTAGGGTTTGTCGATTTTACGTTACCTCCAAATTCTACCAAATTTCATATCTTTAACTTTGTTTTATATTTACTTAATATTCGATTAGGGTAAATGACAAGAAGAATAGTTCTGCCCCAACTGAGACTGCAACAGAAAAAATGACGAAACGGTTCTTAAGACTTTTGAAGTTATCAGATTCAAATGTGCTTGAATTAATTACAATAATGGCGCAAGAAAAAGTTAATTTTTATAAATTAAAATAAAGAATCTTTGGTCCTCACTGTCTAAACTATCGCCTGATTATTTTAATTAAAATAATTTTATGATTAATTATATGAACCTCTCAGTTGACAGAATGACTAACCCCAATTTCAACATTTTTGAGTAAAGTCATTTCGGTGATATTTCTAGTTGGAATATTAATAATATCTGTACAGACAATGAGTAAGATGATATCAGTGTTGAAATTGAGGTATAAATTTCCCCAGTATAAATATCACTAAAATTTATAATTAACAATGTTGATACATATATCTGTTGAAGCACTAGGGGATCCAGCATTTAATTTTTTTTTTAGGGGGGCTTCAGAATAGATATTGAATTTATTTTTATTATATCATTTGGATAAATGCTAAGTAAAAAATCGAGTGATTAGAGAGAAATACTTTAGGGCGTTTTCGACATTGAAACCGCAGGTGTCCTAAAAAATTGTTTTGTTTATTTAAATTTTTTTAATGAAAATTGTTGCTAAAGACTGAATGGTACATTTAAATTTCGGGAATGAATATTTTAGCCTCAGCACCCTTCAGTGTGGCAGGTTCCATTAATACTCAATAAAATCATTAAGACAAAAAACAAAACTCGATAACCCAAATATCAATTGCATGACAAATCTTTTAGCTATGTATATTTAGAGTTGTATGTGTTTGAGAGCTTTTAGTAAAATCCAGTTTTAGTGGTTCTGTTTTTATTTCAATAACAGCGACTTTGATAAAAAAGATTTGGGATAGAGGAGGTAAAACATGAATGTTTTTTCAAACAGTGATTCCATTTAGAGAAAGTGGAGAGCATTCATATGTGATGGTTTTAAAATTACTTTCTATACAGTTAAAACATGAGATTTACATCAAATAAAATATAAAATAAAAAAAAACAATCCAACTTTAAATTTAGAGAAATGATTTTTAAAAGTGTTAAATCGTCAGAAAGCAGTGTTTAATCGAATTGAGGTCATAACAAATATATCCAAAATTTAAATGTATCGAAGAATTGGACAGAAGTAAAATTAAAATTTACTACTAATTTAATAAAAATGATAATTATTTTGCCTCTCATAAAATAAAATTGAAGGATTTGCAATTATGTTGCTGTTTCACGGAGTGAAAGATATATAGAATATCTGGAATTAAAACTTTATATTTTTTTTTTATGCATTTGAAAAATGGTAGCTACTGACGGAAGAGTTGTCCAAGTCAAAAGACATCTCTTGATTATTTAGTTACTTCTTCTCTTATTTACATACTTTTATATTCATTGTTTTTATGTAAAATAATTTTGTAGTTTATTTATTTTTAGACCTGATGATGGCCCACATGTTTGGGTCTTCCTCACAATTTTTTATCCGTAAAATCTATTTTAGTTTATTATTTGAAATAATGAAGTTAACTCCCTCTCAAAATTTGAGGTTTTACGTTTCAGGATACATAGAATTAAATGCGAAAAATAAGTCTCAACAGTTGGCAATCCTCTTTTCAACAGCTTATTACCAGCCAACATTCCAAAACTTTGGAAGTCTGTTTGTGTTCGAATCATGTTACAGTCGACATTCGTATGCATAAAAGAAAATTCGATTTATAAAAAGATTGCAATTGCTTCTTCACAATATTTTTTGGTTTATTATTTTCAATAATTAACGATTGTGATCGACCAAAAAATTCGAAAAACAAATAAAAATTTTTTTGTTCGTCCGCCGTCCGCGCATTTTCTCCGAAACTACTGGACCGATTTTTTTTTCAAATTGGGATTTAAAATCAGAGGTCACCCGAGGATGATCCTCCTTCTTCGACATTACATGATCCACCTTTTACTTTCAAAATGGCGGCCGAAAAACCTGTGTTGCTATATAGTGTAGCACCTAAACAAATGTACCGATTTCAATGAAAGTCTTCTTCTCGAAGCCCTTTAAATTTATCTATATAACATACTTCAACGAAAAGAAGCTGCAAAAAAAGTTAAGAATGATGGTAAAATTAGATTCCGAATAACTCAAAAAGTACACACCTTTTGTCGATATTGTATAGTTTTTTAAAAGTTTACGGAATTTCGTTTAAAAAAAGGCGTTAAATTCGGAGGAAAGATATGGTCTCTAGATGTTTTATGTTCTACTGCAAAATCTGTGTTTTAGATTTTGATTTTGGTACTGAAGTAATGCTATTTTTTTTTTTTTTTTTTTTAGTAAATTACTAATATGAAAAAAATTGTATACTCAAATAATTGGAATTAACTTTTTATTTCTTTTAATTTGTCACTAGGAAGGTAATGTTACTTTAGATGTATAATTGTTAGGAAATAATAAACCATTGTGAAATAATTTGCAGCGTTTTTCTTATTTAAGAATAAAACAGTTAAAAAAACTTTTAATAGATTTTTGTTTTAAGAATAATTAAGGAATAAAAGTTTTATTATTTTCTTTAAAAAAAAAGGCAAGTTTCGGAAATAAATTGATTTCATATCACTTTTTATAATATTTAGAATCGTTTATGAAAGTAATAGCGCCATAGGACCTATTGGGTGTTTTTTTAGATGGGAATCGATACAAAATTAAAAATTTTATAAAAATCTATTAGCGCTCACTTTGGAAATAAGCGACTCATATGTATCATACGGGACGGAAACTATCGAGATGTTCTTGCCTGTGCCATATGTATCTCCAACCACGGATTTCTATAACGAAGTTAAATAAATCGAGCCAGGGCGGAAGAGCGATGGCTGCAGGAGAGCTGGAGATTACAACATTTATTACGGAAGCTGAGAAGGTTTTAATACGGGGGGGGGGGATTAGTAGAGCCTTCCGGTAATGGCTCTTTGAACAGGAACCGAAGAAAGATCTGGGCAAGAGTTGCCAAATATTATCGAGAAGGCCATGAATAAAACAGGTAGCAGGCGGCCATTAGCGGCGCCGTCGACTTCCGCCAGATCCGTATCCGGTGAAAAATCCTCCTCCCCCCCCCAGAGCTCCTTCCGCCGCTCATTACGCTCGGCCAACTTCCCCGCCATTAAATGCCGATCTCGCCCTGGGTCGACTCGGTATTCGGTTGTCCTGCACAACGAGGGTTAGCGGGTGGTAACTGCGGGATGACTTCTGGAGAATAAGGGAAATGGATTATATGTATGCACATACCTGCAAATAACTATATATATATAGTGTTCCTTTAAAAGAGGGGAATATTTAAAAGGTTGATAGTAAACATCAAGATCTACAACAAAGTTCACGTAAACAATCCCCCTAATTTTCAGAAGAAATGTAGGATATTTAACATTTATGTTTTTACTTGAATAGGAAGCTATAACTCAAAACAATATTTTATTTAAGTATTTAAATGTGGCTCCATAGCAAGCTAGACAAAATTTACTTCAAACGGAAGTAGAGTTTGTAACCGTTAAAACCATTTAAGAAGTACTATTGAGCGGGAAAACTCAGCTAAGTTTCGTTAAAAAAAAAAGTCATAATTTATTTGTGATATTTTTTTTTTACCACTTCTCAACTGTACTACAGTTTTCCCACTTCTACAGTCCATATTAGTTATGTTATTAATTAATCATATTAATTCATCTCAAGTTTTGTAAAGAAATTATGTGATTTTCTATTCTGTCACCTAAAAGTACCCGTGTTTTCAGCAACAAATCAAACCTTTTATTTCTTGTTTTTCCGAGATCTGGGATGTATAAACATAATTACCTAAAAATAGATTTTATTTATAAAATCATTATTATATTGCTGTTTATTATTTTTATTTATTGTGCATAGTATAAATGAGCTACTATTTATCACTAATACTATTCCTTGAATGTGACAGATTGTAATATCTCAATTAAGAAGTTTAAAAGGATTTATAAAATCAAACAATTAAAAATAATGATTTTTCAAATATTTTTCAGTTTATGTTAAGTGTTTTTGAAATTTTATTTTTCTCCCAGATCTCCGTCATAGGAGTTGATAAGTATTAATCGGTGACAAACTTAATGTTTCTTACTAAAATTTTCTTAGTACGTACTTAGTAAACCTACTGATTGCTTAAATCATTTTCATGAAATTGTATATATTATGGCTAGAAACATTAAGTTTGTCACATATACTACGCATAAATTCTTATGATAGAAACCAAAGAGAAAACACAATTTCATAATTCCTTGCATGAAAAATAATTGAAAAATGATCATTTTTAATTTTTTTATTTTTACAAATGAAATGTTTAATCCAATCCATTCCCTAACACGAAAAAACAATATATAAAAACTTTGTAACAGTTAATTGTAGTCATTTTTAAGATAACAAGGATACCTTAAGGTGACTAGCTAGGAAATTACATTTTTTACCATTTTTAAACTTTTTTTTTTGTTAATTTTAACCGTAACACCCAACCAACAATATTCAATTAGAAATATTGTCAATTATTTTCGTACCATCTTTATTTTATTATATTTAGCTACTATAATAAATTTTCTAGTTCTTTCTTTTCATTTCAATATTTTGTTTTAAATATTACACTTATTAAATACTTAGATAATTTATTTAAGTCATAATTTGTATAATAATATTATATAGTATTTTGATAATATATTTCTATGGTATTATTTACAAATAATTAAACATTAATCTAAATACATTTTATCTTTTGATGTTATATGTATAAATAAAATTAATGCAGTCTGTAAGATATTTAATAATGAAAAAGTTGTTATTTTGCTTCTGTTTATTTTACTCAAAAAATAAATTGTGGAAAAGGATTTATGAATAAGATTTGTAATAATTGGCCGGACGTGACCTGGCCGTTGTTAAGCCAAAAATCCTTGAAAACAATCGTTGAGACTCGAAGCCACTCGCAATAAGTTAAAGTTCCTTCTCAAAGGAAGGCCTTGAAAGTAGATTTAATTTGACTTAAATTGGATTTAATTTTTTGAAGAGTCTTAGCACTTTCTCGACTTAGCCCGGCTGGAGAGCTGTTAAAGTTCGGAACTTTAATGGAACTCTTAAACCTTCTTCAAATAAAGAAAGAAAATTTTAGTTTCAGGAATCACAAACGTAATTATTTTTCATTTCGCAAAAACATTCAAAAAGTTTGGCGAAACCCAAACTATTCTGAGCTCCTTCCGCTGGATTTAATAAAATCTTTTATAGCCTTAACACTTCCTCTTGACATTTTCTTACAATATTTTATTTTTAAGTTCAATATCACATTTTGATTTCTCATAATTCATTCAAAAAGTTGCTTCGTTATTCTTGTTATATTTTCTTAAATACTAAGAAGAGGTCGTAGTCAGTACAGGGCATATATCTTGGCTTTAATATGGCTTAGTTGCCGGGATATAAATTATTTTATATTTTATATAATTTAAAAGAAATGGTATAATTTGATCATAGTTTGTGTATGTTCAAACGCATATATACACCCTGAAATTCCTGTATTCGCCTTCTAATCGCAACATATACAAAATGCACCCCTTATTTGAGATTCCTTACAAAGCAATTATTTTCGGAAAAAAATATAAGGAAAAATATAATAAAAGAATGTAATAATATGATTCATCTCCACTGGGTTTAGCCCTAGTGACGCGGTTGAGAGAGGAGTGCAGGGAACTCCTGGAGTCATACTTTTCCCTCCACAGTTGGAGGGACAAGTCTGGCTTGGAGTTCTCTCGCCAAGTTGTAAATATTGTATGTAGGTGTGCATGTGTTCTTTTTATTTATTTATTTTTAGGTTATTTAATTCTTGTTTATTGTATATATATTATTTTTCTGTATAATTTATTTTATTGTATTTAAGCATCCCGAAGGTAAACAAGACCATGTCCATTTTTTGTAGAGGGTAGCCAATTTTCCATAACTTTGAGCAATTAATATTTGTTTCTTCGCTACTAAATTATTCAATATAAAAATAGACAAGGTAGTATTTAAGTTCCTATTGAAATTATTCTGATGTCCTTGTATCTCATTAATTAATTTCCTATGAAAGCAAGCTTGCTAATTACAAAAGAGACGCTATGCAATTTATGAGGTGGGTGGGAGACAAAATTTAAATTGTGGGCCACCTCACAATTTGTGGGCCCCCCTCAGCATCCCTAAGCCCACCAACCAGGTCCTCTACTGTAGTTTGAATAATTAACGAGGACCACAATTAACCTCCTCCTTCTTGTCTCTAATTAATACATACTCCTCCGGCTATATTCTAGTGGCCTTTAGTGCATAATGTACCATCTTATATATATATATATATATATATATATATATATATATATATATATATATATATATATATATATATATAGAGAGAGAGAGAGAGAGAGAGAGAGAGAGCATACCTTTCACGTGTCTATCTCATGTCAGTAAAATTTCGTATTTTTGCAAGCCTAGAGACAGTACAACTATGTTAAATTTCAAGAAAACATGAAATGGTGAAGTTGAGACCTAATATTGATTGAATTGACATGGAATTACCCAAAAAAACGATCGGACCCTCTTATAAACAAAATAAAAATATATAGGAAAAAAATAAATTACTAATAAATACTAATAACTGAATAAAGATTACGTTGATAAAAATATATAATTACTGTACATCGTGACAAGGAATGAAGGTATATGTAATACAATATAGTTAGCAGTCGATTTTTAAAAATTGAATTGTAAGAGGATAATGGATTACCTAATTTTCATTTTATTAATATTTTATAAATTCTTTCATTCCTTCTATATATATAGTGACAAAATGACTTAGCTCGGCCCTCTTGACCTGCAACTTAAAAACTAGAATCCATTATCTTACCTCCAGTTTTTTATGGATACGAAACATAGTAGCATACATCAAATAATGAGCAACGTCTGAAGGTTTTTGAAAATAAAGTATTGCGTAGAATATTCGGAAGGAAGAAGGATGAGCTAAGCGGAGAGTATAGAGAGTTACACAACGCCGAATTGCGTGAATTTTATCCGTTTCATATGATTGAGGTGATTATCAAATGGGCTCGTAAAATTGTTGTGCTTATTAACGAAACAATTCCTAAAAGGCTGATATTTGCTATACCGAATGGTAAATATATTTGATATATATATATATATATATATATATATATATATATATATAGTCAGTTATTTCCCCACCATTAACAGATATTTGATTTATTTCCTCAATATGATAATTCCATTCAAAGTTAAACAAAATGTAACAATAACGGTTTAAAAACAAGTATGTTGTTTTATTTTCAAAAGTTTTAAAATTCAAATTCGCAAACAGACGGGTTCCATTAAAAGTTTAATTGGAACCATTCGGATTAAATGGAAAACACTAAAAACTTTTACAAATAAATCCGGCTTGAATTTATTTCTTTTTTTCCTGAACGGGGGCCTCCTGTGGTCTCATATGCATTAGAAACACCAGATGAAATTGAATGATTTTTAGGAACAGAAAAATATTTTGTTTTTATTTTTGAAAAAAGATAATATATATGTATATAATATTTAATAATATTTTTTTATTTATGACATGATTGTATTTTTAGTTTTTAACAAACTTATAATGTATCAACCTTTAAGAACTTTAAAAAAGGTAATTTATGTTTATTTTCCAATTCGCTAAAAGTGTTTTTAGTTTATAATATCGTGTATACTTTTGATTAATATTTTGCTTTTATTTATTTTATATTTTTTGTACATATAGGGTGAATGTCATCCTACCTCACAATAACCTATGTCCAAAAGACAGATAGTTGTAATACTCAATAAATAAAAAAAAAAAACCTTAATATAGCATCTGATGAGTGATAAAAATAAATAAAAATAGCCCGTTGCTGGGCTGGTTCTTACAAAAACCGATTCACTTTTAATCAGTTTTCTAATTAATCAAAAAATATACAACTCTCGGAATATTGCAGTTGTCAATTATAACGATTTTTGTCTAAACTGTAGACATTTTCTTGATAGATTGTAAAAATAGTTTAAAAATAACAGTAAAAATCAATTAAATAAATAAAAGTAATCTATATTTGTCATGTAATCTATAGTAAACTACATCAGTATAAAAAATCTCATGTGAAAATAAATAAAGGATTCTTATAATCGTGGGTTGATAATTGACTGTAATGAATAATTAAAGAGAAGAATGGTTGGAGTGATCATTAAAAAAAAAAATATATTTAATTATATTTTTGCCGACGTTTCGGCTCAAAGTTCAGGCCTTCATCAGGGCTAAGAAAAAAACAGATAACAATGGTTATAAGAAACTAAAAACATTTATATTATTCAATGTTTTTATTCAATATTTATTTTTTATTGCCCTAACCATTGTTCTCGTTAATTATTCTTATAATAGGTTTTTAAAAATCGAACATTTTGTTTTCTCTCCATTCTGGTATCTACATTTTAAGCCTGAAAAACGTAATGTTGAACCATAAAATTTATTTACAATTATCTAAAAACAGATAAAAATCTTCAGTCAGGAACAAAAAAAATATTGTTATCAGGCAAAGATATATGAATATGAGCTAATAAAGTATTTACAAGGTCAATTGTCAATTGAAGATTTTTATCAACTTTGGCGAAAGACTGAGATATATTCCAATGAATGACACATTCATTTCTGAAATACACTTTCTAAGCGAATAATTGTTGTTATAACTTATTAATTGAGTGATTTACTAAATTTCTTATTTTGTAAATAAAAAAATATATATTAAACACAGAAATGTTCACAGGCCGTAGTTTGTTGACCCCTGTTACAGAGTGATAAATAAATGAAATTGAACTTGAGGATTATTTTAAATTTAAAACTATATATTTTACCAAACAAGGATTTGTAGATTTTTTTGTTTCCGTCGGTTGATCCAGGTTTAAACCGACCAGTGGCACAATATGCAAATCCCCTTGGCCGCTGGTCGAACCATCGGATGGACATTTAATTAGGAAATGGTTCCTATATCAGGCACTATCGATTCACAGTTTGGTTTTAGTAACAAGGGGTGAGAGGGGGGGGGGCACCGAACCGACAGCCAGAGAACAGAGAGGCGGGGGTACCGTGGTCTGTGGTTAGCCCCCCCTGTCGGGTTGATTTAGTGCCCGAGGTCACAATCCTACAGTAGCGTCTTTATCAGCATGTGCAGGATATATATTTTGTGGAATGATATTAATTTAATAAAGTAATAGGAGAATAGAGGATGCAAAAAGTAATAGAATTAGTTTGAACATCGAAAGACTTAATACCATCCCAATATTAAAAATTTTATAATGTTTGCGATCTACATATTTTATCAGTTTCCTTATTTCAAATTGGAAGATTAGAATGTTTTAAGTCCCAAAAATCTAACTAAATCTCAAACTAACGATGTGCAACGCTATGATGAAGTCAGTTCTATAGATATCCGGCTACGAGACAAGGAAAATAACCAACTCCCTAGAAAGATGCATTGAAAGATTTGACAGGAAAATCCTCCTGAAGATAACCGGAGCTATCTAGGATCACAGTCCAAATTTGTGGAGGAAAAGAACCAATAAAAAAAACTACTTACAGGAACCCGTCACTCAATATCTTATGGTGTGAAGGCAAGTAGATTAAGGTTGGAGCAATCCAAATATCCTTAATTTGATCTTGCAGGTAACTCCGAAAGCAATAGTCCAAGATAGGCAGAGATAGGCGGGCAAAAGATCTACAAGATTTGTGAAGCCAACCGATAAGAAATGTTTTAATAATTAGTTGAATAGTCGGTCGTTAGAAATGTGAACGTTAGAAAACAAATATTTAACAAAAAGAAACCCAGCCCAAATTGTACATGTTTTGATTAAACTTAATAATCTTTAAAGATTAAAAATTTCTTTATGCCCAAACATGATGGCCGAAATGTCAGCAAACTCAATCAACCAATTTTCGATTGCACATCCTGACCTTTTTTCCTATTTTCAATAGTCAACTAAAATCCCATTTATAATAGTCTCTAATGTTCTATATTATTAATAAAATTTGTTTTTTTGTCGCAACGCCAAAAAACCAAATTCCATTTTTCATCAAATTCAACCATCGAACCCTCATTTTAAAGAACTTCTCGTTCAGGTAGGAGAAATAGTCATATTTCTCCGTAATTTAAGAAAAAAAAATATGAGGGAAAAGAAGAGTTATTTGCAAATAAGTCAAAAAATATGATTTGTTTTTCTGGATTGTGCCAATGATAATTAGAAAGATCACTAAATTACCAACAAAATCGAACAATTGTTAACAAAGATACAGTTCATTAATTTTGGTATATTCAAAAAATTTGTCCTCTTTAAAAATACTACATTTACTATTCTACTACCTTTTTTTTCCTGGCTGATATATGCTTTATTATTTCATAAAGTCATTTTTTTTTTTGTATATTTTATAAATTTTTTAATAATTTTGAAATAGAGTGATAACAATGGGTAGATTCTCTGCAAGCCTCGTCATGTCACGTATTTATCTGTATCACATTTGCTGAATGTATATTATATGTACAGTTGCTAATTTCATAAATAATAATAAAAACTTTTGAATGTTACCTATTTAATCAGCGTTTAGTAACCGATTCTAGCAAAGCAATTAGTACAAATATTTTGGTTTATTATGTCAAATAGGATATTATAATAGACCCAAGAAAAACAATTCATTCCTCCCTTACACAATACATAGGATCTCTGTATTTCTATATTATTTTGCTATTCCTTCACTAAAGAAAGTTGTCTGCAAACTATTAGCACGGACCAACTAGTACCAAATATTTTGAATTTTATTTCTTTCTCACAAATCTGAAGTTATTGCACATTCCTCCTAAATTATTGCTATTATATAGTAGATTTTTTTATAAATTGAATTTATTGAGGTTGAATATTTACTAATCGAAATAGAAACGATGCATTTCACATCTAATTAATTTTTCAACTTTCATTTTAATTCAATGTAAATATTAAAATTCTTGATATATTAGATTGACTTTTCCTGTCTGATCTCTGAAGGGCCCGGCTAGTGATGTTTCTTGCTATACCGAGTACTGTCATATTTTCCCTTTAATTAATTAATTAATTAGTTAAGAGTGTCCGCTTTATGGAGGCGCAGTTTGGTGCAGGAGGATTTACGCAGTACGGGCTCAATACATGGCAGAATAAACAAAATAAATAATTACACGCCGCAGCTGGACTGGAATCCAGGAAGTATAAGGTAGAATTTCAGCATCTTACTCACAAAACTTCCTTACTCCTATTATTATAAGAAAAAGTTGTATTATAAAATTAAAATTCTAACGTTTCGGCCATTCCTAATAGACCATTTTTAAAAAACTTTATTTTAAAAAGCAAACTACTACTGATTTTTTTCGATTATGTGACTCGGAAATGTAGTCTGATAAAAACGGTATATTGGAAATCTGATCTTAATACAATAGATAATTAATTACCTTACCTCAAAGGTGAATTGTCGGGGAGGAAGGAGAGGGGGGGAGGTTTTTAAACTGAAATCCGTCCCCCCTTTCATCACCAAATTAATAAAACATAACCACATCTTATGAAAAAATTATTTCTAAATGTATTGTTGTTATCTCTAAATAAATTATTGTTAGTGTTATATTACATTTAGTTGAACTTCAAGAATCACTTAAACACCATTTCATATAGGTAGTTAGTTTCTTTCTCTCTCTTCTAAAGTAATTGTAGTTTTATATATATACATATATGTATGTTTGTGTGTGTGGGAATAAAACGTAACGAAAGGATCTTATTTTATTTATTCTTTCTATTTATGGAAATAATAAATATTTAGTTTAAACATTGAAAGAAAGACATCAATTCGCAAGTTGGATTTTTAATATTCTGTTTCGGATCATTTAAAAGCAATTAAAGTTGCACATTGTTGCCACGTCTCGCACTGTTCCAACGTTGCAAATTTTCACGCCTCAGTGACTAATCTTAATACATCGCTTCTTGAAGAGTAGTACAATTATTGTCTTCCATATTTTTTTTTTTTTTTTTTTTTTTTTTTTTTTTAATAAAAATAGATTGAAGCTTTGCTAATCAGCTCAAGTCATGTATTTTAAAACATTTAAAATTTTTTTTGAGTTAATAGGTCAAAAAGTTAAAGGAGGTTAATTAAGACATTTTTGAAAACTTTTCATAAACATTAATAAAGTTATGCCTTTAATGATTAAAAAAAAACCATACATTTCTGACAAAATAGAATTTTTATTAAAATATTATAGCAAAAAAATAAAATAAAAATAATAACACAGTTAAAATATTTGTTCAACAAATATTGATTTTATTTCCAAACATATAATTTTGCATACGTAAGCAAAAGTTAAGTATTTGTGCTAACAACAAAATCTGTTAAGCGAACCTCGTACCTGGCTTAACTAGCCGATGCGTCAGTGTCCGATTAAAAGTCATTGTTTGGTGAATAAACAGTTTCAAAACACAGAAGTTTGATACAGGTTCAAATATATTTATATATATTAGGATAAACAAAAAAGAAAAAAAGATGAAGGAGATAAATGAAGAGAAGAAAGAAATATTTGAGAAGGCGAGGTTCGACAGGTGAGAAAGTTACAGAGGATGCCTTTCCCTTGGGGATCGGAAGTGGTCAGCAGCTAAAGGGTCCGCCAGGGAGAAGGAAGAAAATATATTTCTCTCTCGATTACAGTCCGCTTATTTACCGTTTAGCATTTGTACAATATATAATAATATAACATTGAGAAGTGGAATAATATGTTTATCATTTTATATTTTATATTTATATTATAGAGTCGTCGCGCACGGCTATGTAATGCTCATTCGGGTAAAGCCACCTCGTATCGACTAATTTTGGTTTATTATTTTCAATAATGAACCAATAATGATCGAACAAAAAATTCAAAAACTTAACCCTCTCTCAAAATTTGAGTTTTTACTTTTTCAGAATACGTAGAATTCAAAAACCGAATACAATTATTTTTGTCCGTCAGCCGTCCGAGCATTTTCTCCAAAATTACTGGAACGTTTTTTTTTTTTAAAAATTGGAAATAAATTTAGAGGTCACCCGAGGATGATCCTTATTCATCGACATTTCTATCCGATTTTTCCTTTCAAGATGGCGACCAAAAAACCTTCGTTGCTATAGACTGTAGCCTCTAAACGAATCAGTCATTCAATGAAATTTCGCTAAAATTTTCTTCTAGATGCCCTTTAATTTTATCTATGTACAAACTTTAACAAAAAGAAACTGGAAAAAAGTTACGAGTGATGGCAAAATTAGATTCAAAATACCTCATAAAGTATACACTTTTTTGTCGATATTGTGATAAGATGTCTCAAAGATATTTAATTTTTTTTAAAAAATGAAGAAAGTTTCATGGAAATCAGAGCACTATTAGTAAAGATATCGCAATTTTAAAATATTTTTGGTTTATTATTTTCAATAATGAACCATTGTGTTCGAACAAAAACTTAAACACCTCTCAAAATTTGAGGTTTCACGTTTCAGGATTAGTATAATTCGAAAAACGAATAATTTTTTTTTAAATTTGGATAAAATATCTCAAAAACTAAAATACGGACCTGCATACTGAAAGCAAAGAAACGTTTTAGCATTTCATTTTCATTATAATGAGTAGAGCCCGGATTTTAAGGATTTATCCTTTTTTTCTGTTTAAAGAAAAATTGAGATCTCATAAGATCTATGCCGATCTTAAGCAGTAGATATTAAATACAAAATCCTATCTCTTTTTATATATATTTTGCAATTTTTCTGTAAAATGGTTCTTTTTGTAATTTTCCATCTAAAAAAAATTGTTTGTAATTTTGGACAAAAAAAAAAATGTTTCCAGGGAGTCTCCAATCAGAGTTTGATTTAACTTAATATATTCCCCAATAATTATATATAATTTTACGCTTAAATATCTGGTTATATCAATTTAATGAAGAAAAAAAAAGGAAAAATTTCATAATACCCGGATATTGGTTTAGAAAGCATTGGTAAGTAATATTCAAGAAAACGGAAAATCTCTGTAAATATAAAGTCTGAGGAAGTAATTAATTTTTTTTTTTTTAAACATATCAGTTTTAAACCGTCATATTGTAATATTAATAAAGAGAAGAATAGTTGGGGTGGTCAGTCAAAAAAGAAGGCAAAAATAAATGATAATATTTATTTTTACATATGTCGACGTTTCGACCTGAAGTTCAGGCCTTCATCAGGGCTGTTTCCAAAAGTGTCGTACGGAGAATAGGGGGTCTATTCTCGTTCTCTCTTCAAAATGAGTGGTCAAATCATTGGATTTGATAAAGAATTGACGGAGTTATGGCGTATCAATAAAAAAACACCTTTTAGAAATAATATATAGGATTACACGGCTGAAATAACCATACGTTATTTTTACTTCCCATTCCCTTTTAACCTGAAAATAATTATTTCTGCTTAAAAAAGTGGAAAATGAAAGTTGTGTGATGAGCGAACCGATTAAAATTTCATCTTCCAATATCTTGGCCATAATAATTATTGTAATTAAATAAATATTAACTTCTTATTTTTCTTTTTTTATGAAGCCTACTTTTATATATTTTTTCATAATTAAGACAAAAAAATTTCCAATTTCCTTCAAATCTCTTTATTAACATTTATCACCTCTAACATTTCGGGACAATTTTCCCGTCATCAGAGCAATCCTTATATTCACTGAAACTTGCTGTTTCGATGTGTCACCATTTGTCAAAAATTTAAATATTTGTCACGTTCATTATATATTTATTTGGTGTTACACATCCTTTTTTTATTCTTTGTTACACTAACCTACATCTGGCTATCTTCAATATCATTACTGTACTTTTCTAAGATAGCCAGATGTAGGTTAGTGTAACAATGAAAAATAGGACGTGTAACACCAAATAAATATATAATGAACGTGACAAATACTTAAATTTTTGATAAATGGTGCCACATCAAAAAAGCAAGTTTCAGTGAATATAAGGATTGCTCTGATGATGCGAAAATTGTCCCGAAACGTTAGAGATAATAAATGTGAATAAAGAGATTTGAAGGAAATTGGAAGTTTTTTGCCTTAATTATGAAAAATATTAATTATCAATAGATATTTGAATTAATCAAATATTATCAAACCCCCTGCCTCTGATAACCTTAATATTATTGCTATAGATAAAATTTGAATCAAGAATAAAAGATAAAAAGTGAAGTAGAGAATCGAGTGGCTCAGCTCCCTCCGGAAGAGGAGAATGGAAATTCCTTGTCGACTCAGGCCACAGCTCTCGCGTCCACCTTTTTATTCGCCGTGGGACTTCACATGTGACTCGGGCTTTATGGATAGAGTGCGAGGAGGTGTAGCTGCCATCCGGCAGTCAATTACATGGAGTGGCTATGAGGCCGATGACAGTTCTGTGTTTGTACGTCGCCTTCGGTTTCCATTTGCGATTTAGAAAATATCACAACTGACAGTTTATATTAAATTTACTGTTCTCTCCGGGTCGGGAATGGATATGGCAATATGGAAATAAATGTAATAGAGGGGCCTCATCCAACGAGAAATTCTAAATTGATGTAATCGATTAAAATACATGACGCCAATAAATAAAGTGATTTTTATTTACTGTGTGTTAATTTTAAAATCGGTTATATTTCAGATTTTCTCTTTTTTTTTTAAGTTTAAAAGTTCACACTGCGTCGCAAACCCATGACCTCCTGTCCTACAGTATCCTTTAATAATTCCCCACTTGAATGCCAGTTGAACAAATCCGTTACCTGGACAAACGACTCACATGGAATCCTCATACAAGACTGAAACGACAAGAAACCGTTCCACGTTTCCAACTACTCCAACATTTATTATAAAAACGCTCTAAGCTTTCAATCAATTACAAATGACTCATGTACGTGACAATATTAAGACCTATTAGGACTTACGGAATTGAGCTTTGGGGCAACACTAAACCATCGAATTCCTCTCGTATCCAATCCTTACAATCCAAAATCCTTCGTAAAATCCTCAACGCTCCTTACTTTGTCACAAATAAAATCATCCATAAAAACCTTAATGTTACTTGTGTATCCGATTTGGCCCAATCCAGATACCAATACTTCCAAAACCATCCGAACCCCCTCGTTTATAACCTTGCTTCCTCCTCGATCCCTGATAACCCTCCGAGGCGTCTGAAAAGAATATGGCCTCGTGATCTACTTATGTAAATATATTATTAGAGTGCTACCAATGGGTAGTTTCTCAACAAGCGTTTTCATATGATTGTATTATTACTGTGTGCACATTTACTAGTTGTCTTTTTTTATAATAAAGTTGTAAATATCAATGAATAAAAGTTCACCGACTATCTATAGACACCAGTCAGATATATTGACAACCAATCATAGTGCTCACTGGTTAAAAATTGAAAATATCATGAGTCAGTTTATTTTTTACGGAGAATAGCATTAAACTTGTGTTTATCCATAAGTGTAATTTTTTTATTTATTGAATAATAATACAATCAACCACAATTGGAGAGCTATAAGTATTAAGGCTAAAATTTCCAATTCAAACAATATATTCAAATAATAGAGAAATAAATATAAATATAAAAAAGTAAATAAATAAGCATATTCATACCTATATACATTCGCCCAGGAATCTCCGAGCCCGGCTTTTTCCCCCATATGTGGAAGACAAGACTCCAGGAGATCCCAGTGCCACTTTTCCAGCTATTAAACCAGTGTAATTAAAAAACAGACGAATTGGTCGAAGAAAATTCAAATAATATAGGTATAATTGACAGCAAACATCGAAAGTTTAGAGCCAGTTTTGAATATAAAAGGAACTGATTTATTTGAGTGAACAATAAATAAATTTTACACTTTATAGTCAAGATTTTTAATCAAAAATACGGGTTTAATATATAATATATAAAAATAAATCTTCTTTAAATGTTACAAATCAATCCATAAAAAATTTAGGTCAATTTATAAATTATATTTTTGCAATAGAATAGAAATTTGAAATGAAGATGAGGTTTACCGGAACTTCCGGGAACCTCATAATATATATGTATACTTATTTATACCAGTTTATATTCTCGTATATGTTGAGTTGTATAACATCATAGTAAAATAAAAATAAACGAGAAGAGAAGATATATAATGATACGATTTATTATAAACATACCTTTTAGTAAAGCTCGAGTAATCTGAGTAGGAAGCTAATTGGATTCGAGTTACAAATCGATTTCAACACACGCTGAGAGGAGCTTCTCTCCTTACCTTCGCTGCGGAACAATATTACTAACTATATCAGGATTACTAAGATATTATTTCTAGGATCAAGGCCAGGGACAGGTTTAATTGTATATTACTAATAATATATTATTCGGAATCAGAAATCCCAACATAGTTCAGAAAAGTATTTAGTAAAATCAGAGTATCTAGGTCAAAGTTAGGCTAAGATATTAGTCCGTGAAGAGACATATTTTTATCAAATTATTACCATCTGCGAGAAACTTAGTAAATAACTTCATCTCATCTTAACCTACAACTATTTTATTTACAAAAATTCTCGGAATTGGGACGTTTTTAATCTGGAGGTCGGCAAACTTTGTCTATTTAATTTAAACTTTTTTATTGAGAAATATTACAATCTATCTCGGTTAAGGACACTTATAATAGAGTTCAGAGAGTACATTCACACCGTATATTTAATTAGGTATGAAAAAATCGGCCACCTAAAACCTCCAGCTTAATTTATTTTCATTTAACTTATCAAAAATATCCATGACATAATTATATTTTATTTATTTCTTATTAACATATATGAATGTGAACATTTATCACTAACAAATATTTCCTCTGAATGCAATAGATAGTAATATTTGTCCAGGAATATAAATTTTAAGTAAACCATATTATTTACCTTACAAATCCAATTTATAGTGTAAATTATTGCTCATCATTTCCATTTTGTTATTCTTCCATTGTCACCCTCATCAAGACCAACATAAATGTCGAACAATATTAAACAATTTCTGAATATTTTATCTTCCAATTCAGTTATCGGCCAACTTTTGTAAATAATGTTTGTTCATAAATAGGTAAAGGAAAAAAAAATCCAGTACCATTTTCTTTTATTTATTTAATTTTTGTTTGTTTTGCAGCTATTGACGAACTTTAGCGTTATCCATAAAACGATTTTGAAAACAGTGTAAATAAAAATGTTAGTCTGTTCAAAACCGTTAATCTACGAAAATTATTTACTATTTCCTTTGAAATGATGATACAACGTTGCGATCCGGGCTTTCGTTAAGAAAAATGAGTGTCCTTGAAAGAAATATGTAAAAAACATAACAGATTCAGTATTTCATTTACTAATAACTGAAAAAGTACACAAATGGTACTGAGCAGCACTAGCGGATCCAGGATTTAATTTTGGGGGGGGCTTCAGACCGACAGATTTTTTTAAATATATATAACGATAATTAATTTGAAAAAAAAGAAGAAAGAAATGATTTACCTATATGTAATGGTGTTTAAGTGATTCTTGAAGGCCTATTAAATATAATAACACTAACAATAATAATTTAAGAGATAGTTTTTAATATTTTTTTCTATAAAACATGGTTATATTTTACCGTTTGGGGAGAGGGGCTTCAGCCCGAAAGCCCCTCTCCCCCCCGTAAATCCACCTGTGCTGAGCAGTTTTGTATTGCAAATATAGAATAAAATATTAAAGCATACGCAAGAATATTTAGATATAAGCAATGAACGAATAGAAAAAAAAATGTTGGAAACATGCAAATTCAAATATGTTTTTCTCATATTTTCAATAATGGTCATAGTCTAATTTTCGACCACTAAGCGAATATCTCTATTATATAAACATTTACCTAAATTCAAATAAGTAACTTTAAATAATGACAACATTTTTGGAGAGTTTAGAATAAAACAGAATAAAGCCAGTAAAAGTATCGTGTAATGAAGAAGTGGATTCATATTTTTCCATCCACAAATTACACGACCGACTCTTAACCTCGGCAACCCATGATGGCGACCAGGACGGGTAACATGGCTATCAGCTGACAAAGGAGATAGTGACCCGACAGGGAGATTTACTGGGAACAATTAGTGACTGGCTGGTGTGGTGGAGGGGGATAAAGTAGCCAATAGCATGCGGGAATCCACTGATAGAGAGAGCTCTCTGGCCAATCAAAACCAATCATGTCTAGCTTATCCATCAAGGGATCATCTTGTCCAATGGTAATTAATTCCACATGAGAGCCGCGTTCTGATTGGTCGGGCTACCCTAAACAGTCTTTAGTAAATAGGACTGAGCTTCAAACTTGGAATAATCGATGGGAAATATCAAAAGGCAGACCTGATTAGGAAGTACCTATCTCTAAAGCAGTTGTTATAATACCTTTCATATTCAATTATTGTTGAGTAATATAACCTTCTGTCACATGGACAATGATTGTAGTGAGATAAGACTACTTTCACACAATATATTCGCCGTGTTTAATCGAATCGACGTCAAGAGCCAATTTTGAATATATAGAAGAATTTTATACTGTATAATATAATCAGTTTTTGAGAATATGTGATTTATATAATAATTTTAATTTTTAGATTTCCCCGCCTGATTGTATATATTGTATATAGGTATGACTGTATTTTTATGTTTTTAATTTACTTATATTTAGGTTATTTTATTTTGTATTGTAGATAGTTTTTATTTATTATTATTTAGTTATTATTTTACTTTTGTTAATTTTTTTGTATATACGGTGTGAATGTGTTCATTTATCAATATAATTATTGTCCCCGTGACAGAATATTATATGTCTAAATAAAAAAAAATAAATAATTTTTTTTAATTTAATTATTTTGCTTCTCCTATAAAAATATATTGCTTGCAGTTACGTCGTTGTTCTGAATCAGGGGTCCCCAAACTTCATTCAAGCACCTCAAATCCAGTCCGTGGATATTTCTTTGATTAGACGCTAAAATATTAAAATCATTTAAAAATATGAAAATTAATAAATCATTTAAAGACGAAGTTATTACGACATTTATTGCATCAGCTGTTTCTCTTAAACATATCGTTTCGCAACTGATGTCTCATTCATAAAACAAGATATATTTTTATCAGAAGCCGTGGCCTGCGAGCCAAAATATTTGGATACTCCTATTCCAAACGATAATATTCTTTTAAAAAAATGGTGCTTCTTTTAAAATACATATGTTAGTTAATACGTTTATGAGAGTATGGATACTTATTTTTTTTTTTTTGACGATTCATTCCAATCACAGGTGAGAAAATAATGGTCTTCATACATGAGAAGGAGTCTCACCGCAAACACATGGTTGCCTGATTATTTTATAACTTTCATTTACCTATATATGTAATATATAGTAACGGAAAATATTGCGATTGTGAAAATTTTGGAATCTGAATTTTCAACGCAAATACACGTTTTGAGGTTCCTGAGTCTAAATAACCAAGTCCCTCAAAATGGTCTGTGACCAGTCAATAGTAAATAGCTCAAAAACGAAAAGTCGTATAAAAGTTATGTTACGTATTAAAGATAGGTATATGCCTTGGATGTGACAGTGACTTTTTCGTTAAAATCGACTAACCAAAAGTGCCACTTTATATCAACGCTTATACAAATTTTTACAATGTTCTCAAATGCGGATCCAACGATTTTGAATAAATTCGGTAAATCATTGTATAATTAAGTGGCCTTTAATTTAATTTAGTTTTATCCCTATTGGTGTCACTTTGCAGGGTTTAAATGTTCAACCTATTCCTCTAAAGTACCTTAATTTGGTTTATTTTAAATAATTAATTATTTCTCATTATTATGAGATAAGAAAAAAATGCTAAGTATACATTTTACGGGTAATTGTATGATTAAAATACTCTTGAAGTAGTCAACAAAACGAGAGTCCAAGAGACCATTCATGAACATTGACCCAGTTTCGCCTTACAGTTTGATATTAAATATTGTTGTTGAACTGACTTGCGCCAGGAATCCCGGTATAAGTTTATCTCTGGCTGATAACAAGCCGTAAAACATCCCTCATCATTGTAGCCCTTGTGGCGAGGCGAGAGGAGAAAGTCACAACTTGGCGGGAGATAAGACTGGAGCGAGGCGTCATGCATCGCGTCTTTATTAGCCCTCTGTTGAAATGGCATTAATCTGGGTTAATTATCAAGAATAAACTTTGGCTTGTAATATATAACAAGTATATGAAGAAAGGAAAATAATTTCAAAGATAAAATAAATAAGATAATTGTATTAAGCGGAGTCAGTATACCTTATTTAATATTTATATAGGTAACCTATATACTAAGGTCTATAATTTGTGGTTTTAAAATAAAATATACAGAAGAAGCCGTTTTTAAGATAATTTTTATCATGGAAAACTACACGATTTATGAAGTAGTCGAAATTTGATATTGTAAAATTTGCATTGGACCACGAAAGCATGAACAAATATACTTATAATTTATTCAAATTGAATTAGCAATTATAGGTGCTATTTCCCTCACATGGATTGAACTGCAGATCTCAAAAAAAAGTTTTAATTTTTTGTTTAAATTATTTGCTAAAAAGATCTGAAAGAGTTGATAGAAAAAAAAATTTAATAATTGAAATTCTCATTTCAGACGCATCTTTCTTTTAACACAGCCCATATTAATGTAATTAATTAATAAATATAATCTCGATGAAATATTTAAAAAAAAAATATGTATTAGGAAATTATTTATAGTGATGAAAAAATTAGTTCACTCATTATTCGGTAATAACCGAACTTGAATAAAATTCATTTATGAGCTTGAACTAATGAATTCTACAAGTGATGAATTGTTTTATAATGACGGCTTAGCTCTAAAATCTAGCCAGCCTATTAAAACAGTTTCAACAAGGAAAAAAGTACTATATATTTCTATCTAGAAACAGTAAATATTTTAAGTATTGATGTAAATGAGTAAGCATTAGTCGCTTACAAGACTTTGGGATTTTAGTTAATTTTATTTAAATGTTTAAAGTTAAGTCGTCGATATCTTTATATACAATATATTTTATTTCGAATTCAACAAGTGGTAAATAAATGCTATAATTGAAATTTATATTTTATAAATACTTTCCGTGCGTATATGAGCTAGCTACAGGGGTCCAAAATCATTTCCACGACTTTAAAAGTAAGTTCATTACAAAACCTTAATCGATTAAAGAGTTAGAAACATTTAACAATATTAGTTATTACTATCTGTATTGCCTTTATATTGAAGCATTTAATAACAAATAAATATTAGAAAAAAATAAAGTATTATATTTGTTTTAAATAATTAAACAGTACGGGGAAGCTCAGTGGTAGGCCACAAAGCTCGAATGCTCAGCTTTTTTTTAATAATTAAAATTGTCCATAGGACTCCCAAATTACTAAAAAATCATAGGAAAAATTATCTTTAAATTATAATAACGTTGGCTGTATAGTCAGTTTTATTACAGATATCAAATCCAATCAATTTTTTTTTATACACATATATAAAGTTTTAATTTTTTGTTTAAATTATTTGCTAAAAAGATCTGAAAGAGTTGATAGAAAAAAGATTTAATAATTGAAATTCTCATTTCAAACGCATCTTTATTTTAACACAGCCCAATTGGATTGCAATTGAAACCTAACTCATGTTTTCTTCGTAAGCACGAATTCAATTCCACACTGATAAGGGCTCAACTGAATTTCAACAGGATAAATTTAATGACTTTTCAATATTGAAAGAAAAAAAAAAGGAAATAAGAAAGAAATGTTGAAATATTATGATAAGAATAAATATAATAATATTTTTCTTAAACATAACTATACATATATTATTTGATTTGCTTGTTGGTTTAATACTGTAGATTACAAAAAAAGAAGACAAATAAAACAAATAATGCTCATTATTTACAGATGTTAAGGAATATAAATATTACGCATTTTACATTAATACTAATTTCCTTTTTATTTACTTTATCTCATAAATTCCAATTCTTAAAGTTATAATTTGTACGGTTATTTGATTCTTCACTTTTAAATTTCGACATTTTATGTTCATATTTTAAGTAAAATATAGATATTTCGACGATTCTATCAGAAAAACTGATCGTGAAAAATGATCAAATTATTCTTTAATTTTAATTTGTTTTATAATATTGGTATTTCAGTCCAGCTACGTGAGTATATCATTCTAAATGGTATGCGAAAAATAACTGAATTTATGAGATATTTTTTAGGAGATTGTGTTAAGGGCTTAAGCGGAAATTTCAATAGAGTTACGGTGCCAGATAGTATAAATAGTACATTATTATTAATTTTCTCGTGGGGAGAGGGAGGGAGATGGGGGTTCTATATATCAACTATTTGGACTGTTTTTCACAGTATTGATCTAATTAAAATTTTGTCATTATTTGAAAATATGATTTATACTTCAAAGTTTAATTTAGCAGGCACTGTAATCATCTTCCAAACAAAGACACGTTTGACACCCTCACTGTACCTTATACGTAACTAATAGAGAATTGCATAAAGACCTACAAATACCACATGTGTCTGACGTCATTAACAAATATTACAAAAATTTCATGATTGACTTATTGCACATCCTATTCCGCTTGTACTAAAATGCAAAGTACCACAGAATCCGACAAGGAGACTTAAACATCTCTGGAGTAGAGATCTGCTGCGTTATAACAAGAACACAACATTAAGAATTCCCTCGATTTTGAATTCTCTCCAATCAAGGAAAATCAAATCAAATCCTCTCAAAACGTAAAATTTGTACAAAAATTCCAAAAATTAAATTTAATTATTATTATCAACGACATGCCTATCAGGAGACGATTAAAGAGGAGCTGGATGAGAGATCTCTTTTCCTGAATGAAGGAAATAAATCAAGACCAGGAAAAAGTACTGCTGCGTACTATTTTTTTTTTTTCATGCCTAAAAATGTCTATTTTCTTATTAGTTACAGCACACCTGCTTATTGTAAAGCTCATGACAGGTGTGGATGGAAATATGAGGGAAAAAAAAAGTTATTTGTTGAAGAATAATTTTGGCATACGTAAATAAACTCGCTTATTCTAATGATTTTAGTTTTTTTTTTTTTTGGAAACACGGCTCTGAAAAGTAAAGATCAATTGAAAAATGGTTGTGCAAAATTTGATTCTAATAAAATACCATTGAGAGTGGTTGGCAGAATTATAAAAATAATGGATGTATCTTCGACCCCAATGTATATTAGATAGAATTTAGCTAAATTATTTCTGTGAAATACTCCTATTAGCCAATATGAAATATAAATGTTCCATTATATATAATAATGATCTACACATATGACCGAGGTTCACAAATCGACTATTATAGTTTTATAAAAATGAATAATAGAATAATACTTTGAATTTTAATCTGGACAGAAGAGCGGTTAAATTATTGAAGATGGAACGAGATGGCAATGGAGAGAGGCCCGCGGGCACAGTTGATTAATACCGCTGCTTGTCAATACCTACTTCCTCGTCTAAACAGCTGATATCCCTGGCCGTATATTAAGCTTCATTAATTGCGGCAATTAGTGTCCCGATTATATGTTCCAACGATGTTACGTACGCAATGGCGATATTTACCAATTAATAAGGAAAACGTGTTATTAATGATACATATCGACCGTATGCAGTAGTAACGATTTATGTGATATATGCTACTGTATATTGCGTTGATATTTAAGGCCGATAATGTTAAGGCTTGGGCATGTTAATAAAACATACAGATTTCTCATATAGACAGATTATAAGTAAAAGAAACCTGGAAGAGCATTTGTGTATTTTTAGAAAACAATAAATCTTAAAAGATTTTATATTTGAATATTTAATAATAACTGCAATAACAATTTTGTTAAGTATATTTATGAGGGAATTTGATAAAATTATATAATGTGAATTTAATTAAAATATATTAATCAGCTGTTATTATGAACTGTAATAACGCTGTATTGTGTTTGTTCCCTTGGAAATGGTCTGAAGGCCTGGAATTTCAGTTAATACAAAAAATAAAACTGATTGAATAGAAAATATTTGTTTTCTGACATTTTTATTTTTTATTTTATAACACACATATTTTTTAAGATAGATATTATGGTCAAGATAAATTTTCTACCTATGATAATAAGGAGCAAATATGATAGTAACGAATATATTCATTCTCCCTGCAACACTTATGGAGACAGCCCTGATGAAGGCCTGAACTTAATATTATCATTTATTTTTGCCTTCTTTTTTGACTGACCACCCCAACTATTCTTCTCTTCAGTAACGAATCATATCAAGGAGAACAGGACAAGACAAAAAAAAAAAAAAAAAAAAAAAAAAGAAAGAATACGATGAATAGAAACTAGTGAAAATACAATTTAGAAAACTAAAGAAAACAAAGTAAATAATATAGTAACAAAAAAAAAAATATATGACATAAGATTTTTTAAGATACATATTATAGTCAAAATAAATTTGCTATCTATGATAGTAATGAGCAAATATTATAATAAGGAATATATATGATATCAAAGAAAACAGGACAAGACAAAAAAAAAAAAAAAAAAAAAAATGATTAAAAAACAGTGAAAATAAAATTTACAAAACTAAAGAAAAAAAAGTAAATTATATAGTGGGGGAAAAAAAATAACATAGGAATAATAAGATTGCAAGCAGTTGAATGCAGTCACAACTTAATTTATACTGAAGAAGTATCTTACGTTTATTATAAGGACCACTATAATGCATATAGAAAAAGGGGTGATCGGTTGCCAAGCAAAATAAAGAAAAGTTCTCGATTAAAATGCGCTGTACTCTTACTAATAATAACAATAATCAGTCCAAAGGTTCTTAATTTTAAAACAAGGATAAATAAATAAATACAGAATATGATTATAAAATTAATAATTATGAACTGTAATAACGTTGTGTTGTTTTTCCCATTGCCAATGATCTAATGGCCTGAAAGATGAGTGAATGAAAAAAACATGTAGTAAGACTTTATTGATAATAAAGTAAGACATTGGATTATTATGGAGTTTTATGATTAATGAAAATAATTTGTGGACCACGGTGTACTAGTGTTTTATTCTATAATAAATGCCTGTATACTTGCATTTATTACTCTTTTATATCAACTTTAAAAAATAAATAAAGCATATATTATTATTAGGAAATTATTATTATATATAGCTATGTAGCCTGAAGAATATTCGCCGACAGAGTGTAAAAAGCGTGTAAGTCCATATATATGTCCCCGGGGACCGGAGGGGAAGGGGGAGGGGGAGCCGCGCTTACAGTTGTTGATATATTATCCCTCTTGACGTCTTCATAAAAATTCTATGCTCTCCCTCCTCCCTCCTCCCTCCTTACCTCTCCCTCTCCAGGAGGTGTGACAAAGTGCCCCTGTAGTCCCGATAACTCGGGAGGCACGTCCTGAGGCAGCCGCTGGCCCGGATGACAAATCTTCCGATGGTGGGAGTACCCTCCAATACGGCGATATCTCCATTCGAAGCCTGCTTCGTGCCAGTCCAGGTGTCACTTGCCTCAGGCAGGAATAACCTTATCCGACGTGCTCCCGAGGATCTGTCATCCTGCCTTGTCTTGTCCTGTCAGGAATATTGCTCTTCAGGATGGCATTCAATTGTTCGAAAGGGATTCATACGCATGACAGAAATATTCAATAAAATTTAGAATTGTCTTCCCTGAAGTTTGAGATCCGTTCGGGTTCGCTACTTTTTGAAGTGGAAGCTTCATTAGGCGAGCTTTGTACTTTATTATGAGTAGTGACTATGTAACCATGTAACGCTCATCCGGGTGAAGTCAGCTCTTTGTAATGAGCTATATTTTAAAATTGTATCTTAAAGCGACGCCGTGTTTGAGTGGCAAAAAGAGAAAAAGATTGTGTCGAAGACCACATGATAACTACTGTTCTGAGCATCATTTGAACTAAAATATCTGAAAATTAAAATACCATGCAGAATTCATAAACCAATATCCAGATGTGAAAATACCTAGTATTGTCATAAACATTGTTGTTTTTTCAACAGAATAATTAATGTTTTCAAAAACTTTTATTTATTTCTTGTTTTTTTTTTCTCTTTTTGCTTTAAGACTTGTAAAAGCAAGTCCTATTTTGCCAGTAAAATATTTTAATTGTCATAGTAAGATGAAATTACACTGGATATTTATTAATTATTTATAGATAGATGATCACTGAATGTAACTAAATATTGAATATAATTTATATAGAACTTAAACTAGAAAGAATAATAGTTAAAAACTGAGGTGACAGTAGTTTCATAACAATTAAATGAGAATAAGAGGCGACTTTTATTATATAACTGCTTTTATGCCATTTATGAACTTTATCAAGTCACGAGCGTTATCTTTATTCATCGACCGAAGAAAGTTAGCTCCATCATCCGTAGTTTGCTATCCTAAACTAATTCTTCTTCGCTTCTCGAACCTTTTGCACTTGAAGGCGATGTGTCTTGGACCCTCCAAGCATTGGCATGTTCGGCACTGACCACTGTTAGCTATACCCATTAGATGTAGATATTTGTTAGTTCTACTGTGGTTTATCCTAAGCCTGGTCAGCTTTACTAAGCTGGAGCGGTCGGGATGAGATTTAAGAGCCGCAAACCATGGAACCATTGCTATCTTCTGTTGAACTGCATGATAGTCCCCAGTCGTAGAAATGCTGCCAGTCTTTCATTATTTTCCCCCCTCACTACTCCTATCAAATCCAGTAAAAGAACCCTTAGCATTTATTCGATAAGTTGTTTTTGATTTGCCATTTTGTCTGCTATATCATCTCCTGATATTCCCTACGTATCCCGGCACCAACTGGAAAGAGTAATTGTTGCTGGCGTTGAATATTAGTGATATGGTTTTCTTTATCACTCCACTCCATGTTAACTGTACGAAAGAAAAATACAAAATAATTGGGGTTATTATCCTGAGGTGTAAAGAAAATAACCTGATTGAGGTAAGGATTTTCTAAATAAAACCCAAAGATGTAAACAAGGTTCAAATTTGTATTTATGGCAAAATTAGGGAGTTTTTTTTTTTTAAATTAGCCGTAAAAATGAGAAATTAAGTGTTTCTATTACATTTTATGTTATCATAAACATAACTAAGGTAATTCTAGGCTTAAGATAAATGCTTGACAAGTGTGGTGCGAAATTTTGAGAACCGGAGCTCTAAGATATCGCTAAATTGAATATCATAGCATAAAATTTTACAGCATGAAAAGAAACGTATTATAAATTCTAATATATTCATATTCGGTTATATAATACAGAAATATAAATGAGGTTAATATTGGCAACATAATAGAGCCATCAGAATAATATAAGAAAGACCGGAAGGGAAAAGGAGGTATAAAAAGGGGCTCATTGGGGCTTGTATTTATCGGCGAACTCTATCGGGAAATCAGGGAGGTTTGCGGGTCGGAAGGCGGGAGCTGTGGAAATTGGCGCCAAACTCGATTTGGGGGATCTTATCAAATAGAATACATTATCACTATAGCTTTAACAAAGGCCGGGAAGTGTCCCAAATGGTTTATTCCGATTTGAATTGAAAATCAGGTTCGGGTTCAGTTCAGGGGTTAGAGTCCCGACGTGACGCGCCTCTCGAGTCCGACCTCCTTCATCAGCTCCCTTTCTCTCTTCATTATCGCCTTTTTATCCTCCGGTGGGCTCTGTCTTCGAAAGGATATCTCCTGAAGGAACAGGTATCTATGCCATGACAATATGGCGACTGACACAGACTTATTCTTTTATTAACACTTGGCGTGGATTAAATACGCACCAACCAGATTCTATTTCTCTGTAAAAAAGTATTCATTATTTTGTCAACATTTTATGTGATATTTTTATAGGATTTTGACAGAATTGTTTTAATCAGAAAGGTATTTCCTAAAACAAAAACAGTAGTTACTTAAATAAAATGAACTCGACCCTCCCACTCTAGGTTTGAACAGGTTTGGTGGTACATCTTGAACAACTTGCTTGTATGGTACAAATGGCCGGCAGATAATAATAAACAAAAAAATTGTGTAAAGTTAATGAAAAAATTATGAAATTTCGAAACTCTGATGTAAGTAAGTGGACAGATCGAGAAGGGAGGAACGTTTTTATAAAGATTTCGAAGCTCATTTGAAGACGTATCGGAATCTGAGTTAAAAAGCCCTAAAACAATTCACAAAGACCTTAATGTACCATATGCCGCGGATTTTGCCCCGAACCAGATACCTATCCTTTCATGATAAACTCCAGTCCCACCCGAATCCACTTGTTTCCAGCCTTGCTTCTTCTTAGATTCCTGATAATCCCCCTAAGCGTCCGAAAAGAAGATGGCCTCGTGATTTTCTCACCTAGAATTAAATAGGAAGTGCTATCTCTGGACAGTATCTCTTTAAGTCTGTTCATGCCATTATTTCTAATGAGTGCAATTTTACTAGTTGTATTGTTTATACAGTTGTAAATTTCATTAAATAAATTTTAAAAAATCCCTATAATTTACCTTTATCTTTCTAGACGGTATTTTTTACTGAAAGTACTTAACACATAACTCAATTAAGTATACATTAAACCAATATAAAGGTTTCCAAACTATCTACAAAATAATATCAACGAAATCCATTCCACTTACTTATTTCTATATTGGAATACAGCTGTATGTATATTGAAAAATGTTGAAATATCGATGTTTTAAAAACATATTCAAGTTAACTGACGTACTTCATTTCCTGGTTTGTTTTTGGTAACGCACGGTGGTTTTTCGTGATGATACTTTGACGGCAGTTAAGAAGTATTTAATTTAAAAAAAAGTGTGATAACTAATATATTATTTGTATTATTTTTTCTTATACCTCCTGACTTCGAATTATCGCCATGAGTGTTAGGTTTTCTTCTTCAAGACATTCAGGGAGCACGTGGTTTACAATCACCTGACGCGAGCACAATTCATTCCCTCTTCATGAGGAACTTCCCTGAAGGATAAGTGGCAATCTCCACCCAGTTTTTATGGAATAGGGAATTATCAACCAGGATGACTCGGAGCTATGAAGAGTATACAGAAGTCGCTCATTTTCCTGTGAATCTCTGGGTGGGGACTTTACTGTCCTCATGCGGGAATCGAACACAGTGGTCTAAGCAATCGTGTATTGTTCCTACACTTATTAATTGTTTTTCTTTTTATCTTTTTGCTTCCTCACTACCGAAGGTAGGGAAGTATTTTTTTTCTGTTATTTAATCGCGTTAACGTAATTAGAACACTTTATATAAAATTTTTGTAGGCGCCTTAACTATACATAATATTGAATATTTAATGGTTGACTGTTGCATTTTAAAGGAAGGAGATGGGGTGGCGGTCATAAATAGGCTAAATAGTGGTAAAACTATTTTTATTAAAAGCCAACGTTTCGACCCAACTTTGCTGGTCTTCTTCAGGGCTAGAACGGACAAGATACAAAAAGATAGAGAATTGTGGAAGTTACATAATATTCTGTAACTTAATTAATGTTATGTAACTGCCACAATTCTCTATCTTTTTTTATCTTGTCCGCTCTAGCCCTGAAGAAGGCTTGATAAGTCGGATCGAAACGTTGGCTGTTAATAAAAATAGTTTTACCACTATTTAGTCTATGTATGACCGCCATCCAGGATCATCTCCTTCCTTTATAAATACTATTATTTCAATGTTAACTCTGTTCCTCTAGTTCTGTCATATTTCGTCAATATAAATTTCAGAGAGTTTGGTGTAGTGACGTATATAAGTGTTTATAACTGACGTAATCGAAAATTTGATAAATGACCTTTTTTGGTTCCTAAGAACCTTGCATGTCCCAAAGAATATAAGAATGATGGTTTATTTGAACCTTACTCTAAAATTTTGTAATATTTTGATATTTTTATTTATTGCATTGTAATGTAGTAGAACCAGTATTAGTGGTTTATTTGAAATCTTTAACTTTACTGAGTCGTTTTTATTTATTTTTTTCATGTGAATAATTCTTATATTCTTTTTCTCCCCCTAAAATGTTTTTATTTTTAAATAGTGCACTATTTTTTTTTAATTAAACGATAACTTGAGAAGTATCTGGGTCAGAGAGAACAGTAGGACGTTTTTAATAAAAGGGAAAGAGAGAGAAGGATAGTGTAATGAAAGGGACATAGGGAGGATATAAAGAGGAGAGGGAAGATAGAGAGGTCCGAGCAACGACTGCCAACTCCGCTAGTAACAGATAAGGCGACTATAAAGCACTGCCCTTCCTTGTATATCTTTGTCTCAGCTCTTACATAAATACCACGAGTATGTTAATACTGTATCAGTATACATTAACATAAATAATTTAAACAATACGTCTATGTCTTTAAAGGCGACTTTACACATTTCCTAAAAATCACAAACACAATCAGGAAATAGGTAAACTTTGTCAATTGAATAAGGTACTAAAAACTGACCTAGTTTCCTCTTGAATTTTAAGATAATTCAAAAATTGCCTATACAAATATAGAGCTGCTTGGAGTGGCTTTTCCCTCCAAAATAGCGACATAATTATATATTTTATAAAGCCAAAGTACCTCTACATTTTTGTCGAATACCCATTATCTCGATTTTGTGATCAATTCATCTTACGGTTCAGGTGGAAACAAAATGAGTTTTAGTATCTCATAAAATTGATAAAGTTTACCTATCTTCATATTGCAAACGCCCAATATCCGACACCAAAGTGTAGGTGGGAGGATTAATACTGATTTGTGTGGTAATATTTACACGGCTTTAGATCGATGGAAGGCAGTAGGGATGGTAAACAGCGATTGGTGATGGCACGAGTAAAGGCGGAATAACACTTAGGCAACACTGAGAGACATGTTGCTTGATACTTGTTTCCTAGAGTTGCCTCTTGTAGCCGTCCGATTATCTGGCACAAAATTCAATTGATGCCGCATGCTGAGCTTCTAATGATAAAGGTCCCAGGTTCGAACCACGGCTCATGGCAGAAAAATATTTATTCTGTTTCATTGGCCGTGGGGCTACCCTGGATAGGTAGACCCTCCTGGGTACAATCAGCCTCTACAAAGTGTGACCCTTAATTAAAATAATTAAAGGGAAAAATCCGGCGGTTGAGCGTGATCTCGGTCAAATCACCTCCTTGCATAACGTACTGAACCCAAGACCCTTCATGGCTCGTAGTGGTACAGGATTTCTTATTTTATTTTTTTATTATTTCTTTTACGTATCTCTACTATATACAAGTTAAAAAAATAAAAACTTTATTCACAATGAATTTCCCGTTTCGATCCTCAAGTTGCTGGCCAATATTCATTAAATCAACCGCCATTTTTACAGGAAGTAAGATCCGACTGGCAAACTCATTATTTAAATAAAGATGTATATATGTATGTATATAAATACTTTTAAAAAATGATTTTAAAATTTTCATCAAAGAATGTAATTTTTTTCGCGTGGGATCTCGGACTATTTGGGTTGCTAGAAAATGTATTTTTTGTCATCACTGTTTTTCATCATCGTGTCATCACCTAACAGTTGACAATATTGATTTGAGTACATCGACGTCCAATAAAAATTCAGTAGCTCATAAGCAAACCATTTCCCGTTTTTTGCTACTAGATGAGCCATTCTTTTCTTGATGAAGTTTTTTGCGCTTGCCATGAAATGCTGACAAATTCTAAATTATTGTTTATCTCTTTCACCGTACAATATCATTTCCGATTTAAATAAATTTGCGATTAATAAATAAAAGCTTCAATAACAAATTAAAAATTAATTTGTTGGTTTAGCTGTTGGTCACGTGGATATTTAGATCATGTAGTAGTTTGAATTTTTTTTTTTTAATATTCTTTATTTTAATTTTGGTTGTAAAAGTGTGTGACATAGTTCTTTAATATACCATTCTTCTAATTAGTGACCATATATATTTTGGAGAAGTCATTTTGGTATTTTGTTATTGCTTTAAACAATTCAATTGAATTGTCAAATTGTCAAAAAAAATATTAGTATTAAAATGAATGATTAACTAAATGTTGTAATATATATTGCAGAGAGGTTTGCAGAAGGACTAAGATAATGGAGGAAGGCGGCGGATAGAATTATTAAACAAGAGAGGGAGCTGTTTATTGTAATTGGTTGAAGCCAGTGGTGGCGGAGTTCAGGTAGACCGCCCACTTTCGTCCTATTAACCTAACTAAATTACAGAGCATTGTATGCATATCGCCTATTGTGCCCCTAATGAACAAGGGCCTATGTACCCAGCTCTATCCCTCCTTAATGCCGTCGTTTAACCTTCGCTCCCTATCCCACCACTAGGGGTCTGTCTACCTCTATGGGCTCCTTCTTCGGCGATTAACCTCTTCAAAATAACTTCATCAGGTTAAAACTGAATATCTGTCTTTCTTTCTAACTAGAACAGTAGAAGGGCGAATGACAAACCTACCGTTCTTCGTGTCTCACAGATTTTTTATCCACAAACCAGATATACAAACAATTTATGAACTCAGCACCACATAATTATATCAATCTAAAATACGCTATACGCATAATTAATGTTGCCAAAATAAGTCTTGGTCTTGTAATTTGCAAGACCGTGACCATGACTGATCGATTTTTGGAATAAACATTTAGGCAAAATAGTTACTAATATTTAGACAAATGTGAAAAAAATGGTATAACCAATATACTTTTGTATTTAGCTTTTCTAATTTTTCACTCGGGCTTAGTTACGTTTCTTCTAGCTAAAAAATATCTATACACTAATAAGCTAATAGGTAACTGCAAAACTGTTGCGAAACTCTTGCGCAGGACCAAGACTAAGACTGAGTTTGCAAGACCAAGACTCGTCTCGGTTTTGCATTTGGGGGATACTTGCCGGATTAACAAAAGCATTCGTACATTGATAAACAATATTTGATTGAATAGTTGTGTTATATTTCATAAGCTTTAATCCGTAGGTAATTTAAGTAAGTTTGATCTAAAATTGGCGAGAATGATCACTGAGCGATCCAGCGAAAATTATAGCGAAACTAAAAAGAAGAGAAAATGATAAACTTTTTTAACCAAGTTTCTTCAACTCCAACCTTTGTTCTGCAATCTTTTCAAATATTCTACACAATAACTAATTACGCAATGTTTTAAAAACTTTATGAAGTTGCTCACCCTCCCTCCGTTTTGTTTCCGTAAAAAATCTTGGGAAATTTAGAAATAGTTTTGTAATTCGATTTTCTTTTCGATTTATTTATTTTTTCTATTTATTGTACACTTCTAAACGTGTTCAAATTGCTCAACTAGTTAAAATACAATATATCTCTTTTCTATACTAACTTTGGAGTTTTGAAACCTACTTTTTCAATTAACTTTTATTAAAGTTTTAGTAGGACTTTAAGACACGAAATCGGTATTAGTTATTTGTATATGTTAATGTGTATATGTTATGTGTACACACGTAAGTTCTCTGAAAGTACGAAAAGGGTTCTATACTATAGAACTGTATCTAATATGTATAGTCTTTTTTTTCTTCATTTAATTGGCACTGGATTGATGGAAATGCTTGGGAAAAAATATAGTTATAAAGAGATAATTCTCTATAATTGGCGCCCTGCCAGAGACATGCCTGTGGGGATTTCAATTGCCGTATTACATAGCCCGCCTTTACAAAGAGCCAATTACCAACCGTTTAGGCTCGACATAACATCGACCAAACATCGCTAATTGGATCCATGGACCAGCAGTGCTAAAGCTCACTGTCATCGCCCAATATGGCCTCTTGATTTACACCAGGACAGGCCAAATGATCGGAAAATAGCCACACATCCTTCTTTTGTTCAGGCTGAAAATACCGGTCTGAGTGTGCCCGGCCCCATAAAGCCGGAATTAATCGCTCAGGGTCTTTTTGGCTCTGATGGTAATGGCCCCTGTTAGAAATATATTTGTTATCTACGGCAGTTCCTGAAAGCGATAGTCCGCCGTATTGCCAAACAGCTCCAATACGGGCCTCGTAAAATAACTTACAATCGGAATTAATAAACAATCGATCCTTTTTTATTCGATGATATACGCATATCGATAGAACCAACATAACTGCGTATAATAATTTATGAAGCTTAGATCCACAGGACAATCAGAACCATATGACCATTCCCATTTTTAAAAGTAAATAACTAAACGATATTCGAAATTATTTTAAAACTTCAATCGATTCTTAGAACAATTTTTTTTAATTTATTTAAAAATAAAATAATCTGTCACTTGGACAATAATTATGGTGCGATATGAACGCATTCACACCATATATTGTTAACATAAAATTAACAAAAATAAAAAAATAACTAAATAATAATCAATAACTATGTGCAATAAAAAATAAAATAACCTAAAGATAAGTAAATCAAATACGTAAACACAGACATACCTATATACAACCAGGCAGGGAACCACAAGCCCGACTTTTCCCTCCTACTATAGAGGGAAAAGCAGGACTCCAAGAGATCCTTGCGCAGAACAAAAAGGCTGTTGTTTAATAAGCGTGTTATTTAAAATATTTATAGAGTGGACAACTGAGAGGAAAAGTCACAATGCACCGACAACGTCATGGGTTGGCGATCCGCTGAGGCATGTAACTTATTGTTAAATTTATTATGAATTTATTTGTCTTATATGAGCAGTGGACCGGGAGATTATCTGGAGCATAATCAGTCTCTATAAAGTAGGTACTCTTGCTTAAATAATTAATTAAGAAGAAATAATCTGACGGTTGAGCGTGATCTCAGCTCAATCACTTTCTCGCAAAACCAAATAATATCTTCTTATAAAGTACTGAATCCAAGAACCATTGTGATTATAGTAATACAGGTTTTATTCTTTTTATGTTCTTTTCCGTAAGCCTACTTCGTAATAGTATTCGACGAGTCTAAGATAAACTATCAAATGTAAAAAATATCAATTTCCCATTGAAAAAAATATATACTAATCCACGCAGTGTCAGAAATTTATTACAGGAGGTTACTTGAATCTTAGTTTATCTAACATATTTTTAATAGAGCTTTCATATTCAATAAATTTTTGGTTGAATCTTATACTTTAAAAAAAAGGAAAGCTTCAGTTCATTGGCAAGTATATTTAGCATTTATTCATATAACATTGAACATTCATCAATTGCTAAAATAGTTTTTTTTTCTCCACCTAACTATTATAGAGGCATTGGGTTCATCCCACAGGTAGCCAACCTATTCTGACCAGACTGGGAAGGTCGAAGTACATTCCGGAGGTCTGCCACGATATTCAACCCAGCTAGGTCGGGTTCGGATCTTCACTTGAGCCTCGAGGTTGTTAAGGTCACTCCTTGCTAAGTTAGTATTCTTCATTTAATTAAACCTGATGAAATACTTATTACAATTATTTTTACTTTCCTACCTATACTAAGTAAGGAAAATATAGCAATCGGTTCAAATTTCCGACGATTTTCGACGGATCCATACGTTTTAGAGTCTCCTGAGTCCGAAAAAATATATTTTTAGCCATTAGTCTGTCCTGTAATATTCTAATAGTTCCTTTCAATTTTCGTATATGGACTAAATTCCCGAGAAAATACAGAAAAAGAAGTTATAAAAAAAAGAAGAATGTTATGGCGCCTAACTCCTTAAGTATAACGTAGCTTAGCATGTTTTTTGAAAGGTTGTGAAATCTTCCTACAAAACGATATAAAAATTGTTCATTTTGGACAACTAATAACGAAGCTACAGCCATTAAATTTCCAATGCAAGATTACGGGTTCATATCCTGGTGTCAGAAATGGGTCAATGAGAGAAAAAATATGACTAAGTGGAAGTAAGGAAATCTGTTGCCCGCATCACACAAGCTTCACTATTTTCTCTACTTTTAACAGAAATTATTGTTTGACAATACTAAGCTATGGCAAAAAGTTTTTGATCCGCAATATTAGAGAGTATTGAAATTTTTACACTGATCTACCCGAAGCCGGTTTACATTGCTTTAATTTATCAAATAAATCGTACTCAAATCTTCTCTTTGATCAATTTTCAGAAAAATAAATCTAGTTGAATTTTTTTTTGTTTCTTCATGAAGTTATGTAAAGATATAAAAACTTTTCTGAAATAGGTAGGAAAGTCGTGTGAGTGGACACACCAGATGTTTTTTTTATTATAATCTGTAAGAATGAATGTGTTTTTATGTTCTAATTGAATGTTGTTTCAAGTTTCATTGCAGTTTTTTTTTTTTCTTTTCTCTTGTTATAATTTATTTTTCTTTTGTGTATGTATAATATGAATGAGTCTCATATAGCTCAAATACACAATGAACTTCAGTAAGGCAAAATGTATTATTTTACTATATGTTCAATAGAGCAATTTTTAAGCTCTAAGACCGAGTTGAGGAAAATTATCTCGTTTGCTACCTTTTCATATATCAATATTACATTTCACCTTATTCGAGGGATATTACTAAAGGCAGGTCTTATATTTCGAAGAAAATCAATGCCCCCCTCCCCCTAGAACATTATTTATGTCTCAAAAGCTGTGATTTACACGAGCGCGGAACAGTATTTTAATACGAGAGGAACAAAAAGCAATAAGAAGGGAAGCTGCTCCAAGTTGAGCTTTTTTCAAGTTTTATTTTCTCTCTATTAAAGTTCCATTTACACACCGAAATTGAAAAGTCGGAACTAACTTGGTTCACCCGGAGCCGTTTCTTATTACTTCTTTCCAATACTTATTGTTAGTTCGCTGTTCTGGTTGGGAGATGACATCGCTTCTTTCGGGTTTACTTCAAATGATAGAGCTCGTTGACAATATTTAATTAAAGTTCTGATTCGTTCTATCAGGACTAAAACAATTACTTCGTTATCTAAATACAAAATTCAGTAGCTCAAAGATTTCATGTCACAATCGGATACCGATTTCAAGGTTAAAATTTGCGACTGCTCCAACACTTACCAGACAAACGCTCTAAACTTTCAATTAATTACAAAAGACTTATCTACATAACTATAATAAGACCTATATGGACATACGGAGTTGAGCTTTGGGGCTCCACTAAACCATCGAATTCCTATCGTATCCAATCCTTACAATCCAAAATCCTCCGTAAAATTCTTAATGCTCCATACTTTGTCACAAATAAAACCATTCATAAAGACATTAATGTACCATATGTCGCTCATTTAGCTCGAGCCAGATACCTATCCTTTCATGATAAACTTCAGTCCCATCCAAATCTGCTTGTTTCCACTCTTGCTTCTTCCTCGATCCCTGATAACCCTCCTAGGCGTCTGAAAAGAAGATGGCCTCGTGATCTTCTTACTTAAAATTATTTAGGGAGTGCTACCACTGGGTAGTATATCTTCAAGCCTGTACATGCTATTATTCATAATTTGCGCATATTTACTAGTTGTATTTGTATACAGTTGTAAATTTCATTAAATATACGAAAAAAAAAAACTAGAAAAAAGGTTAAAATAGTTTTTCTCAGTCATCTAAAATTTAGAATTGACTACAATTAATTTGTTCTCAGAACTACACATTTTTCACATAAGATCAGGTAGACCATTTTCCAGATTTTATTTTACTTTTTAGTTTTCTACCTATACTAGGTAAGGAAAGTATTGCGATCGGGTCGAATTTCCGATATGCGGTTTTTGATGGATCTATACGTTCTAGAGCACCATGCTGATGGCCTTATTTTATTTTATTTTATTTTTTTTTTGAATGTGACGAAATTCCCTACAAAACTATATAAAAACCGTTCATTTTGGACAACTATTAACGAAGTTACAGTTTCAATTTCTATTCAATTTCGCGTGTAAGAATACGGGTCTAAGCGATGAATGAAAGAAAAAATATCTGGTGTGTCCACTCACACGACTTTCCTACCTATTTCAGAAAATTTATTATATCTTTACGTATGTTCATGAAGAAACAAAAAAGAATTGAACTAGATTAATTTTTCTGAAAATTGATAAAACAAAAGATTCGAGTAAGATTTATTTGATAAACTAAAGCAATGTAAACCAGCTTAAGGTAGATCAGTGTAAAAATTTCACTACTCACTAATATTGCTAATCAAAAACTTTTTGCCATAGCTTAGTATTGTCAAACAATAATTTCTGTTAAAAGTAGAAGAAATATTGAAGATTGTGTGATTCGGGCTACATATTTTCTTACTTTCACTTATTCATGTTTATTCATCCCATTCTGACACCAGGATATGAACCAGCAATCTTATATTGGAAATTGAATAGCTGTAACTTCGTTAATAGTTGTAAAAAATGAACGATTTTTATATGGCTTTGTAAGGAATATCATTACCTTTCAAACGATAGGATAAACAGCGATTTTTTTTAGGACAGGAGCTATTGGAATTGGTCTACGCTCTTGTTATCCTTTTGATTGCTCCTGAGGTAATTTTAACACAACCTTACCGAGACATAGATTGCTATGAGCACCATTGTAAGGTTGTGAGCTTGGTATAAGAATGTTAACCCCACACAAGCAAAAATTAAATTATCACAAAATGTAAAATTGGAATGGTATATTAAATTTTATTCAATCAGACTTTTTTTTTTAGATTGAAGTATGTAAAGTTATTATGAAATACTTATACTTTTGCAATATTATTAGGAGTGAAAATATAATATAAATTTATCGAGGAGAAAAGTGTAAAGATGGGGACAGAAGGGAGATATCAGTGACAGAAGCGAGGCAGCGAGGAGCAGTAAGGTAAGTTGATTACCTCGCCCTTTGAGAGGTGTCGCTCTCGGGCCTTTGTGATCCTCGACATCTTTCAATTTCAGGCCGCCGTTCGAAAGTCGATGCTCTCTTCCAGTCATATTTGTTGCCCTTGTTTGCAGGCCATTACGCTTCTACAAAGGCCCTGTTTGCTGCCTCCTGTCTCCTCTTTTCCAATATGTTCTTATTACGGTGATATCCGCCTTCAGTAAATAGTAGTGAAACGAAAACGAACTGTCCTCATAACTGTGCTGTATATGTTTTTGTATAAAAAAAATCTATTTTATTGACTTTTAAATCTTAATAACAGGAAACTGTCTGTACATCAGTATGAGAATTTAAGAGAATACCTAAAAATATATATGCAGCAAGTTTCTAAACAATTCACAGACAAATTCAATTTTTTGTCTGAAAAATAAACATATTTAAGAGCTGTTTCAGTCATTTTTATTATAGATACCAAAGTTTATCTGGGTCATCTTTAAAGTACAAATATTATTGAAGCTACATAAAATACACAAATAATAATAGAAAATAATTATAGAAAAAAAAACGTGAGGTTCGCTAGTTCCCTTCTTTTTTTTTCAAATTGAAAAACAAATTTTTTTTTTTTAATTCTTAATGACATTTACAACTGTATTACATAAATACATCAAGTAAATTTGGACATAATAGATATCATGACATGAATACACTTGCTGAATAACTACCCAATGGTAGCACTCTAATGATATGACTACATTAGGAGATCACGGGGCCATCTTCTTTTCAGACGCCTCGGAGGGTTATCAGGAATTGAAGAGGAATCAAGGTTAGAAACGAGAGGGTTGGGATGATTCTGAAGTTTATTATGGAAGGATAGGTATCTGGATTGGGCCAGATCGGAAACAAAAGGAACATTAAGATCTTTGTGAATAATTTTATTAGTGACAAAGTAAGGAGCATTGAGGATTTTACGAAGGATTTTGGATTGTAAGGTTTAGATGCGAGAGGAATTCGATGGTTTAGTGGAGCCCCATAGCTCAACTCCGTAAGTCCAAATAGGTCTTATTATAGTCAAGTATATGAGTCTTTTGTAAATAGCTGGAAGTTTAGAGCGTTTGTCTAGTAAGTGCTGAAGTCATCGGAAACGTAGAGCAGTTTCTTGTCGTTTCAGTCTAGTATGAGGATTCCAAGTTAGTCGTTTGTCCAGGTGGAGTCCTAGGTATCGGATTTGCTCAACAGGGGTAAGTGGAGTATTGTTAAAGGAAACTGTAGGACAAGAAGTCGTTGGTTTAAGACGAAAAACAAATGAAAAGAAAATTGTTCCATTATTGGTAAGGTTTAAGTGAATTTTATAGATTCGTAAACTCTAGTTACCGGAAATGAAAACAGAGAAGATGGGATTTCGATAGGAACTATTTTTTTTTTTCTCCCCGTCCATGCTTTTAGGCAACACAGAAATTTTCCTAGTCCGAGGGAGAGGACGGTGGAATCATGCTGAATTAGAATCGCCACCGGTACCGGGATTTGAACTCGTGGGTAATATTTTTCCATCTAACTTTGGTTATCAGGTTTCAAGACAACGTGTGGTGCTGTGCACACGCGTTAACCCACTCGGCCATCTCTCCCCTAAAAGTTACTTGATATCAGCAGGTTTCGAACCTGGACTTTGAGCTTAGCAGCCCCGTGCTTAACTCACTGAGCTACTCCTTTTCCATGGAAATTTGTGCACGATGTGCAATACGGCGACCCCTCTTCCATCCCTCTAAAAATAATAGGGTGCGAGAATCTTGAGAAGGGGTCTTTTCTTCTCCCCCACCGATATTTTGAAGTACTAAAATAAAGTCAAAATCAATCACAAATAATCTACATGAAAAAAATCAGTAAACTAAAATGAATCAAGAAAATATTAGTCTACTTGATGGCTAAGCTAATGCCTAGAAGTAGATACCCTAGTGAGTACGTGGTAAAGTTACCACCTCCTTATGTCCCTATTATGGAAAGTTTAGCTTATATTCAAAGATGTAGCAACATATCCTCGAATCCATAATTGTGGATTAGTGTTGGATTAATTATTGACTGTAGTGAATAATTGAAGAGAAGAATGGGTGGGATAATCAGTAAAAAAACAAAAAAGTAAAAATAAAAGAGTATGTTTATTTCTATTTTTGCCGACGTTTCGGCCAAATGTACAGGGCTAAGAAAAAAATAACAATAGTTATGGGAAACTAGTAAGATTAAATAAAGAAAATTAACATGTAGGTGAAAGGTATAGAATAAATTTAAAGAAAAATGAAGTAGATAAAGTGAACATTAAAGTAAAATAAACTAGGTAGAATAATAATAGTAACAAAGTAGGGACTAATAAAATAACCATAATCAAAATAAGGTAATATAATAAATGAAAAATGAATTAACAACGGAACATAGTTGAGTGTATTAGATAAAAAACGTAAGTGTAGACAAAAATGGAAACTTTATGACATTTCCCTCAGCAACTTTGAAAATCAACGACTTGAGAGTTCATCTCACAGCCTCAACCCTTAGAATAAAAATATAAATAACTACTATATTCAATTGCTTCGTTAACATAAATCAAATATATAAAAATAAATGTATATGTATTTGTGTGTTTATTTTAAAATATAATATTATATTTCTCGTTTTACTATAATTATGTTGATTATATAAATTTTGAATTAATTAGTTTTTTGCTCATTTTTTTCTGTTTTACCATTAACAGTTTCATGACACTGGGGTGCATCAGACCTCCGCAAGCGAAGACGTTGAAACTATAAAACTAAATACGACAACGTTGATGAAAGCCGGTAAAGAACTAGGACTCGAAATAAACGTGGATAAAACAAAATATATGGTTAGCTGCAAAAATGGCAATAATACTGGTAATGTCGATATAGATGGTAATATGTTTGAACAGGTAGATAAGTTTAGGTATCTATGTTCTACGATAACTAGAAAAAACGAAATTGAAGAAGAGATTAAGGTTAGACTGAAGGCGGGAAATGCTTGCTATTTTTCTGTGACAAAACTACTTAGTTCGCGCCTCTTGTCCCGAAACTTAAAAATTAGAATCTATAAAACAATTATCTTGCCTACAGTTCTTTATGGGTGCGAAACTTGGCCGATTACATTAAGGGATAAGCAGCGTCTTCAGGTGTTTGAAAATAAAGAATTGCGTAGAATATTCGGACCGAAAAAGGATGAGTTAACCGGAGAGTTCAGACAGTTACACAACGCCAAATTGCGTGAGATGTATCCGGGTAATATAATTGAGGTAATTTCATCGCGGCGAATCAAATGGGCTTGTAAAGTTGTTGGGCTTAGTAACAAGAGAATTCCTAAAAGGTTAATATTTGCTGTGCCGAATGGTAAGAGTCCGAGGGGTAGACCGAAGCGAAGGTGGGAAGATTGCATTAAAGCCGATCTGAAGGGACTGGGTTTGGACGGCGAACGATGGAGGGAGGTGTGCAATAAGCGATTGGTGGTGTCGGCATCGAACCTTCGGGTTCGCTAAGCCTTTTTATTATTATTATGATATAAATTTTGACTCATAATTTTTCTATATCTAAGCTCCCGAGACTTTTTTTTGTGAGTCATAGCCCCTCCCCAACCTAAATGAAAAGTCTGCACCTTTACGAATAGTAATGTGAGCGATGGCTAAAGAAATAATAATTAAAAAAAAATAAAGTAGAGTGACACAAAATATAAGTTCGTTGTCGCAGATTTCCATTTAGCGACCCCTAGACGCAGGCCTGCATTAGACCAGGGCTGTACCGAGCCTACAGTTTATAGAGGCAGCTATTAATAGAACCCTCCGTAATGGCACTCCGCGACCCAGAACCCGGGTATTAAGGTTATTGTTTTTAAAGGTATGATGCTTTAAATAAGAGAACCCAACCACGGCCTCATTACAGTTCAAGCGTTCCCAGTGTAAATTATGAAACCGAGAAAGGTTTCCCTTAATTACCTGCAGAGTAATTACTTAGCAACGGTGGGGGAGTTTTGGCGGGTAGCGGTAAGGTTTTGGCGGGTGTTGGCTGCTTTCGGCGGGTGTCAGTAGGGTTTCCTGCTTCGGGTTCTTATCTCCTTTATATCGAGGAGGCTTTTCATCCACTGCCTTTATTATCTGGTCTCGCTTTTTTTTTCGTATGTTTCATTTAAGGGATTATTTCCTTTATCTTTCTTTCGTGTTGTAATCCCAGTAATTAAAATGAAATCTCCTTTCCGCTAATCACAGAGAGGATAATGTTTTAGGTAATGAAATTAGCTTAGATAAGTATTCTCACAGATATTTCTATGGGAAATAAATCGTATTGAAATGGAATGGAATGAAACGTTTTAATCAAATACACTAATTGATTGTTGATATTTGATACTATTTAATTTAATTAAATAAGTTAACATTTGTATTTTGTTAAGCAATTATACACGAATATAATTGGAATTGTTTTCCTTTCAATTTTTATGTATTCAATAAGTTTCAAGTTACATGTATTCTATAGCGGCACAGAACTACAGAAAACGTAAAATTAACAGGCTCACAATCTATTGTTCTTGAGCACTGAGTAATTCATTAATTTAATAATTTGCATTATGCATGATTCATTAAATAGTTCGTGCTACAAAAAAGGGGATTATCGATTAAGAAAACTCGATATTTATTTTTATAATTTTATTTCCAATTTTCTTTGATATAAAATATTTAATATATATAAATTAAAAAATATATCAAGTTGTTATTATATCTCGAGATCAATTTTCGTTCTACATAGTCTTGATAAATCAATAAATTTTGGTGTTATTTTTTTATTTATTTTATTTTATGCAATTTGCACCTGCGCATCTAGCAAATTTGTTGTATTTTTATTGTCTTGGTGTAATTGCTTGATTTTTTTTTTTATTGATGTAGTAGGTCTCTTGGCCGTTTTCTTCTTAATCTTCGTTGCTCAGGTAACAGGGAACAGGAGATAGAAAGAACCAGAGGATTGGAGTGATTTTGGGTTGAAGAATGAAATGTAGTGTATTTGTCGTGGATGTAGGATTTTACTGTTGGGGTGTTTAAGTCGTTATGTATAGTGTTTGAAATGTACCAAGGTGCGTTAACAATTTTTCGTAAAATTTTTGATTGTGCTGTTTGTATTTTTTTATGTGTGTTTGTTTTGCTGAACCCTAAAGTTCTCCTCCATATGTCCATATTGGTCTCAGTAAGGTGTTGTATATAAGTCGCTTGTTTCGAAAGTTAAGTGAAGATCTGTAGTCCAGAAGATGTGAAAGTTGGCTATATCGTCTGGTAAGTTCTTGTCTTTTTAATTTCGTATGTATGTTCCAAGTAAGTGTTTTGTCTAAGTAGAGTCCAAGGTACCGTACATAGTTCTTTGAAGGCACTGGATTATTGGCAATCGTTATGGGTGGACATGAGGCTTTCCTAAGAGAGAAACTAATGTGGGTGGATTTTGTACTATTAATTTTGATTTTCCAGTTCTCAAACCACTTTTCAAGATCATGAAGATCGTTTTGTAGGGCAATTGATGCGATAGTAGGATTTTTGTGTGAAGTTAGAATAGCAGTGTCGTCAGCGAAGCAATAAGCAGGTGTTATATTTATTTTTCAACAATGTGAATTGTTTTATACCTATTCACTTGTAGGCCAAATTGCCCTTCTTTTCTAATCACAATCTTAGCGAGTCTCTCAATATTCTCTTGATTGTATCAAAGGACAGCTATAGAATCAGTTTTGAAAGATCCTATGCACTCCACCACCAAAGTACTCAATTTTTAACTGCCTACGCATAGTTTCCTCGTATAGTTCAGTCGTATAGGACATTGTTGGATAATATTGGATCAATTGACAAGATGTCGCTGGCTCGGGGACACGGGCAATAAGGAACCCAACGTGGAGGAACGCAGCGCTCTCTGTATTCCGACAACTAAGCTATTTAGCCAGCTCGCTCTCTCTCTCTCTCCTCTATATAGCTAGTTCTCTCTTCTGTATTATTGATATCTCTTAATGTCAACTCTTATCGCCAATTATCGGTTTATATTGGAAATAGAGAGCTTTGTTTAAGAATGAAGGGTTGGCATTTTAAATTACGTAGCTTGATTTGCTGTATTTCTTTCATAAATTGACACATTTCAAGAAAAAGAGCTGACGATTTTATTTAGCTAGAGTGGAGGAAATTATCCTTCCTAACACTCTTATGTCAATTAGTATTTATATTTATATACGAATCTTTGGACGCAAACCTTTAAAATAGAGACAGTAAGCTTGTTATTTATTAAGAAATAGCTATTATAATTATTCTTTATCAAGCTATAAACAACTTTTCATTAATCGTTTATTATCTGTAACCTCCAGCGTTTGATTAATAACACTTGTAGTAAACGCTTCACTTTATAATTTTGACCAAAATGTTTAATTTATCTAATATCTTTTTGTTGTAAGATATTCTACAGTTAACCCTTAGATGCATGATTTTTTTAATCACAAAAAAGTTTCCCGGAATACGTGAGAGTATATGTAACAGAAATAAATTATAAATTGTAAGGGATTATATTCAGAGAAAAATTTTTTTTGTCTTCAATTTTTCATCCGTACTTGTCATGGTAGTGACAATTAGCAGATTTGTGGTCAGGTAGAAAATGGCATGATAGGCATGACGAAGAATGGTGCCCAGCAGCACCTCTTCCCTGGTCTGTCGAAAAAATTTGAGAGAATTCGAAAAAAAATATAATTACTTATTATCCAAGGAATAATTAAAGGTTAATCTCATTCTGATTGATTACATATAATAAATACAGTATAATTTCGATAAAGCCTATATCCACGTAAGAATATAATAAATAAGACATACATATCTGTCTAGTCAAATGAAATCTAAAATTTCAAATTTTTGCTAGAAATTAAAATTGTGGTGTCTGAGGCAAACTTATAACAAGCAGCATAGCATGAATGTTACCTGTACCAAGATTTGATCTCCTGCCAGGAGTTGGGGAGAGGGAGGTAATTATATTACCCACATATACCAAAATTCTGAGATACCAAAATAGAATCCGTTCTTCAATTGAAACTCAATGCATTAAATGGTTAAAATTATAGAGAATACATTTTTTTAACAGTGAATTTTATTTTTATATTGTTTTTTTATCGATGTTCTTATTGCTCTAAAGCTACTTATAGTCGATTTTTTTAATTATTGGTCATTTTTTTTTTAATTCAGTACCGCAACAACCCTTAAAGGATTTTAGGGTACGTAGTATGGGTATATCCGTATGTAAACACACCCCGGCCTCGATAGAGTATGGCTTGGTGCCTTACTCACTGTGCTCCCCTGCTTCGTATTATCTATTTTAAGGATCTATTTGAACTGACGCGGATGAAGTATGGACACCGTTAACTTCGATTAACCGAAATATATATTTCCAAAATTCTTACTATATTGAAGACAAAAAGGGAGCAAAATTATTAGTTACTTGAAAAGTAGATTAAAGTTCTAACTTATTGTTTTTTAAAAATTTAAATTGCACATTTCGATGAGTTTAAAAACAATGAAGCTTTTTGGGGGCTTTAAAAATTTATTTATACTGGTCAACTTTGAACATGTTTTTAATATTAACGTTTTAATATCTGATGTAATCATTTTCATTGGTTAAATTTATGATTTTTGAAGAAATGAACACATAACATTGTCCAAATGTTTTTTCTCACAAAAACTTAAAAAATAAGTTGATCGTAACTTACAATTCTTTATCAACTGAAATTCTCAGAAATGCGGCGTTTTCAATTTGAAGACTGGTAAACTTTTTAATTTAAATGAGACTCTCAAAACTCATGAATAAAGATGTCCACTTCCCTTAAATCGTAATATAATCAAATTCAAGAAAAAATGAGGCCTACAATAAAATATGACTGTTCGGCCTATACAACGTATAATTATCAATTAATGATTTTTGAGGTGCTGAACACAAATTTAAAATTGTCTAAACAACATTTTTTCCATCAAAAAACGGAAAAAGAAACACCAAAAATAGTGAGAAATTTGAACTTAAAATGTATATTGTTAATCGAATATCAATTAAAAATAACTTAGATAAGGTAACATAAAGATAAATATGATTTGTATACCAGTTATTGGGTTATATTAATATGGGTTAATTTTTTTTTAATTTTAATTGTTGTACACCAGACAAAACGTTACTAATAAATTATTTTTGATTTGACAAAATGTTATCTAGTTTTTGAAGAGAATGAGATAAGTCAGAAATAAGAAGGCAAAATAATTATTATAATTCATTTTGCCTTCTTATTTCCGACTGATCACCCCATCCTTCTCTTCATTATTCACGACAGTCAACCATTAACCCACAGTTATTTGTTTTTTATTGACAATTTTTTTTATTTGACAAAATGCTATTTACAAATTATTATTAGTGAATTAATTGTCAATAGTTGTAGGAAATCGAAATGATCAAGAAGGAATATATCGCCCTGCTGGAGGGAGAATGAGCGAATACTGTTCGGACTATGTATGGACTACTACTCCGGAATTCCGAACATTCTGGCTCAAGTAGTTGGCAATCCGGCCTGCAATAATTGGACTTCTCAACGCTCGAGGGCTCCTCTATCGCTGTACGGTTCGGTCATCGCGATGTTTTTACCTGCCACCCTAGCAAATACCGAAATATGTCTTTAGAAGAAAATACAACAATATTTAGGTCCATATGTGCTTGTTTTAGGTGAAAAGTTTTTAATATCGTAAAATAAGGCTGTAGTTTATTTCTTCACTACATTTATTTCAATTTACATAGCTACGTTTTGGCAGGTAAAATTGCATCAGAATATAAAATTAATGGTGTTTATCTTATAGATGGCTAACCAGCCGAATCATAGCTATGTAAATTAAAATAAATATGGTGAAGAAATAAAACAGCCTAGTTTTATAATAGTTTTTTTTTTTATTTACTACGTCATATATCCTCAAATAATTTATCAAAAACATTGATTCAAGAGCAACATTTAAAAATAAGATGAAAAATAGTAGCAAAAAAACGTTGCGAAGAAAAGAAAAAATTTATTTGAGCATAAATTAAAAACCACATATACTGATTGTAAAAGCATTACTTATAGTATACATAAGGAAAAGTTAAGGTCCATATAAAACCAAAAAACATCTGGTGCACGCATCACACAACATTCACTGACCGCTCTACTTTGAATAAAAATTATTTTCTGGCAATGACAAAAATCTTTAGTATATATGTACATATGTGCTTGTTTAGGTGATTTTCTTTAATATTATAAAATAAGGCTATGTTTTATTTCTTCACCATATTAATTTCAATTTACAGAGCTACGTTTCGGCCGGTAAGCCATCTTCAAGTCATTTTTTCCAACCATGCTTTTTGCATGTAGTCTAAAGTCTGATTCTTCTGCATGGACTTCATGTAAAAATCATGGTTGGATAAAATGGCTTGAAGATGGCTTACTGGCCTAAACGTAGCTATGTAAATTAAAATAAAACTGGTGTAGAAATAAAACACAGCCATAGTTAATAATCTTGAAGTGCATTTTTAACAGTGTTAAACCTTAAACCTTACTGCTAACAAACAGACCATTAAGACCGTTAAAATATCAAACACCGTATTTATTAATAAAAAGTCTCGTAATCAAAATCTCGTAACTCAATCTGCTTTTGTAAACCAGATAACTCCAGTCTCTGAGTTATTATGCATAGGGAGATTTGAAAGAACGTCTGTGTATTTCGCCGGCACCATGTTCATCTAACCAATGTGAAACGTTATGTAGGTTAACATTCCTCACTTTAACATGGTGCCGACGATTTTACCAATGAATGATAGTGGATTGTATTACTATAAGTTATTAATACTTATTGTAATAATAAATTTTTAATCTGTATATTTTATATAAGTTCATCTATTGTCCTAAGGATTGAGTAGTATGCTGTGTATATAGCAACCCAATATAATTGGGCAGCAATCTTTTATATTTTTATGAAAATAAACTGTTTCTCTCTCTTTATTTTTCATTGTGAAGTTTAAAAAATGGAGTTATGAGATTTCCATTGGCTACTATTTATCGATACGTCAAAAGCAGTTTTTTTCATATTTAGCCTTTTTTCATAACTGCTAACAATAACAGATAGTTAATAATTTAAAATAAATCAAAATAAAGGTACTTCAGAGGAATATATATTGAACATCGGACTTTTAAGCCCTGTTAAGCGACATCAATAGGGATAAGGCCTAAATAATATTAAATACCATTTAATTATACATTGATATACTGATTTTAATTAAAATCGTTAGAACCTTTTTCGAGGAAATTGTAAAAATGAGTAAAATCGAAGAGATAAAGTGGCTCTTCCGGTTAGCCGATTTTAAGGGTAAATTGTTGTAACATCCCAAGCATATATTTAACATAAATATCTTTTTTCAATTTCGCACGACTTTTCGTATTTGAGCAAGACTGTTTACAGACACACACAAACCATTTTGTGGGACTCAGGAGACCTCAAAAAGTATATTTTCGTTGAAAACTCAGATTCAAAAATTTTTATGATCGTAATACTTTCATTTACTATATATATATATCATATACAGATAAGTGGAAGAAAAAAATGTACCATTACAACCCATTGAGGTGTTTTCAGTACTCTGTAAGAAGGTACTGTTTCTAGGCCAACGGTTGTGGGGAGAGGTGATTGGGCAGATATCACTCAACCGAAAGATTGGTTAGATCAGAATTAATTATTTAATTAAAAGTACCCACATTAAAGAGGACAGGTGTGCCACAGGGGGGGGGGGGCGGGGTGGCCGAATGTGTTAAAGCGTGTGCACAGCACCGCGAGTTGCCCGGCAACCAGATATATGAAGATTTGAGAGACAAGAGAAGTACGAGTTCGCGTTCCGGTGCCAGAGGGGATTTTAAATTCCCCGCCCTCACCCTCCGGCCCGGAAAAATCCTGTATAGCCTAAACGGCGAGGTAGGGAAGAACAAAAAAAAAAAAGTGTGCCACAGGAGGGTCTCTTGAACCCAGGATCAATCCACGGCTGATGTAACAGAATAAATAAATACTTGCCATCAACTGGATTCGAACTCAGGCCTTCAGTATAAGAAGTCAGTACTTTACTCTCTTTCTTTACTTTGTTGGTAGCAAAATAAGGCCTTCGATAAATTTAATATAATTTAATCCCTCAACATAGGTCAAGTTGCTGGACCTAATGGAAACCATCTCGTAGTTGCTAAACTCATCGATGGATTGATCAACATTTCATAGTTGAATCGTAATTTTTAAAAAAGTCTTAAAATCACCATCTAATGTTTCACAATCTTCATTAATTGTCTTTCTTATAACGTCACCTTCTAATATAAATTATTTAAAAAATAATTCAGAACTTGGGCTCAAGCTAAATACAACATTTTTTTAAAATCTTTATCAGTCGTAAAAAATTCAGTTTTATTTTTAATTTTATTTTTTAAAAAGCGGTAATAATAATAATAATATTATATTGCCAGATAGACACCATGCCTCCAATCGCATTTCTTTATTTTTCGTAATATTAAAACATGATCAAATTAAAATTATTATTTTTTAAATATTTTTTTAGTCCAAAAGCTCTTTTGCATGTTGATGGTCATTTAGTTCGAATAATCTATTTCTGATAATTTAAAATAAAATATACTTTTTTCTTTTTTTAGTCTGGTTTAATAAAATTAATTCTTAATTAAATTTTATTTTATATTCTTTTATATATATATATATATATATATATATATATATATATATATATATATATATATATATATATATATATATATATACAAAATATTTGATCGATAGAAATAAAAATCAAGAAAGAAATAGATATCTAAATATTCAAGTTGAAGAGATGTTAGTTGTGGGAAGGGTAATAATAAAAAGCTAGGGATTAGATGGCAGTATTGCCAATACCCTAAATGGCAACGCAGCATTTCACTTTCTCTTTTTTAATATCAAATAAAGACACTAAACCTCAACAGCTAATATTAAATCAGCCTATTATAACTTCACGATATTCTGTTACTCTATTTATGGATCTTTTATATCACAAAATAGTTTATTTAGATAAAATAGATAATATAATATAGGTGTAGAAATCCTAAAGCAATAAATAACTATGTCGAATTATCTAAATTCAGTTTTAGCATTCGATTATCACGATTTAAAATTTTTTTTTCTAAAATCAGTTATAGGTGATTTTAATTGTTAAGTTAAAAAAATATATATATTTAAGGATGGATTTGGCTGGTTTAGGAATTTAACCCCTCAACATAGATCAAGTTGCTGGACCTGATGGAAATCCATCAGATAGTTGCTAAACTCATCGATGGATCAATTAATAGATCCACTGGATTAATTACCTCTGTGTTGTTATTTCTCAATTTACTTTATATATTTATATTTAGTTTATTTTCTATCTATGTTTACTTTTGCTCTGAAACTCAACTATTCAGTGGGTAAATATTTTCTTATAATTTGATTTAATCTTTCCTGTGTTTTGTAACTTTGCAGGAAGGTTAAATTTCAGCTAGAATCCATCTGGTCATTCCTAAACTCAGCATGAATCGTTCTCCAACGATGGAGGTGTTAATGAATTGATGTATTCAATCGATGGAATTAGCAATGAATTTAGAAATTTGCCCTACACGTATAATACTGAATAGTAGATAAACCTGTTCCATTGCAACCCGTGAAAGGTCTCGGGATAAGTACAGTCCACCATATTTTTTTTTTTTCACTTTTGGTCAGTCAACTTTTCCCTATTTTCTCTCAGAACTTAAAAATCACTTCTGCCCAAATATATATAAAATAATACGTTATATTATATACAACAACTAGTTTTATATGTGTTTGCTTATATTATTAATTTTTTATATATTTTCAAATATCTTTTTCATTTATTATTCTGTCTATCTATTGTTAATTTTTGATTATTCATTCTTTTCTTTTTTATTTCTTTTCTAAAGAGTTTACAAATATAATCGACTCACAGGCGTTGATGCTCCCAGGGTTTTACACCTTAAAGCCTAAATAAACAAACAAACCAACAAACAAATTTATATCATTATAAAAATAGATTAAACAGTGATGAACTCAGACTATACCTAAATAGATAAAAATTGTTTAACCTCTTTTCCCTTCCTAATCTTAGAATTTTCCTAATAAAGGAATTTTTTCACCAAAGTTGAGAACCTAGTTTAGTGCTATATAGGGAAGTAGTTTCTTGGTAAACGGTTGTGTAAGGAGGTGATTTGACCTAGATCACGTTAAACCACCAATTGTTCCCTTAATTAATTATATAATTAGTAGTACACAGTTTATAAAGGGTGGGGGTGCCCAAGGAGGATTTTCCGACCCCAGAGTCGATACACAGCTAATGTAAAAAAATTAACAATTACTTACCAGTAGCCGGATTCAAAGACCTTGAGCTTTGGAAGTCAGTGTTCTACTCACCTACCTACTCTGTCCCCTCCCCTACTGAATTATAATAGATAAATCAACTAAAAAAAAATAAATAGATCAGTAAATCCCTCCATATATAAACAAACGAAACATAACATTTACTCACTAATTGATAATTGTATTCCAAAACTATTTATGAAATTGAAATTATTAGCATCACTTATGGTAGAGATGTTCAATATGGCTAGGTTTGGAAAAATGTTCACATGTAGAAAACAACAAGAAATTCAACGGAATTTAAAGAGGGAAGAAATTTTAAATTAAAATAAATTAAATAGTTTTTCAAAACAACTGCTCATTAATATTAATATACACGAACAGAAATACGGTCCATGTCTCGAAAAAGTTTTCATATTATTTCTGCTTGAAGTAAGATGTTATGTGAAAATTTTGTGATGAGCGCACCAGATATTTTATTTTAATGCTTCGAAAGGTTAATATTTGATTAATTTCTGGAGTTCCCCTCTCATTAATTAAACATTTTGTTTTCTTATGTCTCTTATAATTCGGATTCCGCCATGAGTCTTCTTGCAGCTTTGGGCTGTTATAGGTGGAAGGTGTCAGCGTTCATTTCTCCAAAAGATATTCAGAGAGCACGTGGCTTACAATTACCGTACGTGATCACAATCGTTTCCTCTTCGTCAGAAACTTTCTTGAAGAATAGTTGCCAACACTTTGCAGAAATCTTCACCCTGCTTGATGTACCTCCTGAGGTTCTTGAACCCCGTTTGTCCTTGTTGTTTATTGGTTTTTTGTTTTTTTTTTAGGCGTAAAACATCAAAGTCATCAACGCCTGGGTTTAGTTTTGTTTTTTCCTGAACTAGATTTAAATTTAAACTTTTGTTTAATAAATTGTAAAATAAAAAAATAAAAAAATATGAGCTATGGGGCTCCACCAAACCTTCAAATTCCTCTCGCATCCAATCCTTACAATCCAAAATCCTTCGTAAAATCCTCAATGCTCCTTACTTTGTTACAAATAAAATTATCCATAATGACCTTAATGTTCCTTATGTATCAGATTTGGCACAATCCAGATACCTATCCTTCCATAATACACTTCAGAACCATCCAAACCCTCTTGTCTCTAACCTTGCTTCCTATTCGATTCCTGATAACCCTCCGAGGCGTCTGAAAAGAAGATGGCCACGTAATCTTCTAATATAGACATATTATTAGAGTGCTACCAATGGGTAGTTTCTCAACATGTGTTCCATGTCATTATATCCATGTGCGAATTTACCAGATGTATTTTTTGTATACAGTTGTTTTTTTTTGTTTTTTTCTTTATTTTTTTTTTTCTTTGCCAGTCGTACAGTTGTAAATATTACATAAATAAATAATTAAAAAAAAAATCAATACTAACTGAAATGTGTCTTCGAAATTTTTAAGGATGTTTGATATTGGGGGTGGGAGACTGGAACTAGTTAAATTCGAAATATAGAAAGAACATTCTTGAAAAATGTGGCTAACTGTGGTGGCATTTTGGTGGTGGGTGTTCGCTAATATTAATGGGTAAGATTGGTATGGCCTATCCCCGGTCTGATTAAGCCAATCTCTTCTCTGCGGTAGTACATGTTAACGGATAGAATGATGTTGACTAAGGCTTTACTGTTATTTTTAATATCTGTTAGTTTGCTTGACGGGTTAATCCATTTGTCCTTTGTTATGGACAAGGGCACTTCGTGTGGAATAGCTTATTTTTGCACATTTCAGTATATTTTTCGTTTCAGTACAATTCACGGTCATCTGTTTTCATTTAATATGTAGCTGAGTACTTAATAGTGGCCCTTATTGCATAACATGAGGTTGACACTACACTACTTAACATCGACAATATGTTTACTGTTTGATTTAGATTTACTCGTATTTAATGTCTGAAAAGCAGTATTGTTTTATCGGTAAAACTACATAACAGATACAAATACTATAATTTAAAACAATTAATTCAACGAAATCGGTATTAAAAAGGGATCTGTTGTAGCTAACCCTAAACTCGGATGAAGCCGGCCAGTAAGATATAGATTTGCGGACCGCGACAATGGCCGAGAGCGATGGATTCGCTCCAAAGTTTCCAATCAAAGTTGGAACGGGCGTTGCCTCCAATCCTCCAATAGTTCTCCAATCCTCAGCCAATTTAGCAAATCATTAGGATTATCTGAACTGAGGGCTCCGGCTCACTTAACTAACTCCTAATCGGGCTTCTACACAGGCCGTAAGGTGGTTTGATTTCCTAAATGCTTAATGCCGCATTGCTGTGTCTCCTTCAGGCGAGATACCGCAAGTTGGTCGAGGACGGAGTTCAGGAGGAGTCGATTAGAAATTAACCAATTTGTTACATATATCGATATTTCAAGATATTTGACTAATTAACTTAGATGAAGTATGGGACAACGTTAACTTCGATGAATCTAAAAATATGATATTTTATAAATGTCTTCCATTTGGACGGTAACAAAGAAGCAAAGGATTTATTACATTTTAAACTTAAACATCATGAAAAAATGTACATGTGAAGGTACGAATGTGTTCTAGATGACTTATTTTATTCTCATTTAATTTTTCTGCAGCTTACTAATTTTATTATTATAATTTATACCGTTCTACATATAGCCAACAAAATCCTACTCCAAGATCTTAACATTCCATTTTTCTTTGACCATATTCCGAAAAATTCTCTGAATTTTAATAGAACTTAAGGTATCATCAAATTCCCTTATACAATCTCTATTTAGCACCACGTGTTTCTATAATCCTCCAAGAAGGTTAAAACGGCAGTGGCCCCGCGACGTTTTCTAGTATGTGTTTATTGTAGTTCTGGCAATGGCCAGATTCTTCCCTCAAAATATGACTGTATGTGGGCTAAAGTGCTCTTGCTCAATCTCCACTGGCTTTAGCATCAGTGACGTGGTTGAAAGAGTAGCTCAAGGATCCTGGAGTCGTGCTTTTTCCTCCCCAGTTGGACGGACAAGAAGTTCCTGGTTTGAAGTTCCCCCACCTGATTGTAAATAGTTTATACAGGTATGGGTGTGTTTTGTTTTTTTAATTTTTTTGGGGTTTATTATTTTCAATCGAACAAAAAATTCAAAAACAACCCTTTCTCAAAATTTGAGGTTTTACGTTTTAGTAAATTTTAAATTTCTAATATTCATTCAAGTAGAATACGAACAACGAATAAAAACATTTGCTTGTCTAAAAACTAATTGTCGGGCCGCCGTCCGCGCATTTTCGCCGAAATTACTGAACCGATTTTTTTTTTTTTTAAGTTGCTTTATTTTTATTTATTGTATATACTTTTGAATTGTTTTTTTGGCTGTTATTTTATGTTTTATGTATAGATAAAAGATAAAATAAACAGAAGCAAAATAATAATATATATATAGTGCGAATGTAGTATTACATCATTATAAACATTGATCATGTGACAGCATAATAAAAAGGAAATTATCGATATAAATTTATATCAATTTTATTATATAATTTATATCATTTATATCAATTTTATAAATGTATATAAATTTATTTGTAACTTTAATAGATTATTTTACTTTGATCTTTATTATTAAATATATACATTGTTTTTGTAAGTTTTGTGATTATTATTTTTTATTTATTTTTAATCATTTGTATTAATTTAACTTTACTAAATATGCATTATCTAAGTTGATACTTACAGCACTTGAGGGCAACTTATCACTCAATTTATCTCAATATTATCTCCATAGTTCGCCATAATGTTGTCACATAGGTAGATTTTTATATAACGTGAAAGTTTTGTAGGCCCGACATTAGGTTATTTAATATTTGGCAGAGGAGACTATAACAATGGACCTCCAGGAACATAGGGAGAGATATAAAAGAGAAACTGAATTATTTTGTCCTTTAGGTTTGGCATACGAGATAAGGCTGGGCGGGCGAGCAGGTGGAGCACACGGCTCGGGTATAATCTCATACATTTTTGTTTCTCTTTGTCTCCTCCCCTGCTAAAATATACCACTTGCCTTAAATACTATTAGCATGCTAAGAAACCTGTTTTATTTAGCACATTTACAATAAGTCCACCGTACAGACCCCTTTTTATCAAATTATTTATCTTAATCGTGACCTACAACTTTTTACCTACGAAAAATCTCAAAAATTAGGCGTTTTCAATCTGGATACCAGTAAACTTTGTAAATTTAATGACATACTAAAAACTTTATATATACATTTTTATTATGCACATAAACCTTAATTTAATCTAATCAAAAAAACGAGAAAAATGGTGGCACACAAAATTATCGGGCAGTCTGGCCGATATAATCTAGTAATTTCGACATGTTGTGGTTTGAAGTCTCGCTAAATGACCAAATTAGTCTCACCAAAACTATCATTTTGGAAAATCTGGGTTATATTTTAAATTAGTCTCTTTATTACAGATCTGCATTCAATCGATATTAATCTAATTATGGTATTGTGTTTGCCACTGCACCGATGGAGGTACTGGCGAGATATTTCAACTAGTTCAATAATTTAATATGCCTCCTAAATAAACAAATAAATTCTGAGACTTAGGTTATCAAATTAATAGCTAGGGATCGGAGACGTTTATCTATATGTAAATATTCTCTAAACTTTTGTTTTAACGATAGTATTTTGGTATACTAGCAGCAGTCGTATATCTTCAGATAGATACGAAACAACAGTACAACATATTTACAAAGGAACACTGATTGGAAAATATTTAAATCAAAAGAGATTCAAATTCTATGGTCATGTACATAGTTTTCTTCAAAATTGCCAAATTATAAATCAATAATTTTAGAAACAACAATCAACAATTGCAACCTAAAGATACCGAAGGAAGCTGCCCGAACTGTAGTCTCGAGGTTGCAGAGAATCCAGAGGGCAACTTGGAGAACTCCGTTCTGAGTAAACTGACACCTCGCGGTTTCATAGAGAGGGCTTGGGAATCCGAGCTGTGTGTGTAATCCACCTCTCGGAATTAATTTAGGATAATATTAAAGATTATTAAATCTGGAGAAAATTATTTATTAAAAAAATTTTTTTTTTGTTCTAAATAGAATTAATTTAAAGAAATAAAGTTTTCCCAAAACGGTGTAAAAATAAATAACCATATTGTGAATTTAAATATCGATTTATGTGAATAAATCGTTTTATCCCTTAGCTACCTTTGTTGAAAAAATAATCACATTTCAAGATAATTAAATTTTATTTTTCGTATTGTAGCGAATAGAAAGCATTACACAGTTGGTTTAAAAAAACATTTATTTTATAATGAAAGTATAAAATAAATTTATCTTTCAGAATAGAGGTGATAATAAAGATATTTTCTCTAAGATTATCTTTTACGACACATTGGCCTGTTCATAACTAAAATAATTTAACGCTAGAAAGTATTTAAATCGATAAAATATTAACATAATTTTTAATGAAAAGATAATCTTAAAGTTATATTTAAATATAAAAATATTAGAGGTTGTATGTGATTTATATATTCATCATTTTTATTTGAAATTGGATAAAATGTTCCAATTTCTTGGAAAACAATAAAACAAATTTAAATAACCTTCAGAAGAATATTATAATAATAATCATTATTATTATTTAAGTACAGAAATAATTCACTGTTGATTAAATGCTTAAGAAAGTGGTTGGACGTAGTGAAAAAAATTATAAATATTAAATAAAAGAATTATTTTTAAAAAAAATCTTCTAGATAGAAATCTCCTAAGAGTTCTGTTTTTCACTATAAAAGTGGAGTGAAAGGTTAGCTACAGAGTTTTCCCTATATGAATATATATAAGTATGCTAGTATTTGTTTTAAATTTGTTTAATGAGAAATATTACAATTTGCCTTTAAAGGACATTTATAATAGTATTTCGAGAGCACATACACGCTCTATGTAAAATAAATAAAAATAAATTAAACAGCAAAATATCTAAAACTAAATGTATAGAAATTTTTTATTTTTTTTTATTTAGATATATAATATTCTGTCTCTTATTAACTAAATAATAATAAAAAAGAACTATGTACAATAAAAAACTAAACTAAAGATAAGTAAAATAACAACACAGTCATACCTATATACAATACATAGAATCAGGCAGGGAACCCAAAGCCAGGCTTCTCCCTCCAACTATAAAAGGAAAAGCAGGACTCTATGAGATCCCTGCGCTACTCTCTCAATCGCGTCACTGTTGCTAAAGCCAGTGGAGTTTTAGCGAGAGCGCAAAATTTATAGAAATAAAAATAAATAATAAACTTATCAAAATAACAACATAATTACAAACATGCGTTTATAAAAAAATTATAAAATTCATTCACTCAGGGAAATTCAAGGAAAGGCAGGACTCTAGCAGATCCCAACGCCTCTAACTGGTATGTGAGTATTTAAATTGTCATTTTCATTAGTAGTTCCTTTTATATATATATATATATATATATATATATATATATATATATATATATATATATAGCTGTTACTTCATTTAATTTATTTTTATTTATCGTAAATTGGGGTGAATGAACTCCTTTATGGGTTACTAATGTCTTTAATTGTGATAGAATGTAATATAAATGAAAAAATACATAAATTAATTGTTTTTATAAATACATAATTGGTAAATGGTTAACTGTCGTGGACAATGAAGAGAAGAATAGTTGGGGTGGTCAGTCAGAAAAGAAGGCAAACATAAGTGATAATATTTATTTTTACATATGCCGACGTTTCGACCTAAGGTAAAGATGCAATCAAGTTCGTTTTTTTAAATAATTTAAATAGATTTTTCACTCTGACTGCAATTCGAAACAAGTTTTTTTGTTAATAATATACTATTTCTGTATTGTTCCCTTTTGGACAAGGTTCATTGTGCTTGTGTCTGCCGATGAACTAAAAATAAAATCTTTCTGCTTCCTCAATTTATGAGAAATGTATTAACAAAACCAAAAACCACGCCTCGACTGAAGGCGCCTTAATTAAAGGTAGATTTTAGAGAGACATAGCCATTGTTCTCCAAACTGAGCGCAGCCATTGACTGGGACCAAGTTGGGCTCATACACGAGCGACGAACTGTAAATCGCAAATTAGGTAAGTTGACATCCCGTGGGCTAACACCTTTCTCATTATACCTCAGGCCTCTTCAACGAGACGCCACAATACATCCTCAGGCCACGGAGTGATGAAGAATATTTGATTGGGTCGTTAGCACTTTGGGTCGTCTATAGCTGAAGGAAATTCCTTATTACCTGGTGGAATAGGCCGCAACTAATTACTGGCGTATTGTCACAAATACAAAGGATTTGTGGAACAACTGAGGTTAGTGAAGTTTGCTTTACATTCCTCCTCCCAACTTCTGTATCCCACTCATAACAGAACCGAACAATAAATCCAAAACCATTGTATTGTAGTTTATTTAATAATAATAATAATAATATAAGAAAGAGGTGGTTCGGGAGTTGGCCTGGAAAACATGAAATAGTTGTTAATTCAATTCCTACCGCATTCCAAGTCTTCACCAGGGCTTAAGAGAGAGATACAAAGCAGATGAAACTATTTTAAGAGTAAAATTTAAAAAAAGTACATATCGATTTAATGCCTAAAGTGAATATTATAAACATTTTAAATGTATAAAAACAAAAGCATCCGATATAATAAACGATATTTTCTTACCACTACTAGTAAAGAAGTTATTGTAATCCGATAAAATTTTGGAACTAGTATTCACATGTTCAATTCTTATATCTAATTCTAATTCTTATATCTAGGATCTATTTCTATATCTACTGCACCATTTTTAAAATTTATTTTTAGGTGAATATTTTTCACAGAATTTTAAAAAAATTATTTTATAAAAATAAAAGTTTTTTTTTAAATTTCCTATTCGAAAAAGTTCTAGCCCCGATACAACACAAACCAATCAAAAGTTGACTTTTTATTTAAAGTTCTTTTAAAGATTGATCGGCAGATATTGAGTATAAATGAACACATAATTCTTTTTTTGCATCTTAACTAACAGAAGTATATTATCTTCCATCACGAAGACTAGTTTTTTTACGGATTTTATGCTAAATCATGCCTTCTATTATTTACTTTATTGAACTTATTATCACTAAACTCGTTAAATTTCGAAATATAGGAGATGTATATGGGAGATAAAATATTTATGGCATTCGTGTCTATTTGGAAAACTTTTCACACGAGGAAGGAAACAAGGTAAAAAACAAAACTATAGTTTTTGATACGGACACAGTACACTACCTTGGTTTTTCTTACCTTTGACAGTAGGATTATATGGGGCCCACATGTCAAAATGAAACGGAAGGATAATATAACATGAAAATAGGATAATATAACATTATTTTTATAACTTTATAAGACAAATTACATGTGAGCTGCAAAATAGAATATCTTGTAATTTCTCCCACAAAACTCTCTCATGATTTCATGAAAATTTAACTACTACTAATATCTGTAAGAAATTTTATAATTATCTTTCTAATTAAAAAAATAATAAAATGGCTGTTTGCTTGAAGTGAAAACATCAATAAGGCAAGATTAATAATAATAATATAATTTTGCCCAATTTTCAATAGTTCATTAAAAATATTTTTTAGTTTTTATTTATTTTTGAAGTAAAAACTTCTTTAAGCGCTTTTCAGTCTATTTATCGAGAGTGAATTAGATTAAGCCGTCAGAATTCATGTGTGTAACGCTCGGGTAATGTCGACTGTAGTAGACTAATTGAAGTGTTTTTGCAAATGGATTAAAATATCTCAAAAACTAAAAATCGGACCTGAACATTGTTAGCGAGGTAAATGTTCATAATTTCATCTCCTTTGTAATGAGCTATTATTCAAAATTAAATCTTAACACGAAGCTGTGTTAGAGAGACGTAAAGGGAAAAAAGTGTCAAAAACCAAATGATAACGAATTGAAGGTGTGGATTGTAATGGATATGTAGCGGTATATTATTTATAAATTATATTTCATATCTTATTATTATTAATCTCGCCATATTGATGTTTACACTTCAAGCAAACACCTATTTTTTTTTTTAATTTGAAAGATAATTACGAAATTTCTTACAGAGCTTAGTAGTTTAAATTTCATGAAATCATCAGAGAGTTTTGTGAGAGAAAATACAAGATATTTTATGTTGCAGATCACATGTAATTTTTCTTATAAAGTTATAAAAATAATGTTATATTATCCTGGTTTCATGTTATATAGTTCCGTTCCATTTTGACATGTGGGCCCCATGTCATCCTTCTGTCAAAAATAAGACCAAGGTAGTGTACTGTGTCCGTATCAAAAATTATAGTTTTATTTTTTACCTTGTTTTACTTCCTCGTGTGAAAATTTTCCCAAATTTACACGAATGCCATAAATATTTTATCTCCCATATACATCTCCTATATTTCGAAATTTAAATAGTTTAGTGATAATAAGTTCAATAAAACTTATTATAAAAGTATAAGGTATGATTTAGCATAAAATCCGTAAAAAACTAGTCTTCACGATGGAAATTAATATATCCCTGTTATAAAAGTTGACTTGCTCTTTGAATGATTTGTGTTTTTGATTGACTAGAACTTTTTCGAATAGGAAATTTTTCAAAACTTTTATTTTTATAAAATCATTTTTTAAAAATTCAGTGAAAAATATTCACCTAAAAATAAATTTTAAAAATGGTGCAGTAGATATAGAAATAGATCCTAGATATAGAAATTAGTAACCTAAGACCAATCCCTGCATGTTTTCCATTTAATATAACTCCGTTTTAAGTACCTAAATAAACAGTTCCTTTCAATCAGACGTTCGGTTATGAAGAACCAATCGATATTTTATAAATACAGTATAATATATCGGTGTTATACTGTATTTATAAAGTATTCCTACTGTATTTGTACTAAGTAAAGTAAAGTATCGCCTCTACTTTGCTTAGTATAAATGTTATATAGATAATATAACGGTGATGAGATGCAATGAGATACGCCTCAATACGTGCCCGCTGTCCGTCCAATCATATTAGCCGCCTCCTATATCTCACCTCATATACTATTAGTCCGTTATAACACAATATCACGTACTAAGTAAATAATTCCTATGCAAATAAACCAATTATAAATTATAAAATAAAATATTTATTTTCCAAAATTTTGTTGATAATCTTTTTTTCTGATACTATTTTTCATACATAAATATTTAGTCCTGGAAGATTTCCACCGATCTGAAGGTACAAAATAATTGAATTCAAAGTCATATTTTTTTAATAATATATTGAGTTTTTCTTATATTGAAGTTAAAACTGTTATTATTTAAGATTTATTAGTATAATTTCATATGTTATTCTCCTATGCTAGTTTCCTGTTTAGCCTTTAGCTCAAAGAGAGAATAAACATATATAATTGTTATATACGACCTTTTGTACTAACAGTAGCGATATGCAAGACATATTTATTATATTTTATTTTTATTGCGACTTAAGATAATAACGATTTTATATGGTTTAATTATAAGGTTCTTGGATCTCCCATTTTATCCAAACAATATTATAATTACAACTATTTATGTTTAATCAACTGAGTGGACTCATCTAAGACGTATATCAATAATAATTTTTAAAAATTTGAAAAAAAATCTTATTTTCTGTAGCAGCTTCAATTTAAACCAATTCAGATGATTTTTTCATGATGCAATTTGAACATTAAAAAAAAACCTTAAGAAAAAGTTTGAATTGATCCTATAAAATTCAAATTTAAAAAAAAATCTCTTTTTTCCACTTTTTAAAAATGACAGATGTCTTTGAAACGAAACTAATCACCTGTTGTATATTCATAATTTTTTTTCGTTTATTTTATATTGAAAATATTGGACACGTGTTACAGTATGGACCTTAGGATCCGAGAATAACAATATAAACGTTTTAAAAATAATATCCTTTCAACTTTTTTTTTACTCTTATTTTTTTCTTTTATAAAAAAAAATATACAAGTTCCCTTCTTTCAAGCATTATAAAAAAAATACGCTCAAGATATTTTATTTCTGATAAAATAATAATATTTATTTTAACCTTTGCCAACATTTCGACAAGAAGTTCAGGCCTTCATCAGGGCTAAGAAAAGAACCAGATAACAATTGGTATAAGAAACATAAACAATCTAGGTAAAAAAAAAAATGAAGTAGATAAGTGAACATTTAAGTAAAAAAAAGTAGGTAGAATGATGACAATAACAAGAACTAAGAAATAAATAATATTATCATTATTCTACTACCTACTTTATTTTACTTTAATGTCCACTTATCTACTTTATTTTACCTTAAGTTTTTTTTTAACCTTTATTGTTCATGTTTTTCATACAAATTGTTATCTAGTTCTTTCCTTAACCCTGATGAAGGCCTGAACTTTGGGTCGAAACGTCGGCGAATGTTAAAATAAATATTATTATTTATTTTTGCCATTTTTTTTGTTGTTTTTTTTTTTATTGATCACCCCGACTATTCTTCTCTTCATAAATGACATTATTATCATTTTTTAAATTTTCCTATTCCACTCCATGTTTTGAAAGCAGAAATAAAATATTTAAAAAAAAGTTTAATAAACCCTAACGGCTTTCAATAAAACAATTTGAACTCCCAAGAAATGTTTAAAACTATAAATTTCAAAACCAATTATCGACCAACACAAACGTACTCTCTACTCTTGTTTTTATCTCAAACTACACAGACACACAGACTTATAAACGACTGACATGCCCATCAGGAAGAGACTAAAAAGGAGCTGGATGAGAGATCTCCTCACCTGAATCAAGGAAGTAAATAATGATCAGGAAGAGGTGCTGCTGGGTACTTTCCTTCCTCATGCCTATAATGCCAATACTTATTTATTACAACACATCTGCTAATTGTCAATACCATGGCAGCTGTGGATACATATTTAAAGAGAAAAAAAATATGTGCTAAATATTTAATAGTTGGCCGTTGCATTATAAAGGAAGGAGGCGGTCCAAGGTGAGGTCGTCATAAATAGGCTAAATAGTGGCAAAACTATTTTATTAAAAGCTAACGTTTGCAGACATTCTTCAGGGCTAGAACGGACAAGATACAAAAAGATAGATGATTGCGGAAGTTATATAATATTTAGACAAAATAAATTATAAACAATGTGAATAAGCTTATCAAAATTATAAACAGTAAGTACATTGAAATATAAAAAGTGTAAGCTAGGTAACAAGATCCTAAGCTGAAGTAAATATATGGTAACAATTGTTGTAGTGTAATGTATAATATATGCAAATGTAAATATACTTCTACAGATCTACAGGAGAGATTGAAAGAAAAGGAAATAATAGACATACAGGAATGTGCAGAAAGAAAAGAAAAAGAAAACCAAAAAATAAGTAAATAAAATTAGAAGAGTAAAAATAGAGACTTACAGGTGTGTTCAGTTAGGAGTTTCACTTAGAACTGGAAAACCAGGGGAGGTATAGGGGAATTTGCTGACTTGTTTGGGTAATGTGGAAAAATTACAGTATCTAAAATTTGAAGATATGGATGTAAGTACAAGGGAAAAAATACTATATCTATGAAATATTAAATTATAAATATATATATAAAATAGTCATAAACAGGCTAAATAATTTTGCCACTATTTAGCCTATTTATGACCGCCACCCCGGACCATCTCCTCCCTTTAAAATTATGTACATTTAATAATTTATAACTTTTTTTATTACATTCAATAACTTAATTTGGTTAGTATTCGAATTATTAATAAAGATATCCGTATAATTTAATTCATCCATATTCACTAGTTATCCGATTACGGTGTACTTGATTTTTAATTTTGACCTTTATTCTTTAAATGAAAAGTGTCAATTATATCGAGGATAAAGGTCAAAATTGAAAAATGCAAAAAAAATGTATATAATGATAAAATACATCTTTTTGAGGAAGAATCTACCTAACGAATACAATTTTTTTTCTTGTAAATTTACGTTTGGTTAGACGTGGATACTATACCGGACCCCCCTACATATACAACTCTCCCCCCTCCCAAGATATAATACAATATAGCAGAGAGTGGCCTGGCGGGCAGCGGAGTGGCAATGGGCAGTGACACATGAAATGACACAGCGCTAATTGAATACTATAACTGAGCGAATTGAACCAACCGGTTCATTATCCCGCTCGTGGGGAGATCTAAATTGGACCGCCAGCTCATCTGTCTTCGATTCACTGGTTCGGTTCCCGCTCTCGGCTTACATTTAGCAGATAAATCATATCTGTCTTTCTTAGTTCACGCTTCTTCCTGTCTATATGACCCCGGGCTCTAAGATCTTATAGCAGCCTTCGAGGTAAAGAAATAGTGAAACTGACGGATTACACGTCCCTGTTTGTTGCGAAACTACATCTGTAAAAGTTTATTTTAATTTCTAACTATTTCTGTTCCTGGCCCACAGTAGCATACATAAAGTATATATAAGGATTGTTTATGATCATGTTAATTACTTTATAATCCCATCTGACAGGATCGTTCGCACTAATATTTCATAAATGAAATCGCAAAATTCAAAATGAAAGGGACACATATCAAAATATTCATATTCAATAGTTTCAACGAATAAAACTTTTTGATAACAAAAATTTTCTTAAAGGGTGCCGAGAAAATGACTTTAGCGAAGGTTCATTAAAATCGGTACATTCTTTTAGGCGTTACAATCTATAGGTTTTTCGGTCGCCATTTTGAAAGTAAAAGGCGGATAGTAATTTTGATTAAAGAGGATCATCCTCTGGTGATCTCTGATTTTATATCCAAAATTGAAAAAAATCGGTTCAGTAGTTTCGGAGAAAATGCGCGGATGGCGAACGGACAAAAAAATTATTATCGAATTTTTCGGTCGATCACAATGGTTAATTATTGAAAATAATAAACCAAAAAATATTGTGAAGAAGCAATTGCAATCTTTCTATAAATCGAATTTTCTTTTATGCATACGAATGTCGACTGTATCATGATTCGAACAGAAACAAACTTTAACATGATTCTGTTTTTCTAGGAGACAACCAACGAAGAAAGTAAGGAGGGTTAGGGAATTCGGTTTCTTATCTTTAAGGTACAAGTAAATAAAATAAAAATGGGCGATGGAGACGTTATCGGGAAGATAAAAGAGGACGCTACGGGATCGAAGAACACAGTATGCTGCCTCGCCTTAGCCAAGTGCCCATCCCGAGCAGATGGCATTAAGCGATAAAAGTGAGTAGCTAATCCACGTAACGATGGCCCCTGTAAATAGCAGCTGAGGGGGGAGAGGAGAGGAGGAGGTATTTCGATGGCTCACCCAGCTTTAACTTCCCATAAAGTACCTTTATATGCCCGCCTCGTGTGCATTATGGCTCCATCTGGGAGGCTATTCGATTAACACTCGGTTAAATGAATTTTAAAGTTATGATGTTTTGTGGACTCTCCAGTTTTAGAAACAGTTATTGTTTCTTTTATCTACAAACGTTATCTACAACGAACATGGCACAGTAGTATATAACCTTTATCGGATCTGAGGAACGATGTATTTTGACAAAGAAAGATAAGTTACGAATCTTTATTTCGATCCTTAAATTGGAAGTAAAACATCCGTTAAGTTCCTGAAACAGCAGATTTCAAATCTTCGAGATTAGTAATTTTATTTTAATAATTTCACTCAGGTATTCCAGTTCCTTTATCCTTTATTCCTTTCAAAGAACTAAAATGTACTGTGTTTGAGATTTTTCTCTAGACCTGTGCCGAAAGTGTCCTGTCAGAGTAGGACTATGGGCCACTTATCATACTCTAAAGTTTTCAAAAGTTTAAACAATGTCATGGATGATAAGGTAGACATTTATTTTAAAAAATAACTGAAGAAGAAATGTTCTGAGATCTCTTGAGTCCCATGTGTAATATAGAAAGAAACTATTTGATATTTTAAATTAAAATGAACACTTTTGTGGATTTTATCCACTTTTTATTTTATGAGGTATAGTATAGTGATCAGGGGTGTCCACCCTCACGAGGTCTGTGGCACATGAATCCATCCCTCGATCATTTAAACAAATTTCTTACAATTTACTTTCTTCTTCTTACAAACAGTACAAGTATAGAATCAGATAAATCGAAAATCATATCCGATTAAGCTTGCTGTTGTACGGACATGATTTTTTCCTTGTCCCATGAATTGAAACTTTTCATTCCAAAGAGTGATAAATTCATCAAAATTCGCTCTTCCCTCAAGCATTCTTCGCCCGGTTAAAATGTACCCATTCCAAAAAATTTCGCACCAAAAAAACCCTAAGTGGTCGTGAGTTTTTGAATACTTTAGCAACCAAGTTATTCGAGCGAATCTTTCTCGGATGGTCAAAATACTTCTTTCTCTCAAAAACTGTAATATACTGTTCAGAAAAGTATCATGTATATTTTTAAGTTTTTAAAAATAATTTGATCCCGATCATTTTTAAAGAACGGAGTGGGCATATACGCCCGCCTTTGTCCATATTGCCCATAGGGATATTGTATGATATTAATTTAAATTGTATTTCCCTATTTTTACTTTTGGTAGTAAAAGTATTCCTTACATTTATTTATATTCATTTTTCGATTATTTTCAGAAATATGAAAAAAAAAAAAGAGCCGTATTAGTGTCAAAATATATTTTTGCTTAGACGCGGTATATAACCACTGCTAATCCTATATATTATTTCTAAAAGGTGTTTTTTTGGCGGTAAGCCATAACTTCATCAATTCGTCATCGAATCCAGTGATTCGAGTTTAAATTTAAAGATGTTGTTCTCCTTCACATGCGAAAAATAATCCTTTCCCCCGAAATATCTGGAAAAAAAGTTATGAAGGAAAAGAAACTTTATTTGCGAATAACTAAAAAATTATGCATTTTTTCTTGATTGTACCCATGATAATTAGAAAGATTACTAAATTACTTAAATAACAAATAAATATCGTAAAAATTGGACAATTAATAACAAAGATACAATCCATTAGTTTTGGTATATTTAATAAAAATAGGTCATAGCAAAGCAATTTTTACAAATATTTTGGTCTATTATGTTAAATGGAATATTTTAATCGACCAAGGAAAAAATATTAACTTCTTCCTTACATAATACATAAGAAGTACGCATTTCCATATTGTTTTGCTATTTCTTCACCAAACAAAATGTAGGGCCAACTAGTTTACGTACGTTGTGATACCGATAAACAAAGATCCTATCCTTACACACCAATCCAAAGCGTCTTAGGGAGTACAAGGTTAGTAAAGTTTAGTAAGTAGCTGAAGTTCATTGTCTAACCGTAGATTGAACGGATACTATAAGTGGGGTCACTAGCTGATCCAGGATTTAAGTTTTTTTTTTTTGGAGGGCTTCACATTTTTTGGGAGCAGCAATTATATATATATATATATAAGCGATTCTTGAACTCCTATCTAATCTAATTACAGGAACAATAATAATTTCAGAGAAAATTTTCTATATTTTATTCGATAAAACATGGCTATATCTTACCATTTTTGGAGAGAGGTAAGCTTCAGCCCAAAAGCCCCTCCCCTCCCACTTAAACAAACTATAATTTCAATATAGTTATTATAAAGTATGTTGGTCTAATAATCGTGAGTGGTGATTAGATTTCAGATAGTATAATGTTGTTAGGAATAAACCAAATCTATTAAACTACCATTCAATTTTCAACTTTAGTATACAAGTTTTTAAACTATCAGATGAGGAATTGGTATTTGCAAATCACAATAAGCTTGAATGGAAAGATACTTCATATTCGATCCCAAGCCTCTTTCACACTGAAGCTAATCCTGATAAATGATTTGGCCTGAGAGGTTAGGGACAGGAGTCGAAGGTACACTTCCAGAATAAATAAAATATTTCTTTGTTATTTTTTATAGTTTGGTGAGGAGTCATCAAAAAATACAACACAACTCTCCTTTTAATGGTTTGAAAAGAAATAAATATCCTAAACATTTATTTACTGTAGGCAGCGTTGTCATGACGCCAAGTACGAAACTTGACTACGAAACTGAAAACTTAAGTATTAATATTGAAGTGAAACAATTTTCACTTAAGTGGAATTGTTGGACTTAAACTTAAATTAAATGATATTAATTTAAAAAATAATATCGATAGCGAGGAATAGAAATTGTAAATATATTTGTTTTAGATACCATTGGATAGCTGAAGATTTCAGAAACATAAGTACATAACATGAAAAGGCGAAAATGGAGTATTAAAGAGTGAAAATGTATTACTATTAATTTTTTAAGGCTGATTTTATTTAATGAAAACATGAAAACATATGTTTCTATGGAAACTTAGGTAAGAGGAAACGTTATTTGCTAATTAAAATTAGTTTTAAGTTTTAAAACCAAAGAATTTATTAAAATATAGATTTCTTGCTTCAGAATTGTTTAAAAACTATTTTACCTTACTTTTGAGGAAGAAGGTACGAGAAAAATATATTTAAATGACAATAATAACTGTATGGACTGGTAATTATTTTAGAACGATTGGTATGTGAAAATTAAAATGAAATGAAAATATGTTTTTGAAATGAAAAAATGTTTTTATTATCCTGGGACTGTTGCCCCTTTAGGATAAATTATAGTTACAGAAGAAATGCCCGTGTGGCCATGTATTAAATTATATATTTACAAAAACAAAAAAAAAAAAACTTACTGATATATATAAAACAAACATGGTAAAATAAAATAACATAATGAACAAATCATCTGTGGAACTAAAAGTTCCTATTACATTCTGTCATCGGTAGGAAGCGTGTGTTTAAGGAGATTAAGGAAACTGATTGTGCATGTCGGATATCGGGAGGGATGGTATTCGCAGAAGGAGACGCCTTGAATTGTAAAGGATTTGGTGAGGAGATGGATATAGGTCGGAAGTACGGGATCTAGTGGGACGGGATTGAATGGAGTATTTAAATTGTAGGCTTTGAAAAATATAGGAAGGTAGCAAGTATAGGTATAGAAAGTTGTGTGGTATCAACGCCACAATAGATTTTAATTTAATATTTTCAATTTCTTTATTATGTTCAATCGATATTAGTAATCGAAAAAAAAAATGTTTTCCTCCTTCCGAAAAATCCTTTCCTCCGAAATTCTAGCATTTGAATGGGTAAAACCCGAAAATCAGATTTTAAAAAAAATATGTCATTCCAATGTATCAGAGATCATACTAGAAGCTCGACATTGCCATTCAGGTCTTTCCTTTCAAACGACAGGTCGAAAATCTGTGTCGCTATGTGTCGCCCTATACAGTCTAAGAAACGCTAAAGTTATTCTCTTTCAAGTCCTTTTAGTTTATGTATATGGCGTATTTGCGAATAAAATAAAAGATACAACCTTTTTGATGATTTTTATCTATGATACATCGAAGTCAAAATATTCTTTGTGAAGGTTTAACACAAGTTCTAAGTGATAAAACCCAAACTGTTTTTCTGTTTTGTTTTATATTAAAAAAAATTTCTGAGCTGATGGCAATCAATATAATTGTCTTCAATAGACTAATCATATTAGCAAACATATTTCGTTGTATATTTCATTTATTCCCAGTTCAGGTCGAAACGTCGGCATATGTAAAAAATAAATATTATCATTTATTTTTGCCTTCCTTTTTGGCTGACCACCCCAACTATTCTTCTCTTCATTATCCACGACAGTCAACCAATTACCAATTATGAATCTATCTACACGGGGCCAACGACCAGATAACAACCGTCTTTCTTCTCATCGCCGAACTAGACATCTTTGTTATTTTTTTTTACCATCACTACTTATGTTTCTCATACCTTGTTATCTGGTTATTTTCTTAGCCCTGATGAAGGCCTGAACTTCAGGTCGAAACGTCGGCATATGTAAAAAATAAATATTATCATTTATTTTTGCCTTCCTTTTTGACTGACCACCCCAACTATTCTTCTCTTCATTATCCACGACAGTCAACCAATTACCAATTATTATTCCGAGAGTAGTAAGAGATGCCACAGGTAATTGGCATAATATAACTGTTTGAATATTAAAAATCAATATATAATAAGTTGAAATATTTTTAAAATATCGGTTAACTATAAAATTATTTATTATATTTATTGATAAATCATAAATAACCAAATATCTGCCCCGATTCCGAGGTCAATCATAACAGAGCTGATCTCCACCTAAGGCAGGCCAGCTAAGACCCAAAGCGATAACGAGAACAGAGCAGATAACACAGAGCCTACACGGGCTCAATGGTACTACAACATCATCAAACACAATTACGCAATTAGTCAAGTACAATTGAAATCGTCAGTACATTGGATCCTCGTGTATCAGACTGGTACATGAAACCAATATCGGTAACACGAGATCAAGCTGTTAGCGAACCTCGGTTATGAAAACAAATTCATAAAAGAAGTTATCAATTTCTCGCTGGTTTATATTAGTCTTTAATAATATTTTTTTCATTAAACATATCTTTATTGAATAATATTACGTCATATCACAACTAAGGACATTTAGTTGATCAGGAGGATTCAGGAGTTCAGGAGCAACATGTGAACAAGAAATAAATATAAATTATATGGAACAACAACGAAATAATAATCTCGGTTAATATTAAAAAATATATATATTTTTGTTGGCCAGCCCTTCTGCTAAATGCTTTGTGTGAGTTATCAATTTAACTGTTGATCAAAGAAATATGGAAATTGCTATTTGAGCTGGCACAATTTCTTTCACAATTTTTCTTAATAAAATATTATATAATCTTTCCATCCTTACTACTTCAATAATTATTTTTATGGTTCTAATGGTTTATATTAATTTCTAATAAAGAAATAAAGAGAATTATAAGTCAAAAAGGGAAGTGCCTGGGACCATAAATGAAAATAGTGACCGGCATAAAATGGAAAATAAAAAGGGATCACTATTATTTTAAGCGATCCTTTTCACTTTATTACTTTCACAGTTTTCAATTTAGTGCTCCCTATAAATGGAAAACTTAGCCTTGATAAGATTTGGTTTTTATCGTCCGGGGGGGCTAAAACTCAAGTAAAACCAAGTGAGGGGAAGAATATTTAGTTCAGGATTCAATCTAGTCAATTCCATTTTCGCAATCGATCGGTCAATCTCACTCAGTATTGGAGGTACATCAATTCTAATGAAAGTTCTTTTAAATGTTGGTAATAAAGTTCACCATGTTATTGGGGTAGTAAGAAAAACGAAACCTCAATTCCCTCAAACTGCAGTAAAGAAATAAACAAAGAGTAACGACAGCATTATAAGGGAGAAAGCTACGCAACGGTAGCCCGATTTCTTCTCGTTATTTTTTATAACGTTGAAACTTCATGATTAGTTGCGTCGAGTTCAAACTAAATAGTGTAGTTAATTTCACTAACTCCAACTCCATACTTTTATCCTTTCAGAAAAACTAGGGTCTTCCACTTCTCAAGGTGTACAGGATAACGGTCGAAGAAATAGCTGGCCAGGGAATAGTGTACTTGGGTGTCACCTTCCACAGGCACTTAACGCTAAGGATACTCATCGATAGCCTATACTACCGAAATATCTATATTTCCTTTCCTATATTCGATATTTTACCATCGATCTTTCCAACTTTCAATATTATCGACTATCGTTTGGTAATTTAATTTAAAAATTGAAATTAAAACTACCGTTTTCGGAATGCACTAGGAATTATGTATGAATCTGATCCTTAGAAAAAAAAATATATACTCATCCTGTCTGTTTCAAATAGAATTTGTTATTTAATGGAGGAAAATATCGATATTTTGATAATATTTAATATCGATGGCCATTTATATCTAGACTTGAATAGCGTGCATTCTCACTCAGTAAACCAAATTTGCACTAATTTGTTGGTTGGAACATTCAAAAACTAAGGCCACGATTGTCATAGGAATCTATGTAGGATGCAAATAAATTAAAAATTTTGCTGAACCCGATCTATGAGTGAATGGACATTGCTTGAAACAGTCGAGGATGACTATGAGAAAGAACTAAAAAAAGCTGCAAATTATTTCACAATGGTTTATTATTTCCAAACAATTATACATCTAAAGTAACATTACCTTCCGAGTTACAAAGAAAAATAAACAAAAGGTGATTCCAATTATTGGACTAAACTTTTTTTTTTAATCATAAGTAATATGCTAAAAAAAAATAGCATTACTTCAGTAACACATTCAAAATTTAAAAAACAAACCAAGGAAATAACATTTGGAGTAGAACATATAAAAACAAAAACGGAGACCATATCTTTGCTCCTAATTGTACGATTTTTAGGCATTGCGTAAAATTTTAAAAAAACATAAAGAAAAAAAGTTTTGAGTTATTTTGAATCTAATTGTACCATCCCTCGTAACTTGTTTTCAGGCTCCTTTTCGTTGAAGTATGTTATGTAGATAAAGCAAGTCGAGAAAATGACTTTAGCGAAGTTTCATGAAATCGGTACATTCGTTTAACCGCTACAATCTATAGCAACGCAGGTTTTTCGGCCGCCATTTTGAAAATAAAAGGCGGATAGTCATGCCAATGAAGGAGGATCATCCTCTAGTGACCTCGGATTTTATATCAAAATTTGAAAAAAAAAAATCGGCCCAGCAGTTTCGGAGAAAATGCGCGGACGGCGGACGGACAAAAAAATTATTATTCGTTTTTCCAATTTTTCGGTCGATTACAATGGTTAATTATTGAAAATAATAAACTAAAAAGTATTGTGAAGAAGCAATTGCAATCTTTCTATAAATTGAATTTTCTTTTATGCATACGAATGTCGACTGTAACATGATTCGAACACAAACAGACTTCCAAAGTTTTGGAATGTTGGCTGCTAATAAGCTGTTGAAAAGAGGATTGCCAACTGTAGAGACTTTTTGAATAACGATTTTTCGTATTTATTTAGAAATTCATAAGAGATAAACTTAACTCTTCTTGAAAACCTACTTTTTTCCTAATTATTCCATCATGGAAATATGTTAACCCTTTCCAGTTCTATAGATGAGGAGCTTTAGGCGCAAAGATAGGTTTGTTGTCCTAACTACATTTTGGATTTGGTACGTCCTATATGTTACTGTTTTTATTTTTTTGTCAAAATTTCTAGTAAATTTCAAGTATCAAGTAGAGAAATTTGTCAAGTCGGTCGATAATTTAATACTTTTGTTGTTAATTTTTATTTCATTTGGCATTTTCTTTTTTCCTTTTTGGTATGAAAATATGATTCCTTTACATACATTTGTACATTATGATTCAACTATCAACAAAAAGGTAGTTGAAGTGGTGAAACACTTTTTTTCCCGTTTTTACCACGAATAATCAGTGTTCTAATGTTTATATATATATATATATATATATATATATATATATATATATATATATATATATATATATATATATATATATATATATATATCAAATTAAAAAACCTATATATTTGTTAATAGTTGAATCATAATGTACAAATGTATATAGAGGAATTATATTTTAATAAAATGTATATACATGTATATTATATATATATATATATATATATATATATATATATATATATATAAACATATCCATATGAAATATAATCATAAATAGGTATGTAAAACGATTAAAATAAAAAGATATAAGGGTATAATAGGTGGTATTAAGGACAGGGGACTGACACCCCCCCCCACAGACCTCTCCCCCCCTGGACACAGACCATTTATCAGGGAGGCTGTTGTGCCTGGAACGACACCTTGGCACCCCCCTCCTCAACTTCCCCCCCCCCTCGCCCCCGCCTCTTATAGCCATCTCGGATTTAATCCTTTCTCAAATTATTAATCACTTTTATAACTTTTTCAACTGTCTCCAATTTGTCTTCTTTTCTTAATGCCCTTCCTCTTTTTCTTCTATACCGAAGAAGAAATACAAAAAACTTGAAATCCCCACAGTCGTACAAGATCCATAGGCCACCCTGATTGACTAGAGGAAATTAATTAATCATTCATTTCTCTCGGTTTGATTCTATAGCCATAGACCTTTTTATACCACAGCGATTATTCCGGCTATATAAGTAGTAGAATAATCAGGAATTTAATAAATAATAGTCCGTGGTGCAGGCTCCTTTAATTTTTTTATTTATTTATTTATTATTATTTTTTTTATATATACATTACATCATGCCATACAGATAAATTACATGTTTATGGTTGCACTAACCTTACACATGACATATTAGTGGTTTGAATGCTACTTAGAAAATTGAAATTTATTTTTTACATTAGGAAAAATCTCATAAAAAACCTCACACAACACACACACACATATATATATATGTATACACACACACACATCATACAAATACAATTTGTTAATTGGGGAGATTGAGTTTATTGTTACTTGTTTGGTGATAGATAAGAAGACTTTTTACTAAATTATTAACTTCCGGCTGAAACTTACACTTAAATTTAAATATTTTATTCACCAAAATTCTCGGAATTGTGGCGTTTTCAATCTGGAGGTCGGCAAACTTTGTCTATTTAATTAGCTACAAAAAACTCTTAAAAACCCATTTACTTACCACTTTAATCGTAAGAAAACTTGAGCAAAAAGCTGATAAAAAAGGTGGCCTTAATAAATATTGAGCCGTTTGGCGTGATCTACATCCCCAAATTGTCAAAATAACGATGTTATACAGGCGAAACGGCTCAATATTTTTAAGGACACCTTTTTTATCGATTTATTGCTCAAGTTATCTTACGATTAAAATGGTAAGCAAATTGGCATTTAAGACTTTTTATTACCTAATTAAATAGTCAAGGTTTGCCCCCCTCCAGATTGAAAACGGCCCAATTCCGAGAATTTTTGGAAATAAAATATTTCTAGGTTACGATGAGATGAAGCTATTTACGAAGTTTCAGCCGAATACTAATAATTTAATAAAGATGGGCCTGTACCACGGACTATAATATTTAATAGGTATATTAGTGAAGAGTTTACGAAAAATAAAAAAGTTCCCATTGGTTGTTGTTAAGTCAGGTAACGCCTGTGTAAAAATGGTCTACATAAATATATTTTTCGTAAGATTTCGGGGTAAGGAATTGATCAGGTTTCGCACAATACTGCTTCTGAAAAATAGCCTGCGTTACCAAAACACCTCTAACGATATTGGTGAAACGCCGGTAGTATATTTCATAATAGCCATTTACTCCTAAGATATGTTATTACAACTCTCAGAAAGTTTTAATTTTACTTATTTAAATCCAAACCTTTGAATCCAAAGCTCTTTACATTAATGGAATTTTCCAAATTTAAGGATCTCTTCATCTTTGATCAAAATCCAGTTATTCAGAATTTTAAAAAATTAACTCCTAATAATTAGTATTTTTAAATTTTTTTATAATAAATACTTTTTATAATACAATATTATATTAATAATAAATATTTTTTTAAACTTTACTCCTAGTAAGATTAGTATTTTTATAAATATTTTACTTGAAATGTGACGCAAACTTTCTTTTAAAAAAACCATGACAATTTTTATGTAAATTCGGAAATTGATAAACCTATAGATTTGTGTTTAAGTTCTAACTAGGACTAATTTAAAAATATGACAATAATTGTTTTGTTATTACAACCTTTTGGATATCATCAAAAAAAGGCCAAATATGTAGCTGCTTTTTGTGAATATTCCAAACACAATAGGAGATTATTTTAGGTAACATAAGACTGTTATTCACCAAGCCTAAAACATAGAAACAAAAACAAAACTGACTATTGAATGTTTTACAACGAAAAGCCTACTTAATTTACGTATAGACAAGAGAAGTCAATATAAACGTAAATAAAGCGGAGAATTGAATTTAGGATTTAAATTTAAAAATTGGAACGACAAAATCATACGTTTTTGTTATCATTGATTTTTTTTAATGGCAACTCACTGCGATGTTGAATTCAAAGATATATTTCCATTAAAAATTAAATTAAATATATCTCTTTTAATATATGCCTTTTAATTATATATATGTATATATATATATATATGCTTAATTTCATAATATAAAATGTATTACAGTGACCATATTCATTTAAATCTTCACCTACGGCACTAGATTATATTCGAATCCAAGTTTATACAACTAATAAAGTAGGACTAAATATTTTTAAAAGTAATCTACATTACAAAAATATCTTCATCTTACCAATAGGTCAAATTTAAGAAAAAAAGTAATTGTAATTTATATTAATTTTGTAACTACTTGTTTTTAAAAAAAATATTCTGAGACTTATTTTAGGTACTGAAGAGCGTGACAGAAGCTTCACCAAAACGTACTAATAAAAATAAAAAAGCTATAAATTACAAATGATTGTTTTATATTCTTAAATCTTGCTGAGGGAACAATTTTAAGAGAACAGATAATCGTAATTTATACTATCTTTATTTCAACTAGAAGATTTTAAATTAATAAAAAAAGTATGTAAAAATTTGTATTTATACGATTATTTAATGATGGCGGATTGGATCTTTTCTACCCCATAATATTAATTAATTAATATATATATATATATATATATATATATATATATATATATATATATATATATATATATATATATATATATATATATATATGTATATACTGTTTCTTTTTTTTTTTTTTTCTGATTCTGCAAATCAGCTAACTACGGCGTTAACCATATGATTTAATCGTCTTTCAGCTCAATAAAACTGATTGAAATCATTATAACATAAGTTTAAATTTTCTCTTAAGTTATCGATTTATCGCTATGAGTATAAAATCGAGTTGGCTAACTATCGAGTGCTCAGTCAGAAGCGAATAAACATGAGTCAGAGTTCTCTCGCTTTTCAATTACGGTCGTAATGGAATGTAAATGCGGCCCCCCATCGGGGAATTTCAATTTGTACAAACCAAATGTGTCAACTTCTTCAGAGCTTTTGTGGCTGTTTTTTGGAACTGATTTATTTTTTTAAAGTTTCTTAGACAATAATATATATATTATAGAGTTTATTCTTTTTATTTGTTAACGTTTCGGTCCCTTCTTTTTCTTATACATAGAATGGGATCCTCTTCAGAACTGGAAAAAACAAACAGCCATCATTGGCACAAAAATTTAAGTTCCTAAATGCCGTAACTAACAATTTTTAATTTGTTTTCCTACCTTCTTATCGAGCTTCGGTACGTGTACCAAGCCAGTGGACCACAACAAGCCACCCGTCCCAGAGGCCAAAGCCCAACACAGACAAAACAACAGAAATATTACCAAAAAAAATAGAACCCTTGCCAAACATCAATGATCATAATATGTACATATTCGCTATAGTTAAATTATTCAAATTCTAACATTATTTAAATAATAACATTATTTAAATTGTAACGTTATCAACAACAAATGAATATATACTAATGAGCCAACCTTTATATATATATGTATTAGTTTAGGAAAGAAAGAAACGTCGCTTAAGCACAAGAAAATATTTGCTAAAGCAGTAGCATAGTTTAGCTCTTTAAGGATCTGGAGAAATGAGGTAATGTGTTGAATTCAAGTTATATAATAATTTCAATACCGAAATATACTGAAGAAAATATTATTATATAGTTCGGTGTTACTAATAAGGGGTGAATAATTAGTTTGTCGTTAAAATAAACATAAGTACCTTAAAAGTAAGTACTCAGAAGTAACCTAATTCTGTACCCTAATCATCATGGCAATCGATGCGACCTTAAAAAAACAGGAATTAAAAAATAAAATCTGTTCTGGAAGCGTTGTCACTTCTTAAACTTCATAGGAATTAAATTATAAAAAATAAAGTCTGTTAGTAGATCCGGCTAAATAGTCAATCGTAATAATTAATATTTAAAACTTTGGCAAGTGACGCCTAGGTAAAGCGTTGTAGAAGACAAAAAAAGAAAAGAAGAAACAGCATCACAACTTAGTAAACTCAGTTCTAATTTCATCGATGGCTGAAATGCCACTATCTTTATCAATGCATTTATTGATCGTCATTTGAATAGGTTTTTTTTTTGTTCCACATAAAACTTTATTAGGACAATTTCAATGACGGTTCATGCTTATGAAAACTGAAACCAGAATTATTGAAATTCTTTGATTTTAGTAAGTTGTACATACTTTATTTTTCATCCAATTTTTTATACTTTAAATTCATCAATAAAAATCATGGATGGAATTCAGCGCGTTCCATTGGCTTTAGAGATCGATAGGTCCTCTTGAAGTAATCTCATTATAGCCCAAATGTTGTTATTTCTCAATTTAGTTTACATATCTGTGGCCCGAAGATAAAGGTCACCATGTCAATTATTAATTATATAATTTAGTAATTAAGAAAAAAAATTTAAAGCTCAAATTTAAGGAAAATTGGCCTCTCTGAATAAATACAAAAATGGACATAGTGTTATTTACACAGATTTATTAACTATAAACATAGTTTAAAGTTATGGAAAATATATTTAAGGAAATATATAATACGACGAAATATAAGGAAAACGTAAAAAGAGGAAGAAATTCGGAATGAAGTAGAATAACATTAAGATGGGATAAAATATAATAGGATAAAAAGAGAAAAATAATTAAATAAAAAAGAAATAGAGAGAAAATGTGCAGATTTGGGAATGAGAAAAACAGAAATATTATTTTTAAAAACTAAAAAAGATAATATAATATGTTAATGATAATATTGAGAAATATTATAGAAGAATAAAGAAAATAATAATAATGAATGCATTTAATGATAGAATATTATTCATTGTTGTCGATTGGAAGGAATGGTGCTAATTACAAATTTAAACGCGGTTACTATATGTAACAGTGATATATTACAAATTATATTAGTACATGGTAACTGTGATTTTCAGATAGCCTGCAATTAGGCATATTTAATTGATCAACAGAAAAATATTTAAATTTATGAAAATGGAAAATTAACGTCGTGATATTGTTGATTTTCTTCCATGACAAAACTGTTAATTAATAATTTACTGAATCAGGTATAAACAGGAAAAAAAAAAACAATTTATAACAGTGTATACCAAGTTACACATGGCAGACTGTAGGCAACATAATTCTAATTTCAAGTCTACAATTGGAATAAAAAAAGTTCAAATATAAAAATAAATGAACGAAACTGAGTCGATATCTATAAAAGGCCGATTGAAGGAAGGCTCACTTTATATTCCACTTTCTCAAGCGAAAATTCATACGTCACTAAAAGGCTATCTTGATATTTCCGAAGGGATCTTGCAGATTTTTAAACCCCTTTTTGCGAGGGCTACGTAGAATATAAAATATAACAAGATGCGAAAGGGATATTTTTAGGATGGGAAGGAACCTGTTTTATTTGTATCAGTATGAGGACAGGACTCGAACCTCTTGCTATCGACTGCCTCCCGGATGAAACTTATATAGGCCCTGGATCTGATGATTGAGCCTCGCCAACTGCCTCCTCCTGCCCTGACCCAGTCACTTTTCTGTTTTACGTCTTCGGTTCGAGTACCAACCCGAAGGATGGATTTCTGTTCAATTGTTAGATAAAGGAACGGGTAAAGGAACACAGCAAGTAAATAAATAGTAAATAGTTAATAAGAATGAAAAATAGTTAGGAAATGTAGTAATTTTCAGCAAACATGGGTATTTTTTTCTATTAATTTATATATTTTTGATATAGAATTAAATTATATAAAGCTATGTTAAGAAATCATGCTTTTTTCATGAAGCATTTACATATTATTCAGTATATATATATATATATAAAACGATAATTATACTAACGATAATTGCAACGAACTATAATACTTTTAGAGATAATGTTTTAATATTTTTTTCACAGAACTTTTTTTTTTTTTTAAAATTTTTTGGGGAGGGTTTCGGCCCAAAAGCTCCTCCTCTCCCCCATAGATCCGTCTGTGAGGAAACATGCTATATACAAAATAAATGTAGCTATATAAAAAAAACTTAGAACTATGAACAAAATACTTAAAATTATATAAAATGGCAAAATAGCATAAATATTCAATTCTAAGAAAAAAAGAAAGAAATAACACACACACACATATATAAAAGCTTTCGGATTGAAGCCCCCAAAATTAAATTCCGGATCCGTTAGTAATGAAATGCAATCGATTGATGGATTTTCGATCAAATTACTATTGACCAAATATTATATATATATATATATATATATATATATATATATATATATATATATATATATATATATATATATATATATATATATATATATAATATTGGAAATAAAACATAACGATACGATCTTATTTTATTCTTTTTGTTATTAATGGAATTTTTAAAAATTATTTTTACTACTTTATTAGAAAGAAAAATACATCTAGTAAATGTGAACACTAGAATATAGTAATATGAAACAACTTGGATGGAAATAGTAAATATTAGGTTTAAAAATTGGAAAAAAGATATCGACTTCCAAGTTTGATTTTTAATATTTATTTTTCAATCAATTAAAAGCGATTCCAGTGACATGCAGCGTTGCCACATCTGGCACTACCCAGCGCTGCGTTCCGCTTCACTGCGTCCTCAGAACTTGATAATTAAAAAATAGTACAACGATTGTATTTTCGATATTAATTCTTTTTGTTTCATTTTTTCTTTTTTTTAGAGAAATTAGATCTGAGCTTTGCTAATCAGCTAAAGACATGTATTGTAAGATATTTAATTTTTTATTTAATTAATGGGTCAAAAAGTTAAATGAGTTAAATTTAAGGTGTGATGTAAGAAACAGGTGTAAAAGTGCATATATTTTAAGAAATTATTGGATAGCTTTCTATCACCATTAAAAAAGTTAAATAAACATTATAAAGAATTTAATTATTAGAAATAAATGAGGAGAACAATAATGACTTAATCTAAGTTTGAGACTTTGTAACGTGTAACTGAAATAAGATTAAATAATTGAATAATGTTTAATATATATATATTTAATAGGCAGATCGATAGTTCACTTCCTGTAGGGTTAGAAAAAAATATTATCTACAAAAATGTTAGATAATTCTTAGCACTTTAAGGTTGAATATAACCATTATTCTAGTTTAAGTTCTATTTAAGTTACATTCAGTGATCATCTATCTATAAATAATTAATAAATATCCAGTGTAATTTCATCTTACTATGACAATTAAAATATTTAACTGGCAAAATAGGACTTGCTTTTACGAGTCTTAAAGCCAAAAAAGGAAAAAAAAAAACATTATTATTAGTTTCTAATAAAAAATATAGAAAGAAAAAACAAAAATAAAATACTCCAATAGGCGAGCACCAAGTCTTCAATAAGTAAAAAAAATAACAACTATATATATGTTTTTTTTTTTTGTTTGTTTTTATATTATAATGGAGGAATTTATTTTGTATATTCCATTTTCCTTTCTGCATTTTTTATTTCTTTTTTTAGCTAAGCAGCAATTGATTAGTTTTATTTATTTTGTTTTGTATATATTGTTAGTTTACTTAAAGTTATTTATTATTTGTTTATTTATTTCATGTGAAAGTTCTTCTAGCAAAAAGTTTTTTTTTTTCTGTTTCTATTTCTATATTATAAGAATTCCATAATAGCTGTGAAAATATTGCAGATAAATAAACTAAGAATTATCTCGAAGGGTGGTATCCAACGGTTGAATTCCAATAAATAATAATTTATAAAGTTCGAGATTTGTCAAGAAGAATAATAATACTGCAGAACGTAAAAGAAGACGAGGTAATGTTAAATTTGAAAATCGGCAGGGAAGGTTTTAATTTTTAAAAGAAGCTTATAAAATAACGAGTAATGGATTTGAATCTCGTTAAAAAAACATAACTACTCCGGTAAACATTTAAACACCCCCCCCCCCACTCCTCAGCCTATCAAAAGGGAAATCCGGACAAACAGTCAATTTCACGGTAGTCGAGTCATATCGGAAGGCAACTTGGTTATTTACCGTCGAGGGCCGGCGGGGAGTGTCGGGATCTGAATAAGGGAGCAAAGATCAATAAGATATCAGCCCTTTAATATTAATCTGGGGAAGATTCAAAAAGGATTTGTTGAGCAGATCAAGAGGATAGGGGAAATGAAGGCCCAAAGCAAACCCTGGATATTGCTTCGAGGAAAAGGATGCTCTCGCTAAATCTCTGCCGCGGTCATATCCTGCCGTAATCAACAGGACACACATGTCCTGTCTGGTATTGCACTATCTTGTGCTAAGTCCATTATAATACATATAGGATACCCCTCAACATCGTTAATCGATGCGAAAATCTAAAATAGTAATATAAGAATTATATATATATATATATATATATATAATTGATATATACAAAATTGATATACATACATATATATATATATATATATATATATATATATATATATATATATATATATATATATATATATATATCAATTTTGTTTGGGGAGGAGAGACGATGGACAAAAAAAAAAGTTCATTAATATGTGTACACAGTTCATATAGATGTGTACAAATTCAACATACTTATTCTGAAAAGAACAAATATATTATTGTATATTTAAAAATAAATTTATATAAATATGTTCTAAATTATTATTCCTGAACATGAATGAAAATTTAAATACTAGGAGTATTTAGGTCGTGATGAAATAGTAACGTACTTATTTATAGGCCATGACAGCCAGCTAATCGACTTTTCTTATTTTCTTAATCGATTTTAGTTTACATATTTTATACATTCATATTATCGATTTACAATTTTTTTTTACTTCAAATTATTGGGGAGGGGGTGAAACGATATTCTGAACATTTTTAGTAGCGATCGTTCTCATTGCCCTCCCGAAATCTGCGCCAATGATAATATTACAAGATTAGCTAACCAGAAGGTTCGATGCCGATACATCAGCCGTGTGGTCTATTAACTTCTATTAGCGACCGCCTTCCAAATCCCACTCCAACAGATCAACCTCGACGCAATCCTGGGTGGACCGACCACACGGACACTCATCAGTCACGGCTCATTTTATTACAAGCCATATATTCATCTCTATTATACTAAGAATCGTTCAAATTTTAGTATATGTACCGCCGAAGCGAGTACAAATTTTAATTTTTCTTACTAATTTTATTTATATTTAGGTTTTTTTATTTTTTATTCTACTTTATTGTATATAGTTTTTATTTATTATTATCTAGTTATTATTTTACTTTTGTTAATTTTTTTTTGTATATACGGTGTAAATGTTTTCATTTATCAGTATAATTATTGTCCCCGTGACAGAATATTATATGTCTAAATAAATAAATTAAAAAAAATAATTATACTAAGCGGATACAGTCATGCCCAATAATTTATTTTCAAATACTCTCTACCGCTGTTCATCTCTTAATTTAAGTGGTCACGTTTCTCATTCATAAAAAAAACATAGGAAATATAATAGTTTTGTAAAATTTTATTTTTAATTTTCGGAAGAGAATGCGTGAGTTAAATAATTTTGCAACCAAACAATAACAAGCGTTTCTCACCATTGATCTAACTTTAATATCGTTTTTCTAGCAATGGTAAAATCTAAATACCTTAATTTCTCTATACAGTTCGAGCTTTTCCTTTCTGAATACTACACAAAATGGTATCATAAACCAATAATGTTTATTAAAAATAACACAAATATATATCATGGTGGGTTTACTTCGGGAATAAGTTTTCAAATAAAACGATTTATTAACACGAGATGGATGTTATGGGAAATATGCGAAAGTGGAAATCATCAACTTTTTATATTTTTCTCAGAAATGCGGATTCAATAATTTGTTTTAAATTATTATTTCCAGTAAACGGTAAATTTGCCAAATGGTCTATTATGATAAAAAGTTGTGTTGAATAAAGATCTAACACATTAGATAATTCACGATAAAATTATATTTATCTACCACATTTACTGCTGTAGAGAGAAACGCTTTATTTTCATATAAAATATAAAAGATTGCTGCCCAATTATATTCGGTTTTATATACACAGTATGTTCGTTAGTCCGTAGGACAATAAATGAACTGTAATGAATAGAATATTCTATAAGATGGTGGTTCGTCATTCCTGTATGATGTCTAAAACGTAAATGATCTTTCACTGTGAGCCACTTAATGATATCCTTAGCATCAGAATAAATAAAGATTGAGACACTCAAATGGTATCCGACACACTCTGATGTATCTATAGTGCGAAAACTGAATTTTTAATTTTTTTTTTATTTCATTACTTTACCATATATTCGTCTATACCGAATAGTCAAACTAGAACAGATGACAAACCCTAGTTTCAGGTCACCAAAAACCAAATTCAGGTTAGCAAACAGATATTTTGCCCGCAACCTAGTTAGTTTTAATACATTTTTAGTTTTTTCCTTATATTTCGAAAAAAATGTTTAATTAACCGAAATATTTTGTATTTTAGGGAACCAATTCTTTTTTGATTTATTATTCTTTTTCTTTTTTTAGTGGTCAACATTTAAGCCGCTATAGAAAATCGATTGTAAATACGATTTAATGTTATCAATGTCCGAATTCTGTAGGAATTGTCAATGTTACGCTCATGTTTTAAATTTAATATTTCTTTAATCTTTCATATTTGAACTCTGGATGGTCATCAACATATGAAAGGAAAATACATCTTGAAATGGAGCTCGAAGTTTTGCGTATGATTGAATTTTCATAAAATGGTGATTTTGTGAAATGCCAAATTTAGATAGAACAGTCCGCTGGTGAGACAAGTAAACTTCGACAATAATTGTCATATATCCGTTCCTTCATAGAGATATATTATTTACAATAATTTGACAGTTCTCGACAGTGAGGCAGCTTCGAGGGGAATCGGTCGTTAATAATTCCGTTCCTTTAGAACCGTAATGGACCTTACCAACTTCCAATAAATGTTTCTATTATTGACGTAGAAAACTGTCGACGTCATCAAGACTTCTGCCAAAAGTTGTGATATTGTGCGAAGAATCTTCTTACATCCAAACAATATAATATAATAATTCTCAAAGCTTCATGAGATTTCATTTCTCTTTGATCGTTTGTATTACTTGGAGCAATAAAAAATATTAATAACTGAAAAATTATGATATGCTCATGTAGGTACTGAATCATGAAATCGATAATCATGTCATTTAATTTTGGAATTTAAATATAAAGCGTGTCTGTATAGGCCAAGGTAAATATAATAGAAAATTCAAAATTTTATGTTTTCATGAAATGAAAAAGTAAATTTCGGTATGTATTCATACAATAACAGTATAACACCCTACCAATATGGGTTCGTAAAAACAAAATATTAACAGCACAATAATAAATTATACGAAAAATTGTTAACGCAACTTGGTACATTTCAAATAACAAGGGATAGGCAAACACTATTCTGAGTATCGAGTACAAAGTATTTTACTCAAATTGAATCACTATTGAGAATTCAATCACTAATTTAGTTAATCATTTAACACCAACTGAAGTAGAAATTAAATTCTTTGGTACTGAAAAAAGGTCAGTATTTGAGTAAAATACTTGGTCCTTAATACTCAGAGTAGCATTTGCCCATCTCTGGAAATAAAACTCTACATAACGACTTAAACACCCCAAAAGTAAAATCCGACATCCACAACAAATATATTACATTTCATTCTTCAGGTAAAAATCACACCAATTCTCTGGTTCTTTCTATCTCCTGCTCCCTGTTACCGGACCGACGCAGATTAAAAAGGAAATGGCCAAGAGACCTACCATATCGATAAAAACAAAATCAAGCAAATACACCAAAGCAATATATTTGCTAGATGCGCTGCCGCCTAACTGCAAATTGCATACAATATAAATAAAATAAAAAAACAGTACTGATTTAATAGCCGTGAAGAGGGAAATGTACAAATCATTTGGTATCAAATTCAATTAAAACGACTGTATTTCATAGGAATACAGTGGATATATATATGTGGAGGTAGGAAGTAAACACATGACACTGGGATGTTATATTAGTTGTAAATTTAAGAACACTTATTAAATGTGTTTTGCTTGAATTATTATATTATGATTTAAACTAGCGAAGTTTATACGTGTATAAGTATTTCAGTGAAGCAAATTAAATCATATAAAATCCAAAATAACGCAAATGATCCTATTATTAACTAATTTGGAAGAAATCCATTTCCTTTGTGATAATCTTGTATACAAACTTTTAAACAGAAATATAAATTGAAAAATTGCTCTTAATAGTGTTGAAATTAAATTTCTCAAATAAGGTTAAGCATGCAAATATTTTATTGTGAATTTACTAAAGGTCATTAAAAAAAAAATCTTATCTGCCCTAAAATTGACTAAAAAAGAAAATATTTCTGGAAATTTGTCTCCTCAATCATTTCCCCGGACTGTTCAGTTAAAACGAATTGGAAAAGTTCTTCAGTAAATAAAGTCTTTTCCAGTTTGCCATCCATCTGTCATCCTATTTTCTTTTTTCTTTTTTTCAGTTTTGTCCAGTTTTTATTACCAACCAACCAACCCACTCCTTTTATTTTTTCCTGACATTGTTTGTCCATTAGTCCCTGTAGTAAGTGAGCCATCTCTGGCTAAAAACGAAACCACAAACTCGAAAGGAAAAAAAAAAAAAATAGTCAGCAATATGCCAGCCATTATACCCTCTGGACTGAAAAGAAGCGAGGAAAGAGATCTCTATTTTGGCTCATTATCCTATGTTAATTTATTACATATTTTTTCCAAATATTCGTATAAAGATACACATTTTTCTGAAAATAGAAAATATAATATTTTCTTTATTTTTTTTTAAGTTTGAATACTGTTATCATAATCAAAAGGTGAAAAGAATTAAATAATTAATTAATTTCCTCACCTTTAAGCCTACTGATCAGTTTTGAAACAAACTTCACTATGATCTTAAATGTCTATTATTATTATTATAAAAAACATCTTCTAAACTACATTTTTTCTTATTATTGAATTATATTAAATTATGACCTAATTAAGGACGTAATTAATAATGATAAAAGAATTCGTTCACACCAAAGTTACAATACAATAAAATAAATTATTAACAAAAAAGAAACTTAACCTAATAAAAATAAGAAATTAAATATGAACATACTTCTTTAAAATACACATTAGGTATAAAAACTAATAAAACTAATATAAATGTTCCCAATAATTCCCTATTTAGTGTATATAAGTATGTCTTTATTTGTTTTTTTTTTAATTCATTTATCATTAAGAATTTATTCATTATGTATACGTTTTTCTTATACTTCTCTATATTTCATATTTTTTGTATGCAAAGTGTGAATGTGTAGTTTTGCCTCACCATACTCCATTTCTATGTGACAGAATTTTATATTACACAATAAATTTAAAAAAAAAATTATATTTAAAAAATCCTTATTATTTGGAAATATTCTTTAAAAATAGAATCTTTTAAAACAAGGATATTTGTCTTTGCGACATTTAGGGACTTCTTTTATGAGACATTGTTAAGTTTAATTGAAAAAGGTAGACTTTCGCTTAAAGAGAAGAAAAAATACCATTTTCCAAGAGAAATGGTAGGATACTGATATGAAATGCTTTTGTTGAAATGAAGGTAAATATTTTGAAGTCTCATTTCTAGGAAAGGAAACTGAGGAAAAGTTTTAACGATTTGTTTACTTTTGAGTTGAGCGGGAAACCGTTGGTATCGTGCTAATAATCCTCCAGTTATCCGAGAAATCATCGCTCCACCAGGGCGTGTAGGGTGGATATCCTTGAGAACAATCAAAGGTCATCCGGATTCATAAATAAGTATTTTAATCAGTAAATCATTATAAACTTCTCACAGAAAATATTTCTTCAGCAATGCCAGTTCTTAGACATGTATTCATTATAGAAGGAAATCAGTCGAATGTTCTACATATCATGTGTGATAAATATTCAGGACGCATTCATTATAAACTTTATTATTAGTGCTGACGTTTCAACCCAAACATGTGGGTCATCGTCAGTGCTAGAAATACGCCCTGATGATGACCCACATGTTTGGGTTGAAACGTCGGCACTAATAAAAACTTTGTAATGACTGATTATTTATCAACCATGTATTCATTATACAGTAACCATTTAAGTTTTTTTCAAATCTAACACAGCATCAGATTAGAGCCACCCCCTCTCATAGGCTTATCAAAAAATATGTTATTTTCCTCATTAAATTAATTAATGGAAATGTCGATTCTTCTACCCTCTTAGTGATATTAATTTTTAGTTTCTGCCTATTTTCAGATTTTGTCCAGAAATTTTCATTCAACCAATTATGCCTTCCATATACCCATAGATCGGATTCAGCGAAATGCTAATTTACTTCCATCTTACATAGATTTATTTGACGAATTGTGGCCTTGGTTTGAGAAGGTTCTAACTAACAAATTGAAATTGAGTTTACAGAGTGAGAAGAGTCCAACTTGCGTAATTTAACTCTACTTAAGGATGTGCATCGATAGTCAATATTATCGAAATATCGATGTTTTTCTCTACTACGCATTACATTCTATATGGAACAGGCAAGAGGGGTATAATTTTTTTCTAACGATTGGATTTACTTATCATTCCTAGTGCTTTCCAAAAACTATAGTTTTAATTTTAATTTTTAAATTAAAATATCGAAGGGACGATATCGGTAGTCGACAATATCCCAGGGTCGATACACGGCTGAGGTAACAGAATAAATAATTACCTGCCACAGCTGGACCCGAATTCGCTAGCTGAAACAGAGTAAGTTAAAGCCTCTCCCACTAAGCTACCCACCACTATGCTTCCAAAAAACAAACATCAGCTTTCTATACAAATTTTTTAAATATCACTAACCTTTTATTTTTTTTTTAAATCAAATCCCCATATAAAAGGTGGTTTCAATATTGATTTAGCTCCAACAACTTTATCATAATACAGTTTTAAAAAATAAAATGGATTAAAAATTAACTATACTTAAGAAAAGTAACTGTATCGTTGATACCATTAGCAAACCTCTAAAATCTCGTTAATATATATCGGTCATTCCGTGGAACCAAGACACAGAATTAAATTTTGGAAAAATAGTTTTATCTTAAATTATACGAATGACATATTCAATCGATTTAACATCGCAGTATTTAGAATTAAAGATTTAATGGAAAGAAGGACTTCGCACTGACAATTTTTTTTTTGTCTATAAAAAATGTATTTGCGCCTGTCAACTTATTGTTGACAATCAGCAAATGTGATGGCGATACATGATATAATGACATGACAGGCATAGGGAAGGGAAGTACTCAGCAGTACCTCTTCCCTAAGTTGCTTCAATTACTTAGGTTGTTTAAGGAAGGAGATCTCTCATCCAACGCCTTTTTAGTCTCCTCCTCATGTTCTGAGGTATGTCAGCTGTGGCCATGTCTCTTATAAGTCTGTTATTATGTCCGTTTAAATTTGTGTAAAATCGTTGATATAGGGTCGTTATATGTTGGTCAACTGTTGGAAAGTGGAGGTCAGTATGTAGAGTTTTGTAAGTCACGTACCAAGGAGACAATTAATTCTTAAAATAGTGTTATTTATTTTGCACTTTGCAAGACCGAGACCAGGACTGGTAAAAAAATTCGATTTTTAAAATAAAAATGAAGGCAAAATAGTTACTAACACTTGACAATCTTAGTTACTATATGTTAATAGTTGGTATAACCAATATAATTTTGCATTTCGGGCTTACTTAGGTTTCTCCTATCTAAAAAATTACAGTAATATCTCTATAGTAATAATCTAATAAGACTGTTGCGCAAGACCAAGACCATGAAGGAGAAGGAGTTTGCAAGACCAAGACTCGTCTCGGTCTCGCATTTGGACTACATTACTTTGGATATCCTCTTCATATAAGATCCTGAGGCTTCCGCGTGGCCTGTTGCCACCAGTGGTCGAACTACTGTAACCTTTTTAGGTTCCTGGTCCTCGCTCAATGGCCAATCATGACCGAACCTGAGCCAGCCATGAGCTGTATTTTTTATTTATGTATTATTTACATATTAACAATTATAATTATTTTGCCTCTGTTATAAAATTTTATAATCTGCTGTTACATTGATGTCCGCCGGATGAGCGATTTCATGACAAGTTTTAACTGTACGATATATAATTAATTTTAAAGCAGACTAAAGAGCTTTAAATTGGGCAAAGATTTATTGTTATTCATCGAATTTCATATTCTACCCTACTAAGGCTAAAACCTTGAATAATGTAGTACAATATAAAAAGATTGTCCCGCTGAGACAATATTGACGAAGGCAGTGAGGGATGGGAGGACGAGAAGCGGTGCGGGATGGGATGGGACGGGATCTATCCCACATCCCGCAGCCTGATCCATCACCCTCCGGCCCTGTCCTTTTAATTCATCACCTCCCAGGGCCACCCAATACTCGCTTAGGGTCAGCAGTCATATTTCATGAAGCCTCTGCCCACCATCATTGTATAGTCGAGGGCTTTAATAATCAACGGCTTTGCAACCCTTGAATTAAACTTTCCCAAGATCTCTTATTAAATATATATTTTTAAATTTATTTATATAGCAATAACACAATATGCCATAACCAAACACAATAAGTATTATTGCATAAGGGATCCAATAAATACACATTATCGCTGTGGGATCTCGCTAAGCTTGATTAATTAGACAGGGTTAAAACAGACTAAAAACAAATTTTAATTTAGTAAATTAGGTTGTAATGTTTAATTATATTTACCCTAAATACGGTGTAAAAAACTTACCGCATTATTACCTATAGCTCTAATTATGATAGTATTTAATAATAATAATAAATAATAATAATAATAAGGCTTAGCGAACCCGAAGGTTCGATGCCGACACCACCAATCGCTTGTTACACACCTCCCTCCACCGTTCGCCGTCCAAACCCAGTCCCTTCAGATCGGCTTTAATGCAATCTTCCCACCTTCGCTTCGGTCTTCCCCTCGGACGCTTACCATTCGGCACAGCAAATATTAACCTTTTAGGAATTCTCTCGTTACTAAGCCCAACAACTTTACAAGCCCATTTGATTCGCCGCGATGAAATTACCTCAATTATATTACCCGGATACATCTCACGCAATTCGGCGTTGTGTAACCGTCTGAACTCTCCGGTTAACTCATCCTTCTTCGGTCCGAATATTCTACGCAATACTTTATTTTCAAAAACCTTAAGACGCTGCTCATCCCTTAATGTAAGCGGCCAAGTTTCGCATCCATAAAGAACTGTAGGCAAGATAATTGTTTTATAGATTCTAATTTTTAAGTTTCGGGACAAGAGGCGCGAACTAAGTAGTTTTGTCACAGAAAAATAACAAGCATTCCCCGCCTTCAGTCTAACCTTAATCTCTTCTTCAATTTCGTTTTTTCTAGTTATCGTAGAACCTAGATACCTAAATTTATCTACCTGTTCAAACATATTACCATCTATATCGATATCACCAGTAGTATCGCCATTTTTGCAGCTAACCATATATTTTGTTTTATCCACGTTTATTTCGAGTCCTAGTTCTTTACCGGCTTTCATTAACGTTGTCGTATTTAGTTTTATAGTTTCAACGTCTTCGCTTAACAGTACCAGATCATCAGCATAGCCCAGCACGGATGTTGTCCCGCCCAGATCCAACCCTTTCTCGGTTCGCAATTCTTCCCTAATGGCATGTTCTAATGCCAAATTGAACAGGACAGGCGAAAGAGAATCCCCCTGTTTTAAGCCCGAACGAACCTCAAATTTTTCGGACAAATTATTACCGATTCTAACTTTATTGAGTGTCTCCGTCAAGCACATCCTGACTAGATTTACTAGTTTTTTTGGAATCCCCTGCTCGATTAGAATATTATACAGTTTCTGGCGGTCAATAGAATCGTAAGCCTTTTTAAAATCTATATACAGCTGGTGAACAATACCGTTATACTCCAATTTTTTCTCTAATATTTGCCGTAAAGAAAATATTTGATCAATAGTCGATCGATTCCGTCTAAATCCGCATTGGTAGTCTCCGATAATTTCCTCGGCGTATTCCGTGATTCGACTGGTTAAGATTAAAGTGAATATTTTATAACATACCGGAAGCAGTGAAATTCCTCGATAGTTATTACAATCCGTCCTCGGACCCTTTTTGTGAATCGGAATAAGAATAGATTCTTTCCATTCTTCAGGTAATTTCTCGTTCACCCAGATCTTTTTAACCAACCGATGTATTTTAGAAACTCCAGCTTCTCCGCATGCCTTAATTAGTTCAGTAGGAATATTATCAATTCCCGCTGCTTTATATGATTTTAATTTTCCGATAGCTACTTCAACTTCCTCTTTACTTGGTCCTTCTATTAATGGTTCAGCACTCTGGTACTCAGAAGGAGGACACAGATCATAATTTACCGTATTTAAAATATTGTCAAAGTGGTCCTTAAACTTATTCAATATGTCAACCGGATCGGTCAGAATATTGTTATTATCATCCCTAATTCCAGACGTTACGGGCCCTACATATTTACGTGATCTGTTTATACCTTTGTACATTTCTCTTACGTTATTTTCGATTCTATTAGTTTCTATTTCAATTATTTTATTTTTAAGATACTCCCTTTTTTTATTTTTGAGCAATTTTGTCGTTTCGTTCTTTGAGATTCGGAAGTATTCCAGATTGTCTTCGCTAGGATTATTTAGAGCTTTTAATTTAGCGGCTTTTCTTTTTTCACACATGTTTAAGCAATCTTCATCAAACCACGGTTTGTTATTCTTATTTTCCTTTTTTCCTAGACACGAGTTACCGACCGCTTTAATATTATCTCTGATCTCTATCCATAACTTGTCAATATCCTCGTGGTCCTCGTCAGGAAGCTCTAAAGCTTCAAACCTATTCTTAACATCTAGCTCGAATTGGTTTCTAATTGATGGATTTTTTAATTTTTCCAAATTAAAATTCTCAAAATCGAAACGGTTTTCTTTTCTCTTTTTTATATTAAGTTTTTGTCGAAGTTTCGCGATTACTAATTCATGATCCGACCCACATTCTGCTCCGCGATAAGACCGTACATTAATTATACTGCTTTGCCAGCTGTGTTGTATCAAGACATGATCGATTTGATTTCGTGTTTGCGAATCCGCTGATGTCCAAGTATATTTATGAATATCCTTATGTTTAAACGTCGTACTTTTAATTATCAGGTTTTTCGAGATGGCAAAGTTTATCAGACGGATCCCATTATCATTACTATATTCGTGCAAACTTTCTTTACCAATCGTCGGAATATAAACTTCTTCCCTTCCTACCTTTGCGTTCGCGTCACCTACAATTATTTTCATGTAGTTTCGTGGTAGTTTATCATAAACCCATTCGAGTTTATCGTAAAATTCACTTTTGACTTCATCGTCACTGTCTTCGGTCGGACAATGTATGTTTATTAATGCGATTTTAAACCAACGTCCCTGAAATGTAGCTACCGAAATTCTATCACTAAAGAATTGTACGTCCCTCAAAGCGGATAGTAATCCACGCCTAATTAGAAACCCGGTACCTATGATAGTATTTAATACTACATAATAATATTATTGTTTTTTAAATATTACAATTTGTTATATCTAAGAACAATAGTAATAGTGATAGAAGAGTAGCTCATTCACACTTGTACAGTAAATAAAAATAAATAAACAGCAAATGATAATATTAAAAGTAAATAAGAGTATAATATATAATATGAAATAATATATAAACTAAAATAAACTAAACTAATCAAAATAACTACTTATATACATACATACTATAATACAATAAAAAAAAAATGAAACTGCTTAGTCAATTAATTTTCCAAAAGTTAAAACATAAAAGTTTAAGAAAGTAATAATTGATTAAAACCAACTATTAGATATTTTTTCAGAGAGTCTAAAAATATTAATTTTGTATATTACAAATTACCTATGAAGTACATCTACTTTGTTTTATTTTATGATTTTATTCAGAATTTAATATTTATATCCTTGTTCAAATTCTCAAGGCTAAGATTACAGCATTAATATATACTGAAGTTAATTCATTTTGTGTATTATTTCTCTTTCCTCAACTTTTCGGCTATTTAGAGTTTTTTTCGGGCAAGGGGAGAGGGTGAGGATTTAAGCTAGAGTGAAAAGCAATGCGTATTATGCGCTCCCCATTTTGCGTATTTACAGAAAATATACAATGAAAACATACAATAATATAATTTACCAAATTTTACCACATTTGATGTAAAAGTTGGAAGTGCCCAAATTGCTGCAATCAGATTTCTTGACCTCAGTGAATCTTGAGTCTGCATGCAGCTACAGTATCTTTGTTGATTGTATCTATTCATTAGGTTTCCACGTGGTCTCCTGTCGAGCTAGATACGCTCTATCTAAACCTATCTATCATCTAAACCTATCTAAACGAGTTTCTATAAGCAGTTCCTTGTTGTTTCTTCTCCAACAGACACCAGCTCTAAGGTTTGGAAAATTTACCTCTCAAATCTTTCAATAGTTCTTTCGAAGGTGCTAGTTGTAGCATTGAACACCCTTAATTTGAGATTCCAAAATAGTTTTCGAGATGTGAGAACACTTCTTCAAAGAAAGAGGAATGGATTGAAGGAATGAACTACAACTGCTAATTGATCATTCATCGAGGAATATCTGACGCATGTATATGACATCCTGTTCTAAGCGTTATGAAACGAATGAAAATAAAATTCTTTCCGTTTTAATGACTTTTCGTACACTTTGTTTAATATAAAGAAAAAAATTAAATAAAATTCCCTCCATCAACGAAGTGGCGCAACATACTCGTTGCAGTCACTTCTGCCTCTACATAGATATAAAAAATACAGAATTAGTGCTGTTGTATGTCAGATGTTTTCAGTATCGCAGAATGGACAATAACTTACAAGGTACCCAAGTAACAATTACCTTATGTTAATCGTAGCCGGGATCCACCCGACATCTAGATAGCCCCGTACACGGTTCCTCCAAGACAAAAAGGAAGGAGTCCTGGAAAGGGAGTCCTGGGCTGAAGAGGAGGACTAATAAGGACAACAGTATTAATTTATTCGAGCCACTCTCCTCGACGAAGAAGATCACGACGCCATTTGAAATGCTAATGGGCCATTGTCCGGAGCTGACGGCGGGCAGTCGATCGCTCGTCGAGTCCTCCGGCAGTCGACAAATGATGAAGGCAGAGCCATCCCTTGCAGCGTTGGCTAATTGGCCTCAGTCCGACCTCTCTGCCTTGTCGCGTTCGCTCCAGGACTGCCGCGAAGACCTAAAGGATATCTGCAGCGGCCTGTCACGAACAGGAGGGTATCCGGGCTGTCTGCTCCTTGTACAGTTCACTCTCCTCTGGAGATAGCGGACCAAATTAACGCTAAGAGGACAAGTATATTTTTGAAACTGCTCGAATTTAAAAGTTATATTGTTTATGAGATTCGTGATGCTTTACTCGTAAATAATATATAATTCCACTAAAAACATACAGCATTATATTTCTTAATCAAAATGTTTAATACATTTCAGTAGTAGAGAAGGATAATAACTAGGAGTATTTTTTTCGATCTAGATTCAGCCGAGAGGTCCCTTAGTCACATCTGCAAGCTGTTCTGGTTTTAGTTCGCCGTAAATTTAATTTCCTTTCAGACCCTAAGAATAGGGTCCCTTTGGTTAGAATATATTTGATTACACCTACAGAACGACAGTGGCCCCGAGATCTTTTAATAAACAAGTATATATTGGAGACCAAATATGGGCAGATTCTCCTCCCAAGCCATGTAGATCTGTTATAGCGATTTTTATCAGCTTCCATTCAAATTATTAAATTAAATTTATAAGATCGCCTTGAAAACAATATTTTTATAGAAAAAGTACTAGGACTTTAGTTGTACACAAATAGAACGGGTAGCCCATATTGGTTGATATTATAAGGACAGAATTAATTCACTAGCTGAGACAGGAGCCGCCAATTTTAACCTACTTTATAGAGAGCGCTAATGAGCCACTCGAGACCGCTCGGCAGTCGTTATCGCGATCAGTCGGAGAGTGTAAGAGTGTATGATTGTGCGAGTGTCTGACTGTTTCAAATCGAGAGGGAGAGGCTGTAATGGGATACAATGGGCTGCAATGGGATGCACTTCTGGTTAGGCCTGAAATAGGTGTCGTTCGCGGCGCTTCGCCACTTAACGCTCCACACAGCCTCTCTTAATGAGTTCCCGTATTCTGCTTCGGCCTCCTTCCAATTAGGATCGTCATGGGGGTAGATTAAATGTCATTCTATATTAAGTGGATAACTTTAGTTTCATGAAAAGTTATAATTTATTTTTAAATAGAAAATTAAGAAAGCCATATTACAATATGTATATAAATTGGTTACTTACATAGAAAAAAATCTCGTAACTCGTAAAGATTGAGATTACAGTTGCCAAATATTATTTTTTGGCTAAAAATTGAAATAACGAAGTGTCTAGCGTGTAATGCTATAATCAAGGCACTTTCATATACAGCTGTGACCCCTGGAGACTACCCAACACCATAAAAAGAAGTATTGAGACATTTGAAAGAAAAATCCTGTCGATCACCAAAGCATCCTAAGACCAGAATACTAAGGCATGGAGGAGAAAGGACAATCAGGAACTGCTTATAGAAACTGGTCAATCAATACACGATGATATGTAGGAAAGGAATTTATGATAGGTGAGGGATGTAGCTTGGAACAATCCATCAGGAAGCCTCTCCACACTGCACAATTGGCCAAGTCCGAAAACCAGACAAAACAGATTGAATCAAGAAAGCTGCACAGGACTAGAAAGGGATAGCCTAATAGATGGAGAAGTCTCTCTCTCTCTCTCTCTCTCTCTCTCTCTCTCTCTCTCTATATATATATATATATATATAAGTTATGGTTAGATGTAAGTTGATATATTATTTAATCCTATTCAACAGTTGTAAACAAACCGTAATGCTATATATATAACATTACGGAGAGAATAAAGTCAGTCTTATTTGAGCAACCACGTGTTTTATTTCGGACCTTTCTTTCAATTATTTCCACGACGTGAATAAAAAGAGAAAAAAAAAAACAACTTCACAATTAAATTTAAAACCTCCCGAGTTTCGGCACCACTTACGTCTGTTCGAACAAGGAAAGATAAAAAAAAGAAAGAAAGGTCCGAAATAAAACACGTGGCTGCTCAAATAAGACTAACTTTATTCTCTCCGTAATGCTATATATATAGCATTACGGTTTGTTTACAACTGTTGAATAGGATTAAATAATATATCAACTTACATCTAACCATAACTTATATATATATATATATATATATATATATATATATATATATATATATATAAACCATGGTTATTGAAAAATTAGTTTAAAAAAAAATACTGACAGCCACACTACAAAAGCCTGTATGGACAATTTCTATGGAAAATGAAGTTTGGAGTTTTTCTGGTTAATCTTGTCCTGGCGCATATTCCAATCTCTCAAAATGAAATCTACGATGTTTCATTTCTTCTCCATGGCCTTTTGAAAAACCTGTAAGTTACAGTGAAGGTTATACAGAACGTAATGAAATGCTCAATGAAAGGTGTTCATGATGTAAATACAGAATGAATAAAGGGTTTTTGCACATAGCTTTATTAATAGGCTAAAAATATTTTTTCTTAAAAGCTTTGAATTATTTTTGTAATAATAATGGTGAGCACTTACAACTATCTAAGCAAATGCCCGGGTAACCTACCCTGAGGCCGACACTGCTTACCGTGGAACTAGACAACGCAAAGAAGAGAGTGCTAAGTGGGAAAACAACATTAAAGGGCCTTCAAAACAATCGAAACAACCTGCACACTGCAAAAAAGCTATAATGCCGTCGAATCCCAGATAGTGAGAGGCAGAGAATTGATTTCATGAATTGGAAAATTTAAAACGAAAAGAAAAAAGAATTACAGTTTCATATTTTCAAACCAATGAAAGAAGCTCAGAAACGAAGTGATATACACATCAGCAGGTTACTTAGAACTTATCAACCACTCGTGGATCAAACCATGTCCTTATGAAGTTGAGTACGTTAAGAACGAACCTTAGAGACAACTACAAAATGGGGTGCATGAACTCCGTTCGAGCCGTTCCTACAGTGCTAGACAAAAAAGCGAATAACCTGTTTGATCGAACACTTGCTTTTCAGTCAAATGTTTTAGAAATTATCGTTTTATTTTGGAAACCGACTTTGTTTTTGTCATGCTTTGATCATTATTAACAATGTTATGGATGAGAATACAATAAATTTGATTGCTTTTACCTTACTAGTACCTGTTTTTCAATGTAACTAAAAAGCCATAAGTTCGGAAATATGGCTCTAAAAGATTTTTTTTTTTCAAAAATACGATCCAAAAGTTTATCTAGAACATTATATTTTTGTCTTAGGCATCGAAAAAAGTAAATAAACAAAATGACTGAAATATAAATTACGCATTGTTTCTTGTCTTATGAAAAATTTTAGTTTTTGTTCTTACAGGCTTTTGCAGTGTGACTATCGATATATTAAACATATATTCCTGCTATAATATTGGTTTTGAAAAGTGGGAGAACCAGAAATGAGATAGAAATATTTGTAATAAACGATCAACTATAAATATAATAATATATAATATATAACTTGTAATATATCATTTTCTATAAACTAATCCTATAGTATCAGAAATTATCGTTGATGTATTCATAAAGATAAAATAGTTAAATGTTTAAGTAGTCCAACATTAAGAGAGAGGTAGATTGATCTATAGGTTATCAAGTTATCAATATTGAAAACCGAAGAGGGACTAATACACTACCTCCTGCCTTCCGCACAACCATCAATAATGGGATTATATAAAATCCAGGGAGTAAAGTGTGAAGGAGGAGGGGGGTAGGGAAGAGGGAAGGGGGATAGGGAGGGGGAGGTGAAAAACCGGGAGTTGCAGCGAGGTAATTAATATCCACCTCGGAGGGAAACCGGAAAAACAAATACCTTACGCCTCCTACGCCGGAAGTGCCATTTAAATGGCACGCTCTTCTCTCATTCATCACTCTTGGTCATTTGTACTTCCTGTCTGCAATAACACTCCTCTTCCAAAGAGGTTATATAAACCCAACAAATCGCATGATCGTCTTCTATCTTAGGTGACAATAAGAAAATTATCCGCGGTCAATGAGGTACTCACTATAAATTCTACATTTTTTATAATCACAATTGGCGAATATTGATAAATTTAAAGGAAATACTAGTTACAAAAAATTAATAAATCTAACGAGAAATATAATTTAATATTAATATTAACTAAGTGGCAGAGTTCGGTAAGGCGTTATCGATAATTAATCACAGTTCAGCAACATCGAGCGTGGTAAATAGGTAACTGCCTGAAAAGGATGATCGACCGTCAGACTACTAAACGCAACTGACACCGATCGACGATAGCAGTGATGACCGTACGTAGTAGCTCTCAGAAGTTTGTTCTACAGGCGGTTTGTTGCAGGGTACGCAATATAGGTCATCGCTCGACTGCTGACTCCTTTTTTTTTTTTTTTAAATCTATTTATTGAATAATAATACAATCAGCCACTGCTGGAGGGCTATAAGCATTAGGGCTAAGAGTTCTCATTCATACAATATATACAAATAATAAAGAAATAAATATAAATATAAGAAGTAAATAAATAATACTGATGAAGAAGGTAAATAAAAAAAAATAAAATAAAATAAAATAAAAACTTCTAAACACAATCATAACTATATACAATATATACATTCGCCCAAGAATCTCCAAGCCACACGTGGAAGGCAAAGCAAGACTCCGGAAGATCCCAGTGCCACTTTTTCAGCCGCATCACTAGTATTAGAAGCCAGTAACTAGTATTAGAAGCCAGTAACTAGTATTAGAAGCCAGTGCTGACTCCTAGCAGCCATAATGCATGGATCTAGACCCATTTATCACAGTCCTTAAACCGGAGAGGGTTGTGGGAAAGACAGTGCCAGATCGCCCCCAATGAGATCGGGTGAAGTTGGGCGACCCCTTCTAAGTAATTAATATTAATTTGGATTAAAAATATAGTGTGGAAAATAATGTGGTACGGAATCAAAGGAGGGATTGTGGTTGTAGTTACCAGCCTAACGTCATATTTTTTAATCTTCGTGGTACGGTCGTGCTACTATCTACCGGGCTTCGAGTTCGGCTGTGGTAGATAAATATTTATTCTTATTTACCAGTATATTTAAAAAAAAAAAGATAGATTTGATAATGTAATAGTATCTTAGTTTGCAAATCAATAATCGAAAGCCGGACAAAATGGAGAATTATATTAAATAGTTTTAGTAACAGGAAAGGGGTCTGTATCAGACCAGGATTCGGGGTAATGTTGAGGACGGACGGAAGAGGGCAGTCCCATCGCCATTGTTTAGTGAAGGAGCCGGGCAAGTTATCAAGCGACCCATTGTTCTGGCTGACTGGGATCGGCTACCGCTCGAGAACTCACAACTCGCTCCGCCTTCTGCTTCTGTCCATGATTTACATAGGATCTTGTTAAACTGTTTCGTAAATAGGAATTTAGAATAGTAATAAAATTAATCAATCAAAATAAATTATAAGTAATATCACAATAATTTTATTGTTTATTATATATATTCACCAGGGATGGGGAGAGAGCTGGCCTGCCGCTGCACTTAGGAGATCATGTTCAGTAGCGATGCGATGTTGGGTGACCCCCCCCCCCCATCCTGTTCTCACGAACTATTCCCGCAAGCAATACAAGTTTGTAAGGAGACCACGTCTTGCGTCTAAAGGTCGAAAGCGTCAACCAAAGAAAATCATTACGGTTTTACCCCTTCTTCATTTAATTTATGATTTTATAGAGGCTGGATTTGCCAAATGATGGTCTTTAGTATAGGAACAACCCACAGCTGATGTAACAGAATAAACAATTATCTGCCTATGCCGGACTCAAACCTTGGCCCGAAAGAGTAAGAGTTACAGTTACTGGTCTACCACATGTCCTAAAAAAATATGGTATTAAATTTACTAAAAGAAAATGTAGTGTTGCTTACTCACTCCGAAAGTAGGGAAGCTCACTACTGCTGGAGGTTAACACACATTTACTCTACTGTAGACTGTAGTAAATCCAGCCACATCACCTACAGCAGTTTAGCGGAATTTTATAAAACTGTGCAGGTTACCTAGATCCATTTCACGAAATTCCATCCTCTAGTTTCGCGTAAACGTATTTTCTAAGACATCCCTGTATTTCAAACAATTCGTTCGATTTAGCCAAAAGTGGGAGGAAGATTGAAGATTTTATTGAATTCTACCCACTTCTTCGTCTTAAATATACTAGTGGTAGAATATTTTCGTAATCTCTTGTCACGGCTATACCTTGCGTACCACTTCTATATATTTTGGCTCTATATATATAATTTATTTAACTTACGTTCTTGACTGCTAGAAGCTGTATAATACTTTAATAGAGCAGGAGATTCCAAATAAATTAGTAAATCTCGTGAGGATGTGTTTGACGGAATCACTCAATAAAGTTAGAAGCAGTAATTATTTGTCCGAAAAGTTTGAGGTTCGTTCGGGTTTAAAACAAGCTTAATCCCTACTCGACTTTTCTGTTTAATTTGACATTAGAACATGCCATTAGGGAGGTAATGCGTACCGAAAAAGGGTTGGTTCTGGGTGGGACAACATCCCTGCTGGGCTATCCTGATGATCTGGTACTGTTAAGTGATAAGCGGCAAATATAAAACTAAAGAACTAGGGCTCGAAATAAACACGGACAAGACAAAATATATGGTTAGCAGCAAAAATGACGATAATTCTTCTAATAACGATATAGAAGCTAATATATTTGAACGCGTAGAGAGGTTTAGATATCTAGGGTCTATGATAACTAGAAAAAATGAAATTGAAGAGGAGATTGAGATTAGACTGAAGCCGGGAAATGCTTGTTATTTTTCTGTAACAAAATTACTTAGCACGCGCTCCTGTACCGAAATTTAAAAATTAGAATTTATAAAACTATCATCATACCTACGGTTCTTTATGAATGCAAATCGCGGACGCTTACATCAAGGGATGAGCAACGTTTTACGGTTTTTGAAGAAGTATAGCGTAGAATGTTTAGACCGAAGAAGGACGAGTTAACCGGAGAGCTCAGACGGTTAAACAACGGCGAATTGCGTGAATGGTATCTGGTTAATTTAATTGAGGTGATTACATCGCGGCAAACAAAATGGAATTCATGAACTTAGTAGGAAGAAGACCTAAATGTTAATATTTGCTGTGCCGAATGGTAATCGTCCGAGGTGGGAAGATTACGTTCAGGCCAATCTCAAAGAACTGGGTTTGAACGGCGACCGATGGTGTGTAATCAGCGATTGGTGGTGACGGTATCGAACCTTCGGGTTCGCTAAGCCGTTTATTATTATTATTATTATTTCTCATTTATCTTATATTAAGTTTTATATTTTTATAAAGATATTAAAATAAATTATTATTAACTTTTCACTGGTTTGTTTGTAAAACGTCAGCCATTCAATTATATGAGCAACAGTTTTAGGAAGATAAAAAAATATTCAACATTTCCAGTAAACAACTTTAACATAAGAAAGATTTTTCAATGTCGAATCTAATGTAAATATTTCTGTGAAATACAATCAATGAGGTAATGACCGGTCAGTATGAAAAATTGAATTTTCGGCGTTTTTTTAAGCATTTCTATTCTATTGAGGCTATGTAGGGAGGGATAGAAATATTTAAATGTTCTGTTTTTCATATTAATTGTACAATAAAGTTAATCGAAGCCAGGCAACATTTTAACTTGCCTAGAAAGTTAAAGCTAAAAAAATGTAAACTTTGTGGTTAAGTTCAGATTTATGTGGTTAGATTTATCTTCGCTCTTCTGTTTAACAGCTACTGATGGATTGAGGGGCATACTACGACTACTGATGGTACTGCCTGGCAAAAACCTATTACCTACCTCTTTATAAAAAACAACTTAAAAAAAAATAAGTAAAAACTGGTTAAGCGTTAAGGTAAAACCGTACATCAATCTTTTAAAATATTCTAAAAAATAATTATTTTTTTTAAAATATAAAACGATTGTTATTTACTACTATAAATATAAATAATGACAATGTATTATTATATTGTTTCCACACTTTTCCTCCAGTTTTCTATGACGAAAAGGTGTAAATTATATTAGGTATAAATTTATTTAGATGCAGGTTAGATACTGAATTTGCCAGATAATTACCGAAGCCTCAAATTATAGCAGCTGATTTTTGTATTCATCATCAGCAGAGGTTTCAAAAAACATTTTGAATACAGTAAGACTTTGGCGCGAGTTATGAGTGACTTATCCTATGAAAACACGATTTTTAAAAATTTATTAAAAAATAAATTATTATGACTCGTTTCCGAAAATTACACAACGAAAAATTGCGTTAAGAATTCAGCAAAAACGCCTAAAATACATTTAATGAATAATGATAAATGTTGCATGATAAATGTGGCAGAAACAGGCTTTTTACTTATACTTTATTGAATATATTTGAAACTGGTTATTTATTAGTGCCCAAACTTAAGCAACATATGAGATAACTATGTCAAACAATAAAAACATAGAAATTTGAATTATCATAACACTTCGAAAATAAGGATTTTTGCCGCTCTCAGACCATCGAGTGGCGTCGCGTTAAGATATAGATTTGAATTATAGACAATTACGGAGAAAATGAAGGCCTGAACAATTTTCTCGCTTACAGTACGCATGCCCAAATTATAGTTTTTGAGATATTTTAATCCATATGTAAAGATATTTTAATTAGTCGACTCTAGCCGAGTTTACCCGAGCATTAATGCCGACGAAATCTGACGGATCAATCTACTTCACTCTCCACAATTGCCAAACAAGAAAATTTCAATTAAAAAAAAATAGTTTTTAAAATACTCAACTTTTTTTTTTTTTAAATTACAAATAAGATACATAAGAAATACAGTTTTTGATGGTGTATTTGAGAGTTTGGTAAATCATTCCAGCAGATTCTATTTTTACTTGTTGATTTGTATGATGTGAGTTAAATTTAAAAAATGCTAACAATGGGTAGTTTCTCTGCATACTGTACTGGTCATGTTACTTGTTCATATTTACTTGTGTTGGATGTTGTATTTATCATTTAATACAGTTATAAATTTCTATAATAAAAAAAAAATTAAAAAAACATATTTTGACAAATTAGTCAATTATAGACGGTAAATATTTAGAGAGAATAAAGATCCTCGAGAAGAGCCCTTAGACTTTCCTCGTTCCTCATCCCTTTGATACTCTCTTCAAAATTATTAGGTTTTTCTTCTTTGAAAATTTTTAACGAGATATTTGGTGACGAGGTAGGGGGGGAGGAGGAAGGCAGGCTAAAAGCGACGAAAAAGAACTAATTAAGGCGATGAATGCGGCCTTCTAATTGTATTCTTTGTTCATATTTCATAGATGTTGATGGCGGCCATTAGCGGATATTAAACAAGAAGTGGAGGAATCGCTTATGGCGTTATTAATGGACTCGGAGGAAGCGGAAACGCATTAGGACACGCCAAAGAGGATCAAATCCCCCCTGATAAAAAAACATCAGGACCTTGCCATCCACCGACCCTAAGGAAAATACCTGATGAATTTCGGACATCTTATTTTTCTGCCCCTTCAACCCTGTCTTCAATATTTGGCCTGGAATTTCCGATTTGTAGTAGGTTGTAATGTTTAGATTTATATTTCAGCAAAATATCATTATAAAATTCAATTCATCTAATAAAGAATTATACAGTATTATATTTTTCCTAAAAAAACAAACCATAATTTAATAAATTTATTTAGATGCCATTTGAAATTCACTAACCATTTCCTTTTACGACTACTAAATAGATTTAATTTTTTATTTGATTTTTATTAATAATTTTTAGTACGACAAGAGTACCACTAATAAAGAAGAAATATTTATATAATATTTAGTTTAACGTATTTTTATTTATTTAAGCTTAAGTATATCACCAATTTTTAATTTGTATATTGATTTTTTTTTTTTCCACATTACACTAACCCTGTAATGGGTGCATATATTTCTACGCGTACCATCTTGCGACATAACGCGTATTGAAATACATAGTTAGTTTAAGTAACATAGTATTGATATATTACAATTTTTTGAATAATTAGAAAATAAAATAAATATATGTATATAACAAATTAAGTTAAGCGATCTTGTTACTGATAATAATAATTCATTTGCTAAAACGTTGACTAAATCGTTGTTTAGCTGCATTTTAGATAATCAAGGATTTGTGTTTTAAATCTTCTAATTATATCTCAGCATTTAATTAACGCTTTAAATTAAAAGGCCCAAGAGATAAATAAATTATTCATAAAGTGGCAATTAAATGTGTAAAACGGGGGAAAAAAAGAGTTTTCTCGCTCTCCTCAAAAGTAGGTATTTTCACACTCATTTAATTGTAGGGATATATCATTAATTATGTATTATAATAATATATACAATATGAGTGAAAATGATAAAAATAATTATGGAATTGGGATGTTTATCAAGGTTAAATCATTTAAGTGAATTTTAATGGCTTAATATAAGCCTTGGTTTATATAATACACATATATAATATTTTAGATTTTTTGTATTTGCTATATAATATCTTTAATGAAATAAAATCTTAAATAAAACTTTTAGAGAGACAAAGCCATTTATTGAAGTTAACTAAGGAGCAGACTAAAAGACAGAAATACCCAAACATGAATGGAGTTGAACTGTAGAAGCCCAAAGTGAACCAACAGCGCTCCAGTTAGACACTAGATTACAGCGGTTGATATTATAATGCCAGGAGGGGTCTGAGTCCTGTCAAGTTGGAGATTATTAACTATGGCTCCAGGTTCCTCCAGTCCTCATCCTCATTATAATTCTTCCCTTTTCGAAAAGAAAGTGTATTCCTTAAGGACCTTCTCATTAATACCTTCCCAAAGGCACTCTCAGTTTATTCCTCCAAAAGGCATTTCTTGACACGGTGGCGGCTATACAAGTCAATAGCTGAATAAACTTCAAAGGGATCCTTTTTCTTCAAAGATTCCAGCGATTCATCCATATTTTCTTTTAAGTTGGTAAACATGACATCGATTTATCAAGTTTCCATAAATCGATATTATATAGTATGTCTATATTAAAATTCAAATTGGGCTTTCTTAAACTTTAGTTTTCACCTTTTTACCATATTAAATCGTCTATATTTATTTAAAAAACGAAAAACGAATATAAATTTTTTCCTCACTAAAAAATCGTTGCTACATTGGTCCAATTCGTTTTAATATTTTAGCCATTATATCTGCAAGATATAATATTTTTTTCTAAACTAGTATCTATAGTGAAGATATTTTTTAGGGAGAGTTGACATACGTCGTTCGTAATCAAACACCTATATACTCCACGAAATGGCACAAAATCGAACTCTTTAAAAAAATGAAAACCAAAGATTTAAAATAACAATATTTGAGAAGTTTTTCTTTATATCAACATGATCGGATTCAGTTGTTGGATCCATCCAGCTTCATTTATAATTTATATAACTTTAACTTAACAATTGTGGAATAATATTATCATGAGTTGAACAACAATCTTTCAAATCCAGTTTAATTAAATGTGATTAAATTCGTTTTGGAAGAGAATGAGACCCCTCATGATTTAGTATCAAAACTGTTTGAAAAAAAAATCCGACTGGACCTGAAATTTGAGCTGAAAACCAGAAAACTAAACAATCCCTTTACCCAACCAAAAAAATTAATAAATAAAAAACAACAAGGATTAATAAAAAATAATATATGACAATTTCCTATATCGATAATGGGATTGAAAAAATTCTAGTTTTCGTAATTTCATATTTGTCTGTTCCATAGATCTGTGATGGATGGAACTAAATAGGTTTCAGGACTAAAACAAATTCGGCAAAGTGGCTACGTGGACCTTTTTGCCAACACCTGATGTCAAACACGAGGTTTTCTCCTCGTTCTTACCAGAGTGGGAGTATCAAGCCGAGACCGGTGAAAAATGAAAATTAACCGAACAAGGCGGGAATCGAACACTCAGCGTTCAAGTCCCGCAGCCCATTCCTTCCTCTAGATTTCAGTAAGTGTTCCATTTCTTAGTAACTTTTATTTTTGAGTGTTTACGGAGAAGTAAATGTAGAAGTATTTGTCTTGGAAAGTATTTAACGTTCTTTTTTTTCTTGTGATTTGGGTGAACTCCATGTCAGGCTTTGGTCCCTTCAAATGTCTTTGTATACTCAAGCAAAACTGGAGGACACGCATGTCAAAGATTATATACGAATTGATATGGTTTGTCTTTTTCAAAATAATAATAAAAGTAATCAAATTTCAATAGAGAAGTGATATTAATTCGCAATGGTGGGCGGTGTCGGGTAGTGGATGAGGGCGAAGAGTGAATATTAAAGGAGAGAGGAAGGGACCTCGGCTCCTGCAAGGAGCTGCTAATGAATTTTATCCAGTTCTGTTAAGGAAGGATTAATTTAAATTAAGATCCTGCCTCCAATTTATATCAGCCCTCTGCTCCCAAACAATATCCTTAGCAGAATCTTAAATCGCCTCCTTTTCAAAAGTCTCATCCTCTGAGAGTAAATTATTTTATCCTCACTAATTAACAAGAACATAGAAACTCAACACAAATAAGAAGTTGTACATGGATAATTGCAGTAACGGCTCCGGGATTTTTTTATTTATTTTTTATAATATAACGGTAATTATTTTGGACGAAAAGGAAATAAATTATATAATTTTTTTTTAAGTTTAAATTTTTATGTTTGTGTGGTCCTTGAAGATATGACCCAAAAAAAATAAAAAATAAAAATTAAGGAACTTTACAGTCTTAAGTATCTATTATCCATAAATCCTGAAAAAGCCTCACAAGATACAAATCATCCCCTCAATAAAGACATACTTCATAGCTGGCAGTCCATGTGGAATGAGAGCCCACTAAGCAAATTAAGAAAAGAGTAAAGCCGTGCTCAACATCAAACCGTCCTATCCACAGCGAAAGGTTGTCTTAACTAGACTGGCAATAGGCCACACCAATCTAAATCATTGACATCTCATTAGCAAACAGCCGTTACCGAAATGCCAACACTGCTATAATACATTTACAGTTAGCCACATCTTGCAACAAATGTTTGTTCTTTTTACATTTCTAATTTAATCAATCCATTTATTCCATCCCGATTTTCAAATTTTCATCAGACCCTAATCTATCATCCTAATCCCTTAGCAAAATCAATATCCAGTTCCATTCATCCCTACAATCTTCCTGGAAGGTTGAACCGGCAGTGGCCTCTAGATCTTTTGTAAAGACGTCATTGGAGTCCTGCCGATAGCCAGCTTCTCCACTCAAGTCATGAGCGTATGTGGCTTTAGTGCCCTCTCTTAGTCTCCACTGGATTCCCATCCTAGTGATACGGCTGAGAGGGAAGCTCTGGGATCTCTTGGAGTCTTGCCTTATCCTCCACACGTTTGGGGAAAAGGCAAGACTCGGAGCTCCCTCGGCTGACTGTAAATATTGTAAATAAGTTTGAATGTGTTTTTATCTTCTTCTTTTTTTTCATTTAAGTTTGTATCATGTTGATTTATTCTGTTACTCCAAGTATTATTTTATTTTATTTTGTTATAATCTTGTTTTTCTTTTATTGTATATATGGTATGTTTGTGTTTCATTCATCCTAAATACTCAGTGCCCTTAATTGAGGCAAAATGTATTTTTTTTTCTCAATAAAATAATATAATAACGAAAAGAAAAAAAAATTAATCAATCCAGGTCTTACACACCAATACTAAATATCATAAAAAATTACGAACTAAACGAAATTACGATTAAGTTAGTGTTACACTTCCTGAAATTAAATAATTTGTTGAATAAAATTTAAAAGATTTTAAAGATCTAGGTCAGATATAAATAAAAATAATGAGATGTTGATCAGGCGTCACTAGTGGATCCAGGATTTAATTTTGAGGGGGGGGCTTCAGCCCGGAAGCTATTAGAAATACTAACTATCTATATGAAATGGTGTTTAAGTGATTCTTGAAGTCCTATTAAATGTAATCAAACGAGTAATAATGCTTAATTTTTTACCATAAAATATGGTTACATTTTACCATTTTGGGGGGCTTCAGCCCGAAAGAGCTCACGTAAATCCGCCTGTGTCAGGCATTGACGACCTTGAAGTTTTACGCTTTAAAGCCCATGTGACGTTTTTGCGGTTATGTATGATTTATTAAATAAGTCTGTTAAGGTAGTTACCGAACATTTTATACTGCGATTCAACGCGTCCGCCTCAATAAGATATGGTGTTAAATTAAAAAAAAAAAAAAATTGTCTGAAAAACCAATTTGGTTTAAATAATTATTACAAAGGATAAATACAAATCAATTGATGAAGAAGCCCGCACCACCAAAGATCCTCATCGACTAAAAACATAAAATATGTCGGAAGGTGTTTCCTAAACGCGGACTTACACTCCAAACCCAGGTTTTCTTCTTCTATTACCGAACCAAGTAACATTTGAGCGGGCGAGCAATCTCCCTCCAGACGGCTTCCTCCTGTTTACTTAACGAGAGTGAGTTTCTTTCATAGCGAGCCTGGAAAACTGGAAACGGCAAACTTGAACAACTGGGTCAAATTTAAAAAAAGGAAAAATATACTGAGCCTGAGAGGATAGAACACCGTACTCAACTCGTGCCTCATTGACACTGCGAAGTGTCCCCAGTTGGCAGCAGGCCTTAAACAATTCTGGGCAACTTTGAGGTTTAAGTTTCATATATGCCGCTGATTTAGCCCCAGCCAAATACCTATCCTTTCATGATAAACTAAAGTTCCATCCGAATCCACTTTTTTTCAGCCTTCCTTCTTCCTCGATTGCTGATTATCCCCCTAGACGTCTGAAAAGAAGATGGCCTCGTGATCTTCTGACCTAGAATTTAATAGGAACTGCTACCACTGGGCAGTATCTCTTCAAGTCTGTTCATGTCATGATTTCTAATGTGTGCATTTTTACTAGTTGTAAAATTCATAAATAAATAAATTTTAAAAAAGTTTCACATGATAAAAACATTTTATCAACAATTTATTTGTGTTCTGACTTTTTTTAGCAGGGGACCAAACACTAGAGGTAAGTTTTAAATTACCTACAGAGCTGCTGATACTGGTTGGTCCTACAGAAAATGTTTTCTACTCAAAACATCTGGTGTGTACACTCACACGATTATCCTACCTATTTCAGACAAATTTATACAGCTTTAGATATAACCATAAAAAAATACTGCAAATTATTTCACAATGGTTTATTATTTCCAAACAACTATACATCTAAAGTAACATTACCTTCTTAGTTACAAAGAAAAAGAAATGAACGGTGATTCCAATTATTGGACTAAACCTTCTTTTTTTTTTAATCATATGATAAAAATAGCATTACTTCAATAACACATTAAAAATTTAAAAAACAAAACAAAGGATATAATATTTGCAGTAGAACATACTAAAAAAAAACTAGATACCATATCTTTGCTCCTAATTGTTCGATTTTAACGATTTTTTATTTTAGGAAATTTTGTAAACTTTAAAAAAATTATAAACAAAAAAATTTTGATTTATTCGAAATCTAATTTTACCATCCCTCGTAACTTTTTTTTCCAGCTTCTTTTCTTTAAAGTATGTTATATAGATAAATTTAAAGGGCGTCAAGAAAATGACTTTAGCGAAGTTTCATTAAAATCGGTGCATTCGTTTTGCAGCTACAGTCTATAGCAATGCAGGTTTTTCGGCCGCAATTTTGAAAGTAAAAGATGGATAGTAATCTCAATGAAGGAGGATCATCCTCGGGTGACCTCTGACTTTATATCCAAATTTGAAAAAAATCGGTCTAGTAGTTTCGGAGAAAATGCGCGGATAGCGGACGGCGGACGGACAAAAAAAATTGTATTCGTTTTTCGAATTCTGCGCATCCTGAAACGTGAAACCTCAAATTTTGAGAAGGGGTTAAGTTTTTGAATTTTTTGGTCGATCATATCTGAAGAAAATCGGTTGATTTTTGAAAATAATAAACAAAAAAAAAAGTTGAATTAGAAATAGGTTTTTCGGAAGAGCCGCTATTGCGTAGGTACCGCTTAGTTTATTTCCCTCGAATCGACAGTCAAAAAACAAAACAAAAAAAGATGTAAGAAAATATACCCACTCGTTTCCGAGATAATCTTAGCACAGGCAGACTATTGGTTTAAAATGTGCATTTCGGACTCAGAAGTTCTGTAACGTAAATATCAGTTGCAAAACAAACACTGGATATTTGACCCGATGGCAATACCTTCCTTACCTATCAGTAGGAAGGTAAAGAAATATATCGTATTGCTGAATATAATTATGAAAAAATGTTATGCGAATTTATTTCTGGAACACGGTTATAAAGTATATTTTCTTCCTCCATTAGCTTTGCAGACCTTGAAGATGATCTGAAGCCTTAACAAGCCTTCTGCATCTCTTCCTATATCGGGCTATTTCCTTCCTGTTATCTGAATGCAATTATATTGCATCTTTGTAGATTCGATCTATTCATCTGGTTTTTAGCCTTTTCCGTGATGACTTACCTACTGCTATAAAGTAATAATATTAGTAAAATAAATTATATAATCAGACGAATGATGTTATTTATTTAATTTTGGTTGTTAACTATTAGCATCTATAGGTGCTACATACGGACTCACTACAAAAGATTTCACAGTAACTTACATGGACATACTAATATACTCATCCAAGATATGGCCATAATGAATCATGCCCGATAGCTAAAAAGGAGCTCAATATTCTTAAATATATAAACTAAAATCAAGATAGGAAGGGATTTCGCTGAGCATTCCTCCAGCTCACGCCAATATGTATTTCACTATTGTTCAACTTCCAGGCAACAGACTCAGATACAACTGGAAGTTGTAAACATTTCAGACAAGTGTGGGGAAATTAAAGTGTTTTTTTGATTTATTTTCATTCCCGTTTTTTTTTTAAACGGTTGATAGTATTTAATGATAATCTCTCATTTATTTTCTTCAGCAGAATAAAGAATTGTGTTATAATATTTTTTTGGAATATTTTAGTTATTTAAAAAAAAACAATCTATGGTCAGGTTACTAACGCATGGCAGAGAAATATCACTAATGAGCTGCTTACTGAAACTTGTCAATTAATTCCACATCACATGAAGACGAAGAGGTTAAGATAGGCATGTATCTCGGAACAGATCATCTGGAAGCTTCTTAGTAGACAAGAGACCACATCGATATTATTACTTTATAGTAGTCGGGAAGTCATCACGGAGAAAGCTAACAACAAGATGACTAGATCGAATCAGCAAAGATGTAATGGAGCTGCCTGCAGATAACTGGAAAGAAATATCCCAAGGTAACCAGAGGTTGTCAAGGCGGCAAAACGTCTGTAATGTCAACAAAAGAGAAATATATTTTGTTATTTTTGTTGGATAGCTGGTTTAGTTGAACAAAATCTATCGATGCAATGGACGAATACCACAGAAAAGAAATGTCAGTTGTTAAGGTTAGTTTTCATAATCATTATTATAATTTATTTATTGAACAAAGTGAGTTTTTTACCCGAGGGTAGTCAAGAAATTCCGTTGTGCCAGGAGATTTCTCGACTGTCAAGGTTTTGGGATCGTAAACTCGATCATTTCAGGTATTCAATACAGAAAAGTAAGCCTATTTTTACAAAGCGAAGTATTCTATCCTTCATTGGCAAAATGTTCGATATAAATGGATATATCAGTCCGGTAATTTTTTCTAATAAATGCCAATTACAACGTTTGTGGCTTCTTAAGATTGATAGGGATGATGAGTTGCCGTCTAGTGTGTCTTCAGTGTGGAAGATTTTCCTTGAAGAATTTTCGAGCTTGAAATGTGTGTGCCTGCCTCGTTGTATTATCCATGCAACCAATCGCCTTTTCAGAAGCTTCCGAGAGGGGTTAAGGGTGTGCGATCTACCTGAGAGGTGGGTGTCCACCTTAGTTCACTTGCTGAGGTGGTGTCTTAACACATTCTGCCACCACGGCCTCACATGTAATCATAGCTATGATAACTAAAGTAATCAATTATGTTGTAATGATTAAATTATATCAAGTTCAAAAAAAAAAAAATTGTGCTCCTTCACTAGTTTTATCAGAAAAAAAATCTGTACCATTACAATCCATTAATAACCTTGGGTCACGGGCGGATCTACGGGGGAGGGAGTCTTTGGGGCTGAAGCCCCCCCTCTCCCCCCAAAATGGAAAAATATAACCATGTTTTATGGGAAAAAAATTTTAAAAATACCTCTTAAAGTATTATTGTTCATGTAATTACATTTAAAAGTACTTAAGGAATAACTTAAACACCATTTCATATAGGTAGTTAGTTTCTTTCTGTTTTTCCAAAGTAATTATCGTTGTTTTTATGAAAAAAAAAGGTTTCGGGCTGAAGTCCCCCCCCCCCCAAAAATTAATCCTGGATCCACTAGTGCCTTGGGTTCAACACACACTGGAGAGAGACCTGTAATTGGCGATTGGTGGTGTCGGCATTGAACCTTTGGATTCGGTATTATTATTATTAATATAATACAAATATAAAATATCTTATTTTTTTTTTAATGTTGGTCTTGATATTGTAGTTGATAATTGGAATAGGAAATTTTTTTTTCTGTTTATTTCGCTTAAAATTTGTCTATGATGATTAGTTTTCATTTTTGAAATAAAAAGACCCACATAATTACAGTCTGCAATCCTAATCCACCATTATAACTCAAGTTTGGCATAATATATATATATATATTAATCAATAATTATCAATTTTTTTAAAAATGGAATTTATTAAAAGAAAAAAAAATGTGAAAAGAAAAAAAGAGATGTCAGTTATTTATGAAAAGGACCGCCTTTAGATCACACCTCCAACAATCTTTATTTTTTCCTCTTTTCTCCTTGCGCCCCCCTCAGCGCCCCCTATTTTCCCTCGCCCTAACTGTTCCTTTTATCTGACACAAAGTTTGAGGGCCGCCTAACAATACCCCCCCCCCCTCGTACCCTCCACCAATTGACAAATGGAACAGTTCGATAGATTCTATATTTACTGAATCCAAAGGGAAAAGAATTCATGGAAAGGGTTTCAGCGCGAGTTCCCTTTGGTGAGGGAGTGTACTTTCGAGCTCTCTAAATATTTTGTCCGTCGGCCATTCACCTTCACTTGTACACATTATTTTACAAAGTATTATTGTCTCCGAATCACCAACACTAAGAAAAACACTGCTAATATTATTACACACAAAAAATATACTGAGGTTCACGATAAATTTATTATATAAAATAAAAATGTAGACCAGAATTTTTATAGTTCCTAAAATATTTAATTTACATTTTTCAAATAAAATGACTCTATATTTCCTTAAGTAATAGCTAAATTGCAATAAAATAATAATAGTATTTCTATAAATTTATATGATATTATTGATATTCAAGGTAATTATTCAATTCAAGTTAATAACTCAATACTATAAGTTAACCTTAAAAATAGAAAATAAATACGCGACAATTGATTAAATTATTTTTTATAAAAACATAAATAATAGGAAGGAAGTTAGTCGACTGTCCTATATATCGTGGGTGATAAATATCCAGGACTCAATCATTATAAAGTTTTTATTGGTGCCGACGTTTCAACCCAAACACATGGGTCATCATCAGGGCCTGTTTCGAGCACTGAAGGTATTCAAATCTTTCAAAATAAAGGTTTCACTTGAATACTTGCAGTGCTCGAAACAGGCCCTGAAACGTTTGAGTTGAAACGTCGGGGCCAATAAAAACTTTATAATCACTACGTCCTGAATATTTATCACCCATCATGAATATTTTTATTTTTTATTTATTTATTTATTAAGTATTACAACAATCTGTTTCTTGGACATTGCTTATAGTGAGGTAGGATAACATTCACACTGTATGTACAAAAAATATAAAATAAACAGAAGCAAAATAATAATCAAAAGTATATACAATAAATAATAAAATAAAACAACATAGAAATAAGAAAATTAAAACTAAGCAAAAAAACACATGCATATACAATCAGGCAAGAGAACTCCAGGAGAATCCTGCGCTACTTTCTCAACCGCATCACTGGCTCATGTCTTGAGTGGAGAATCTGACCATTGCCAGAACTCCAATATATACAATTTACAAAAGGTCGTGAGGCCACTGCCGTTATCATAAATATAAGCATGAATAAGAAATATTTAATAAACGATTATTGGCCAATTAGAATAAGAAGAACTCGATGAAATGATGAGAATGAGCTGCCGCCATTTATTTTACTGTTATATTTAAGGTACTGCTATATTGGTAGGGCCAAAGCGTGAGCAACCTCGGCAACCTGATACCCGAAATTAGAGTTGGAAAAATAATTACAAGTTTAAATCCCGGTGACCTGTGGGACTTTTAACTCGGCATAATTCCTCCGCCCTCTCCCATACCCCGGGAAAAAAACCGTGTGGCCTAAAAGGCAAGGGAAGGTAGAACAAAAAAAGTCTATATTACTTATCAGTACAAATATGTGACCACACTTATACGTATTTATCTCCAATTTAATGTTTTAGTTTTGAAGATTTTTTTTAAAAGTGCTTAAAGTAGTTTGAAGCACTTTTCTGTGAAAAGTAAGTCGAAGGTAAAGTACCGCGTCCGTCTGAGGAATTCGATTGTTATGAATATATAATGGAGGGCAGGCGTTTTTTGGGAGAGTAAATGTTAAATATTTGGATTTTTTAGGATTTAGTCGCGTATAGTCGGAACAAGTTTAGTAATTTAAGCAAGTGGTGCTGTAATGTTAGTGAGTGTAGGATTTTTATGTTTAGTTCGTATTATTGTGTCGTCAGACCAGTCAATGTCTCCATAAAATAAACCAAAATTAAAAGAAAAAAATATGATTAAGAAAATAAGAACGCAGGCAAGACTTGAAACACAAACAAGACCCTACAGAAGTGAAAAGACGGAGGGCCATATTTCAAAGAGAATTAGGACGGGAGAGGGGGCGAAACAGCTCAAGACAGTGAGGGGGCGACGGAAGAAAAAAAACTAAGACAAATATGTTAAAGAGCGGCACTTAGCGTAATGGCGGATAGATTTGTCGCCAATAAAGGGACAGTGGGGGAGAGCGAAGATGGGCCAGCAGTTAAAATAAAGAGGGCTGATGGCGGGGGTGAAGGATATTGTCTGCATTCCAGGACCTTCCAGGCAATGTCGGATTCCACAACATTCGTCCTGGAGAATTTCCTTCCAACAACCGATCCTTTATCCACGGTCAGCTCGCTCCCTTCAGGCGGAGGTAGTTCAAATATTTTCCTTCTCTATCATATTGATATCGATGCCAATGGGATATCGATTTAATAAACCCAATCACCCAGTAATAAAGCACAGGATTCGCATGATCAAATGTTTTGTTTTAAATAAATGTACATTACATTTTTAATTAATTTTATTTCAAAGTCAATCTCCATAAGAACATGGATAATAGTTGAACTAAGAAACCATCAACTATTTTTTAGTTAAATATTGAGAACAGCGCTTGGAGAGAATCTAACAAAAAAATAAAATAAAATAACCTGTACCACCAGGATATTGGGTTGTTTCTTAGTTAACGTTTGTACAAGGAGGTGATTTGACTGAGATCACGTTGACCACCAGGTTTTTCCCTTTTATTAATTATTTAATTAAGGGTACGAACTATTTCGAGGGAGGGTGTGCCCTAGAGTCGCCCACGGCATTCGAAGTTCAGTACCCTACCACTCAGTACCTTAACCAGAATATGAAATCTGCGCCTATGTCGTCAGCTCTTATTCTGAATATTTATTAATTTATAAAAAAAAATAGAGCAAATCAAGCTAAGTAATGTAAAATGCTAACCCTTCATTCTTATACAAATCTCTCTATTTCCAACATAAACCGATTATTGGCGAAAAGAGTTGACAATAAGAGATATCAATAATACAGAAGAGAGAACTAGCTATATAGGACAGAGAGAGGTAGAGAGAGAGAGAGTGAGAGTGAACTGGCTAAATAGCTTAGTTGTCGGAATACAGAGAGCGCTGGGTTCCTCCACGTTGGGTTCCTTATTGCCCATGTCCCCGAGCCAGCGACATCTTGTAAATTGATCCAATATTATCCAACTGGTCTTAAAAATGTTCCCATTGTCAGGAAAATATGCTTCGTCGGTGAAATATTCAGCAGTTTTATATACAAGAATTTTGTATTAGTAAATCTATTTTATTTTGCTAAAATATATAATACCAAATTAATACTATCCCAAACTTGCGCGAGCATGAAATCAGTGGCAGTTGAAAATATTTAATCCAGTTAAAAAAAAACGCAACAGTATAATTTTGGAGAAAAAAAATTATCAACTTAAATAGTCAGAAAGATACACCTTGATATTGATAGAAATTATTGAATAAATAAATAGTTCAACTTTTATTAAATTAACAACAACAATTTATCGCAATAAATAAACATCCTAGTAATGCGCAACTTTCTTATGTTCTTTTATGTTGGTATGTTATGTTATGGGTGATAAATATTCAGGACGCAGTCTTTTTAAATTTTTTATTTATGGCAACGTTTCAACCCAAACTGTGGGTCATCTTCAGGGCGTGGTTTGAGCACTGAGGGTGTTCAAGTACTACAGAGTATGATATGTAGAACAGTCGACTAACTTCCTTCCGTATGTTATGTTATGTTGTTTTCTTATGTTATGTTTTTTGGTATGGCGGCTTCTGTTGTAGGAAATCTTTTCTTTATAGAGGAAATATTCATATGATAATACATATACATGTTTACATAGACACTTTGAGATGAAACTCGAAGAAATTGTGGAAAATTTGGGCTAAAAAACAAAATTTGTTTTTATCAGGATAATTATTGAAATCTGCCATGTTAGTTAAGGAGTGGCAACTTTATAACTGCCCCAAAGTGCTAAAAACACCACTAGTTACTTGTGGCACCTGTGGGCAAAATTCGAGGTAGAACTTCGAAAACACTTTCTAGCAAAGAAGACTTAATAATATCTCCTCGAAGAATGGAACAGCATAAGCCCCGAAATCACCGAAAAACTGGTCGACTCCATTACAAACAGACTAAAAGGAGTGGTAGAAAATAATGGCTTGCATGTAAGGTGTTGAACTAAATTAACAGTATTAAAAAAATTATAAGACGTATGGTGTATTATTTTAACTGTGGAGTAAAATTATCCATTTTTTTTTTTTTTTAAATAATCACAATTGAATATATATTGATTTTTTGGAGGTTGTACATACTTAAAATGAGATTATAATTAATTCTATTGAGGAGTTCCTGGTTTTATTTATTTACTATAAGTATTGAGGTATTTTTTCTATTTTTCTCTGAGGTGTATCAATTTCACCGTGAGCCAGTGTACAGATACGAGTACGAATCAACAAAAAATTGTTCTTATTCTACCATTAAGTCAATGACCGTAATAAAATAAAAAAATCCAGTATGTCAATAGTATTTTTGGTTGATTTGGTTGCATTTAACATAAACCTATTATTTAATGTTATTTAGAAGACAAATTCACCTCTACTGGTTTCGAAACCAAAGAACACACTTGGAGATAAAAGAATATGTCACATCCGGTCGAACCTTCATCGGGTATAAATGCGATTTATGGTGGGGAGAGGTAGAACGTCGCAATGGGAAAAACTCAATTTACAATAAAATTGAGACAAAGAAAGGACGAAATTGAATCCTGGAAGAGTTGTCAAAGACTAAGTATTTTTGGATTAGGAGTCCTTCGAGGACCAATTACTGTCAACCCGGTCTACACGCAAAGTCTTCTAAAGCCTCCTACCTACCTCTAGCCTTCCCACTTTACATTTCTGCAAATCTCTATATGCATATATATATATATATATATATATATATATATATATATATAATATATATATATATATATATATATATATAATAAACATACATCTATATGTATGTTATTAAATTTTTAAATGTTTATTAAACTACTGAGGTTTGTAAAAAAAAAAAAAAACATTTTGAGTCCTGGCCTTCAATTGAAGATCCTAGGGCTTGTGGCGATGGTTTCTAATATTTCAAAAAGCCAGCACTGACTTGTAGCCCGCGATACAAACCCCTTTTTATCGAATTATTAACATCCGCCTGAAACTTCATAAATAGTTTCATCTCACCGTAACCTACAACTATTTTATTTACGAAAACATATATATATACTAATATATGTATAAAATACTAGACGATGACATAAAAAAAGATAATTCTGGTCTGAGTGATATTTTCTATTGAAATATTATTTTCAGATTTTAAAATTATCACGAATTTTAGACAAGAAGTGATTTCCAAATCATTGATTTTTTTTTTTTAAATAACAGATTAGTCTTAATGAGGAGGAAATATTTTATTGTCATAAAATAACATGAATTATAGATTTTTTCTCCGGTAGATTCGCAATCTGCTCCACTGTGCGTCGGCAAAAAGGACAAAAAATAGAAATAATTTATTTATTTTAACTTTGTTCCTAGATCGATTTAAAACTTTAACCAACTTCTGGCTTTATATTAAATGTTGTATTATCATTGAAGACGATGGACCCGGAGGGGGTAGGAAGGAAGCTGCGGACAGGAAGCCTGACATTATGTAAATGCGAGGCCATCTGGATTGCAGAATGATGAATCGCAATGAGCGCCCTTCCGCCTTGCGGGCCGGGGGATGCACTGCCAAATGGATCCAGCGGCTGCCAACCAATGCCTCCTTGATTAACTGCCTTTTTCTATTTCGACAATCGATTCTTGCTTTAAATTAATTCCGATGGCCCTTCCCAGATATTTATTGCCCCGTTAAATTATATCCCGAATTATTTGGAAATATTTATGGACTACTTAATTTATTCCTATATCCCTTCATTTTCATTTTATTGACAACTGATTTAGAATTATTTATATTACAAACTATTGATGATATATATATATATATATATATTCCGTCTTTTTTACATTATTTTCACCTATCTAAGCTGGAGTTGAATGAATACTTGATTTTTCTTAGTAAACGGATTCTTACCTGAGGAATTAATTTTATTATTTTTTATTACTTTAATAAAATTTCTTTACAACATTTAAAAATTAATATTAAATGATTTTCAAATAAGAAAATAAAAAAATCAGCTTTGTGATGAAACAATTAATTTTAAATTTAAATTAATACTGACCAGTCCATGCGAAATGGGCCAATAATGGTAGCTGACAATATTTATTTATTTACTTTTGCTTTATTATTATCAATTATGAACCATTGTGATCGAACAAAAAATTTAAAAACTTTACCTCCCACCCTCCTTCAAAATTTGAGGTTTCACGTTTCAGGATGCGTAGAATTCGAAAAACGAAGACAATCTTTTTTGTCCGCGCATTTTTTCCGAAACTACTGAACCGATTTTATTCAAATTTGAATTTAAATTAGAAATCACCCGAGAACGATCCTGCTTCCTCGACATTTCTATTCGCCTTTTCCTTTCAAGATGACGACCGAATAACCTGCGTTGCTACAGACTAGCGACTAGTAGCGCCTAAACGAATGTACCTATTTTAATGAAATTCGCTTAAGTCTTCTTCTCGACGCCCTTTAAATTTATCTATATAACGTACTTCATCGAAAATGAGCTGAAAAAAAAATTACTAGGGATGGTAAAATTATATTGCGAATAATTCAAAAAGTATAAGCTTTTTTATAGATATTGTGATAAGATGTTTCAAAGGTATTAAAATTTCCTAAAAAAAATGAAGAAAGTTTCTTCAAAACCAATTATTAAAAGCATATTAAATATATCGCGATTTTTAAATATTTTTGGTTTGTTATTTTCAATAATCAACCATTGTGATCGAACAAAAAACTCAAAAGGTTTACCACCCCACCCCCTCAAAATTTTAACTATGTTTCTTCTGTAGGGGAGAATGGGTAAGGTTGTAACACAAGTATTTTTTTTTTTGCATTTAGATAACCAGAAAACGCTCGAAGAAGACTGATAGTTAATTCTTACACAAATGTTTATCCTTTATTAGTTATAAGCGATTATATTGTCCAATAATGTCATATGATACAATAAATCGAATCTCGGCCTGCTTCCCACAACTACTGGCCTCCGCAGGAAGTTAGACCAAACCCTTCCTTGATTAGGGGTGGCCTACAAGTTGTAAGACTTTTATGTTGTAGGCTATAAAAAAAAAAAAAAAAAAAAAAAGATACAGTAAAAGTGATTTTAGACTACTTTAGTTTATTTTTAACCTGTCATCGCCGATACCAAACACTGTACAACCAGCTGTTCTTGGGGTGGGTTGTCTGAATTTTTTATTTTTTTTTTTATTTGTTCCTATGAGGTAACCACTGTACTTAAGGACAAAATTTTAGTATTTACAGTGAATTGTACACTTTACTATAAAAAAACACCTTTCTTCTAATTAGAATACTAGCCAAATTGAGGACGATTAAATTAAAATTGTCACACAACCGTATGCAGTCTCTCCTATTGAGAGTTGAAAATGGAATTGATCAATATTTTAGATTCTCAATTTTTTTCATATTGCTGTGTTTCCAAATGTGTGCGCTAGACTCTATAGCTCCTTTGCCTTAAATAACCTTAAAATATTTCCTATCCAGCAAATATAATAATATTAAATTAAAATATTTCTTCTCTTAAATACAAAATAATAAAATTAATTTTATTATACTTTAGTTTTTATCCAGATATTTTTAAATATGGGTTAAAATCGATTAATGGACTAGAAGTTTCAATTATCATTAAGTTTGCTATTTTTAACTTTTGTTTAACAAACACATGCATGCATGCACACTCCTACACAAATAATATATAACTGTATTATAGATATAAAAATATTGACTTGTTGACTATTTAATCCAACATACTGAGGTGTGAGGTCCAACATAGAAAATATGGATTCAATCTGATGTACGCCAGTATCATAAGACAACTGATAGTTAAAGAGAGTAAAAAATGAGCTCAAAATAAGAGAATACCAACTAAAAATCTACTATTTTATCTTGTTAAATCTTAAACTATCCCACAATACCGACAGATCGAAAGGTCTAACTTACTCAGCCGAAATGGGGCCGAACGAAGAACGAAAAAACGAGGACAGCAGGCGATATTTTAGCCGGGATTGCGGTATTAAACTTTGATCAGAGTCCACCTTTGAGACAGAGAGAGGTTAGAATGAAGACGACCTGGGAAGGACTGCATTATTCGAAACCCTCCTATATAAGCAAGAACTTACCCACCCCGCAAGTCCCACCACCGCCCTCTGAATACAAAAGTATCCGGAGCTAATGCATGCAATGGGGGCGCCTTCTTGTTTTGGGACCTTCTTCTGCTGAAGGCTTCTTATCAGCTCCTTTCTCACATATTAGTTTTAAATCGAGATTTATTTTTATTTATGAAATTAATAACTGTGCACAAATAAGTATACATCCAATAAATGTGATATAGGGAAATACAATGCCATAAAAAGACTTGTAGTCTACTTGTGGCACTTAAATAAAACATCTAAATTGGAGATCACGAGGCCATCTTCTTTTCAGACGCCTCGGAGGGTTATCAGAGATCGAAGAGGAAGCGAGGTTAGAAACGAGAGGGTTCGGGTGGTTCTGAAGTTTATTATGGAAGGATAGGTATCTGGATTGCGCCAATTCGGAAACATATGAAATATTAAGGTCGTTATGGATGATTTTATTATGACAAATTAAAAGTATTGAGAATGTTTTTGGATTGCAAGTATTGGATACGATAGAAATTCGATGGTTTAGTGGAGCTCCGTAAGTCCAAATAGGTCTTATTATAGGCATGTATATGAGACTTTTGTAATAAATTGGAAGTTTAGAGCATTTGTATAGTAAGTGTTAGAGTAAGCAGAAACGTCTAGCAGTTTCTTGCCGTTATGGTCTCGTATGTGGATTTCAAGTGAGACGTTTGTCCAATTGGAGTCACACACATCGGATTGTTAAAGGATACAGTAGGACCGGAAGTCATAAGTTTACAGCAAAGTGTAAAGATAATTTGATGGAGTTTAATTTATTTCTCCAATTTTGACACCTTTTCTCAAGATTTATGACCTGTGATTAAAGAGTTTGGAAAGAAATTTATAGATTGTTATTAACTAATAGGATCGGCATAGGTGGTGATGAGTTAATTCAATTTTAAAAAAATTTAAACATTGCTACTGTGCCATACTACAACCGAATGCACTAGCTTCAAAATATCAAGGCCTCAAATTAATCCTGAATTTTATACATCATTATGGGAATACAGTAAAACTTTGCGCAGTGAATACGTCCCAGTTGCGAACAAATATAATATGTAAATCCCAAATATAAAGCCAATATGAATAAAGATATTTTACAAAATAAATTACTTCTGGGAAACAGGAATTTTCTATAATGGACACGAACAGAATTTCGGTTAATACGTTTCTCTATAACGAACAGCAGGAAGCCAACGAGACTCATATTTCCGGAACATTTGTCAAATTATATTTCAATTCGGTTAGTTCAATTGTATCTGTGGCAGCTGTGGATAGTGTTGTGAGGGAAATATTCTGATCTTTTACAGCTATCACCAGAATGAGAATTTTTTCTCCTTTATGTCTAATGGGCTAAGTTATGCGGCAATTACAGAGATAGACCTTTATGAATGATGGGTTGGAACACGAAAATGGAACTTGAATCTGTGAAAATTCCAAACTTTCAATTGGGTTTTTCCGAAAATATGATTTTTTCACTTCACCCCCTGGTGCCACAGATATTCTGGGAATTCGTGTTTAAATCAGGCGTTGCAATTTTAAGCCGATTGCAATTGATTGCCGATTCGAGACCGGTCAATTTCAACGAAAACAAAATATTTGATCAATGTGAATGCAAATGAAAAAGTTTGTTTCCGATATGGTAAATTTTAGGGCTCTATTAAACAAGACCTCATGTTTTTATTCTGTTAGGGGATAGGTTTTGAATTATTATTTTCAAATACATTATAAATATATATTGTTAAAATAGTGTCTGTTATTATTAATTATTGTGATAGTGTGAATATAATTGACAGTAATTTAAATTTACGAAGAACTTGGTCGGACTACGGTCAATAGATATACTTTATTTTATTGGCTGATGTAATTATTCTAATGTATAGTACTTGTAAAATTGAAGAATGTAAATGTGAAAATACAAATATTAAAAAATATAGGATTTCGGAAGTCCTTTCTGTGAAGTGATTAAATAAGAGTTCCTTGGAAATAACCAGTTTAAAATACTATTTTTAAAAAAACTCATGTATCAATCGGCCCTCAGTTGTAACAATAAGTAATACAATTCAATGAAGAATTTTTTTTGTTTTGTTTTTTTATGAAATATCAAATGTTCATTCATTGATGATTATATTCCGACTATTTTCAAGCCTAGGTAAAACGTTTTCCTGTTTTGCACTGAGTTTAAACAGTTTTCATTACGGCCTGCGTCAACTAAACCAGCCAGCCATTGTGAGAGGCTGCCTGTAATCCCTCAACCTCCAATCATCGCTTTTGAACAGCCAGGACTCTTCCTGTGGGAGAGGAACCAGGAGAGGGCTAATTCCCCACAAAGGTCCTGGCAGGCAAACAGGGCTTGGGACTCATCCCTTTAAAGAAGGTACGCGGCCATCAAATTAGGCACTTTGTACCTCGTCGTCTCAGCCAATAGGAACAAAGGAAAGCGGCGAGGAATGAGGGCGAAAACATTAGCCGCTACATCATTGGTTCAAGTATTACACGGCTTTCCCATTAGACCAACCAGATTTCCCGGCGCAATGCCCGCCCCCTTCCACTCCGCCTTTTGTAGTTCTATATCGGCCAATGGGAAAAGGAGATTTATAGAGAACATTAATTTTGCGCCTTGACAGAGCTCCATCAGGGTCGTTTAAGTTCATTTAAGCCATTTTCTTAGTCGCCGACGAAACTGGTCTTAATTTATAACAATGGTCTAGTTTAAACAATATTACATTAAAACACATTTGATATTGCTATTAACATAACCTGACATTTTGTTTTTCGAATCTCGTTTTTCACATCTTTTAAGGATTTCACTATATCAGTAACTATTTTCTAATGATTTTGAAATAATTTGGAAAACGATTAAATTCATTATATCAGTGTAAAATTGAGCTGCTTTAAATAATGTAGGTCTTATCATCATTGATGTTCAATAACAGGATTTGAATGCCTAATTTTCTAAATGTTTTCCTCTTACTTTAAGTAACTTTATTTTTAATAAAATAGACATATTCTTTTTAAAAAACATAACATAAATTAAAATATATTCATATAGGCCATAATAATTACATATTTCCAAGGTTGTAGACAAAAGTTTCTAACTATAAAAATAAACAATGCAAACGCTAACGAATCAACCTATACTTAATTAATTAATATTAACAGTGACAAAAGGCTCTGGGAATCTAAAGGTTCAAAGCCGATACCACCAATCGTTGCCTACATCCATTTTAACAGTCACCGCACAGTCGGGCAAAGGTCTAAATATACATAAGTAAAATTTTTAAAATTCAAAAAACACTGACAGATTATTACAGTTAGTAAGCTGTAAAATAAATATTTTTTTTTTTAATGAAAACAAAATAGTTAATGAGCAGTAAATATAAAATTTGGGATTTTTTCATAATTTCGAGAATAGTGAAGTTCAGGATCTATCGTTCTCCTTTTTAATTTTTTCAGATGAAATTTTTGATGAGTTGGTCAATTAGGGCAACCAATTAAAAGACGTTATCAGCTGAAACTTAAAACGTATAACATAAAATTTTATTGAATATTAAATTTTAAAAACATGAATGTACTACACTGGTCTTCCTTACTAAACACAAAGTGGTTAAATGAAATGAAAATATATTTTATTATTCTGGGACTGCTGTCCCTTTAGAACAAATTATAAGTGCTAAATTCATGTGTAAGTGCTCAAATGGAGTAGATGTTTACAATATGGTTATTTAAAAGCAAAAATACACACGGAAATCTCTCTTTTCTCTCGAAAAGACATAACAAGCGTAAATATACTACATAATAATCATATTTTATAAATTATAAATATGTTTCAAGTGCGCCTCGTAATATTTCATTGATATAATTCCAGCAGATAATCCTCATAGATTAACGTAAACACGACACTAAATGATGCAAACCCTGAAGGACGGGACAACTATTGGATGCGGACGGGACTCGAATCTCCTCAAGATGCAAATTGGACGGGACACCCTTGACAGCGCGACAGGACAGTGGCATACCTCCCGCCCGCTCATTACTGCCTCATGTCTACCCCTGCATTCGTCATTTCTAATCATGAATATTCCAAATCGTCCTTCAGGACTGGCGGTCCTCCAGGACTCTGAATAATTCCTTCACTCTCCCAATTTCCAACAAGGACATGATATTCCCTAATCAACCTTCAGTCCCGCTGTAATTGCTCAAGGGGTGGGATGAGTTTCCGATCGATCCGGGAAATGTTCCGGAGAAAATTAAAGGCTTAATCGACGTCCAAAGGTCTGAGTCACTTGTTAATTTATCACACGAGCACTTGTGTAGATTTTCATCTTCACCATTTTCAGAACAAAAATTAAAAAATAGTTTGAAAGAAGCAAAATAACACCACCCAATCTCGAGTGCATTTGAGATTTATTTTTTCCTAAAGGTTCTTTAATAGTATGTAACAACTGGATACCGGCTTGAAAACATTCTAGTGATGAAGAATGCATGAATGTAGAGATTGCTCTGTTTAAATACCTAACAGAAATTAAGTTCAATTGAGTTATTTATTTCAAATTCGTTAGTTAAAGAAGAAAAGTAAGTTTCATTCTGGAACATTTAGTCCTCTTAAAATTATAATAATGAACAAATAGAAGGGTAATTTTTCTAGCGTAAAATGGCAAGAAATAATTAAATTACAGTGTTGTACCCTAACCGAAGTAAACAAATAAATTAGAGAACATAAATATCAATATGATTACATATCTCTACTGACAAACAAATTATATAATATATGAATAACTGTTAAATAAAAGTAAAATAAGGCTTACAGAAAGTAAATATAAAAAATTATTTCTTATAATTGGAAGATTTATTTCTGAGGAGATAGATGAATAATTGGTCCTTAAAAGAAGTTAAAGAAGAGGTTTTGCATATTTCTAATTGCAGAATTGTAGGATAGCAGAATTTCTAAAGAAGCAGTTCTATAAGAAGGGATATACAGATCTTTCGGCTACAATTTCGTCTTGAGAGAATAGACCGACTAATCAAATGAAAAAAAAGTAGTACTTTTGATTGTATAGGTTTGGATGAGTATATTACCTAGCAAATAGTGTCGTCGGTAAGCTGGATAGAGCCATTCCAAAGATGAATTTAAACAAACAATTCAAAAGTATTTATGGAAGATAATATTAATAGAACAGATTTGACAAAAAATATTTTTATTTAGAGATGATAAAGTGAATTAAAAAATATTTCCTGAGTTACGGTAAACCTATATAATGGATATAATACAATATAATATAATGGAGGATTTGAAGAAGCTACCAGCAGGTCATGACTTAGCAAGCCATGTCCTTCACTCCTGTGACATAGCCCCACCCCTAACACTTTTCTGTAACGTTAATTTTTTTTCATCTAGTGCCCTCTATCAGTTTCCACTGGCTTACTATACCAGTGACGCGGCTGGGAGAGAAGCACTGGGATCTCCTGGAGTCCTGCTTTGGCTACCACAATTGAGGGGCAATGCTTGATTCAGAGTCCACTGGGCCAATGTAAATATTGTACATAGCTGTGAATGTGTTTTATTTATTTTATTATCATTCGGCTTTAATCTGTTATTTTACTTATCTTGTATATTACTTTATTTTTATATATATATATATATTTTTTCTTTCTCTTCTTACTTGGTTATTTTTATTTATCTTCCTTCCTTAAGTACATATTGTGTGAATGAATACCATGGCCCTAGTAGCAATACCCTTCGGTGTGGCAGACTGTATTAATATTCAATAAAATAATTTAAAAAAAAAAATTCCAAACATGTATCAGAAAAATTCCAGACTTTATGCGTTATTATTGTTATAATCTATAATTCATCGAAGTATACAAATTGAAAATGCAAACAAATACTAAATTGAGTGGTAATTAAACACAACTCTAAACAGCCCGAAAACTAGGCCAAGTTTTGAAAACAAGCTAATTTCAAATATATTAACTAGAAAGTAGGAATTAAAAAACAATAATACTCTTCGTATCGCCATTGAGTTGAAAGACGAAAGAAGCTAATGTGGATTAAGTACGATTTTACAAAGTTACGATTTTCTTAGCCCTGATGAAGGCCTGAACTGGTCGAATGACTGAACACCCCAACTATTCTTCTCTTCATTATTCACGACAGTCAACCAATTACCAATTACAAAGTTTTTATACAAACATAGTTGGGGCTCAATCATATATATATATATATATATATATATATATATATATATATATATATATATATACACATTTTTGAAAGTTGAATAATAAACGATTAATAATTCAGTTTAGTAATGCACATAATGCACCTGACAATGTCTCAAGAGATCATTACACCAGGTATCTTAAACGTTGGTTGTTTAAATAGTAGACGTCGTGAGGTAAGGGAGGTATTTTCTTGTATTTTGTAACCTTACAGGAATGCTAACCTTCAGCTAGAATCTAGTAGATCAGTCCTAAACTACTGAATTAAATCGATGAATTTCATCGATGGAAATAAGCTGAGTTTAGAAAGTTGCCCCTATCTGCACTTGCCTAAACTTTCATGTTTTCATGGGAAACGTGAAGACTAGAAACTAGAAAATTATTAAGGATAAATGTAAATTAAACAACAAATAGTAATAATAATAATAAATCTCTATAAATACCGACGCAGGTTTACAATAGAAAGTTTATCAACAACTTGAAACTTGAACTTAAACTTTGCCTCTAGGGTCTCTCGTGGCTGGTTTCTGAAACATTACATTTTAATACTACATAAACGGCAGTTCATGGCTGTAGAGGGTTCATACTTCAAGGCAACATTATGCACTTACCCCAAATTGTTAATAAATAAAATTTGAATAGTTTTATTTTGGGAACTGATAAATTTAACATGTACAATACATAATGTATGACATTAACTCTCTTCTAGCAGATGTGGAATATATGTACATCTGCATACAGTTACATATGAAAAATAAATAGTTTAATAAATAGAAACTCCGTATCTAGGACTAGATCCTCTAAACAATCTACAATAGTATGTCAAAGTAAAGAATTACTGTAGATAGGAAGGTGGACTGAAGATAACAATTTAACACTGCAAAGACTGTTATCACTTCAACCCTTTAAAATTTCAACTTTGTTGGAGAGAAATACACGGCGGCCCCCTCCCGCAAACCGCCTCCCCCCCCCCCCCCCGCCGGTTCGATAAAGTTACAAAAGGCAACGGAATAGGATTGGAAAACAATGGGCTTGGAAGTGATTTAAGTTAGGTGAGAGTTTAGTTAAATTATTCCGCAATCTCAGACTCTATTTTCTCCTCCTCTTTTATTCTTTTTTATTTTACCTTTAGCTTTTGTCCTTATCCATTTAACTCTAAAGCCTCAATTGTTTCGATAAGTCAACCGGAGTTCCCGACCTCTTGGCTTTGAAGAGCTAGGAGACAGCATTTTTCAAAGGAAACCGTATCGATTTGACCAAGATGAAACTCGAAGGTGAAAAATTCAGAATCTACTTCATTTTTGTTTTTAAATTAAAAGATATTTATCTAGGTGAAAGACAATTTGATCAAAGATTTTCGGAAAAATAAATATACCAAGTCCATCCCAAGCACATAACCACATTCACGCTAATGAATTCTTTGACTTTTTTTTTATTTACGAGAAAATTAAAAATTTTCTTTTTATTAAAAAAACATGTTAAAAAATGAAATAATATATCATTTTTGTGCTGGGATACAATGAATTTTGACCTCAAATTCGTATTTTACGTTCAATTTTCTATTAGGAAACAATGTATTACTTAGAAAAACTAAATGGTGGAAATGGAGAGGAAATAAATTCAAAGTAAAATAATGATTATTTTTTCAATATTTTGAAATTTGTAACTTGTTTGAACTTTCCACCAACATATGGTATTAAGCTCCAATTATAAGCCGATCATTATGAGTTCAAATCCTAGTGCCGAGGGAACTTAACTCGTGAGATGTCGAAACTATAATTTTGTAAAACTTAAACTTTTTATCTTCAATAGTAAACAGTTTATAAAATAAAATACTATACAATCAAAATAACATTTCCTCTCTAAACAAAAAATTAAAATAAACATTTATTATTTAATTAATGCATGACTATCAAATGAAATAATGGAATTGCAGAGTCCTTATTTTATAAAAGATGCTGAAAATAAACTGAGGATTTCAAAGACCTGAGTTTTTAAGAAAATGGAATTTCTCGTTGTTCAGCAGTTTATCCTGTTCTAAATACTTGATAATGAAATACAAAATTGAAATTTTATAATCACGAATAGCATTAGGACCTCTTAGACATTTTGATACACTTTGCATTTTATTTTTTTTTCAGAATTTATTTTTAATCGTTCAGAAATTTTTAATCTAAAACGAATAGTAGAATACAAAATAAAAAAAGCTCTAAAGGTTATACAGCATTCATGAACAAGTTATAATAAAAAAATAACTTAAACATACATTTAGCTTTACTCCCTTCTTTACAACCGCTTAAATACAAGGATTTATCACAATTTACGCAACAAAAAGACTTTAGCAGTTCCATTAATTAGCAAATAGCAAAGAACAAGAAGTATCCGCTAACTGAATAAATGGAATCGTGACAGGGTGTCCCAAGAACCGATTACATATTAATGAAGTCACCGTTACGTTAGAGGGATCACGGTTGTCGATTGCATAATGGAACACAGAGAAAGTTACTTTAAGTAAATTCTATTACTGGGACTGTAAACGCCTAGAAAAAAATAAAGTTGTAGCAGGGAAACCTGGGAAGAGTAGGGAAAAAAGAAGCAAAATACAGGAGTGAACTGGGACTGGGACTAAGCACTTCGGGAAGAGGAAGGCACGGAATATGCTTATCTTTGAGGATTATCAGGCCAAAGCGATAGGCTGATCATTTAACAATTATTGAAGGCATATCTGTGGAAAAGAGCTGGCACAGAAATATAAATATATATTTTTGTTTTTATTTTTAATATCATTCTCTATTGTACTATTTATTTTTTCTTTCTTTTCTTTTCTATTATAGCCTCCTTCTAGGCTGGAATACCAGAAGAAAGTAATTGCAAACTTGGAGTAATGTAATGACAATTTTCATAATTCAATTTCAACATTCTTGAATAAAATCATCAAGAACAGTTTGAGTTGAATCTATAAACAAGAACTGGCTTTTTGTTTTCCATTTTATGAAAACTACAATATATATCCTTGATATGAAGCCTCTCATATGTTCTAACGCAATGTAGATTGTTTTTACTTTATAAAGGTTGTTATTTGAAGAATACATTTTTTTCTCTGATTTTATCTTTATAAAATATTTTTAAAAAATTTCAAGCAGCAATTTGTGTGCATACTTTTTATTATAAGAGTTAGATATGTAGTGTGACCATAATATACCGTACATAGTAAATCATTGCGCAATAATTTACAGAGGTTTTAACTTTATTTCGCTCATTCTTATAAGGTAATAATTGTAACAGTAATCGACAATGAAATTGCTAACGGGTTTAATTGACAGAAAATTTATTTTTCTGAAAAGTCATTGAGTTATTGTACGAAAAAAATAGAAAATTGTAACTATATATATTCCACCAGTAATAGACAATCAGATTTTGAGATCAATAAGTTTTTTATATAAATGAAAACCCCAAAATTAAGCAATGGCGTATAAAACTTATTATATGTTAATGAATTGAAGACGGAAAAAAAGGCTTAAACCTTAGATAACATTATATTAATGAGTTTCAAATGAACTAGGAGTTACAAAAATAGTTTCTTTTTTATACTTCGCAATTTCCTAATTGAATAATTTAAATTTGCATGGCAGGGCCTATAACAGGACGGGGATGGACAGCTGTTCCGGGAAAGAACATGTAACATCGGAGCGGTACACATGTAACGCGGCCAGCGTGTACATGTACCCTTTAGTTGGGCGGATATCCAGCATGTACATGTACCCGTTGGATTGGTGGATTGGATATCGGGCACCCGCTCTAGTTGGATTGGAGACTGGCAGTTCGGACAGCTCCGAATCATTATCCTTCCGATTCCCTTCTGTTTTCGACCAATCATCCTGCTCTCAGCTGATCAAATAGTCTTCTCTTACTGAAATCATTAGCGAATTGAAATTTACAATGGCACCTTGAAAAGTCAATAATTATGTAAAAATAGCTGGGTTCACGAGGATTATCTGGTCTTATAAAGCCTCCAAATTCCTCCCTCCCCCCACAAATATATAGTTTGTTCCATTTTCACATCTGGAATTGGTCTGAGTAAAATAATAATATATTAATTTCAAGCCATAACGCTTGTTCATGAGCTACTAAATGTATCCACGTGCCACCAAAAAAAACATTGGAAATTGTATCCCTTAATGTATATTAAAAATATAAATATTTTTTTTCACAGTTATTCAAGAACCACGTAGACATAATTTTATTTGTTTTTCACTCCAGAGTAATTACCGTTAAAAAAAAATTCTCAATTCGTCATTGATGTTAGGTATTTGCTATTTAAAAACAGCATCACTGAAATATTTTATTTCATATAATAAAACACACTATCACGAATTTCAAAGTATTGACATATATTTTTGAATTATCGGTGTGTAACAGATTTTTAGGCACTTAACATTAACTAAGTTATTAGAAAAACATATTTAAGTACATTGGTAATATCTTTGGACTTGGAATTTCCAAACGAGATTTGGGAATTGGAAAGTTAAGTAAAAAAGAAATGTGTTAAATATAGTGTTATAAAATGAAAATTGAATAATAAAAAAATATTGATACCTATTTCGATATATCAACCTTCTTATCGAGATTTTAAAATTATAGCTGAGACTCAGTTCTGAGTAAATATGAGAAGATTGGAAGGGGATGAGGGGGAGGGGGGGAGGAAGAAATTGAATTTGCAACGAATGAGATATAAATTTTGATAAAAATCCTTCTAGATTGCTCTTTAGTTCTCCAACATCTGAATATTTTGAATTGAAAAATATAAAAGAAGAATTCTACATTTTAAGTAAATGATCTCGTAAATTGTAATATCTTGCCACAATTGGCATAACTGGGATATTTATATAGATGGTATATAAGACATTTTTATTTCAAGAATACATTTTCAATTGATTTAATATCCTCCCCAATAACAGAGCAGGGACAGTTATCTTATAAAGCACATTACTGAGGTGGAGATAATATTAAGTAGTTTTGATAAACTGGGTAAGTCTACAATTCCTTCAGGATAATTTAATGTACTTTGATTTACTGTGTTATTTTGTTCTTTCCGAACTTACAAACCCCAAAGTATATCATTCAGACACTACATTTTAATAATGTATTTGTGGTGTATTCTAATGTAATAAAGAAGTGGGTAAAAGCTTCAGAACCTACAAAAATAAATTAACAAAGATTAATTTCGACATTTATATAATATTTTATGATATATAACGAACATTAAAAGAAATAATGGACCGACAATAACCAAATAAAGTATTAAGGGTTTTCCTAAGGGAAAAGTATGGAACTAAAAATGTACTAAACATCACACTTAGTAAATGTTGATACAATTGTTTGTAATGATAAACCAACAATTTGTCTTGTGTTAAATGATTTGTTTAAATATATCGTATTTTTTATCAATACACATATCGTCGGTACCATGTTAACGTAACTAAAATACAACGTTACTTTAAACATTCCACATTGGTTACTTTAACATTTTCCCTATTAAAACGGAATAAAATATTTGAACAACGACTTCCAATAACTGGCGAGAACGTGTGAATTGGGTTTAAACGGTATTTACATTTTAATTTGATTTGTTTTTATGAATGTATTATTGTGTTGGGGAAATATTTCGATGGATTGTTGGTGTTGTCGTTCATCGCTTGAATTAATGTTGTTTTCACAATAAATGCAAAAATTTAAATCATATTTAAATATTGCAGGTCGTTGATTGTAAAATAAAATGTGTGACATATATATCTAAACTTGGAAACTATTAGGCAGCAATAAAAATGTAAATTGTTCAGTTATTAAAATAACATAGTTTACAAAGTTTGTAATGAATCTGACTTATTGTACTCAAGTTTAAATTATGTTTCTACCATACCAAATATGACCTTTGCTTATAGTTTCTCTACTAGTTGTGGAGAGAAAATATTACGATTCTTCGAATCATGCAAATAAGTACAACAGAGAAATAACTTTTCAGTTTAAATGGATTTGTAAATTGTATATGAATTAAAATACGTAAGGAAAACAGACTAATCTACGAATAGAGCCACAGTCTGTAAATTAAAAGGTAAGTTGAAGCTATATTTAATATTTTTAATAAGTTTTATATTTTATTTTCTTGAATACACAAAACAGTGGTGTAAAAGTGTATTTTGAGGTAGAACCAACATTTTGAGGTGGATCATTTAACAACATTGGTAAAAAAGAAAAAAAACATACATGCATAAAATAAATAAATCTAATTATTTTAAATAAAGTTTCGGTCTTTAATATATCTATTTTAGGAATAATACAATATTTAATATATATTCAACAAAGGAACAGTTAAACTCTATGAATGCTTTCAAGTATCGAATAAAACCGAACTGAACTCGCTCAAGTTAAAGTAAATAAACCAACATTTACTCAACATTATGGACTCGATATTACGAGTTATAGGATTCCTCTATTATTAGAAACTGCTTCGACAAATAGCTGACTTCAACCGATCCAACGATAATCTATCCACACCGATATTACAGTTTCGACTTATATAAATTAAACATTCAATATTGTTGATCGATTTTCGGAAATAACTGTACTACCACCTTATCTCTTTACAATTTCGTTTACTTTCCAAACAAGCTTTTGAAAATAATAAAGCTGGCTGCTTGAAATATTTGAAAAACCAATTTATATATGAAAATTGTTTTTAGACAGCTCCTCAATGAGGTTTCTCAGCACTATAGAGATAGGATGGAATATTTCTACGAATTTTAAGCAATTATTTCTCACTATTTCATTTTGTAAGGAAAGGTATAATAAAATAGGACATCATAAGAAGGTCAATTCACTAGAGTAAGACTTACAGAATGACTATAAATAAAGCCAAACAGTACTCCCAATAAAATAATAAATACAAATATTTTCATATTTAAGGCAATAATACTTCTAATTTTCTTCAAATTATTTAAATTACATTTGTTGTCTCTTACGTTTCGGGACAATTTTCCCATCATCAGAGCAATCTTTATCTTCACTTTCTTTTTTGATGTGGCACCATTTTTCGATGTTACACATCTTTACATATTCATTGATACACTCAATGAAGATGTGTAACACCAAAAAATAGTTTTAAAAAATGTGACATATAATTGATTTTTGACAAATGGTGCCACATCAAAAAAAGAAAGTGAAGATAAAGATTGCCCTGATGATGGAAAAATTGTTCCGAAACGTAAGATAAAACAAATGTAATTTTAAAAAATTGAAGAAAATCGGAAGTATTATTGCCTTAAATATGAAAAAAATTAAAAACTTAGGCTTCCTAATAAAAAAAGAAAAATACGAAAATAAATAAAAATAGAGGTTAGCCCTAACACACTAACAGTAAAAAAATAATGATATCTGAGTTACCATAAAAAGACATCTAACAGGAGATATAAGAAATAAACAATTAATGAAACTGGGGACATGAAAAAAAAAATGGTTTATCCACAATATTTGAACTCACTGATATTCTAGAAAATATAAAAGCCTTTCTAAAACAATGAAATATTGTTAATTTATAATCAGTAGTTTCATCTCAAACAACGCTAAATTAAAATTTCATAAATCATTATTAGTATATTGTTTGCGTAGTGCAGAGCTTAGAAAATACCTTTCTAAAAATGTTAAATTTGATGTTGAAAAACTTTTGAATGAATATCTCTATTTATGCCGAAAAACTTTTCTATAATAAATTATTTAAACAATCTGCATTATTTTTATTTAATGTTCTGGTAAAAATATTGTCTTAAATATTATTAAGTGATATTCAAAACGTTATTAAGTATTATTAATAGTTTAATATCTGATGGTTATTATAAGGTATAGAAATTTAATTAAAGCCAATTTTGTTTTTGATTTATTTGGGGTATATAAGAAGGTTTAAAAAAATATATAATTTTTACAATGAACGATCGTGTATCCACAAGAACTTTTTTAATTATTATTAATATGGTCTATAGGAGTATTTATGTTTGTATATTTATGATTTATCATGAATGGGCTCATCGAGTATTTCTAACAAGGAATAAACAACTAGAAATGAGGACAAGATGAAAATAATAGCCCCAAGAAACAGGCTTAAATAACCCAAGTTTTGGAGCCCACCTTTTGTTAGGGACTCCCAGTAATTATGACGTGTTCTGCCACGACCGCCTTCCCAAGACAATGGCTAGCTGCCCCTTCCGATCCTTGGCCCGCCAAACCCGCAATACTCCTCTCGCCTCTCTTGTACTATCACTGTCGTGGCAGTACTGCTAAGGGTATATATACCCCATGGCGACAGTTAGAAAAAGTGGTTAAGGAAGTTAATTATTTTAAGATAAACGACTCGTTTCTTTTGTTATGAGTAGCCATAATAATGATTGGGACGTTTAATATTATTGTAGGTAGAATATTTCGCGGATACTAATATATTATTTCGGTATATCTGCGATGAGTATATCCGTAGTATTTAAATACATCTGAATAAGTATGCATATGTATTCAATTTCATACAGAATTAAATTTAAATAAAACAATTTTTTTAGAATATAATTAGAATATTGAAAAGACAAATCGTTTGGCTTCGATTATGCAGAAACAAATAAACTATCCAGTCAACGTTTCACCTATCGTCGGAAAAGGAACAACCCAAATCTAGTGTTGCCCAAAATCGGTCTTGGTCTTGCACTTTGCCACAAGACCACGACTGGTAAAAAAAAATCGATGTTTTAAATAAAAATTAAGGCAAAATATTTACTAAAACTTGACAATCTTAGTTACTATATGTTAATAATTGGTATAACCAATATATTTTTGCATTTAACTCCTCTAATTTTACATTCGGGCTTACTTAGGTTTCTCCTATCTAAAAAATTACAGTAATATCTCTATAGTAATAAACTAATAAGTAACCGCAAGACTGTTGCGAAAATCATGCGCAAGACCAAGACTGAGTTCGCAAGACTAAGACTCGTCCCTGTCTCGCATCTGGGCAACACAACTACAGACAGAAAGCATTTCATCAGATTTAAACACAAACTCTTATTGGGAACAGTTGAGATCTGTTACGTCTGTTACGAAGCAGCCAATATTCATCTAATTCAGGAATATTATTAAAAAAACAGAAAAGAAAACTTGTGAATTTACAGCTCTCAGTATCAGCCATATATTTCAGGAATGCCCTTACTACATCTCAAGCATAAATAGATCATCTCTTAGACCGGATATTCAGTAATATAAAACTATAAATGAATCTAACATAAAATCAGAAATATACTTGCTTAAAACCTATAGTTTATTCAACGAAATATTATACAACTCTATATAAATTTTTTTTTTTTTGTATTGTATTTTTTCGCTTCTGAGGAGTTTCTGAACTCGACAGAACAAAAATAAACAACCAACGAGTATGGGTGACCCCAGGGTTGTACGCCTTAAAGTAAAAATACAACAACAAAAGTTTTTGAAGATTTTGTAGTTTGTGATTTTTTATTATATTTATGAACTAAAATGAAATTTTGAGGATTAATTTCTACTCGAATTTATAAAACAAATGTCTAAAAATATCTAGTTTCATAATTATTCTTTTTTGCATTTTCTTCGCTTCCAATTTATAATTGTAAAAATATTTTTTTAATTATTTCAATTTAAAATATTTAAGAGCTTACTTTAAAATTAAAAATTAATTCAGGCTTATTTTTATAAACGATAAAACATGAATAAACTAATTAATTCACATGAAAGAACTTTTGCGACGAATAAACCTAATTTCATATTGACAAGTAATGCCGTGCCCCGCGCTTTCTATAGCTTTCATTTTCGATTATATTGTATATATTGCCTTCGTGCAAATAATGAGGAATGAAATATATCAGAAATAATAAAATGATCAACCACAAAAAAATGTTAATATAATAATTCAAATTACTTTATCTGTGAGATGAATTTTAATAAATCGAAAATATACGGAAATATTTAAAATCGATTGTCTTAGATCTATTAAAGGTAATTAATTAATTTCTCAACTATCATTGATTTCTCTCAAGATGAATTAAATTTAAAAATAATTTTCTCTAGCTAATAAGGATAACATATTCACAGTTATTGAGGAATACCTGTACTTGCAGATATATTTTAACCAACAGCGTTGTTCTCGGTCGGGGAGCGTTTATTTGGAGCGGAGGCGATTTCCATTTTCCTTCACAATTCCTCGGGTTCGAACCCGGCTGTTGGTGGGTAATTATTGATTCTCTTACATCCAGCAGTGAATCTAACCTGGAGTCAGGAGACCTTGCAAGCAGACCCAACTTTTATACCCAACCTTTATAATGTGGGTACTGTTAATTAAATAACCAATCAACTTCCTGCACGGCTGTTGGCCTTAATTTGGAAGGGACCAATGAGTACGAAGGGCTGACGAAAGGTGGCCAACGGTTCGACACCGAAGACTCCCACCGGAACCAGACTGCATATTTCAAAGAGGAAAGGGCCTTTTTCATTTTATCTCTTTTCTCTTCGGAGGAGGAACTTTAATAAGCCTCGGGAAGATTTATGAAGAGCCCCCCCGCTTTGAAATATTAATAAAGACTAGCACACCAGTCGGGTGGGACTTCCATTTTATAACCGATCCTCTTATCCTCTTACGATCGTCCTATAGCGGCACCCGCTGATCTTGGGCCTTTGTTGCCATTAATGATAATTAAAAAAAAAAGTTGCTCAGCTTTGTTGAGGAAATCGTATATTATCCATAATTTGATTCGGATTGCAAATAAAAAGTAATTTAATTAAAGAAAAGTTTATGAAAATTTATTTGTTGAGTAGTTCAATAAAGGAGATCTCTCATCCAACTACTTCTCAGTCCCTTCCTGATGGGAATGTCTGCCGCGGTCACGTCGGCTATAAGTCTATTTTGTGTGCTTGTTGTTTGATATGAAATTAAGAGTAACGAGTATTGGTCGATAGTTGGTTATCGTAAGTCGGGATGTAGAGTTTTGTTGTTTACGTACCAAGGAGCTACTACTATTAGTCTCAAAATTTTAGATCGAATTGATTGTAGTTTTTGTGAGTACGTTTTTTTGTTAAATCGTAAATCTTTGAGGCGTATATTTCATACGCATTCGAGTAGATATGTATTTACTTTTTGTCTTATTTTTAATTTTTAATTGATTTTAGGATTTTTAGTCGCTCGTTTAAAGTATCAATCTTCATTTTAAGTTTTGGATTTACGGTTATTTTCTAATTTAATATAATGAAGCAGTCGCACCAAACTATCATTCATCTCACTGAAATAGATTTTCTCCGTTGTTTTGTTTATAAAAAAGGTTAAATCCCAAATTCCAGCTAATTTTAACCAAAGAGGTCACTGCAGATACTTTCTTAGAGTTCTAAAATGAATAAAAGATGGACCACAACTCTCTTTCATGATAAACTTTAATACAGTGCAACCTTTTTTGTTTTAGAGGAAAATACATTAAAACATGAGTTATTGTATTGTAAGTATCGCAAAATATTTATAATTTGTAAGTATTTACAAAGGTATGTTTGAACCAAAAGACGTGTTTAATCGAATCAACGTGTAATATAAGGACAATTTGAAAGAATTTACACAGGTAGAATCAATTTTAAAAATTCCGCCATGTATAAATATAATAATAATTGTAATTGTTTTGCCTCTTTTTTAAAATTGTTATCGTTTGCTGTTACGTTATTGTTGAAAGTATTGCAACTTATTTTGAGGTTTCGAGTACACTCCACGAACGGGATTTAAATTGAAACTTAAATCGATTTCTCTATGATACTAGTCTTCTATATTTCCACATTTTTGTTTCAGTTATTTCGCAACTAGAAAATTTTTCCCAAGAGACATTTCAATTGAACGTTTCTTTAAACTTTAAATGTATTAAATAAAATAAAATAAATCAGTTAACAAAAATGATTTAGGAGGATTATCGTTTTTAATATCGAAACAATAGTTATTAAAAAATACTTAAGAAAAAATTTGAGCTTCGCCAAGCCTAACATTCATTTTATCGTTGTAAATACCGCTTCAAACTCAAAACTAGCAAGACTATTCTTCAAAATGTCCAAATTTCTTTATAATGTTGAATTGGCAAACTTTTTTTTTAAATTTACTTGTCTCTTCTTGCTATGTATGTACCGTAAAATAGATCAGATTTTGTTTCTGCATTCTTTAATTATATTCTTGGTAATATTATTAACTACTTTACTCTCATTTTTTTTAATCTTCAAAACTAAAACTGAAACAGAAACTGAATGCATATACATACTTACTTAAGCCCATATGGTCATACTCATCACAAATATGCGGCATCGCTAAAAAGACCGACCTACAAAAACTTCAAATGTTCCAATCAAAATTATTGCGACTCATAACAAAAGCACCATGGTACGTGACTAACAAAACTCTACATACTGACCTCCACTTTCCAACAGTTGACCAACATATAACGACCCTATATCAACGATTTTACACAAATTTAAACGGACATGATAACAGACTAATAAGAGACATCGCCACAGCTGACATACCCGAGAACATGAGACTAAAAAGGCGTTGGATAAGGGATCTCCTTCCTTAGGCAACCTAAGTAATTGGAACAAGTTAGGGAAGAGGTACTGCTGAGTACTTTTCTTCCCCATGCCTGTCATTATTTCATGTATCGTTATCACATTTGCTGATTGTCAACAATAAGATGACAGGCGCAAATACATATTTTATAGAAAAACAAAATTATTAATTTGTGCTACTGTATTATAGTAATACATTCATCAAGGCGATACACTGCTTACAGGAATCTTACTTATTTAAAGTTATCACATGGCCAAGCTGGAGAGAGGCTGAGAGATAACAGATTATTTGACAGGTGCCAATTAAGAGGACTGAGTACTTCCAAGTACCAGGACTGAGTACTGCTAAGTACCAGAGAAGAAAAAAACTTTCCGTTAATTGAAAGTGTGACAGAAGACGGATGGTGGGAGTTGGATCAGCAGCCCTCTGAGTGCGCTAATAGTCTGCCTTGTCAATCAGGTCTTCGGGTCTCGGGTTCAACTGCGCCGCGGCAACCTCAACTTCTGGAGCGTTAGTCCTGATTTACGAACGGCTAGTTCGAGAGATCTTGGAGATGTGGTCCTGAATAACTATATATTTTAAGTTTAATTTCCAATTGAAGATGTACGAGACGAAGGCTTAAAAGAAAAACTTTTGGACCATTAAGTCAATGAATGATTATATAAGGAAATGTCGGGGGCACAATTTTTGACTTTGGGACATTGTATGGACTAATAAGGAGGTAAAGATTCTAAAACTCCCCACACCTAAGTGGTGAGGGGGGGGGGCGCCTAAAAGGTCACTTTTTTAGAGTTTTTGGCTTATATCAGAAAATTAATATAATAATTAAAAGAAAATTAATAATAATAATAAAAAGGCTTAGGGAACCCGAAGGTTCGATGCCGACACCACCGATCGCTTATTACACACTTCTCTCCACCGTTCGCCGTCCAAACCCAGTCCCTTCAGATCAACTTGAATATTTGTGGTGTATGGTGAAATAAAAATATGTGAGTAGGGCGTTCAATCCTACGTCATACCCTCCAGACTTGCTGGAGCTCTATGATATGCCCCTCTCATTTTTGGTCAGCGAATCCATCGGACTTAGCCGGGAGGAACTTCCAAGAAATTTCCACCGACCATCCCCACATACGCCATCCGTGGGACGCTCCCCATACGCGGTAATGAACCCGCGCGATGTCAATACAAAAATACATTATAATTTTTGTTAAAAAAGTTGCAATACTTCGAACAACAACGTAACATCAAACGATAAAGATTTTAAAGAAGAGGCACAGCAATTGTAATTATTTTTACAAATACAAAATTTTCAATATGAATAATTATATATCTTTATTCGCTATCCGTCCTTAACTATCGCTAATTGGGAAAAATTTTGTTTCTCATATTCTTCACTGTATTTGACTGGCTAACTCTTGATTGCTTCGTTTTACGATTAAGTCATAAAAAAAAAAAATAATAGTAATAAAAAAACAATTGTTTTTAATAATTAAATTTTCTTCAATAATATATATTCTTTAACTAGATTATCACAAACGGTTGCAAAGTTAGATCAATTCTAAATGTATATGTCAATTCCGAGAATTCGCAGACTTTTTTTTTTGTAGCGTTCTTTGTTATACATATATGCATATACGAGTGTCTACATAGAAATTTAGATATATTGACAGTTAGAGCAATATAATAACGTATATTATTAAAGTTTTTTTCTGAAAATTCTATATTTTATATTCTATATTCTATACACTTGTTTTTATATCCATAAATATTGTATAAATTCACAAAAACATACTTAAAAGTTTAGCTGTATAAAAATTAACCAAGTGACTTATTGCAGTCTGATGCAACAATAATAATTTTTTTTTTCATAATACATAACGGAAATCTAATAAAAATGTAGCAATATTTTCTATTAAACATGCGCAAATATTCTATATTTAAAGAAGTCTCATAGATTTCGTTCTCAAACAAATAGCTGACGTTGAGGTATATGTGATAATCATAGAGAAAAAGTAGCCAACAGAATTGGTGGGGAGTTAAGCTATAACCATAAGTTTTCTAGAGGACTTTGTATTTCGAATTTTCTAATTATAATAATTAATTCCTCATTCAGACTATTTATCCTTTGTTTTTATTTCCAGTTTGTTGTCATATTTTTTGTGGTTGGTAAAAATATATTTTTAAAAGTGATCATTAGAGACGGTTAATTGCATTTATAATAATTAAGAGCTTTGATTTTCTATCATATTTCAGATAAGGGAAGCCAAGGCTATAATGATGCAGAATCGAGAAGAGAGAATTAAGGAAGACGCTAAAGGAAAGGAAGATAGAAAAAAAATTAATTTTGTTTTGGCTAAGTGACTCTCGGGTAACTTTAGATTTATAATTGGGAAGCTAAGAGCTGGTGTTGCCTTACTCACTCATTTGCTCTTCCCGATCGGATGACGTTCTCAAAGTCAAATCCTTTTAATTACTTTGAACAGTCGAGAGGTAATTACATCATACAATCAGGTAATGTTTATCCTCTACTAGCTGCCAAAGTGATGAAGCGAAATATGATTCAGCATCAAATAATATCTGAATATGCTCAGTGTAAATATTACCGGGTTTATGGTAAGCTAGGGAAACTGCAACACATCTTTCAGGAAGTCAAAATATCATATTAATTTACACAGCTTAAATCCTCCATAATAGTTTTTTTAGATTTAAGCTGTGTAAATTAATATGATATTTTGACTTCCTGAAAGATGTTTTGCAGTTTCCCTAGCTTACCATAAACCCGGTATTATTCAACTTAATATTCAAAAATTTTAAGTTGTCATAAATGTAAATATAACATCTTTTCAATGGACTATTATGATAAAAATTAAAAAAATATATATATTTAAAATACATTTTTATCCATCACAAATATTTATGAAAACCGCCACATTCTCTACTTCATTATAGAATGCTATCAATTTATTATGAGGAACTAACGATTCGTCATTCCTTAAGGTGACGTATTGTTTAAATTAGTTTATGTCCTACATAAAAGCAATAAGTATTAGTGCTAAGGGGACAAGGAAGGCGAAATGAGCTGAATCACTTGCAATAAATTATGAAAGTTGATAAACGTTGATGACCGTCCACTATGAACAGCCACGCTGCCTGATATCTTCTCCGGGTATGTGAGACCCTCAGCCTGCTGGAGACAACTCACACTGGTCAGGCGTAGGACTGATATTTCTATCCCGTGATTGATGAACGGTCTGTTTCAGGGAATAAATATAGGCCTTTGTGTGCCAGCTGATGCTGGGCAGCCATAATCCATGGATCTAGACCGATTTGTCACTGTCCTTGAAACCGAGTGAATAGGTAGGAAGGACATTGCCAGATTGGCTCTAAAAGAATCGGCTAAAGGTGGTCTTCCCTTAGACTAGGCAGACTATGTTCCATAACAAGTTTTGGTTTGGTCACCACCTCCAGGCTATCGGGCCTTCCGCAACCAATATATAGCTTCAACCAAAATAAAGAAGTTAAATATTATCTCTCCTTTATTATAACATAATATAATAAGTTGCCAATAGAAAGTGGGCGGGGTGGCCAAACGGGCTAACGTGTGTGCACAGCTCCACCGTTGTCCGGCAATCTGATATATGAGAATTGATATAAAACATTCATGAGTTCGCATTCCGGTGACGCGAGTCTTTTAAATCTCCGCCTACACCCCCTGGCCCGTGAAAACTCCGTATAGCCTCAATAGTTAGGAAGGGGAGGACCCCTTGCCCTTCCAAAAAAAGGTGCCAATAGAACAAGAAATAGTTTTTATTATAATTTTTATCAATTCTTTATATATTTATTTTTCTTTTCATGAGTATTTTGTAGTTTACTTTAGATCAATAACAAAGCATAAAAGTTTTGCCAACTTTCCTACCAATTTATACATTGTAGTTATGTATGTGAAGCCCAAATAGCAGAGAACTTCAGAAGGTTGTGGTTGTAAAAGGGACGCAACTTGACCGGGCTTTTGACAGCCTTTGACTTTATTCTGGAAATTTCGATATCGGGAGTCCGAGGGGTCGATTCGCCACATCAACTAGGGCCCTGAGATTAATAATTAAAACTAAAAAGGCGCAGAGTAGAGCCTTTTGTGCTCTTAAAGGCCACTTGATCGACTTGTACCTCGCCTGCTCCTGTCGTGTACCTCAACATGTACCTCCTACCTTAGTGTACCTCGTCCTCGCAAAGGGCCTATCGCAGTAGATTGTGGCAGCTAATTAGTGAGGTGGGGGAGGGGTCTGTGATTGCAGCACGCTGTGCTGTCATTTCCCGTCGAGAGCTGGTACTTGCAAATATTGACCGTCATGACAGTTGGCCCTCGGGGTACAATCGATAGCTACCGCCGTTATTAGCACTGCCACTTGAAAGACGAATATCATCTCTTGTTTAATTTGGGCCTTAATCTGGTCTCGGTTGTCGTTGACGTACCTCCATCGATCTGAAGGTATTCGTTCACTATCCAAGTAGTCCACTATCAATTTATTTTCAATCCAAATAATTACACCATTTAATAACGATAAACAGAAATAACGAATTTTCTTAGAAATAAATATGTTATTTACAAGAAGTGATGACTTACTGCATACGGTCGCTTAATGCACACCATCATTATTATTCTTTTATAGATACAACACAAATAGAATAATTTTTTTTTTTATGTTATCCTCCAAAATTAATACATTATATATTTCAGGTTATATCTAAATATCGCGCGATTGGATAATCTATTCCTTCTTCATTTTTTCTCTTGTTTATTCCATCAAGTATCATATCATTACGTTGTATCCTTTTGAAATGAACTCAATTTAAGCCCCATGTTACTCAAAAGTATAAAAAAAAAAAACAAAAAAAAAACTAAAATTATATTAAAGCACACATAAAAATCAGTGCAGATTTAAAAAAAATAATAAAAAAGATGGAAATAGTGATAGTTGTGAAAAAAAAATTAACAAAATACTTTCGAACACACCGGGCGAAATTTTTTTTTTAATGAAAACCGATTATTTTGTATTTTAAAAATACCAAAATTGCCAAGTATTAAAATATTATAAAGAAAATTTATTACAAATATAAAATATTAAAAGTATTTTGTTTTATAATTACCAAAAAAAAAAAAAAAAAAACAGTATGAACTACTTATACTGTTGTAGAAAATCAGGTTTAATTTAATTTTTCTGAGACGAGTTCTCTGATAAATAGATGGTAAAGATTTAAAAACAAAAATAAAACTATATTATTGAGCTAATAACATTTCTAAACAATTAGAACGAAAAAGAGGCTTTTTTTAAAAACAATTTTATTTTAACTGTGGGTTGACGGTTGATTGTAGTGAATAATTGGAGAGAAAGAAGGTTGGGGTGATCAGTCAAAATAAAAAATAGTAAATATAATTATTTACTGACGTTTCGGCCCGAAGTTAAGGCATTCATCAAGGCTGTTCAATCTGAAAAGCGTGGAAATACGGTTGCGTGGTCTTGACCTTGACGCATAAACGCTTTTCAGATTGAACAGCCCTGATGAAGGCCCTAACTTAGGACCGAAACCTCAGCAAATATAAAAACAAATATAATTTTTTTTTTTTTACTATTTTTTATTTTTACTGATCATCCCAACCACCCTTCAATTTTATATTAAAGGTTCTTCGAAGTATTACATAAATCAATTTTCCTTTCCGAACGAAAGTTGAAAATATCAATAATAAAACAAAACTTTATTTTTAAACATAGAACCTAGAGGTTTGCTATGTCTTAATTATTATTATATAATATAAAAAGCATACATATTAATATATAAAATAAATTATGTATCAGTTTCTAACCTGTTGAGGAAAGGCATGAACATTTTTGCCCCCGCCCCCCTCTCCCTCTCCCCCATGGAGCTCCTGTTGAGAGCATTTCATTTATACAATGTACTCTGCTAATTTAATCTTCCACAATTTATTAAATATCTTCCAGGGCTGTATCGGATAGCAGGAAGCGCTGTAATAAACTTCGGGTGTGTTGGCGGTCGGTTTATTAAAAAAATAAAGAAATAGGATGAAATTACGAGCATACTTGCCTGCTTGGTAACCATGATATGGTATAGCCGGAGCTCCACTGAAGAATTTAAAGAATTCTATCCTTTAATAAAGAGGGAAAAGTATTACGCGATAACCTTTAGTATGTGTCTGATAGCATTCGGCCTCCTACGTTGTAACAGAACATTCTCATCCTTTCTTCTGGTGACCTACAAGATTACTATAATTCATGTTGAAGACTTAGTTGCAATTAGCAAAATAAAAATTTGAAGGTTACTTATGGGCGGGGGGAAGGGAGATGCCAAACAATAACATTAGAGGACTCAAAATCCTATTCAAAACTATCACATTGAAATATATTTAAATGATACAAAACTACTATTTCAAGTTTTTATTTATTCGAATGTTGATTATAATATCCCACATTAGGTAGAACAATGACATAGCTCCAAATAATAAAATTGTATAGTTGAGGCAACATAATAAGAATTATTTTTTATAAGGAACGTCATTATTAAAATTGATATCCCAGTGTAAAATTCTGCTATCCATTACAATTTTTATATTATATTTTGCCTTCGGTTCGAATACAGCTTTCTGATAATTATACGTGATAAAACATTTGTCAAAAGTTAAACATATCTCACCGGATGAGCAGTATTGTCGCTATATCATAATGGACTTACTGCGAGTATTCACTTTACACGGACATGACAATTTTTTTTCCTAAATACAAATATACTAAGATAAATAGAATCGAAGATGTGCCTATAAATGATGTAACAAGGAAACGACTATAATATAACTTATTTTTAATTTTAAGTGGTTTAGGTGAGTTTAAAGTTTTACTCAAAATAGCAACTTAGTCCGACCAGATGGCATATCACATCAGACTTAAACGACAAGAAACCGCTCGACGTTTCTGACTACTTCAACACTTACTAGAGACACAAGACTTGTGTACACGAGTCCACTAAGCGGTCGAATTCGTCTCGTACCCAATCCTTACAATCCAAAATCCTTTTTACTTTGTCACAATAAAATCATCCATAACCTCCTTAATATTTCACATGTTTCAGAATTGGCCTAATCCAGATACCCATCTTCTCATAAAAGACTTCAGAACCATCCGAATCTTCTCGTTTCTAACCTTGTTTGTTTCATCTTCGATTCCTGATAACTCTCTGAGCCGCCTGAAAAAAAGATGGTCTAGTGGTCTCTCTAATGTAAATATATTATTAGAGCGTGGGTAGTTTCTCAACAAATCTTTTCATGTCATTCTATCCATTTGTTGTCATTTCCTAGATGTATATGTATATCAATACAGTTGTAAATACAATTTATAATAAAATGGTCCCTTTTATAACGCTAGAGAACATTATGACTGAAATAAAAATTAACACAAAAAAACTGAATCCATTGGAAACGAACTCGGTCAAATAAAACTAGCAATATCCCAAATAATTGAGAAACTTCATGCTGGTAAAGTTAAACAGGCCTTATTAGAAAAGAAAGTAGAGATACAGGAGGAAGAAATAAACAATCTCAGAAGAGAAGTAATTAAAAATAATACAATCATATATAAAGTTCCTGAGCCTCAAAGAGAAGAGCCTGAAGATATCTATGATACATTAAAAACCTTATTCAATAGAACTGAAACCAACTTATCTGTTAAGGATATTTCATTCATTTAACTTCAGTTAATTATATTGATGACAAAAGCTCATGGAAGGTGATCAGATGGGTAATTAAAATTAGAGCTGATGTTTTGAACTTAAATTATAAACACTTCCAGCGAACAAATAATTATTGTAGCATGTGTAATACAGACGAAACAGAATATCTCTATCACTTCCTGGCTGCTTGTCCGATACTCTCTGAATTAAGAATTAAATGGTTAAAGTCTAGAAATTTATCTCGGGATCAAATAATTGATTTATTGAATGGAAACAATTGGGTAGCATTGGTAAATTACTGCAAGTCTGCTTTCTCCTATAGAATAATGCTCAGCAGAGAATTTAACAATTAATAAATTTTGGTACCACTGTTTTTGTAATTAAAATATTTGTATAACTTTTACATTGTAAATATAATTGTTCTCGTTTTCCTAATAATTATTTGTAAATAAATAAACAGAAATATAATTTTGTTATGAAACACAGACTCCTCTGACGGTCAACAGACCATGTTGCACGTCTGATTTTCGGTTTTGAATCCAAAAATATTATTTTGTATTGTTTTGTAATTTATATTATGTAATTTTGATAAATAAAAAGACTTTTTCTTCTTCTTCTTTTCTTCTTCAGTTGTAAATATTCTGAATAAAATAATAATTTTCTTGTATAAAAAAATCAAAGTCTGTGTATTTGTTAATTCTTAAATGCTATATTTCATTCAGTTTACTAAGCTTCAAAATTATCTTGTTGAGCTATGCTTGCATTGTGTACCATCTAACTAAGGTGTAAGTAAATTCGATGTATTGTAAATATGAACAACAATCCGTCCTAAATATAGATCCTTGGCAATATATTGTGAATTCGGCTAAATATTGAGCCATGGAAATGGCTCAGGAGATAACAGAACAGACAACCCAACAATACCTGACCAAATTAGTACAGGCCGGGGGCTCCAGAGGCCGCTGGTGGGCCCTGAGTCCACAACATGTAATTGCGTTTGTATATCGTTAGTGTTCTGTTAGCAACCGCAGCGGTCGGTGAATCGGCTGAGCACAAGTTTTTACCATCCGGAAAGTCGGCAAAGTTCTTTCCAAGCAGTTTTTCTTTAAGCGAGTATTTATTTTTCGTTAAAAAAAAAGGAAAACACGGAAGAAAGAACATAAATACTGAGAAAGTGCTTCTTTTACCCGACCGTGTTCTAATTAATTTTATGAAAAACATAAAAGTAATAACAATGGTTTATAATTTAATACAAAAGAACAAAGTTTTGAAGAAAATATTTTATTTCCCTCAACTAGCTAAGGGATAAAAATATTATATTAATTCAAGAAAAAATCATTTTTAATTTACACGTTTGAGTCTACAAAAAAAGTATTTTTAACAAATTTTAGTCTTGATTTGTATCCTCCTAATTCAATATATACCTCTTATCTTAAACTATAGATCTATATTCAATGAAATGTTTTTGTATAAATTCAGGATCGCCAAAACTGAAGTACAATTGCTATGCTAGAGTCGTCTAAAGAAAACCATTAGCAACTTTTTCTTATCTATATATCAGTGTAGTATATCCGATTAAATGTGAAAAATTACACAATCAAACTTAAGTATTCATCAGAAGTTATTTGAATCGAACCTTTAATACAAAAATTTAATTTTTCTCCACCTTGCAAAAATGGTAGATTCGCTTTTTTACCTAGCACGAAGCGTCTCGTTAAGACACAATTTTGAATAATAGCTCATTACAAAGAGGATGAAATGATGAGCACTTCCCTTGCTTACAGTATACAGGTCCGATTTTTAGTTTCTGAGATATTTTAATCCATATGCAAAAACACTTCAATTAGTCGAATCCAGCTGAATACGGTTTAAGCTCGGCGTTACACATCGGACATCTGAGAACTCAATAACTTACTCTCTACAAAAAAAAAAAAAAAAAAAAATTGCAAAACGCGCCTACTCTTCATAGCAAAAATAATCGAGTTGAGCGTATTTATTTTTCTAATTTCTTTATTGGCGGACATAATTACCCTTTTCACTAAATTAATCTTCAGTGTGAAATTGTATTGTTAATACAATGGTAGTATTCGATATTCTGGTTATTAAAAGATGCGGACAAAGGGCTTCTAAAAGATAACTTCCTGTTCGAAGCAAACATTTCAGATTATTTTACAAGAACTTAATTGTTGTAAAAATATTTTTATGTAAATGACTTATAATTTTTATTTTTAAATTGTTTTTTTATTTATAAATTGATCTTTATTCGTCGTCCGGTAATTTAAATTTCTCTATATCGAACGTTATAGGTTTTAATTAGTTCGTATAAACGAGAATCAGTTATAAAGTGAAGAAAGGATGGTACGGCGCTGCGTGGCTACTGTCCCGCAATGCTCACCAAATTATTTTGTCGAGGCAGGAACATGTCTAATGTTTTCCCAAATGTATTCCGATAAATTTAGTTCCTTATAATTTTTCGGAGTTTATTTCTAGAAACGGTATGTAATTCCACAAGGTTTTATTAATATGGCTTCAGCACAATTCTGTATAGTTGTATAGTAGTAACGAGCACATATATTAAATACATAGATGGCTAACTTTCCAGATGTCGTGAGTGCAAATTTCATAGTATAGAATAGAAAATATTTATGATATATATATATTTTCAATAATGAACCATTGTGATCGAACAAAAAATTCAAAAACTTAATTCCCTCTCAAAATTTGAGGATTTACGTTTCAGGATACATAGAATTCGAAAAACGAATACATTTTTGTGTCTGTCCGCCGTACGACGTACGGCGTCCACGCATTTTCCCCGAAACTATTGGACCGGATTTTTTTAAAATTTGGATTTAATATTAGAGATCATCCAAGGATGATCCTCCTTCGACATTTCTATCCGCCTTTTGCTTTCAAGATTGCGACCGAAAAAACCTGCGTTGCTATAGACTGTAGCGCCTAAACGAATGACCGATTTCCATGAAACTTCGCTAAAGTCTTCTTCTAGATGAACTTTAAATTTATCTATATTTTTATAATTTATCTATATTTACTTCAACGAAAAAAAGCTGGAAAAAAATTATGAGGGATGATAAAATTAGAGCCCGACTAATTCAAAAACTATACACTATTTGACGATATTGTATGATTATTTAAAAGTTTTCGGAATTTCATAAAAAAAAACAAAAAAATAACAATGTTAAAATCGGACAATTAGGAGCAAAGATATGGTATCTAGATATTTTTAATATGTTATACTGCAAAAGTTATATCCTTTGTTTTGGTTTTTGAATTTTGAATGTAATAATATTTTTTTTAGCATATTACTTATGATTAAAAAAAATGTTTAGTTCAATAATTGGAATCACCTTTTATTTATTTTCCTTTGTGATTAGGAAGGTAATGTTACTTCAGATGTATAATTGTTCGGAAAGAATAAACCATTGTGAAATAATTTTTTTTTTAGATTTGAGGATCACATGTCAGTATCCAATTAAATATCAGGCCTAAATAGTGCTAAGTGTCTGTTATAATCTGTATTCTGTTAGGAGGAGTAAACATGATATGTTGTGATTTAACACTTGATGGTGATACTCGAGTATGAATACTGCCAGAATACTATTATGAATAGACCTGGGGGGGGGGGGGAGGCGTGGCCGAGCGGACTACTACACTGCGCTTTGCCTGGTAAAGCGGATTTTTAGATGAAATAACTACGAGTTCACGTCCCGGTGCCTGGGAGTGGGAGCTTTTAACTCTGGCATTAATCCCCCTCTCACCTCGCCCGGGAGAACCCCATATATCCTAAAAGGCGAAGAAGGAGAGAACACACAAAAAAAAAAAAAACTGCGATAGACCAGCCACATAGTTTCATTAAATAATACTAGAGTGTCTATGAGTCCTACTGTGAATTTTTGTATTTTGTTAAGATTTCTGTGTCGTTTATATGTGTAACTATTAATATGTTAGAATTTCAAAGAATAACGTCTGTATCTAATGTTGAGTAATGGAGTCAGCACTAAACCTTGGGGTAATTACACATATAATAATAAGTACATACGAGCAGCTTACCTTACTGTTGTTGGAGAATTCCAACTGAAACAGAAAACAAAAATTAGTCACTTTAGTGAAATATATAACATTGTAAAAACATATACATAGTATAGAATAAAATGCGAATTGCTTATTTTTGTGTTAGGAGACCCCTTATTTTCCATTTCTTAATTAAATGGATGAATTGCCTAATTGAAGAAGAATCACAACATTGGCAGAAGAGGTTGAATTTATTCTAAATGGGCTATCATTTGAAGATATTGTGTTTAAGACGAGAGGCGAAAGCTGTTGGGACCTGGGGAGGTGGTGTGGTAATCGCCAACGATCTGGAAACCTTTTCTTCTAAAAGGGGTCACTGGAAAAACGATTTTCCCATCTTCGGCTCTCGGGCACAGGTTGCGGGGTAACGCGTTTCTTCTCAATTATCTTGTACCTTTACTAAGCCATACTTTAGTAAACAAACAGCAAAACAAAAAAAAAAACAGAAAAACAAACACAAATATATTGTTCTGTGTAATTTTATTAGATCTTTTTATTTAAATCTATATTAACCATAAAAATATAGTAAAACTTTTTTATACATATATAAGGTATAACTGTCTAACATTTATACATTTATTAACTTTTATTTATCGAAAATCTTCAAGACTCACTTTTTTCAGAAACCTTAAATTTTTGTTAGAAAAAATATTCTGTATGTATTTCTTATATATAAAGAGTTTTTTCGTCTTTATTTTTCATTCGCGACTGTCTCAGATGTAACAATTAGCGAATTGGTCGATAAAATTGGTTTAAGCATTTCAGCAGTATCCAGCAGCACCTCTTCCCGGTCTTAATTAAAACCTTTGATCCAGGAAAGTAGGTCTCTTAACCAGCTCCTTTTTAGTTGCTTTATTGTAAAATACTTGATATACAGAGCAAATAGTTCCTATGCGTAGGACGATAGTTGGTTGTTCTATTTCGGGATAGAAATTTAGTAACGTTAAGTTAGTAAAGTTAATAACAAAATGATGTTATTACAATGAAAATATCAGATTTACCTTCTTAATAATTAAATAAAACAATAAGACATTCGCTAAAAATCTTGAATGAGAAAAAGGTATAGTAAGTACCGGCAGTTGGGTTATAGTCAGAATCTCATGGAGTGAAGTTTTCATTTTCTCTGGTCTACAAAAGCTCTAACAAAAGACCGAATTGCTTTTGTTACCAAATGGACAGTGACCTAATTAAGGTTATTTTGTAATATTACGTGATATGTCGCATTGGTAACTTTCAGTAAAATTGTTGGATTGACCATTTCCCAACCTTTGGGACCTAACAATTAGTAATAAAATATAAATTACTCAAAAAAAAATACTAACAATCTCTACGAAAAATAAATATGATTCAAACAATTACGAAGCTACAGGTATATAATTCATTCAATAATAAAAACGTTCGAATGTTGTGAAAGAGTTCACAAATAATTAATCCGTTATATCAACAATGAAACTGATGAACCGGTAATTAAAGGTAATGTTGTCAAAACAAATGTGGCATTCGGAATATCTGATTATTATTATAATTTTTGTAAATTACAATTAACACACAATTATTCTAGACATGAATGAAATAGAATGTCTCCACAAAACGAAATAGAAAATTTCATTGTGAACGAACATAAATAACATTAATGACTTACAAAAACACATTGTTTCCTCGCAAAGTTATTTAACTGAACAAGACATAATTCTACATTCCAGGACAATTGAGCTTTTTTCAGAGGGCATTACAATTCTAGCTGCACAGATTGCAGCAATAAATACAAAGTTCAAGTTTGGAAAAAAGTTTTTGTCTTGAAAATAACTTTAGAAATTAACTCGAGATGAAAAAAACGATACCAGTACATCCATTCATAAAGGTTCCTGGATTCAGTACTTTGGTACTATAAAATATATACCATTTTTAGGCCAGACGTTCTGTCAGCAGGTTATGTGATCGAGTTATTTAACAGAATATAATTATCTGTCATAGTCCCAACTCGACCCATACCCAAGCAAATAAAAGCACAGTGTCATACTCGCTAAATAACCCCGCTCCTCCATCTTTGATGAAAGTAACTAATTAAGTAAACTATCGAAAGTTATTGCAGTGAAAACTTCTTTAGGCGAATTTCGTATTTTTTCTGCGGAGAGTGAATTAGATTCATCCGTCAGACTTGGTTATGTAACGCTCGGGTTAAGTCGGCTAGGGTCAACGAATTGAATTGATTTTGCATATGGATTAAAATATCTCAATGGAATCTCATGGAAAATAAAAATCGGGACTGCGTACTATAAGTGAAGAAATTGTCCATAATGTTGAAATGAACTATTATTATTGTATTCATTTTTCTTTTTTTTTTCTCTTTCTTTTATTTAAGATCTCTTCCACTCTCATGGCCATTAGCAAAGGCTGATCTTTCGTTTATTAATTTAGCTTATTTGAGCTTTTTATCAATAATATTGTCTTCTTTGTATGGAGCTTCTTCTATTTTGAGAATTATTTGTTCTTTCGGTGTTATTTATATATTTTTGGAATAGCTGAATACAATAGACTCAACGATACACAATAAATATATATGACAATATTGGCTACAATACTCATTAAACATAGACAATATATAAAATAAATGACATGGGCATGGATGATGTCAATCAGAAGGCCACTAAAAAGGACCTGGATGTGAGATCCCGTTTCCTGAATTAATGAAGTAAATAAATATTAGGAAGAGGTTTATTACCAAATGAAAACACGAATAATGGTAGATTGATGACAGCTGCAGATGAGAATTTATGGAGAAAAACGGTTATTTTAATTCAATCAACAATTTCTTGCAGTTGAACACAACATTAAGAACACATAACAACAAATAGGTATTATTTTTTTTTTTTTATTAATATATGTTAGAAAAGATTCGGAAAAAGTTCTTTATCTATTTTAATAATATTGTATTTATATAATTCAGCTGTATTTAATCAATAAGTCCATTTATTAAATATATTTAAATTTAATTGTGTATGAATACAAATTTCTACTTTAAAAATGAAGACAACAAAAGGTACTCGTAAGGTGGCTAAACAACAAGTTAGAGAACTCTATTATTTATAAAGTAAAATGAGATGTTTATATTTTTTTGTTGCTAAAAAATTGCTGAAGAACGAGGCGAGAGATTGACTCCATTCATCCGGAATTACATCCATCAAAAATGGATACTGATGTTTTGAAAGGGGATATTTTGGAGGATCGGGCCCCCCCTCGAGACACCTTTCAGTATTCTGGCTTTTTATGGCGAAGGATCCCAAGTTCGGAGGCGAGATAAATTATATTTGGTTAAGAAAAAGTCCCAAAATGTTTAGAAAAAAAAAATCAAAAGACAAAAGTAGAAACTTTTAAGAACAGGTGAAAAATTATTTATGTTATAAATTATGCGATATAATCATAATAAAATAGTTAAATAATTAAAGTTGAAAAAATATTTACTAAGGCAACAAAAAATTAATATCAGAATGCAGTCTCTAATTTTCGGAAGACAGAATAATATGCACTCTATTAAAACCACCTTCTTTTTATCTTAACTGTTTCGATCCTAGTGCTTATAGTGTAACTGACATTGGTGGAAATAGCAAATACTATAATATTTTGCCAACCAATGACGACTATGAACAGTAACTATAGCCAACAGGTATTCCTTCCTAGTTTCCATGGGCGATGCCATGCCTAGTGGGGTAAATAAAATTAATTGAATACAAATTTGTATATTTTAATGAGAATAGGTCTACACAAATACAGTCAATATATTTCTATTTCACTTCAATAAGTTAGAAGTCATGTAACGGAAGGGTTTGCAAAAAATTACGGTTCATTCTTGGCTTTAATGTTCAAAAATCACCCCTGTTTTGTGCTTTTAAAGGCGGACAAGAAGCCATGTTTTTGCACCTCTGAGTTGCTTTTATTTGTCAAGTTATTTTTGAATAAAAGGTTTCAGTGAAAAAAAAATTTTAATATTTTTTTAGCTTTAGAAAATATCCATTTTTTAGATGATTGAAGTGAAAGTTAATAAAATTTAATGATATTTAACAACACTTTCAATGATTTAGAAAGTTTATACCGATATTTTTAATTTTGATTTGAAAATATATTATTTTGACCTACGTAGATTCAGATTTTTATATTGTAAAATATTTTTTATTTGATCAACAAATAATAAATTATAAATATTCCGGAGTCAAAAAACACTCCTATACACATTCATGTTCATGTAAGAATAGATAGCTATTTGTATCTGAAAACAAATTTCAGGATTTTTGAATTTATGATTATGCTATAATCGCTTGGATTGGATGATTGTGGGTTATATATAAAACATTATTGAACGAAATATACCCAGTGCTGGAAGAAATTAAAGAAATATAAATGGTAAACAATTTTAATGAAAACTGAAGTTAATGTGACTATAGCCTTAAAAAAAAATTAAAAGTACAAACGTAGTAGACATAGGAGTCGAATAATCAAGAGGTTTAAACAAACAATTTTTTATGCGGGTCTCCCATCCATTACAGAATAGCAGCCCTTAATCATATTGTAAATAAAAGATGAACATATATAATATAAAAAGAGAATACAAATCAGACACCGGAGGGCTTCCCTTGTTCCTGACAAACAGCCTAAAGCAGGTGCAATAAACGTTGTCAGGAAGAAAAACATATTTCCAAGGTTTTCCATGTGAAGTAGAATTACAGGTATATCCACCTGCGTAAAAAAGTAAATAAAGGAGAGAAAGAAGGAAAAGTAAAATAGAGGGCAGCACTTGATATTCCCGCCGCACTTTCTCTTGGGCGCTCCATTTTTCGCGGGAGGAACTCCACTGCCTTCTTGAGTAATAAAAATAAAGATGGGGAGTACCTCCCTGCAAATAGGCCTCTTCTTCAACAAGTTAATGCGCCATTTTTTTTTTATCTCCAAGCTTTTTGGTTTATTGTTTATTTTTTTTTTCTCCATATATGTATTCGCACTAGTCAACAAAATGGGATAATAAAAAATGATCTGATGGAAATAATATAATAATGTCGCCTTTTTAAATAATTTCGCCCTATACATGGACCTGTCAGCTCTAACCACATTCCACTGTAATAGAGACCTATAAATCAGCATGAAATTACCGGGAAACATCTCCTAATGTTTCTGAGATTTTCTATTTATTCTAGTCAAGCTATTATCCTTATTGTTCTTCAAATGCTTCTTTTCATATTTGTTAATTATTTTATTTATTATCTTATAAATTATTACCGCTATATATTCATATCTATATATACAGAGAGGAGCTGACATGAGTTGACTTACTGGCATTGATTTTAATTCTCCATTTGTGAAACCATTTCTCAAGGTCGTGGAGGTGATTTTGAAGGGCTATTGAAGCGATAGTGGGATTTTTGTGAGAAGAAAGAATTGCGGTATTGTCAGCAAACCTACAGAAAATGGTGCTAGGGTGCTCAGGGATATCAGATGTGTAGATGAAAAAGAGAAGAGGGCTTAAAACACTACCTTGTGGTACGCCCGTAAGTTGAGGAAGAAGTAGAGGAATCAATACTAATACAGAAGAACATGTCAAGAAACAAAGATTGAATTATCAGAAAGTAAGTTGAAAGAAGGTGTGGTTTTATTTTTTACAGTAAACCTTTGTGCCAGACGCTTCTTTCAACTTACTTTCTGATAAGAAATTTCTGCCCTATAAGAAATTTGTAGATGGTAACTTTATTCGTTAAGGATAATTTGGGGTATTTTCCAAATGACCTCGACAAAAGTACAATTCTTTTCAGTGTAACTTGAGTTCTTGATGTCAGTCCCAGATATAATGAATTGTGTAAAGAGAAACTGTATGTCCGAATCTCAGTCTTGTCAAAGTCACTTCTTGAGATCTGGAGTTTCTGGAAGAGTTTGTCCATGGAAGGGTATGATTCTTGACCACTTGTAATCTGTTTCTAGTTTTATCCCACTTTCTTTGTCATTAGTCTTGTTATACCTTTCGATTTTAGCATGATTTTAAATTATGCTTTAGATATCAAAAACAATTTCAAATATCTTTACAAATTTCTTTATTGAGCTGTATATAATTTTGCCACAATCAAGGGTACCATTAGCAGTGATAGAATAGCTCTTTCACACTCTATGTAAAATAAATCAGCAAAATATTAATACTAAAGCAAACCATTTTTTTTTTCAAATCTTTGTATGAATAAAGATGGTACCTTAAGATTAGTAGTTCTATAGGCAGATAAAAGCATTAAAATTCCACACTGCATGAAGCCGAAATCCCAACATCGCTCTCTATTCCGAGAGCCGAGGTTAAATCCCGTGAACATGGCCGTCGGTACGGGCCATTTCTCCTCAAACGGGAACAGTTCATAAAGGAGGACCAGTCCTGGAAGAAATATAGAGGTCCTGCGTCCTGCTTTTTTTCGGTCGGAGGATTATATTTGAGACGGGCGCATATGCTCTCTCCCGCGGCATTAGTCATATCTTTATCTCTCGAGGCACAATGCTCCCGGATTAGCCCGACTGCCTTTTAGCCTCGACTTTGAATGAGAATGTGCCCTGATATAATCCAAGGATGGAGAGGTAATATATTCCTTTCCACAATGGCCGGCTATTTTAATAAAGGATATTAAACCTGTTTTAAATATCATATCAGGGTACAATATAATCCCAAGCCTCTGTGATATTTTGTAGGTTTGAATCTCACACTCTATCCTGTTCAGTTTTCGAGACGAAACTTCCGTAACGTACAGTTGAAAGTATATTTGAAACGAAATCTCATATGGTTTTAAATTATTTATATCCATTTTTTATATCGCTTGTAAGATATCGAAAAAAATTAAATTGGATTTTTTTTTTTTAACAAATCATTGTTTCCATACATACCTGGCGTCTCAGAGAGGACATAAACATTTTTAAAAAATAGAAAAATCAATTTGTTGAATTAGTAGTTTGGTATTACAGGTCCCAAAAATTCTGCCTTTACAAATCAATTATGAGAAATCTTAAACCAGTGGGAAAATAACAAAAACCACGAAAGATTTTATTTCAAAAAGAAATAAATTAATAACCCAATTGTTCTCATTTTCTAAAGTAAAAAATGTTTTCTCTTTTTCTTTCTTGATATAGTTTTATAGATAACATATGAAAATAAATTAATTAATTAGTCTACATAAACGATTGACAACAACCTAGTGTCTTAAAAATACTATGTACGGTACCTCGGACTCTACTTAGACAAAATACTTACCTGGAACAAACATACTAGATTTTTATTATAGACAAGAACTGACTAGACGATATAACTAACTCTTACATCTCCTGGACTACAGATCGTCACTTAACTTAAGAAACAAGCGACTGATTTACAACACCATACTGAGACCAACTCGGACGTTCGGAGCAGAACTTTAGGATTCGGAAAAACTAACACACATTAACAATAAAAAATTCTACGAAAAATTGTCAACACACCTGGTACATTTCAAATAACCTCTTCATAAAGACTTAAACATCGCAACAGTAAATCGTATATCCACGAAAAATACACTTTATTTGATTCTACAGCACTAAATCACTTCAATCTAATAGTCCTATCTATTTCCTGCTCCCTGTTACCTGATCGACCCAGATTAAAAAGAAAATGACCAAGGGACCTACTCCTACAATAATAACAAAATAAAGTCAATCAAGCAAACTCGTAGTTAATTCCTAAAACTTTAAATTTGCTAGGTGCGCTGCAACGCAGGTGCAAATGGCGTTAAAGGTTAAAATAATAAAAATAAAAAATAAATTAATAAACAGACACATTGAGAGTCGGTATTCTGACTCCGGGATGCAACTTCTCTTCGCTTCGAAACATCAACAAACTCTCAGGACATCCTTATCATCGAAATGTGACCAGGAAATAGAGGGCTGAGAAGGGCTGCTTGCGTAGGTTATATATATATACATACACATATATTTAGGCTAACTGATGCCGGAAGTTGCCGAAGGATCTGTTTTTTAAGTCGTTTAATTTCCGGGCGTCCTGTTTAGGGTGTGTATTTATTGCTGACCTCTACCGCTCCGCTAAATCAAACGACGGCCTCTTCGTTTCGCGGCAAAAAATAGATGTCGCCCTTATCGTGGTGTGTGTGGAGGGGAGAGGGGGGTTGCAGGGCGGTCTTTGTTCGAGTTATGTTCATTTGAGTGGGTTCAATTCCACGCGTCTTTGGTGTATGAAGAAAGGAAAATGTCATGTTGTGTTGAATATGAGTCAAAATTAAGCGACAACAAGTTACAATTTAATTTGAGCCATGCTCGTTCCTCCTTAACAGAGGCGGTTAAGTAAAGCATGAGTTATCATTCCGGTTTGTTAAAAAGAATACTCCAAATTTATTTAGTCTGTATATTTCATAAAAAAATATCTACTATGTAGAATCTGTATAACTTCACGAATAATTCTAAGGTTACATTATTACCCATATTTGAAGGTTTTCTAAGACAAAAACAATCTGAGAGTTTGAAAGTAAACATGTTAATTGCTTAAGCATCACCCTCCTTAGGGGTTTAACTGCAAAACTACTAAAATATTTGCTCTCTATTTTAGAGCATAAAGCTCAAGATTATCTGTTAATGAGTAGAAAACTCGGTATTACTGACAGTTTTTAATAAATTTACCTTGGTGAGTTCTATTGATAGTTACATATATACATAAATATATATATATATATATATATATTTCAAGAAAATATATATAGATAAACATATTTCAAAGCAACTATAAAATTTTGAAAAATGCTTCATCGCAATAAATTTACAGAAATATATGTTAAATCGAATCGATATCATACAATATAAGGAAAAAATCAATGGATAAAAGAATACGACACTGGTTAATACAATCCATTTTAACAATTATCCATATTTATCAATTATTAAATTATGTTCCGGCGTCATATATTGTTTATATTTTAAAAAGTATTTAAGGATTATATGATTCACACAACAGATATATTAACAGAAGTACTTGAAGTTGTAAAAATAAAATATGATAAAAATCTATTTAATGGTTTGAAATTATAGACATATCGGCAATGATAGTAAAGTTTTATTATTAAAGCTAAATCACTGGAACAGTGAAGTCACTCAGCGGCAGCCGCAGTGCCGAGTGGACGAGCACCTCCCTCCCCCCCCCTCGAAGAGGTCCTTAACAGGTCCTGGATGACCACTGTCCACAACAAGACATCGATCCTTCTCCTTCAAGTCCGCTGCAGGATCCGTCGAGTGTGAGGGCCACTCGAGTTCTATCGTCCTGTGTCCTAGTCTCGTTTAGGAATTGACATTAACCCGTGTCAGCGCATAGCCATCATTACTATATATATGTTAAGTAGAGTATTAGAAAAGAGAAATGCTTGTAAATAAATAAAATAAAACTATATAGAGCCATTGAAAAAGTAAATCTGTAAAAGTATGTATTAAGCCAATCTCTATAGCGTTTATGTCGGGCCTTTTATCATTTTTTTTTTTTTAGTGATTTTTTTCCTTTGTGTTTTAAGAGCTACAAAAAAGTATATATAAACAATGTGTCAATTTTCAGCAAACTAATAGCAAATCCAAGTTTTGGGTTTTTTGTAAGTAGTTTTTGTTTTTTGTTCAATAGGAAGCGATTACCAAACATCGTTATTAACTAGATGTCTGAAGCTAGAACATTTAAAGGTAATACTTTTTTAAATTATCTTAAAAGACGAAATTTCCAGCAAAGAGTACTGCAGTCTTTTTTTTTTTTTTTTTTAAGGTAAATATTTTTCAAGGAATATTTAAAATAAATGTATATGTTCGTTTACTTTTAAAATATCATCGTTTTAAATTTTTTTATCAAATTCACTTAATAATATATAGTGAAAAAACATTGAATCAGGTACATATTTGATCCGCTTTTCATTGTAAATATTTATTTTTTTCAATTTTTGAAACTTATATAAATTTATAAAAAAAAGATTTGACGAATCTTTTTGAGATTTTTTTTTTAAATTAAAGAACTAAGTAAATTGTTTGTAATTATATTCTTAGTTTAGTGTACAAGTTCAACTGCTACTCATTTAGCTTCTTCAAAAACTGTTATGTTAAATGAGGAATAAGCAGTAATTGGGCTAAGATTACAGAGATAACTATCTTCAATGAACTGGGTAATTCTCATACTGCACAATCGGTGGAACATTGATATAACAGCAAATTATATAGTTTTGAAGGAGAGTGAAAATAATTAGAATTAGAATTAGAATTACTAAAAAACATACATAAAAGTTGACGGCACCTGTGTAAAATATTCTATCGATTAAAAGTTAGCTTTTATTACGTAATAATGTCGATTCGATTTTTAACATTTTGTTCTGAAAATTAACGCAATAATACAATTTTATATTGTGTCCTCTGGATGAGGGATTTTAAGAATCATTCATAATTATCATTTTAAATTTATTTTTTGACGAGAAATGAATTGCTTTAACAGAACATTTAAGAAAATTAAATTACAGTATTGTAAAGCCTTTATTTGGAAATTTCTGAATGAAAAGGTTCTAGTCACACCGAAATCGATTAAAAAGATAAGTTATTTATTTTCGAATGTACATAAATATAATGCTGTTTTTTTTTTAAAGTAAATTATGAAAGTTAAAAAAAATATCGTAATACAATATTTGAATACATTGGTGTTGAACTGTAAATAAACGATGAAAAAACAAAACAAATTCGCTAGCTGCTAATTTAAAAAAAGGAGGAAAATCTGTTTTATTCCATTACTTGACACCATTAGCGACGGACAAAGAAAAATTAAAGTGTTGTTAATCAGAGTGTCCCCTCAATTAAGCCGGAGGCGGCCCGAGCTAAAACAGCCCAAAGAAAAAAACAAAAAGAAATGTTTAAGTGAATAACGAAAGAGGAAAAAAATTAAAAGGAAGAGCAAACTCCTAAGAGGGCTGAATGGAAGCCAGGCCAGTCGGATAAAGGAACTCGGAGCGGACTGAAAGCCAACCTCTTTCTTATTATTATTATTCATATAGTACTCTTTGCAACGACAGATTTTATGCCTGTTTTCCTTAAAGCAATTGCTATTTATTTTATATATTTATGTGTATATAAGTGTATGTATATGTATATAAAATAAATGGAAAAATCCAAACTACAAAGCCATGAGTCTCCACCATAGATAGATAGATAGATAGATAGATAGAAAAAAAAACTTTATTCTGGGACTAAGTCCCTTCAGAATAACAATAATGTACAAAATAATAGAATATTACTGGCCTGAACGTTGAAACAATAAATAAAATTGATAAAATAAAATAAAAAGTAAAGAAAACCTTAGGTGCACAAGCTATATACAAACAGATAAAACTATGTACAAAGCATTTAAAATTATGAACAAAACAATTAAAACTATGAACGAATCACTTGAACTATGAACAAAATTATATTTAAGGGTTGAACAACATAAACATACACTTCGAGAAATGAAGAACGAAAAAGAGATACAATGAGTTCATTTCATAAAAAAAAAAAAAAAAAAAAAAAACTTTACTTGAATATATATATAAAAATAAACAGTTACTTATAATTGAATAAAAAAAAAATATATAAAAAAAAAATGTATGTATTGAAATTCCTACGTCGATAGTAGGAAATGCATGTACTATCTCTTACCAAGTGTTATGATTATATGATTGCTACACAATACATATATAATATCAATAGTTAGCTGGTATCAGACTGTTTTTGGAACAGGAATTGGAATAGGAGGTTTTTGAATGTATACAGGGAAGGGGCATGTCGAATTTTGATCGGGAGGGAATTCCAAAAGTTGACAGAGCGGGCTATAAAGGAATTTTGGAATGAGGCAGATCTATGAGAAGGGATGTATAGGTCAGAGGGTCGGGATCTTGTAGTGAGTGAATGGATTGAGGACTTAAATTGGAGGAGGTTGTAGGCATAAGAAGGACGATGATCGGTAATGATTTGATAAAGGAAAGTGCCAAGGAAATATTGTCTTCTTAAGGAGGGGAAGAGCCACCCTAACTCAGTGTAGTGGTGGGAGACACGGGAGCGTCTCGGGGTTCCAATTACAAATCTTACAAAGCAATTCATAAGTCTTTTGAGTCTATCACGCAGTTCCACCGAGAGGCCATCGTACACCATATAGGTGAATAACAAAGTTTGGCCAATTCAGGCATCATTAGGGCAGAAAAAGCAACATCTAATATATTCAGACATAAAAAAAATATATATATATTGCATTTGACATTTCACGAATTCATCCAAATACATATCAACCAAAAGAGAACGTTTTATTAAAACAGCTAAGTAAGGTATACAACCTTTATTTGACTTAACACGTTTTATATACTTATATTTTATTATTATAATTTTTTTCTCGTATTCTGACTTATCAGCTGTTTATGTATTAAACAGCTGATAAGCCAGAATACGAGAAAAAAATTATAATAATAAAATATAAGTACATAAAACGTATTAAGTCAAATAAATTTAAAAAGTAAAATAAAATAACGAAATAAAAAAAAACAGGTAGAATTTATATATAGCTTCCATTCCTAACAAAAATCAGTGGATACCGAGCCATTCGACAACTAATATTACTAACACAAACGTAATACCAGAAAAGAGTTTTCTTGATTATTCTATATATCATCGTGTTTTTTCTGCCCTTATGATGCCTAAATTGACTTTTATAACTTTTTAATATGATTTAATAAAAAAAAAAAAAAAATCGAAAATAGAACAGAGTAGCAAGCGCAAACAGAAGTTTCTTCTCATTTTCAAAAATATGTAGAAATCCGGAAAATTTTCAAGAAATCTCAAATTAAGGTTGTCCAATCATATGAAAAAGCTCTCTCTCTCTCTCTCTCTCTCTATATATATATATATATATATATATATATATATATATATATATATATATATATATATATATATATATGTATATATATATACCGGTATCCTTAACACCACCCTAGAAAGAAATACTGAAAGATTTGAGAGAAAAATCCTCTCACCGTAGCGATCTGAAATCAGAACAATACCGCATAGAGAAGAGAGACCAATAAAGAACTTATCAGAGCACAAGAAAAAAAACTGTTTATATTAACATTTATGTTTTGATTAACATTTATGTACACGTTTAATGTTAAACTTATATTTATTACTTCTTGATTTATTATTCGTCAATGTGATTTGTTTAAACTCTATTCCTGCCAAAAATAGCAAAACTACATTAAGTCCCCTTTCATTGTGCATTAATTGTATCAATTTATAAGAGTCATCGTTCTACATTTTTTTTTCGGTGACTTGAGTCTAACGAATCTTTTATCAAGTGCCTGATACCACGGCCTGATGATGACCTAAAAAGTGGTTCGAAACGTCAGCGTAACTAATAAAATACTATTCTAGTTTTAAGTATTTATTTGACCGCACCCCCGACCAACTCCTTCTCATGTCATAATCACTGTCAACCAACTCTACACAGATTTTAATTTAGTGAATGGACCGTGTAACGTTAAAGACTGAGCAGAGAGTTAACAACGATATCGTTTATGCGCTCGCCGAGCCGGCAACAATTATCATCCCGTCGAAATTAGCAAGTTTTAACTGGCTCGTGGAAAAAATGGACCATTAGTGAAGTTAAAGCGGGTTAAAGCCGGCTAGTGGTCTTTCCCTAGGGATGGGGGATTAGCCGAAGCTGTTGCTAAGGTTTTACAAACCTCGGTGTGGTGCTGTAGTATTAGTGTGCTAATTGGGTTTGTCGATCGTCAGGCCATCTCGAGACTTCTCTATGTTCTAATGCTCACTACATCGGAATTTACAGGATTTAAAAAAGAAAGAAGTTTTAAAGGAGAAGGCAACATAAATTTAATAAAACCTTATTAAATTTAATGACATGGGGAAATTAAAAATATGAAATTTATTAACTTACTAAAATATAATATGTTCATAAACCTGTACCACTACAACCCATGAAGGATCTTGGGTTCAGTACTATTTAAAGAAAGCAGTATTTCTTGGCCTACGGTTCTACAAGAAGGTGATTTGACCGAGATCACGCTCAACCGTCAGGTTTTCTCCCTTAATTAATTACTTAATTAAATGTACCCCTTTTATAGAGGCTGGGTGTGCAAGGAGGGTCTTCCTACCCCCTAGAGTCGCCCAACGGCCAATGAAACAGAATAAATACTCTGGAAATATAATAATATAAACTATAGAGACTGTCATTGGTAAAAATCCTGATCTTCAAAACATAGTGATATTTAACACATCTGATGTTTCTCAGAATACTGAACATTTTAACATCTGATTATATAAGTATAAGGCAGTCACCTGGAGATGTGTTCTATCGAAGGTAAAATGAAATCTTAGGGAGGAAAAATGAAAATAAATAATTCCTTAAAGATCTAATTCGTTTGGAGAAAAACGTTGCCGAATGTTACTATAACATTTTTTTTTGTTTAATAATGAATAATGGCGTTTTACTCCTAACGTTAGAAGAGCTAAGCTTATAACCATCTTTTGTATCGAAATCCACATAAAAATACTGTTAGCATTACTCGATATTATTGAATATTTGCCATGAGCGATTTCTCGAGATAATAACACCTCCATAGAGAGAGATGAAACATCCTTCAGACTCTTCAAAGCCGTGGACCCTCGTGCCTGGACATTGGACCCTCGACAGACGACAGAGCTGTCGAGGATAAAAGGGTCGGAATGGAGTTCATTGTGGCCTTCGATTAAGCTGTCGCCACAGTTTTCAATCCCGGTTGATCAAGTTAGTTCGCTGCCCAGATGGTCTCTTCTTCGGAAATATTATTTCTTGTATGGCAGTTTCTTATTTGGACTCGTCATTGTATTCTTTACAGTCGTTCAGGTCAAGGTTCTTTATCGAATTTGGCGTTTTTATTTTGGGAGAGAGGAGAGGAATTGAATATACATTGAAACGGAAAGATTAAAAAAAAAAAATAATAAGAGAAAAACATGAACATCATTATTGACTTATTACATTTCCTCCTGAGGACATGAATAAGGTTTGAGTTCCAGAATGATTGGTTCAGAACTGAATCTTGACACTCCCACTCTGGCAGGAACCTCAAGGTATCCGTTAAGATGTGCCAAGAAGGATCATGAGGCCCTATCGTCTAACTAGTTCCCCCACCATTACCACTACCAATACATTTTCTTAAAAGTTCAGCATAATCTCACTTCAAAATCGATAGTTTCCCAACGTCAAGAGTTGCAATATTTAAGTAAAATTAAAAATATGCAATTAAAAAATTGACAAATAATTGCTTTTACGGTACTAAATGTTTAAATTGGAGCCAATAAATGTTATTTTTTACTAGTTTTATTAGTTATTTTAAATATTTTTACCTCAATTTTATAAAATTATCTGCATGAAAGAGTGTTTGAATTTTTAATTGATTGGTTAAGATCCACGGTTGGAATCCTGGCTCATAGCAGACAAATTATTTATTCTGTATCATTGGCCGTGGGGCGACCCTGGGTAGATAGACTCCCCTGGGACACACCCAGCCTCTATAAAGTGGGTACCCTTAATTAAATAATTAATTAAGGGGAAAAATCTGGCGGTTGAGCGTGATCTCGGTCAAATCAATTCCTTGCACAACCGTAGACCAAGGAACAGTGCATTCCCTAAATAGTGCTAAACCCAAGACCCTTCATGCGTTGTAGTGGTACAGGTGTTTTTTTTTTTGTTTTTTTTTCTTATTTGTTAATATGGCGTTTATTTCCAAAACAAATATATGTATATAGTTATACTTCATTTCATTCTAAATTTACGTGTCTAACATTATAGATATACTAACGGTTCGTTGGTTAAAATAAATTTTAGATAATGCTAGTTTAAGTCCAAAAGTTCTATCTTGAAGGGCTTGAATACAAAAAAAATTTAAATAAATACTCACCCATAATTATATCATTTAGGTCGCATTTCATTATTTTTAAAATTGAAACAATTTTACTTAGTAAGCGTATTTAATGAAACATATTGGTTTGGTTCAACAAACTCCCAATGGGATTATATTTTACTAATAAATATTTATATAAGAACAAAGTGATTTATAAAGATGTACATATATATATATATATATATATATATATATATATATATATATATATATATATATATATATATATATATATATATATATATATATGTATGTGTGTGTGTGTGTGTAGGAGATAAGTTCCCACTATCAGTGATGAAATTTCCGGTCCGTTTTACATTAAAGGGGCCTATTATTCTTAATTGCTCTCCGTTTCCGCATTCTTGCTTTGAAATATTCGCTCGGCCTAGCTGGACATTGGAAGCTATCTTAATAAAGGTGGATGGTTTTCGTTCGGAATTAGTGGGTTGGGATGTAGGGGAGGGGGGTCTTTGTTAGATCGAACACAATACCTACAGCACTCCATTGGCCAGCGGAGGGGCCTTACTGGTCTCCTATTGGTCAAAGCCAATGAGCTTAGGGTCGGCTAGGCCAATCATTGTCTTTGCCCACGATTAGTGGTCCTTCCTTCAACGGGAGCGGACCTCTGCAATGTTTAAGGAGGTATGGATTCTAATTTATATTACTTTTATCATTATTATTATCGAAAGGTATGTGAAGGTATGAGATATCAGTCATATTATTTTAACTATATACCAGTCAAATATCAGTAATATAATTAAAAATATATCGCTCAAATATCATAAATATAATTTAATATATATCGCTCAAATATCAATAATATAATTAGATATATACAGCCCAAAAATGAATAAAGATATTGTTAGTTATGTACGATTTATTTAGCCCAGACTTATTATTTAATTTTAATTATAAAATATATTGAAAATTAATGTAAATAAGGTTGTACTTGACCTCGGGAAATTTTATAAAAGATGTGTTAAAAATTAAAAATTAAGGTTTATGTGATCTTATTTTTATGAATAGGAATTATAAACATTTTGTAAAATTTAGTAATTTCTGTAATATCCTCTTTTACGCATTAGCTCTCTACACCGATAGGGCATACTGTTTAAAATGTTGTCACTGTTTTCTCAAGGAATTTCATACCATAAATATGATAATATTACTATCAGTAGTTTAAGTTTAAGAAGCTGCAAATGATGGTATAAAAGACTTCTCTGCAATCAATCCCACACCTGCTTAAAGAGATTGAGATGTGAAGACAACACGGGAAGGGACAGATGTGGAATGGACGGATCTCCAAGACATTGATGAACAACTTTTCTCCTATGAGGTCGCGTATTGTGGTCAAGAAAATGGAAATCTGTGCCAATTATGGCCCTGGTTTGAGAATATACTTCACTATAATTTCTTGACAACTGCAATGAGATCAACTTCCACAGCCTGGACTGGGGTTCGTTCTCCTGAGTAGACTGCACAAACTGTGGCAGTGCACCATCCTCTCTTCTTGGTAGGCTCTTCGGAGTTGCTGGCGAAGCACTGTTGCTCCAGATCAACGGGACATGAAGTGTTCGACTAACTCTTCAATTACGAATGGTTTGTGTTGGTACGGACCATGACGGGACATTCAACACTTCATTTAGGCTCTGACGGGCAATACAGAGTTTGCTTCTTCCAGTAATACCAATATTTCCGTCATCTCATGGTGAGGTAATGTGTTGAGATCCACGAACAGGCATCCTATCGGTACTTCAGCTTTATCTGAATCTGACTAAAGTCCGGGGGACCACGATCTGAGAGAGGCCAACTTCATCGGCGATATCCATTTCCGGTGCTCATTCTCACGATGATATTCCGAACTTCTGGTTATATCTCACGTCTTTCCTTCGTTAAAAAAAAATATTACTGTATTCAAATTGAGAAAATTAGAAAATAATTGTTGGTTAATAATTTTATTAACTTATTACTTTCTTTTAGTTAATAATTTATTATCTTTAGGTTATTTTTTTATTGTACATAGTTTTTGATTATTATTTTACTTTTATTAATTTTATATTTTCTGTATATATGGTGTGAATGTGTTCATGTATCACTATATACTATTGTCCACGTGACAGATTGTTTTTATTTAGAAATATAATTCTAAATAAAAAAAAATAAATACTATACTAAAGAATACTGGTTGTTTACTTTTTTCTAAACAAACAAATAAAAGAATTCTAAACGAACAAAAAATATAGGCTATTTTAATTGAAACGGATAAAATGAACATCAAATAGAAATACCCCTATTCATTTTTGAGTAGTATGTATAAATATTTTAAAGGAAGGAGATGGTCCGGGGTTGCGGTCATAAATAGTTTAAATAGTGGTAAAACTACAGAAAGGCTTTCAATAAAATTGTTTTGCCACTATTTCGCCTATTTATGACCGCCACCCCGGACCATCTCCTTCCTTTATAATGCAACGGTCAACTATTAAATATTCAATAAATATTTTAAACTATTTAATGGTATCTTTATTGAATTATTTCAGAAATAAGGGCTTTAGTAATAGTGATACAGGAGTTCATTCACACCTTATATAAAATAAATAAAAATTAATTAAATGGAACAAGAGCAGAATAATAATACTAAAAATAAATAAATATATTTGAAATCACCAAGACCATGTTGAATTTTTTGAAATTTTTAATTTTTATAATTTTTGCACCAGTGATCCCATATTTACTTGGGAGTTCGAAACCGTAATTCAAAAAAAATTGAGGCTGGTATTTTTTTTTTTAGCCTGTTTTTTTTTTAACTTTATTTTAGACTGAAAACATGTTTTTGAAAATGTTTTTAGTCGTAAATAAAATTAAAACACTGTGAGCATCAAAATTTTGTTAACTACGGTTTTGAACTCTCAAAGTAAATATGGAATAACTCGTAAAAAAAGTATAAAAATAAAAAATGTCGGGCAACATCAGCATGGTCTGGGTGATTTCAAATGGATTGACTCTACATATAAAAAAATATTGGCTATTCAAATTAATAACTTGAAGACTGGCATGATGTGGAAAGATTGAATATTACAATGGTGGATTTACACTGGACAAATATAATTTTCTGATATTTAGAAAAGTTGAAGTTATGCACTTTCACTAGCTTGCCTTACACCTGGAGGTGTGTTTGCAGGTGCTTAATGATGCTTAACTCACCTGACTGAGCAGCAGGTGGAAGATGGTACTTTAAGACAATTTACACATCACTTTCTCAAAACAGACACAGACATGGAAGAGTTGCATTATTTATAAGGAAAAGGCAACACCTAGTGTTTGGAGGTGGCGAGACGACAGCGGGATGAAGACATCACGGTGTCATTATAGCGTCAGTCCGTCCGCCAGGGGCTCTGTAATCAGCTGCCCATCACCGCCGCTCTAACCACCAGTTTCTTTTCCACGATCTTTCACCGTCGTGGGGTCCTTAGTGGACTAGTCTCAAGGCTCGACCAGCCAGCGGGCTACAAGATGGAACCGTTAGCGGTGCTATATCATTTAGGGCACCAGGGCTAGCGAAAGAGATCTTTGCGTTACCATCTCGATCCCCGCTATATAATTATAATTCCAACGAGCATTTATCATTTTAACTCTGGCCGTACCGCTTTGATGTACCTCTTTATTGATACTAGTTTCCTCACTCCCGAATGTAGTGCAGAATTTTTGTCCCAAAAAAGTTTTGTCCTGAAATTATAAAATGCTCACTCATACTTTACGTTGTAGACATCAACAAACAATGTTCACAGTCTGTAGTTAAATCAGAATAACGGGCACATTACCTACCGGTTAAGGCTATTATCATGAAACTTTCAGAGATTGTGCTAGTTGCTACTTAGGTATATGGTCCCATATCAATTTCATAAAATTTTATACTCTACTTTTGTTCACACAAGCATTAATGTATTTTCATAGCAACCCCAACATTTCAATAGTTTTATTTTTTCACTTGATTTCATTTCATTTTAAATTAATTTGTTTATTAATCTCAATTCATTTATTGATTCTACTGCTATTTTTTAAAGTTTATTTATTTATACATTTTTTATACATCTTATTACCTATAAATGTCTATTATTATCCTTATTTATTTATTTTATTCTATCAATCCATTTCTTTTTTTATTTTATTTATTTATTTTTTATTATTTTTTTATTATTATTTTTTTTGTACCAATCATCCAAATAGTATTAATGATGTTTGTTATGTAGTTGATCGGGCGCTTATGTTTTGCGCCTAGACATCGAAACAAACAAACAAACAATTTCAATAGTGGTTCCACCAAGTTGGCTTAAAGTTTATAGATAGTTCAGAATAAAGGAAAAATGTTATGTCATTTATATTTAATTACATCCAATCCTTCATAATGGAAGTTTTGAAAATAGTACACAAATATAATAATATTAATTTCACCAAATTGAAATTAATAATTAAAATTAACATTTTACTCAAAAATTTAAATTATGTTCCATAAAGAGCATCAAAATGTTCAAATGGTTCTTATCATCCAAAAAATGCTAACTATTGAATATTAAAATATGAAAACAATTTAATCCTGCACTCTAATGATTGTAATGATAATTAAATAATTTTAAAAAGTGAATTCAAAATCAGACACATATTTTTGTGGAAATTAAAACATCTTCGTTGTTAAGGCTGAGTTTATAATGATCTTAGATGGATGATTTTCATATCCATTCGTTAGCAATTGTATCTACGATATCGGCGGCACCATGTCAATGTAACGAACGTTAAACGGATTTTAATCTGTCTTTCTACAGTCGTACCTATGTGATCGAAGTAACGAATGGTTACGTTAATTCTTAATGGAGATGGTTGACAGTAGATTCTTATTTCAGAAAAAGTTAATCGCAGATGCGGTAAAAACATATTATATTATATTATAGTATATTTATTACATTGTCCTAAAATAAATATACTATAATATAATATAGTATTTTTTTAAATCCGGCTAACTTCTGAAATACTGTTAATTCGATTTGAAAAAAAAAATCAGTAATTTTAAAAGTTAATTACTAGATAATCTAGTACAGCTTATACGAAAGTTCGTGTACTTCTTTCGTTTAGAATTGGATTTTTGCGAGGCGTTTGACTTAAAAAAATGCCATTACTGTATCCATTTTATTGGTAGAATCGAACAGACATGTTCGATTGGTGGGTTATGTATAAGAGCCGTGGTGAATGCATTTTTAACTTTAAAAGCAGCTCAGCATGCCATATCTGAAAAAAGCTTGTGCCCGAGCGATATTGCTTGTTTCTAGTACGTGGTACAGATTCCTTTATTATCAAAATATTAACATCCGCCTGAAACTTAGACGTAAATAGTTTCATCTCATCGTGACCTACAACTATTTTATTTAGGAACGTTTTCAATCTGAAAATCGGCAAATTTTATCGCTTTAATCATGTACTAAAAACTCGTAAATACTCAATCTTTTTCCACTTTAATCGTAAGATAATTTTATCACAAAATAGAGAAAAAAGGAGGCCTACAAATATATAGGGCCGTTTGCCGTGACCTACAACCGCAATATTTCAAAATAACGAGGTAATATAGGCCAAGGTGACCAATATTTTTATTGTACTTTGTTCTTGATTTTTTGATCAAATAATCTTACGATCCAAGTGGAAAGCAAATGGTTATTTACAAGTTTTTAGTACCAAATTAAATAGACACAATTTAACGACCTCCAAATTGAAAACACTCCAATTCCAAGAATTTTCGAAAATAAAATAGTTGTAGGTTAGGATGAGATGTTTCAAGCGAATATTAATAATTTGATAAAAGAGGTCAATACCACGGACTACTCCTTAGCCTGATGAAATATAATCAACAACTAGGAGTCCTTGCTGGGCAGTGGAATCTTTAGAACTAAATGCGAATGGATAATAAGAAAGAGAATATTCTTTTGATACATGTAAAGATTATGAAAACTAAATTTATTTGATAAAATTTGAATATGGCCAAATTTGAATCTAATTCCTATTGGCTAGGATAAGAAATTATTTGTGGATGGAACAACAAAACCGAGAGGTATAGAATACGGCCTCTGTAAATTAAAAAATAAATTTACTGATAAACTACTGAAATTCAGCCGAAAGCATTTTATTAAATACGCAACCAAAATATTAACTAAATAAAGTTCAATGTTATTTAAACTTCATTCTAATTTAAATTTATAAGTAACAATAAAACCTTGTAGGTCGGGAGCCTACATCTTCCACCCTCCATCTTCGGACATTTATAGTATTCTTTTCACTGCTTCTTCTTTTGAAAATATTGTTTACTTAAAAGATGTTAAATCCATCGGCTACAAAACCGAGAAGGCGTTTTCTAACAAAAAACATTTTAAAGGGAAATTCGTTTAGTAAAGTTAATTATCCTCTAAAATAGCAACTTGCTGCCTCTAATAAATTTCTTGATGTTTTCAACAACCTGCTTCTTGATTATTAAATGAAATTTCGCTGGGGTTTTTCCTTTAATTAATTTTTAAAATACCTTTTACTAGCTAATAAAATAAAAACAGCTAGGTAATTAAACTTTCGAGGAAATTTCAAATATTATTTAACGTTTTCATTAAAAAAATTAATAAAGCAATCCAGATTAATTATATCTAAAATTTCTCAGTTTCTCCAAAACAAAATTGTGAATATAATGATAATTTCTTTAAGGGGAAAAAAAGAAAACAAAATAAGTAAATATAGTATTATATTTTGAAATGTATCTTCTAAATTTAATATTAGTGTTTTCTTATCTCTATTTTGTTTTTAAGCTTTTAACTAATATATCCTATAGAGTAAAATTTCATCATACCCCGAATTTCTTGCATATTGAGGTTTTACAATTAATATACATATTTTATATAAATTATTTGTGGCAGCTTCTTCAACTTCCAAATTCGTCTAATACAATATTAGTTCTCCCCTTCAGAGAATATCATACCAGACAGGTAGGCAATATCATCCATACAGACAGCTACTGTTGCCCAAATGTGAGACCGAGACGAGTCTTGTTCTTGTAAACACTGTGTTGGTCATGGTCTTGGTCTTGCGCAAGAGTTTCGCAAGAGTCTTGCAGTTACTTATCAGCTTATTACTATAGAGATATTACTGTAATTTTTTAGATAGGAGAAATCTAACTATTCCCGAATGAAAAATTAGAGGAGTTAAATGCAAAAGTATATTGGTTATACCAATTATTAACCTATAGTAACTAAGATTGTCAAGTATTAGTAACTATTTTGTGTTAATTTTTATTTTAAAAAATTGATTTTTTTTTACCAGTCCTGGTCTTGGTCTTGCAACAGTTAGGCGGCCTTGGTATTGGTCTTGCAAAATGGAAGATCAAGACTGATTGTGGGCAACACTACAGACAGCAAATATCATACCAACAGACAGGCAGGCTACAGTCATGAAGAGAGAAAAAGTTTTCGATTTATAAATTGTATACATGAAGCAGCAAAGGTAGTTGTAATAATACATACGTCTGTATCCTCGTGTCATTGTGACAAGGAATCGATCCATTTCCTCTTTAGGAATTACACACCCCGGGTCGTTTCAGAAATGTTCCAGGGTGAAACCCGCCATTGGGATAAAACAAGGCACGGCTATAATCGCCCCCACATCCCCCCCCCCTCACCTGAATGCTGTGCGAAAACAAATCGGACGGGCTAGAAGGCTAATGTGGCCATTAGGGGGGAGTGCTATCTGTCAGGGGGGGGGGCTAATGTTACGGCTTGTCCTGGCTTTTATCTTTTGGGGTTTTAAAAATCTAAAATCATAACATTCCTAACCACTGATATCGCAGTTGTAAGAAAACGTATTATAAAAATTGCTACTTTTAAATTAATCAGCTCTACATAATATTTTTACTTCCTTCTCTATATATCGTAAGTTAAATATAAAAAAAAAAAAAAAAAAATCGAACTAAAAACCTCAATTAAGTTGATTTTGTACATATAAGACATTTTACATATTTTTATCCGTTGTTTTTTCATTGTATGCACAAATAAAGGTTATTATTATTATTATTATTATCTATATATCGTATAATTTATTTTAATGTTTTATCAAGCTATCTTGTCAGAAAGGCATGTTTAATCGACGCGGCGTTGTAATAATACGGTGTATAAAAAAAATAATGACAGTTTTATCAAATTTAAGATTTCAAACACTATTTAATCCTATCCTATTTAATACTTAATATCCTTTTTGAGCATTCTCTAAACTTGTTTGATCCCATTCGACTTCTTCAGAAAAAGCCTCAATTTAGTTATTTATTTAAAAAATCTGATCGAGCAATTGGCTACCAGATGACTAGTGACGGTAGATAAGAATGTACTATACTTTGAGTATTAATTGTATTTTATTTCAAAGAAATAATAATAAAAATATTTGGATGAAAAAAGATCATTTCTTTTATACACTCTATTATAATATTAATTATATATTAGAGTAATTAGTAGAGTATTAATTATATATATTATTAGAGTATTAATTGTATTTTATTTCAAAGAAATAATAATAAAAATATTTGGATGAAAAAAGATCATTTCTTTTATACACTCTATTATAATATTAATTATATATTAGAGTAATTAGTAGAGTATTAATTATATATATTATTAGAGTATTAATTGTATTTTATTTCAAAGAAATAATAATAAAAATATTTGGATGAAAAAAGATCATTTCTTTTATACACTCTATTATAATATTAATTATATATTAGAGTAATTAGCAGAGTATTAATTATATATATTATTAGAGTATTAATTGTATTTTATTTCAAAGAAATAATAATAAAAATATTTGGATGAAAAATGATCATTTCTTTTATACACTCTATTATAATAATAATTATATATTAGAGTAATTAGTAGAGTATTAATTATATATATTATTAGAGTATTAATTGTATTTTATTTCAAAGAAATAATAATAAAAATATTTGGATGAAAAAAGATCATTTCTTTTATACACTCTATTATAATATAGGCAAAGTTTGAAAAGATGGAAGAAATTTTCATTTTAAATAGAACTATCAATTTTAAAAATTATTTTGCTTCTTCAGTAATTCTAATTATTTTATCATTTCTATAAAATTGTATAATTAACTATTGCGCTATTGTTTCATCGGATTGACGATATAAAATATATGGCAAGGGAAAATATTCTGTTCGTGAAAAATTGGGTGTCCCAGTATTTGACGGAAATGCACAATTTGAGATAACCTTAGAATAGAATATAGGGGTTCGATAATGGTGTGTTTTTGGATTTGAGCAAACTAGCTCAAAAATAAAAAATCGCGCAAAACTAAAATTACGTATTTAAGATTGGCTGGGAGATTATTGTTTCCAAATCTAACTGTTTAAATATCACTGGCTTACACAACAGCTTCAAAAAAGAATTTCTTACGAAATGTTAAGGATCTATTTATTTATTTTCTCTCTCGTCAGCTCAAAGCTTCAATTGAAGTCCTATGCTGAAAGCTGCTAATATTAATATATATTTACTAATATATTTTTTTTTTTTAGATTACTTTATTATTGATAAATATTACAACATGTCTCAATAAAGGGCACTTATAATAGAGTTCAGAAAGTACATTCACACCATATTTACAAAATCAAAAAAAAAAAAAGGTAATTACAATGTAATATACAGCGAAATAAGAACAAAATAAAACATCATAATGAAAGACGAAAATATAAATAATAGTAATAATAAATAAAAAAATAAAATAAAATAGAATTAAAATGTTCTTAGACGGATAAGTATTTACACTATTTACAATCGGCCATGGGAACTCCAAACCAGACTTGTCCCCCCACTTGAGGAGGAAAAAGCGAGGCTTCAGGGGATCCCTATGCTTCTCCCTTATCCACTGGTATTAAAAGCCAGCGGAGGATGAGTAAGAGCGCTACAGCCACAGAATTTACTAATATTAACTCTTTTCACGTAAAGACCAGGATTTTTCTTCTTTTACCCACAATAATTAATATTAGATGATACAAACAGTCGTAGAAGAAAATGTTCAAGTGAAAAAAAAAATCATAAATTAAATAGATTAGACGAGTGGGAAAAAACGTATGGCAATTAATTGTTCGCAATCAATTTAATTCTATAATTTTTATTTTCACTACCATATATATATATATATATATATATATATATATATATATATATCAATTTGCCGTTATTCTTGACACATTGAGACAGTACGAAGTGGAATGAATCGACAATCATCAGTAAGTTGCCGCAAGTTGCTTGTTCAGGAACATTACCCGACAACATGCGAGGCGAATGGCATGCCACATGGCGGTGGAGTGGAGCGTGGCGGCGAAGTGGGATCCCACCATCAACCTGATTAGCTTCGAGCTTGTTGCCTGAGCGGACTGTACCTTCCTCCTCAGCCGTGTGAACTCGGCTCCACAATGGAGATGAAACAAATCCATTAACCTCGGCTTACAATTTCCACTTTTTGTTTCAGAGGTACCTCGCGTCAGGTGAGCAGCAATCAGACAGATGATATCTCAATCACCCTGTAGGTGCTCGGATATCGGCGACCTCTAGTATGGGAAGAAGCAATATCACTTAGGTACTTTCGGTATCCCTACATCTTCTTCTGTAAACGAAAGTACGATAACAGTACTTTGAAGTCGAAATATGTTAAATATCAACACTAGTTGAAAAAATATTTCAGCATAGAAATGAAGAAATATTGCAAATTTTTGATCTAGTAGAAGTAAAATAACTATAATTACTAAAACGCTACAGATCATTGCGTAGTGGTTTATTACAAAGGAGGAGGACTTGCCGTACTTAGATATTTATTAATCCAGCTCTACAATTAATGAATATTTAACAATGTAGTTTACGAAAATTTTAAAAATAAAAAAAAGTTATATATATATATATATATATATATATATATATATATATATATATATATATATATATGAGTGAGTTTATTTAGTAATAAATAAAAAAGGTAGAGTAAAATATAAAACTTATTGCGGCCTCTAATGATAAAATGTTTCCCCAGCTATGTTATATTATTTCCAAATATTTATAAATTATCATGTCACGTTCCTCCCCTTACCACATCGGAAAATAATACAACATGATTCTTTATTTCTAATATTTTTTGTTAACATTGATTTTTTTACTTTTCTTTAATACACATTTTGGGAATCAAATTATCTTTTGAATGACGATCTCCAGGGCTTTCGTAAATTTAATTTTATTTCTAATTCAAAAACAAAAACAAAGAAAATAAGTTCTGCAAGAACGAATTCAAAAAGTTCAAAACGTCATTTATTTTAAATTTTAAAAACGTTTTGAAGTATAAAAATGAGCATTTTGAAACATCTTTTTATTATTTATCTTTTTGTTATAATGTTCTTTAAATATTTGTTGTGAAAGTATTAATTTCAAAATTTGAATGTTTCTAAGAACTATTTATTTTCACTCAGAATTTTGTATTTTATTAAACGGGCTCCTCAATAGACTTATAAACGACATTGGCACAACTGAAAGGCTCTCAAGCTACTGAAGAGAACTCCTTTCCTGAACTCCTTTCGGTTGCATACTATTATTAGTTATAGCTATAATGTTGTTTTCCAAGTTCACTAGAGCGCACCTACTTATAGTAAAATTGATGATAGGTGCAGATAAAGATTTGAAGAGAAAAAATATATTTTTACATTGTTTTGTATAATGAACGAGTTCAACTGATCACGGACCACACTGAATGTATAGTGCCCGATGATCTGTTTCATATAACTGAAACAGACTATATTATGAAGAATGGGCTAAATATATTATCAATATGATAAACGATAGCTCTTAATATAAATGGATATATATCACTAGAGAGCGATATATATAAGAAGAGGCTGTGTGTGTGTATGAGTGAGAGAGAGTGAGAGAGAGAGAGAGAGAGAGAGAGAGAGAGAGAGAGAGAGAGAGAGAGAGAGAGAGAGAGAGAATATAAGAGCGATGAGAACAGAGAGAGATCGGCCTTGGGGAGGCGCTCGGGGCCACCTTTTTTTCTTTAGAGATCCCGACACTATCATTAGCCCTCGGATGTCTCAATCAGTGTACGCTCGCTTCACGATAGCAATGGACCCCGGCCAGCTCTTCTCTTCGCTCCATCGTATCGCTCAGTCTTGGTCTAGGTCTTGGTCTTGCGCAAGACTCTCACAACAGTCTTTCAGTTACCTATCAGCTTATTACTAGAGAGATATTACTGTAATTTTTTAGATATGAGAAGCCTAACTAAGTCTGAATGAAAAATTAGAAGAGTTAAAAGCAAAAGTATATTGGTTACACCGATTCTTTACTTATAGTAACTAAAATTGTGAAATATTAGTAACTATTTTGCCTCAATTTTTATTCAAAAAATCGATTTTTTTTTACCAGTCTTGGTACTAGTCTCGCAACAGATAGGCGGTATTGGTCTTGGTCTTGCAAAGTGCAAGACCAAGACCGATTTCGGGTAACACAATCTAACAGCGAAGATACCTAAAATATTAAAGAAAAACTGTCCCATCACTTTAAATTCTCAGAAAGACTTCTTCATTTTCAGAATGATAAGTAAAATTTGAATGGATAGACGAATTAGACACAAGCACAACCGATTTAATTACATTACTAGTATAATAATTATTATTATTTTCCCTCTATTTTACATTGTATGGTATTATGCAATTACGTCATTGTACTATACATCATACATCATAGATAAATGACAGGAAATATTGTATACTAGCGCCAGTGTCCGAATAAACAAACTTCGAGGGCTTAAGTATTATCGAAAGAACCCACCCCTATCCTCTGCCACCCCCACAAAAAATTAAATAAATAAGTCTCTTAAATATTTACGACTGCAGGCATCGTCATGAACTAAACAGACAAGATCATATCACTTATTAGCTAGTTCAACAAAGCAAATGTAAAATACATACTTACTTAAACCCATATGGACATACTCATCACAAATATACGGTATCGCTAAAAATACCCACCTACAAAAACTTCAAACGTTCCAATTAAAATTATTGCGACTCATAACAAAAGCACCTTGGTATGTGACTAACAAAACTTTACATACTGACCTCCACCTTCCAACAGTTGACCAACATATAACGACCCTTTATCAACGATTTTACACAAAGTTAAATGGACATAATAACAGACTAATAAGAGACATGGCCACAGCTGAAATACCTCAGAACATGAAGAGGAGACTAAAAACCTAAGTAATTGGAACAAGTTAGGGAAGAGGTACTGCTGAGTACTTTCCTTCCCCATGCCTATCAATTTGACAGGCGCAAATACATCTATTATAGAAAAAAAAATTTAAAAACGTGTTTTCTTTAATTATACAATAGAATAGAAAATAGACGGATTTCTTCTAACGACATCACAGTACCTATAATATGTAATGTATTATAAGCAAAATTAGAATGGATATAAAAATTTTACACTGTTACAATAATCTTTAAAAAAAGTATATATATAATAATAATTCTGATTACTTTTCTTCTTCTACAACTTGTACGATTAGCCGATATTGAAGTCACTGCTCAACCGGATGAGCGGTATATCTCTCTTTGTTGTGTGATTCGGGAAATTTATATATTAAGATTCAGGCTAACTTAATAAACAAAATTGAGGTTAAAAGTTTGAATACGATCGTAAGAACCCTTCCTCCTAAATAAGCCTTTAAATATTCCAAATAGCTGCGAATCAAGACAGCTTCAGAAACTAACAAGAAAATATCATCCGATGGAAGCAAGACGCAACTGTAAATAAAATTTTGAAAAATGTTTAAATTTCACGCCATTGTTCCACCGGAAGAGCTATATGTATATTAATATATTTGCTTATATTATAATATGACGTCGACTTAATTAAATAATTTAATTAATCAATTTGCGGTAATTTAACATGATAAAATAATTTTTCAAAACTTTACAGTTCAATTCAAAGTAATTACAACAATTTGTTATAACTTTAAATTAAAAATTATTAAATATGACTTAATTTCTGTCTTGATCGTTCAGTTTTTAATTATTTTTTTGTTGATAATATTTTTTTGTTAACTTGAACGAAGTTTTTTGATAACTAACAATACTCTTGCTTTTTGTTATCTTGTTATTGTTCAACAATTTGTTGGCTTATTAATAACCTTATCATCACATATCAACAGTAACTGTAAAGGCAACTCGGTAAAGATTCGAATAAAAAGCGGTAAAATATTTTTTCATAGGAAAAATCAAAAATTGTAAAGCGAAATAAATTGTACTCGTATAAATATGAAAACATTATTCATTTTATATTGTGCGAAGATCGCCAGCTATAAAATAATCACAATTTGTATCTTTTAAACCAGAGATGGGCAAATACTACTCCAAGTAGTTAGTGCCAAGTTACCGTTTTTGAGTAGCAAAGAATTTAATTACTACTTCAGTTGATGTGAAACAATTTACTTAAGTAGTCATTGAATTCACAATAGTGATTCAATTTGATTAAAATAGTTGGTAATCGGTACTCAGTGAATAAAAACATAATATACCCCAAAATCTGAATATTTTTACTTTTCGTTATTTTTCGCAATGCTCAATACAGAAAGCTAGTTTTATTTATTTATTTTTTTAGTGGGAAGCGCAGGAATTTTCTGTATGTCCTTAGTGAATTAATTAAAAAATAATGATGCATTGAATTTTTAAAAATTGTTATACAAAATCTTCCATACACCTCTTGATATAATATATATTGTTATTTAAGATAAAAAGAAATATTTCGACTACAGGATAAAGGATACCCCGCCTGGATGGAGGCGAGAAGAGCACCCCGATACCTTGTTATATCGGCCCATCAACCACGGCTAGGGCCAGCCCCGGAGGGCACGGCTATATTGGTAATAGCTGTAATCAAGCTAGCTGTGATGGAGCCAGCCGCGGTAAAAAATGAAAGACATTGATGTCTTCCTCCGCGATCAGTCTTTTCCACGGTAGCCCCACTGGCAGGTGTTCGTCCTCCGGCGCTATTAGGAAATGCTAACGAGGGAAGAAATAAAAAGGTTCGAACACAGCGGGAGGATAACAGAGCTGAGGCGTCTTCCCAGAAGATGGTCTCACTAATAATTCAACAGCCAAGTATATAATGGTTACATTTTCTCGACTAAATGAGGCGTTTCGTTTCAAAATCGGTCACATACATATTTTCCAAAATATATATTTCATAAGTTTAAGGTCATCTCGATTATCCAAAAATTAATACCAAAACAATCGGTTTTCTATTACACACCTGTTGTTAATAGTTAACTCATTCTTTATCAAAATAGTCAAAGTTCAGACGGTTTGAGCGGGAAATACTTTCTTTAAATTAAATATTTTCTGTACGTTTAAACATTTCATAATGGAAAAATCCTAAAATTCAATTAATTCAAGCAAGGAAAAGGCATAGACTTGAGCAATCTTTAAAACGTTCAAGATAACAATGAAAATTTGTATGTATAGATAATTAGTATCATGTGTATATCTTGCTAAAATTAATAAAAGTGATTTGTTTTGAAAAGCTTTATTTTTCAACTAAAACTAATCAGAAATTGATATTTTCCGATCAAATTCATGTACTTCCAACACATTTTCTATTTTGAATGGGATATTAAAAAAGAGAAGATCATAAAAAGTTGTCAATAAATTTAGTTTGAATTGATCTGTTACCAAAATAACGAAAAAAAAAATAAATATTTTGTATGATTCCTCAAAACATTTCAGAAATGGATGAAACCGGTTTCGAAACTAAAAGCCAATCGAATGCAATCGTTTAAAATATTTATTAAATATTTATGTAATTAAATCGTTAAACCATCTGGCTCCTTGATAAAATAATGATTAAAAGTTAATCAAGAGAGTGAGTACTTTTTCGTTATTAACATATAAATTAATTATTGAACTGAAAAAATATAAAATTAAGAGTATTATACAGCTAGCTATAATATGTTTTATATAAGTTTACGATAAATATTGTTATTTGGGATGCATGGAAGAAAAGGATCTATAAAGAAATGGTCATTAAATATCCCATGACATGAAGGCAAGGAGGTAAACGCCCATCTTTGTAGACATGTAGATCCCAACAATCCATCAGGAAGACCCTACAGAACAATGAGTGCCTCATGGTGGACAGATCTTCATTTCAGAATGAAGAATTAAAAATAAAATTAATTAGAATAATTAATAAAAACGATGACTGTAATTTCATTAAAACGAAAATGACTATTGATTTTTATATTCATTGTGTATTTTTGTAAACTAAGAATCTTGCACTGTAATAAATCTCATGATTTTTCTTTTATTTACTAAATATGAAAAGACAAAGAGAACACTTAACTTTTATTACAATTATTGGGATCGTTTTGAAGAATTTTTCTGTAGATCAGATTACTCTGCTGTTGCAAACAATCAAATATAGAAAAATTATTGACTACCTGTTCAAGAAATAATCGAGACAAAGGCACGCGTCTCGAAACATGCGTTTTTGGATCCAGGAGTCCAGAGCAATTTGATACCTAAAGATCTTTTGAAATTCTGTTATTATCCAGCAAATGTTAGGAAACGATTAAGAAATACCAATTGAAGATTTGAAATAGTTTTTAAGAAATAATAAATCACCTCTGACAGAGTAATTTAAAATATAATTTATACATAAAATACAACTGTTTTAGCTTTCCAATATATATATTAGGTTAACATTGACTATTTTCAACTGTGAAAGATAATCAAAGTTGATAGTAGTTTAGTTTAATTTTCTTTTCTTTACAATTTAATGACGTTGTTGTTGCTTACGATGCAGCAATTGGATGGAGATGGATGGACGAAGCTACCCGACGATATTGCCCTCCCCTCCCCCCCCACCATTCCTGAAGAGGAAGATGAAGACATCAAGCCAATCTCCGGCCGCCATCTCAGTGTCAAAGATCACAACGGTGGGGTGTTATTAGCCGGCAACAATAATAAAATTATTCAAACTGTTGCCGGTGGGAACATGTCGAATAAATTCCATCGAGATAAAGACGTTAATAACCTCGAACAATGCGGAGCAGCCTACACGATTCAGGCCTGTACTCCTCTCCTTTGCATTGTATTATCTTCTGCTCTTTAATTCAGCGCTAGCAAGAGGGTCCCCCCCCCTCCAGTCTGGATTAAGTCAGCGAAATTAAATTGTATGCTATCACTATTTAAAAAGATTTATCAATCAACTAAGAAAATCTCATTGACATTTAAATTCATTCAAACATAAATCTGTTTGTATATAGATCACTCGTTGGACAAATCATTAACATGCAAAGCTTACAAATTTATTTAGCAAGAGAAATAATTGGAATTATTTTTCATTGTACAAGTTTGATATTTTTCCTTTTTGCTGTGATTCATCTACCAATTGGTTAGAAATAAATTAATCGAAATTAGTCTTTGATTCCAACTTTATTTCAACGAAGAAAGCTTCTACCTCCTCTTCAGAAATCTAAAATGATACAATAAATAAATATTTTTAGATTCAGTAATGAATACAGTCATTATTAATAATAATACATAATGCATAAAACCAATATCCTAATTATCTATCTCGGGCAAATATTCGAAAGAAGGATGACCTGGAGGCCACACGTAAAAATGAAACGAAATACTTTGAACAAGTGACTGAAAATATTATTTTCAAATCGAAATTGAAAATCTGACAAAAAATAAATACATACAGTTACCTGCTCAAAACCATTTGAACATACGCCTCACAGATTTACGATACAACAAAAAAAGACTCACTTACAAAAACTACAATATTTTCAATCTAAAATTTTAAGATTAATAACTGCAACCGCCTGATAATAACAACAAAACTTTACACACAGGGAAGAGGTGCTGCTGGGAACTATTCTTCATCATGCCTATCATTCCATTTTTTTTTCCTAACAACAAATCTACTAATTGTCACTGCCACGGCAGGTGCAAATGGAGATCTTAAGAGTAAAAAAAAAATCCTAATCATTAACCGACTAGGATGAAGATTAAAAGGAATGTTATATATTTGGTCTAAATACGAGTTTGTAACGATTTTCAAAGAGAACGGCTGGACCGATTTTTAAGTTCGATAGCTCAAATTATTCGGCATAATTCTGTAAGCGTTTTGAACATGTAAAAAAATATGTTTTAATCTTTACGATAAAAGTTATGCAACAATGTTTTGAGCGAACGCCTGCTATAATTGTTAACTTCGGTGGCTCAAAATGATGAAAAAATATTATATTTTAAATATTCTAAATTTTTTTTTGCTTTCATATGATATCATGTGAATGATCGTTGTCATATGCAATAGATATAAACTGGCAATACTTGAAATACTAAAAAGGTAAAATTCAAAAAATATTTTGATTTGAAAAACAAATTCGATGACAGAAATAATTCTATTATTATGAAGAAATGTACGTTTACATCTAATTGGTGTATAGGGTGTATGGGTACGTGGTTACACTAACATCTTGCCAGGTTGTAAGTGAAATTTATGTCAACGAATATTTAAGCACCTAGTAGTATATTACGGCTACAGGCCAATAGGTTTCTCATCATGAAACAACAATTTATTAATTATTATTTATATCAAAATTATATTAAATAGAATATCCATTCTTTTAAAAAAATACATATATATATATTTTTTTTTTTAATTGCAGATTGTACTAATAATAATATAAGTAAAAATTTATTTCTATCTGTTATACTTGCTTTAAAAAGGAAAATGTCTTCAATTTTAAAGAGTACCAAGATATTGTGACTTGTAAATTTTGTTTAGCGTTAAAGGAATCAGTCGATGATAGAACGACAAAGGAAAGTGAGATGGACAATCTAAAAGGGCAAAGTTTATCTTTGAAAATAGAAAATCCCTTAAAGGCTTGAAAGGGCTTAACTTTCCTCAGGAGTTTAAACGGGCACCGTAACACAAGTCCCTGCCTTTATGGTCCTTTCTCCGAAGAAAATTATATAATATTTATTTTCTATTGTCACTACTTTATTGCTGCCTGTAAATATCTGCCAAAAATATCATAAAAAATATAAAAAATTTATAACCCAAAAATAATGTATTTATTTATGATAGATGATTCTGGATCGAGTAATAAGTTGGGCTAATGAAAACAAACTGACCAAATTATATTTTATTATTTAGAAGATAATTATTATGATTGTATAATTACTGTCAATAACAGAATTAACATTCTGAAACCATTTTTTCTAAAAAAAAATCCAGATTAACCTCTATGAGACGAAAGAATTTCTTCAAAATAAAGTAATGTAACTTATTTTAATTTACTGTCATTAATAAATTAAATAAATTTATTAAAAACGGTAAATAAAAAAATGAACATAGCTTTATTTACCCCAACGCCCCCATCTAACAATTTTATTATAATTAACTCTGTAATTAAGTAAACAAAATATTTCTTTAATAAATGTTTAATATACAGTCATTAATTATTGTTTCCCACAACGGAAAATCACTCATTTGAATGTCATTAATAGAATTTAATTTGTTAATAATAATGAACCATAATTTGTATGGTTCCTTTATGTTTTAATTTGCAATATTATTTCAGCAAATGTCACAATTTATATTAAAATATTCTTACGAGCATTGAAACTATCGCCAATATATCAAAATTATATAAATTGAGCCCACGACAGTTTTTAAGTAAAATATTTTCTCCCAAGGTGCTTCCCCTTAATTTAATCCCTTTAACAAACAAATCATAATTTATGCTATCCGGTCCAGAATTCTAAATATAGTGGCTTCAAGAATCAATAATTGTGTTAGTGAAAATAACAACCCACTATATCTGAGGATTTTTGCTATACTAAGCGGTCATGGCTATCCCTCAATGGCAGCGATTACTCTCCACTCCTACATCATTTTCAAAATTCTGAAATTTTATAATTCCAGGTATTTGTAAAAATCATTATCTTTCGTTGTTATAACAACTTCATTAACGGCCAATGTAGAATATTTTTACTATGTGCAGTGAATATTAACTAACCTAGAATTATTATTTTTATTATAGCACTATCTAAAACTGTGTGAAAACTGCAAAGCTTTTAATTTTTCGTTCCGATTGGAGTGATCAAATTTCGGTATGGCGTGGTATAGTTTGGGACTGAAGGAATTTCAGCTACTGAACTGATTCTGTGGTAAAGACGTTAGTAATTTGCAGAAGATTTAAGTGGTTAAGATTTAAGGTGGTTAAGATTTATACTTAATATTTAAATCTCATAATCTTGATTTTATTTCATATATCGCTAAACGTTAATTGGTTTATAATTTTCAATAATCAACCATTGCGATCGACAAAAAAATTCAAAAACTTAACCCCCTCTCAAAATTTGAGCTTTCACGTTTTAGGATGCGTAGATTTCGAAAAACGAATAAAAATTTTTTTGTCCGTCCGCCGTCCGCGCATTTCTCCGAAACTACTAGACCGATTTTTTTTAAAATTTTGATATAAAATCAGAGGTCACCCGAGGATGATCCTCCTTCATCGGTATTACTATCCGCCTTTTACTTTCAAAATGGCGGCCGAAAAACCTGCGTTGCTATACACTATAGGTCCTAAACGAATGTACAAATTTCAATGAAACTTCGCTAAAGTCATTTTCTCGTCGCCCTTTAAATTTATCTATATAATATACTTCAACGAAAGGAAGCTGGAAAAAAAGCTACAAGGAATGGTAAAATTAAATTCCAAATAATTCGAAAAGTTTATACTTTTTTGTTGATATCTTATTGTTTTTTGAAAGTTTACGAAATTAATATCCTAAAAAAAGTCGTTAAAATCGGACAATTAGGAGCAAAGTTATGGTCTCCGGTTTTTTCAATATGTTCTACTCCAAATGTTATATCCTTGGTTTGGTTTTTAAATTTTAATGTATTACTGAAGTAATGCTATTTTTTTTTAGCATATTACTAATGATTAAAAAAAGAAAGTTTAGTCCAATAATTGGAATCACCTTTTATTTATTTTTCTTTGTAACTCGGAACCTAATATTCCTTTAGATGTATAATTGTTTTGAAATAATAAACCATTGTGAAATAATTTGCAGCGTTTTTTTACAATGTTATTAACGCATTTAAATAAATAAAATTGGAATAGGCAGATAATTAAAAAGCCTGGTTAAGGTGTGGAGTTGCACAATATTTTTTTAATCCATTTCAGGCTAACAAGTTGCCGATAGCCCTCCATTTTCCACAAAGACTACACCAATTAGAACACGACTAACAAAAAGGGCGAACCCCCGGACCAATAGATTAAGCGCTAATATCCCAAAGTAGCCAGTTAGTGTTTATCCCCTCGGCAGGGGCAGTAGATCAATACTTGTTAATGGCGAATTGAAACAGGAATGATTTCGATAAAGGATGTTCCAACTTGCCGCGATAAATCCAAGCCGCTGTGTCCACTAGTCATCGCTTTTAATTGGTCCGCAGTTCGCCCAACTTCCCCCTTCTTTCCTCATTAGCTGATTTGTTCTCCGAATAGCCGCATCATCGCTAGTTTCACTAATTATATAATGTAATTTACGCACATATTATTTTACTACAATCTCTAAAATTATAAATTATATATAAATATATAGATCGTTGATTTTCCATCGCTCGAGGACAAAGACAAATCGGTCAAGATCCATATATTATGCCTGAACAGTAGTGCAAAATCGGTCTTGGTCTTGGACTTTGCGAGACCAAGACCAAGGCCCCCTAACTGTTGCAAGACCAAGAACAGGACTGGTAAAAAAAATCGATTTTCGAATACAAATTAAGACGAAATAGTCACAAATACTTGACAATCTTAGTTACTATTTGTAAATAATTGGTATAATCAATATACTTTTGCATTTGACTCCACTAATTTTTCATTCGGGCTTAGTTAGGTCTCTCCTATCTAAAAAATTACAGTAATATCTCTATATTATAAGCCAATAAGTAACTACAAGACTGTTGCGAGACTCTTGCGCAAGACCAAGACTGAATTTGCAAGACCAAGACCCGTCTCGTTCTCGCATTTGGGCAACACTACTGAACAGGATCAGTGATGCCCAAGAAATCATATTTTTTTTTTTTTTTAATACTTAATAGTTGACCGTTGTATTATTAAGGAATGAGGTGGTCAGAGCTAGCGGAAATAAATACACTAAATAGTGGCAAAACTATTTTATTAAAAGCCAACATTTCGACCCGCCTTTGCAGGTCTTCTCCAGGGTGTTCAGCAAGAGGTGTCACTTAGAACTCGAACTTTCACTTAGAACTTCAGTTTTAAGTTAAACCTCTTACTGAACACCTTGGAGAAAACTTGCAAAATCGAGTCAAAACGTTGGCTTTTAACAAAATAGTTTTGCCACTATTTAGTCTATTTATTACCGCTACCCCGGACCATCGTCTTCCATATTTTATTTTTCTTCTCCAACAAGCAGTAGGTTTATAATCAGGTACTCTTACCTTCTTCGTATGACCAGAAGAACCTGTCTTATATTAAAATATTTGTGATTTATTATTAATTATTTTAGCATGCTACGACCAACTGAGATTGTGAATTAAACGTTGCGCTTGGAGGAAAATGCAGTTCTTTTGAGCTTTGAATTTTTTTTTGTTTGGCGTGCTTCCTACGAGCTGCCTTAATGAAGGCTGACCATATATATATATGAAGAGAAGAATAGTTGGGGTGCTCAGTCAAAAAAGGAAGGCAAAAATAAATTATAATATTTATTTTTTACATCTGCCGACGTTTCGACCTGAAGTTCAGGCCATCATCAGGGCTAAGAAAATAACCAGATAACAAGGTATGAGAAACTTAAGTAATGATGGTAAAAAAGATAATAACAAAAAAAATGAGAAAATAAAATAGATTAGATCTAGATAAAATAGATCTAGATAAAAGAAAAATATAATAGATAGATATAAAGTAAAATAAAATTGTTAGAATAATGACTAAGAACTAAGAGATAAATAATACAGACTGTTACATAGCGTGGAATGATGAAGTAGGCATAATCAAAAAGGGGGTGACAAAAGTGTTACATTGGGAATCTTAGAATAAAATGTAAAAACATAAAAAAGAAATATAAAGTTATATAAGAAATGAGAATAAAATAAATAGTAAAAAGAAAACATTGAGAATGGAGTAGTTTGATAGAAAATTGAGATATTGTAAAGTCTATCAAGATGTACAGACAATGTATAATATAATAGAGAGTTAACAACAGAGAAAAGGAATGAAAGGAAGGAGGGAAGAAATTGAGAAAGCTGAAATAAGAAATAAATAAAAGAAGTAGTACCTTTCTCCTGAAATGTCAAAGTGAGAATGAAGTCGTTGAGAACTTCAGGTCGAAACGTTGGCAGATGTAAAAAATAAATATTATAATTTATTTTTGCCTTCCTTTTTTGACTGAGCACCCCAACTATTCTTCTCTTCATTATCCACGACAGTCAACCAATTACCAATTACATATATATATATATATATATATATATATTGAAGAGAAGAATAGTTGGGATGCTCAGTCAAAAAGGAAGGCAACAAATAAATTATAATATTTACATATACCGACGTTTCGACCTCAAGTTCAGGCCTTCATCAGGGCTAAGAAAATAACCAGATAACAAGGTATGAGAAACATAAGTAATGATGGTAAAAAAGATAATAAAAAATGAGAAAATAAAATTTAAAAAAAGTATTAGAAAAATAAAATAGATAGATATAAAGTAAAATGAAATTGTTAGAATAATGACTAAGAACTAAGAGATAAATAATAAAAACTGTTACATACTGTGGAATGATGAAGTAGGCATAATCAAAAAGAGGTGACAAAAGTGTTACATTGGGAATCTTAGAATAAAATGTAAAAACATAAAAAAGAAATATAAAGTTATATAAGAAATGAAAAGAAAATAAATAGTAAAATTAAAACATTGAGAATGGAGTAGTTAGATAGAAAATTGAGATATTGTAAAGTCTATCAAGATGTACAGACAATTTATAATATAATAAAGAGTTAAAAACAGGGAATAGGAATGAAAGGAAGGAGGAAAGAAATATATAATTACCAATTATATATATATATATATTATTTGTGTTCCTAGTTTTGACTGCAACCCTCAATTGAATTCCCAGCCATATAATCTACAAAGAACTATTTTTCCATTATTTTAAAGATAATAATTGAAAAAAGAATAATATGTTAGTAACCATATTATAATGTGTTAAAACCATCCCAACTAAAGGAGAGTATTCATTCCCGAGAGTAGACAGATTCGAATACATCAAATACATAATAACCTCAATGAATGACCAGCGGTCGAAAATATACCAACGTATAACAAGGGAAAGAGCTTTCTTCCTCTCTCAAAGGTGTTGAAATTCCTAAAAATCTCAAATTAAGCATTTACAATCCTTTGGCTAGTTCTGGTACACGGCTCTGAAGCATGTACACTAATAAGCTACGAAGTGATATTTTAAAAATTAAGGAATCGAAAAAGGCTAAGCCAGGGCGATCCAATGCCAGCTCACATTCTTGAAGATTAACAATTCAATTCTAGATCTTTCAAGAAACTTAATGATCTTTAAATTTTCAATGCGATCTTAAATTTGTCGGAGTTAAATCAGTGTCTTTTCCTTGAGAAGATTTCATAAGTATTTCCAAAGTGGTTCCTTTATATTTCTTTCCCTTCTGCGAAGCCTAGGTCTCTGTCAAGAGAAGGTTGTCTAATTTAATGATGGAAGTTCAAATTACTTTTGTGGAATGCATTAATTTAATCTTAGCAAAGGTCTCATATTAAAAACAAAGAACTTCCTTTAATGTCGATGAGAAAAACATCAACAGCTCTATCAGGTTTCTAATCCTTTTTTAATAAATTTAAACAAAATGTTTTATTTTTTTTTTTAATTTAGTTTTTGAAATCAAGACGTCTTACACAACACTGACGCCTCCCTAGATCCATTTAATGAGAAAAGATTATGTTTCGGGGGTCCTCGGATCCTCTCTACTAAGATAATTTTTAAATATTTAAAGACATACATATAAATAGATTAGAAAACACAAACATTTATATTAAAAGATATCTTTTTACTCCTTGTTTCATACATCATCAATATGGAGAATAAAACAGGTAATTATCTTAAGACTTGGTTAGTCTTTGTATAATAAAGTAAAATATTTTTATTTGTGTTTCCCATTGCCCGATGGCAATTATGATGTATTCTGTTTTTTTATTAATTTACTAGAAGGCCGATATGCTTATCAGAGTTCTCATAATGTCTTCTTGTTCATAATACAGCACAAATTCTATAAGACGAAATTAGTGAAAAGGATGAGCAAGATGTAAATTGTGTGGGCCGCATGAGCGGCTGGGACCGAAATATTTCTCCGATCCATAAACGTCAACTTCGAAGTTTGCGAGGAAGCAGGACGGAGCTGATTAACCCTTGAGCAATAACATTCCCTGGCAACGCATAATCTGAAAATTAAGAGTTAGAGTCCTTGTGTCGGGAGCTTTTAACTCTGGAATTAATCCCCCGTATATTGTGAAGAGGATAAAAAAAAATAAAGATATGCCATCTCCACAGCGAAGTTGAGATTGGAATCCGGCTTAGGCGTTTTGAAATTTAATTTTCGGTGGAACCAGGAAATATATCTCAACCTTGCCACTTCTGTTAGAAAAAGTTTGCTTGTACTTCTAGGACAATCCTCGTACGGCGGAAATGGCGAGGAAGGAGGTAATTGACAAAAATAAGATATCAACTTCACTAAAAACCCGTCAATGTTTTTTTTTTTTTATTAGTGAGGGATGTAGGTTTGAAATATATAATGATCAATACTTAATAATGATAGGTGAAGTGCAGTTGGAAGGGGTGTTTAATCAAAAATAAATAAATAATATTTATGCCTGATTCGCGAAACGCTGGCAAGTTAGCAATGCACCTGTATGCTAAAGAGGCATGGCATGTTAGTTTGTTTTTTTCCATTTATAAAATAAGTACCTTATGTCTCTTTTCTAGCTTTATGCTTATTTTAGTAATAATTTATTTATTTTTACTTTTTTTTTTTTTTTTTTTTTTACTGAAAACACTCCAAAGAATTCCTCTTCAATTTTCACTAAAGTCGACCATCAATTCACTACCATAATAATGATATGGTAACAATATAATGATCCTATAAGATGTTTACCCTTGACTCAGTCCTCAATGAACAGGCTCGTCGACCAGATCCTCTAGGGATCGGGATGGTGGGGAGGGGGTGTACGACTTGAAGAAGTCCAGACCTGGTGGAGGAGGGGGGTGGAGGGCCAAAGGGCATCCATTAATTTTTGACTAATTGTCTACTCCCCCCCCCCCCTCCGAGATTAAATTGACCGTATCCTCGAACTAAAGCCGGCTATTCCTCGGCTCCACTAAATATGATTAACCTATAATTGCGTTATCGGTAGAGGTCTTCTATTAGCACCCCTCCCCTTCCTAACCCTTCCTATCTCTCGCCTTAGACTTCGCTCTAATTATGTAGATTCGCCCTCCCCATCCCACCTTCTTCGTCTTATCGTTGTCTGTTCCATTCCATTTCCTCATGTTGTTCACTTAGTTGTTACATCCTAAGATTTGCCGTAATAGTTTTAATATACTAAGCCAATGGTTTACAAACGTCTAGGCCTGCAAGTCACGTTGAGATTTCCTCTATCATCCGTACGTATAACAAAAATATCGACATATTGATATTTTTTTATATTTTTTTAGCTTTTCTTTATTGAGTATTATAACAATCTGTCTGAATATTAAAGTTACTTTTTTATTAAAGTTACTTACTTTTTTATTAAAGTTACTTTTTTTATTAAATTTATTAAAGTTACTTCTTAATAAATTAACTTTCTTAAACTTTGATCGATATTTACAAATATGGTGCAACTGTTAGATTATGCTGAAGGCATTGGTATTGTTGCATGTTCCTTCGCAGCTCTTGCAGGTGCCTTCCTTGAGTTGCTTAAAGCTGCAGCTAAGACCAAGGAGAAGGGGAAAATCCCCAAAACCAAAGAATACCTCTAGGCACTTTCATTATATAAGACAACGTCAAACAGTTCTCTTATATGGGATCTCAAATTACAGCAAAAAATTATGTCACTTGAAATGAAGGCGGTGAATTACATCTGCCAACTGATGCTATTTTGGCCTATATAGCACACTACTTAGTAGACGAACGAAGCTGCAGCTCTATAAACCGCTCATCCGGCCAGTTCTTATCTCTGGTAGCCAAACATGAACTTTGGCCAAAAATGACGAAAAGGACCTTCTGGTCTTTCAAAGAAAAATCCTTAGAAGACTATTTGGCCCTGTGAAGCAGGGAATGGATTGGGAAATCCGGAAAAATAGATATGTCCATGAATTGTTCAATGAAGTCGTTGTTAAGCGTTGGATCTGAGATCTCCTTCTTAAACAACCTAAGTAATTGAAACAAGTCAGAGGAGAGGTGCTGCTAAGTAGTGTCCTCCATGTACTGTCTATGCCTTACATGTCATTATTTCTTATATTTCCAGGCACGGGCATCTACGGGGGGGAGGGCTTTCGGGCAGAATCCCCCCCCAAAATGGTAAAATATCACCATGTTTTATCGAAAAAAATATTTAAAAAGTATCTCTTAAAGTATTATTGTTCGTGTAATTACATTTAAAATGGCTTTAGGAATCACTTCAACACCATTTCATTTAGGTAGTTAGTTTCTTTCTTTTTTTCCAAAGCAATTATCGTTATTTTTATGACAAAAAAAACTTTCCGGCTGGAGCCCCCCCCCGCCAAAAAAAAATAAATCCTGGATCCGCTAGTGTTTCCAGCGCATAGGCTGATTGACAACAAAAAGTAGACAGGTGCAGATACATTATTGACAAAAAAAAAGTTATATGATCCATTAAATTATTGTTATGTTTTTGATCATTTATATGATTTTATATGTAATGTAGGTTTTAATTTATATAAAGTTTGCTTTATAAAATAAATGACCATTGTCAATTTGACAAGGTGAAATATTCGAAAAAAAAAAAGTTAAATCTTTTTTAGTAAAAAATAATTGTGATAATCAAGAAGTAGTCATTATTGATTATATTTTGAAAGATTAATAAAGATTTATGTAAAAGGTTATATATTAAAACATTTTTCAGATGCGCTAATGATGGCAAAAGGGCCTAAACTTTATGTAAATTAAAATGAAATAATAATCAAGATAAATTAAAAGATAGAAGATCAAAAGCGCTTTTTTATCTAATAACATTTTGTTCCTGATTTAGGCTTGAAACTTAGACCAAAACGTAGGAAACACAAGAAAAGAAATATAATTTGTTCATTGCCAGCGAAAACCCCCACCAACTATCCTTCAGTATGTCTTGTATATTAGGTATCTCATGGTACCGCACCGTGACGGAAGACGGCTAGGTCGACTGGGATCGACACAAAAGGAGCTGGAAGATGATCTGGAGAAGAGGTGTTGATAGACCTAACAGCCGAGAGGACATGGACTCCCTTGACGTCTACATCGCCAGGCCTTCGCAACAACAAAGGGTATCGCATCCCGCTTCTATTCTCTCTCAACAGTCTTCTCAACGCCTTGAGATAGCCTGTCTGCGCTCTGCTATGTCTCTATCTTAAAAGTCAATTCATGCTCTTTTGTACCTTTTAAATGATATGTCTTTTCTTTAGAAGCCAGTGTTAGTAACGCTCTAAAAAATCTGTCTGTGGTACGTATGAGAAGGGAGCTTGTAGTGTATGGCTCTTAAAACATTTCTTATAGATCCGTACACAAATCTAAAGGAATATTCTCTAAGTTGAACGAAATTATAATTAAAAGTAAACTAGTTAGCTCGTGAGAATAGTTTATTAGTAACTAAACATGCATTTCCTACTATCGACGTAGGAATTTCAATACATAAATGTTTTTTTGTTTTTTTTATTCAATTATAATTAACTGTTTATATATATATATATATATATATATATATATATATATATATATATATATATATATATATATAAGTTAAGCGTCGGCGGACTCTAACAATAAAAAAAAAGAAAGGAAAGGGCTTGAAATGCAACACTCACGGTTTCAGAAAAGATACTGCTTTATTCCTTTAGTAATCCTCCTTATATACATTTCATATGTTTATTTACATTCAGGACGGTATTAAGGCTGATATCGCCGGTCTCCGGTCTTTATCTCCCCCCCACCAGTTTACGAATAGGATTTTTCGGAAACTTAGATATTCCTAGATCGGAGCTAACGATTATCAGTCTTAACACCTTACAATTGTTTTTACAAGTATAAAGTTGAAAGAAAGTAAAACTCACTCGAGACATACAATAATACAAAGAAATAAAAAAAACAGAACTAAACACAACACTTGCTTCCAAAAACAGAACTCTTAAAATCCTAAAAAAAACAGAGAAGAAAAAAAAAAATAATACACTTTCCTCTACTGTATTGCTATGATTCTATTTACACATAAAAAAAAATACCCCATATTTTTGCTTAGACAACCAAAAAAAAACATATTTGTTATAACGTGGTGAGGGTACTACGAATCCGTTAGTTTATGTTCCGGTTCTATCATTGGGAGCTTCAATTGTTCAATGTGAACCGTTCTCCTCTTTCTAGGTTCATTAACGCTTTCGATCGTTAGTAGATTATGCTCCCTAATAGCAATCACTCTGAATGGACCCTCGTATCGTAACAATTGTTTCCCGCTGTTGGTCCCTACTCTACGGTACACTATTGTCCCGATCTTTAGATCACCCATTTGGTCACGTACGCGAACATTCTGCCTCTCTACCCGCTTCTCCTTTTCCCGCTTAATTTTCGCCGTTACTCTTCCCCACGTCTTTTCCATCTCCACCCTATTGCTCTGGATTTGCTCGACTAATGGTTCATTAACCGTTGTTTCCCCGCAATCTCGCCTTGGCCTGCGCATCCCGAATAGTACTTCCACGGGCGAAAATCCCGTGACGGAGTGAATCGAGTGGTTGTAGGCTGTTACCGCTTTCTTCATTGCAACATCCGGCTCCAACCCTTTTTCCCCCTGATACACCCGGATGTGATCACTCAGCGTGCTGTGCAACCGCTCAATGCCGCCTCTACCCTTAGGATGTCCCGGGGTGTTATAATGCCAACGAATCCCTAGTCGTTTCACCTCCTCCCTAATCGCGGCATTGTCAAACTCCCTACCACCGTCCGATGTGATCCTCTCGGGGACCCCGTAGAACTGCACCCAGGTTTGTAGGGCTTCCGCAACTGCGTTGGCAGACTTGTCCATGACCTGGTGTGCCATAGCTACCTTGCTAAAGACGTCGATGACCGTGACCCACTTGAACCCTCTCCAGGTAAATGTATCAATCTGGAGGTCCTGTAGTGGCATATTCCCCGTCGGTGTCTCTTCCTGAATCCCTCTGGGGGGGTGTCGATCATATTTCGTGCGCATACACACCTCGCATTTCCCTATGACCTCTTGGATGGATTTTTTCATGCCCCACCAGAAATACTTTCGACGTAATGCCTGCAGTGTCTCGTTCACGCCTCGGTGGTTGGTTTTCCCCTGGTGATAAGCTAATGTGACTGCCTGTTGCTGTTCCTCATCCTGTATAGTTTCCACTGCGTACTTACAACGGATGAGTGTTCTGTCCACACCAATTCGCTCGGATCTCCACATCCGCTTTATTTTATCCCATACCGTGTTATTCCCCACATAAAGATGGTGCGTCTTTCCAGGTTCCGTGGCGTCCTTCAGTGCCGTACAAATTTGCTCTTCACTCACCCCGGGTTGCGACCAGATGACGCGAATCTTGCTTTTCCCATATCTTCGATAATCTATTTTCATCATCCCTGCTACTCTCGTTTTCCAGATTACCTGACGATGCTTGTCATTGATGATGTCGTCTATCTCCTCCATTTCCACTGCTCTTTCCTCCGCTGAGCTCTCCTCTTCCGGGGACTCTCCCCTGTCATCTATACCGACGATATCCTCCGCTCCTTCGCCGTCGGGAGTCCATTCACTCAAGAATTGGCGCACGTCTCGCGATGGTCCTCCCCCGTCCTCTTCTACCGCGTTGATCATGATGGCCCTCGAGAGCCAGTCCGCCACCACGTTCTCCTTTCCCGGCTTATACACCACCTCTATATTGTATTGACTAAGGACTTCCTTCCATCGCGTGACCCTAGCTGAGGTTTCTTTAAGTTTCCCTACCCACTGCAGGGGTTTGTGGTCGGTGTGGACTCGAAACTTCCTCCCAAATACGTATGGCCTGAAATGGTCGATAGCCCACACTATCGCGAGTAGCTCCCTCTCCAAAGCGCTGTATCGCGATTCCGCACCCGTAAGCCGACGGCTCGCGTATGCTATCGGTCGTTCACCCTCACTCCCCCCCTGGGACAAAACGGCCCCTAACGCGTATTCGCTCGCATCGGTGGTTATATTAAAGAGCTTCTCAAAATCCGGGAACGCTAACACCGGCTCTGTCAGCAACCTATTCATACATTTTCGGATATTATTCTCCATCTCTGGTGTCACCACAATCTTCGCGCCTTTCTTCAGCAAATTGTTAATGGGTACCAAATACTCTGCCATCTCAGGTACGAATCTCCGGTAGTAGTTCAGCGTCCCAAGAAGCCTACGGATCCCCTTCACGTCCCGTGGTACCGCCATCCTTGTGATCGCCTCCACCTTTGCCGCATCCGGTCTGACCCCCTCGCTAGAGATAGTGTGGCCTAAAAAATTAATCCGCGTTTGTCCCAGCAGAGACTTCTCGCTTGACAATTTCAGCCCGAATTTCCGGAGCCTCTCGAATACTGACCTCAGATGTCCCACGTGTTCGGTTTCCGTTCTGCTAAAAATCAGCAGGTCATCCATATATACCTGACATACCGAGTCATCGATACCCCTCAAAAATTCGTCCATCAGACGCTGAAATGTTATGGGCGCATTCTTCAGACCAAACGGCATTCTTGTGAATTCATAATGCCCCCTTTCGAATGTGAACGCTGTTTTGTGTTGGTCTTCCGGGTGCATCCGTATTTGGTGATATCCCGCCTTAAGGTCCAACGTGCTAAAGACCACGGCTCCACTCAACCTATCCAGTATATCTTCGAATCTGGGGATCGGGTACTTCTCGTCTACCGTGTTATCGTTCAATTTACGATAGTCTACTACCACCCTGTATTTTTCCTTATTATCCCCCGGTGCTGCCTTCTTCTTCACTGCCCACAGGGGACTATTGAATGGTGAGGTGCTATCAACTATGATCCCTTGTTCTTTTAGACTATCTAGCTCCTCTCGAATATGCTGCCTCAACGCCTGCGGGTATCTTCTCTCTTTCACGTAAGTTACCCTATCCTGCTTCAGTGGGATTTCATGCACCGTCCTCCCTGTTACCCCTAATACCTCACCTTCCCTGAAGAAAATGTCCCTAAACTCCTCCTGTAGCAACTCCCTCCAGTCCTCCACTCTGTTCACCGCCCCTATCCGCACCCTTCTTTCTCTCGCGACTCCTATACATCCGAACTTCCTCTTTCCCAACCTAACACTCCAGGCTCCTCTACGATTCCTAATGCTCGCCCCTACCTGCCCCAACAAATCGCACCCCACTATGACCTGGTATTCCCGAGTCATGTTTTTTACTACGTGTACCTTCAGTTCGCCCTCTTTTCCTGCCCACCGATCAAGTCTTATTGTCGCTTCTCCCTCTACGCTACAGGGGCCACCCAGAGTGATTAGTTGGCAATCGCATTTTTGGATCCGGAGTGCCCTCTCACTCCCGCACACTTTCCCTAACGCCCCTCTGGTCATAATAGTGCTCGAGCTCCCGGTATCCACGAGGCACTTTACTCCCCCGTCTACCTCGATAATTGGCAACCAGCATGGCTTACCTCGGATGTTGTTGCATGTTGCTGTGCGGTCGCCTCTCTGCTGCCACACTCCTCAGATGCCGCCCAGCTTCCTCCTCCCCGCCGCCGTTCGTCGCTGCTCGGTCCGTTGGCTGCTCCTGCCTCCTTCGCCTCCACTGCTACCTGGTTCGTCCGTCTCTGTCCCCGAAGTTCCCGACTCCTCGGTTGCCTCTCCCGAAGATCCGTCCTTCCGCTGCATCCTAGCCCGTCTTGTCAGCTTCTGCGTGTTTACTTCCATGGGCTCGTCTTGAGTTCTTTCTCTCCTCCGGAATATGTACGGGCACTGCCTAGCAATATGCCCTTCGGTACCGCACTCGAAACATCTAGTGCGCGGACATTGTGCAACTAAATGTCCTGGCTTTCCGCACCCGTGACATTTCCTGTCTTCCCTGCGGGGTCCATTCCTCGGCCTCACTTGTCCGGATCTTTTTTCACCCATCCTGACCTTTTCTCCGCTCGGCTGTACCGTTTCTCTCCTCTTCCACCCCATCGGGGCTGTCCGGGGTCGTCTGTCATTCACCCGGATCCACCCTGGTTCTTCCACGTCCATCCGAGTCTCTTCTTCCCTTGCGCTTAGGTCGATCATTTCCTGGGCACACTCGAGGAATGATCTCTCCCTGGGCAATCCGTCTCTCCTTCCCGTTTCCTTCGCCAACTGGACCTTGAGTATCGTCGAGAGGAACTCCATCCTGGCTTCCACCTCTCCCACACTCATTGTTTCGCGCATTTTCTCCGTTATGCGGTTGTACTTTGCCACTAGTACCCCCGCATACTGGCCCCTCGTCTGACGTTGGGACCGGCGCTCCCTAAACATTTGGAAGATGTCTTCCTCCGGCGTCCATCTGCCTCCTCCGAAGGCCTTCTTCAGTCGCTCCTTAATCACCGGCCATGGTGTCTCCTCGTCCGCCTGAATTTGGTTCAGGATGCTCCTCCTTACTCGGCACACCAGAGCCGCTTTCAACGCTTCCGCGTCCCCTAGGTTTACCAGGTCCTCCGCCACCTTTACCTCTATTCTAGACATGAGGCGGTCTCCGCCTTTCAGGAAATGGTTGAGCTCACCTACCTCGCCACCGAAGCGTTCCAGGTCCGCAATGGCTCTTCGAAGGTCCTGCGTGGTCGCCGCTCTTATTTTCATCCATTCCAGCGCGTTAGCGTGCGCTTCTGCCAATGTGTCCCTCGGTAAGGGAGGGATCTCCTGGATCTGCGGAATCTGCGGTACCTGAGGTATTTGAGGTATCTGAGGCACCTGAGGGGCCTGCGCGATCTGAGGTATCTGCGGAATTTCTTGAGGTTGAGGGATTTCCGGGGCGCTCAACACTCCCGGCCTGATTAAGCCCTCTGTTGGCATTTCACTCTTTCCTTATGACTAGGAGAAGAAAAAAAACCAAGAGAAAAAAAAAATGACTTTAAAAAAAAATTACTTCTCTGTTCTCCTGTCGCAGTCCCGGGTTTCGGCACCAGTTAAGCGTCGGCGGACTCTAACAATAAAAAAAAAGAAAGGAAAGGGCTTGAAATGCAACACTCACGGTTTCAGAAAAGATACTGCTTTATTCCTTTAGTAATCCTCCTTATATACATTTCATATGTTTATTTACATTCAGGACGGTATTAAGGCTGATATCGCCGGTCTCCGGTCTTTATCTTATATATATATATATATTCAAGTAAAGTTTTTTGTTTTTTTTTATGAAATGAACTCATTGTATCTCTTTTTCGTTCTTCATTTCTCAAAGTGTATGTTTATGTTGTTCAACCCTTAAATATAATTTTGTTCATAGTTCAAGTGATTCGTTCATAGTTTTAATTGTTTTGTTCATAATTTTAAATGCCCTGTACATAGTTTTATCTGTATTGTATATAGCTTGTGCACCTAAGGTTTTCTTTACTTTTTATTTTATTTTATTTATTGTTTCAACGTTCAGGCCAGTAATATTCTATTATTTTGTACATTATTGTTATTCTGAAGGGACTTAGTCACAGAATAAAGTTTTTTTTTCCCATCTATCTATCTAAACAAATGACAATATAGTATGGATTTTCTTTGTATTTAGTAATAGAACATTCTATGACAATACGGGCATTGTTCATAAATAGTAAAGAGGACATTCGGGCCATACTTAAGGAAAATATAAATAAATAAAATAAAATAGAAGCAAGGTAAAAACTAAATAATAATCAAAAGTATAAAAAAAATGAAATTAATGATAAATAAAGTGAAATGACACAGACAATCCTACATTATTTATAACCTAGGGAAGAAACTCAGAGCCAGACTTTTCCTATGGGGGAGGGAGAAATACAACTCTAGGAGGTGGAAAAAAATAAATGTAATATATTATTAGAGGAAGGAATTAATTTTAGATTAAAATATTAGACCAAAACACATCTACAAATTACAAAAGGCTGTATTTTTGCTAGAAACGATCCGATCTCGGTGATATTTTATTTATTTTTTTATTCTGTTGGAAATATGAGAAAGAACTAGCTCAAAGAAATGTTGGTATGCTTTCGGTATTAGTCCCTGCTCACAACAATTGTGTAAGTGTTTTTTTTTTCTTTGCGATCATAATATGGATGATAAGGTGGTGAAATAAAATCGTCATTAAATCGTCGATTTAATATTGGTTATGACGTTTCGAAATGTAATTGAAAACTAACGAATTTGTCATATTTGACAGATTAATATCATGTATTCAAATAAATCAAATATTGTTGGCCTCAGCCCGATGTAAACTTACCATTGTGATTATTCTTTACTCAGAACATCTACAATTCCAGCAAGGTAAAAAAAGCGTTAAATTGGTATTACTGATTCTCCGGTCTTCCTGTCTCCGATCAGATTCCACATTTTGCCAGAAGGTGGAGTACGTTGGGAATAGAAAGAAATTGAAAAATAAATTTCACATAAGTTACTTAAACATGGCGACAGTATATCTTAGACCGACGGTATACCTAAACCTTTTCAATCAAGCATGTGTTGAGCAATTGCTGAGTAAAGTATGGCAGCGATGTTAACGTGATCATTTAAATATGGCCCAAAGAGCCGCTGATTGGACTAAATTATAAAACCTCCCTCGGCAATACGAAGCAGACTGAACCGAAACCAGGTTAGCTGATTCAGGAGCCATTAATGAACTTTCAACTGACCGGAACAAATTATAATAGTCGTCAGAACGGAAGCCGAACCCAACTATCGCTCGTTGCTAAGGGAAACCATTGTGGGGACAGTTCCACCAACTTCCGACTAAATTTCTCATTTAACCAAGTAACCTCTTCCCCAACAACACGTTAAAAGATATTTACTTAGAGCTGAGTTAATATTTAACCATCATTTATTGCTAACTGAAATTTGATTATAGTGATTAACTAATAGTTCGCTATATAGACCCCCTTTTAAGGAATTGTTAACTATCGACTAAAACATAGCGAATGCTCTCATCTCGTCATAACCCACAACTTTTTCATCAACGAAAATTCATAATAGGGATAGAGCGTATTGTCTTGACAAAAATTATTTTAATGAGGAACTATTTAATGAATTTGCTTTCCACTTGATTACAAAATCGAGAAAAAAGATGTTCTATAAAAATTGAGCCGTTTGACCAATAACATCGTTATTATGACATGTTGGGAGTAGAGGTCATGCAAAACGGCGTAATATTTTTATAGGCCACCCTCAATCTCGATTTTGTAATCAAATTATCTTAAGAGTTCAAGTGGAAAAGAAGTGGGTGTTAATGATTTGTTAGTATCTTATTAAATAGACCAAGTTTACCGATCATCAGTATGAAAACGCCGCATTTTCGAGAATTTTCGTAAATAAATAAGATGTAATTTACTACAAGATGAAACCATTCAGGAAGTTCATCTACGAGAAAAAAAACGGACAACAATATTTATGAGGGGACAATATAATCAAAAAAAGTCTACTTCCCTTCTTTTAAGTTCGGATGAAAGTTGGAAGAATAATAAATAAAATAAAAAAATTAAATAAATTATGAATTAAAATGAAGTTAATAAATATTTAAAATAATTTGTTTATAAGTTCCTGGGTTTAGCATTAAGTCTTACTGTTTTCATTCTCAGACAGCTCTGGTACTTCATCCGACGACTAAAGCCACTAAATTACTTTGAAAATTACATATAATAATCAGAACCACTTAAATACTCCTCACTTAGAAATGACTAAACTTATTTAGTAAAGAGAAAATCGATTAGACCAAATCGAGAGTTAACAATGAGCCGCTTAAATAGACATTGGATTAACTGCCAAAGCTACCGGGCAACTCTACCAGCCAGGGCAACTCGCTTTCATTGCGGCAACTTAAATTGAGTTTTGATAAGTTGTCGGTCCTTTGTCTTCCGCTTGTACTATTTCGGAACGATCCACAATAATATTCAATCAGTTTGCCCCAATTGATTCGTTTTCGTTAAAAAGATTGGTAATGTTACTCTAAGTCCAAACGATGTAAATGTTCATAAATTAAAATTTGTATAATACATGATTCTCAGTATTATCTTCAGTGTTGCCCAAAATCGGTATTGGTCTTGCACTTTGCAACAAGTCCAAGACTGTTTTTTAAAATAAAAAATATGGCAAAATAGTTACTATTGCTTGACAACTTTAGTTACTATATGTAAAGTAGTGCTATAACCAATATACTTTTGCATTTAACTCTTCTAATTTTTCATTCGGACTTAGTAAGGTTTCTCCTATCTAAAAAAATACAGTAATATCTCTACAGCACTAAGCTAATAAGTAACTGCAAGACTCTTGCGCAAGACTAAAACCAATACTGAGTTTGCAACACCAAGACTCGCCTCGCTATCCCATTTGGGCAATACTAATTATTTTTAAAAAATGGATTTATAATTTTTAGCTAAATATTTCAAGAAACCTAAAATGATAATAAGAAAAGTACCTCGGTACGTCAGCATAACCTGACATAACACAATCTGACTGACCTTCACATGACGACTGTTAACGAACACATACTCTTCCATTACAACCAACTAGGACACGCTAACATAAAAGACATGGCCACAACAGACAAGCCAGATAATAGCCCGTAGATTACTGAAGAGGAGCTGGATGAGGGACCTCCTCGCCTAACGTAGATATCAGAGCAGAAATATCTGTTGCTGAGTGCTGCTTTCCCTAATGCCTCATGTACAGGTATCTTGTTTAAAGTACTGTATAGATATCTAAAAATAATATAAAACTTATATTTAAACTATATCAAAAGGATTATTCAATATTGTATTTTTTAAATAATACTATATAGTTTCAGTTCTAATAAGGGATCGACCTCCAATGACTTTCTATATCGAGGACAGAGCTGAAAGAAGAGCACTGGGATCTCATAGATTCCCACTTTACCTTTCACATGGATGGGTAAAGCAGTGTTAGGAGTTCTTTAAGTTGAATGTGAGTATTTTAGTAATTGCAAGTATGAATATATGGGAGAGGGGGGGGGGTGGCCGAGTGTGGTAACTTGTGTTGCCGAGTAATCTGATAACCGAATTATAAATAATAAAATGATTACGAGTTCGCATCCTAGCATGGGAAAACCCCGTGTAGCCTAAAAGGCGAGAAAGAGCAGAACAAAAAATAAAAAATAAATACAAATATATGTAAGATAACTCATTTTGTTTTTCAACTTAGATCTAATTTGCTTTATAATAATTATTACAATTCTTGTTTCGCATTTACTTAATTTATCTATAATTATAGCTAATATAGTTCATGTAACTATTTTTGTATAACATATGGTTTGAAAGATTATATCGCTGGTAGCTAAGAATAATATTATTATTAAACAAAGACAGTTTATCTCTCAATAAATTTAAAAAACACTCGTACATCGCAGATTTATTTCAAAAAGTCATTGTAATTTTATAAGCTAAAATAATTAAGAACTTTAAAGAATTTTCCCTTTATCAAATCATAAAATTGTGGGCTTGTTGTAACAACATTTGATATATAAAAGAGTTTGTGCAATATTGATGAACATAGGGTTTTTTATTATCGATAACAGAGGTGTCTAGAAGGAGATTTCATGGTGCAAGTTGCGATATCAACATTTTTTTTGAGGGGATGGCATATTTTGACGAGAAATTAAATTTTGGAGGGAGGTTCAAGAGATTTCAAGAGATTAATGAATTTTTGGAATGGAAAGTTCCAAACTAAGGACAAGGATAAAGCAGGTAACAAACTGCAACAAATATAATTGTATATGATCTAAGATCTTTTAAAGTTTACTTTCGTTTGCACTGTAATTAAAAAAAAATAGAGAAATAAAATATTTTGGAATGGAGAGGAGGATCGTTCTTGCGCCATCAGCCTTGGGGGGAGGGTTGGTAATCTCTGTCGATAATTATAGTTGATAAGTTCATAGAAACATATTTAAAAACTATATAAATATACACATCGCCAATACAAATGCTAACTAACGAATATGAAAATCAACACTCTATCATTATCAATTCATCCCAAACAACGAGAATGTTTAAACTCCCACACTAATGCCTGCTTCTATAAATTTTTGAAGATTATGTATTGTCTGTTTGAAAATATTTAATTCTAATTACAAACGCTAGAGTGTAGGACTGAATTTTTTTATATTTTCATAATCGATAGTTGGCGTTTGTATTGACAACATAGTGACTTTTTGCAAAACAAAATCAACGATGTTTTAAATGATAGAGATTTGAAAGAAAAAAAAAAAACTACTTAGTATACTAAATTTTTTAAAGTATTTGCTATTTATTTTCTAATTATCACAGATAAAGATAATCCAGATTAATCTATTATTGGTATCTATTTGTTTTTATTTACTTTGCCAATCTGCTTTTCTTTCATAAAATATTTTTCAGATTTATTTTGGGTAGTGGATATTATAAGAACTCTTTTAAATTATGTAATATTCAATACAATAAAGGATATAAAAAATACATGCGGCTGACGGAGATGTCAAAATATATTTGGACAAGACTGGCTCTTGGCTGGGGAGCTAGCTTACGGGCGCCCGAATCCACCTGTTGACCCAATCCTCGAATTTCCACCGCACACACTGCGAATACCTTCTCTTCAGCTTTAGGAGAGGGCAAACAACAAAAATTGAAAAGAACACAACCGGGGCAAGGATACGAGGGGCGATCTCGACTGTATTGGATCGGCAAACTGGAACAAAAAAGTTCTTGGCCAATGGCGAAAAATAAAAGCGACGCTAAACGGATTAAATGGCTGCAGTTCTGTTCGGAGTACAGATGACTTCACGCTTCGCCAACTGATCTGTTATATCCGCTGGGATATGTCAATGTTCTCGACCATCGCCGGGGAGCAACAAGTAAGTGTGGTATATCCTTGTGATCGGCATCGTATATATCTCTCATATATAACTTTTTAGTTTTAACGAAATCGATATAGACAACATTTTAACAAATCTGTTGTAAGGAAATACATATTTACTTAAACACGTTTATGAATTGTCAGTGACGTTGTCTATCAATATGACTACAATACGGTATATTAGTCGGGTTTCTTGCAAAACTGAACAAAACAAAACAATCCAGACGAAATACAGTAACTGACTAATAACTCTGCAACGTAACATTAGTTTATGGAGCAGGTAAGCAAAACTCGTACATATTTTGTTTTTTACAAAGACAGCACAACGGTTCTAAACTTAAGAATAAATATCCAACTGATTCTTAAATAATATTCATCAGTTTACTAAATGTATATTGACGAAAATGCACAGCAAACATTAATAAATTTCAAAATAAACACTTTCTACAAATTTATTGTTAGAGTGATAAAGTAAATTTTAATCTGAAACATTTAGTCACCTAAATTAAGAATAATAACAATTGACAATACAAGTGTCATTTGTCTGGCGTAAAATAAAAAGAAATAATTAAATTACTGATTGATGTAACCTTAGAATTAAAACTAAGAATAAGCATAACAAAAAAAAAATTATAGATAAATAAATATCTGTATGTTTACATATTTATACTGATAAGCAACATACAAAAATAAAGATAACAGTAAAATAAACCTAAAAACACTTAAATATGAAAATGGAATTATTATATATATTCCGTAGATTGATAAATAATTGGTGTTCAAAAGAATTTAAACATAAGGTTTTGTGTATGGAGGTGGGTAACGAATTCTAAAACAAAATAGAACGTATAATAAAGGATTTTTTAAAGGAAGCAATTCTATGAGATGGAATATACAGGATTCTTGGCTGGGATCTCGTGTTTAAGTTTTATAGATGTAAAGGTTTGAAAAAGGAGTGAACATAGGAAATATTGCAATCAGAAGAATGGATAAAGAGCACCTGAGGTCACCATAAGAGAATGAAACGATTCATTAATTCAGTCTTCTTAATATAAAATATATAAATATGATTTGGTATTATAATCGTCCTTCGCACCATAACCAGAGCGATCTGGGATCAGAGTACTAACACACGGAGAAGAAAGACCAATAAAAATCTGCTTACAAAACTGGTCAATCAGTATCTCATGGTATATAGGCACAAGGTTAAGATGGGCAAGGCATGTAGCTCGGATTAATCCACCAGAAAGCCTCTATTCAAGCTTGAACAACTCAATAGTACGCAAGATACCACAAGAAAGGCCAAAAACAAATGGATAGATAAAGTTAACAAAGATGCAAAAGCTGCATGGAGATAGCTGGAAAGAAATATCCCAAGACAGGCAGAGATGGAGCCAGCTTGGGTGACAAAAGGTGACAAAAAGTCTACATGGTCTGTAATGCCAACAGAAAAAAAATAATAATAGTAATGATTGATCATTTATTCACGAATATAGCTAAGAGTAGGTATATTTTAAATTGACGTATTTTTATTTATTTATTTTTTCGATGGTCATTTTTTTTTTGATATATTTGTTTATTTAGAAATATTACATTCTGTCACATCAAGGACATTTATAATAGTGATCAGAGGAAGCACACTCACACTCTATTTACAATAAAAAAAAAAAAAATAATACAGAAACTTAATAATAATAAATACAATAAAATAAAATAAACATAAATACAATAAAATAAAATAAATGTATATAAACAAAATAACTAACCTAATCATACACACTCGGGCTTGAGTGGAGGATCTGGCAATTGCCAAAACTCCAATAGATGCTTATTTACAAAAGGTCTCTGGGCCACTGCCGCTTCAACCTTCGAGGAGGATTGTAAGGATGGGTGGTGCTGGATAGAGATTGTGCAAGGGGATTTGGATGATAGGTAAGGTTTTGGTGAAATTTGGAGAATTTTTCTGGAATAAGGTCTAGGACAAATGGGATATTAAGGTCATGGTGTAGGATTTTGTTATTTACATAGAACGGAGCATCAACTATTGTTCGAAGGACTTTAGATTGAAAGGATTGAATACGTTTGATGTTAGAAGCTTTTGCTGTCCCCCACAGTTCAAGTCCGTATGTCCATATAGGTTTCAGTATTGTCTTGTAGATAAGTAATTTGTTTTCAATAGAAAGTTTGGATTTTCTGTTTAGTAGTCTGTATAGCTGGCCGTATCGTCGGTTGAGTTCTTGTCTTTTGAGTCTAGTATGTGGGTTCCACGTTAGTCTTCGGTCTAAATGAAAGCCAAGATACCGGACTGTGTCTGAATAAGGAAGCTGGATGGAATTAAAGTGTACTGGTGGACAGGAACTGCGTCGGAGTGTAAAGGTAATATGTTGGCATTTAGATTCATTAACTTTAATGCGCCAGTTATTACACCAGTGCTCAATCAAGGTGAGGTGGTTTTGGAGATTTAAGGATGCTATGTTGGGATCAGAGTTGGATGATAAGATTGCGGTGTCGTCAGCGAATGTTGCAAGAAAAGTATCGGGATGAACAGGGATGTCAGCAGTAAAGAGGATGTAAAGCACGGGACCCAAGACGCTGCCTTGGGGAACACCGGCTTTAACGGAGTAGATATTGGAAAATTCTGTTCCACAGCGAACTCGGAAGGAGCGGTCAGAGAGGTAGGATCGGAGGACTAGGTACAAGGACTGAGGTAAATGGATTTTAAGCTTGAAGAGCAGTCCGGAGTGCCATACCCGGTCAAATGCCTGTGCAATGTCCAGAAATGCACCCGAACAGTATTCCTTGTTTTCTAGGGCTGAGGAAATATGATCAACAACTCGGAGTCCTTGTTGAACAGTAGAATGTTGGGAGCGAAAACCAAACTGATGGGAAGGAATATTTTGGGATTCTATAATGGGTAGGATTCGTTTCAAAAGGATCTTTTCAAAAATTTTTGAAAGGATTGGGAGTAGGCTAATTGGTCTATAGGATGTTGAGATATTGGGAGGTTTGCCTGGTTTTTGGAAAAGGATAATAGTGGAGTGTTTCCATAGCAGAGGAAAGTGGGTGGTGCGTAGGATACAGTTGTAGATATATGTAAGGAATATGACTGCTTTGGATGGAAGTTGTCGAAGGATTTGAGGGGTAAGGAGATCATGTCCAGGAGCTTTACGGGGGATTAATTTTTTTAATTGAAATTTCACTTCGGAAGGATGAATAGCTTTTGGGGGCAAGGAAAGTGGGATTGGTGATGTAAGGAGTTCTTCTACTGTTACGGTGTGGGCAGGATGGGATTCCGGATGTGAAATAAATGTATTGGATAGGTGAATGGCGAACTCCTCAGCCTTATCTTCGTCAGATGCTGCCCAGGAGCCATCATCTCGTCGGAGGGGATGGGAAATGCGGTGAGGATTTAAGATTTTGGTAGTGGTTTTCCAAAGGGAATTGTCGCGAGAAGAAAGGGAGGATAGGTAGGAGTTGAAGGAATGTGATCTGAAGGTGGCTAATTCCAGTTTTAATTTTTTGCAGTGATAATTATAGGAGCAGCGGTCGGTAGGATGTCGGGTACGTTGCCACAATAATCTGGCACGGCGTTTGGTTTGGATTAGGTCAAGGAGGTGTTGGGGTAGAATGGTCTTTTTAGGAATTCTGGAGGAGTCTTTTGGGAAGGAAGCAGTCCAGGCGGCTTGTTGGATTGTGGTAGTAAAGGAATTTACGGCACTATCAAGGTCATCGGGAGTTTTGAGGGATATGTTAAGATCAATTTTATCGGAGATGATTTGGCGGAAAAGGTCCCAGTTAACTGGGCCCCTAATAAATGACGGTGGAGAAGGTTTGGGAACGGGTTCAAGTGAAACATTAAGGATTAGAGGACTATGGTCAGAGGAAAGTTCATTTAGACGTGTAATGGAACAATTGAGGGGACTTAAGCCGCTGTGGATAAAGAAATCAAGAAGATCAGGATTACGGTTGGGATCTGTAGGCCAGTAGGTAGGAGAGTTGGGGGAAAGGAGGTGAAAATGTTGGGAATTGAGTGCAGACAGCAGGGTTCGGCCACGAGTATTCGTGGTTCTGGAACCCCATTGTTGATGTTTGGCATTTAGGTCTGCACCCAAGATGAAGTGATGTCCTAAGGAGTCGAGGAGAGAACGGAATTGGGCATTGGATATGGATCGGTTAGGAGGGCAATACGCTGATGCAAGGGTAACCGGAAAGGAAAAGGTTTTTATCACGATAGCGGTGGACTGTAGGAAATCATGTGTAGGTAACGGGAGTAGGTGATGGGAGAGGGATTGGTGTACAATGACAGCAGTACCGGCATGTGCTTTTCCGTCAGGGTGGTCAGTACGATATGTCAGGTATTGTGGTATTTTGAAGTGCTGTTTAGTGGTTAGTCGAGTTTCAGTAATTAGTGCCACGTCAATATTTTTGTCAAGTAATAATGTAGTTAGTTCGTTTGTGTGATTTCTAACACCATTCGCATTCCAAAGGAGAATGGATAAAGGTTTATTGGAAGTCATTTAAGGATTTTTCGCGGGAGGGATAAAATGTGATACAAGATTGGTGAGAAGAGATATCAAAGGAGTAACAAGGGATCTGAATTCGGAGAGGAAAGATGTAAGTAAACTGGTGAGATCTGTGGTATTTGAGGGAGGAGGAATGCGGGGAATTTGGTGTTGATAAAACTGTTGATTAGGTGAAGTTTGATTAGGATGTTGAGGGTGGGGTTGAGAATTTTGAGGTATGTGTTGTTGTTGCGGCAGGGTCTCACAATAAGTAACATCATTCTTACCTCCTAATAAGTGTGCAAAAGACACCGTTGGGTCAATTTTTTTTGAAGGTCCTCTTCTTGATGCGTTAGGTTCTCTTCTTGATGCCTCTGCTTCTTCTTGGGTCCGGGATTTTTGATATCTTGATTTAATATTCTTGTAGATCTGACAGCCTTTGTAGTTCGCTGGATGTCCTTCAAGGCACAATGCACAAACTGCAGGATCCCGTTTCGGTTTTGTGCACTCCCCGGATTTGTGCTGCTCTCCACATTTCACACAGCGCGGCAGATGATGGCAGTAAGTCCTGGTATGGCCATATGCCTGGCAATTGTGACACTGTACGATTTCCCTCTTAGGATATGGCTTCTCTACTATAACACTTGTGTAGTATATTCTTCTTATTTCGTATATTTTTTCGATCCCTTGATTTGGCTCCAAATCTACGAAAAATAAGGGTAGAGGAACTTTTACTCCTGGCTGTTCTTTACTCTCCTTCTGTACATTTGTAATCTGGCGCACTATGAAACCTGAAGTTTTCAATTCTTCTTCTATTGCTTCGGTTGGTGTTGAGGGGTGTAGATTTCTTATGACTACCCTCAAAGCTCGATCTTGCCGTAATTGGTACGTATGAAAATCCGCGTTGGTTTCCGTTAGATACTTCACAATTTTTCTGTAGGTTTCAGCTGTATCTGGTGATATCTTCGTGTCCTTTGTTCTGCTTAGACATGAATAGCTTCCAGAGCCTGTTATTTTGTTCAGTTGTGAGCATAGTAACTGAAAATTGTTTATGTTTTTAACGAATATGGGTGGAGGTCGGGGATCTCTTGGTATTGAAGCGGATTCCATCACTTCTTTATCATTCTGAAGCACCTGATAGGGGTTAGGGGTGAAAAACGGAGATTGTTCGGTTATCTCTTGTGAAGATGTACCTGGTTGATGCTGAAGTTCTTCAATTGTTGGTTTTGATGATGTTCCTGGCTGGGTTTCATTTTCTCTGGAGCTAATAGGCGTTACTGCAGGTGTTTGACGACATTGACGAGGCTTTTGTTTGACAGGTGAAGAACAAGGTGTTGAGCCTAACGGCCGAATTCTCTTGATAGAAGCTCTACTAGACATGGCCTGATTGTGATATCGCATATAAGGGGGGAAAAAAAAGAAAAAAAAAAATAAAAAAATAAAATAAAAATAACCCTATAATTTATAACAAACAATAAATATCAATTATTGTTATGTATTCTTGACTTGTTTTGAATAAATAATCTCAAAGATTTCACTGCAAAATAAGCAAATTCTGAGAGACGATGTAGAAACACGTCCTTTCGCATCAGCTGATCCACTGCCTTCCTGATGGTCATTTTAGGAGAGAAAATTTCCCATTTTTCACTTCTCGTGGATATGCCACTATTTTGGAATACAGTACTTTTAAGAAATTCTCTTTTAACCAGATAAAGAGAAAATATGAGAAATATTTTCTGATCAACTTTTAAAATAAAGATCTCTCACCTGTCCTCCATCTTTATAATTAACTCCAATCATACCAAACTTCCTGTTAATAATCATTCGTTCAGAAATATTTTTATTCCTACCGCCTGTAATATAATTTACTGAAAATATATGCAATGTATCAGGTTATATAAGAAGCTTATGAAATACAGTTGGCCATTTGCAATAAATCATCCCTGTTTTTTGTTCCTTAATCTTACTGAAGAGTTCTCTCAGAGAAAGTAATAACATTCCTCTTGATTTCCTCTGAGGCTTCCTCTGGCATAATTCCATTTTGAAGTTGTTCCCCGGCAGTCGACCGATTGTAATTTGTAATTGTATTATATTGATATATTGTGTCATTAATATAGGAAGGGTCTTTGCACATCAGATCCATATCGCACGAACATGTAAAACATGCTATCAAAGCCAGTACATGTATTCTAAAGCACATGTATTGTATTCACTTGAATGGTTTAAGCTGTTGTATGTCCACCTGTCGCGATTGTGCTTGATGAAACAACTACAACAAACCGATGGAAACAACACTAGCTGAGAACGGAAAGGTTTTCGAGTCCGATGAGGGTTCTCGTACCCACGGACCGGTTCGTCAGGTGTGGTCCCAAAATAAAAGAAGCCAGCGATAAATCTGCGAGAGCTGATTGAGTTATCACGGAATTGGGCGCCCCCCCTTTCAATATTCATGTTCTAATCTTCATCCTTTATAGCCGCCTTTAATTTTTATTTTTTTTTTATACAGCTCCATTAAATCCCCAGTCTCCTTGACATCTCAGTTACTCCAAAGTGGCATTTCGAGCCTCATTAAGTGTGTTTAATTATCTACGCATTTTATGAAGGCTATTCTCTGCTGATTAGTGCTAAAATATAATATAATATTAATTTTTCTAAAAATAAGGACGGTTTTTCAACTTTTTAGTCAACTGAGAGCATGAACAACGGATCCCATAAAATAAATTGCTACAAAAAACACTGATGTACTACCTTTTTAAAATATTTACAGGAAAAAAAAACAACATAATAAACAAGTTTTTAAATTAAAAAAAAATAGTATTTAAATAAAGCTTATTAAAAATTTATTGAAATTATTTTAGCTAACAACTTTGAGACTTTAAAGGAATAAAATTGCTCACTAAATAATTTCTTTTACAAAACATGAGACCAATTTCTGTTTATATTCTAATAAACTTCAACTAGAAAAATTTAAAAGTGACAAATTTGTATTAGTATAGAAGTAGACAGATTTTAAAAAATCGCCAATAAATTATATAATCATCATAATATAAAATAGAAATTCGCGTTACATATCTGCTTAAAATCTCTACTGAATTTTATTTAACAAAACTAAGCTTCTTCATTTTGTCTACTTTACAATGTTGTCGGTACTTACCTAAACTAATTACCTAGTTATTTAATATCGCTTCCTATACCTTTCCTTATTCACCTAAAAAGATTGACTTCGTTTTAAAAAAGCAAAACATATAAATCTTTTTTTCTATGGAATAGAAATATGGTCCTTATGAATTTACTTGTTTCCCTTGAGTTTCTAGTATATTCTCTTTGAATAATTCCGATTATTTACAAGACGACACGTACATATATATATATATATATATATATATATATATATATATATATATATATATATTATTTTACTGTTTCATTGTGATCCTGTGTAACAGGAGCTTAATTCAAATGTAAATATTCTAATATAAATCAGTAAAAAGCTTACTCAAAGAGACAGAAATCTATGTTAGGTTATAATTGAAAAAAATCCTACCACATAGGCTTATTTCTTCAATATACAGCCAAGATTAAAAAATCCGGCTATGTTTCGCCAATTCCCGCATCAGGAGGATAGAAGAAAAAAGAAATTGGAACATCACTCCAATCCATGACAGCCAATAGCACACTGCCAGGAAGGTAAGGTAACACAGCTAAGAAAGGTTATAATAAAACAGCTGATCAGGAAAAAAAAGGAACGGATGAAAAACATAGAATACCTTATCATTGATTCATAAATATATTACAAAAAATATTTCAAAAATACGAAGTAAAAAGGTATAATTATAATAATCAGAGAAAAAAAATATATACACATATATATGATAATGCACATCGAAGGGAGGTTATCGTAAAAAACAGCTGATCATGCAGATGAAGATAAAAGAACAAATTAACTAGTTTTATTAATATTAAACCATCTACATTTAAAAAAAAATTAGGCTGTGTGCTTGGAATTTTAAATTTTGGAATTTTAATACCTTCTCAATGAATCAACATTGTATATCTATGATGCCTGCATAGAAATCTTTTGAAATGTAACTAAAATACTTACAACATCGCTAAATTATAAAAAAAAAAACAATAATTATTTCATAGCATTTTTTAATTTCGTAATAGATCGAGGGTATGCATATATCCATAATACAATACACTACATTTGTTCATTATATATTATAAAAAAAAAGGTCCGAGAAAATATTCGTATAATGGAAGGAATAAACGAAGCAGTAATTAAGCACCGAGGTCCACTGGAGTTTTTTATTTTATTTTATTTATTTTTTTTGGAAGGTTGTTCATTATAAACCTATTCACTTCCTGCCGCAGCCCACGGCCTTTTATAAATAATTACTTCTTTTCATATATAAAAATTGAATTTGTTATTTTTTACCTCTTTATTCATTCCATTCTCTAAATTTTTACTTATTTGCTTTACGATAAATATTACAGAAAAAAATCAATAAAATTATAAGTGCTCATCAGTATGTTCGAGTTATCAGTGATATCGATCATTAACTGCCATAAAGTCGAAAATTGTTCATAATGATTTTTTTAGTCAATACCAAATTGAAAATTGCAATTATGTGACCTTTCGAAAAGAGGCCTAGAAGGCTCACCAGTTTAATTTTACTTATAGTTTTTTTTTTTTTTTTTTTTTTACAAAAGGAATTCAAAAGTTCAAATATATTTTCAAAAAATTGTGAATTTCGAACTACAACGCTGTTGCTGGAAATAAAAGATGCGAAAATCAAACTTCAATTTATTGTCTTATTACATCGAAAGTAAAATTTAGAAGCCTATGTTTTACCCCATCGATTGTACTGAAATATCAAATGTTTTAAGTAGTTTTAATTTATTTATTACTTGTACAATAACTCTAAACCCAAATTTATAAAAAATAAAATGAAAGGGAATTTTCTTGACTGTCTCCGAGAAATCGTTGAAGATTACTTTATGCTTAGGTTATCAAGTTTATATTAAATTTATATTTATTATTAAAACAGTTCCTTTCTTACTATAAAAGTATTTTATGTAATTAGTTAAGAAACAACATAAAGAAACAAATAGAAAAACTAAAAATACATTCATATGGATTAGGACTGGTAAGTTATATGTCTATACGGTATTGCATCAATTTGATAGCGGTACTTTTCCTATAATAAAACAAATTAAAATAATACAAAATCTGAAAAGCAAAAATTTTAAACTTAAATATAAAATAAAAGCAATAAGTTAATTATTAATATAATTATTTTTATATGACATCAATAAAATTAGTAAGGAAGAATATTCTTGAGTATAAATAATATTTAATTTATAATATTATATTTCAATCTTGATGAATGTCTTGAACAGACCCGATTATATTTATACTTTGTTCAATTATAAAATACCTTCCGTCCCCCCTCAATTCGTATTCTATACTCTTTCTAATTTCGCCATCAGTAAATACTTAAGATATATTACGTGGCTTTTAAATTATTTATGTATCTATATAAGTTCATTGATAAATACAGATAGATAAAACTGTGAGACTGGAGTGATATTCCGAGTAAATTTACAGTAGTGGAACAATATAGAATATACCTGTTACTAGTGGAACAAGTTTAAGTGAAACACACTCTTTGTTTGCACATTTCTTTGGAAGCACTTTAGATAATGCCTTCCCCACGTCACGCTGTACTCAGAAAGTTTTTGTCTGACTGACACCCTGTTTTCCAAATAGGCAGCAAGATATCAAACTTTTTATATTTTTGTTTTCCTTTCAGTAAAGAAATCATTCAATTACATACTTTAATAAATTATTATTACTTTTCTCTAGATATTTTCAAAAAAAATAATTTTTTGTCTTGAATATCACATAACACATCGCATAATTAAGATTACAAAGAAATCAAAATATTAATTTCTTACTATTATCACTACTATAGCAATATATTAATATATGTATCTATATTTTTTTATGTAATCATTACTTTTCTTAAATAATACAAGATACAGAATTACAATAAAATGCTAAGGCTGCCCAACTGTACTGACTGTTAGACAATATCTAGTAAAAGAACACAGAAAGGATCAAGTTTCACAGAACAGTCGCCCTAAATACCAAGTGGTCTGTATTTAACAATATCATTTGTTGTTGTTTCTTTTTTCTCCTCGTCCTCATTCTTTTCAATTCTCTCTCCACTATCCATAAAGTAACACCCAGATTTAATATAGGTGAGATGGTACAGGATTCCCAGTGATTCCAACATAATATATTCTTTAACAATACTTGATAAATAATGGAAATTAAAAACGTATTTATCCTTAATTATAAAAATTCCTCCTCTCAATACTTTTTGTAATCATTAAGTTATAATTGCTCTAAAGATTGAATGGTTGAGGATAAGATAATATATATTTTTACAGAAGATTTCATATTAAACAACTTTCTAGTAATTGTGACTTTTTCGTAAAATTAAAAAAATAAAGAGTTGGCGAGTGAAATAATTTTGAACACTTTTCTTTCGAAGTAGGTGAATTACGAGGATGGTTATCACGGAAACTATAGAATATAGTAAAAAAACTGATATAATCATTTCTATTGAAAATTTTGTCAGCTTTAATTTCACGTCTGGCATTATCATCGATAGAACGCTTTCACTGATATATAATCGAAAAACCGAAACTATTAAGTTTTTGAATAGTAAATTCAATTATTCTACTTAATATCCATGGGTATGGGGTAAGTTTTGAAACTATTATTTCATGTCTTAAGACTGTAAATACTATGAATTGAAAGGGTTTGGTAGCTTTATATATCTATAAGCCCTCTCCATATATACTATTTATCTTAATCTAGCCGCCATTTTGTATGCTGGCAGAAGTGCGTTTTTCTCATCAGGGCTTTGGATATAGCAAATTTATAAGGACGAACCTTAGTATGTAATATGACACCTTTTTTGCAACGAGCTCTCGGACTAAACCCATTGTGTAATAATTTGCAGCGTTTTTCTTTTTTAACCACTTTACAACAATCAATCAGCTCGATACAATATCAGGCATCCTCCAGACATCGCCTACTTCATCGATGTTACACAACAAAGGCTTCACAGATAATTACGAGACAAGAAGACAGGAGCAAGCTATCGCCGAGCCTGCACCACACCTCGAGATGTTTTCCATTAATCTTCATAATATATGGCCCCGGATATCCTTCGAACTGGGACCCTCGAGCGTGAATAGAACAAGAGCCGCAAGACGTGCCCTGCCAGTCGCAGGCCGCACTCCATCTGCCGCAGCTGACTCGGGACGTGCGCCTCCGGTGATAAGGAACGCCAAGCTGTCAGGTAAGCGTATTATTTCACCTGGATCGCAAGCACTATATTACCTGGGCGGTGTCAGGCGAAGGGAGGGGGGAGTTGATATCTCGCTCCGGGGAATTAGGATCTTCGTCATTTTAATTCAGAACTGGGATTAATATTTTAGCATAGCACTTTTCCGAAATCCAACGTCCCACAGAAGACATAGACATTTATTTTAATAAATATCATATGATTAATTGTAAGCATGAATGGTCACATTGAAAATTGTAATTTATTTTGTAATTTTTTTTCAATCATCAAAATTGTTTTAAGTGACATCCTGCAGATAGACGAGTTTTCAAATTAAATATTCTACAATTTCTTTCTTAAATACATAAATATTTAAAAATCTAACAAGAATTTATAGATAAAAAATTCAAAAATAATAATTAAAGACTAGAGGCCAATAAATTTGCCTACTACTGAAAAAATTAGGAAATAATTTTTACCCACGTACATATCTATTAAGTTTAACAATAAATTATTGTTAAATATTGAGAAATGATACTAAATTTTAGACGATTTTTATCATGCATGTTGAGATACTATAGTTTATAAAATATTTATATCGAAGTACTTTTATATATAAAAACAAAAACCACTTAGCATGATTTTCCAAGAATAATTTTTAAATAAATATACAGTAGGCTTTGAGAGGCAAGGTACAAAGTTCAGCGAAATTTTCCACTGTTAAATTGGCGGTCTCTTAATTTCACTATATTCACTGCTACTTATATCATAAGGAAAACTCAAACTATAATCATTTTTGCAATATTTTAAATTTATAGAGATTCTTGTGCTAAAATTAAAAAAAAAAATGGGCAAATATATATATATAAATATATATATATATATATATATATATATATATATATATATATATATATATATATATATATATATATATATATATATATATATTTGAAAAGAGGTTTCATAAAAAAAATAATACATTAAATGAATTACTGAAGAGAAGTTGGTTGAAGTGTTCAGTAAAAAAAAAAAAATTAAAAATAAATAAATGATTTTTACTTTTATATTTACCGACGTTTTGTCTTAAAGTTCAGGCCTTCATCAAGGAAGGATTAACGAAAGATTCGTGTAAGCTGTCTTAAATAAATATCATTTATACATTTTTAATTCGTGTTTTTTTACTGAATACTCCAAACAACTTCTCTTCAATTAGTCGCTACAGTCAACCATCGAACCACTATTAAAGGAATTATTAATAGAAAATAAGTATAATTCAATAAACAATTTACACATTATAATATATACCAATAAAAAAATTCTTTATCTGCATTTTTCTCTTTGAAAAACAAAAATAAGACCATGGACATAAACCGCCAATATATATTAAATTATTTATATTGGCAATAAATTAAAAAGTGGGTTAGTGATAGTAATACTTAGCATTTATACTTTGTTTTAGGGAATGGTTAAATAAATTTCATTTTTCATGAAAAATACTTATTTTCATCAACAAATTAAAAGAACAGAAAAACTGTTATGCATTATATAAAACTTATTACTCACAGTTAGAAGTCCCAATATGGCCTTTTTTTCTTTTCACTATCCGCTTCATTATTTAAAACAGATTTTAACAAAAAGAGAAAGAAAACTATAAAATATCACTGTAGACACTTGAATAAATCACCATTTGAACATTTATAACACTTTTTACAAATTTAAAATGAAGTTTACAACTTGATAACAGCCACACCGCACCAGGGTGAATCTAATTCGAAGTAAACTAACAGTTGTGTTGAGGAAGCTAATTTGACTATAGAGAATACTGCCATCTGATTGGCTGAGAGCAGCGCTATTACCGCCAAGTCTAAGACAGTGATTGAAAAAACTGGTAATATCCAGTATTCAGTACGTACTCAACTGCAGCAGCCGTCTTGCTCACAGGTTTAATATTAACAATTATTTTAATTATTCTGATTATTAATGAACGCAGCCGTGTAACACGAATTACTGCTCGCATTTATTATGTTTTAAATTAATATATTGAAAATTAAATTAGATATCAATAATTAAGCTAGATATAACGATCATTGTTTTACATATAGCTAAATAAATATGATTTAACCACGTCATTTGAAATATGTTGATATTGACGTTTTTAAATTTATTTTTATAATAAAATTATTGCTTTAGTGATTGAAGAAATGTCTAGTTCTAAGATTAAGTAAACTTTTTTATTATTAAACATTTTAATGAAAATAAAGTTGATGTTTTGGCATACACGTATTTATGTTAAATATTGAAATAAATAAAAGTAATTTAAGTTCAATGAAATCATTATAAAAAATATATGAATTAAGAGATTATTTTAAAAATGTATTAATACTGCATTTTGAAAGATATATATACATTTACTTACGATACTTAAAGTATGTATTAAAAAAAGATTTATTATTTGTTAAATATTTAATCAGTTTATCCGTTAAATTTAAATTTGAATGATTTATATATATTTTAATTTAACTTGTAAACTTAGCACGGTAGAACACATATTATAAATTTAAACTAACACTGTTTATATAGATTTAAATAATATCGGACCGAGATCGATGTGAACCGCACAGAGACCGGAAGCCAACTGGTGATATTAAAAGAGAAAGAATTGAGTGAGCCTGACTGCAGAAGGTAAACAGCCTATAACTTAATTAGGGATGTCGCGGGCAGCGGATATTGGAATCGAAACCTACATTATATTACAGATCTGTCTTCATTTTTAGAATCATTTTTACAATAATTGGTATCCTTATTCTGTCTAATGCAAAGCTTCCTTTAAATTATTACCAGTAAGAATTAGTTTTAGTAGAAATTATTCTTAATTTAAATTAACTGAATATAAGCAATGATTGTCTTTTTCAACTATGTCTAGTTTATAAATAAGTAACTAAATAAATTTATAAATTTATACAGGCCACTGGTATATATATATATATATATATATATATATATATATATATATATATATATATATATATATATATATATATATATATATATAGAGAGAGAGAGAGAGAGAGAGAAAATCATTGTAATTGGCTTATTTGATGTCTTTGGAAGTACGAAAAATAAAATTAATGACATGTTGGTAACACTAGATTCAACTTATTTTATCAACGCTCCTTACTTTGTCACAAACAAAATCATCCATAAAGACCTTAATGTTCCAAATGTTTCCGATTTGGCCCAATCCATATACCTATCCTTCCATAACAAACTGCAGAACCATCCGAACCCACTCGTTTCAAACCTTGCTTCCTCCTCGATCCCTGATAACCCTCCGAGGCGTCTGAAAAGAAGATGGCCTCGGGACCTTCTACTATAGAACTTTAATTTGAGTTCTACCAATGGGTAGTTTCTCTTCATATTTTACATGTCATGTTACCAATGTCACATTTACCTGTTCTATTTTTAATTTAATACAATTGTAAATTTCAATAAAATAAAAAAAAAAATATATATTTTATATCCAGTTATAACCCTTATCACTTCTAATTTTAAAATGAATGAATCCAACATAAGAAAACTATATCAAATAAATAACAATTTATTTACAATAACTTGAAGATAGAGCCTTTTCAGCAGAAGTAAATGTTAATAATTTTAGAAATAATGACGGTATCTGTTATACTATATGTACGTATCTCTTTTTATTGATACCTTTATCATTTTGTTTTATTATGTATTATAAACAGTGACCTGCAATGCACGTAGAATAAAAAAAAAAAGCGTATACTTTTTGAGTTATTCGAAATTTAATTTTAACATCCCTCGTAACTTTTTTTCCATCTTCTTTTCGTTGAAGTATGTTATATAGATAAATTTAAAGGGTATTAAGAAAATGATTTTAGTGAAGTTTCATTGAAATCGGTACATTCGTTTAGGCGCTACAGTCTGTAGGAACGCAGGTTTTTCTGCATTTTTATTTTTTTTCCTCCACTATTAATTTATCAACTTTTTTCAAAAGTTATATGTAGCATTTTTTCGTAACTCTGAATAATGCGAAATGCTTAACTTTAAACAAAAAAAACATATTAAAGGTACTTTAGAGGAAGACATATATGAACATTGGGCATTTAAGCCCTGTAAAGCGACATCAACGGGGATAAGACCTAAATGATATTAAATACTACTTAATTATACAATGATACACCGAGTTTGATCTACATTGTTAGAGTCGTTTTTGAGAAAATTGTAAAACTGTGTTTCAGCGTTCATATAAAGTGGCACTTCCGATTAGCCGATTTAACGAAAAAGTTTCTGTCACATCCGGCTCATATACAAACCTTAAATACTTAATATCAGTTTCTTACTACTTTTCGTTTATGAGCTAGACTGCTAACACACACACACACACAAACCGACACACACAGAGACCATTTTGCGACACTTGGTTATTTGAACTCAGGGGACCTCAAAACATGTATTTCCGTTGAAAACTGAGATTCAAATTTTCACGATCGCAATACTTACCCTTACTATATATTACATACAAACGTGAGCGAAAGTAAAAACCAAGATGCCCATCATCGGATACATAACCTACAAATGTCCCCGCAGAAACCAGATTGGGGACCCCTGTTTTCGTTTATTGTCTCAGTAAAGAGATACAGCTAGCGATCAAGTAATGAAGTGGCTATTTTTATTTTTAGTGTAAACATTTTTTTAAAATTTATTTTAATGAAATTTACAACTGTATTACATGGAAAATACAACAAGTAAATGTAACATTGGTAACATGATATGTACAACATGAAGAGAAACTACCCGTTGGTAGTACTCAAAAGTGTAAAAATTTAAAATACGTTACACTATGGTTTTATTGTGTGTAAGCAATGATATATTTTAAATGTATTTAATTATTTACGCTATGGGCCCCATACAACTCAGAAACTGCTGACTTAAATGACAGCTAAATAAATATTTACCTCTGTGCTCAATAAGATACTTAAGGCATATACACTTTGCTGTTTTAGCTTCAACTCTAAAAACATTTGAATTATTATTGTCTAGAAACGAGTAAAAAGTTCAATAACAGTTCATGATAATAATTGTACTGATGTATACTACAAGGCAAATTATTTTATTTTGCATGTTTATGAATTTCAATTTAAAAAAGTTTAAAAAAAAAATCGAGATATCACTAAATATAAAAATACACCAAAACATTCTGAAGTTTTTGTAGCTTTTTTAAGTTAGCCATTTCATTCCAATCAAGCTTATTAAAGCTGATATATAATTATTAAAGATATTTTTTTCTGTTGGATTTAAAAATCTTGTACCTTTTTGTCTTTTAACCAGCCTTCTCGCTCTCTGTGTTGGGTCATTGCTTTGTTTGCTGCATGAAGCATCTGCAATGGTCTATCTTCCCATCTGGTTCCTCGAGATATCTTGAGGTGGATAGCAACATTTGTGGCGTTCATAGTTGTGTAGAGGCTTCCTGATTAATTGCTTTGATTCATATCTTAACCCCCTTGCCTTCATATCATGAGGTATTGATTTATAAATTTCCATAAGCAGTTCTTTATTGCTCTCCAGCTGTATGCGTCAGAGTTTATTATATTATTGTAAAATCTTAACTTGAGATTTCTTAAGATTTTTCGTGATTTCAGTGCTGTAGAAATAATGAAAAAAAAACAACTTAGTAGTAAGTAATTTATTGAGGATTTTTTATCTTTGCACTTTTACATTTATTCAGATCGTTTTTTTAGAATGAATTCTTCGTTCCTGTTCTATATCATTACATGATAAAAGGTTAAAAATAAAACGTAGGCTTTGAGTGATCGTGATCCTCGAGAACAGCATGTAATAACATTCCTGCTTTCAGAACTTTCTAAATATTTACGGACGATCCATCAGCTGCGAAATTAATCCGAGCCAAGTTATCAGTCATCGTGCCCTTGCTAAAATAATCCGTTGAAGCCGACAAGGTAAAAATATATGTATTATTGTAAAAGAGCAAGTCGGGGCGCGACATGTCAAATGACCAGGGACTTCGGAGCGGCCGCAATTTGGAGGGGGGGGGGGGGGGGGGCGGGAGGATAGTGTTCCAGTCAAAGTCCGACGAATTACCGCTGTCATTAATCAACACTCATCTGCCACAACGGCCTGTCCCGTTCTGGGTCTAATTAACAATATGAGAACCCGGGGTGGTATGGTGTGGGGGGTGTCCCATTGTCTTAGCGGGGGAGGGTCATCTAACCACGAAGAATAGGGTACGTCGTCTGCATCATACAATTCACGTAGGACAGAAATGGGTGTTCCATATGTTCAAAGACGAGCGGGAAAAATCGGGAACTTGGTAAACTGAAGATAAGGAGTTACAGTCCCGGTGCCGCACAATGGGACGAATGACCAATCTAGGTGGAAAAAATAATGGTAAAATTTTCAAATTCAACGTAGATAAGACAAGAATTTAATTAGAATATAATCGTAAATTGTTTTGATTTTAGAGGCGCCCAACGATAAATACACCCCTTTAAACAACTACAGATTTGACGGCTGAAATTTTGATCAATTATTGCCTTATATTTTATTTGAGCGCAATACCACTAGTTAATTTTTAGGTACGGATACCTAGTATTTAAATAAGCCATTAATCGATTTATCAATTCATAATTTGACCTATCAACTTATTTATTTCTACATCCTCTAAAATAAAGAAATTTTATAACTTAAAAATTAATTTACTAAAATGTACCCAAAAATACATTTATGAAAATTTTCTCAGAAGTTACTAAGTAGGTATGTCAAACAAAAAATTAAAGATTTGATTGCCTTTGTTGCCTTTTCAGACATTTTTTTTTACTTTAAAAGATCTATTAAAATAATTGGGTTGCTTGACATTAATAAAAATCCGAAGCACATTTAGGATTGTGCTTGGTCTTGCGCAAGAGTCTTGCAATTACCTATTAGCTTATTACTATCGAGATATTATTATAATTTTTCAGATATAGAAAACCTAACGAAGCCCGAATAAAATATTAGAAGAGTTAAATGCAAAAGTATATTGGTTATACCATTTCTTTACAAAGAGCAACTAAAATTGTGGAATATTAGTGACTATTTTGCCTTAATTTTTATTCACAAAAACGATTTTTTTGGCCAGTCTTGGTTTTGGTCCTGCAACCTTTAGGCGGTTTTATTCTTGGTCGTGCAAAGCGCAATTTTGTATCTTAATTTTGTATTTGTTTGTATCTTTATCTTGTATTCGCAATTTTGTATTTGTATCTTATTCATTTTTAATTAAAATACAAAATTTATATTGATATTTGAAATATTTTTTCTCAAAACAATTTAAATACTTTTTGCCCATGTCTATATTCGATCTACTGTATTCATTTTACGTATTAATTAAATATATATGATATAGTATAGTAATATAATAAATAAAAATTGTTAGAGTTTTTTTTCCGCCTTGATTGGTCATCCGTTCCACTGAGTGCCAACAGCATAGAACTCTGCCATTAATCCCCCGCCCTCTACTGTGGCCCGTGAAAAAACTAGTATAGCCGAAAATGCGAGGTAGGAAAAAAAGTGGTTCTGTATATTCCTAAATGAACATTAAAACATTCATAAACCCTAGAGAGAACTCTGACAATAGTTGAGTTGACATCTTGATGGATTGGGTTCAATCGACCTTGGTTCCAAATGACACAAGTTGTAAGTTTTTCATTTATTTTTTGTTTCTTCCTGCCAATCCTTACATAAATTTGTTTTCGTAGTATTTGAGCGATCCAGCAACTCTATAAATTAAAATAAGCCATTGAAAGATTTGCTTCAAATTATTCTATCAATGATTAAGTTCAACACTTAGTTGATGCTTAGAACTTAGCAAGGCTACCGATCTGTAACGATTCCAAGAATTTCAGCTTACTTCTCTCACATTAAGATCTTATTTGCCATCCACTACAAGATTAATAATTCAAAATCCGAAATATTTTAGCTAAAGGAATTACCCATAATTATTTGACTCAATACTGTTAACGCTGAAAATAAAATTTAAATATTTTATTTTATGTATTGGATAAAAACACCTAAAAAAATATTCTAGGTCACATTTAGGGGGAAAAGAGGATAAATGTAGTCTCTTTCACCTTTTATTAAATTTTTACAGCCATTCAGTAATTCTGAGAACCCAAATCAACGACGCAGAGAGGAGCGAAGTTCTTTGTTCTCTCAACACTGGCCTAAAAATGTCCAACATTTTTTTATCAAGTCATCAAGCCTTCAGTATTGATTTCTGGCCTTCAATGAATAAGAAAATCTCGGAATATTCCAGGGCAACCAACCGATAAGCCTATCTTAGAGGAAATTTTATTTTAATCATGTTTTGTATCCTTTGTATTTTAACTTTCCCTATAAAAACAATTAAATGGTAATGTTTTTGTCACTTTTTAGTCACTAATTGAACTGAGAAAGAAGTGGATTAAAATTATATCATTTTTTAAATCTTATTTTGGTTATGTTTCGGATATTTCTGTTTAATGTTAAGCATTTTAAAATATTGCCAAGTTGTAATAAATTGCAGATTTTCGATAGATATTAAAGAACTAAATTCGGTTTCGTTTGGTTCCGTCTCCAACATACTAATCTTTAAATGATCTTAGCCTGAATAGTCTTCCTCAATTCGAAGCCTTAAGGATGGAAACGACTGAATTGTTCGAGAATAAACAAAAAGAGTAACTTAAAAGTAAAATGAAAGAAATAGAACAAAAAATAACTCAAGATATATCCTAACTAATTATGTAATGTATATAACTAATTTATGTAAATGTTTCAGATGCATAACGATTATATTAAGGATCAAAATAACAATATTCTGACCGATCCGGTTTAAGTAATAAATAAGTTTAAGCAACACTTAGCAACCTTTTTAACTCGGAAAGAATGTTCTTAGTCCTTGAGCCCGAGTACAAAAATTGATATTATCATAAGGAAATTTTGAAAACATGTTTTTGAAGATTTATAAAATTAAATTTACAAAAAACCTGTAGCACTAACAACACATGAATAAGAGTCTTGGTTCAGTACAATGTGAGAAAGTACCGCTACAAGGCTGACGGTAGTGCAGGGAGGTGACGGGCCGATATCACGCTCAACCGCCAGGTTTTGCTATTAATTAATTAATTAACAGTAGCCACATTATAGAGGCTGTGTTTGCCCCAGAGTCGACCCACGGCTGATGAAAAATTACTAGTCATCAGCCGGACTTGAACCTGGGACCTCAAGCTCTGGAAGTCAGTGCTCACTCACTGAGCTACCCCCTCTCCTTAAAATTTATATTAAAATAATAAAAATCTACCAGTCAGATCATGACACCTGTAAAAATGGCGGCTGATTTAAAGAATATTAGGTCAGTAACTTGAGGGTTGAATGGGAAATTGATTGCGGAAAAGTTTTTATATTTTTAACTTGTATATATGTATAAAACAAAATTTCTAAAACGTGTCACTAAGGTAAAACATTTTACAACCAAAAAAGACAGATTTATTTGATCTTTGTTGGTTTTTTCATCAATAACTCCTAATTGGTGCATCGAAGCGAAACACTTGTTATTTAAGAAATTAAAGAACGTTAAACTTTTCGTGGAACGAGTACCTAAACCCAATAATTTAGATAAGTGGTATTGTCGATAATCTCGGCCAATGGCAGGCTCCTTCCGACCAAGCCTTTTATGTTATTCTTAAATAAGAAAAGAGTAATTTACTATTAGATATTAGAAGAAGATATTATTATGTTCTGTATTTTAAAAAACATTTTTATTTAAGATTGTAAATAAGATATGATGGAAATTGACAGAATTTAGAAAAATAAGATGTTTCGAAATGTTAGGAGTAACTTTCATGAAAACCATTTTAAAAATAATTCATTCCATATTTTACTTAGACGTTTCAAACTTTGCTAAATATAAAAAGAGTCTCTGGTGATAAAATTCATCTCAGAAATAAATAACTCAACGGGAAAGAGCTTGTGAGGTACTTGGATAATTAAGTACTTCTGAACTTGGGCTAGTTATAAGATTTAGTTAAAGTAGTATTCAAGTTTTTTAATGCTTGGCGTTCCGCTATCAGACCCTGGCACCACAGGCCCATCTTGCCTCCGATCGAGTAACAATAAAACAAAGGCCAAAACGAGAACAGGAAGATGAAAACCACAATGACGCAGCCATAGCAGACCACAATACACAGCCATCTTCGAAAAAACCTCCGCCGGGATCTACTTCTAGACAATAGAAGACCTTTCAATATGGCCGGGCTATATCGATCTATGTTCGGCCTTCGATTGGGGCATTCCGATCTCCTGAGTCCACTTCGTGGGTATCGTGTCCTTTCTTATTACTCTCGATCCGTCATCTTTGTAATGATGATGTATTTCCGTTCGATCGTGTTTTCAGATGAGGAGGATACTTGACTTCATTCATCGCTAATAAGTGTAGTGAAAATATATTAATTGATTATTTATTGATAACGATTTTTTTTTTCAATTCAGTTGTTTATCCTAAATTTTTGCCACTTCATTCGGTCCAGCCAGTCTCCCTCTGGTCGGCATTCCTTCCTCCACATCCTGCAACCATTTCTTTCTTGGCCGTCCTCTTTTTCTCCTTTCTATCAGTTGATATAGAAAGGTTAATTTTGGCCATCGGACCCCCGTCATTCTCTGTAAATCGCCAAACTGTTTCAGCCTTTTCGTTTCTGTGTCGTTTCCTGCTGCATATTCCGCCTAATATATTTGTTGGAAACATGCTGCAGTCGCTTTTTAATTTCTTTATTCTTTAATCCTCATTTTCTTTATCTACTAACCTACCGTTATCAAATGTAACTTTTACCAGTTTGTTATCCACTCATATCTTATCATTTTCATCACAATTTGTTTACTTTTAACTTATACCCTAATACTTGATATTTTAACTTCATTATCACCCACTACATCACTGATATCATCTTATTATTTCTTTATCAGACAACTGTTTCTTATTTAATATTTACCAATAACTCATTTATTTTATTCTTACTATGTACCTTTTATATTTGAATCTTTTGTAGTCCTGATAAAGAACAAAGTGGATCGAAACGTCGACGTAACGAATAACCAACTCTTTCTTAAAAAATAAATTAGTTAATTAAACAGCAAAATTATAATAATAAAAGTAGATAAATACAAAAAAACATAATCTTAACTAGAACAAAAGAATAAAAACATATTTATATCATCAGCCACTTCAGCAGATACAAAAATATATTTCACACATTATTTCCGTTGCATGAAATTAAAAAAAAAATTAAACCGTGGTCTCCGATCTCTAAAATCTCAGAAATTTGAGGTCGCAGTGAATCCCATGCAATATATATATATATATATATATATATATATATATATATATATATATATATATATATATATATATATATATATATATACTGTTCCGTACAGTATCACTGGCTTTACCACTGTATTGTAATGCCTGTACGGAACAGAGACAATGTTCTTTCCCAGTTTGGAGAAATTGCTGCAAATAGAAAGAAGGACTCTTAGACGAATCTACTGGCCCAAAATAACACCACAAGGATACAGACTTAAATCCAATAAGGAGATTTACAGCGAAACCTCTGATTTGGAAACGGGAATGAGGGCAAGAATACTTAGATTTTATGGTCACATGCAAAGAATGACCGAGGAGAGGTCAAACAAGAAGATTTTCAGTAGAGTTATGGGATAGAAGTTTAACCATGGATGTACGGTACAAATAAAAATAAAACAGGAAATACAGAGGCTTGGGATAACGCGGGAATTGTGTGAGAATAGGACAGAATACAAGAAATTCCTGAAAAGTGCGGTGCATAAATGGTGGATAAATAAGGAACTTCCGTCCAGGAAGAAAAAAAGATAGCGATATCCTCAAGCAGAGAAGGGCAGAAAAGAAGAAATTAAAAAAGAATCCAGTATCAAAAATAATCTGGAACCATTCCAACTCTTAACTACGATCGATGAAATTTGGATAATTTCAAATATCGCTCGCGATTTCTATAAACATTACATTTAGTTTTTCGAGTAATTATACATAAATGATGAAAATCCATATATAATTTTTTTTACAGAGTGTCATACACACTTATATTTTCTGAAAATTTTAAATTAAAAAAAATTTAAATCTTTCTTTTTTCATCGTATTGTACTTAAATTTATCTCTATCTATTGAACTTATAACTATTGTTCTTTAAATTTATTAATTTTTTAATCTAAGTTTTTAGCCAGCAGTTCACTAGGATTTCTTCCGGAGGAAGGGGGAAGAGGAGGACAAATTTAAATTTGGTATCTTAAATAAATATCCTAAATTTGCGGAACGGTCAACTATTCAATAAAATAATTGTCCATTACTCAAAAAGTATATAAGTTATTGTCATAATCATTTAAATAGCAATGACATTTCCTGAAAAAAAAAAAAAAACGTTGTAATCGTATTATTATAAGAGACAGCTCGTTGGAATTTATATAAATATTTTGCTTAGTATTTTAAATAATTTCAATAATATTTAAAGGAACTGAACGAAATAAAAGTTAGCTTCTCTGTGTTAATTATTTTGTATTTATTCATTAGCAAATTATATTACAATTTTGAGATTAACCATTATACCATCCGAATGATACAAATGAGCTATAATTATAGTTCCATGTGAGGCACAGCAATCGCATAATAGCTCCTTCAACTGTAGGATTTTAACAGTTCTAAAAATTTAAAATTTAGGCTGAAGAACGAGAAGAAAAGTAAATTTTATTCTGGGACATTTACAGCACTAAAAAAATTAATAATAATGAAAAATAGAAGTGTCATTTGCCTGGCGTAAAATGGCAAGAAATAATTAAATTGCTGAATGATGTATTCTTAAGAATTAATATAAAGGACAAGCATAAGTGAACTAATAAGCTATATATATATATATATATATATATATATATATATATATATATATATATATATATATATATAAATAGAGAGAGAGAGAGAGAGAGAGAGAGAGGAATCGGTGATTCGATCTATGAATAAAGGAACGATCGATCTCAATGGTATAAATCGGTTAACTCAGTACTGAGTTAGAAACTTTCCTTACATATTTAAAACTATTTTACAAATTAATTACACCCTTGAACTACTTCCCAACCATATATAAGTTGATAATCACTTTTACATAAAATCACACCCATTAATTGTTTTTTGTTTTTTTCATCTCACCTTACATGATTTAACAATAACCATTTTAGGCACGAGGAAGAATAGTAACAAGGAGCTCCTCTTCTTGGTCTTTGTTTACTTCCTTAATTCAGGAAAGGAGATCTCTCATCCAGCTCCTTTTTAGCCTCCTTCATCAACTTATCTATATTTAGCAAGCATATCAATTGTTGGCAATTCAATAGCTAAATTTATATATCTTTAGTTCTAGACTACGATATGTAAAATAACAGTTAAATGTGGCTGACAACAGTTAAATACATTTAACAACATTTAATTCTTAAATATATTCAAGATTGATTACTATGTATAGCTGATATATTGAAGATGAGAATTTGCGTAAGGAGATGGGTGAGGAATTCCAAAACAAGGTAGTGTGCATCATAAGGGGTTTATTAAAGAAAGCAGTTATATGAGAAGGAATATACAGGTTTGTGGGCTGCCATCTCGTGCTGAGACAATGGACGGAGAAACAAGAAATAATCAAATCAGATCAGGAAGGCACAAGTTCGGTTCTGAAAGAAGCTTGTGTAGATTCCTCATTGGCCATGGTCAAGGGCGCCATATTGGTTTCTGGTTGACTTGCTAAGATTTCCGACAGAGGGCAGCACTCGCTGGCTCCTCCAATCAGCCTTCATCTCGAAGTTTTTTATATTTTTTATTTATTTAAAGCCGAGCTTTGAATAAATAAATAAAATAAAACGAAAAGGTCAGAACTTTATCCCTTTGAGGAGCGGACTTTTAATAAAATATCGGAGGGGTGTAATATATAAAGTGAGTCCAAGTGTGCCAACGCGCTCGGCCGTGCGTGTAATGTGACCCTTTACAGAGATGTGGAAAAAATTATATCGGGCAGGAATACTGCCTTCCAAATAAGGTCCTCCCTTAAATATTATTCAATATACCTTACAACTTCCCCTCTCCCCATGCTGGAGGGTAACAAGTTTATAAACACATTGGAAATATCAACCGATCCGACCGCTATATTTTTAATTATTCCAACATAAATGCTTCTTTGATCTTTTTCAGTCCTTTCAGAAGTTTATTTAAAAATTAACTGATGTATGTACATTTGAGTATGGCCATTGAAAGTTGTTAAATGTTCAAGTAATATTAATACCTCAATTAAGGTTTCTGTGAAGTGGTGGAAAAAAATCTGAAGTACAAATGAAAAAAAAAAAATCTACTCAATATTTACATGTGTTGTCAGAGGTAAAATAAGTTATTTATATATTGAAAAAATATAAACTACCACTTCCGATTTTACTGAAAAACTTTCCATGACATCTCAAGCGAATATATCCCTTAAATAAATAAATTCAGCCCATACAACTTATTATTTCCCATCTAGACTGCTTGGAAACAGTAGTACGAAACTGATATTAGGTATTTAAGGTTTGTATATGAGCCGGATGTAACTTTTTCGTTGAAATCGTCTAACCGGAAGTGCCACTTTATATGAACGCTGAAACACATTTTTACAAATTGCTCAAAAACAGCTCTAACGATTTTGATTAAACTCGGTTTATCATTGTTTAATTGAGTGGTCTTTAATATCATTTAGGTTTCATCCCCGTTGATGTCACTTTACAGGGCTTAAATGCCCATTGTTCATATATGTCTTCCTCTAAAGTACCTTTAATATGGTTTATTTTAAAAAGTTAACCATTTCGCATTATTCAGAGTTACGAAAAAATGCTACATATAACTTTTGAAAGAATTTGATAAGGTAATAAGGAGAAAAAAAATAAAAATGCAGAAAAACCTGCGTTGACTGTAGCGCCTAAACGAATGTACCGATTTCAATGAAACTTCGCTAAAGTCATTTTCTCGACACCATTTAAATTTATCTATACAACATACTTCAACGGAAAGAAGCTGGTAAAAAAGTTACGAGGGATGGTAAAATTAAATTCCGAATAATTCAAAAAGTATACACTTTTTTGTGGATATTGTATATGGGTTTTTCCAAAAAAAAAAAAAAAAAAAAGCGTTAAAATCGGACAATTAGGAGGAAAGATATGGTCTCTAGTTTTTTCCCCTGACGAGGGGAAAATTTGTATAAATTTAAAATATACTTTTTTAATGCTTGGGTTGAAATTTCGACAAATAAAATAATACTTTGTTACAAATAAAGTAATATTCCATATGTTTCCGAATTGCCCCAATCCAGATACATATCCTTCCATGATGTACTTCAGAACCATCCCAACCCTCTCGTTTCTAACCTTGCTTTCTCTTCGATTCCTGATAACCCTCCTAGGCGTCTAAAAAGAAGATGGTCTAATGAGCTCCTAAAGTAGGCATATTATTAGAGTGCTACCAGTGGATATTTGCTGAACAATTGTTTTCATTCTATTTTTTTTTTACATTTACTAGAAGTATTTTTCTTTTTTGTACCGTTGTAAATATCATGAATAATAAAAATATTGGGCATGAAATGTCAGGTAATTCCGTATCAGTATTTCTAGAGATTGTCCTCTTAATAGAGCTCTATAAAGAAAGTTTTTTATTTATGAAGATTCTAAATAAAGATTATGCTGTATAAACTAGTTGTTATGAAACGTTGAAGTCGGGTCAAACGGATTAATATTTTTATACTTCACTTTTTTCTCGATTTTGTGATGAAAATATCTCACGACTCAAGTGGAGAGCATATGATTGTGAATGAGTCTATGCCTCATTTACGGAGTTAACCGACCTCCAGATTGAGAACTATCCATTACCCAAACTTTACGTAAATAAAAAAATGTCATGATAAAATGAAATCAATCACGAAGATTGGTTAAATATTTGATAAAATGGATTTGGTGCCGCGAAATATTAGTATTGGAACAATGAATTATTTAAGTTCCCTGATTCAAAATAACCAAAAATATCTGTGAGTATACAATATGAGTAGCTATTTTGTCTGTCCAAGCTTTATAATTATAATATTTCTAAATGAATAAAAAAAGTTATAAAATGGATTTAATTAGGTGATTTATGAACTGTCCTATTGAACCTTTAAGTAGGACAGCGGTCGAATCCAGCCCTGCATGAAATGAAAGGCGCGGGTTCGAATTCCGTTGCGGGCAATTTAATTTACATCGCTGCTTGCTTAATTACCAGCGAGTGGGCAGCCAGCGGTCGCCGCTTGGATATTGCCCGCAAACAGCGGCAGTCTGTTTTCGATGTTCGCGGTAGCAGTGTCTCTGTAACCTAAACCTAATGCGTTTGCTTAATACGGGTGGTATATCGTATTCTGTGGTTGCAAGTTTGTCTGTTCATGGTATTGTTATATATATATATATATATATATATATATATATATATATATATATATATATATATATATATAGAGAGAGAGAGAGAGAGAGAGAGAGAGAGAGAGAGAGAGAGCAATCGGTGATTCGATCTATGAATAAACGAACGATCGATCTCAATGGTGTAAATCGACACTAACAAATACACCCTTAAACTACTTCCCAACCATATATAAGTTGATAATTACTTTTCCATAAAATCAAATCCATTAATTGTTTTTTTGTTTTTTTCATCTCACCTTACATGAATTTACAATAACCATTTTAGGCACGAGGAAGAATAGTAACAAGGAGCAGCTCTTCTTGGTCTTTGTTTACTTCCTTAATTCGTGAAAGGAGATCTCTCATCCAACTCCTTTGTAGCCACCTTCATCAACTTATCTATATATTTTACTCAACTTATCTATATTTAGCCAGCATATCAATTGTAACCAATTCAATAGCTAAATCTATATAACTTTATTTCTAAAATACGATAGGTATGAAGTTGATTTTTACACGTTATTTATAAATCAAAGTCTGTTGCTCAAATAAGGCATTTATATATTTAAATAAATAATATACTGACAATGTAGTATATAAACAATATTGAAAGTATCCACGGAAGGAAAAGGGAGTTGAAATATTTAAAGAAAGACGATCCTATTGGCTGAGGTGACCGTTGAGGTGTAAAATAAGACCCCTGGTTGGCTGAGCAGGTTTGAGGGGGGGTGAGGTCCTATTCTGTTATTCATAGGCCTCGTCAAATCACAGCCCCCCTTTCTTTGTTCGATACATATTTAACTTTATTTATTCAACTCTCTCCTTCGCTAATATCCAATGCTGATTCAAACGTTATGTAATACTTTATGCAGGCTAGCAGGTTCGTCAGCGCGGTTAAGGAAGAATATTCTGAAATTGGAAAGTATACATGAATACATAAGACTTGGGAAAACATACTCACGTATGCAAACTTTCAGACCCTAAGGTGAAGAACGAATTTTAATTTAAATGTACTACGCTTTCTTATTTCACCGCTATATTTTTTCCTTCTAATTTCAGAATAGCCTAAAACGTTTGTAGGATTTACAAATTGAAACAATACTATAATATATAGATTTACATATTATGGCACTGTGTACCTTCAAGTCCGATTGTACAATACTATAACATGTACATTTACATATTATGGCACTTGGTACCTTCAGGTCCGATTGTTCGCAAAAAAAAAAGTAGAATAATCAAAGCCTTTTAGTTCTCATTTTTTTTTTAAATAGAAACTACAAAAATATTTAGTTATAACAATTAACAATTACTTCACAGTAAAAGACAAAAACTTTATTTCACATAAAAGTAGATTTTTTCTTATTTAACACGATTGAAAGAACAGATTTGTACGAATAAACTGAGCTAATTCTGTTTTGAAAAAAAGACATACATTTTTTTTCACTTAAGTCTATCCTTCGGATGTTTTTGGACGAACCACGCATATTTTCCTTTTAGTTTGAATTATTCACAGTATATATACATTTTTTTAATCACTCTCCAACTATACTACAGATACTAATTTTTTAAAAATACTTCCATGTTTTATAAGCATAATTTCAATATTTATTAAGTTTAGATTCATTACCAAATAAGTTAAGATTTGCCTCAAGTTAAAGCTTATTGAACAAGGTAGTTTTAAAAAATAGTGTTTGTAGTTGGAAGGTGATAAATAAAAAAAATAATATAGAAATATATAAATCTCTCTCTATGTATATATATATATATATATATATATATATATATATATATATATATATATATATATATATATATATATATATAATAATTCAAACTAAAAGGTTAATATACGCTGTGCGTCCGACGTAGTGTTGCCCAAATGCGAGACCGAGACGAGTCTTGGTCTTGCAAACTTAATCTTGGTTATGGTCTTGGTCTTGCTCAATAGTCTTGAACAGTCTTGCAATTACTTATTAGCTTATTACTACAGGGATATTACTGTAATTTTTGAGATAGGAGAAACCTAACTAAGCCCGAATGAAAAAATAGAGGAGTTAAATGCAAAAGTACATTGCTTATACCAATTATTAACATATAGTAACTAAGATTGTCAAGTATTAGTAACTATTTTACCTTTATTTTTATTGAAAAAATAGATTTTTTTTTACCAGTCATGGTCTTGGTCTTGCAAAGTGCAAGACCAAGACCGATTTTGGACTACACTAGTCCGACGGCTGGACCTAAGCGAAGGTGGAAAAATTGCGTTGTAGCAGATCTGGCAAATATGCAGACAGCGATTGGTGAGTCGGCATCGAACCTTCGGGTTTACTATGCATGATACTATTATAATATATGTATCTTTTTAATAGATTGTATGAGTCGTATACATGAGTCGCCTAATATCAAAGAGCGACATGTGTAATTTTTAAAAAGCTGAAAAACAGCCAATTTTTAAAATAGCTTCAGTTTAAACCAACCGTAATGATTTAACTGAAGCAGCATTCAATGAAATCATCAAAAACAGGTTTAGTTGAAACTGTAAAACAAAAATTAATTTTTTCTTCACTTTCTGAAAATGATATATATCCGTCATTGAAATGATGTCATGTTTTTATTTGTATGTATTGTATATTATTTTCTGTATAATCGGTTTTTCTGAAATAGTATGAAAATGTATGCATTTGTAAGTGAGAATATTGTTTAACTGTTGTGAGGTGTAAATTAGACCACACATTTGTAACGCTGGTATATCGAAGAGAATTGTTTACAATATTGGAACATGTGTTTCGAATTACTTCAAATTGTAATTGGAGTCACAGGTGTAACTGCAGACAGGAGAGGAATACGTAATTATTGGGCGGATGACAGTGTTCTAAATGGTGGCTTTGTTTTTTTGTCAAGTGTGGGCTTATTTTACTGATGATATTTTTAGATCTATTGCGTTCGTTCTGAGTACGTTTAAGATTTCACCGCGCAAGTAAAATTTATTTTAAAACTATGGAATTGTAATTCCGTTTTTAGATTTACTCTGTGATAATTTGATAAAATTGAAACAGTATAACATTTTTACTAATTTCTAACTTTGAGTCAAATGCAAGATACCGTTTATGAAATATAGGCGGGTCTAAGAAATTTAGATGTTACAATATGAAACGAAAGCTTACCTTATTACAATGAGCTTGCGTTAAAGCAAATTAAAGTGGACTATCTAAGTACCAAGTTTACTACAACTAGAAATTTTATGAAATAAACGGATTAACTGTTTTTGCTTTGCAGGCGAATTTAACTACAGCCAGACGGAACCAAATCTGTTTCTCGAAGTCTAAAACTTAAATCTTAAACTAAAGATTTTTCAATCCCCCACACGAATGCAAAGCTTCCTTACATCTAGTTGTGAGTAAGCAAAATAAAAACATTATTGTATATTAAATTATGGATTAACTTGCTCACTAACCAGAACCACTAAACTAGCTGGATACATAGGCAATGCCGATGGAGCGAAGATTGCTTGGCACGAAGCGCGAATCCACCCCGCACAATCTAGGTTTATCTAGTTTGCATTTCGTCCTGGAACAATATCGCCGCGGAATGGATACTTGATTACTTCCGCGCCTCTCTGCCGAATTCCATCAAAGGTCGCCGTCTTCTCCAGGCTTTGTCATATTGAGCTGGATTCTGGAACCAACTTCCTGTCTGGTTAGCTGTATCATAGGCGCAGGCCTGGAGGGGGGTGATTACCCTCCCCTCTCAACAAAAATGTCGAGGTAAAATAAAAAATAAATAATAAATAAGCAGCACGGGTGAATAAAATCTATAAAATAGAATCGATTAAGAAAAGTCGACTAGCTAACTAGGCTAGAGTCTCTAATAGCAGATATGTAACTATTTTATTGATACCTAAAATTTACTTTTATTTAAATTGTCATTTATATTCAGAGATAATAATATATATATATATATATATATATATATCGAAATATCTTGAGACTATACGATTACCACCTCTTAATTTTCACGTTATATCCTTATCACGATATACTAAACTAACTGAGAAGAACGCTGTATTTTTATTTAAGGTTTCACACACTAAGAAATCAAAGATGTTTTTAACTTTTTTTACATTATTCATTTTTAACTTTAATGACCTAGATATTTACCAAAATTATGAAGGCTGTCTCCGTTCCCCTCTATGTTTAATCTGAACAAATACTTTCTATATTCAATTTATTTTAAGATATTTTCAAGTTTATATAGGGAGTCCCGTGATTAGAGAGAAATATTTAGAAGGTTGATGATAGACATCAAGATCTACAACAAAATTCATATAAACAATTTATCAATTTCCAGCAGAATAGTAGGAAATTTAAGATTTCTGTTTTTTTAAGCGTCACGTTTTTGTTAAATAGGAAGTGACAACTAACAAAAATGTTTGATTTAAGTAATTAAACATTGCCCCATAGCAAACTGGGTAAAATTTAACTCAAAGAAAAGTAGATTTTGTCATATTTAAAGAGGACTATTAAAGGGACAAAATCAACGAAGTTCCGTTTAAAAATAAAAAGTCATGAATTAGTAGTGATTTTCTTTTTTTTTTTTTTATCAACCTTTAGCGGTACTATATTTACATCATTTTTAGAAAAACTTTAAGTCCATATTAATTAAGTTGAGGTTTATTTTGAAAATTTTTGAGATTCACCTCAAGTTGGGTAAAGAAATAATACGTTTTTCTATCCAGTCACCAAAATTACCCGTGATTACAGAAAAACGGCTACAATTAACTGTTGCAAAGCTTTTATTTATCTTTTATTTCGTGATATGAGGTGTATTTTAATAAATGTTATTGCTTAAAATCACATTTTATTTATAAAAATAAAAAATCTATAAATAATGATCTTTATAATTTTTATATGTTAAGTGCTTATACCATGAGATGAATTAATGAATGAACAATTCACAAAGTTTAAGGCGGATGTTAATAATTTGACAAACATTTTTTTTTTCAAGTTAAATTGTCAGAAAGTTTATTGGAATCGACATTATAGTAAACATTAGACAAATTTAAATTAATAGAAGTAACTTACTAAATAATATGAATAAATTTAGTATTTTGATATTAAGCGCTTTATTCTAAATGTTTACGTTTTGTAGAAACAAAAAATATAACCGCAGCCTATCCAACAATATGATCAATATTTTTGATCAGTATTATGGTTAAAGGGACCACGGTCCAAGACCTAGACCTTTCCCTACCTTATTATGTATAACTTAGGCCAGTTCTGGTTTCTGTTGCCCCTACCCTTGGGTTATTTTGTTAACAATAGATTGGACGGGGATGTGCAAGTTGATTATAACATTTAGTGGCTGAGGCTCCGACTTGCTATAATCAGCTTCTGGCACTTGTAACTTATTTACCTTCTGCATACTTGACCATGCATGAGGTTTAGGGCGAGCTTCCTTGTTAGGGCATCTCCCATCTCTTCCCAAAATGATAAAATATAACCATGTCTTATGTAAAACAATATTAAAAAATTATCGAACACCATTTCATATACCTAGGTAGTTAGTTCTTTTTCTTGCAAAGTAATTACCGCTTAATTATACATATATATATATATATATATATATATATATATATATATATATATATATATATATATATATATATATATATATATATATATATATATATATATATATATATACGCACGTATAAAAAAGTCCCCTCTAAAATTAAATCTTGGATCCGTTAGTAGTGCAGGGCAATGTATGGATAAATTTTCGATTACATTAGTACTTAATTTAATTTTAATATTACTATAATAAATGTATATATATATATATATATATATATATATATATATATATATTTTGTATATATCTATAAAACTGAAAATAAAACATAATGATCTGATCTTATTTTATTCTTTTTGTTATTTATGGAAATCATAAATATATAGTTTAAACCTTGCAAGAAAAATATCGGCTTCCAAGTTTGATTTTTAATATTTATTTTTGAATCAATTAAAAGCGATTCCAGTGACATGCAGCGTTGCCACATCTGGCACTACCCAGCGCTGCGTTCCGCTTCACTGCGTCCTCAGAACTGGATAATTAAAAAATAATACAACTATTGTATTCTCGATATTTTTTTTTCTTTTTTCAAAGGAATTATATCGGAGCTTTGCTAATCAGCTTACGTCATATATTTTAAGATATTTAAATTTTTGTTTAATTAATGGGTTAAAAAAAAAAAAATTAACTTAAGGTATGATGTAAGAAACAGGTGTAAAAGTTCATACATTTTCAGAAATTGTTGGATAACTTTCTATCAACATTAAAAAAGCAAAATAAACTTCTTAAAGAATTTAATATTTGCATAATTGTTAGAACTAAAGAGAAAGAAAAATTAAGGCTTAATCTAAGTTTGAAACTTTATAACATGTAACTGAAATAACTTTAAATTATTTAATAATTTTATATATATTTATATACCTTTAAATTTGTATAAGAAATACAATAATCATAACATAATTGAAGTAGATATAATCCAATTTATTCGTTTATAAGGCATAAAGGCTTAGTGAGCCCAAGGGTTCGATACTTGTTCTTAAAAAAATACTTGTACCATTACAACCCATAGATGGTTTTAGGTTCAGTATTTAGTTTGAAAGTATTGTTTTAATGCCAGCGGTTGTGCAGTGAGGTGATCGGGAAAGTATCACGCTCAACCACCAGATTTTCTACAATAATTAATTTTGTAATTAAAAGTAACCACTTTATAGAGGCTGATGAAAAATTACTTGACATCAGGCGGATTCTAATCTAGGACCTTGAGCTTAGCAGCCCAGTGCCTAACACACTGAGCTTCTCCGCTCTCTCAATTTAAATAATCGAGAAGGACTCAATCAACTTAAAGAAAAATATAAGAAAACAAAATAGCTCTAATGAATTAAAAAAACAACAAATTTTTGTCAAAATAGGATATTGATTAAAATATTAAAGCAAATAAATAATTAAAATATTTGTTAAACTAATATAGACTTTATTTCTAAAAATATAATTTTGTATTCACAAAAGTTAGGCATTTATACTAACAACAAAAGCTCTTGATCGCACCTCTTACCTGCCGGAAATAGCCGACGGTGTCCGACAATACAACTTTTCGATAATCTATTTTATTAATTTTAGATTAGATTAAGTTATATTACTTCAAAAATAAGATATTTTCTTCGCTATATTCTCCTTTAATTTCTATTTTTATTCATACTTATTTTCCATTTTTGTTTGTATCTTCTACATATAATACTTGATATTTTAATTACATTGTCATCTACTATATGTCTGATATCATCTTTTTATTTCTGTATCAGACAACTTCTTCTTATTTTATATCAACTTATATTCATTTATTTTATTTTCCCCATGTTTTATATCTTTTGTAGCCCTGATGAAGACCTGCAAAGTGGGTCGAAACATCGACAAAAATTAAATAATTCTACTGGTATAATTTAGTGTTAATTTGACCGCAACCCCCGACCAACTCCTTCTAACGTTCAGAAGTTCAGTTCAGAACAATTCAGAAGTTTGTCCAGAAGTAGAGACGTAAATATTTTACTGTTTTGCAATTATTCTAGACCTGTAAATTGTATTAACATATGAAAAACTATATTTTAGTCAAATATGGTGATTAAAACAGCAGAATATGGTCTATAGTTATCAGGTTTGTCGTTCATTGCTTCCATTAATTATTTGAATGATGCTATAAAGTTGTATCCAGCCTGAGAATGCTCGGACCGCAGTGGCGTAGAAGCAGGTGATTCAGAATAATTTAAGGGAAGCTATGGCTATGTGGTTGTAGCCTAGAAGATAGGCCGTGGCTGTGGCCAACCTGCGGACAGTAGATCCAGTTTAGTGCGGCGATAACACAACTCTTCGCGGCTGCTCTGGTTTAAGTTCTGTCCAAGTCCTCCCTATCTTCCTCTCGGTCCACACTGTCCAAATTAATGGCCACTGTCTCCTCCTCGCGCGCTTCCATCAATCTCGACCTAAATATGCAGCTTTATTTTTTAATGAGCCAATCAAATTGCTAATGTTATTATTTCGGCTATATCGATCAAACGAATGAATCGATTCATCATACACCGCCTCGTCTAGAGAAAAACTGCATCAATTACTAACAGCAGTTACATGATATAATCCAACTTACCGAAAACATTTACCATATTTCTTGTACCAGTGTTCGCCATAATCATTACTGATAATTTTGAAATGAAATGAAATGAAAATAGATTTTCATTATCCTGAGACTGTTGCCCCTTTAGGACAAAGTATAGATACAGTTAAAATGCCTATGTGGCCATACAATTAAATTAAATATTTACAATTCTCATTAAAATTAAAATATTGGAAGAAAATTGAAATAAAAATCCTAAATATATACAGATATATATAATACAAACATATGAAAATAAAATAATATAAGTAAACAAAATAATTTCTTGGAGAACTTAAAAAGCTCTCTTATCTACTTTTCTTGATCAGTCGGGTTGCGAAAGAAGTAGGTGCTTAAAAAGGAAAAATTTAAATGAGGAAACTGATTGCGCATGTCGCATGAGGGATAGTATTCCAGATGGAGACGGCTTGAATTATAAAGGATGTGTCAAGCGCAGCAGTTCAGTGAGGAGGTGGGTAGAGGTCAGAAGTATGGGATCTAGTGGGACGGGAATTTTATGTACAGTATCGTCATCAAATTTTTGTGCCCACGCATCAAAGTGAAGCGACACTTTTAAAGTTGTAACAAAACAGAAAACAGTTTAATGGCGAAAAAAATCTTTATTTGAGCCAAACACCAAAAAAACATTCATTTCATGGATAATTTTATCTATCGTTTGAAAAGAATATTCGTTTGGAATGTCTAGATCGAAAAATAACTGTTGTCACCGAGGTAAAATCAAACTACCACCTCGAGATGAATACGAGCGTTTTGCACATTTTTTGTTGAGAGAGAATAAGATTAAACCGTCATATCCACGGTGTGCAACGCTCGAGTAAAAGCGGCTAGAGTTGCCTAATTAAAGTGATTTTGCATTTGGATTAAAATATAACAGAAACTAAAAATTGGACCTGCCACTGTAAGCGAGGTAAATGTTCAGCATTTCATCCTCTTTATAATGAGCTATTATTTATAATTTATGTTTCATATTATCAATCTCGGCTTGTTGATGTTTTCACTTTTATCGTATGGCCTAAAGAACACACCTCAATTTTTTTTTTTTAGTAAATGCCTAAAAAGTAAAAAATTAGTGAAAATGTAGATCCTGAAGACGAAGTACTTTCCTTTTACTGCATGGATATTTACTATGCTACGTTGAAGTGGACGCCATGAAGTGGATCACTATTTTTTTTTTTTTTCGAAAAGGAAGTTAATTTATATATTGGCCCTATAATTTATATTTAATTATATTGGCCAGTTCCGGGCGAGGACGGAGACCTGAGGAATAGCTACCCAAGGGCCGAATAGTGTACGCTTTCCAATTTATAGTTAGTATGTCGCTGGCTCTAGTCTCTATTGTAGCCGCAATATATATTGTACCCTAGTCAGGTTTTATAGAGGGCCATATCTGTAATATTAATAATACAGAGCACGGGCCATTGTGCGATCTAGGGAGCGACGTTTTGTATTTCCTGCGGAGTAAAAATATAAACAAATCAAAACTAGTTCTTTATTTATTTTGGGAACGGATCCCTCTACAACTTTGTATAAAATGAAATGGAGGACCTTCAATGTAGAGCGTTCTAATAAAAATAAAAATTAACAAATACTGCACAATAACGAATTATAAGTAAATAAAACATCAAAAATTAAAAGAAAGAAAAAACATAATGGAGGATACAGAAAAATCACACGTGTTCACCCGTTTCTCTTTAGCCAATTCTCTTGGTGTTCAGACCAACCCACCTTTTAAGCTAAATAAAGCTTCTTTTTTTTCATGTTTGACTAATATCAGTTGATCTACGGACAGAAATATCTTTAATACAATAACCAAGCTTCATTTATAATTTTTCAAAAATATACCATTGTGAAAAGCAATTATCACAAAAAATATTTACTGCCTTGTTCCAGAGGTTATTATTTTATTTTCATTCCCTTTGAGAGAGGGACTTTCTGTGAACCAATTTTCGAAAGTTTAGAGAATAAAAGATGATAAGACACCTGGCGAAAGGGCACTTTGCTAAGGAAAAGAAGGTCCTTATTGAATAAAACTCTGCCTCGTTATAAAGAATCGCTTGTCATATCGGATGAGCCGAACAATATTTCATCAGGTTGTTTAGGAAATATTGGTAAGCCAATAAACGTCACGTGCTTTGATCAATGGAGGCAAAAAGAATAGGCCCCATAAACCAATAGCGGTGGATCGAGTGCTAAAGACCTCCAGCGAGCTCTCGCATCGACATCTTGAAATATGAGAGCGCGATGTCTCTCTGTTTGCCTATGCTCTCTTCCGGTTGATGGATTGGGCCAAGATTTGCTCTGTCGAGACAAAGGAGTCTTCAATCTGTCTCCGGCTAACCACATGTTCTCGGAGTATATATTAATATGTACGTATGTGTATGTGTTATTAAATTATGACTTTATTTACTTTCGCTTATCTATATGTGAAATATATAGTAAGGAAAAGTACTAAGAACGTGAAAATTTTCGAATCTGAGTTTTCAACGGAAATACATGTTTTGAGGTCCTCAGAGTCCAAGTTCAACAAAATTGTCTGTGTGTCCGTGTCGATTAACAGTCTAGCTCAAAAAAGTAAAGTCCTACGAAATTGGAAATACATATTTAAGTTAGGGTAATATGCCTGAGATATTACATTTTTTCACTTAAAATTGGCTAACCGAAAGTGCCACTTATATCATCGATTAAACACATTATTGCAATTTCTCAAAAAGATCGCTTTTGACTAAACTCGTTTTTGATTAAACTCGGTATATAAATGTTTAATTAAATGGTCTTTAATATAGTTTAAGTCTTATTCCCATTGATGTCGCATAACAGGTCTTAAATACCCAAAATAAAAAAAAATGTTTTATATTTTTAATTTGGATTAATTAAAAAAATTATCTATTTCTCATTGTAATCAGTAATGAAAAAAGCTGCTGTAGCCTTTAAAAGAATTTAAGAAGAAAAAATATAATATCTTTGTTTGGTTCGAAAATGAATCTCCGAAATCTCAGTAAAAAAACTAATATGGACCGTCTAAAAATGTAATAGGAAGTGACGAAAAAATTATAAATAATGGTCAGAGAAAACTAGTATTATTAAACGGAAACCACATCTTATAAATAAAATTCCTTAGCGAAATGTAAACTATTAAAATTTTTTTCAAATTTGAAGAAAAAATAAATAAACTCCATCGAATAAAGGCAATGACATTGTTCAAAGAACTATTTCAATGTACTTGTGCAAAAGTAAAAGTGAATTAAAAAAATATTTCATGGATTTTTAAAACATATGTTTATAACCTTAAAGACATATCCCGTAATTTAATAACCCCAGATCGGATATTATATTTAAATAATCAGGTATCTAGCGTCGGTTTATTCCGAACGTTTATCATGCAACATTATATTAAATTTTTGTGAAATCACAATTACCTGTGACATATCGGCAGTGGATTTACAAAAATAGGAGCAGTTACGTAGTTTTTATTTTTTACCGTCGATATAATAAATAGAATTTGTGATATTTTGATGATATTAATGAGTTCTTAGCTGTAAGGTTTAAGCTTTAGCTCTGTTACAGCCCAACATTGCCAGAAAATAATTTCTATTAAAATAGAGCGGTAAATGAAAGTTGCGCGCACCAGATAATGTAGATATAGATATTTAGATAAATTTAACCAATATATACAGAGTCTGAATCTTTAGTTTACAATTAGTTAGGAGAGCGGTAAATTGGAAAAGTTATTTGAACAGAAACTGACGAATTAACAATATATATGTTAAAAGCAGTTAGTTAGGAGTTGACTAGGTTAAATATTTAACATAGGATTTTCAGATTAACTTCCTCGTTTAATAAGCTTTTAGTCCACAATATTTAATTTGAGATTTATTAGGCAAAAATTTTAGTTTTACTTCATGTTGTGTAAAGAAATGATTTTCTACAGTCACCAAAAAGTATTTTCAGAAAAAATGGCTACAATTAATTGTTACTAAGCTTTTATTTCTTGTTTTTCTACGATCTGGTATGTGTTGTAGTAAATATAATTGCCAAAATATACTTTTTTATTTATAAACGTAGTTTTATTTATTTAGGAAGTTTTCCTAAAAGTGGACTACCTGTAATATTGTCGGATAATGATAAAAAAAAAGTCATAAATAGTTTATGATTTTTTTTTTAAACATAGCTTAGTTTTACCGCAAAAACGTTCTCATTAAATGGTTTTAATCATGATAAAATCTAATTAGATTTGAAGTAAATTTTATCTAGCTTACAGTGAAGCAAATGTTAATTACTTAAATTGAATCTTTCTTTAATTGTCGCTTTCTATTTAACAAAAAACATGACAAAAAAAAAACTAGAAAACTTATATTTTTATAAACTAGAAAACTTTCTGCTGAAAACAGGCCAATCGTTTATACGAACTGTTTTATAGCAGTTTGACGTCAGCTACAACTCCTATAATAATTTCCCTCTATTTACATGGCATCCTATTTAGAGTTGAGAGACTGAAGCTACGTGGTTTTTGTTGCCTTAGGGCTGGTTATTATATGATTTTCACTGTAAGAAAAGAGTTAACACAAATCTCAACCATAACTACGGAAAATCGGATGTAGTTTAAAGTGAATAATATCTCTTTTTTCAATTTCTTATAAATTTAGATAATGATCTATTTTCAAGTAAAAGAAAAATAAGCTGTAAAAATACAACTCAAGAAGCTACGATTTTTTAAAGATTTAATTTCTGATCGAAAGAAAACATAAATTTGATCAACTGGAAAGTTAACTTAAGTTTATTAACCTTGTATTTTTTTAGATAAAAAAAAAAGAACTAAGATAAAACAGGGCGTTATGATTTTACATTCCATTTTTTCGTCTTTAGTTTAACAACTTTGTATTGATTGTATTATTACAACTTTGTAAAAGAATTAGTTTTTATATTATTCATTAGACAACAAAAAGGCAAGAGAATGCAGCATCCCCTCCCCTTTAGAAAGGGACAAAATTTAATATGAAATAGTAACAAATTTCTGAAAAAATGATTTACAGCGATAGGTTTGCTGTTGATATTTCAAAATTTTGAATGAAACTACTAACAAAATAAATCCTGATTACTTCAAAGTTCTGACGTGCTCACGATCTTTTGTCAGTTCTTGAAAGTGTTAAGTGTAATAACAGTATCCTTTATGTCCACTTCAAATAATACAGAGTTCTGAACTTATTTCTTAGCAAAATTTTATATTTTATTGTTTTCTTTGGCTTCTACCAACTGGATGAATATATTTAGGTTCAGTAAATCAGAACGGTAGGCTAATAAAATGTCAAGCATTTTCACAAGCTTCAAATACTTTAAAGTTGGTTAAGACCCCTGCTTTGCTTAACTAAAAATTCAGGCTTTCTAGAACTACGCCACAGATACGCTATTTTAGTAATGGTACTTGGAGTAATTTTATTTATATATTCGACTCAGATGAGAGACTATACGGCCTGAATAAAAATCAGAGTTCGGTCTTATTAAGGATCGCTTGGTAGTCGCCACGCGGCCCAAACAGGCAGTTGCCAAACAAATATCAAGTTACACAAAGTCCCTACCCTTCGTCTCAGCTCCACCAGGTAGGAAACCTTTGTATGTTTTATATACATGTATCTATATATGAAAACAAAAACGCTATACAGATATATATTAAATACAGCTATCGAAAATTTCCTGCAAAATGTTTTTATTATAACGATAACAGTCAGGATTTGCCGTTTATAAATACGGTAATTAGGCTTGTCGACGTTTCGACTCAAGAATGTGAGTCATCATGGCTAAAAATGTAATAATGTAAAAAAAAAAAATAGGTGCGTGCTTTAGATCACATGATAGAATTGAAAACAACATCAACAAGGTGAGATTAATAATATGAAATATAAATTATAAATAATAACTCTTTATAAAAAGGATGAAATGCTGAATATTTATTCTTCAATAAAATTATTTATCATTTAGTTTTGTACAATATCTTTTTCCCTCTCCTACTTTCTAACACGGTGTAGAGTTAAGAAACATTTTAAATAATATATCATTACAAAGAAGATGAAATGCTTACAGTATACAGGTCTGATTTTTAGTGTTTGAAATATTTCAATCCATATGTTCAATTAAACTAGCTATCATTTGGTTTTCGATACTATTTTTCTTTTTCGGGTCCCTAGCATGGCGTCGCGATAAGATAATATTTTGAATTATAGTCTATAACAATTTCCTCGATTACAGTATGTCGGCCCGATTTTTATTTTATGTGATATTTTAATCCATATATAAAAATATTCCAATTAGTCGACTCCAGCGTTAAAACGTAGGAGATCTGACGGATCAATCTAATTTATTCTCCATAAAATAGTACAAAATGGGTCTAAAGAAGTTTTCACTTCAAAATTGTAAGAAATAAATGATCTAAATGGAAAAATATAAATAAGCCAAGAGTAAAAAAAATTAAAAGTACTCATTAGATAATGATTATAGAAAAAATAAAATAAATATTATCCTTATAATTTTAAAATTTCGGTCTACGATATACCTTTCTAGTTGTTTTTTTTTATATTGTATCAATTCGCAAATAAGTACTGTACTGTAAATATAAATAATTTTTATACACGTCGTCCCGTCAATAAAAGAAAACTTTTACAGAGGCATGAGTACACCTCGAGTGCAACAACTTTCTAAAGAACTGTGGTCCGATTTCACACAGAAAAGCAGAATATTCAAGATTTTAGATGATAGTATCTTAATTTTAGATGAATAAAAAAATAACTAAAAATTGTTAAAATTAAGCCAGCTGACTATGAATTCCAATGAATGAATCATAAACTTTTTTCTAAAACAACCAGCACGATTGTTTGTTAATACCATTTTATTTTTTTTAAGCTGGACTAATTTATAGATGTCATAACATCAAGGATTATTTACGATTTTTCTCAGCCAAATAATATCCAGATCCCTCATAATTCAGAAAAGTTTCTTTTCTTATCAAGTTTTAAGTTCTTATTAAATATTTAAGTCACATTGCAGGAATTCATTCGCCTCCAGTTTTTAAAAAAATATGTGATGAAAACATTGCGACTTCTCTATGTTTCTTTGTTTTTAGCAAAAATAAATGTGATTAATTACAACGAACCTTTTTTTTTTTACTCATAATGATTCATAACTAAAGTACGATAGTACGTGACAAAAAAAAAACTCGACACACACTGACCTCCACCTTCCAACAGTTGACTAACATATAACGACCCTTATCGACAATTTATACAACATACAATTTTAACCGGACATAACAACAGATTAACAAGAGACATGGCAACAGCTGACATACCCCAGAACATGAGAGGAGAATAAAAAGGCGTTGGATGAGAGATCTCCTTCTTAAGCAACCTAAGTAATTGGAACAAGTCAGACAAGAGGTACTACTGAGTACTGTCCTTCCCTATTCCTTACATGTCATTATTTCTTATATTTCAAGCACACTGCTGATTGACAACAAAAAGCTGGTAACTGCGAATACATGTTTAACGAATGCTATTTTGGTTTATTATTTTCAATAATGAACCTTTGTTATCGATCGCAAAATTCAAAAACTTAACCCCCTCTAAATATTGGAGATTTTACGTTTCAGGATACGTAGAATTCGAAAAACGAATAAAATTTTTTTTGTCCGTCCACCGTCTCATGTGGACATCGCGCATTTTCTCCGAAACTAACGGACCGATTTTTTTCAAATTTGGATATAAAATCAGAGGTCTCCCGAGGATGATCCTCCTTCATCGACATTAGTATCCGCCTATTACTTTCAAAATGGCGCCCGAAAAATCTGCGTTGTTATATACTGTAGTGCCTAAACGAATGTACTAATTTCAATAAAACTTCGCTAAAGTCATTTTCTCGACGTTCTTTAAATTTATCTATATAACATACTTAAACGAAAAGAAGCTGGAAAAAAAGTTATGACAGATGGTAAAATTAAACTCCGAGTAACTCAAAAGTTTTACTGAATTACTTAAAAAATAAAAAAAAATCGTTAAAATCGGAAAATTAGGAGCAAAAATGTGGTCTCTCTTATTTTTTTTTTTAATATAGGTTCTATGAAAAGGTTATATCCTTTCTTTTGGTTTTTGAATTTTGAATGTGTTACTGAAGTAATAATAGTTTTTTTAGCATATTACAAATGATTAAAAAAAAAATTTAGTCCAATAATTAGAATCACCATTTATTTATTTTTCTTTGTAACTAGGAAGGTAATGTTACTTTAGATGTATGACTGTTTGGAAATAATAAACCATTGTGAAATATTTTTTTTTACGTTTGGGGTGCATTGTAATTATTATTTTACGAAATTCACTCATTATTTATAAAAAAATCAATGTGGTTAATACAACGACTAGGGCAGATGTGTTCAATAATTCTCTATCAAGCAAATGATGGTTATAATTCATTTCCACTTTCTATTAATAACTAATTCCATTCAATGATACTATGATATTTGATATTCTATGATTCGATGTTATCTATAAACTATCTGCAATGAAACAGTAGATTTTAGATGTTGGCTACTAAACATTCTGTAGTCGATAATTATTTGCCAGCCAACAAGAAATAGGACTAACAAATCGTGCTCCCTCCAGGTTAATTATACAACGACCCAAATGGAGCGAGAAAAGAGAAACCGCGAGCAATTTATCAAGAAGGGCCGCCGTGAAAAGTTTAAGCAATATAAAGAAGCAACCGGGCATAAATTCTCCACCACCGGAGCATTTGTCAGGAGGAGGAATGTATGTAGTCGGGGGAGAGTTCAGGTATTAGGAGTCGAGAGTGTAGAGTATAGAGTAAAGTATAGAGTTTATAGTGTGCAGAGTGTAGAGTGTAGAGTATAGAGTGAGCGGTCGGCTTTGGGGAATTATTGCGGCCATCATCTGTTCGGCTCAAACCTGAGACGTGACCATTTCGGCTGATCGCTCTCGGATTCACCTGTGGATCTCTCCGGCAAAATAACCGATCGCCTCAGGATAGGGCGTCTTCGGCGATCTTCGAGGAAATGAGGAGAGCAATGTTTCTTGAATGTTAAATCTTCTCTCGTAAAATCGTTTATACGAATTGCTCAAATGAGATTTATCTTAATTTATTATTTTTCTTTGTTATTTTTTTCATCGGTAGCTACTATATATCTTCGTCAGTTCTCCACCAAATCCAATGATTGAGCTCTCATTTTGATAGTTAAAAGATTTAGATTATCTTTTCCAAGAAAAATCAGGAAAAAGTTATGAAGAAAAGAAACGTATTTATGCTGGATCATCTCCATGAAATTAGGAAAGCTTCTGAATCCTATACAAAATAAAATAAATCATCGAAATCATAATAAAGATAAAGCTAATTTATTTGGATAATTTTTGTTTTTATTTTGAATGAATTATTGTTAACAAATCAACGAAAAGTGAAAATGAATCAACGAAAAGAAATATACGGATATGTTAATGGAAATAATGGACTAATACAGTATCATTACCTAACCAAAACCAAATTTTTTTAAAATTTTAGCTACAATAAAATTCCACGAAAAGTTTAATGTTCAGTACTTTACAAACCTTTACTGTTTTTGCGCTTATTTATTTTAATGAAGAAAGCCCACTTTATAGATGCCCTAGAAGGGTCTACCAGTCCCAGGTTCGATCTATAGTTGGTGTAACAGAATAAATAATTACCTTCCAAAGCCGGACTCGAAAATGGAAGAATAGCTGCCTTGTTCACTGAGTTACATTGCTTCCATTTTAATAAATTTTTATTACTAGGAAATCCCGTCTTTTAACCAACTCTATTTAACATTTACATTGCTGCAATAATCGGCAAAGATTACACTAAGGCATGTTTAATGGTATATCTAGAACGAACATACAGTAACATTATAAATGATACAAAAGCATTAAAACAAGCGGAACAGACCTCAATGTCATCAAAAATAAACTCAAATTGTTAAATATACAAGTAAATTTATTAAAATCAGCTGTATAATCTTTTCGTTCCAAAAAAATAAGAAAAAATACCTAAGCAAGTTCGCAATTCATACCAGAAAATACCAAGTAATTTGGTCTAACTAGGAATTAAATTGATAGGCATCTAAAATTTACCGCTCATTGCATTTCAAATTTATTACATATCCTACAAATTTAGTCACCACACAACCCCAATCGCCAGCCTCAGGCTAAAGTTACTAATTTACAAAAGCATTCTTCGCCCTTCTACTCTCAATAGAGCGGAGCACTGTCCCAAATTTTACAAATGACTTCAACAATTCCAAAATCGAATTTTTAAAAGAATAGTTAGAAACACCTTTTTTGAAAAAGAAAAATCTGACAAAACTACATACCTTATTATTTTTTCCTAAGGTTTCTGAACTCAATACGATAACATTCCCGCCGGTTCCTCGGTGTTGGCAAAATATAGATGAAACATTGAGTTTAAGCTATCCTTAAAAGAAAAATTATCAAGATAGAGATGAGTCCCAACAGCACGATTAAAAATAAAAAATAAAGATTTAACAGAACTGAAGAATGCTCAGCAAGACCTTTAAATGTATCTAAGATACAGTACAAGGAATATATCACAGTATGTATAAGAAAGAAACCATAAAAGTTGGGTTTTGAAAATAAAAAAAATAAATTACTTATGGGCAGAAGTTTTATGGGAAATGCCTATATGTGATTCATTGTTTGCAAAGGAAGGTTTCGGTATAGAACAGTTTTTATTAAATACAATGTTTTCTATAAAAATTAAAACAGGGCCTCGAGAGAGTATTTAGATAATTGAAAGGCTTAGCCTCCCCCCCCCTCGAAGACACACCTCGGCAGCGGAAGAGAGGATTCACAGACAATGTTTTCCCTCCCTCGGTTAAGCCTAAGATGTGCCTTCAGCCCCCCCCCCCCCCCTCCCCCAGCGGTCCCAACTGCTCGGGGAAGGAGTTGAGATAAACTTTTATTCTTTATGACGCGACCGCACGTCAATGGAACAGTAATCCCTCTCTTTTTATCAACATTTCTTCACCAACTCCATTTTGTAAATCCTCTTCCTAAGGATTACTACCTCGTGTTACTTATAGATTACATTTATATTACAGATGGTATTTAAAATATGAGAAAGTATACGTAATAATATATTTTGTCATTTAATGTAAAATATTAAATGTAATTCAATATTTTCAATTCAATTTATTTATTTTTTCTAACTTTCTTCATAGAACATTATTTTTCAATTAAAGAAAATTATAATAGAGAAGCTATTTACTCAATTACTCATTCATACAGAAAATATTAATAAATAAATTAAATAATAGCAATTTAAAATGTAAAAAAAGAAACAATAAATTAACTTCAAATTAATTTAATTACTTGTACAGAGTGTTTCAGGGTTAAGTGGCCAAACTGAAAATATGAATTAAGGACCTCAAAATAAGAAAAAAATCCTATGAAGATATGTCCTATATACCATTAGCACGTGGTATTATAACAAATGTACCAGTTCCTCTAAGACGTTGAAACGTGGAGCTAAAGATAAGACTTGTACGGTAGATAATTCGGACCCCTTTTATTAAAACATGCATATCAATATTGAATTTCGGAAAAATATTAAAATTCTATTGTATATTTTAACAAGTTAGAAGGGTTATAATAATTTAAATATAAAATATCATCCAATGAAATACCTACAATTATGATGTATTTACTTACAACCACTGTGATATGACGTGATGCACCCCTATCTTAAGGAAAGGGGTGAGGGCTAACAATGTGGAGACTCTCAGTTTCACATTATATAAAGATAAGTTATTTTCAATCTCTTATTAATTAAACATTATCATTATATATATATATATATATATATATATATATATATATATATATATATATATATATATATATATATATATATATATATATACATATAATGATAATGTTTAATTATTATTAGGGGTGCAGTCTCCACATTGTTAGCATATATACATATAGGTGCAGTCTCCACATTGTTAGCATATATATATATATATATATATATATATATATATATATATATATATATATATATATATATATATATATATATAAATATTAACACACATCTGTCAAAAATATTGAAAACCAGTGGGATTTCTGTCAGGAAGAATATGATCTGCGAGAGGGAGAGGAGTGCCAGTCGTATCCCTGCATATCTTGATTTTAGTATTTATTTTTAAGCGAAAAATCCCTCTACCATCCAGCTTCTTTTAAGACTCTTATCAGTCTATTATCAAATGCGTAAACTGTTGCCATATCGCATGAGGGTGTTAGGATGTAAATGAATGTTACAGTGAAGTACTTTGTAGAGTGTCTTAAAGTGAAGTGTCGTAAAGTAATATATGTGACATGCCATGGAGTTTTGATTATACTTCTGAAAGTTTTTTTACTAAAACGTTTGTCCCGTATACCTGTGAAGCATAGGTACAGATGTGTGAAGTAGAGAAGTTGAGTTTCTGATGTAGATTTAATTTTAAACGTTTTCAGAGAATTGAATCGATAATAGTCTTAGAGTTCTATTTTTTTTTTTTTTTTTTTTTTTGGTTTATATGAGGGTATCATGTCAATCTACTGTGAAATTCCAGTCCAAGATATTGCACTTTGCAATCTCTTTGAGTAAAAGTTTCTGATTGTTAAACAATACAAACATTTAACCAAAAATTACAGCAAACGCTTATTGGTCTTCAATATTTGTTAAGAAAGGACTATTTGGTAAGGAGTGAAAATGTCAAAATCTTAGTTACTACTAAATTTGAACTCAAAACTAAGATAATTGCCAAATAATACAATGAATATATTGATTTAAAATGCAATTTGTCAAGCCAATAAAAATATCTTAAACTAGTTTCTTATTGCTTATTTGAAACATGGCGAGGATCAATTGATTTTACTAACGAATCGAAAACGTTCCAACAAATCAGGCACTTGAGAAGTGAAATTATTTTTAACCGGACTAACGAAGGGGAAGGGATTGAAGGATTGGAGGGTGATTGGAGTTTTGTTTAAACCCTCTCCTCTGAGTGCTTGTTCCGGAGTTCAGCCATAGTCGATATCTTTCGCTGATTCAATATATATATATATTATATATTTTTTTTTTCTGTAGCCTTTAGATGGCCGGCCAAACTAGACCTCCTCCCCTTAATATTATAACCATACCTAAAAGTATCGATATTCAGGTCTTTATTAGCCCTTTATCTTTATTAGCTAGTACTGTTTATCCAAAATCGCTACTTCCCCTTGTGCCAGGACTCGGCATTTAGGATTATTTGTTAACGTTTTCGTCAATCTCATCAATTACCCTAGAATTCGCATATCAGTTATGATATTCTTCAGGCAGTTTCGGTATAAGGAATCATAAAGTGTTATAAAATCGACAACCAGTATACATTGTCAGCTATTTAAAATATATATTGATATATTAAATATATATTTTTTTAGAGGTTTTGATATTCAGCCGATAAATTAATAAAAAACTGCTCTATGACAACCTGTGGAGGATCCTAAGATCTCTACTATCTTATAAGGAAGTACTGTATATAAATTTACGGTATTAGAGGAAAGTGATTAGACTAAGATCACGCTCAACCATGTTTTTTTCATTAATTATTTTTCTCAAGGTATAGTGCCATGGAGTTTTGATTATACTTCTGAAAGTTTTTTACTAAAACGTTATTCCCGTATACCTGTGAAGCATAGGTACAGATGTGTGTGTAAGTAGAGAAGTTCAGTTTCTGCTGTGGATTTAATTTTGAACGTTTTCAGAGAAGTGAGTCGATAATAATCGTAGTCTGAGGTTAAACGTTCTTTTTTTTGTTGGCTGGATGTGCCCCAGGAGGGTCGAGGGTCACCACGTGTAACATATTAAATAAGTACCTGCCCCAATTGGACTCTAATCCGGCGCTCTGCACACTGTGACCACAAGCTTTCTAATCAATATATAAACATCTATATTTTGAAAAAGTTTATATATATATATATATATATATATATATATAATCTCCTTATCTTTCCAGTGAAAAGTGTAACAGGAAAAACATTAAAGAAAAGCCGAAGACTGATAAGAGTGGGTTCTCCTAATTCAGTAAGTTAATTAGCCTTAGTAACTATTGTTAACTAAATTTGAGTTTGAGTTAATGAAGAGTGTAATTAAAAATGTATCCATTGATCCTTCGCGCGGTGAGGAGAGGACAGAAGTGAGTGAGTCAGTACAATAATTTGATTGCTCAGCATTTTTTAATTAGCTCCACTTTTTGCAAAACTCACCTACAAGAGAAAGTCAAAGTCAATGACCTATTGACCGATCTAAAAAAATATTCTTTGGCGATTCTAGATAGAAAAATATTAGACTTGTCTCTCGGGGTGTGTTCCGATGAGCCCTAGGAACCGAAAAATAAATAATGTCATTTCGTTTTCCATTGTTCTTTTGTTTTACCCCCGTTCTTAAATTATTATATACCTATCCATTTTTTTTTTGTACATAATATGAAAAAAATTATGCCAGTTGTATTAAATGAATCATAATGCATCATAAATTACTAAAACAAAAAGCGCTTCTAGTAAAGTAGGCCTATTTTTCTATATGAAAAAGCAACATATATAAGTTTTCAGGTAAATCCTTTAAACTCTTAAACATGGATATTTATATAGGTTAGAAGTACAAACTTTAGTACTTCATTTTCTTGTTTTTTTTTTTTTTCTTGGCCCGTTAAATAAAGCATTTAACTAACTCATTTAACGCATTTAACTAAACTCCTAAGAATTTTCTCCCAATTGAATACAAATTCTGGAAAACTGAATTTTCTAATATTCATCGATATGGAAACAACAAAAATAATTTGGTTGAAATCGCTGGCCCACTGGCTGTAGATATTTTTGACACCTTCCATGTTAATTTTTTATGGAGCTAATATTGTTTTCATATTTTAGTGAAATCCAAACATATTTATCGATGCAAAAAAACTGTATTAACATCAAAATGATACCAATCCTATTATGTAACAGTGATATTACAAAAAGTGTAGCAAATGTTCCATGTTCTGATTTCACACAGAAAAAAAATTCATCAAAGTGCTTAGTGATTTAATTTTAGAAAATGATACTTAAAATGTCTTTTTCAATAAACCGAGAGTATGATAAATATATGTACTATCATACGGGAAGATTCTCTCCCTAAAAATAGAAAAAAGTTTTTGTTTTTTTTATGGTCACATCATTTTATCTTTGAGTGAGCTACACTAAACACTTCTGTGAACAATAAAATAAAAAATAAATCTTTGAACAAAACAAAAAAAAACGGAAGAATGCATCCCTACAAGCATTATTATTTCTGTAATTAAATGTCTTGGTATTTTTTAATCAGGCCTTCATGAACCACTAGAAAGTCATTATATATAGTTTCTTTATTTTTTTCCAGAGTAATTACCGTAATGGAAAAAATATATATTTAAAGAAAATACCACCAACATCTGTATACTACATTATATCTGCATATATTACATTCAGAACCTCTATGTATTCGAAATTCCATGAACTTTCTTAGTCAACATTCCATTGTTTATATTAAAATTTGAACCTTTTGAAATCACTTGATTTGAAATTAAAAACAAGAACCCTCCCCCCCCCCCTACTCTCCGTTCCGATGGCAATTACAGTTCAGATTTACAGCGAGCATTGCCTTTAATCGACTCCTGGAGGAAACTGCTTCCGAGCAATAGAGCGGGACTCCGAACTCCTTCCTTACAGTTAATTGCGCCTGAAGGGTCCTGGCGAGGTCCTTGGGCTGAGGGTTAGGGGGGATTATATTTGCACCTTGGGGGGCTTCCGACCGGATGCCATCAAGAGAGGAAAGAAGAAACCTCCTCGAGAGTCGAGGCCGGAAATTGCGGCTGGAAGGACCGTGCGCAGGTGGACCAATAAACGAGAGAGTCGCTCCTCCGAGGGCAGCCTTCGCCGTAACTCAGCTCCCGATGTTCCCCGATCCGGGATATCCAACCTGTTAGTTTTACTGCTTCAGGGTATGCGGGCAAGTTGAATAGATGGGCGGCAATGGCAATGCTAGGTTGTGTCCCGGAGGCGATAACGATCAGGCTGGAGTATACTGTAATGTTCTCCAAGGAGCGAGGGATAAGATGTGGAACAAAAGCCACGGTCACAGCGGTAACAATATGGAACTAAAACAATCAGTCCACTTCGCGCATAATATAAAATAAAATACCATTTATTTTCGATCTGTCAAACAAAAAATAAATGTCTAAAAATTTAGTTCCTATTCAATAATAAAAAATTAGAAATTATTAATAATATCAATTACTAGGTATCTCTTTTTTGTAAATCTCCATTCATTATCTTTGACAACTTATGGTTTTCTACTAACTATTAGTTTCCCCCAAAATCAGTCTTACTCATTGACTTTGCAAAACCAAGATCAAGAGTAGAAAAACAAAAAGTGTTTTTGTGAATAAAAATTAAGACAAAATAGTTACTAATACTAGACAATTTTAGTCACTGTCTGTAAAAAATTGAGCCAATATACTTTTCCATTTAACTTTTCCAATTTTTCATTAGTGGTTTAGTTAGGTTTCCTATTCTGAAAAATGAGATTAATATCTCTATTGTAAGAAAACGTTATTAAATTTCCGACATAACTATTTACTTTTAGCAACGTTACAGTGTACTAGACTTTAAGTACTTATTTTAATAATACTTTTCCTTCCATCATACTTTTCCCTCCACAGTTGGAGGGACAAGTTTTGTTTGGAGTTCTCTTGCCAAATTATGGATATTGTATATAGGTGTGTATGTGTTCTTTTTATTTGTTTGTTTTTGGGTTATTTTATTCTTATTTATTGTATATATATTATTTTTCTGTATAATTTGTTTTATTTATTGTACATAGAGTGTGAATGTGATCTGTGAACTCTATTATAAATGTCCTAGAGACAGATCATAATATTTTTCAATTAAAAAAAAAATAAAATAAAAAAAATAATTGTTTACTTGTCCCTTTCCATTGCTGTAGTTCATCAAATAAATCGTACTCTAATGATTTCTCTGATAGGTTATCATGAAAATTAGTCTAATTCAATTGTGTTATTTTTAATGAAAATATTAAAATTATAAAAAAAAATGAAGGAAAGCCATGTGAGTGGGCCACCATATTTTTTATTTAAATAATTGGTGACATTGTATAGATTGTCTTAATTCTACAACTTTTCCATTGCAAAGAGGAGCCCTCTCACTATCTTCTTTGATAATGCCTTTAATTTATTATCAAGTTAATTTTATTAATTTTGATATACCATTAAACCATTTTCTAGAAAATTTTACTAATTTCTAAATTTGATGATTGAAGCGGCATTTCGGATTAGTCAATTTAAGCAAAAATGCTTAGGAGTTTATCTCCCTTAATACTTAATTTAAGTTTCGTACAACGATTTTGTCCTATACTGTTCATATACATAAATACAAAATTGCAAGATTTAGTTATTTGGACCCAGGTGATCTTAAATGTTTAATTACGCTGAAAATACGGATAAGTAATTTTTCGGGATCAATGATTTCCCTAAGACATTATATATTTTAGAGAATCGTAAGAGAAAAACAACAAAACAAGAGAGATGACAAAGCAGCGCCCTTGGAATAAAGTGAACAGGTTCCTCGAAGGGCAGAATCATGCCATCGAGATAATTCGCAGTCAATTTTTCGTTTTTCCAGATGGTTTTTCACTACGTATCCTGAACTGTTAGGTTAAACACACCTCTAAAGTTCCTAAAATTTAATTAAATAATTGTGAAAAAATGTAACTGAATTGTTTTAATATTATATAAGTCCAATTTAGAGAGATTCAACTTCTTTTCTACCTCTACTGTTGTATTGATATTTTTTTTTTATTATAATGATTTTATTGAGTATTAATACAGTCTGCCACACTGAAGGGTATTGGTACTAGGGCTATAGTATTCATTCACAGAATACGTACATAAGAAAGGAAAATAAATAGTAAAAAGATATATATATATATTTAGATAAAGTAATATACAAGATAAATAAAATAACAGATTAAATCCGAATCATAATAAAATAAATAAAACACATTCACAGCTATTTAAAATATTTCCATTGGCCCAGGGGCTCCTGAATCAAGCTTTGTCCCCCAAACGTGGAAGCCAAAGAAGGACTCATTTGATAAATTAAATACACAATAAACAAATCATGAAATGTACAAAAACAAAACATGAGATTGATTACAAAATCCTGTTAAATATTCTCAAAAAGAGATTAATAAAACGATTATGGTGCCTTACTTTTAAAGTTATTTTTTCAACAACACATCAAAAAGTAGGAAATGCTAGTGCTAATTTTGATAGAGGCAAAAACGAATGCCATTATTATCTCTTCGTCGGGGATTAATCTGTATTTTCTAGCCTTCATTGAAAACAGATAATTCCAAGCTCGATAATTTATAGAGCATTATAAAAACAGTACGTTCTCAAATATACAGGAGGATATCGGACGGAAGGAATTAAATTCAATCCGGGACGGTCGGGTATTTTCAATTTGAATTTAATGAAAGGAGCTTAGCCGGTGTTTGTGCGAGGCAAACCGTTTGAGGGCCCGATCGAGTTGGTTCTGGTACCGGTACTGGTACACACCGGTTAGCCGAATAAAACCTCAAAGCCACCGTGTGGGGGGAGGATTAATCTAAACGTCCCCTTCCCCCCTCCACCTCGATACCGATTGCTGCGTGGGCTATCAAATCTTTAGGCAGCTCCTTCTTACGTCATATGTTTCCAGTCATCCGAAGCGAATGTAAGACTTCCATAGTTTTGATCTGAACTAAAAAATGTTTCTTTGTTTTAGATGAAACCTGTCCACCAATTATAATAATCTGATAGCCCCGAAAATAAAGTGAACTCTTAACCATCTGCTCATGATATTGGGAATTGTGACCTACACCTCCATAAGCTCATCTTGTTAACCGATCTAGAAGTTATAGAGAAACGTAGTGTAAATCATTGCTGTATCATATTTTAAATGTTTGTAGTTTTTTTTACAGCAAAATGTATAGAAGAAATTACCCATATTATTGGCTAAAGCAAGTTTCACGTAGATAGAAATAACTAGTAAATAGTAAAAATTAGAGAGTAATAATCAGGACCAAGTGATTTTTAATTATGAAAATGATAACTATAACTTATGACTTTCTGCCGCACGGCGTAAATTGAATAAACAATATTTAAAAATAAATTCCAACATAATATTTTTAGTTTAATCGCTACAGCAAACTAAGGATATAAGCTCAAGACAACACTCCAAATTTTAAAACTCATTTGGGAAGTTGAAAGATAAGGGCGTAGCGATTCTGATATGGGCTACATCCCGTTGTAGTGTTTTATTTAGGTTTAGGTTTCGTTTGTGTTATCTGAAGAAATTCGTTGGCAGTGTTATTTCAAATTTTTAGACAAATATAAGATTTTTTTCTAGTATTTTCATTTTACATTCTCAATCTCATAAACCTTCCTAATTTGCAAAATAGGATTTCGTCTATAATCCAAAAGCAAAAAAGAAGTCTATTGCCATATTTTCATTTAACTTTGTAAGCCAAGTGAACTTTAGTTAAATACAATGGTATTTAAAACTGGAATTTTTATATTTTTTTAAACATTTATTTAAAGCGCAACCCTGAAACTTAGCTCAATTATTTCCTATCGCTTGCCGGAAGAGATCCTAGTAAAAGCTAAGCTGTATTTCGCTATTTAGGAGCCATAACTCCGCGCGCACAACTTCCGCCGAGGTCAGCAGTGTTGCAGCGCTGGCGACCTCTGGCGGGTTTTATCTAAGTCAGCCAACGGAAGGGTTAATTAAAATATAGCCCTTTTAATATCCGGTTCTGGCCCTCTCAACATTTTTCTTCTTTTAAAAGAGCTTTTAGATAAATTAGGTCCGAAGGAGGAAGGGGGGGAGGCTTTTTATTTTTTTCTTTCTTTCTTTTTTTATTAAATAATTTAATTTCAAACCCAAACATAATTACTGCCTTGTGAAGGCTTATCTTAATAATTCTCTCTGAGGGTATTTGTCTTAACGTTTCGCCCCCAAATTGAATAAATGTAAACTGGATTTGTCCCGGGGATAATTTCATTTTTTTTTTTTTTTTTATCTCTGATATTTACGTCAAGAAGATACAATGTTTTTTTATTTTATTTTAAGATATATTTTATGTTCATTATATATATATATATATATATATATATATATATATATATATATATATATATATATATATATATATATATATATATACATATATATATTCTTCCTACAGTTCTTTATGTGTGCTAAACGTAGCCGCTTATATTAAGGGATGAGCAACGGCTTAAGGTTTTGGAGAATAAAGTGCAGAATATTCGGACCGAAACTGGATCAATCAACCGGATAATTTAGTTACACAACGCTGAATTGCGCGAACTGTATCTGGTTAATATAATTGAGATGATTAAGTTTAAACGAATAATACGGGCATTTAAATTATTTGGGCTTAGTAACGAAAGAATCCCAAAAAACTTATATGGGCTATGCCAACTGGCAAGCGTCCAAGGGGTAGACCAAAGCGAAGGAGAGAAGATAGCGTTATGGCTGATCTGGTGATGTTGGGTTAGACAGCGTCCGGTGGTGGGAGGGATCTGGACATCGATTGGTGGTATCGGCATCGGACCTTCGGGTTCGCTAAGCATTAATATTATTAATAATACCATTATAATAATTATATATATATAAGTATTAAATAAGTATTATAATGTCATATTTATAATGTCCTTCCATTACTAGATTAGAAAGAACTGCTGCTGTGTACTATCCTTCCGGTGGGTTAAAACGCTTGCAAAAATTCATTCTCCTACAACCCAAGGGATGTGGGTTCGAATCCCGTTCCCGAAATTTCGTTGGCAATAATTAAATAGAAAATGAAACATTTTTATGGATAATGTATGAAGATATATAGAGAAATACTATATTTAATGAAGTTCTGCTACATGGGATACAAATGGACTCGCCTGAAACCCGAAGCATATGAGTTCGATTTTCGGTCTCAGAATTCCATAGGCAATAATTGATCAAAAAAGGAAATATTTTTAAAATCCGCTTCCCTCAGCGAATATATAAGGCCAGTCAGACTACTGAATACAACTCACACCGACTGTGAGTAAGAGGTAGGACCCTACCCCGCATCCTTTACTTAGGCATCGCAAAGCGATTTTCTAGAATATCACTACAACATAGATGTTTTGTCCACGAATTGTATGACTCTAAGCAGCCATAATCCATGGATCGAGGCCGATTTTTCATCGTCCTCGAATCCGAGTGAGTCGATGGGAAGGACACTGCCAGATTGATCCCAAAGGGATCAGCCATGGAGTTTTGGTCATCATGGAGAACAGAGTCCGTAGCAACGTGAGGTTGGGTGATCCTCTCCAGGCCATCTGTGCTCCAGCAAGCAGTATACCTCTGTAAGAAGGTACGGGCCAAAGATCTGATATATAGCGGCATCCGAAGAAAATAAACTCAATTTTAATGTGGAGTCTAGACATATCTTTTCATTTATATTCATAAAATTATGTTGGTTGATAAATGTGCCTATTAATATTGTATTTTTAGCATTCGGATTTCTTTTTTTTTTTTTTTTTTTTTGAGAATTAAAATTACATTATATAAGTAGTAGTTGATAGTTGGTAGTTTAATATAGCATATTTTATTTATAATATTTTATAAGATTTGTTAATATAATACGCGGTAAGACTCTTTTTATCAAATTATTAACATCCACCTGTAACTTCGTGAATAGCTTCATTATAAATAGAATTATGTAAGAGCTATGTCCAAAAGGGATTGATAAGTAATCAGTCTATAAAGCAACGCTATCTAGCAGCACTGCATTAAATATAGTACTCCTCCATATATCTTCATACATTACCCATAAAAATGTTTCATTTTCTATTTAATTATTGCCAACGAAATTTCGAGAACAGGATTCGAACCGATATACTTCCGATTTGTAGGTAAGTGCATTTTTGCAAGCGTTTTAACCCACCGGAAGGATAGTACACAGCAGCAGTTCTTCCTAATCTAGTAATGGAAGGACATTATAAATAACTGATTTAGGCTGTGGAAATAATTCAATAAAGGTAAATGAAGTTTTGTTCACAGTAAAAGATAAAACCGTTATCAAAACAATAGAGAACTTCATGTTAGTTTAATGAATCAGAAAACTTCACTTCACTTTTTTCCCCGATATTTCAGCTGGAAAAGTTATTTGAACAGTTTACGTTTCGTTTGATAACTGAACTATGCCAGCAGAGCTTTTGAATAATCCTGACGATGTCCCGGAGTGACGGGGGGGGGCGGGAAAATATTTTAAATAAGCCCCCCTTTCCATTACGAGGAAAGGAAGCGGACCCGAGAGCGGGAACTATACATAAGACAAATAACCGCCTCGTAAAAACTTTTTAACGAGAGAAGAAGTTCCATTCCAAGTTGGCCTTTTATTGTCGAAACAGAAACAACTCGCTCCATAAATAACTTCCCTCATTAGAAATATAGGAAGCTAATTCGCTCCTTCTTGCCCCCCTCCTCTTCCTTTCTTCCCTATTCTCCTTTTTTCAAACTTAAATTAATTAACATTCCTTCTTTTTAATTACAAACTTCCAGTAAACTGTGATAATAACAATTGTAAAAGAAAACATTCATATCGATTAATTATTCGATATATTTTGTAAGCGGGATCTTGCAAAATACCGAGCAAGACATCATCAGCCGATATTATATGTAATGAAATGGGTAAATCGTTAAACTGTGTGTCTCATGATTCTGGTATGATAAGAAAAATTATTTCTGTTTGTACTATTGTAACTATCGAAACCATTGCACGTGACAAGCAATTTTCACCTACTACTCTATAATCATTACTAGTTTAATAACCTTATTTTTTTTTATATTCACTGTGGAAACACTCCTTTTTACTATATTTTTCTTTAAATAGGTAAGTGGAAATTTCATTAAAAAAAAAAAAACAGTTTTAGTCAGATTGATTTTGTAATTTATGTATTTTTTTTTATAATCTGCTGCGGGACCTCTTGGTTAAGTGGAGTACGGGCAGAAATATAACTATAATATATCGCAGGATCAGATCACTGACGGATGAGAAAGATAAATAAAGAGCTGCTTACAGAAACTGGTCAATCAATATCTCATAATATCGTCGGCACGAGGTTAAGATGGTCGAGCCTATAGATCAAAGCAATCCATCTGGAAGCCTCTATACAACAATGAATACGTCAATAGAAAGCAAAGGACCACGTGGAAGGCAAAAAAAGAGCATCAACAAAGATGAACTAGAGCTGCGTGCAGTTAACAGGAAAGAAATATCCAAGAAGATAGGCTTGTTAAGGGGCTTTAACATTTTAGAAACATTAATATCCAGGCTCAAAAGTCGTAGACGGCAATAGAGAGTGATGAAAAAATTATTAATAGTAATTTATAAAAAATAATATTATTTAACGAAAACTAAATAAAATTTTGCAACTAAATAGAAACTTTTGGAATTATTTTTAATCTTGAAAAACTAAAAATTTATATACAATGTTGTGATGGATTGCTTGAAAAAAACTTTATACCGTTTTATCTATGAAGAAAAATCAGTTTTCAAAGTTTGTTGTATAACTAGGAAATATAAATGATTAATCTATACAGCTTTTAATTACACAATAAATTCATCCAAACTTAATAACTTCACGCTCTTGTAATCTCCCACCATATGCTCAAAGAACATATGTTAAATAAAACCATTGCTCCTACGATCTGCCACCATTTAAAATTAAAATTGTGCAATTTAATTTTACACATAATGTAAAGGGGACCCTACACGGTCAATCGGAATTGCACTAGTGACGTTCCGAATCGTCGTGTAAGGTAGTGAATGAAGTACTGATGGTGGTGCGCTGCGGATTTTCGAAAATCCGGAAATCAAAGGTTCATTCACGAGAAGTGGAGGGGGGACTGAGGTAAAAGTAGTGGGGAGACTAACCATACTGCTGGATAGCTTAGGTTACCTAGGCCTTACAACCATTATAAATGTCTGATTTTCATTATATGTAAATAGTTAAAGAATTTTTCATATCCCTTGTTTATAATTTTAAACCATTTTCAACTATTTCTTTTAAATAGTCATGTGGGCAACAAATTAAAAAAAAAATGAGGAAACTTCACAATTTACTTTAGGAAAATAAAAAACTTTAACGTTGTGTATATTTATCAGTTCTTTTCCCATTTTCCTCAACAAATTTATTATTTTCGCAATACCTTTCCTTAATTTTTGTAAGTAGTAGACTTATATTTTACTAACTTTTGTCAAAACGATTTTCTATGAGACTAACCTTACTACTAGATAGGTTAGTTTACCTAGGTCTCGTTATTAAGTAAATAATTTCATAAAAGTAAATAGTTGTTTATATCCCTAGTCTATATTATTATTAACCATTTTCAACTATTTTTTCTTTAAATAGTCAAGTAGACAATAAATTGGAGGGATAAAAAAGTGGAAACTTCACATAAGTAATGATCAGCAATGATTGAACGTGTAAGGGTCATCATGATCAAAGCGATAGCGGGCAATCTAGCAAGAATTACCGTGTAGGGTCTGCTTAATACTTAGAATTGTTTACAAAATATTTTATTATGGTTTTGGAGATTACTCATGCCTCTGAACATATTATAAGTAATATTAAAAGATGTTTCAGTTTCTCACTAAAACGTTTGGATATTTAATACATTGTTATCTTCAACATATGATATGAAAAAGTCCATTGTTCCTTTTTCTGGAAGTAGTAAGAGTTACCAAACTGTTCCCTTTCTTTCCCAGACTGGATCTATTTTTCATCGAGGAAATTCGGCCATTTCCCGAAGGAGCATGTGTTAATATTCGGAGGCAATCTCGGAAGTAAAAAAGACACCCCATCCTGACCCGAGTCCCGCGGGACGGTGGCGGTTAGAGGAGATTGCGGCCCAACTATCTTCTTGCCTTCTGATGCATGATTGATCACAAGAAAACTCCAGCCTCGGCTAATCCGTCCGGGTCCCTCCCTGAAGGATGCTATCAGCTTCTTGCGGCTTCGGTCCCTCGCATCAACTCGCCATTTATAATTTACTGAGAGGCTAATAGCTCTCTTAGGGGGCGAGTAGAGGCGAGCTTCTTAGGTGTCGGCCACCGCTCTATCAAGTGAGATGAGCGCGATTAAGGAGCTGTGATAATCCATAACGAATAACTTAACCACGATATGTTTCCAGCTTATAAATTAAATAATATATCGTTAAATATAATGCGATTGCTTTTCACACTCTAGATTTTTCGCCTATAGGTATGATTGTGTTTAGAAGTTTTTATTTTATTTTATTTGTCTAGTTGTTTTTCTTTTTATTTACTTTCCCTATTACTTGTATATATTGTATGAATGAGAACTTTTAGCCCTAATACTTATAGCCCTCCAGCAGTAACTGATTGTATTATTATCCAACAAATAGATTATTATTAAAAGATTTTTCGCCTTTCAGGAGTGAAGGCTTTTCATGAAGGAGTGACGAATTATAATCACATTAACCCCAAATTTCAGGAAAGTTATGAAGGAAAAGAAACTTTTTCTGCGAAACTATTATTGCAACTGTAATTATTTGAAAGGTAGTAACATTTCCTACAAACAAACGAAACTTCAAAACCGGATCATTTTAGCCGAGATACAGCCTATAGTAACCAAAATACAGGTTTTGGTTTAATGTTACCAATTAACTAATATGATTCGACTGAAAAAAAATATATTTTCTCTATCACATAATACATTGCACTAACTTATTTCTACATTATATTGTCAATTTTTCACTGACTAATGCACTAGACAATATAAATTAAAATGTACGTTAAGCTTTTTTTGTAATATTTTTTCGAAAAACAGCTCTATGATAACTGGCTGTTACTTTTATGAAATATATTATAATTCATATTACTAAAAATAAATTGTTATAAATGAGACGATGATTGTTGATAGCATATAAGGAATTAAGCACAAGGTCCCAGATTTGAGTCCGGTCGTGGCTATTTATTTATCAGGTGTGGATCGCTGTTCTGGTGCACTTTACAAAGTGGGTAGTATTAATTAGATAATTAGTTTAGGAGGAAAATTGACGGTTGAGCATGATCTAGGTCAAATCATCTTCCTGCATAATCGTTGACCCAGTACTTCTTTATTTATTATAAGTATTGGAAAACAATCTTTTGAAAAATTCTGATAGCATTGATATGTTTTATTATTCAACACAATAACATCTTCTTTCTTATTTTGGTAACATAGCATTTCGAAAAATGTATTTCTTTAATTTATAAAAAAATATTTACTACTATTTTAAAATAATTTAATTTTAGACCAAATATATTTAATTAAATTTAGAAAAACATGCTTTAAATAATCGTATTCTAATGTAGTCCAATATACTATTAATTCTTTCTTCTTTCAAGAGATGGATGTATAGTTGGCTGTTGAAATTGTAAGGATGAAAAATGGTCAGCATGTGGTGATGTAGTTTTGTATTGTTTAACTTTAACCCTCATGTTTGGGTCGAAACGTCTGTCCGATTCACTTTTACTTTATAGAAACTATTCATAGCTGTTCACTTATTAACTTGAAAATTTTGCATAAGAATATTAAAATACTTTATCTAAGAAGATTTTTTATAAACTGTTATAAAACCAAATAAAAAAGTAATTTACTTATTTAGTTTCATTGTAATTACATGTTTCAATAATATGTAGAGAGAGTACCCCCAACAAAAGACTTTTTTATTTTATGCTTTTAGAGGCATATTTACAAAACGGAGAGTAGAAATATTTTGTGTATAAACTGGTATTTGTATTTGTGTAATGAAATGGTGAGCAAGCCTTAACAGTATCAGTCATTAATTAATTTCTTCGCAAAATCGTCATTGTTTCTCTAAATACAATGTTATACAAATTCAAGCTATGTTTCTTTCATTGAATTTTTCCACTATGCAATATTTAGAATTTCAATTTATTTTAGGATCGGGTGGAATCGGGATAAAACAAAAAGTTGGTTTCTTTAATGGCACATCTGCTGCTCCCAGAGGATTTTAATATCGAGGAATTGAAAATTGCTAATAATATTTCCTTGGGACAAAAAGCCTACCCGCCATTAAGGGATTTCCAGCCATGTTTTTTTCAACAGCGCCTCTCCTTTCGCTTCGGTTGTGAGCCACGAGGACGAAAATTAATATTGATAAGGCGTATAATCCCGCCCCCGCCAAAACCTAAAATAGACCAATTAATGAACTCGAGGAGGGACAAGGGCTAATCTTTATTATATAATAGCCAAGGCCTCCTGGATACGTTCGGTATCGAGATCTAGCTATCGATTTTATCTCCTGTCATGACAAAGGAAGTAAAAGATAAAAATAGTCTGTGAAGTAAAATCAAAGTAGCCTCTTTAGCAATTATTGTTTACATACATAATCATATTTCGAGATGTATAATTAGTCGTTTGAGAACATATCTACTACGGGATAATCCTGTTTTTGAAGAATACTCTTGTCAAGGATAAAAGGACAACGAAGCCGAGGAGATCGACGGGATTCACTAAAATCTATGATGGAACATTTATGTATCAGCCTCCATAATACATCAAAATGTCATATTTTTCTTTTCTTTTCTTCGATGTCAATGACGAAATCTTTAAAAACAAATCTTGTACCGTCTCAATCCATCCATCTCCAAACATTGAAGTTTAGAAACCTCCTACTTTTTTAACTTATACGAAATAAGAAGTCTTCAATCGTCCATGATTTTGTTTTTATTTTGACATCACTTTTTTCAGAATCCATCATTCTAAAACTATATTACTTAGCATAACAGTATAGATTACAATTTACATTCTAAATTAAAATATAGCAGCATACAATTACTCATTTTAACGCTTTCCAGTTGTTTAGAAATTGGCTTCATGTGAACCACATGCAACCTGTATTTTACCTTCCCCTTTGTGATTCGATAGTCTATATAAATAACATAAAAATTTTGCCTGTACATGGAAATTAATCAACCTGTTTTATGACATCTTTTCATTTCATACATATCAGACACCAAATCCACTTTTAAAACAATTATTGTCTGCCTCTATGTCCGCATTCCAACAAAATTTTAACATTATATCAAGGTTTGCTTAACTTAAAACCTAGGCTTAAAGTGAAAACAAAAGATTGAGTATAACCAAAGTTATGAATTCTTGAGTAATTTGACTAGAGATCTCGGTTAATGTTGATAATAAATGTTAATAATAAACATATGTTTATAGGTTAAAGAACATCTGTATAAATAAAATAAAGATTTAGTCTGTACATTGAATAGAATCAACTTGTTTTATTATATCTTTCCGTTTTATACATTACAGACACCAAATCTACTTTAAAAAAATTGTCTGTCTGGGTGTCCGCATTGTGCAACGAAATTTTGTCAGGGGTAAGCTCGCCAATGGCTAATGGTAGACTTTTGAAATTCTGCCATTACAGTTAGGTTTGCTTGACTTAAAATATAAGCTTTAAATGCAAACAAAATATTGAGTAGAACCAAAGTTATGAATTCTTGAGTAATTTGTCTAGAGATCCCGGTTAGGCAGTTACTTACTTCGTTTCTCATCCCGATCTACTCTATCGCGAGCCACATTTAAAAGCTGTACTACTCAAATGATGGAAAAAATTAAATCAACTCAACGGGAAAAATCCGGAATACCGAACATCTGTGTCTCATAAAACGGGTATAACACACTCATTTTTCAAATTTGTCCGATCTTCCCGTTCAAGGTGTCAATCAATTCAACTCTCCGAGCCTAACAAATATTGTCGTATATATATTTAGGATTAACCAAACGGATTAGCCGGAAATCAAAAGAAAAACTCCAAAAATTTCACCTCTCCCGCCAAAATATTCAGATCAAGTTCTAATTTTACACGGATGTAGGTTACTCAATGTCCAATGTTATTTTGCCAGTGATAAACTCAGCAGAGTTTTAAGAAGTAGAGATACTACAACTCTTTTTGATTATTTAATTGACTCCACAATCTCCTCGCTTCATCATAAATGAAAATTAAACACTTGACAAATTTTAATGGATCGGTGGTAGTCGGTTTGGTTGTGTGGTACCTAAACAAATTGCCGAATAATTTTTTATGATTATTGCGAAATCTTGACTTCCATAAGCCCTCCATAAAAAAATTCAAAACAATCTCTCTCTCTCCCCTCCAGACCCAATTTTATAAAATTGAATTTGAACCCTCCTCCCCCCATGATACAAAATCCATCTCAAAAAAAGATTCTCAAATTTTAACTATACACCCGTCAACGACGAGTACATCAGCTAGTTGTGAAATAAATTAATTGTACTCACAAACTAAAATAAAATGTAAAATACGGAATAAATCTACCAGCACATAGTATATACGAGCTTATCAGTCCTACGCAGACAAAAAGAGACCATTGAGCTGTCAGAGGCAAACACAGCATAAACCTGAGCCTCGCTAATTATTCAATTTATTCAGGTAAATTTTATTCAATTAAATGAAATATCCTTTAAAGCAGTCCTACCTGGTCAGCTGATAAATCCCCAGGTGTCAGCCACAGTTCGCAGTCCGGCCCACGTCGCTAATCCCTTAATGTCCAATATTCTAGGCCACTTCAGCGCTGTCTAGTATTGCCTACAATGTTTTAATTTCTTTAATAACATATTTAGTGTCAGCCTGAGCAGGAGAGTTGTGTCACTGAGTTTCTATTCTCTGCTTTCTTACATTTAAAAAAAGTATTAAATTGTTTCATAGATGTTAAATAGAGAAATAAAAGCTTTTCCACTCATTACACAATAATTTATTATAATCAAAAAGTTAAAAATAAAACATGTATAGCCTATCCCCACTACGAACATTCATTACCACAAAGAAACATTTGTTCGCTAACATGAGGTCAATTAAAAAATATTTATTTAATATTCATTTTTTTTTATTGAGTTATATAAATAATAAGAAAAATGTCAAACCAGAATGCGGATAGATTTATAGATTTGCGATATCAAAAATAGCAAACTAATAAACAGGGAATATCCAAAGAATCACAAAATTCAAAATGTCATACCTCTGCAAAGAATGGTCCGATTTCAGTGATTTTTATTTTGTATGGCATTAACCTATAAAAAATTTATACTTTTTGAGTTATTCGCGAATAGAATGTTGAAATTATCTAAAGTTTTATCTAGCCCTTTTTCGTGAAAGTATGTTATATACATAAATTTATAGGGTTTCATAGAGAATACTTAATGGAAGCTTTTATCAAAACTGTTACGGCCGATTTAGTGCTGCCATCTATAGAGGAACGTGTTTTGGAGGATGAGACCCTCCAAGATACTTCTCCAACACGAACTTAATAAAAATAAAAATGTTCAACCTTAAAATTATATTAGGAGGAGCTGTAGATGTGTAATACTTTAAACAACGCGGTAAACGTGAAAAAACGTTCATATATGGGTAAATTTATTTAAAGTTTAATATATTGTTCCGCCTGGAACCAAGTCTATATGCCGAATTTCGGCTAATTCGGTCAAGCAGAGACTACCAGGGGAGCCGAAATGTAGCAAGAAAAATATATAAAACTAACATCTCTACAAATTGGATGATCCTCTTCTAGGGGTTATAAACGGATAGAAACGTAACACTGCCTTCCACTGACGACATTTTAAACAATGAAATTGCTTCTTATTTCGGAAGAAAAATAGACAAAAAAAGTCACTCTCAAACCAACAAAATAAATTTAGTAAAAGCAGAGCCTCGAAAACCTTACTTTTTGGTGCTTAATCATGCCTGGATTATATAACAGGACGGAAATAAGTGAGACAAAAAAAAAATGAAATTATGAAATTAAAGAACGTCAAATCGTGCGTCGAACGAGTAACTAAACTTACTAATTTGGATACGTGCTAAGATCGAAAACCACAACAATTTCTGCCAAATTTGTCAAAAACTGAGACATATTACTATAAATGACTCTTGAGCTTGGAAATGAGTTGTATAAGAGAAAAAGCTCACAGAATCAATGTTGTAGAGCATCAACTTTTGCGTTCACTGAGTAACAAACTTTTTAATGTAGATAATTAAATATCAGTATTTGTTTAAATTATTGTCGTAAGTTTAATAATTTTTTGTATTTATCTACAATTTTTATATATTAGCTTACAAGATAAATAAATACATTGAAGAAATAAAATTTATTAAGATTTGAACGAGCTCGTAAGTGATAAGACAAATACATGCTCCGACTCAACAGAATTAAACTAGCCTAGGTTGAACCGAGAAGCAGCTAATCCAATCTCAGTTTCTGAACTAACTGCTACTCATCTAATCTACATCTGCAAATTCAATCTCAAAATTAAATGCGATCTCTGATATTATAACATAGCGAGTAAATTGGGAGCGAAAATGTGGCAATATGTTTTTAAACTCTTAATTATTAACAAATCATTTTATTTATTTGTTAACAGTTAAAAGTACCGTAAATGCATCACCAACTTCTTATTAATTAAATCTATATCAGTATTGTAAGATGGCCACTCCTGCCCCAGGCCATGGTTACCGTTGTTTGTTAAACATATAATTTTCACGATGTTCTTGTATTTCGTTCTTGCGTTGCGGACTATGTTTGTGGAAGCTGTATCGTCAACAATTACCATTGCGAATGTCTAAAATCGTCTAACAACTGCAAGGAGAAAATATTTTTATTAACTCCAAATTATTCTTAATTGTTCAAAGAAACTGTGGGGACAACAAAACTTTTTAACATCAAACGCATTCAATCCTTTCAGTCTAAAGTCCTCCGAACAATAGTCGATGCTCCCTTCTATGTCACCAATAAAACCTTCCATAATGACCTTCATATCCTATTGGTTCTTGAGCTAATTACAGACAAATTTTCCAAATTTGACCAGAACCTCACTCATCATCCAAATCCTCTAGCACAATCCCTATCTAGCTCCAGCCATCTCCACAATATGGGAGTACTTGCAATGTCCAGATTCTACACTCAAGTCATAAGCTTCTGTTGCTCACACCAGTTTCCACTGGCTTACAATACCAGTGACGCAGCTGGGAAAGAAACACTGGGATCTCCTGGAGTCCTGCTTTGGTTTCTACATTTGGGAAACGAAGCATGACTCCAGAGGCCTCTGGGCGAATGTAAATATTGTATATAGGCGTGAATGTGCTTGTTTTATTTTAATTACACTTAGTTTCTATCTATTATTTTTTTATCATTTTTTTTTGTAAATAAGTATATTAATTTTCTTATTTTATTTTATACATTTCTTATTCTTTATTATCAACATTTTAGTTATCATTTATATGTACATATTATGTAAGTGATTAATTTAGACCAAATATTAATGCCCTCCAATGTGGCAGAATGTATTAATTTTGTATTAATGAAAAAAATATATTCCTACAATCAGTTAATGATCTGGTGTATTTTATCTCTTTTATGATGTGTATTTTCATTTCTCATTTGTATTTATAGTAATTTCTTTTCTTTTCATATTTATCTATTTTGGTTGGTAACTATAGTTTTTCATTTGTCATTTTTTTTGATCAGCTGTTTGATTAAAATTAACTATCTTTCGTCGCCATTCTTCCAGTATGCGATTAAATGTTATGGGTTGACGTGAACTCGAATTCTCTTATCTGACGATGCCTGAATTGGCGAAATGTTAGGTTATTTCATATAGTTGCATTTTACAGACACAATGCTGTCTGATCGAATTATTCTAATTATAACCTAACATAAATTTTAGGTTTTTAATATTTTTTTTTATTCATTTCAATTAATTGATTATTATAACAATGGTTACTTTTAATAATCAAGCTATGTCAACTGCCTTCCAGGAAGCAAACATCAAACGATGACGGATTCAAACAGCCGTGAATTCACGGACGATCGCAAAGCCCGTCGACCGGGCACGAGCTAAAAGGCCTAAAAGTTGGCAAAGCTTCGCTAACGACTCGCGGAAGAATTCCTGATGAAAGGTTGAACTGCTTTAAGAAAGTTGACCGCCATATTTCCCTTTTGATCTTCCGGCTTCCTCAACTTTTTCAAGTGGGGGTGGGGGGGGGCGTTTGACTAAATGTGGAGTACTCATGCGGTCACGGCTTCACTTTTGAACTTTACTGTACAAATCCGTCTAAGGGTTTCGACAATACTGAACAAAGTTAGGAAAAAGTTTTTCATAGAATTTTTTTTTTCGTTTCCACTCAACTATCTGAGAGAACAAAGGACTTAACATAGCTCTCGTTAATAGTTTTCACTTCCAGTCACCGTCATCAAGATTTCTACTAACACAGCAAAATTTATCAATAATTTGGAAAAGGAGAAATTATGACTTTCTATCAATAAAATTAGACAGTAATTTTACTCTCCATTAGATAGAAGAAGTGAATGAATTTTCGGTATCCAGTTGTTAACATATCTTCAACTTTTAGATCCTCTTTAATTGTGGCAAAGCGAGAAGTATAGAGGACTTCTTACTTCCGTCTCATTAGGAAGAAGATTACATAAGATAAGCATTTTACATTTAACCAGTAGCCATTACGCCAACGGCTTGCTTGCTTGTTCGAAAGGAAAAATTAATATTCTATGAAAAACGAAATATTTCTTTAGAGTTCTTTAGAGATTGCAAACAGAATTTTTAAAATGCAGAAGAACAGTAATCAGATGAATTTGACTTATTTGCTCACAATAAACTGACATTATGTTTTCTTCCTAACACTCCGATATTATTTCGAAATATTAACAAACATATACATATGACACCATATGTCTTCTAATCAACATTACATATATAATATAATCGATATTATAGTAGATTCGATTGATCTCGAAATTCTTTCTTAAAATATTATTTCTACATTTAAACCTTTTATAATGGAAAACAAATCATGAAATTCAATTAATTTAACCTAGGAAGAGACAGAGGCTTGAAGAATTTTGGAAACGTTCAGGAAACCAATATAAATTAGTATGTATAAAAAATTAAAATTATCTGTATATTTAGTTAAAATTAAAAGTGATTTGTCTTGAAAAACATCCACCAAAAATCGATATTTTCTGATTAAATTCAGGAACATTTTTATGTATATATATATATATATATATATATATATATATATATATATATATATTTATTTTAAATCTGATTTAATTATAAAAGATCATAAAAAAGTTGTCAATTTAAAATTATTTTTACCAAGATAACGAATAAAAATTTTAAAAAATTATTTTTTGATCAGTCCTGAAAAAATGTAATTAACCGGTTTTTAAACCAAACTCCTCATATTACAGTAGTGTCTTCTTTTGTCAACGTTTCGACCAACTTTGTCGGCCATTTGATTTAGCCCTCCTGGAAGAAGCAAGGAGACTAATGTGAGGCGGGCGAGGGTGTGATGTGTTGTGATTCCTTTCTTCACACAAATCATTCTCCTAAGTTCTTCCGACAGTGCTAGATGAAGTGCCCTGGTGACGACCTACAAAGTAGGTCGAAACGTTGGCTAAATAAACTGAACGCTAACGGATCCAGAATTTAATTTTGGGGGGAGGGGAAGGTGGCTTCAGCCCGAAAGATTTTTTTTTGTAGGTAAATATTCCGATAATTACTTCAGCTAATTACGTTTAAGTAATTTTTTAAGTCCTATTAAATGTAATTAGACCAACAATAATAATAATAATAGAGATATTTTTTTTCATAAAAGATAGTTATATTTTACCATTTTGGGGGGACTTCAGCCCGACAATCCCTTCTCTCCCTCCCCGTAGAACCGCCTGTACTAATGCACTATGTTATGTATGGTTATTGGCCGCAACCCCTCTACCTTCCCTTAGGCCAACTTCTTAAATTACAATTACGGTCTACTATTTCCAAACCATTTCGCTTTATTACAATTAAAAAGACTTTGATAACTTCAAATTAATAAGATAATTAAAATATTTAGAATGGATTGAGTGGACTTGATGACGGGTGACTTAAACCCTTAAGCAAAGCACACAGAACCAACGAGAAGGAAACGGTCCGACAGGCTTCGAGGGTCGATCAACACGACACCCTTTGGCAACCCCAGGATAAATACAGTTCTGTCTTTGTGATCCCCGTCACCCACTTTAATCGCCCCTTCGGTGGGGGCCGGGTTCTTCCTGCGGCTTTGACGGCCCCACTCAGTCGGAACTGTAATGGGGAGGGCCAAATAAAATAGACTTGGGCCCCCCTGCCAAGTTCAAAAAGCCAAGGGCGCCCAAGGATCACTTTGAAGACCCCACTGTTACAGGGGTCTCTGCATCGGTCCAAAGTCGGCTCCCCTTTCATGTGAAAAAAATTAAGAAAACAAAAAGAATGAGAAGTATAAAAAAAAAAGATAAAAAAAAAAAGAAAAGTTAAATGAACCATGAAAGCTAACCCCAGTGCCATCGAGATGAAAAACCAAAGGTTGAATATGAACAAACTAGGATCGAATTTTTTAGAAAAGAATTGCAAAAATAAATCGAGAGATTTTTCTTATCTCAAATTATTACTATAGTTATTTTATTTTAAAATATAAACATGTTGTTGTTTTAAAAAAAATCTTGATGAAGAGAAACTAAAAATAATAAGAAAATAAGTAGTACATAAAAAAAAATTTAAAAACTAAATATAAGTCAAAATCAATGGTTTATATTATAAACTAATAATTTATATTACAATAAATATTTATAACTAATGGCTAAAACAAATTCTGTATTAAATATTTAAACTAGAAACATTTAGCTAGAACGGAATTTAATAAAATTAGTGTATAATAATACCTAAAATATAGGTTCAATTATTTCATTTATATATATATATTATGATATCAATAATTAATAAAGCACTTTATAATTATTACTGTTCCCCGATTGGAAATTCGACGATACTCATTAAAAAAGGGGTGTGGAGAAAACATAAATGAATTTGCTTGTTTCTAACATTTTTTTTTCTCCTTTTATATATTTTTAAATTGTTTTATGTACTTATCATCATACTATTTTAGGTACTTAAAAAAGAAAATATTGCAGTATTTGCGTTCTTTTTGGATTATTAGAAAATAAAAATGTGAACCCAACGTTCTCACTTTGCTGCTTCGGTAAATCCTTGCCCGGGTGATTTGGCTTACCCCCTCCTAAGATGTTTAGATATTTGATTGTTCTGCTGTTATTTAAAATTACTTAATTAAATGTATAATTTTAAAAATAGTTGTTGAAAAATAAATCATATTTATGAAATAAACCCTACGGTAAACGTATGTAATGTTAGAGAAAATAATTTAATCCAAAATAAAATAAACCGAAATCTATATAATTCTATTTTTACCCAAAAAAAAATTTTTTTTATTTCTCAATGGGTCAGTATTTTAAAATCATTATACATCAAATCTTTCAGGGATATCATACTATTTTTCGTACACATTGTGGAAAAATATAAACATATAAATATAAATATAAAATATATATATAATATATACAAATATACATATATATATAAATATAAAAATTTTATTTTATTATTGACGTGATAAAGGAATTGTTATATAATCCTTCAAATGATAATCTCGATTACTTCAGTAAATGTAACCTTTTCGACTAATCAAAAACCAAAATAAAGGGAATCCTCTCTGCAGAAGAAAAAGGACTAAATGTTTAAAACGCTATCTGCACCTATCCAACCAATTTCGATTTTTATTTTTTTTCGTAAGTTTCAAATAATTAAAATGAGTATAACATTTTTTGTTAAATTTTTTGTTTTGGGGAAATTGTATTAAATTATTTACAAGGAGAAGACTTAAGAAAAGTTTAATTAAAATCGGTAAAGCCATTTTGGCGCTACAGTTTATTGTTAAATACGTTTTATAATATAAGAACACTCATGAATTGTATTGAAAATTGCATACAAATTTTAAAGCAACCGGTGAAGAATATTTGGAGATTAGTGGTTTTAAACAAACACCATAGGCGGACCTACGGGGGGGAGGAGACTTTCGGGCTGAAACCCTTTCTCCCCCCCCCCAAAATAGTAAAATGTAAGCATGTTTTACAGAAAAAAATATTACAAACTGTCTCTTAAAGTATTCTTGTTCGTGTAATTATATTTAATAGGACTTCAAGAACCACTTAAACACCATTTCATACAGGTAATTAATTTCTTTACTTTTAAAAATTAATTATCGTTATATGTATATGAAAAAATATGTTTCGGGCTGAAGCCCCCTCCTAAAATTAAATCCTGGATCCGCTAGTGACAAAAAGTAAGAGTTGTGGTTTACATGATCAGATAAAAATAGGAATAAAACAAAGTGTGACGTGACATTTCATGGAAGCAGCAAGTCAACAGAATAGCTTTAATGATGCGTTTCGATATTGTCGATGTGTATATCGATGTGTAACTCGATACTTGTGATATAAGCTGCTAAGGGTAACGAAGCCCCCCCCCCCTTACTGCTACAATCACTGCCAGCGAACGTTACGGCCACTTAACTTGATGACATCCTGATCCAGCCTTTGTGACTAGTGCTGCAGGAATCCATCGCAAGTGGTGGGGATCAATGTTCAATTATCAACGCTGCAGATCCTGTTTGTAATTTGTAATTTCGATATTAGTACATGTCAGGTACCATTGAAATGCCAAGTGGCTACATATATTGAAGTTAAAGTTTGATTGTGGCGGGTTGTTTAAGGAACCTAATACCTAATTTCGAACAGCTACTTGAAAAGTGAAAAATGCATTAATACAAAATTAAATATACTATATCATCAAATTTTGAAATAATCTTTAGTCTAGTATACTGAACGAACTAATTTGATAGACCGAAAAAAAATAAGAAAACAATTCATTGATTAATCACCAAACAGATAAAGTAAAATTCCCTGACCAATATCCTCTGGAGACATAAAGATTAAAAATGTATAATTTATAACTAAATTTATTTATTACACATGAAAGGAAATTGGCTATAAAATGATTAGTGTAAAAAAAAAACGCTGCTAATTATTTCACAATGGTTTATTATCTCCAAACAATTATACATCTAAAGTAACATTACTTTCCGAGTTACAAAGAAAAAAAAAACAAAAGGTGATTCCAAGTATTAGACTAAGCTGTTTTTCTTTAATCATTAGTAATACGCTAAAAAAAAAATAGCATCACTTCAGTAACACATTCAAAAGTTAAAAACCAAACCAAGGATATAACATTTGGAGTAGAACATATAAAAAAAAAAAACTGGAGACAATATCTTTGCTCCTAATTGTCCGATTTAACGATTTTTTTTTTTTTTTTTTAGGATATTTCGTAAACTTTTAAAAAACTATAAATATCAACAATAAAGTAAAAACTTTTCGAGTTATTCGGAATTTAATTTTACCATCCCTCGTAACTTTTTTTCCAGCTTCTTTTCGTTGAAGTATGTTATATAGATAAATTTAAAGTTAAAGAAAATTAATTTGGCGAAGTTTCATTGAAATCTGTACATTCGTTTAGGAGCTACGGTCTATAGCAACGCAGGTTTTTCGGCCGCCATTTTGAAAGTAAAAGGCGGATAGTAATGTCGATGAAGGAGGATCATCCTCGGGTGACCTCTGATTTTATATCAAAATTTTAAAAAAAAAATCGGTCCAGTAGTATCAGAGAAAGTGCGCGGACGGACAAAAAATTTTTTATTCATTTTTCGAATTCTACGCGTCCTGAAAACGTCAAACCTCAAATTTTGAGAGAGAGTTAAGTTTCTGAATTTTTTGGTCGATCACAATGGTTGATTATTGAAAATAATAAACCAAAATCAGTCTTTCAAATAACAAATATAATGTTTGCGCTAATTTTCTCTATCATAAAATATAATGAGCTACGGAGGATTCTAATATTAATGTAGTTTCTCATTAGTAATTTAGTTTCTTTGTTACTATAAACAGCATAATAATTATCCGTATTACACCAACTATGCAATTTCTGGTTAAGAAATGCTCTTTTGGGGAGGACCACGACTCGAAGGAACGAATGCTTTTCAGCCAGATCTTGACTTACATGTGTATATTACAAATAGAAAATAGTATTGGTATGTTTTTCTTTTTAAAAAAAATATTGTTTTAAGTAGATTTGGTTCGAATTTCATTCATTAGCCTTGTCAGATATTAATATAAATACCAGTGCCGTTATAGAGAGTCAAAGGTGAATGAATATAGTGATTCTGGTCGTTTATAACGTTATATATAATGAAGTTAGCCCCTTCAAGGTCAAGTTTGCCCATAAAAAAATATCAACTGTACATTTATTTCCAATTAAAAAATAAATTTAGCTGACTTTGACAATTTTTCCCTGGCTTCTCTCTGAATTTTCTCTTTTTAAAAATTCCCTGACTTTTCCAATATTTTCCATGTCGGTCGCCACCCTGTTAGTTAATAAACCCCCCTCCCCTATCATAATACATTGCATTAAGTTATTTTCAAACTATATTCCCATTGACCAATAAACTATGATTAACTAAATTATATTGACAATGACCGATAAACTTTGCGAATATTCGTTATACAATATTTATGTTACATGTTAACAACTATGAAATTAACATTTTCATTTTTGGCTGGATTCAGAACAAAACTAAGAACAATGTTTTATAACTAATAAATCACTTTTTCTGGAATAATTTCTTTTCTACTGGTGCAGGTGTAACAATGGCTTGTTATGCCCTTAGCTGAACGTAGCTAAATATTTTATATTTGTCTGTCTGCTATTGCTTTACTTATCTGTAATTTTTTTTTCTATAGGTTTTCATTGTTATTATTTTGCTTCTATTTTATTTAAATGTTTTCTAAATATAACGTGAATAAACTATTTTCGCATATTTATTATCCATATAGTGACTCAATGTAATAATACTCAATGCAATAGTTAGCAAAAATATTGATAATTTATACCTTTTATAAAAAATAAAAAAGTCAATTAAAAAAAAAGAAAAATAAAGTTCTTGCTCGGTAAGAGCTCACAATTAGCGACTGAGGTATTGGAGTGTAGCAGCAGTAATGGAAACCTATTTCCTCGCGCCGCCCCCTCCCGTCTAAAATTGCTTTTAACCTGCCTCCCACCCCCCAGTTCAATCTGAATTCTAGTATTACACACTCCATCCCCCTCCCCCCAAAGGAATGAGAACACGACTCCTGGAGAAGAAATCCTGCAAAGAGCTCCCTTCACAATAAAAAGGATTAGCTTAATTGATTCTAGTCCCTTCATCAGGTGATTGGCGGCAGCGGCTTTATCTCCAGCGATTCCCGCCTTTAATTTGGCGGGTGAACAAAAAGGCGGGAACCTGAGAACAGTAAAGAACGAGACAGAACTCTTGATACACAACCGGAAGACCATAAAACGGAATTAGTCGTGTTTTATTTCCTCCCAGTAATGTTGCCCTGAGATGAGTGTTTTTATTAAGAGCTCAAGTGACCATAAACCGGCTTTAGCTTCGGCATCCGAGGAAGCGTTTCATTGCGATCTGGGGACAAGCAGGTGAACATCGACAATATTAACTTGGGGGCGTTCAGAATAACATTGCAGTAAAATGTCGCGTTAAATTATATATGAGATGCGTAAGTCCAAATAGGCTTTAGTAAGTGATTGTATGTGTTCAACTTCTCTCTATGTTTTAGTTTTGAATGTTTCGAAAGAAGTGAATTCAGAATTCTTAACCTTTGATTTAGCGTATTTTCGTTTCTTAATTATATCTTGGCCCCACGTCATTTTTCGATGAAATTTCAAACCAATATTTGGACTTACGAATCACAGATATTTGGAACAGCTTCAAAGAATCACATAAACAAACTTTCAAGCAAAAACATTCAGGACAACCACAAAAGCACCTTAGTAAGTTAGCAACATAACCTTACATACTGACCTCCATATGCCGACTGTTAACGAACACATACGAACTCATTACAAACGATTCCATGACAACTTACAAGGACATCCTAACACACTCATAAATGACATGGCCACTACGAATATACCAGGTAACGTCTGTAGGAGACTGAAGAGGAGCTGGATGGGGGACCTCCTCGCCTAATCTAGATATCACGCTAGATAGAAGGAGGTGCCGCTGGGCACTTATCCTCCTCATGCCTTTCATGACATTATATTTTTCAATCTATCTCACATTAACTGGTTCTCATTACCACTATGACAGGTGTGAATAGGAAAAATTAAAGTAAAAAAATGTATATATCTATTCAACTAATTCATAATATATCGTCAGTTTATTGCGAAATGTCATTAAGTGACGTTTTCTAGCCTCACATTTCTAGATCTCGAGGAGCTCTCAAAATTTTTCCATTTGTGAAAGCAGAAAATTGTGTTCAAGCTATAAAAGGGATTTTGTCATTTTATTGCAGATATGTTTTTTATTTATTTTGTTGAGTAATATTACAATCTTACTGTTATAATGCTAAAATTAAGGCACAATTTACAAAAAGTTCTTATGAATTCAGCTCCACAATATTAATAAAAACAAACTTGGGGACTTATTAATTATAATAAACCACCGATTTATCTTATAATCTGATATATCTACAACACGCCATTAGAGAGGTAATACATACTACAAAGATTTTAATATGAATAGAAAAATATCCCTGCTCGAGTATAATGATGATTAGGTACTATCAAGTGAGGATGTGGAAACTATAAAACTAACAACGATAACCAAAACCGGTAAAGAAAATCGAAACTAATACAGATAAAACAAAAAATATGGTTTTCTGGCTTAGGTGACAAGTATATAGAAGGAAATAAGTTGGAACACCAATTTGAGAAATTTAGGGTCAACTATAACTAGAAAAAAAGAAATTAGACAAGAAAATGATGCCTGGGTCAAAGGGTATTATTGTTCGGATGCAAAATTACTGAGCCCGCGCCATCTCTCTAGACTCATGAATGTTAAATACACTAATGTGAAACTATAAGTTGCATTATCTAAATGGGGTAGCGGAGAAAACCGGTACGTATTAATTTTATATACTATGTAGTATATATATCCTACAAGTACTAATGTGTTTTCTTTAAATAGTCTTGGTCATTATACTATATATGTACATCTAAATCTCTATGAAATGGCATTTTCAATCCGAATTTGCCGAGTGGCTCAGCTTGAAATCATTTAATTGTAAACAGAAATAGAAATTACATCTTGAGAGTGAAATATGCTCCTCTCTGATCAAATTAGTAATATGAGAAGCTATAAATCACCCGAGATTTTCGAAACATGAGATTTGGTTGACATTCGTTCCGTTTTCAGGACCGATCTCCCGTCCAGCACATTATCCTCAGAGGAACAATAGGCCTCTGATTGTGAGTGACAGGACAGAACCCTCGTCTCAGTGAGGGCCAGGCCGTATCATTCTTCATCATCAATTAGATCTTCACGTCATTAAGGAATTTTAACAAGTATTGTAGCTTAAAATGTCTATGTAAAACGTAAGGAATTATTCGATAATGTTTCACCATACCCCAATAGTTGTATAGCAAATATGTTTGGAAAGTCAACATATTTGCTATTTGATGAATCGTTACCGATAAAGTGGAGAGAAAAATAAAATATAAAAAGAATTTGCCAGCACTGACCTGCTAAATAATTGTTGTCCAAATTCGATGTTACTATATCCGTTGGAAAGCTGAACTATTGCTCTTCAAAACCGTACGAATGGTTTTTTTGATTTAATGACTAAATAAGAAATAAACAAACAAAAATTCCTTATAGGTTTTTATTTTTTATTTCCATTTGAGGTTTTACGAAGGTCCTGTTAATGTGATTTTGTATAGTTTATGTGGTCCTAAATTTGTGATAAATTCTTGTAGATAGCTGAGGTCGTATTGAAGTTATATTATTTTTTGTGAGTGTCGAAAAAAAATCATATGAGGAACCAAACATTAAGCCAGGAAACATAGCTGAACTTGTGTAAATGGTTTTCTACGCTTGTTTGCGACACATTTAGGGTCATTGTCGTCTCTCGTAATCTCTCACACTGATTGGGTGAGATTTTGATCAACAATGGCCTTAACATTGCTCGTTTCTATCTCATGTGAGCGACCAGACCGTTGAGCATCATTGATGTCAAAATTTACAAAATGAAATTTGGCAAACCAATTTTGACAGGTGCGTTCGGTTAAGGCATCATTCCCATAAACACTACAAATTTTTTTATGAGCTTCTGCAGCACGCTTACCTTTTTTAAAATAACACAACAAAATATGCCGATAATGAATAATATTTTCTTCCATATTCACAGTGCGATAGCAAACTCAATACGAATCTAGTCTCAACAAGAGTTAACAGATACAGGGTAGAAAATCAACCTCAGGGATTAATTCATCAGATAAGAAGTCTATCATAAAATAAATAAATAAACAGAAAAACCGAAAGGACTTATTTACCAACCCAATATTACCTTATGAATTTTCTGCATATAGGAGTCCGTTCACATACATTCATAAATATATATTCGACCGATTCGTCAATAGAAGTTATTAATTACAGAAATAGTAACATACCTTAGGAGAAAATAAATATAAAATTCCTCGTAAATCCAATATGGTGGACTCCAAGGCAATAAATGTTATATATGCTCGGGAGAGACGCCTTACCTATTTTCCATGAAAATGGAAATTGTTGGAAAAACCATTGAGATGAAAAATCAGCCCCTTGTGGCTCTGCAATATGTGTTACTCTTCAAGGGGAAATTTATACTTTCTTCCGACCATCTTCTATCCAATGTTCTTATATATTCGCACATTCTAGAAATCAGCTATTGATTTCATTCTTCTACGTTGTATATATATGTAGTTTTATTTTCCATATACGTGTATATCTGTATTTTGTATTTTTTTTAGAACTTTTCTTTTTTTATTTAAAATAGTTGATGCTTACTAAAAATCAAAATTACAAATAAGAATACCAGTATTAAGGATACTACACTTTTTTTTTTTTTAAATTGGGACACAAGTTTCTAAACTTAGTTATTTTTTCCTGATTAATTCTAGAAAGAGTAATCTTGAACAGTAATCTTGAAAATTTAGGTTTTAGAATATAAGCTATATTTTCTTAACATTAGCATTTTCCGTATAGTACATTTGGAAATGACGCTTATAAAATTTTAAATGGATTCAGATAACATAATATATAGTGAGTTCTGTAAGTTATGTAATATTTTCAGTCAAGAGAATTCTTTAAGCTTTCGAAACATTAATGAATTTTTTTTTCTCCATTGCAAAAATTTTTTAAGGACCGTGAGAACAAACATAAAAAAAAATTAAATAAATTTGATAGTTTGAGATTATCAAATTATAGAAAACTATCAAGTGAAGTACCTAATGTCATTAACAGAATATAGGAAAAAAATGTAGAAAAAGTGTCAATAATAAAAAGTCAATTTGTTTTTTTAACAAATAAATATAAATGTGAGTTTTGTGAAAGATTTCGGTCGGATGGAGAAGTTGTCTTTTAGTAATTTATTTCTTTTAATCTAAGATCTATATTTAACAGGATTTTATTTGTTTCCTGGAATAATAGAGAAAGAAGCGAGGTAGGACATAAGGCTTCCGGACAAAGCAGGATCCATCAAAGTCTACATCCATTCCTTAATTTTAAGAATTGCTGTTAACTTACTTTAAAATCAAATTACATTATTACTATTTAATAAAACCGCACTCTTGCGGTGATTAGCTCAGCAGAGATTTGCAGCGAGTTAGTTAGCGACTGCCGGCTGTTCTAAGGAACTGCTCGTATAATTAATGACGGCTGACAACTTTGCAATATCTTGTTTTATTTGTTAATTAATTATATATCAAACAAAATGGAATAATTGTTTTGTTTTTTCTCTTTTACTATTTATCCGCACCTGTCATGGAATTGACAATCAGCAGATGAGTTTCAATAACAATAATGAATTCTAAGAAAGATATTAATGAAACTATGATTTAACTTTGACCATTCATTTTAATAATTTTTTAAATATTATTTCTATGATTGAGGAGAACAATAACTCAAAAATAAACAAAAAATAGTGTATAGATATTATTATAATATTTCAAAATAAAGCTTTAAGCCACTCTTAAATCAAATAACAAAGCATTACGTTTCATCAATTAAAACATCGTCACGACATATTGAGTAAATTTAAGAAACACTTTAACAGTATTTTAAATACGAGAAATAATGATCTGTGTCCTCCTTCTGAGTACCAAAGTGTTGAACCGTAATTAGAAGAAGTTTAAAGAGGAAGTTTAAAAAAGCTATAAATTAAATAGCTATCGGAAAATTAAAATCTTATAAAGCAGCCAGGACCGATGATATTCCTAGTGAAATAATTAAGGCAAGGGGGGAAAGCTGGAGTTCATAAAATACATTTTTTGGTTAAAAAGATATGGAAGAATGAGAAATTACCTGAAGAACGAAAAGAATCCATTCTTATTCAACTTCACAAAAAGGGCCCGAGGACGCATTGTAATAACTATCGAAAAATTTCACTCCTTCTGGTATGTTATAAAATATTCGCATTAATCTTAAAACTATCCATCTATTTATGACAAATATTTTCTTTATGACAAACGGTGTTGTTCACCAGCTTTATATCGATTCAAAAATTATGATTCCATTAACCGCCAGGGGCTGTACAGTGTTCTAATCGAGCTGGGGATTCTAAGAAAATGAGTGAATCTAGTTAGGATGTGCTTTACGGAAACACTCAACAAAGTTAGAATCGGTTATTTATAAGTTCGTTTGGGCTTAAGGTGATTCTCGTTTACCTGTCCTATTTAATTTGGCATTAAAACATGCCATTAGAGAGTTGATACATACCGAAAAAGGTCTGACCCTGGGTGGAACAATATCCGTGGTTGTGTATGCTGGTGATTTGGTACTGTTAAGAGAAGACATGAAAACAATAAAACTAAATACAACAACTATTATTGTTTTGTTCAAATATGTTATGAGACTATATATTATTAATTTTAAAAAATCATAGCCTTTAAAACTCATAAACGTTATGTAGTCGGTAAAATTAAGCGTATATTGAAATTGAGCTGATTGCAAATAGCGAAAACTGCTTGATGCCAAAATAATCGAGGTCTATGGTGCTTCTAGAGGCCATTAAATTAGTTACAAGTTCAATTTTTCACATTAAATTTTTGCGCGAAAAATTACAATTAAATAGCCAAATGGTAAATTTATTTTGGAAATGACCTATGTGGACGGTAAAACTAAAATGATAAATGATAAAAATTATTGAAACAACAAATATTCATAGTTTTCCCATTCGTCTAATCTGTTAAATATGTGGGCGTTTCATCACTCTCCATTACCTTAACGCCTCCATTATAAATCTTAATCAAATTTGGCTTTCCACCGATATAATATAAGACATCGGAAGTATTAGCGATTATTTATTATTTCTGAATATATTTTTTTCAACCTGGGAGATAATTTCCTGGACGTTTGTTTTGCCCAATGTTTGTTGGTTTTTTCGTTTACATGAAGCTTATATGTGTTTGCCTTGCGGCGTTTGGGAAAGGTGTAAGCTCGGCTTCACCATCGCTTTGATTGATTTCATTCAGATAAATTTATTTTTGCATAATTTGTAATGGTTTCCCTCTGGTGGCTGCCTTCTTCCATTCCTCTCAACTCCTTCAATATACTTTGTCTAAAACCTAAAGTTTTTTATTTGTGATGTTAATAAATTAACAGTGATTTGTAAAATTTAATTTCATCAACGTTCATAAAGCAAAGCCGAATTTATACTTAATTATATATTATAAAATGGAAAAATCTACAGCCACACTGCATAAGCTTGTAAAGTGCAATATTATTGCAACCAACAGTGTTGCGCCTTTCTTGTCGATCTCCTGTATCAATGTACAATATTCAAACATAAAAATCATAAAGTTTTTAAAATCATATATCGTAAATGTTATATTTTTTTAAGCAATGAAGAAAAAATGAAAGAAAAATCTAGTCCTAAAACAAGCAACTTAATTTCGTTTTATAAATAATTTTATTATTGTCACTAATAAGCTTTTGCAATGTGTCCGTCGAAATGTGATTCTACAAAAAGCTTATTATTGCTTAAATATCAGCAATACCTAATCTAAACAAGATTATCAATTCAGTCCATCAGGACAGGACAGGCTAGAAATGTTACATCTCACATCAATAATAAAAAAAGATTAACCAACATCACAACAAAACAATCCAACATATTATCAGGTGTATAGCAAAGTATAAGACATTAACTTTTCATCAGAACATAAATTAAGAACAAGTTCCTAAAAACTCATTCAAGAGAATTTTTTTTTCCTATTTCATTAAGAATCCCTTCCCCTACAGGAGGGCTGTGTATGTATATCATAGGTTTATTGCAAAATCATTAAGTAACATTTCTTAAAATTGAACTATTAAGTGCATTCATGAATTTCGCCTCTTCGAAATCAAAACATTGTCCTCCTAGTAACATATATATTTGATACAAAAAATGGTTTGTGTCCTTTTGATGTTATTATAAGATCAAAGATAGAAAAAAACGTGCTTATAAGGTTAGTACCATAAAAATGTACTTAGAGACTTTTTACAAGAAACTGACGATATACTCCAAGCAAAAAGTCTCTAACGTAAGTATGTAGAAGTATGTTAATTGAATAAATAAACATAGGAAACGTATTATTTAAAAATATTCTGTATTTTCAAGTTAAATATTTTTGTTGTTTTCGCAGGTTAAAAATGTGTCTTAACTAAAATACATGGGGTTAAAGATAATGAAATACACAAAAAGAGATAAACCATCTTTCCAAATTTAAAACGAACTGGAGCAAATCCCCAGGGGTCACTTTATTCATTTATCTATGTTCACTGAAAAACTCGAAAAAAAAAAAATTGAAGAGCGCAGCAGTTTTGAGATGTAAAGGGCGGATAATTTTGCCATCCCTCGGTGGAAATGCTTATGAAGCCGAAAGGGAAAACACACACAACTGTGCACGGAGCTAAATCTGCCCTTTTTCATTCCTCCGTAATGTTGCCAATCAGCAAATGTTTTCCACTAAGGATAAGCAAATATCTTTCTGATTCTTATTTTTCTAATTTTTTTTTTAAATCTTTTTATTGAGATATAATACATTTTGCCACATTTAAGGGCACTGAGTACTAAAGCTGAGTGAATTTTTCTAATTGAAATATAGATTCAATCTCTCCTTTTATTTCAAAAATTTCAAATTTTAACTTGACAGACCAAATGAACTGAAACACATCGGAAAAGGTTCAATTTAATTAAACGATACGCTAGATGGACAAGAATAAAAACATTTTAACAGGTTTATAGATATGGATTTATAGATTAATTATGAGGGCGACTAAGATCTAAATTTAGTTTTGTTTTTGTTTATTTTAATTATGTTAATGATACCTTAATTTATGAATTAAATTAATTAATCCAATAAATATTTAAATTAATATTTATCCACGTCAAGTACCCAAAAACTTCTAGGGCTTAAAGAATAACGCAAGTCAATATTAGACTCGAGTCTAAACCTGAAATAATTATTTATAATTATAAATATATAATTATAATTACGTATCAATATAAAAAACATAAAATGATCGATAATGAATACAATCCCAAACTGTGAGACCATTTCACTCAACTAATTATATTTTCTTAAAGAACGGCAGGTACTGCTTTCAAACAGAAATTACTCCCGGAAAAAAGCTTTACACCGGTAACTCTCCATTTTACGGTTTGTTAAATACCAAAGAAAATAATTTCAATAAGAAATAATTATAGTCAGCTATAACATTGAGTTTCAACCAAGTATAAAATATACGAAATATTTCCTTATTAGAACTTAAGGAAATGGAATGAAAAGAATCGAGGAAGAGACCTTAGTGTGTAAGTAGGTCTTTAGGGAATTTTTCTTTTCCTTGTCGCTCATTATTCTTTTTTGAATTGGAACTTTTTGATTTTATGCCTATTAGTATTAAGATCTGATTAATGTTAGAACGCAAGAAAACTCTAATTATAAACATATTACGATATTACTGAATAGTTATATATATATATATATATATATATATATATATATATATATATATATATATATATATATATAAAGATGAATTAATACAAGATTGGCAAAATATTGTATTGCTTAGAATCTGCCAATGCCTTTTTTTAACAGAAATACGTAGAATTTATTTATTATTTAGAATCATTTTATACTTAACATATTATTTTGTCATTCACTTGACAAAATATATTTTCTTCACCTAATACCTATGAAAATCTCAGAATTTTTTGGTTCTGAGAAGAACCAAACCATTTATATACATTCATACACAGAATATATTGCATTTATTCACTCGAATAAACTTCCTCGGCACATTACTTAACCAAATAATCTTACACTACAATCTCCTTCAGCCCAAGTCCTCAATCTACTACTCCCTTACCACAAGATCTCGTACTCCAAACTTTTACACACTATTTCACAAATCTATCTCATTTCCACACTTCTTTGTTCCGCGTTTCACCTCTTTGAATTCCATCCCATTTAAAATACGCTATGCCTTACTCACAGGCAAAACCATTCCATTCCAATGCCTCTTCACAAATCAATAAGTTGGGTAATTATATGTTAAGTAATAAGATTTATTCCTTATACATCCTATTTTTACTTTCACTTACCTATATCTGTAATACATAGAAAGAGAAAGTATTACAATCGTGAAAATTTTCGAATTTCACATTTCAACGGAAATGTATGTTTGAAAGTGGCACTTTATGTAAACGATGTCACACATTTTAACGATTTTATCAAAAATGGCTCAAACGATTTTGATTAAACTCGGTATATCAGTGTATTATTAACTGTTAGATCCATCGATGAGTTAAGGAACTGCCTGATTGAATTCCAATGCCCATCAATAAGTTAAGCGCAGAGTTTAGAAATTTGACCCCCTATGTTAAGGGGGTTAAATTCTCAAACCAGCCAAATGCATCATTTAATCTTTTTTTTACTTAACAATTATTTAAATAACATCTAATTAAACTGATTTGGGAAAAAAAAACATTTTAACCCGTGATCATCTAAAATAAATAAAAATTCTACATTGTCATTTATTGCATTTGGATGTCTACCCCTATATTATACTAAATAAACTATTTTGGAGTATAAAAGATCCATAAATGAAATACAGAATAACGTGAATTTATAATAGGCCGGTTTAATATTAGCTGTTGAGATGTAGTGTCTTTATTTGATATTAAAAAAGTGAAAGTGAAATGCAGCGTTGCCATTTAGGGTATTGGCAATACTGCCATCTAATCCCTAGCTTTTTATTATTACCCTTCCCACAACTAACATCTCTTCAACTCGAATATTTAGATATCTAATTCTTTCTTGAGTTTTATTCTATCGGTCAAATAATATATATATATATATATATATATATATATATATATATTTAATTTTTAAAAAATAATTAAAATGCAATAATTAAGAATTATTTACAGTAAACCAGACTAAAATAAAGAAAAAAAATATATTTTATTAAAAATTATCAGAAATAAATAATTCCAACTAAATGATCATCAAGATATAAAAGAACTTTTGTTATAAAGCCGAACCAAAAAAAATTAATTTAAAATTACGTAAAATTAATAAACAAATTAAAATTAATTTGATCATGTTTTAATAGTACGAACAACTCACCTTTCACCTACATATTCATTATTTTATTTTTTAAAATTATTTAATGTTTATAGTTTTTCATACCTATTGTTATTTGTTGTTGTTTTTGTTTTTTTTAGCCCTGATAGAAGGCCAAAACTTCCTTTCCTTAACGTCGGCAAAAATAAAAATAAATATACTTTTTTTACTGATTACATAATTCAATTAATCACTACAGTCAACTATCAACCCACAATAAGGAAAAATAATGAAATTCGAAATTCAGTGGGGGAATCTTGTGTCTGTCTGATAATTCAAATAATGCCGCTATGCGATTGGGAATTAAAAAGTCCAAGGGAGGCCCTCTTTATAATGAAGTATTATTTATAATCCATATTTCATATTATTAATCTCGCCTTTTTCACTTCTATCGTGTAGTCTAAAGCCCACATCATAGTTTTTTATATCTTCTGGTTTGTTATACTCATATACGTACATGTTCTGTTTATAATTAAGGAAAGATTAAAGGAATATTTTATTTTGTTGGTGATACAAATGTCTATTATTATATTTTATTTTATTTTTTAAATATTATATATTCCTTTTTTTATTTCTAAATTGTGACATTAGAATTATATTAAGTATTATTGTTAATCTAGTCATAATATAAATCTTTTTTTTTTTTTTTACTACTAAGATGGTTTGCTTATAAAATTAATCAATAACTTTTTCTGCCTTATTTATTTTATAATATTTTAATAGAAAATATATTGTTACACTGGTGATGGTCTTTTTTTTTTTAAATATGTTTTAAAACTATGTAAATACTTATAGTTATTACTGTTGTTTTGGTTATTAATTTATTGCAATATTTCTTATCTGGCAAGAAGTAAAGTCTGTACACCATTATTGTTATTCTTAAGGGACTCTGTTCATAATAATAAAGTTGCTTTTTCTGTTGCAATCTATATTTCAATTTATGGAGTTATATATTATTCAATTCTATTTCGGAGTACCTTATGGAAACATCAGCTTCAAGGAAATTGAATTGAATCTTATCGACTGTGCGATGAGCCGATAACGAAGAGCTTGCCAATCGATCGACTGACACGATATCGATTAATTTACAAGCACGCTAGACTATACGGCTATTGGACAGCGGGGGGCAGTGTCCGGATTCGATTCGGTTTGAGGTCTATCATAACTCCTCCCCCTCCCCCCTGGCTCTAAGGGCACAATCCCCATCTGCATACGACATGTAATCTCGTGTCCAATTTAGCCAGTTACAACCGAATTGGATTATATTGTTCTAATTATAGGATTCTGCAACGACCGGAGCTGTTAATGTCAGCGCAGTCAGGGAACAACCACTGCTTATATTGTTGATTGCGTTTCTGCCATTCGGTTCAGGAAAATTATTTGAACGTTTTGGTGCGAGTTTATTCTCGATGGCTAATGATCGAAAGCTGTCCAGAGGAAATGAAAGGCATCAGCTGATTCAGACCAAAGTTGTGTAAATAAAATGAAATTATGCTCATTATAGTTTTGTTTATTAAAAAATAATCCGGCTGAGGGAGGTGTATAGGTGTATACCAATATAGGCAGATATTGATGGTGTCAGATTCGAACCTTCGGGCTCGCTAAGTCTTTGATTATTACTATGAAAAATAGTCCAATGCATTCTATATCTAATTCATCGACTGCATATAATACTACTATGGTCATCCACTTTATTTGCAGTTAAAGATTAAAATATTCATGCTGTAAGAGTAAATTTGATAGAATAACATTTTAAAAAAATATGACGACTCTAATATTTTATTTATTGATTTATTATTTAGATTTATTGATATTTGTTAGTTTTTATAGATGTTCAATGTAGTGTCCCAATATTTGTGCTGTTTTAAAACAGAGAGTTTTCAACTATTTTTAAATTACTACTTACAATTTCGAATTTGAGCATCTATATGCATACCGATGTCTAATTTCATAGGTTTCATAACAGCTTATAAAACGATTGAAACTGTTAAAAAATGTAATATCTGGGTCCGTAAAATAATTTTAATTTAACATAAAATATTTTCAAAAATATATTCAATATATTCAAAGTGATAAATGACTTTATTTTTTGCATTTAACAGTATACAAGATTCCATACAAAAAATGAAAATAATATTAAATAAAAAATAACTGTTTTTAATGAAGAGTAAATTTGCTAAAATGTAAGCTCTGAATGAGTTGTGTACGTTCAATAATTCATGAAATAGTTTCTAAAACACAATACGAAATTGACAATTTGTGATTTTATCTTGGCAAATGTGGTGGGACTGGTAACCCTTTTCTAGGAAATCATTATAAACTATTTTGAAATAGATATAATTAGATTCAATCCCAGAAATAAGACGGATTGGTACCAAACCAAACCTAAAGTACTATTATATTTTTAACAAAGGGCTTTTTTCATTTACTGACTCGTTTTTTAGCTTCGTTTCGCAGGCAAAAAATGAATTATGGATAAAATAACATTGTGCATTATTACTTTTTTTTTTAAGAAGCATAACATAGATATGAAATAAATAAGGAAAGTTGAAATTACTACATCAGAAAAAGTGGTATTACTTTTAAAAAATGGCTAAGAGTTATAAAATCATGAAAGAATATAACTTTTTTAGAATTTGATAGAAAATTTTAAACCTAGTAAATAAAGAGAGTAATTATATTTTTTGTTAATAAATTATACGTTTCCTACATTAGGTATATATTTGTAATATAATATTGGGAAATGAGGCACAGATTGAGGGTAAACAAATATCAACTGATTACATATATTCCGAACTGCCTCATAGATAACGAACACACATGATCAAATACATTTTAACGGCAACTAAAATGCCAGCTAAACTGGATATTGATATTCATTCTAGACGTCAGTCAGTTATCCGATTGCGGATTAAGTCCAGTGTAGATTAGCGCCGTAATTACATAAATACATACATCAGACTATTATGTATTTACCGTTAATACATTAGTAAGGAATATTGATTTCGGCATTCTGATTAGCTCTCTCTTGTCACTAGCGATTGGAATGAAATCATATTATATTAATATTGTTCAATTATTTATACATTTAATACATATACAATTGTCAATTTGTATCTAATTGACGCATTCAGGAAATGATATTTCATTTAAATACGTACAATAAAGATGGATAGTCACGTTAGTTCTAAAATCAATAGACTACATGATTAAGGCGGCATTTGCCTTTTATTTTTATTGAAAAGATATTAAGTAGTTTAAACGATTTTTATCTGAGAGAATTAATTTGAAGTTTAAAGTACTATTACTTTGGAATAGTTACAAAACAAATATGTGTGTCCTAACCTCACTCACAAATTATTTATTAGCTATGATGGATTAGACTTTTTAAAATATTTTTTAATATAAATATTTTCATACTAGCTTTCAAACAACAAAACAAAAGAGATAGAATTTCTACGCGAATATATCGTCGGCAACATGTTAAAGTACCTAAAGTGAAACGTCGGGCAGAACAAGATTCGTTACCTCAACAAGGTTCAGACGATATGTACCAAGTTCAAAACGGCACATCTCTAAAACATTTTTCGTTTCAATATCAATAATTTTTTTTCGGTAAAATGTTTAATATCTTGAAAAAATAATATGTTCTTAAAAGACAAAAAAATGCGTACTTTTTGAGATACCCAAATAAAATTTTATATTTATAAAAACTCTTTAGAGCTTTCACTCAAAATTGTTAGAGCCATTTTGGTGCTATAATCTACAGGTTTCTCCGCCCCATCTTGAAATCAAATGGTAACAGATGAGACCTCTAAAAGGTACTATGATAGTCGCTTAATTTATTTAAAAATATTGTGCCTTTTAAATGTTTAGAGGGCTTTAATGATGCGTAATATTACAAGCCAGAAAGAAATTGTGAACAACCATCAGACATGTAGAAATTTCAATATAATTTATCCAAACTTTGAATGTTTTCCATCCACAAAAAATCTATGTACAGGATTTCAACTAATTTGATTGAAAATCCTTGGAAATTCCAAAACTAACTATAAAAAGGATAGATAAAACTTACAACACTAAAAACCACCTAATGGTATTCCAGGCGTTCTGGGACGGGAACAAATTGTATCCTCGTCTCTTCTCTCCTTTGTTGCTGACTTATGATGCACTTTTTATTTTCAAGAAAAATATTAACGACCAAATAGCAAAATGAGTGCAGCTGTTAATCACAAAGTTCATAATTTTCAGAAACAGGTGAAAAGTGATTTAATTTCTTTATTAATAGTTCCTAGGGATTAGAATCTAAAAATAAGTTGAACCACTGAACATCATATCCGTGTTTTTTATTTTTTATTTTAAGATTTGATAATTTGTTTCTTAATTTAATTTATCAGAACGTTGAAGGTGAGAGAAAAGAGTTTGTTCGTCTAAAAACCACATTTCTAACTCCAAATCAAATCACAGGTAAAGTTCCTCCACCGCTCCAACACAACTTGGAGGGAACGTGATGGGAGAGCACGGTGGAGCGTGCCTCCCAGAGGGCTCTTGTGAGTTCGAGTCCAGACTGAGTTTCTTAAATTTTATTCCTCGGAGACCTCTGGAAGTGAATCTTGACTCTCTCACTCTGGTAAGTTCGCGGAAGTGACCTCAAGGTAGCCGTCAGGGGTTGGCAAAGAGGCTCCTAAGGCTTCCCACAATCCCAAATTATACCCTCCAACTGTACCTACCAGTACCAGTAGCATTGACATCCTTTGGGGGAGGGGGGAAGTGTAGGGGTTTGCAGAACTTTAGAAACCGGAAATAAACACGAAAATCCATTCAGCCATGTCGAAATTCCAACTGGGATTTACACTCACGTTTAGAGTATTTTTCTGCCTAGAAAAAAAAACAATTTTAGGTGATCTTATACGATTTTCTTTTACGGTCGAAAGCGATGGCAAAATATCGTAGACAAAAATCACACATCACACACCTTTCACTTACTATTCTTTTCTTTTCAGAAATAAAATATTTTCAGACAAGCAGAAGTGAAAGTACAAGTTACAGATAATATGAAATATTATTTGAAACAACCAATTGCCATATTTATTTCATAGATCTCTAATGCAAAGTTTTTAATTATTGTATTTTAAATTAATAGTAAAGGTTGGTTGGTTGGTTGTGTAGCAAAGGCGTAAAACCTGTCGGTCATCAACGCCGTTAATTAAAAATATATATTATTATATCTTTTGTTTATAAATGTTAAAAATTGGATTCAATTAAAAAAATATAGAATGCACGTTAACGTTAAAAGTTGTTTATTGTTATTAAAGTTTAGTTATTTAAAGTTTGCATGTTAGGTAAAAAAGAAACGAAAAAAAAAACTGTAAGAGGAAAAAAAGAGATGGGGAGTGCTGCGTGAGAGGTTGAGATATTTTTTAAGGTTCCTTCTTCGGAGAGAAAACATATGATTTCAATGCTACTTCAGAAGAGGCTAATATTGGAAATTAGCCATTTAAGCCCTGTTAGAAAACATCAATGAGAATAAAACCTGCAATATATTAAAAGCTACTTAATTTTACACTGATTTCATTGATTTGTTTAAAAACGTTAGAGTTATTTTCCAAAAAAATTGTAAAAACTATATATAAAGTGCCACATCCGTTAGCCAATTTTGACGAAAAATTTGCTGTAACATCCCAGGTATATACGAACTTTAAATATACAATTTATACGACTTTTTGTTTTTGAGCTAGACTGTTAACCTACACACACACAAATAATTTTGCGAAACTTGGTTAATTGTACAAAGGGAAACTCAAAACGTTCATTTCCGTTGAAAACTTCGGATTGGAAATTTTCACGGTAGCAATGTTTTCCTTTACAAAATATTTATCCTCGAATAAAATAGGGTTGAAAAAATTACGTGATGTATTTGACAATGGTAATCGTTAGCTGCATACATTCCTCCAATAAACATGTAAATTAACTAAATCTATAAGGTTGGGTCTAATAATATCCTCCCGTGTACGTTCTGGCCTAACAACTTCACAAGTTATCGTGTGCTTCCTTCTTCGACTATCCCGAATGTCGTACCTTGTGAAGTTAGGGTTTAGCGACCAGCAGGGTACAGACCTGTGAGTCTAAACATTTCAGAAGTCGTGGTTGAAAGCAAGTGTTGGAAAGGGACTTAATCAGTTTATCTGACCTCAGATAATTGTAACCAAAGTTTTCCTTGTTCTAATTAGGAGGTTCTAAGGTTGGAAGCTGCTAAATTGTCTCAGTTTATTCAGTTTCTGACCAATAACTTTTAAATTGGGCGCGCCCTGGTCAATTTTATTTAATTAGTAATCCTCATAATTAATTGATAATCCTAGTAAATTAGTTTTTGATTTTGGAGTGAAAAAGGTTGCTCTTAATTTGAACACTGCTATTTCAATATTTGTTATAAGAAATAATTACTCAATAACAATGACGATTTCTAGAATAAAAACCTCTGTAATGCATGATATTTTATATAATAACTTTTGTTACATAAATAGCAACGATTAAGATAATTTTTTTCTTTGTGTAAAACTGAGAATTATGAAAATTAAAATATAAAAAGTACAAAAGAATGAAGTGTATGTATAAAGTAATAAGTTTAAAAACATTTGTTAAAAAAAGTTGTTCATACGGTTTTTTTAACAGGGAAAATAATTTTCCTTTATTCTTAAAATGTTTATTTTGATTGAGTAATAATATTTAACACAAATGTTGAAGTTGTAGCGTTCAAAACAGTTGATACTTTTTTCACCTCAAAGTTACAAAAAAAAAAAAAAAAATGAAATTTCTGAACTTTATTACAATCGAACTAAAATAAATTTAATTCATAACTTTCACTTAACGCGTTTTCAGCCATAATAGGCGCTTTTATATTAAACCGACTGAATGCCTTTATAGGAATTTTCAAAGCTAATTCATATATCAATCTTTTTTTTTACTGTCAATTATGACTCTTATAACGAACCGTAACCTATATTTGGGTAACTTAATAAAAAATGTATTGTTCGTTAATTAAAAAAAAAATAAAGATTTTACTAGGATGCCCTATTTCAAAGTTATAGGCAAGAAATTGGAAAACATCCGATAATTGGGACTCCCCTCTCTTTCCGTCTTGGGCATCAACTTGGAATGTAGACAATTTTTTTTTTTTTTTTTTTTTTTTTACTATTAAAATACTTTATTCAGAAATATTACAATTTGTCACAGTTTAAGGACACTTATAATAGAGTTCAGAGATTGCATTCATACCGTATATACAAAAATATAAATAAATAAAGTAATAACAAAAGAATAAGAAAAAAGAACAAAAGAGTAAAGAAAAAAAATATATATATATACATAAGTAAATAAAAATAGAAATAAAAGTAAAACAAACACCTTATATAAAACATACATTATTTACAATTTGCCAGGTGATCTCCGAACCAATCCTGTCCCTTCCACATGTGGAGGGAAAAGGGAGGCTTAGGAGATCCCTACGCTTCTCCCTCAGCCACTTCACTGGTTAGACAATTTTAGGATCCTTTTTTTTTTTCTCATGTCAAATTTTCTACATTTCTAATAAAAGAATTGCAACAAAAAAGGATTTGTAAGATACTTTAACAAAACTACATGCAATCATCCTATGTTTCGCTATTCACCTGCCTTCCACCTTTGGTTTATGGAACAAACAGGGCCGTTAGCTGGCCGTATTGTATAATTCGGTCTTATTGCTCGGCAGTAGCTGCTACACCTAACTGCCTGCGGTTCCCTTTATTACAATTAGAATAACCGCCGACTGCCGTGCGGCGGCCGCCGAGTCCAGTTATAGCTCCTCTTTGTCAGCTCTTCTAATTTAACCTCGACAACGCCGGCCATCAAGTAGTTCTTTGTTCCAAGGCCAGGCGGCTCCAGGGTATTTATGTTACTAAATAATATTTAATATCGTCTAAGTAAAGAAACAAAGAAAAGCCTGAGTTGGGTCAGAATAGCTTTTTCTCCATTTCTGTTGATTACAAGGAATTGAACTTAGGAATATAATTTGATTAAAAAAACTCCACATCAAGTTTAACATGAGAAGAAGAGTGAAAAAGAAATCAAGATAGGAAAAATTAATCAAGATCAAGGTTAACAGTATTATAATAAAATCTTAAATATTTATGTGTTTAAATATATTTCTGAGAAGTTGATCTAGGAGCTAAGAGGAAGAAGAAGAATATATTTATAAAGAGCTGTTTGAAGTCGGTGAGCTCTAGTTGCTCCGGTTCGAATCTCCAGCGATGTGTAGCTCAGGCCATGGTCGCCATATCTCGACCGAGTACATTAACTTAGCAAAAAGGCAACTTCGTAGTGACCATTTATTTACCAGGAGATATTGGTTGCGGGTTTCTTAATATAAAGAGAATTAAAAATATAACACAAATATATAATGTATAATTAGTGTTTAAGATTTTTGAAAATAAAGTATTGCGTAGAATATTCGGACCGAAGAAGGAGGATGAGTTAACTGGAGAGTTCAGACGGTTACACAACGCCGAATTGCGTGAACTGTATCCGAGTAATATAATTGAGATAATTTCATCGCGGCGAATCAAATGGGCTTGAAAAGTTGTTGGACTTAGTAACGAGAGAATTCCTAAAAGGCTAATATTTGCTATGCCGAATGGTAAGCGTCCGAGGGGTAGACCGAAGCGAAGGTGGGAAGATTGCATTAAAGCCGATCTGAAGGGACTGGGTTTGGACGGCGAACGATGGAGGGAGGTGTGCAATAAGCGATTGGTGGTGTCGGCATCGAACCTTCGGGTTCGCTAAGCCTTTTATTATTATTATTATTATTATTATTATAATTAGTGTTGCCCAAACATTGCAGCGCACTCATTCTTGGTCTTGCGCAAGAGTCTCGCAACGGTCTTGCAGTTACCTATTATCTTGTTACTATAAAGATATTGCCGTAAATTTGCAGACAGAGAAAACCTAACTAAGCCCGAATGTAAAATTGTCAAGTATTAGTAACTATTTTGGCTTACTTTTTGTTTTACCAGTCTTGAGCTTGGTCTTGGTCTTGCAAAGTGCATTAGCAAGGCCGATTTCGGGCAAACACTAGGTACAATCAACTAAGACTTTTCTTTTCTTAATGTTTATTCATGTTGGAACACATTCTAAATACTGCGATGAAACTTCTCCATATCTTCATATTCTGCGGTCAGTCAAAAATTTAAAATATAAAGTATGTATATTGAAAACCGAACTAAGAATCATACGCTAATAGTATACTACTATCGGTTTCAACGCATAGAATTCAAACTATAAAAAAAATTAAAATCTTAAACGCAAAAAAAAATTGGAGAAAATACTTTGGTCACCCCTACAATTTCGTCTTTCACCATCATAGAGTCACGATAATTATTTCTTAAACTGAATAAAATATATCAGTCATTCTTCCACTTCGTACAATTTACATAATGAAATTTTTAAAAAATTAACTTTTCGTCTTAAACCTACGACTTCCTGTCCTACAGTATCCTTTGGCAAAGCCCCATTTATAACTGTTAAAAAAATCCGCTAACTAGGACTCCACCTGGACAAACGACGCACGAATCATCATACCAGACTCAAACGACTAGAAATAGCTCGATGTTTTCGACTACTACAGCACATACTGGACACATGCTCTAAAATTCCAACTATTTACAAAAGAGTCACATTTATTACTATAATAAGGCCTATCTGGACTGTATTATTTCATATTACAGACCTACCGAGAGGGTTTAGACCTTCTTGTTAGCGATATCATATTTCCCACGCCTTCAGAAGGTCCAGATCTGCCAAAGATTACATGAAATCAGTTTTCATCACTTATGGTGAAGGGAGGAAAACAGACATTTGAAGTCTTATTATGGCTACTTAACTACCCACATACATATCACAGAAAAAAAAAAAAAAATTTGAGCACGAAACCACTGAGAAAACACGAAAGTAAACTTTTAAAATAATATCAAATATCCCTTCTAAAAAAAAAACCGTGTGAGATAAATATAATCGCAAATTACAGGTGACAAACAATGGCAATAAATATTAACTGGGAAGAGAGAGAAATACTTGATTGAAAGTAATCCTACTATTGTATATAGTGTTGCTCTCTTTACACAGCATACTGATCAAACCATATGGACATAGCTCTTACATCATATTATTACATAAACATATCATTTTTTTTTTCATTTCACTAATACACCACTTTAAACAACTACCATTATATAATACGTATATATTATGAAAAACATACAAAAAAAAAACCTAAGGTAGACGTATTGTACCGTAGAGGTACAGGCAGAGGGGGGGGGAGAGGGTTAAGACCGACAAGTGCCACCTATTGCTCCTATTTGCCAACCCCAGGGACAATAATACCAACACATGTAGGTAATAATAATAATAATAATAATAATACCGACGGTAGATAATCCATTAGACCTCCGCCTGCATCTCGAATCTTTTCGATCTAATCAAGTTCAAAAGGCAGAGCCATTATACGAAGGAAACTTCCTGTTTTCTTTTACATCAGACATTACATTACATGTTTTAGCTTAACGGCTCCAACGTAAAAACAAAATAACTTATTAATAGCCGAAAACAAAACGTTTTAAATTTCCTCACACATGTCATGGGACACCTGAGAAAATTAGATTTTGACAAATTGAATTTTAATGAAACCGTTAAAAAAATTGATTCCAAATATAAAAATAATTAAACTCTCAAAGGTCTAGTCAAAACTGTTGTTGGTCAGCTTACGAGGAATTTCACACTAAGACCACTATGTCCTTCTAAGCCACTATGTGTTTCTAAATTAATTGGCAGGGTAGCCCATATATTCATAAAACAAAAACCTAAATATAGAAGCTATTGAAAAATCCTTATTTTGGTAGAAACCACGACTTGGGTTTGTTCGTCGCAAACGCTCCCAGCCATATCTCAACCAGTGAGAGCTCGATGGCCCAGAAGAGGTTTATGGAGAGCTGGAGCGGTCAGCTAGGACTTACCTGTCCTGGACTCCAAGAAAGATGTCCTGGTCGCCACGGCCTCACCCAACAATGGCTCCAAGTCATAACATCGACTCAGCTTATGACTTTATAACTAGCTAATATACTGGTCCACTCGGCCGCCCTTAAAGGCATATATTTAAGAAACAGTTCACTAACTCGATAAGTTCCCAATATAAAACTAAAACTGTGAAGTTTTTTTTCTTAATTCATTATTCTTTTCAATACAGTGGCTCACAGTCAAAGTGATAAAACAGGATATTGATAGAAATTTTTGACAACGGTAAAATTTATTGATGAAAGTAAATTTAATATTTTTGGGTTCGATGGACATTCCTATGTGTGGAGGAAACCAGGAGAAGAGTTGGTGAAATCAATTTATGCCCAACCGTGAAACATGGGGTCAAATAAGACACCAGTGTTGATGTGGGATGTATGGCTGCTTCTAGTGTAGGAAACCTTCACTTCATCGACGGCATAGTGAACTAACATGTTTAAATAGACATTTTGAGGGGTTAAAAAACAAATTTAGTTTATATCGGGATAATGGCGACAAACACTCTACCATATTAGTAAAGGAATGGCTACTATATAACTGCCCCAAATTTATAAAAACTCCACAATAATCACCTGTTCTTAATGTGGTAGATTAACATTAGGCAAAATTGGAATTAAAAATGAAAAAAAAAAAACAGGAAATTTCTAGCAAAGAAGACTTAAGAAAATATATCTCCGAAGAGAGGAACGGATTATGCCCGGAGCTGAACAAAAAGTTTGTCGGTTTGGTTACAGACAGACTGAAAGAAGTGTTACAAAATTATGACCTGTCCAAAAGATATTGAACTGAATTAATAATATTTAAAAGTGAATAAGAAGTGAGATGTATCATTTTAACTGTGAGATAAAATTATTCAATTTTTTTAAAGAATCACAGTTGAATATTTTAATTTTATTGGGTTTGTACATATGTAAATTAAGACTATATATAAATGCGTTGAAAAGTTTCTAATATAATTTGTTTACAATAATCATTTAAGTCCTTTTTTTTATTCTTCTACAGGTAGTATCAATCTCATTGTGAGCCAGTGTATATACCGTGCAAGAAGGTAATGGAGAGCGATGTAAAGTAAATAAAATATAATTGTAGTTAATATGTCAACTTTTTTATTATTGAATGAGAAATAACCATTTCCATACAAATTAAATATAATTTACATATAAAGTACATGAAAATGTAGAACTAGTTTACAGAATTTTGATAATTCATATCAATAGTCTAAATTTTGTAGTTATAATTAAAGTAATATTGATGAGGTTCATTAACTTTTGAAAAAATTAACTATTACCGAAAGTAGGATAGTAAGCGAAAGTTATGGGAATCAGTTTGTTTATAATAGAAATTTTATATTATAATACTATTAAGGATTTTTTAAAATTTGAAAATTTAGCAATAGATAACTTAGATTTTTTTTTAAATGGTTATATTGAAGTTATTTATCACAAAATTTCTGAGTAAGTGTAAAATAACAATAAACACTAAAATATATGATAATATGAATATATTTATTTTCGTTTATTATTCAGGCCTAAGAGATTCGATGTAATTGGATCAAAGTAACACATTTGGAGTAAGAGAGACTGAGGGAAAACAGAGCGATAGGCCGGAGTAGGAGCTTCGGCAGCGCTATCAAAGGATGAGTGAGCAAACGCTATTGGTCGAATGCCATCAGTCAAACTGTCAGCGATTGGCTGATCAGATATTCCCTTGCTCCTATTGGCTGAGAGCTTTCCCACCGCGCAATAAAGTCCGGTAATCACAAGTCCCTTTTAGTGCCCAATTTTATTCTATTGCTCTTTCCTCACTTAACCCCGCTCTTCGCAATTTCCTTCCGAATTTCACTCCTATTTTCTTTTATTTCCTTGTTCGAGTTGTTTATCTCTAAGGGTTCCCCGAATAGTTTAGTTCAATCAACAACTGTGAAGTGGATTATTATAGAAAACACAATACAGCCTAAGTTGATATTCCTAATCAGTAGAGAAAATAGAAAAATATTTGTATAATTTATATCCTAAAGTGTGATGGCTTGTTACCAAAATAAAAGGAAACAAACATTGAAAAATTAATTAAATATTAAACAATTCACTCACCCAAAGGTGTCAGAAATCAGCACCTCCTGCAAAATAAAAAAAATTTGTTAAATAGGAAAAAAAAATAATATAATTTTAGAAAAGAAATATAATAGTTATTATTCTTTGTTATTTATTTAAACATTTATTAGAATATGTACATAGTAACAAAGTTTTTTTTTTTACAGCTCTTAGAAGAAAACATTATCACCAAAGGAAATATTGACCGACTAACAGGTTATAGAGGATATTGACAAATAGTTTTACAACGAAATTTATGCTCTTATCCCATTTATGCGAAATAGTCATATAAGATTTCTACAAGAGAATGCATAATGTGTCAGCAAAGCCCTGGCCATTAGCCGGATATGTTATTCCATACATAATCCTATCATGTGTCCTTTATGATTCAATAAAAACAATTTACATTATAATAAACGTTGATATAAAATAATAAATATAAATAACTTTTAATTATGCATTTGCTTTTTTGAATGTATTGATATTTTTACACATTAATGTAGAAAAATTTGTATAAATTGCATTTAAATTGTTTTAAAAAAGAAATCTCAGCTAACAGCTGTGTTGTCCTTGATGTCCTTGAAGTTCCTAAATTCAGCGTTGAACTCATTGATGGAATCGGATATCAATCAGACCTTTCCGAAAACCATCAATGAAATTTCGTTTAGTCATCAATTGAATTACCGATAGCTTAGCTGTTCCATCGGTCTTTGAAGTGTATAGATACGCTGGATAGAGCCTTTTTATAGACTCAGTTTTTGGATTCAAAATAAATATTTGTATTTATTTTACTTTCTATGTAGATTTATTTCGAATTTGAAATTAACAATTTAGTCGGTGTTTCATTACCTTTTTTTTCTCGTTTTTTAGGTATTTTGTGAAATTTCAGGAGTTTTAACAGTGAAAGTGTTGGATGGTGGATTAAATTGATGGCATTAGCGCTGAGTTTACGAACTTTTCCACATACAGTGGTCCACCTTCTTTTTTCAAATTATTAACACTTCTCTAGAACTTTGCGAATAGTTTAATTTTGTCTTAAATTAGAATTCTTTATTTACGAAAATTTCGAATTTTCAATCTGGAGATAGGTAAACTTTGTCTATTTAATTAGGCTTTCTTTTATTTACTGTTCAATATGATCACTAACCCGAGACAAAAATACTTAGCCTATATAACCTCGTTATTTTGACATAGGATGTATGTTACGTAGAATTTCCCATTATTTTTGTAGGTCACATTTTTCCTCGATTTTATGTTCGAATTATCTTATGATTCAAGTGGGAAGGAAATGGATCTTCATGGATAAAAGACGCTCAATTTATGAGAATTATCTTTAAAAATAAAAAGCTTATAAGTTACGATAAGATGACGCAATTAACGAAGTTTTTGGCGGATATAAATAATTTGATAAAAAGGGATTAGAGTCCCCGACCAATAGTTTTTCGATAATTTATTGCTATGCTAAATGCTAATATCAATGTTATAGTTATTTAAAAAATTAACGTTATTATTATCGTCATAGTAACGATAATACAATGTTTTAGAGTGAGCTAAATCATTCACTTTCCAAATATCAAAAAGAGAGTGTATTTGTATTTGTGTGTGTGTTGAAATAAATATATTTTCGTATTTTGTATAGATCGATTTTAGTAAACAAAATCTGCAGACTATAAAAATGTTAGAGGATATTTAAATATGAATCAATAAAACTTTATATTCTGTCGGCAGTGTTCTATCCTATTTCAGTTTCACGGATAGCTGTTTCATTACCTACTTTCAAGAGGAACAGTGGAAGAGTTTGAGGGATGTAAAATATTTTTATGCCCGATCTGTTTTTTATGTTCTATTTTCGATATTGTGTTTCCTCTGCTCGAACACTGTCCTAGAATTTATTTATAACCGAAATATAGTAGCAGCTTTCAGCAAGGTTTATATACTGAGTAATTTCAAAGTCAAATTTATGCCCGGTGTTTAAGTTGCGATAAACATAGTAGAATATTGGAGTACTTCTGAGAAGCTCTAAGGAAATGATCAAGCGGGAAGTGTTGTATTAATAATGAACACTTCCGGAACAGTTGTTTAAAAAAGATGACTTATAGTTGATGGCGAACTTTATAACACTCAAGTCTTACAAGAGCAGGCTATTGCTATAATATAGAACTTAGCTCTGATGTATTACGACGCCAGCTTAAGAGCACTAGAGATAGGAGTTGCTACCTAATCATTGCTTCCCTTATTTCGAAGTAAATTAATGCTGCATATATATATATATATATATATATATATATAAGTTAAGCGTCGTCGGACTTAAGAAATAAAAAAAAAGAAGGAAAAGGGAAAAGATGTAACATACACGACTTCTGAAATAACACTGCTTTATTCGTTCCTTAAGCCTCCTTATATACACTTAGCCTGTTTATTTACATTACCAGATAGTATTAAGGCTGATACCGCCAGTCTCCGGTCTTTATCTCCCCCCCACCAGTTTACGAACAGGATTTTCGGAAACTTAAATATTGCTAGATCGGAGCCCACGGTGACCAGCCTTAACACTTTACAATTGGTTTTACAGTATATCCTTAAAATAAAATAAAATAGTTCCACTCAACTGGAAAAATAATAAATAAAGAAGAAATAATTAAAAACACTGAAACTAAACACAGCACTTTAGAACTCCTACCACTTGAGAACTCCTAACAACAACAAAAAAAAACACAATTTCCTCTATACATGAAATAATACAACAAAAAAAATCTTTTACAACTTGTTTTGTTTTGACAGCCACAAAAAAAACATATTTCTCTGTTTTATATACAGCGGTGAGGGTACTACGAATCCGTAGGTCTATGTCCCGACTCTATCATTGGGAGCTTTAATTGTTCGATATGAACGGTTCTCCTCTTTCTGGGCTCATTCACGCTCTCAATAGTTACCAGGTTATGCTCCCTAATAACAACCACTCTGAATGGACCCTCGTACCGTAGCAATTGTTTCCCTCTGTTGGTTCCCAATTTCCGGTAAACTATTGTTCCTATTTTTAGTTCCCCCATTTGGTCGCGAACCTGTACATTCTGCCTTTCCACCCGCTTCTGCTTTTCCCGCTTAATTCTCGCCGTTATCTTTCCCCATGTTTTCTCTACCTCTACCCTATTGCTGAGAATTTGATCCACTAACGGTTCGGTAAGCGTAGTTTCCCCATAATCCCGCCTTGGCCTGCGCATCCCGAATAGAACTTCCATGGGTGAAAACCCCGTTACGGAGTGGATCGAGTGGTTATAGGCTGTTACCGCTTTCCTCATTGCCACATCCGGCTCCAACCCTTTTTCACCCTGATATACACGGACGTGGTCGCTTAACGTACTGTGCAGCCGTTCAATACCGCCTCTACCTTTAGGATGTCCTGGGGTGTTATAATGCCACGCAATTTCCAATCGCTTCACCTCCTCCCTAATCGCGGCATTGTCGAACTCCCTACCACCGTCCGAAGTAATCCTCTCGGGGACCCCATAGAACTGCACCCAGGTTTGTAGGGCTTCCGCAACTGCATTGGCTGACTTCTCCATCACTTGGTATGCCATCGCCACCTTGCTGAATATGTCGATTACCGTGACCCACTTAAACCCTTTCCAGGTAAACGTGTCAATCTGAAGGTCCTGTAGCGGCATATTCCCTGTAGGTGTCTCCTCCTGAACTCCTCTGGGGGGGTGTCGATCGTATTTTGTGCGCATGCATATCTCGCATTTCCCAATGACTTCCTGGATGGACCTCTTCATGCCCCACCAGAAATACTTCCGACGCAATGCCTGCAGCGTCTCATTAACGCCTCGGTGATTGGTTTTCCCCTGGTGATATGCTACTGTGATTGCTTGCTGCTGCTCTTCGTCCTGTACCGTCTCCACAGCATACTTGCACCGGATGAATGTCCTGTCCACGCCTATTCGCTCGGACCTCCACATTCGCTTGATCTTATCCCATACCGTATTGTTTCCTACGTATAGGTAGTGCGTTTTACCCGCTTCCGAGGCATCCCTCAGTGCCGTACAGATTTGTTCTTCGCTGACCCCGGGCTGCGACCAAATGACGCGGATCCTACTTCTCCCGTACCTTCTGAAATCGATCTTCATGATTCCGGTTGTTCGTGTCTTCCAAATCACCTGACGGTGTTTGTCGTTCACGATCTCCTCTATTTCTTCCATCTCCGCTGCCCTTTCTTCCGCTGAGCTCTCCTCTTCTGGGGAATCTCCCCTGTCCTCAATCCCTGCGGTGTCATTTGCCCCTTCGCCATCGGGAGTCCATTCCCTCAAGAATTGGCGCACGTCCTGCGATGGTCCTCCCCTGTCCTCTTCAACCGCGTTGATCATGATGGCCCTCGAGAGCCAGTCTGCCACCACGTTTTCCTTTCCCGGCTTATACACCACCTCTATGTTGTATTGGCTTAGGATCTCCTTCCATCTTGTGACCCTAGCTGAGGTTTCCTTGAGTTTTCCTACCCACTGGAGGGGTTTGTGGTCGGTATGGACTCGAAATTTTCTCCCGAATACGTATGGCCTGAAATGGTCGATAGCCCATACTATCGCGAGTAGCTCCCTCTCCAAAGCGCTGTACCTTGATTCCGCACCCGTAAGCCGACGGCTCGCGTATGCTATCGGTCGTTCACCCTCACTCCCCCCCTGGGACAAAACGGCCCCTAGCGCGTATTCACTCGCATCAGTGGTTATATTAAAAAGCTTCTCGAAATCCGGAAACGCTAACACCGGCTCCGTCAGCAACCTATTCATACATTTTCGAATGTTATTCTCCATCTCTGGTGTCACCACAATCTTCGCGCCTTTCTTCAACAAATTGTTAATGGGTACCAAATACTCTGCCATCTCGGGTACGAATCTCCGGTAATAATTCAGCGTCCCGAGAAGCCTACGAATCCCCTTGACGTCCCGTGGTACCGCCATCCGCGTGATTGCCTCCACCTTTGCCGCATCCGGTCTGACCCCCTCGCTAGAGATAGTGTGGCCTAAAAAATTGATCCGCGTTTGTCCCAGCAGAGACTTCTCGCTTGACAATTTCAGCCCGAATTGCCGGAGCCTTTCGAATACTGCCCTCAGATGTCCCACGTGCTCGGTTTCCGTTCTGCTAAAAATCAGCAGGTCATCCATGTATACCTGGCATACCGAGTCATCGATGCCCCTCAAAAATTCGTCCATCAGACGCTGAAATGTTATGGGCGCATTCTTCAGACCAAACGGCATCCTGGTGAATTCATAATGCCCCCTTTCAAATGTGAACGCTGTTTTGTGTTGGTCTTCCGGGTGCATCCGTATTTGGTGGTATCCCGCCTTGAGGTCCAGCGTGCTAAAGACCACGGCCCCACTCAACCTATCGAGTATATCCTCGAATCTCGGGATCGGGTACTTCTCGTCTACCGTGTTATCGTTCAATTTACGATAGTCTACTACCACCCTGTATTTTTCCTTATTATCCCCCGGCGCTGCCTTCTTTTTCACCGCCCACAGGGGACTATTGAATGGTGAGGTGCTATCAACTATGATTCCCTGTTCTTTTAGACTATCTAGCTCCTCCCGAATATGCTGTCTCAACGCCTGCGGGTATCTTCTCTCTTTCACGTAAGTTACCCTCTCCTGTTTCAGTGGGATTTCGTGCACCGTCCTCCCTGTTACTCCTAATACCTCACCTTCCCTGAAGAAGATATCCCTAAACTCCTCTTGTAGCAACTTCCTCCAGTCCTCCACTCTGTCCACCGCTCCTATCCGCACCCTTCTTTCTCTCGCGACCCCTATACATCCGAACTTCCTCTTTCCTAACCTAACGCTCCAGACTCCTCTACGATTTCTAATGCTCGCCCCTACCTGACCTAACAAATCGCACCCTACTATGACTTGGTATTCCCGAGTCATGTTCTCCACCACATGCACCGTTAGCTCACCCTCTTTCCCTGTCCACCGATCAAGCCCAATTGTCGCCTCACCCTCTACACTACAGGGACCACCCAGAGTGATCAGCTGGCAGTCACATTTCTGTATCCGGAGTACCCTCTCGCTCCCGCACCCTTTTCCTAACGCCCTTCGAGTCATAATAGTGCTCGAGCTACCCGTGTCCACAAGACACTTTACTCCCCCGTCTACTTCGATAATTGGCAACCAGCATGGCTTACCTCGGATGTTGTTGCATATTGCTGTGCGGTCGCCTCTCTGCCGACACACTCCTCAGATGTCGTCCCGCTTCCTCCTTTCTGCCGCCGCTCGTCGCTGCTCACTCCGTTGGCTGCGCCTACCTCCTTCACCTCCGCTGCTGCCTGGTTCGTCCGTCTCCGTTCCCGACGCTCCTGACTCCTCGGTTGCCTCCTCCGAAGATCCGTCCCGCTGATGTACCCTGGCTCGTCTTTTCATCCTCTGCACATTCACCTCCATGGGTTCGTCCTGAGGTCTCTCCCTCCTGTGAAATATGTATGGGCACTGCCTTGCTATGTGCCCTTCCGACCCGCACTCGAAGCATCTGGTGCGCGGACATTGCGCTACTAAATGTCCCGGCTTCCCACACCCGTGACATTTTCTCTCTTCCCTCCGGGGCCCATTCCTCGGCCTCGACGACTGTCCCGATCTTCTTTCCCTCGTCGGGGCTTTTTCTCCACTCGGCTGCCTTGTGTCCCTCTTCTTCCAACCTGTCGGGGCTGTCCATGGTCGTCTATCCGTCACTCGGGTCCAACCCGGTTCTTCCACATCCATCCGTGTCTCCTCCTCTCTGGCACTTAGGTCGATCATCTCCTGGGCGCATTCGAGGAACGATCGCTCTCTGGGCAGTCCGTCCCTCTTCCCCGTTTCTTTAGCCAGCTGGACTTTCAATATTGTCGACAGAAACTCCATCCTGGCTTCGACCTCTCCCACGCTCATTGTTTCCCGCATCTTCTCGGTTATGCGATTGTACTTCGCCACGAGTACTCCCGCATATTGCCCCCTTGACTGTCGTTGGGCCCGCCGCTCCCTAAACATTTGGAATATGTCCTCTTCCGGTGTCCACCTACCTCCTCCAAAAGCCTTCTTCAGCCGCTCCTTAATCACCGGCCACGGAGTCTCCTCGTCCGCTTGGATCTGGTTCAGGACGTTCCTCCTTACTCGGCACACAAGAGCTGCTTTTAGTTCTTCCGCGTCCCCTAGGTTCACCAGGTCCTCCGCCACCTTCACCTCGATTCTTGACATAAGACGATCTCCGCCTTTCAAGAAATGGTTGAGCTCGCCTACCTCGCCTCCGAATCGTTCTAGGTCCGCAATGGCCCTCCGTAAGTCCTGCGTGGTTGTTGCTCTTATTTTCATCCATTCCAAGGCATTGGCGTGTGCTTCTGCCAACGTGTCCCTTGGTAATGGAGGGATCTCCTGGATCTGAGGGATCTGTGCTACCTGAGGGACTTGAGGTATCTGAGGTACCTGAGGCGCGATCTGGGGTACCTGATTGATCTGTGGAATATCCTGAGGTTGAGGAATTTCCGGTACGCTTAGTACTCCCGGTCTAATCAATCCTTCTGTCGGCATTTCACCTTTTCCTTAAACACCAAAAAAAAAAATATCTACTTAAAAAAAAATTACTTCCCTGACGTTGTCCCGGGTTTCGGCACCAGTTAAGCGTCGTCGGACTTAAGAAATAAAAAAAAAGAAGGAAAAGGGAAAAGATGTAACATACACGACTTCTGAAATAACACTGCTTTATTCGTTCCATAAGCCTCCTTATATACACTTAGCCTGTTTATTTACATTACCAGATAGTATTAAGGCTGATACCGCCAGTCTCCGGTCTTTATCTTATATATATATATATATATATATATATATATATATATATATATTTGTTTTTTCAGATATCTTTGTGTTGGAAAAAATATTTATTAAATAATTATTTAAAAAAAAAATATTACTTTAAAAAATTCCTTGCCACACTGCTTGAAGACAGGTACCATAGTTGTGGACCGAAAATATGCTATCAAATGAACAAAATTATACAATATATATTTGGCCCGATTTATTTTCTTTTATAATTGTGGGTAAATGGTTGACTGTCGTGAATAATGAAGAGAAGAATAGTTGGGGTGATCAGTCAAATAAGAAGTCAAAAATAAATGATAATATTTATTTGGACATTTGCCGACGTTTCGACCTGAAGTTCAGGCCATCATTAGGGCTAAGAAAAGAACCTGATAACAACGTATGAGAAACATAAAAATTAAAGTAAAACGCAGTTGTTAGAATAATGACAATAGTAAGAACTAAGAGATAAATAATAATAACCGGTACAAAGTATGGAATGATGAAGTAAACATAATCAAAAAAGGTGATATAAGTATTGAAATGGGAATCTTAGAATAAAATGTAAAACAGAAAAATATGACGTTATATAACAAATGGAAATAAATAGTGAAATTAAGCTTAAACTTAAAACTAAAATTTCATTCGTTTTCTCTGTTTGAACTCTTCATTATATTATACATTGTCTGTACATCTTGATAGACTTTACGACATCTCAATTTTCTATCTAACTATTCTATTCGCAAAATCTTAATTTTACTATTTATTTCCATTTCTTATATAACTTCATATTTTTCTGTTTTACATTTTATTCTAATATTCCCATTTCAATACTTTTGTCACCTTTTTTGATTATGTTTACTTCATCTTTCCACACTTTGTACCGGTTATTATTATTTATCTCTTACTTCTTACTATTGTCATTATTCTAACAACTGCATTTTACTTTAATTTTTATGTTTCTCATACCCTGTTATCTGGTTCTTTTCTTAGCCCTGATGATGGCCTGAACTTCGGCCATATTGAATGGTCGAAACGTCGGCAAATTTCAAAGTAAATATTATCATTTATTTGTTTGCCTTCTTATTTGAATGATCACTTCAACTATTCTTCTCTTCATTATTTTCTTTTATGTTTTACTACGTTATGCTTACCAATAACGTATTTTATTAAAGCTTTTTATCTAATCTATTTACTCAAAACAAACCAGTAACAAACAAAAATACCATGAAATTTACAATAACTAAAAGAAAAACAGAAAGTTAATTAAATTTTAATCTTCTTTTGAAAATTGTATATTGATCTCATTCGAGATAAGTTGAGTTCTTCCCGAAAAACAAATATAAATAACTTCTCGATCTATATTATTCATAACATATTCAAATATCTTATATAATAAATATAATCTAACAACAATAGATATCGATGGAATTTCTATTAAAAATAACTTGCGATCAGATAAGATTGAAATAAATAACAATGAGGACGGGTGGAACAGTTTGTATTGATGCTGTCTTTTGCTACCTTCAAAAGTTGATGGTGTGTGCCTTCAATAGTTCGGCACTCCAGCGACGATATCGGAAATTAAAACCTTTATTAGCCACCAGGGGTGCTAATGTTTCATCGGCTTTGTTATTTTTTGGAAATCCCAGGCTGCAGTTTCGCTCATCCATCGAGCTGCGAAAGGATCGCTAAATGTTTACCCAACAAACAGATCTCACGCGATAAAATTAAACACGAAATTGTTAGAGGCACGGAATACGGTCGTCATCTTTCACGGGAACGAAGCGTTAAAATTAAATTAACCGTGAAAAAAGTTAACTTAAACTTAAAAAAAAAAAATCTGGCATTGTTTAATAGAAATATTATCAAACATAAACTTTAAATGATTTTAGAAAGTTATATTGAATATTTAATAGTTGACCGTTGCATTATAAAGGAAGGAGATGGTCCGGGGTTGCGGTCATAAATAGATTAAATAGTGGTAAAACTGTTTTATTGAAAGCCAACGTTTCGAGCCGACTTTGCAGGTCTTCATCAGGGCTAGAACGGACAAGATACAAAAAAATAGAGAATTTTGGCAATTACTTTTTATTTTGAAAAAACCTCTATCCTTTCCACGGCCCCTAGAGAGAGAGAGAAACACTTTATTTTCATAAAATATAAAATATAAAGGATTGCTGCCCAATTACATTGGGTTGCTATACACACAGCATACTCTTCTATCCTTAAGACAATATATGAACTTATATATAAATATACAGAAGTATTAGTTAATATTAGTAAAACAGAAATATATATATATATACATTTTTATTATTTTATTTATCCTTATAATTTTTTTTTTTTTTTTTTCCTTTTTCCCTCTTCTCATTGTTCATGCTTTTTTTTTTTTTTTTTTTTTTTTTTTTATTTAACATTAAGTTTCCCTTTCTCTCACTTCTCTCTCTTTATCGCTATTGTTTTCAATTATTCACTAAAAAAATAAATAAACAAATACATAAATTAAAACTCTCGGGCTAGCCATGCACGTGGTGGTGAATGATTCCCAGGGAGTCGAGGACTATATTTTCAGCCAACCTCGCTACGTCCTTAATGTCGACACCTAGTTCCTCGAGGAAGCTCCTTGTTCTTTTTGGGATAGTTCCGCGAGACCCAAACCAGAGGCCTCTCACGGTGAACTCTCTCTCTCCGAAGGTCTCACGGAATTTCTCTTTTAGGAAAGGGATACATTTATCGTACGTGTTCTTCTTTTCCCTTTCCACTTCACCCGCCTGATCGAGGTCATTGCTCTCAAAGCGGACAGTTGGATCCAAGATCAGCGCTGTCCTTCCTGTCTTGGGAAATGCGACGATATCAGCGTATCTCGTAGAGCCCTCACTATCGATGCAATATACCTCGTCAAAGCAGGTGAATTTTTTTTCCCTAAGGAGCCTCATCAATTCGAACTTGACCCGGTGGTGACGACGTGTTATGAGGAGGGAGTTGTTGGGGCATTTTCCCAGCACATGTGCTGGTGTTTCAGACTCTCTGCCGCATTTACGGCAGAGGGACCCAACTTCTCTGACCTGTCCGCTGACTCCTGGGACTCCACGCAGGGGTGCATAATTAATGTTTAGTTTTAGGGCATTCGACCATTCAGACCCAGAAAGTACTTGCTTTTCGTAGATGTATCTATTCGCTTTCGGGGTCTCTTTAAAATGGCGAACACCAATACCCTGCCACCTGCAGTTGGCCCATTCCTCAAATGCATTTTCTCGTAGCGACTGCCGTAGAGCTTTCACATTTCGATGACCCTGATCAACCCCCAATCTCTCGGCACATTCAGCAATTTCAGCCGAATAATCGAAGGTAGACTGAAAAAGGGCATCTGGTACATTGGACAGTCGCTGAGCAATGGACCAATGTTGAAGAGGAGCCTCCCATTGGCAGCGGATTAATCCCAATCCTCGGTATCTCCTGGGGGCATACAACATCGCTGTGGAAGTATTCGCAGGCAGTCCAATAATGGCCTTTACGCTCCTGCGAATCATAGTGTCGATGCCCTCCAGTATAGCAGGACGTAGCTTTGTTAGGGGCGCAGTTTGGAGAGGGTAAGTAAGACCCGGGAACAGATATTGATTGACAATGTTGAGTTTCTGCTCAGGTTTAAGTAAGCAAGAGGTTACCAGCTTGTTTAGATTATCATTCAATTTAGTCACCGAATCTTCGTTGAATTGCAGCTCTCCCGAGAATGTACATCCTAAATACTTAATCGTATCTCCATTCTTCAATGTTTGGATGTACTCACCATTCTCAAGGGAGAGCACCGTAGTTTCCAGCTCTCCTTTATTTATAACGATGCCCATACTTTTTAGAGGATTTATAGCCAGACCAATTTCTTTAAATGTTCTTTGTATGCTGTCAATCACTCTTTCTGCAGCCCCCTTGTCACGCGCCGACACTGCCTGGTCATCCGCGAAACCTGTGAGGACCACACAATCTTGCTCATTCCTTAATTTGTATCCAAATTTCTTGGAAAAGTCCTCGTCACACAGGTCGCGGTAGAGATGATCGATGGCCAGGTTGAAGAGTGAAGACGACAGGGGGCCACCTTGGGGTACACCGCGCAGCACTTTGATCTGGCTAGTTGCATGGACACCGTTGCCAATCTTTATGGTGTTCGTGCTAAGGAGAGCTGATATGACATTTGTAAGATTCGGTGACACACCTCTCGCTTCTAAGGAGCTTACGATGTGTTTGTGCCCAACATTGTCAAAAGCACCGACAACGTCGAGGAAAACTATCGCACAGTCATTTTTCATTTTTTGTGCATCTTTTAATACCGCGTCGATGATCCTCGCGTTGACGTGCGTTCCCGGGAGGCCTTTTATAAAGCCTCTCTGACTCTTGTGGAAGGTGACCTGCTTTCTTAACTCGTAGTCCAGAACCTTCTCTATGATTCGGCGCACAATCGAGTATATGGTGATCGGTCTCCAGGTAGAGATATTGTTTATATCACCTTTGCCCTTATATATCAATATTGTGCGCCCTTGTCGAAGTGGTTCCGGAACATAGGCCACCTTCAGCATTATCTCTGCAATCGTTTTAATAATGCTTGATACCTCAAAATATTTTATTGTGCGGATCAGAACTCCATCAGGCCCCGGCGATGTGTCCATTGATGTTGATTTAATGGCTTTCCTGATGGCTTCTATCTCAATGGACAGCAAATCCGGCATCGGGGTACACTGTTCGTAATCCGCACGCCCGCAGAGATTTTCGTTCTCAAAGAGGTCTTTATAATGCCTCTCGATATCGGCCATTTTTAGAGGACACCGTTTAGGAGCGTCGGCATTCATTACAGTTTGCACAACCTTTTTTCTTTTATTATAATAATTATATTGGGCAACCTCGTACTGATACTGCTCTTGCCGACGACTCCTGTCTACTTTGTTTGCCCTCTGCGGATTTGAGACTTGTCCAGCACCCTTGTCAGCCATTTTCATTTTATTTTTTTTCCTCATCCTATAAAATTTTACGGCTGGGTGCTGGGGACCTGGCAGTTCCGCATTAATGACTTTGAGGAACTTTAGGAACTTGCCTACGGCCTCATCAAAATCCGCAGTATTCACCATTTCTTGCTTTAAAAGGTTCTTGAACGTAGTAGACCATTCAACAATGTCCTCTTTTATTTTTGATGACTCACCCTCTCCATTTCTAGGACCTATCACGTTCTTTACTATGCCCCTCAATGTATTATTATTCGCCTCCCTGGGATGTTTTTTTGCAATGTGGGTTCCGAGACCTCGTTCGCCCTTAAAAGAAAGCCCGCATATCGGACAAACTTTATCATCAGGGCGTAGAGCTTCATTTTGCCGCTCACTAAGTACCTCTGCGACATTCAGCGGATCATTTGGCAATCTGGGAAAGACATCATCTATCGACACCGTCTTTCCCAATACCACACCTTCTGTGTCAGGCCATTCCACTTTAACAAATTTATTATCTCCGCCTCCTGCAGTAGCCACAGACATCACAGAGGCAACAACCGCCTCTTGAACAGGTCCTCCAGTTCTCAGAACCCATACCTTTTGTCCAACTTCGATCTTCTTCGTTGGTATTTTGTTCATTGCAATATTTTTTTTTTTCGTTCTAAACTATGCCCACCACGCGCATGATTGAAACAATCTGTGCATAATTAAATAAATAAATAAATACAAAGTTAAAAACTATAAAATTAAGTGTTAAATAGTGTTATAGTTAAAATATAAAATCGATAAAAGCTTAAAAAAAAAATATACATCTATCAAATAAATTGCTTATAAATAAGTTACAATATAAAATCAGTAAAAAGTTTAAAGTTAAAATTTAAGTACAAGTTAAAAATAAGTGAAAGTTAAAATCTAAAAAAGTTAAAATCTAAGAAAGTTAAAAAGTTAAAATCTAAAAAAAAGTTAAAAAGTCAAAGTCTAAAAAGGTTAAAATCTAAAAAGGTTAAAATCTATAAAATAATTTCCTAAAATGAGTTAAAATGTAAAATCAATTAACTGTTAAAACGTTAGAATCTAAAAGAATAAATAAATAAAACAATAAAAATAGTAATTGCCTAAATCAGTTAAAAATCAAAAGATAAAAATTTAAGTAGTTATAATCTAAAAAAAAAACAATATACAAACCTATCCACATCACATTATCAAACCTAATATATAAAATAAATTACAAAATATAGGATCATTAAATAATTTTAAAAAAAAAAAAAATTCAGTTCAGCAATAGTAAAAAAAAAAAAAAAAAAAAAAAAAATGTCCACTTTAAAACGTTCTATTAATAATAAATTATGATAGTAAAAACTTATTTTTTACTTTTTATATTTTTGAGAGAAAGGGAAATACAACAGTGTTTAATAGAATTCTATTTAATTTTACTATTGTATATTTAAATATTCTACCAAAGATATGATATATTAATAGTCCAACCGGTCCGGCCGTCACAACAAAGGATGAGACTATGTTTGCTTAATATACCAGAATGTAGACTGTTTACCAGGGGGTCGTCGTAATCCTGCAGCTTTGCAAACCAGCAGTTGGTATTAGCAATTGTTTACCATCAGAGTTCTTGTCAATGGGAATCCCCTCCACGGCATCGGCTCTGGTGGCTCCTCCAATGGCTGCCTTCTCGTCTAAGTTAAGATTTCAAATAACTTCGAAGTCAATCGTCCGAATTTGACGAAATTTTAGAAACTGATACTTCAATATACTAACTAGATATTTTAGTAATTTAAAACTCACTGAAACTTGGAAGTTAAGAATAAAACTAATTGAAGTACAGACACGATCTGTTCACTAAGACCGAACAGGCTAGACTCATCCATAAAACCATGAAAAAAGACTCATTTCCGAATCTATCCACATTCACATGGAACACAATCCCGTTAATCACAAAGTAGACAAAAACTGTATTTCTCTTACATATAGACACATTTTAAGTCTTATAAGGGAAAAATAACTTAAATATTCTATTCTATTATTTTCATCTACTCTCAATATTTATTAATTAATTCATTTAATTGTTCATTATTCTAAATATTCCTTCTTTGTATGATCTCTCTTCTATTTTATTCTAAATTTACATTTACACTCTACACCAATGTATGATCATCCTTATTTCCCACTTTGTATTAATTTTACTTATTAACCATGTCTCATTATCTAATATTCAAATGTAATTTTCTTACATATGTACAACCAAATATAATTATAAGTATTATTTTTTTTTCCCTCTCTATACTTTTAAGTTAGCTCTGCCATGTATGTATGTTAATGAAGTTATTTCTATATTTATATTTTACTTTTGCCAATATTGGGTTTATTCACATTGTCCTCTGATCTAGAATCATGAAATACCTCTCACATCTCTCAACTCTATTTTATATGTATATTTATATATTTATAATTTAATATTTCATAGATATAGTATTTTCCATTGTATCCATCCATATCTTCAAAAATTCCTAGATACTGTAATTTCCTGGGTCTTTCAATGTTTACTTAGTTAACACATATTAACTTCCCCTATACCTGCAATCCTTACCGCCGCCTTTCCAGTTCTAAGTGAAACTCCTAGATGAACACACCTGTAAGTCTCTAATTTTATTTTTCTCCTGTAGATTTTATAGAATTATACCCACATTTTCATTTATTACATATTACACTACAACAATTGTTAGCATCTATTTACTTTAGTTTAGGATCTTGTTACTCAGCTTACTTAGTCCATATTTTATTGTAATTACTGTTTATAATTCTAATAAGCTTATTCACATTGTTTATAAATTATGTCTAAATATTATGTAATTGCCACAATTCTCTATTTTTTTGTATCTTGTCCGTTCTAGCCCTGATGAAGACATGCAAAGTCGGGTCGAAACGTTGGCTTTCAATAAAATAGTTTTACCACTATTTAGCCTTTTTATGCCCGCAACCCCTGACCATTTCCTTCCTTTATTTCAGAAAGTGTTACCACACACCAAAACACAGACAAACACACACACACACACACACACACACACACACACACACACACACACACACATTTATTTTTTCCTCTTTTCTTTCCCTATGTTAAAGATATTTTGCCGCCTTATCTAGCCTTACCCATGGTCTTTTGCTAACTGTTGAGACGTTCATTTATTTTACTTTCCTACCTATACTAGGTAAGGAGAGTATTGCGATCGGGTCGGTAGAAGGGTTACTATATACCTATAATGTGAGAGCTGACACTGAGCTGTGCTGGTTCTGAGTGAGGCCAGTTAGTGAGGAAATATGTGAACAATAGTTTTCACATTTCATTGTAATGCTCTAAAAATAATAATATTCACATGTACAAGTTTACGATTTAAAAAACATTTAAATTAAAGAAAAACACTGGGAGAGACTGTGTTAGTGATGAAGAAAAAGAATAGACAGGTTTCCTCGACAGGAGTATTGACTGAAGGAGGCAGGACACCGAAGAAGACTTATTAAAAGGACGGCTCAGTTGTTCCTTTATTATCGCCTCGCGTCCTCCACTTATTACTCCCCCTCCCAACTTCCCCCACGGAATTATCGGCTACCGCCATCTATAATGACTATTGGAAATTAGAAAAAAAAAAATTAGTGTTTGCGGAAGTATTATTCCCGCCAAGTAACTTTTTCATTTGGAAATGATTTCTTAAAAAGAACCTCTTCCCCTTCATTCTGTATTCAACATTCCCTCCATTTTTTTTTTTGCTTTTTTTTTAAATGGTGGGAAGAGCAGCTGCAAGTTGGGCACGATGATGATAAATGAATTGAAAAGAAAAACAGTAACAATCCAAAGTTAAAAACTCACCGTTCTAACTGTCTCAACATGTATATTAAATCATATCATATTTATAAACAATTCAGTCACATTCTTAACTATTTATTTTGTTTTATGAAATAAACTTAGTCGGTTTATTGCAAGAAGTTATTAATAAAATTGAATAATTACGAACTTAAAGGAATTTCCCCTTTGAAATCATAAACATGAGTACTCGTACATTTTGAAACATATAGGGTCGTGTCTTCTTAGAGCAATGCTTTCTGGTATCAATAAATAATGTCGAAATTTACAAAAGCATACTAAAAAGTTCAGCTCCATCAAAAATCTACTACTGAATTTTTTACAATAAACCGACTATTTTCATATTTAAAAGTGACATCAAAAACCTAACAAGGAAGGTTGAAAGGTAATGCGTAATTTTTGGAGTAATTTGATTCGACATTTGGTTAAAATAAAAAACAATGTAAACATTGCAGCAGTCTGCCAAATCATTTTTTTACCAGTTTCAATTTATTATTATTTATCTACTCTATGACAGTATTAAAGATTATAACTGTTGTTGTATTAAATATAATAGTTTTTCACACCATCACTAATAATCCAAACCAGCAATGTTATAATTAAAGCGCCTAGAATTTTATGTTTTACAAAATTAATAAGATATTTTTATCATTTATAAATTAAAATTAACCAGGCTAAGGGAACAGCTTTCTAAAGTAGATCGCTTGGTCTCTCATAAACCATTGAAAAAGCATTTTTTTTTTCAATTAAAAAAAAATCCAACAGCAGAACATTGGTTAGAGCTAATTTTCAATAAATGTTGATAATTCAGAAATATTTTCATTATAAATTGGCTTTACAATAAAATGAGAAAACCGTCGTGTTTACTTAGAAATAAAATAAGTTCGTCCTCTGGAGTAATATAAAATTAAATGTTCTCCTTTCGCTAACGTTTGAGTCACAATATTTTCTAACCAATTATCCATTTTCTTCTCCAGTTGGATTAACCGGCAAAATCAAAAACAGGGAAAACATGTGGCCCAATGAAAATGGAACATATGGCTGTTTTCTTGGAATCAGAAAAGTTTCCAAAGAAGATAAGGAAAACATAATGCTAATAACATTCGGGGAACATATTAATAAAAAGGCAGTCGAGCGATGATATTCATTTTTTTCTTATAATAATTTTTTACGATAACTCTGTATGTATTTTTCATTACTTTATAATAGTTCTGTAAGTGGCTCCACAGGCTCCATGCCGACATCATACTTCTCCACATACTTTATTTTATTCCTAACCATTTGAGCAAAATGTTAAGATGAGTTCAAATCGTAGCAAGCAATTTTCGATTACCATAAAATTTATAAAGATTTAGTTATACTCATTCAAGATTTTCTTTTCTCCTGATTTTGATCTGGAATGTTATGTATATATGAAAATCATAAGAGTTTTGAGTCAACGACTATAGTCAAGTAACACCAAGATCGTCATAACCATTTGGTGCTAAAGTCAGTGGCAAATACGAGTTTTTCGTATATTATACCGGGGACGGATGGGGGATGGATGCCTCTTTGATTTGCATGCGTCAGAGGTCAATTCGTTCGGAAAATAATCGTGCCACAAGCAGCTATAAAACGTAAATATTAAAAAAAAAAAAAAAAAGAAGCACTTCAAAACTTTGATCTGAATATAATACCTTCACACTTTATGACTGATAAATATGTTATAAGATCAACCCAAACATGCGGGTCATCATCAGGGCGTGTTTCGAGCACTGAAGGTATTTTCAAGTACTCGAACCTTATTTAAGTATCTTCGGTGCTCGAAACACGACCTGATGATGCCCCACATTTTTGGGTTGAAACGTCGGCACTAATAAAAACTTTATAATGACTGCGTCCTGAATATTTATCACCTATGATATGATCTGTCGACTAACTTCTTTCGATATTTCATACTTTGTACAATTTATATTAAAAATAACTGTTTATTTCAATTGAATAAGCTTAAAAAGTAAAAGTGTGAAACAGGTCTACTCTTATTCCAACCCTCTCTAATTCTTCATTTCTGAAATTGTTCGCTATCTAAGTAACGATGTAATCTATGACCGGTGCCGCAGTTCACAGAGAAGCTCTGGGATCTCTTTGAGTCTCTCCTTGTCCTTCACATCTGGGAGAAAGGGCTGGACTCGGAGCTCCCCTGGCTGATTAAGGAATGAATGTTGAATTTACTTATTTATTTTACTTATAATTTTTGCCTTTGATTTTTATTTACTTTTTTATTATACGTACATATGGTATGAAACTGCCTCACTCCGCTCTAGTACTCAGTGCCCTTTAGTGTGGCAAAATACATTATTTCTCAAGAAAAATAAAGAAAAAAAATCATCTAAATTTAATCTACCTATTATTTTGTATGAGAAATAGTCGTGAAATTAAAAAAAAAATAAATAAAAGAACAGATGTTGAACACAGGGCTTGTTCAGTGTCCGGACGTCATAGATTCGAATCCAATGTGAGTCGTTTAATATCCATTGCTCGACGGCCTGGGAAGCCAATCTCGACACTCCCACTCTGGTAACTATGTGGCGACGAGGCGAGACCAACATGCTGGAAGAGTTCTACCCAAAGACATTGACAGTACTACCAAGACAGTACTACTGTCGTACTGTCTGCACTAGGATAGAGAAAGTTGTGATAGCTCTAACTGGAGAAACGAGCTTTAAGACAAATCTTTACACTTGTTGTCGTTAGCACTTCTTGACGAACTGTTTCCTCCAGCGGACCTCTCTGCGAGGAAGGAGCCGCTGAGGAGGAGATATAGGCGGTGTGGGAGAGTACCGCCACAAGTACCAGCGCCGGGAGGCTAATTGCTAATTATTAGAGTTGTGAGTTGAAGGGGACTTAGTCAAGTCGCTAAGTGTCCTATAACTTACTTTATATTGCCCCAAGGTTGGAGGGAGTTGTTAGTTCACGTCGGGATATTAACAGTGCTCCTCCACTCTGCCTGCATGCCTCAGCCCACGCAAATTAGCTTTCACTTAGCAACAAGTTGGTTTGAGCGAACGGGGAGGGGGGCGATGTTTCTTATTCTCATAAACTGGTGAACGATTCACAAAATCACATTATCGAAGGAATAACACATAGACCACCAGGTATTTAAATTTAAAAAAAAGTTATCGGTAACGCATTGCTTACAATAAAGAACGCCCTCCAGTTCAAGACACGCCCGTTTTTTTAGTTAGTATAGAAGGAAATTAGATGAATAAAATGATTCAATTTTCGAATATTGAAATTTGATGTTTTTTTTAGAGTATTATTTATAGGTAATTGAGGCATTTTATAATCATAAATAAATAAAAACTCAAACAATGACAAAAATATGTACTTTTTTACTCCCTCACTACTGAAGGTAGGAAAGCCTTGTAACAGCGAGTTTTTTTCGAATTGAAAACCTCAATCCTGTTTTAGACGTTAAGGAACAAATTTAGTCAAATCATCCACCAGTGTTGATCCGCTTTTGTTAAGATTTTCAGAGGTTGTTTGGTTCGGTAACTAGACGGTACCTTGGTACCTAGATGTTAACGGTAACTAGATGTTACCTTGGTGGTACCTAGATGGGATCTAAATGCTATCCTATTGATTTTATTATATTTCATTCACTAGTGTCTCTTACGCAGGCGTTAATGAATTTCCTCCGAAACGGTTCGTTCAATTTGCCCCTTTCCATTTGGATCCCTTCGCATTTCGGGATCATCGGTAATGAACAAGCTGATCAAGCAGCCAACATGGTACAATATCCGTAAAATCAATTAATGAAATTCCTCTAGAAGATTACGTTAATAAAATTAAGGAAAATGTGTGGAACATGTGGCAAAACAAGTGGGAACAAAAAGAATCTAAATTAAAGGAAATTAAAACCCACTGTTTAAAATGGTAAACCTCTCATCGATCATCTCGAAAAGAGGAGACAGCTCTCTGCAGGTTACGAATTGGACATTGTGAGTTCTCGCACTCCTACCTACTAAGAGGACTCGATCCTCCGACCTGCGAGAGCTGCAATGTCCAAAGGACAGTAAAGCACATTATTCAAGACTACCCTTCATTTGAACCTACATGGAAAAAATTAGACATGGCACAGAGTCTAAAACAAAATCTACAAGACAGTGAAAGTGCAGTCAAAAAAACTTTAAGGTTTTTAAAAGAGATAAAACTCTACAACAGAATGTAATTTAAAGGCGTTGCCAATGACCCTACAGAGTAGAGGCAACAAAACATCAAATAAATAAATAAATTTACACCTGGGTAGGAGAAAATTTAGTAAATAACCGAAAGGTAATGAAAACATTAACGAAATATTGAGATTGGGTTTTGGTTCAGTTATTAAACCTGATTTGTTTAAATTACTCTACATTCAACCGGCACAAGTATAGTTGTGATTATCGAATTAGTTATCGAATGTAACATAATAGCCGTAACTGTTTTTTAACTAAAATATATAATAGATAAAATCAAATAATTAATCAAAGGATGAATAATTTCATATCTTATGACTTAAAATGTTCTGATTAACCTTCAATCAAATCTCTGAATCCAATAAACTAAATTCTCGGAACACATTTTGTATCGGATGGTCGATATTAAACAGACAGTATTAAACGGTAGGCTATTTATGTAATATATAATAATCAAATGCAATTGAATCCCTCAGAGCTCTGCCAATTTCGAAATGGAAAATTATTAAATGTTTAGGAAATTGATAAACATATTACAATTTCCAGTTGGATTTCTACTCCAGCCACTAAGAATTAATACTTGTTTTACTGGCTTGGAAATTGTTCTTATATTTCCTCTTAAATTCCAAGTCACCAAACAAAAATTTTAAAAAAAGGACACTAATAAGAAAGCTCGAGTTAAATTCTGAACATTCAGAATAGAGGATTTAACGTTTCAAATCCTTAAGAATGTGCAGTCAAATTTCATATCTCTGAAATAATTTTAACATCAGGTCCTACAAATCTGAAAATGAATCATAAGGTTCAATAAAACATAATATTTAATTATTTCTTCTCCATTCCTTTTAATTTTAACAGGCGGAAGCAATAGATAATGAATACATCAACTTCATTAAATATCAAATTTGAGCCGGTAAAATTAAATAGTTAATTATAGATATAAAAGTTAAAAGTTAAACATTAATAGATAAGTAGGTAGATATGAAATTTCTTTTCCAATAGTTAAACGAAATTATGTGGGTATTTTCTTGAACGAGAAGTAATATACATTATTTCGACTAACTGTTAGATAAACAAATGTATATGCTTTCTATTTTATGAAAAATTGTGGATATTGATACAGCACAACTTGTTTTTAAATGATTTTAATTTAATGTTTGATTTATTTAATTTTTGCTTTAATTATATTTTATGTTTCTTTATAATTTGTTTTTATTTCATTAACTTTATTTTTTAATTCTTTTGTGTTATTTTCTTTTTTACTCTAAGACTTTAGGTCCATAATTTTAATTGTATGCGATATTGTTTGAATAAAGATGCTTGTTCCTAGAATTTATAAAGAATTAAGGCGGGGAGTTTGGGGTATGGCGATTTTAACTCATTTTAATTTATATATGGTGCGGAGCTCGCCAGATGTCTTAATATAATATTAAAATTTATTTACATTTTATAACTCATTTATTTAATATTTGTACGGCGTGAGGCTCTCCCTCTGTTGATTATTTAAGAAACGTTAAAGTCAATCCTTCTAAGTTTTAAATCAAGATTTCTAAACTGGTGTAAATTTCAAGACAAAACAAATTATTAGAATCTGTTTCCTTTGAGACTCTCAGCTATTGGTTTACTATTTTCAATAACCATTGTAATCGAACAAATAATTCAAAAACTCACGTTTCAGGATACGTAGAATTCGAAAAACGAATAAAAAATTTTTGTCCGTCCTCCGTCTGCGCATTTTCTCCAACAGTACAGAACGGATTTTCTTTCAAATTTGGACTTAAGATCAGAGGTCACCCGAGGATGATCCTCCTTTATCGACATTACTATCCGCTATTTCATTGCAACATAGAGGTTGAAAAACCTGCGTTGCTATAGACTGTAGTACCTAAACGAATGAATCGATTTCAATGAAACTGGGCTAAAGTCTGTTTCTCGATGCCCTTTAAATATATCTATATAACATACTTAACGAAAAGAAGCTGGAAAAAAAGGTACGAGGGATGGTAAAATTAGATTCCGAACAACTCATAAAGCATACACTTTTTTGTGGATATTCTATATGGTTTTTTAAAAGTTTACGAAATATCCTTTTAAAAAAATCGTTAAAATCGGACAATTAGGAGCAAAGATATGGTCACTAGATGTTTTTTATATGTTATACTGCAAAGTTTGTATCCTTTGTTTTGGTTTTTGATTTTTTAATGTGTGACTGAAGTAATTCTATTTTATTTTTTTTTAGCAAATTATTAATGAAAAAAAAATGTTTAGGGCAGTAATTGGAATCACCTTTTATTTCATTGTCTGTGTCACTAGGAAAGTAATGTTACTTTAGATGTATAATTGTTTGGGAATAATAAACCTTTGTGAAATAATTTGCAGCGTTTTTTTTTTTAAATACAATTACCTGTGATTATTTATGTTGGTTTCCATATCTTAATTTATTCATTTCTGAAGATGACCCAGAGGTTAATGGATGCATCCATTGTGACTCCTACCTAACATAATAATTGAATATCTAAATGTTGGTGCATGGAAAGATAAATTCCCTAAAGATTATTTAGATTATGTATTAATTTATTAGATAATAAATTAAGATCAATAAATAAATCAAATTTACTCATTTAATTGTGCCCTTTCTGTAATATAATCTGATACCTGGTGGAGATCTAATTAGGACGGAGTGGAAATGTAGTGGAAGGATATTAAGAAAAGGGGAGAGGAAGAGGGCCATTGAAGGGCCGATTCTTCCGGCTTCAAAGAAGAAGGTAATGAGAGCTGTGTAAGGATGTAAGCAACTGCTCGGGGACGAAGTTGAAAGAAATCGGTAATGAGTCGTCTGTCTGCGTTACCGAGCCTCTCAAAGGAGTTGATTAATTCCCATTCACTCACCTGAGGATATCGATCCATTCATCTAGGGCCATCGATTCCTTTTCATCGGTCGGGCAAAGTAACGAAATTTCTAGAGTTTTCTGAACGGAGGTCCTTTGAGAATATTTTTTAATATCTGTTCCTTCGGATTGGGTCGAGGAAGAGTCCTGTACCTCTAAGGAAGTGATATTAGCCCAGCAGAGGGACCTATACAGAACTTTAATCTGGCCGCAGCCAGTTAATGGATCGCACAAGAAACTTTGAACTTTGAACTGGATGGCTATTGTTGGTTATGGTTAATTGGGATAAAAGGTACGCAATATGTTATATACATAAAAAAAACGTACAAATTTATCTGTCCGATTTACTAGAAATAGGTATTGTTTCATATATTTTTTGTATAATTCTACGAGATCAAATATCACTTTCTCTGCTACCACACATTGTCTTCATACATAATTTAAAAGTACGAAAACATTTGAACTGTTAAAGTAAAATGAAGCAAACAAACAGTTTTATTTTTTTTAACAATTCGCAAATGATCTGATGAAAATGATTAAACTGACATCTAGACATCGGAAATGACAGCACCCAGCAGTACCATGCTGGATTCAATTAACATTAGAAAAGAGTTCTCTCACCCTGCGCCTTTTCAGTCTCCTCTTCGTGTTGATGGCCAGGTCGTCTGAAGTCATATCGCTAATTAGTGTATATCAGTATGGCCGTTTTTTTTGTAAGTGGTTGTTTTTAGCTACAGCCCATATCTGTCAGGAGGGTTTCCATATAGCTTTAAGTAAGTATATGAATGTATTTAGTTCTAGCCTCAGTTCTAGTTTTGTATATTTGAAAAATTGTGTATAGCAGTTCGAATTATCTTCTAGGGTCTTCCTTTTAATTTTACCAGGTGGTCCCATGTCATCCTTTGGTCAAAGGTCAGTCCAAGATTGTGTACTGTGTCAATCTGAGTATTCAAACTGAATTTGTTGAATTGATGATAAATGAAATATTATTTTTTTATTAAGGTATGGTTAATATTCTTAATTGTATTTGAAATCATCTCACACTCAGCCACATTGTCCAAGAGTGTCTTTATTGCGTATTAATTCTAACTTAATGCCAGTAAAATTATCAGTAGTTTTAAATAATGACGAAGTTAAAATAAAATCAGTGATACATTTTCTTAAAGCCAACGATTTGTTATTCTTTTATTTTTGTTTTTTTATTTAATAATTTATTACTGAATTAGTTGAAATGGAGATGGAAAGGCTTTGAAGACCTCGGGGTTCTACACCTCTAGAGCCTAAATAACAACAACAATTGAAATCTTAGAACTTTTTTTTGGAGCAAGTTATGTGTGACTGAGCCTTTTAAAGATGAAGTAAATGACGATATGCAGATCGATTTACTTCATGCCATCAGCCCAGCTGAGTTGAGAATAGCCACAAGCTGACGTACCCACTGTAGCCGTAGCGAGCTGACCGACCCCGGAGAGAGGACGCGACGCAAGTCATGCAAAGCAGCCGGCCCACTGAATACAGACCAGCTCTAATGGCAGTTTTCAACTACTGCCAACTTGTCGTCCGTCCCCTGTAATTGCTGCCATATCTTGTGGACGGTCTCGTCCCTCCACCGAGCTGAATACATGTAGTCCTTCCACTTCTGGTAGTTATTATTTGTTTCTCACTTTATGCACTCTACCTTCTTTGAATTAATAGAATAGGAAAAAGCACAAATATAAATATCGGGTTGGCAAATAAGTCCTTCCTCCTTTTCTGTTTATTTTGATGTAACTGTGATACGCTTCTTATCTGATGAATTAATCCCTAAGGTGGATTGTTCGTCCTGTTCGTAACATTTCAACAACTTAGCTTAGCTTAGTATTGTGTTGGCTATTGCACTGTGAATATGGAAGAAAATACCATTCATTATCGGTATATTTTGTTGCATTATTATAAAAAAGGTAAGCGTGCTGCAGAAGTTCATAGAAAGAATTGCAGTGTTTATGGGGATGATGCCTTAACCGAACGCACTTGTCAAAATTGGTTTGCCAAATTTCTTTAAGGAAATTTTGACATCAATGACCAGACGGTCGCCCACATGAAATAGAAATGAGCAATTTTAAGACCACTGTCAGTGCGAGAGATTGCTATTACCCTAAATGTGTCGCACACAAATGTAAAAAGCCATTTGCACAAGCTCAGCTATGTTTTCAGGCTAAATGTTTGGGTTCCTCACATATTTATTTTCCACAATCACAAAAAAAATGTTTTCAATACGACTTTTTACCTATCTACAAGAAATTTAGCAGGAATTTATGACCACTTAACTACACTAAATGACATCAACAGGACCTTCGTAACAAACAAACTATAAATGGAGATAAAAAAGAAAAACCTATAAGGTTTTCTTAATTTTATTCATTCCTTATGTAGGCAATGAATCATAAAAATTCGGCTTCATTCATTCGACTTTGAAGGACAATAATTCAGCTTTCCAACGCATATAGTAACATCGAATTTGGAGAACATTCTGAAGAGTTGTGAATGATTGGAAGGATATTGTGTTCCACCAATACAACGCTAGGCCTTAATTGGTCATTCGCTTAAATAAATTATTGAGCCTTGGATGGGACCTTTTGCTCCACATTCTCTATTCACCAGACCTATATCCAAGTTAATACCACTTATTTCAGTCTCAGAAGAACTTGGAAAGAAATTCGAAAAGGAAGAGGACGTAAAAAACCATTTGGATCAGTTTTAGTGATAATTCTATAAACAAGGCATTATGCAGTTAATGGAAATATGGGAAAAAATCATATTAAATAATGGTCAATATAGTGTAGATTAAAATGAATTTTATATCTATAGTACATTGAGTTTTATTTCACCCTGAAAAACCGAAATATATAGGCAGTCTGGTTCAGCCTTGATAGTATCGATAATCTATTTAATATAGCTACATTAAAGGTTAACTTAACAGACTCCCCAATGTGGGTAATCTTGGTGACACTATTTACAACAGGACAACACAGAATCTGGCTTATGCTGATGATGTAATAACAGTAAGAAATAAAACGGCGTTACCGGATGTACTTGAAGACAGCAGCAAAATAACTAGGGCTACAAATAAATAAATGAAAGACTAATTACGAGGTTACATCAAGAAAACCCAGAATAACAGAAGAACATAGGAATAAAACAGGAAACCACTTCCATAAGAAGCCATTAAGTATTCGTCGGTGATGTGCCAGTTATTTCCAGAGACTCGATTCTCCAACGCCTGCTGAATCGACCTGGAGGAAGCAGTGGCAGAGGAAGACCACGCCTGAGATGGCCGGGCGTGGAGGAGGACTTCCTGAAAAGTATAGGAATTCGAAAACGACGAAAGTTCACCCGGGATAAAGGAGAATGGGACAGGATTATAAGACAGGCACCGTAGCGCTTCTTGCAGGACCGTAGCCCAAAAAATAAATAAATCTTTGAACAACAATGATTTAATTAATTAATTAATACTGAAAGTAAATCTATATAAACAAAAGAACTAAACTAATCAAAATAACGAATAAAACTCGAGGATAGTTTTATAAAATATTTACAGAATCCATTCACTCAGGAGAACTCGGAGCCAAGCCTTTCTCTCCACTCGTGGAAGGAAAGGCAGGACTCTCAGATATTCCAGTAGCCTCTTAATCAGTCGCATTACTGGTATTAAGGACCAGTAGAAATAAATGAATAAAAATAAAATAAACAAATCAAAACAAAGCTGTGAAATCGAAACAATTCCTTTTTTTTGACAATGTACAACAGAAATTAGCTGAAGTGCCCGGGGCTAGTCGAAGAAGGGGGACTGGTAATAAAGAGATAATTAAAAGTTTTTCCAGTTTTCTCCAGGAATTGGAGAGGGAGAGTTCCTGACTGGAAGTGCTCGCTGTAATATCTTAACATTTACATCTCAGCTCGTGGCAAAATAATTTTGTAATGTGATTTCCTGAGGGCCTCTAAGATAATGGATAACGCAAAGATACTTGTAAGTCCTCATCCGACATTTTTTTTAATTTAGAATATGTACAAATGTTATAATATAAAATTAAATGGTTCCTATATTTAATACTTGAAAAAAAGAAAATAATAAGCAATACATCTGGTTTAAACTTGAAACAATCATGTACTCCGAGAGATGATAGAACAAAATGTATGCCATTTCAGCCATTACGGTTCAGTTAGGTGGGCTAATGAGGTTTTAACACTCATACAAATAAAATTAATGGAACCGAAACTAATGTTATCTCAACTGAACCTACAATATCTAGACAGTGCTGATCTCGACAAAAAATTTCCAACTCTTTAATTACTATGTAATTATAAATATAAAATACATGTGTAGTTTAAACTCAAGAATGCTAAAACCGTTAGAGTACGGTTAATTTAAAATAATTCCTTTATCAACGAGCCATATAATTTATAAAAAGGTGAAAGTAATTCCTTTGAATTTGATTTATTATTTCCACCGACCCACCTCCGCCCCAACCTCTGGATCAGCCCATCATTAATTTAGATCCGAAACTCTTTTCTATCTTAAAATCTTCCCATTCATCAACTATCGCTGAATAATTTTCATAATATATATTATTATATCATATAATAGGCTCAAAATGGTCATTATAGTCTGCATCCATTTAATCAATGGTTTCTTCAATACAAGCGGAAATTAAAAGTTCAATAATACATATATACGGCTGGATAGCAACCAAAAATCTCATAGGAATTGCATCACCTACTGAAAATTTTGTTTTACTGGCCAGATTGCTACTGCAAGATCTATGGATATTTCTTTGCCAGTTATGAAACGATATTCTAAAAACAATCGTAGCATCAAGCGGTTCGTTTGTTATTTTCTACTTTTTTTTGTTCAAAACTATGACTGATGTTGATTGGTTGTACTCTATCCTCGTTACTATTTCCTTTAAAGATTCTTTTACTTGATGTAAAATCACAATTTTAATATTTTTTGTTTAGGACAGTTTTTGATACAGGTCATAATTAAAGGTATTATCCTAACATTAGTTAAAATTGAACTGAGAAACATTGTTGAACTTTTCTTGTAACCTTAATAAGTAAAGAAAAAGAAAAAACTTAATGAAATAACGTTATCAACATGAGAATCAAAAGGAATAGTAAATGCAATTTTAACTGTACGTAGCATATCATGCCTAACCTCCAAATCTGTTTCTAGCCCGCTCATAGCCAAAATCCATTTATTTTTTATTGACAGTAAAAGAATGACCAATCCAGTTTCAACTTCAGATCTGAGAGAACAAATCATTCCTCATTTATAGCAAAATATCGAATATTTCAAATTCGATATTTGATTGGAGAGAAAAAATATTCTTCACACAAAATAATTATATGCTAAAGTTTTGAATACTGTAAATCTGTAGTTTGATCATTCTTCAAATTAACAAAAGAAAAGCGCTACATTGGAGCGAATAGTTAGGAAAAAAAGGAAAAGCGCTAATAGTTAGGAGAATTCACTATATGTGGATATTAAATTGAGTTAAAACTTAAAATATGGATCTGCATTGTGGCAAAACAATAAAATTTGGCTAAAATTAAGATACCTCAACATAAAATATCTATTAGAGATGAGTTAGATAAGGAAGTGTTTATTTAAGTCACTAAAATGGACTGTTTACATTATGAGGACTAATAAAATTTTGTTCCCATCTGAAATGTTTTTATTTGCCGTTAGTTTTCCATACAAACGACGATACTAATAGATCAGTTGTAGATCAAACTATACTAACCGAACAAGTTCGAAATTATAGATATATAACCAGAAAGCGAAAGGAAATCGTTTCAGCTGATCACATAAGTTACAATACCGTTTCAGACTATCGTCAATGTTGGACTCTCTTTTAAAAAACAATGTGATTTTTAGAAGAATAGTTTTAAAGTTCAATGTTGGATTAAAATTTATTTAAAATAATCGAGCCAGTAATTGGAGTTTTCATTTACTATGGGCCCACACAGGTGACGCGACTTAGATAATAGCGGAAGGATTTCCTGGAGACTCTAGCCTGCTGTCGAATTATCTATATTTAAAGGCAGTTGTTTCGGATAAAATTTACAAAAAGCAGATCTTTTGAGTTTGTCTCATCAAAGAAAACACAGTTTGAATAAAATTTGTGAATGAAACCTAAATTAGCAAGTTTGACATAAACCCATGTGATATGATCTGATTAAAAGGAGTGAGAAAATTGTTAAATAAATTTGCAACTTGACACAGCCGTGAGTGGGGACTCGTGTAGCGGTTCCCAGTCCACCAGAGGCCGTAGTAAATATCCTACAAGTACTCGGCCATGCTAAGAAGTCCTTATAGGTGAGTAAGGTAAGTGTCAGCGGGCGTCGAGTAGAGAAACGTGTAGCGAATCAGGAAGAGGCCCCGCTGTCAAATAATGTTTCCGCTGACACACGAAATTGTCCTTCAGTTTTGCAACTCGGGTGCCAACTTCCGCTCTTATGAGCCAACTTCTTATTGGCCAACTTCATACGCACAACTTCCAACTAACGCATATCCGAGGTAGCGTGGTAAATGGATATGACGTTAACAGAACAACGGGAGTATCCCCGTGCCAGCCTTCTAGTTGTATCTGTGAACGCCATTAACAAAACATTTACTCCAAATATATTCTATTGAATATATATACTGAATAAGCTGTGCGAATACAGAAGATATGTTTCAGCTAATACTATGGTGATATTTAACACTTTTCCTGAAAGCAGTTATAAGAAGTAAAATAATTTTTAAACTCCAAATCAATTAATAATCGAGATACTTAAATTATAAAAATTCTTTTCAGTATTTTGTGCAAAAATTATTTTTAAAAATTCATGATATCTCACTGAGTAATTATAGCCGTCAAAGTTAAAAATCATTTGCCAAACTTTCATGCCATCTGCACAAAAAATCGTTATATAAATATTAACGGATTGATTGAACACAGTTATTTGCCAAAATTCTGAGTTCAAAGTCTTTCAAAACACTCACGGGGTCTCATCGAATAATTTAAACTATCAAACTTAAAAATCTCACCAGTCACTCACTCAAAAATGTTTCAATACCTTTTAGAAAATTGATTAAACACATTTTATTCAATCGTAGGCCAGTGTTTTAGCTAAAATTGTTTCAAAGCACTCAAGGAATCACACCTGATAATTTGAGTCATAAAACATAAAAATGATCAACTTAAAACAGTCCTAAGCACATAACCCTCGTTTTGCATCCCTTAGTTCGGAAAAAAATTAGTTATTAATTTATCAAAGACACTGAAAGAAAATCAACTCAAGATTAACAATGTAATAATCTTATGGCATAAAGGGTCATGACTATTTGTCATAATAAAATCAATTACAAGAAAATCTCAATGTGAAACCTCAAAATAGACGTCATTGAGGTAAAAATTGGCAAGAAATCGTTTTACAAATTTGCAGGAACAAAGCAGCTATTTCAGAAAAGAAATTCTTTGGTTTAAAACAGTCTAGTGTCTTCTGTTACATTACAATGTCAAAACACTCAGGAGATCTTACCGAATAATTAGAAAACCGTCATTCGCCTTTTTCGTAGACAATGCAGACACATAAGTCTCATTACTATCTTTTCGTTGTAGTTGGGCAATAAAAGTCATGAAATGTTTATACAATGTTGTTTTTTAGTTTTAATAATATTAACAGCCAGGGGTGGCAGTCGTAATATAATAAACTTAAAATATAAAATAAACTTCATAAGGGCTAGAAAGAATACTGAAAAAGTAATAATATATTGTCGTAAGCAACTATGGTTAACCAATTTTTAATTTACTCTGGTATAGTTGCTTCGTTTTATATTGGAAAGTCCTTTTTTTTTTTTTTTTTTTTGCTATAAAAATTGATCTGCGCCAGTCAACATTCAGTTAGCAATCAAGAAATGCAGTGGAAATACAAGACAAAAATAACCTGTGAGGCATCAGGAAGGAAAGTACTCAACAGCACCTCTTCCCTGACTTGTTTCAATTACTTAGGTTGTCTAAGGAAGGAGATCTCTCATCCAACTCCTTTTTAGTCTCCTCCTCATGTTCTGAGGTATGTCATTTGTGGCCAGGTCTCTTATAAGTCTGTTATTATGTCCATTTAAATTTTTGTATAATCGTTGTTAAAGTGTCGTTATATGTTGGTAGAGTGTTGGAAGTTATTAAATGGAATGTCCTTAATACATTTTATTTACTCCGACAATTATTTTTTAAAAATTTTATGGTGGTTACTGTATTGTATAGACTTATATCTTATTCTATCAAGCCCTGAAGAAGACTTTCATAGTTTGGTCGTACACGTAGGCTTAATAAAATAGTTTCCACTATTTTATTTATATTATGACCGGCATCCAAAACTTCTCTTTCCTCATTATAGAACAGTTAACTAATAGATATCCGTCAATTATTTTAATTTTGATGGGACTCATTCAAGGGTATTCAGTATGATACAAAGACGGATCTACGGTGGGAGGGTGCGCTTTCGGGTTGAAGCCCCATCCCCAAAAATGTTAAAATATAACCATGTTTTATGAAAAAAAGTTATCTCTAAAAGTATTATTGTTCGTCTAAGTACATTTAATAGGACTTAAAGAATCAGTTAAACAACATTTTATATAGGTAGTTAGTTTCTTTTTTTCTTCTGAAGTAATTATCCTAATATATACATACAAAAAAATATATTTCGGGCTGAAGCTCCCCCCTCCCAAAAAATTAAATCCTGGATCCGTTGGTGGTACGATGTGCTATTGACACCAACCCCCCAGAATTTCTTTTTTTATTTTGTTTTTTGATGCATGTACTTGGTCGAAATCGATCCAAAAATATTTCTATCCAGAGCTATCCACCCTCACAACAGTGACTGTATAATTAAGAGCCCCCTGGCGGGCATGGTTCCAACTGTAATATATTCTGATGGCAGCGTGCACCCTCCCATTGTCTCCTCTTCCGGTCCCACTAAATATTTAATTATCATCCCCAGTCACCACTGCCTCCTAAATCCAATTATCATATGTTTGTAGCGAGTGTACTATTGGGGAGGCAGGGAGGGAACACGGCGCAGAAGAAACCGAATTAATGGCGCTAAGCCCGGCAGCCGGTTGGTAATCGCCTGTTCAAGTTACAGAATGGCGGTGGCTCGGCTACCTTTAATTAAACTTCCAGAACTGGACCGTCCCATTCAAATATCGCTTTCGAGAGCTCTTTTTCGATATTCGGTCCGCTCGATCCAAGGCCCGGATGGAACCAAAATGAAAACTGGAACTTCATCGGAAAGCACCGAAGTAAAAAGTTTCAGAAACTTATTTTGTTAAGGTTTTTAATTAATCTTGAACAATAAACGGGCAAAATTTTTAGTCATCAAGACTACAATCAAATCAGAAGTATTATAAAATATTAGAGATAAAGTATGTGTATGGTTAAAATACAGAAGTAAATAAATAACAAAGTGAAAGGGAAAATTAACAGGTAAAGGTTCAAATGATAATATTTCGTGACAAAAATAATTGACTCAAATCTTAGAAATGACAAAAATAATTCGAATACGTTAAAAAAATGTGACTAATTAAGTATGTAAGGAAGATATGCATACTAAAATATTATACACAAAAGTTAATGAACAAATGTCTGAAAGTTGAACATAAAATATTTCAGTAAAAAGTTTAAAAAGATATACAAATATATTAAAATTATTTACTAGTCAAGATAAGAAACAAAAGTACTTAAGTAGACTAAATGTGAATAAATAATAGGACACAAAACATTTAGAGACAGATAAAGAATAGATAAATTATTACTTAGCTAGATAAGAAAAAATGGATAAGACTAGAATAAAATTAAAATATAGTAAAGACTAAACATTTTACCATTTATTTCAATATCTTGTCATATTTGAAAACGATAAGATAAAGAAGTTAATAATCCTTTAAAGCTTTCTGAGAGGCTTCATTTAATCTTGGTATTTAAATTTTTCATTTGAGAAATTTTAAGAAATATGGGGTTTTTAAAAATTGAGATCGGTAAAAATATTAATCTTTATAAGTAAATCTCTGCCCCGTAGATAATTGACACTATGTAAATTTTTGTGTTTAATAATTTAGTAAATAAGAAATACAATTTAATAGCTCAGAGTTATGGAAAATTGGTGTTACATGGTGTTATACAGTCATAACCTCTTTGTTTGACATGTTGGGTATAGAGTTCAGACCAAACGTCCCACCATTTCTATAGGTCTCGATTTTGTGATTAAATTATCTTACGATTCAAGTGGAAATTTAATGAGTGTCATTAGTTTTTATTTCATAATTAGAGTGACATATTTACTGGTCTCCAGATTTAAAAACTCCATTCTCGGGAATTTTCGTAAATAACAAGTTCTAAGTCACTCACGGAGTGTTAATAATTTGATAAAAAATGTGTCTGTATCGCGGACTAATACAGCTGATAACTCACAAATAGATGACTGACAAGAACACATTGTAGAATATTTACAAAATGTATGGTTATGAATTATTTAAACAATAAATTTAAGACACTGAAATCAAAACTATTGTTGTAGGAGGCGGAAGATAAAAATATCTCTTCAATTATATTATATTTTAAGGGATTAATTTCAAGATGGATGATTATGGACTCGGAAATCTCATAATAATTAAGTCCGGTAGGAAGAGTGGAAGGATTATCAGAATCAAAGGAGTGCTCCAGGGATATCGCTTATATTCCTTACCTCTTATATTTCTGATTTAATTTTAGCCCAGATGATAACCCACAAAGTTGAGTCAAAACGTCGTTATTTGTAATTAAAAATATATTAGGAATCCTGACTAATCGTCACATAAAATAACTTTCAATGCAATCGACTTATTTCTTAAAATTTTCATTTGCAAAAAGAATTTTTTTTAAAAACAAATTAAGAAGGAAGGTAATAATATAAATTTTAATTATATAGAAAATAATATTTCCATAAAGAATATTTTAAATAAAGCATACGTTAAGATACATTATTTTTAAAGTTTGAAGGTCTACATGAATATATATAAAGACAAATGAATAAAAATAGTTAAAGTGCTCTACATAAAACATTTCTTATTAGCAGGCCCTTTAGGAGGGACTTAACGACTCGAGATGTTGCTTCAAAGAGAGAAAATAGAAAATTTTAAAGTAACATAAAAAGCATGTTATTTTATTTTAAAATAATGTAATATTTATAACATGACCGTGAAAAGTATACTGAAAATTTTAAATCAACATTACCAGCGCCGGTAGTCACTTTAATTTTACATATTTTTTTTTTCTTTTTTAAATATTTTGATAAAATACATGCCTCAAACTGATTAGCAAAGCTGTAATCTATTTCTAATAAAAAAAAAACATTAATATGGAAGACACAATAATTGTACTACTCTTCAAGAAGCGAACTATTGAAATTAGTCACTGAGGCGTGAAGATTTGCAACGTTGGAACAGTGCGAGATGTGGCAACAATGTGCAACTTTAATTTCTTTTAAATAATCCAAAACAGAATATTAAAAATCAAACTTGGAAGTCGATATTCTTCTTTTAATGTTTAAACAATATATTTATTATTTCCTGTTATATATATAATATATATATATATATATATATATATATATATATATATATATATATATATATATATATAACATATAATAAATTCAGTATTAATTTAATCGAAAAATACAGCAATCGTTTTGTATTGAACTACTAGATCCAGGATTTAATTTTTAGGACGAGGAGGCTTCAGACCGAAAGCTTTTTTATGTGTATATGTGTGTGTGTGCATATATATATATATATATATATATATATATATATATATATATATATATATATATATATATATATATATATATATATATATAAAACAATGATTAGTTCTAAAGAAATAATAATATATTTTACATTATAATGCAACTATAATTATACTATATAAAACTACGAATAATGAAAAATGAATTTTAAAATATCTCTAAAACTATTATTCGTGTAATTACTTTTTTTTAATAAGACTTGAATACTAATTCATATAGGCCCAAAGTAATATTGGTATATATATATACAGGTACAGCGCGCACAATTAAAGCCATTTCAGAAATATAATATTGAAAAATGAGTACGTTTATAACGTATACATCTATATTTATTTATTAAATTGTGAAATGATTTTATTTTCTGATCAACATATTTCAATCGCTATGTAATCACTATTATTTAAGTAATATCTCTTCTGTTCATTTTTCCTACTTTTGGTGTCTTGAACTTTTTTTATTTGTTTCAATAAATTAGGTCATTTTTCACCAACATTTTATTATTACGCATCAATTTAACGTCGAAACGTTAAATTGATGCGTAACATATTAATTAGAACATTAAGGATGAACATATTAGGAGGACTCATCAAGGTGATAGTCATTTGTTTTTAATTGTTAGAGTTTTAATGTTTATATGTACGTACACGTAAGGGTTTTTTTAATAAAAAGTGTATACTTTAATATAAATTTAAGTATATCGGAAATAATTTGACATAGAACGTTAGACAATTCAATTAAATGTAATAAGAAATTCATTTTATAATTGCTGAATATTAACTAACAATGATATTATAATTTTTCAGTTTTGAAAATGACCCTTAGTATGGTCGAAACGTTAAATTGATGCGTAATAATAAAATGTTGGTGAAAAATGGCCTAATTTATTGAAACAAATAAAAAAATTAAGTAATATCGTATCTAATATCGTATTTAAATAATATCATTATTTTTAATCAAATTAATAAATATTAAAAATGTATTTAAATTTTTATTTGTAAATCAGGCCTGAATTTAAATTAAAAACCAAATATAATAATTATTACACAATTTTATAGAAACCGGTACAAATCATACAAATTTCATCAAAATTAGATTAAAATGGTTAAGATGTTATTATTTACTAGCAGGGACGAAACCAAATTCATTCCTTGATGTCTAAAAAGTAAAATGCCAGTAGAAAACTTTGACAACAATTTTTATTATTTTTGCATTGATGCAATGAATGCTCGATTACTTTCTCTAGCCAGAAATCAAAAGTTAATTCGAGATCAAATATAAAGGAAAAAGTACAAAAGTTATCCACTTCACGCCGTTTTAATCCAAAAACTAGTTTTTAAAAATGTTCAAGATACATTATGCATACTCGTAGTTCCAACTGGTCTATACGAATGAAAAAATAATCATTTTAACCGCTAAGAGAAGAACAATACCATATTTTTAAAAGTAAAAATGTCTGAAAGCACTAATTGTTAATGACTACAAACCGCTTTTGACATTGATATATTTCCAACATTTTTATTATTGAGCCATTTTGAACAAAACTAAGCGACCAAAATGGTAAAATATTTGAAGAGATTTACTAAATGATCCTAAACCAACAGAGTTAAGGGCTGAGGCCAAATTTACTTAGCAAATTTACCAAGCCGTTCTTTGATAGATAAAATACTTAATCAAATCGAGGGTGGCCTGAGTTAAATATTCGTTCACAAGATCTTTTCATTATAATTAAGAAAATGTTTTTTTAGTATTTAATTATCTCTCTGGCTAGATTTTATGTTTTTATTTTACCTTGTTTATTTACTGGTTTAATCTCTAATACATATTTACGTTAAAATATTCAACATTATACTCGATATATAATATGTTGTTTATTGCTTTTTCAATGATTTTATTGGGTATTAATTCAATCTGCCACACTGAAGGGCATCGGTACTAAGGCCATATTATTCATTCACACAATATGTACATAAGAAAGGAAAATAAATATAAACAACTACAGTAAAAAAAATAAGCCGAATGATCATAAAATACATAAACACATTCACACATATTTACAATAGCAATTATATTTAATTTATCTTGTTTATTGAATTTATCTTTGGTTTGCAAGATTTTTGGGGTTGATGGATGGCTACCAAATAGGGAGTACCTCTGGAGCAATAAGTGAAATTGTTTTCGAACATTGAAAACTCGAACGATTCTGATGAAACCCGCCTAAAGTCATCTTAAAGCCCCCTGAGGTATCGCATGGACTACATTCATGATAAAAATCAGAAAAAAATATGAGAAAAAGTATGGTTTACTATAATATAACATAAAAATTAGAAGGTATGAATAATCCTATATCGATGGTAAACATCACAGACCCAAATTTTAAAGTTTCGAATATAAAATGTTATAGCAATTAGTTTAGAGGATTTCGAAAAAACTAAAAATTTCTTTAGTCTATCTGTTCTATTTTTGTAGGCTTATCAGCAGTTGATACTCTAATACCCTATCTGAATGGTTGAATGTCGGTTGTCCTCAGGATGTAGGATAGAATTTCTCGATTGGAGAGTAAAACTGTTGATGCGTGAGATGGATATGGACATGTGATTCTGAAAAAAATCTGGTGTGCGCAACACACAACTTTCACTTAGAGCTCTACTTGAATATAAATTATTTTCTGGCAATGTTGGGTTATTATAAAAATTTTGAAGTGCATTATTAATCGAGCTAAAGCTTAAAGCTTATAGTTAACAAATCATAATTACCATTAAAATAACAAAAATCCTATTCATTATATCGACGGTTGATTATGGATTGAACTGCCTGTTGATTATAGATTGTACGATTATTAATTATTAAACTGCTATTTTTCCTATTGCAAAGTTTACTAAAATGGAATAACGAGATCTGTATTGCCTGTGATAGATAGGTCAAAAGTTGTCACACTAATTGGATACTGTTGGGATATGACAAAAGGACAATTCATCAAATTATTCACTAATTTAATTTTCTAAAACTAACTAAATGTAAACATTTATGTTGGAAAGAAAAATATTTAAAATCCATTTAATCAAGGCAACGACCTAGTTAAAAAAACTATTTGATAGTACTTATATGAAAGAAGAAGTGAAATATAAAAATATTTCATGGATTTATAAATCAATTGATGAATTTTCCCATTGTGAAATCCAAACATTATCTACTTAAAATTGTGACAACTTTTGATCTATGTATGGTAGGCAATGAAACTCTCGTAATTTCATTTTAGTAAACTTTACAATGGAAAATAACAGTTTAATAACTAATAGATGTACAATCCGTAATAATTTATAAGTCGAATATAGAGAAATACTATCAAATCTCTCCAGGCATATTTATACAGCTCAGAGACTGGGGTTGTGGAGTTTGAACAAACAGATAGAGTAACGAAGTTTTTATTTTCAACAGTTTTAATAATTAATAGGGTTTTTCTTATTTTTTGTTAGTTATCTTCCAGCTTTAAGCTGTAGCTTCGTTAAAAGTGCACTTCAACAATTTTATAAATGCTCAACATTGCCAGAAAAAAACTTCTATTTATGTAGAGAGGTAAGTGAAAATTATGTGTTGATTTTTTTTAGTCTTATGTGATATTTTATCATTATTGTTTTTGTCTTTTTAACTTTATTTCTTTCTAAACTTAAACCACTAAAAAATACTGACATCCAGTGAGTCTTCTGCCGGGAAGACAAATGGAATTAAGGCGAGAGGGAGAGGAGTGCTCAGCGGCATCGCTTTCAATCTTGATTTCAGTTCTCATATTTAGGCGAGGATTAGGATTAATGTTTAAATTGAATTGCTTAATTGTTAAGATTTATCAGATATTATTTTTTTTTTTAATCTAAACATATAAAACTATAGGGAAAATGATAGAGTGTAAATATTAATAAAAATAATAAACATATCAGTGTAAAATAATATTACATATTAATTTTATATAAAAATAAAATCAACATTTTACGCAAATTAAACGCAAACCTCGAAAGACTGATTTTGTTATTATATATATGTTGTGACCTGTAAATGTATTTTTTTTAAATATTTTTTTTTTATTTCTTTATGACATTTACAACTGTATTACATAAATACATCAAGTAAATTTGGACATAATTGATATAATGACATGAATACACTTGCTGAGTAACTACCCAATGGTAGCACTCTAATGATAGACTACATTAGGAGATCACGGGGTTTTAAAATATTAAAATACAAATAAATAATCTTTATTAATTTATATATATATATATTTATATAGTTTATATAATTACAAATCATGGGAAAGGTAATTACATTCTCTATAAGCTAAAAGTAAATTTAAATCGGACCAAAAATATCCAAGATATTATTATCTAAGTAATGGAATTTATATATCTGTTGGTAAGACTCATAATCGAAGTTGATTAGAAACGGTTCATAAAATACAAATAGCACATAGGACTATTTAAATATACAACAAATATACTGTATATTATATAAACACACAATTCAAAAAGTAAATCTCGCTTACTTTCAATTGACTTATTTCAACATCGTTAGAGTTAATTTTTCAAACTGAAAGGTCAATTATATACAAAAGTTAAAAATGTGTACTCTTGATCTGCGAATTTAAACAGATTAAAAACTTTAGTTGATACCTAACAAATAGTGAATACCTTACCACAGTGTACAGTGATATAATTAAGGAATATCAATATCAATGTTTTCAATAATAAGCCTTTAGACTCCGGGCCAGGGGAGAGGGCGGTAGATTAATATAGGACTTAAAAGCCCCAGACACCCTGAACTCGAACTCATAATTCAGTTTATGAGGTTGTCGGACAAGCAGTCTGAAAAAAACCAGTCGGTTACTCCGCCCCAAGGCTCTGAAGACGGCTTCAAGATAAACATTTTATATCAAGATTTATTCAATATATATATTTTTAACATGCTGGGGTGAGGACTCAAGCAACATACCAAAATTATATAACTTAAAAAATATATTAAAATCGTTTAAGTTTAGTTTACTCTTCTAATGTTAAGAAAGTATAGACACCAACGGATTTGACTTAGTGTCTACCAAGCTATCGAAGATTCTTTCTTGAAAACTTATATCGCTCCTCGTGGCAAAACTTAGTTTTGAGTTTAGAAACTTAGATAAACTTAGTTTCTCTTAAAGTTCAGAAGCTAAAAGAATAAGAGACCCTTAGAAATATGAGTCGATTCAACAATCTTTTGAAAAAGCTGAACCTGACAATTAAAAATAATAGGCTCGTGCAAATAATTCACATCAAATCTCATAAACCAGGACATTTTCACAAATTTCAATATGCTGTATCCTTAACATTAATACTCCTGTTTGAACGGTACTTTTTTTCGTCACGTAAAAATCAGAAATTTATTAAATCGTCATAAGTATTCTATAATCAACTACAAATTATTAATGAGTTATAAACAAGTTAAGTTTTTTTTCTCACATAATTTGTTTTTCAGGGAATTCATCTGTTTATTGGCACTTAAGTAAACGATAATTTTAAAAATGAAGGCTCATTGATTGGATTTGATGAAGTACAAACGATGATACTTAATTTTCGATAAAACTTCATCAAATGTCACAACATCTTGAATTTTTTTTTTTTTTTTTTTTGTTGTTCTTCCCTACCTCGCCTTTTAGGCTATACGGGATTTTCCCGGGCCGGGGGGTGAGGGCGGGGAATTTAAAATCCCCTTCGGCACCGGGACGCGATCTCGTACTTTTTATATCATCTCAAATCTCTGTTATCCGGTTGCCAGGCAACTAGCGGTGTTGTGCACACGCTTTAGCCTATTCGGCCACCCCGCCCCCACAACATCTTGAAATATCAAACAATAAAGAATCGATGACAGTACAAAGATCATTTGAAAAATATATTTGTTAAATAATTTGTGTTTATTCAACATTTTCCCTGTCCTCAGTAATTCAGTTTTAGCAAAATTCATTTTCATATTCGAGTAATGTGCTACAACAACCTGGAATAATAAAATAAGTTTTATCAAGTGGCATCAAGTTTAAAGATTGTCTACAAAACGTATTTGTTAAAATGAAACGGATGACCCTTAATAAATTAATCAAACTGCTTTACTCACTTTATTCCGAATGACTTCAAAATTATAACTTACAACCTAGACTGAAACTAAATACATAAATAAACGTATTTATTAAATTTAAGTATATTAAATAAATAAATTTATTTGGAAATATTCCTCATCAATATTCGGTGTAGCTGAATAGACCTCTTTACAAAAACTTCAAAATTTCCCTCCCAAAATAATACGATTTAAAAAAAAAAATAAGTAAAGTAACTTGGTACATGACTAACGCAAGGACTACACATCACACCATTTCATATTAATTTAGACGAACATACTGATAAGAGGTATTGCTTGGAGGAGACTGAAAAGATGCTGGATGAGAGATCTCCGATGAGTCCGAGTCATGGTGCCGGAGGCTTTTAATTCTGGCATTAATCCTCCGCCCTCCCTTGACTCAGGAAAAGTAGCTTTGTATGTTATTAGGCGTTGTTTTGCGGCTATTCGTTTCGTTTTTTAAATATATCTCCAGTAATCCTGATATTTTCGGGATTCGGCTCAAACAATCCCGATCTAGGGCCGGATTAAAAATATGCTAATTTAATTTTTTTTTCTGTTACCCATATAAACACTTCATTGATTAAAGTCAAATGACTATTATGAATAAAAGTGACTTCAATGTAATATCATTTTTGGTTATGAACAGTTCTGTTATTATAAATGATGAATGATAAAAAGTGAAATCCATAAGAAAAGCGTGGAAGTATAAATGAACAATAAGTGAAATGGAGAAATGGCGAGAGAGGACTTAAATATAGTGACGGTTAAGTTGAATAATGATCCGAAAAATCCGAGCGGTCGAAGACAGGAAGTTGGGCCGGGAGGAAAGAGGGGGGCGAATAGATCTGTCATCCGGTGGTCCCCGCCATCTTGATGGGGCGACCGCAACTTTATCCTCAACTATCGATTATATAATTAACTGTTTTATAGATTCGAAGTTTGGCTTCAAATCATTTCAAAATTAATATTTAATTAAAGTATCTATGTAATATATAATATATCAAATTATCTTTACGCATATAATTGAAAATGGACGGCCGACAATTTACAACGTCTTTTATTTTGAAACGCTACACTGCACAAAAACTTACCTCTACAGAAGAAAATTAAACTACCAATACATACTCATGCACACAGGCACACACGTACAGGAACACGTATGTGTGTGTATTCATCTAAACTTAAGTTTTCCGAGTAAGTCATTTTTCAAAGTACAAAAGTCCCCTGGGACAAGTAAAAACTAGTCTAATAAAATTTAAACCAATTTTTAAATAAACTCAAAAAAACGTTTATAATTTTAAATAAAAATTAAGAAATATTTTAAAGGGAATTCCTCTATCAATATATTTGTTTAATTAACTTATTTTTATACGCATATAACCCAGTATTACACTGAGTTGAAATGGCTCTATCCGTTCAACTGTCGTCTGTACTTCCTTGCTACCTTTCTAAACCAAGCCATCAGAACTCAGCGACCTTCCTATATTTTTCAAAGCCTACAATTTAAATATTCCATTCAATCCGTCCCAATAGATCCCGTGCTTCTGACCTCTATCCACCTCCTCAGTGAACTGCTGCGTTTGACAAATCCTTTATAATTCAAGCCACCTCCTTTAAATCTCTCCTTTTAACCATCAACTCCTTTCCCAACCCGATTTATCATTAAATGTATATGACAGAACTTTTTAAGTTCCCCAGAAATGATTTTGTTTACCTATGTTATTTTATTTTCCCATGTTTGTTTTATATATATCTGTATGATTTTGATTTTTTTTTCTTTTACTAATATTTTAATTTTAATGAGATTTTTAATAACAAAATATTTTCATTTCATTTTATATAATCCATCTCTTCCCTGATCTTTTTGATGATGATCTCTTCCCTGGCAGACACAAAACCTGTATAACCGAAAAGACGAGGAACTCAAGTTCTAAGTATTTCCTTAAAAACTAAATATAACCATTAATTCAGAGCCAGTGATTTGTGACATAGTGCCCATCCATCTCCTCAACCTCCTCTGTAATCACACCGGGAGAGGTGTATCAAGAAACACATACCTTCATTTTTTTTGGAGCGAAGAGGAAGGAGCAAAGAAAAGATATTAGCGATATAAATGGCTTTGGTTGCCAATTATGGGAGCGATGTATCGATACATCGATGTATGAGAATCGGTTTTACGACGGCCTAATGAAGAGCTACCTGTGTCTTAATTAAGGTGCAACAATGGCGGCCCTTTCATCTCGACGAGTCTCATTAGTCATTTCTTATTGGCTACTTCCATTTAGGATTGCTTTGTGATTTTTTATTGGCTGCTTCCATTTAGGATTGTTTTGTTACATTGTCGATCTTGATGGAAATATCACCTCCATCGTTCTTCTATTGTTAATCAAACATTCTGAGGGGTCTAGAATTGAGCAGGCATTTCTTATCGTTTGCTAACACGGTTACTTGAATCAATGGCGTTGTTTCTATACCTCGGAAGAAGAAAGATCAATGTCAAAATTCTTGTGATTGAAGTGAACTGATAACAAAAAATCTGGGTAGGATGTACCTCAATAAATTAATTAAATTAGTTACCTCTGTTAGCTTTTTGAGACTGAACTAATGATAGCAGGGCTTCAGTCCTTTGAACAATTAATTTTTTAATCAACATCCAACCCTGATTTTTTTGTTACACTTCACTGTAATTGCAAAATTTTTAATTTTGTACATATTTGTTTTTTTTAATCGTGTTTTTATTGTTACTTTTTTGTTTATGGAAAAATTTATGATTTGCAGCTCAAAATCCTCAAAATTCATTATACAGAACCGTATTGTATAATTATTTTTTAAATAAAAAAATGTTAGAGCAGTCATCCATGATTGATGGATTGTCAATCGTCGGGACCATGTTAAAGTAATGAATGTGCAACGATAAACAGGTTTCATTTATTTTTATTTATTGTGAATGGAGTGTAAATGTGCGCTTTGAACACTATTATAAATGTCCTTAATTGTGACATATTGTTATATCTCTCAATAAATATGATTTTTAAAAAAACAAGTTTCAATTCGTTACTTTAACTTAACATGGTCCCGACAACATGTTCACTGTTAATCTTACAGAATTAGAGAAACATGTACACTTTTCTTTTAAATTTAATTGGAAATAAAATTTCATTAAAAATAAAAATTTTCCTTGAAATTTCTTAAAAATTTTCATTGAAAAATCACTATTCTTCAATATGACAATTTATTATCACTGCCCATTATAATTCATTTAATTAAAAAACTAAAGAATGAAATAATTATCTGATAAAAAAATATAATTAATTTTCTTTGAAATTCTAGCGTTTTTGCCATCTATTAAATTTTGAATGACTAACTATCTGCTTATATCAAATGATTTACAATAAAACGACTCTTAATGAAAAACATATTTTAGCTGATTTTTTTTTTAATAATAGTATTTGTATGGATTATATTTTTTCTAACTTCCTGATCTTCACTCCATATATTTTAGAGAATATAGGTGTCAAGATGAGAAAACATATTTCCAAATATACTTAACTATCGTAAACAAAGAAGTTTTATTATATCTTGTAAGAATGGGGAAAAAGATGTTGTTTAATTATAGCTACACACATTAAGAAAGCTCGTGCGTTATACAACATACAATATTTTATTAAAAGTGAGTCACATTTAAATTCAAATTAAATGTTTTTCGAAATATATTTTTAATTTATTTCTCCTCAAGCATGTTGAGTCATCTTAGTCAGACATTGGTATCAATACAATATCTAATGCCAGCTCTCGAAGTTAAACTTATCAGAGGTAATGTTATCAGAGGTCACTCTTATCAGAGGTAATGTTATCAGAGGTAACGCAATGCCCAGGGTCCAGGTACGGACGTCACATGTCGTGTTCCCGTCCAGGTTTTCAAGATGTACAATTATCATCGTGAGCGGCCTGACGTGGGACATCCAACTTCAGTCCCGCTTCGAAAGGTAACACGACATCGCAGTCAGTTTTCAATGATTACCTTTAGAACTGGCTGCGAACCTGGAACCTGGAACGAGGATCAGAACTCAATGTTTGACATGGACATGGATCTTGCTTGTCAGTCCGTCAGTCCGTCAAATCGGCGTGAAGGGGATTTCCAAATGTGAAATGCGATCGCTATCTAGGATCTAACATTCACAGAGGGCAGTCAATACTATCGAGTCTGAAAAATTCAACATATATTTTTTTTTTTTGTTCTAAATAATTGTACTGAGTTATAAAAAGTCATATTAACTTATTATATGTTTTCATTTGCAATTTAAAGATAAACTGACAATATATACTATTTTTGGTTCACGGTAGCTAAACATTTTTTGATCAAATTTTTAAATCCATCACACTTAAAATCCACAATACCCCATCCTTTGTCACATTAAAATCCCTCTTATTACAACTGGGCATAACAAATCAATCAGAGGTGGGATAATTATGTATAAGTTATAAGGATTTAATTGTTTCTATACATTTCTTTACATAGAGTCCTAATAGGTATCGTTTTTGGAATCTCTATTATAGTACATCATTTCACATGATTTTACTTTTTTATATTTATGGAACATCTGCGTTGGATTTGAATTGAACTGTTATGGTTAATATAAGTTTATGGATAAACTTACTGTTCCGTCCGAATAATTGGCATGGTATATCGGTCAGTTAACAATTTAAAGAAAGAAAAGTAAATTTTATTCTGGGACATTTAGTCACCTAAGAAATTAACAGAAAAGTGACGTCTAATCTAAAGTGAATCCTACATATCTGCGAATATCTGTTCAATAAGGGTTCAGATTTAAAAAATGTTTTATTCATAATATTTTGAGATGAAATTATGTATGTCCTGATTCTCCCTACTTCAATTTTAATATATAATGTGGGTGCAATGATAGTACATTCTACAGCCAAGATGTTAAGTTATTTTAAAGCGAGATTATTTTTTATTTGTACGGAATGCGACGTGCTTACATGGTCACACTTGCTTACTGAAACCTGTATGAGCTTAGCTACGGGATAGGTAAATAGACTTTGCAATAAGGTTTTAAGACTCATGACGCGCTCACCATGGTATGCCATTAACAAAACATTATATACGGACGTACACACACCTATGATACCTTCACATAAATACTTCATGCGGAACTTCACAGAAATACTAAAAAACTTATACAAAACATGGCTACAACACATATGCCTGAAAATACCCGTTGAAAGCTGAAAAGCAGCTGGCTAAGAGATACCGACCTTCATCATGCCAGTTCTATCAATTAACACCATCTTATTGTCGCAGGCTGAGCGCTAGGTGTTGATATTAAAATAAAATAAAACAAAATCAAGCGGTTGTAACATTCGACTATGCCACTTCACATCAATAAAAACAATATATAAATCATTTATTAGTATCACGCTGGAAGCTAGTAATATATTTATCGAGGGTGGTTGTAATTTTTTTATTTCTGAGAAATATTTGTGACTGTATTTTACTTTATTTATTGAAACAGCCCTCAGATTAATGTTTGTTCGTTTCAAAAACAAACGAGAGGTAATGTTTTTATTTGTCATGCTTCATTTTGGAGCAGAAGGGCAATAAATGAATTAAAGCGGCCGTTTTTCAATCAAACATTTTGAACCCATCGTTTTGATTGGCTGGAGCTGATTGTTTGCCCTCTCTGATTGGCTACAATTGGCCACTATTACTCGCGGCGATATTAAATCCACAGGTGTGTTCCTCCCACCTCAGCCCAATTCCATTCTTGTATTATTTATTTATACAGGCCGCCTTCAGTGGTTCATATAATACAATCGATAAAATGGAAGGGGTTCAGGAGCCCACCGACCGAAACCAATCACACATATTTCACGAAAATAAAACACTGTGAAATGGGTTTCGTAGTGTTAATATAATGAAGTGGGTTTCATAGTGTTCATGTAATGAAGTGGGTTTCATAGTGTTCATATAATGAAGTGGGTTTCATGCACCCAGCTACACTTCTGTAAACATTTCAGATGCGGATGTACATTTCTATAGATGAAGATATACTTTTAATACAAATATATAGGAGACTACAACTTATAGAGTGTCCCATATAAATTGGCTCATGATGATTAATCGAATGATCTAACCAAATAATGTCATATACTAAACGTAACTATCTTGCGGGAATGAGGAAAACACCACAAATCAGTATCGAGGAAAATTGTGAATCGTTGTAAACCTGTAATAGAATATAGTGCAATCTCGGTAATCCGAACTTCAATAGTCCGAACAATCTAGCAATCCACACTGACAAAAAAAAATGAGCAATCGAACTTCAAAATATTGCTAATCGAATAAAATAATCAAATAAATCTTTAAACATAAAAATAATTACGACATTTTTGTTACACTCTTTAATAATTTAATTAAGTAATTATTATATAGTGACAATTAGTTAATTTTCACGTTTAGTCATTTTAAACAAAAATGGTTTTTAAAACACTAAACTGGTTTTTAATGCGATACATTAAAAACCAACCACATTTTTAGCTTAACTTATACAATAACTATAGAAAAAAAACAATTAAGGCTTAGTCTATGTTCAAAACTGTAATGAATTTTAACTAAATAATGCAATCGTTAAACATTTATCTATGTACATGCTAATAATAATGTTTAATAATAATATAAATAATTCGATTCAACAGGAACTATTACTTATTTTAAAATCATATCAGCAGCTCATAAAAATAAACATCTGCTTTCGATTCACTGATAGTTCAAAATTATAATTCACTAGAAAATGAAACCAACTCTTTCTACAAGGAATATCTTTTATAATAATTGGTAAATGGTTGACTGTCGTGGATAATGAAGAGAAGAATAGTTGGGGTGGTCAGTCAAAAAAGAAGGCAAAAATAAATGACAATATTTATTTTTACATACGCCGACGTTTCGACCTGAAGTTCAGGCCTTCATCGGGGCTAAGAAAATAACCAGATAACAAGGTATGATAAACATGAGTAGTGATGGTAAAAAATAAATAAAAAATTATTAAAAAAATAAATAAATATAAAGTAAAATGAAATTGTTAGAATAATGACAATAATAAGAACAAAGAGATAAATAATAATAACCGTTACAAAGTGTGGAATGATGAAGTAGGCATAATCAAAAAGGGGTGACATAAGTGTTAAAATGGGAATCTTAGAATAAAATCTAAAACATAAAACAGAAATATGAAGTTATATAAGAAATGAAAATAAATAGTAAAATTAAGACATTGAAGGCCTGAACTTCAGGTCGAATGTAAAAATAAATATTGTCATTTATTTTTGCCTTCTTTTTTGACTAACCACCCCAACTGTTCTTCTCTTCTTCTTCTTTTATAATAGTTGCGAAGTAAACCGGTATGGAGAGCTGGTACTACGATTATAGTGCTTTTTAATTCATATTTATAGTGCACATTATAATTCATACTTATAATATAGTTATAATGAGTGTGTACATAAAGAATCGATTAATTTATTTTTACAAATCATATCAGTACGTTATTGTGCATTGCAAAGAAATGTTTTTGTTCATTTCTCTTATAGTTCCAAATAGTAATTTATTAGGAGACAAAATCAACTTCTTCTGTAAGGAATAACTTTTTAATTAAGGAACGATTGTTGGGAACTGCATCGGTACAGAGCTAGGACTACACGGAGGGCGAAGTGCAATGCTCGATCTTGCCCAGGCAGGTGTAATCCAAAATTCAATGTGGTGTGTTTATAATAAAATAAAATGATTTCATCGTCATGTTACACAATTCTGTAAGTATATTTTTATTAGAAAACTCAGCTTGAGAGTTTTTTGGTAAATAATGGTTTGGACGAATTCAGAAAAATAAACCCAAAACGTTATTTAATACATTACATCTACGTCTTAAGTATGCAATAGAATTTGAACGATAAAAACTAAAACTCTCCTCTTTGAAAATCGAGCTCAGGAACGTTTTATGGCCGATTAAATTACAATTGTAATACAATTTTATTTGGCCACAAAATTAATTGGCATTAAGAAAATTATGAAAAACTGCAGGATTTTATCATAGGAATAGGTAGAAGATTATATTTAGGTAAATAAACTAGTAAAGATGGAGCAGCAGCTGAAAAAATGTCTTAATATATTGTTTAAATAATTCTGTGAAATACTTTTTTGAAATGAAAAAAGAAGGATTAAATTTAAGTAATATTTTGGAGAATATTTAAAAGTAAATAACTTTTTTTTTTCAATTATATCCAATGTCGCCTAATTCAATAACTCCTCTTCTCACAAACAGAACCGTTGGCCCAAGGAACAGTATTCCGTACGTAACTCATGACCTTTCTTGGTTTCTAGCGGCACAGGTTTTTTACTCGCAGAATAGAAATTTAAAAAAATTAGTTTCAAAGCACCAATGATGAGAAATAAGTATTTTATTTTTCGGAATTAAAATACAAAATACTTTGTAATTTGAATACACTGTATTTTAAAAACACAAAATACCTGTTATTTTAGAGTAATAATTAAAATACTTTTAGGTTAGGTCTCTTACATACTTGGAAGAGTTTTTAAAGAGGAGTAGCACCAAAAAAAAAAAAAAAAAAAAAATCCTGCCAGCATTTACTTAAAGAGAAACCTCTAGAATACTTAGAAGAGTTATTGAGGCAAATTATAGCGACCAGAAGATTATGGCTCACTCCTGTAATTATCGGGATAAGCCTGTAGGGGGGAGGATAAGACCACATTGAAATCGGGGCCTTTCGGTTGGGGGGGAGGCCTCGGCCTAATAAATTCCCGGTTTATCCCCGCTGACTACGGGATCCACTCGGGCCGGTGTTATCCCACGGGATGGTAATTCTTCTCCGCGCTAACGACTCGAAGCCGCCCTAATGAAGTTGGAGGCTCGGCACTTAGGAGGGCGGTTAGGAGGCATCGATAAACCTAACTACCCCTCCTTGCCTACCTGCCTGCCTAATGTCCGATCCTCTATTCGGCAGGCTACTCCCAGGTCCGGATTGGTCTCATCCATCTCCTAGGACAATACTGCCGCCGACAGGAAGCATTCTCCAGGGTTCTTAATTAAGGCAACTATTCTCTCGTGACTATCATAAAGCCAGTTTTTTTAATTGTAATTTAATTGAGAGATTGACAGTTTTTATTGTGATGTATTAATAATGGCAACTAAACTAATAAAATAAAATAAACAATAAATAAATATACCACTTAATGTTATCGAGTTTTTCCTTTTTTTACAATTCTCTAAACAACGGCTCAAAAATTTTAATCAAACTCGTTAAATCATAGTAGATTGATGGTATTAATTGGTATTATATCTACTCCTAACTATCAAGTGTAAAGTACGTATGGTTTTGTTTATTTGAAAAAATTAAAATTGTCTTTAAGGATTAACTGCTATAATATATAATATAAACAAGATTAACTAAAGAAAAAAAAACTATAAATGTTATTCCTGGATGGAAAAAAAATGCTTATAATAAGTGTAGAAATAGATAGCTGATACGGTGAAATAATAATGGAACCTAAATATTTCGGAAAGAAAAGTTTCATCATGTTAATGTTACAGGAAGGCGGATTTAATCGAATCAACGTCATAGTATAATATAAAACAACATAATATATCATAACAAACAGTAACATAAGCAAAACTGGATGGATAGAACAATTTTATACTGATACCATCAATTTTAAAAATTATTCCACTTCTACAATAATAATTCTAATTATTTTGAGCTTCTTATAAAATGTTATGATTTCCGACTATTGAAGTTATAGTCCGTGGTACAGATCCCTTTTTGTCGAATTATTAACGTTCGGCTAAAAATAGCTTCTGATAGTAACCTACAAATATTTTATTTACGAAAATTCTCGGAATCGAGGCGTTTTCAATCTGGAGATTGGCAAATTTTGTCTATTGAATTATGTACTAAAAATTCATAAATACCCATTTGCTTTCAACTTGAATCGTAAGATAACTTGAGCACAAACTTAAGAACAAAGGTGGCCTTCAAAAATATTGAGCCGTTTGGCCTACATAACATCGACAATTTGGGAGTGTAAGTCACGCCAAACGGCTCAATATTTTAGAAGGCCACATTTTTTCCCAAGTTTGTGCTCAAATTATTTTACAATCCAAGTGGAAAGCAAATGGGAATCGATGAGTTTTTAGTACCTAATTAAATAGACTAAGTTTGCCGATCTCCAGATTGAAAACGCCCCAATTCCGATAACTTACTCAAATGAAATATTTACGAAGTTTTAGGCGGATTTTAATAATTCGTTAGAAAAGGGTCTTTACCACGGACTATTATTACTCCACCAAATGAAATATATATTTAAAACAATAACTGTGACCAGATAAAGCTGCATTGTGAACTCGAACATAGCTCCAGTTAGAAGTTCAATAGAAGAGAAATAAATGTCTTATTGAGGGAAAACAGAATGGACACAAACCAGAACATTCAAAGCCATTCAAAATGTAAAAGGCCCCGGGACGTATTGTAACTGACGCGGCATCTCGAGTGGGAGTTTTATTTTAGTTCAACGCTTCAGGTTCTATTTTAATAACTTTTTGGAACATTAACCTTCAGTTATTCAATAAATAAATCTTGCAAAATAATAATTCAAGAATTATAAACATTTAGGGTTCATTCAAAAGTAATAGATGGTCGAATATTTTTTTTTTAGTTTTTTTTTTTTATTACTAATTGTCTCTTTGGGGCAACATATGCTTATTAGATACCCCTCCTCCAATAATAAAGGTCTTAAAACTATACAAATTAATAAGTAGTGGTAATCAGTATTTTGCCACCTCTTATTACAATATCTGAATTTATTGGAACAAAAAAAATTAATTGTTAATCACAAAAATATTTTTTTAATATTAAGAAATACAAAGTATTGAAGAAAATTACGACAAAATAATGAGCACTGAGAATTTTGTATTATATTGGATATGAGAGGGAATCGATGGTATAATCAAGCCCCAAAGCTCAATTTTTTAACTCCAAATAGCTGTTATCATATTCATGTAGATGAGTCTTTAGTATTAAATTGGAAGCTTATGGCGTTTGTATAGTAAAATATGTCGATCAGTTTCATGTCATTTCAGCCTTATGATCAAATTGTTATTGCCACAACCTTATCTTGTTTAGGCCGTGAGGAAGGACTTAAACTAAAACCAAGGCACGAAGAGAATAGAAAAGTTTTTTTTTTGTCTATTTCACTCTCAAACAATTCCTAAACAATATCTAATAATAAATATTTAATAACCATTTGGTGTATAATTCTCTGTAATAGGTAACTGTTCCTAGGCTGTATCGCGCAATAGGTAGTGTTGCCCAAATGCGAGACCGAGACGAGTCTTGGTCTTGCAAACTCAGTCTTGGTCTAGGTCTTGGTCTTGCGCAAGAGTCTCGCAACGGTCTTGCAGTTACTTATTAGCTTATTACTATAGAGATATTACTGTATTTTTTTAGATAGAAGAAACCCAACTAAGCCTGAATGAAAAATTAGAGCAGTTAAATGTAAAAGTATATTGGTTATACCAATTATTAACATATAGTAACTAAGATTGTCAAGTATTAGTAACTATTTTGCCTTATTTTTTATTTTTAAAAAATAGATTTTTACCAGTCCTGGTCGTAGTCTTGCAACAGTTAAGCGGCCTTGGTCTTGGTCTAGAACAAGACCTATTTTGGGCAACATTAGCAATAGGTAACTGCTCCTTTAAATCACAGATTTTACAGAGTGTATTCTGCAATGCGTACCACTTTCACGTTTCCAAAATTTGAATGTTTCCTAAGCCTATAAGGATCTCAATATATTTAAGGCGATATATCATTTCCTCGTCGTATTAAACTAAAAGTGGAAGAAGAAGAGCCGAGACACGCCTTAATTTAAAACTAGCCGGGAGATGAGAAGCTTAGATATAATTAACTTGTTAACTGTTAATATATTAGGATCAGGAGATTACAGGCCGCTGAGCCGAGCTAACCCGCTGAGATCCGACTTGTTCGTGGTTCCTCAGTTGAGTGCTCGCCGAACAAACAGCAAGCGAGAGTTAGTCCTCACTCCGTGTTCAGGGAGAGTTCTTGGCAGGTGAATGAGTAGTGAAGGGAAAGAGTTCCCTTCTATAAAATCAAACTCAATTTACTGAGAGATCAACAATAAATAATACCTCAATTATGGTAATAGAGTTTACTATAGTAAAACTATTATTTTATTAAGAGTTATAATACATTTTTTGAAATATTAATTTTTTGAAAGAAAATCTTTTTGGCTATACCGTGTATCTATAAGGATACTGTACACATGGGTTTGAGTAATTATGTGTATGTATTTATTCTGTCTCAGTTGCTCTGGTCAAATGTAGTCATTACATATGTTATATTAATCATACATATAACTACATTTTAATGTTTAACTATCTTATCAACTTTCATATCTATGGAAACTTCCATAAAATCAGTCCTATTTAGAACTTGAACTTTGAAGGAATGACATTTTATTTTTCTTTATCCCTTATCCTGACTGATACTGACTGATAGTCATACAGGAGAGAAGATTATCCTACATGTAAATAACATATTTCAATTATTGGAAGGTCGAGATTAATTTCGTGAATCCGCCATGAAATAAATTGTAACCTGTTCTATCCAGGACTTTTTTTCTTTTTAAATCTTTTTATTGAGAAATAATACATTTTGCCACATTTAAGGGCACTGAGTACTAATGCTGAGTGAGGCCCATTCATACCATATGTACAATACAATAAAAAAATAAAATAAATAAAAAATAAAATTTTATATATATATATATAACAAAGGTAAAAACTATAAAACCAAATAAGTGTTGCTCTAAATCAAATTAAAAAAAATACAGAAATTGGTAGCAAATTAAATAAGTCATAAGTAAAACAAATAAATATATAAAAAGAAAAACATTCATACTTAATTACAATATTTACAATCAGCCAAGGGAGCTCCGAGGCCAGCTCTTTCCTCCACGTGTGAAGGACAAAGCGAGACTCTAAGAGATCCCAGCGCTTCTCTCTCAGCTGCGTCACCGGCATCTAGGACTAGACACTCTCTCAGAAGTTAAGCCCTCTTGAGAAAAGGCTGAATTTCTATGTTTTGAGTTAAAAAATAAGACTGAGCGATAGTCAAAGAGCTGAACGATATAAACAAGTACACTAGTTAAAAAAAAAAAATTCCATTAAGTCTATTTTCTCTTCCGCCAATTTGATTTCAATCCCTGGAGTGATTCTTGAAGATTTTTCTATCGTAGATGGAGGCAGTTGAGGTTGTATATTGCCTGCATTGCCATCTGATTTGGTATTTTTATAAAAACAGAAAAAGTTCCACCAATAAAATAAAAAGTCCTTTCCAATTCGATATCCCCTATTACGGAGGGTCGAGTCGAGAACCCTTGATTGAATTGAATAATCATTGTACAGTAAGTGCCTGTAGAGAGCGCTGCGTCGAGACAGATCAAAGACACGGCCGCCAATGGAGAAGACCCTTGATGCCCAGGATCAGTTCCGCGTGGTTTGATCCCTTTCGCCAGAACTGCACCAATTGGATGACCCTCGCGGTAGAACTGTTCCAATCCCAACTTGGTTCGATCCGAAGTGGCCCCTACCCCGCGACTGATCTGTGTTCTCGAGGGCCACAGTGGGCTGAATACACAGTAGGCGCTGTGGCCAATGGCTCCTGCATTTCCTCAGCTCTACTCATTATTACAATACCTAAATGGCTATTAGATTGCTTTCCTATTAGTCTCAAATTATATATGTTATTGCACAATATCGCGTAGTTTTAAGAGAACAAGAGATCATTCTTATAATATTTCACTATTTGGATTTTCTGGGACAAAAAATAATTTTTTTAAAATAATATTTTGATCTTCAATACTATTATAAATATTTTTAATAACAGACGTAGGGATCCATTTTCAGCTTTTGATAGTTAGAACTTTATTATGTTATTTTCAAAAATTTTCTTTTTAAAATGACCAATTAGTGGTATCGGCATCGAACCTTCGGGTTCGCTAAGTCTTATTATTATTATTAATCGACCAAGAAAAAACAAATTAACTCCCAACTTGAAATTTGATGTTTTACATACCACGTTAAATAAAACTAAAAACCTTTCCTCTAACCAATTATTCAAAATTTTAATTTATTAAAAATAAAACGTAAAACTCTGGGTTCAGGATGTTTTCGCACAAAATCAATATTATTAACATAAACATGACCTAATTTTTTTTCCTCATATACTATTAGAAAATTAGAAACGTTAAATATGACATAATAACAGTTGTTATCCGGAATCTTGAAATCAACGGAGATGAATATTATAAAGATTTTTTTCAAATCGATTTTTAATTACAATCAATGACGTTTGATGAAAATTAACAGAACTGAAGATAAGAATATAACGGTAATTTTTAAGTTGTGGAAGCAAGATATAATAGACGCGACTGATATAGAGAGAATATCTATAAAATAATTTCAAACTTTAATAATGCAAACATTCAAGATAAAAAATCTTTTAAAAATAAAGTGTAATAGTTTGGTTAAAAGTTTTGAGAGGCCAATACAAGTTTTAAAATATGCATTACAAACTGTATTAGCTATAGGGGAGGAAGTGACGTTGATAAAAATGGTTCTTGGGCCGTTTAAGTTTGGGAACCATTGTCCTTTATCTCGCCATTACCAGCCGACAATCGGGTAAAGCACTACTACTTCGGCCTAACTTCATCGCCCTCACATCTCAAGTCCCCATGTACATATAGTTTCTTTGTTTCTTTATTTAAACCCCCCACTCCCCCAAAAAAAAAAATTGAACGGGCTGCACTGCAGGTAAGTTTATTTTTATATCCAGCTACAATATATGATATAAATCTCTCAGTTTAGCCTGATATATCTTCATGCATGTTGCGAATGCAAATTTTATAGCTTGAAGTAAAAAAAATAAATCTGACCACAACCTACAATTCCTAATTTATTAATTATTTTTTCGTTATGTGTATATATTTTTCTCTTTATGTGCATTTAGTTTGGAATAGGATAGATCAGTGGATAAGGCACTTACACCCTGAGCTTAAGGTCCCGGGTACGAATCTGGCTGTTGGTAGATAATTATTTACCATAATTATTTCTATTTCATTATCCGTGGATCGACCCTGTGGTCGGTAGACTCTCTTGGGACACACTCAGCCACTATAAAGTGGTCACTCTTAATAAAATATTTAATTAAGAGGGAAAAAATGGCGGTGGGGTGTAATCTCGGCCCAATCACATTCTTGTACAACCGTTGACCATAAAACAGTACATTCTTACAAAGTATTATATATCAAATTATAAATCAAAGTATTATAAATCAAATACACTCTGTAAAATGCTTCATTGATTTTAGTGATACAAGTATTTTTTTTAAATATATTTTATGTTCACTTAAAACATTTGTGCAAACCTAGCTTTGACAATTACCAATATTTTCAACTGTTTTAAAATTGTTGCTAACAACATCTGTGAAGTTAGTCATCTACATTGGTTACATACAGCATGATCCTTCCTCTTCTAATCAAGGTGAAAAACGTAGAATAATTAATAAAGAAATCCAGTTTTCGTTTATGCAATACAATTATTTAACACAATTATTATCATGGTGAAAAAATTCACCATTCGTGTTTTTATCTCACATAATATTATTTCTTCTCTTTATAGATACGATAAAATACTTAAGACCAAGATCCCAAATCGTTGTTCCTCATTCAAAATATTTCCTAGCAACTATTAACGTAGAATTTAAATTTTCATAATACAATTATAACAGAGATTACTCAATAAATACTTTTGGAAAATTTTATAGGCTTTATTTTTTTGTATTTATTAAAAGATGAAAACAATTTTCGGGTTGATTTGATTCTTGAAATATAGAAATGAATCTCGTTCATATATTGTTATACGCATTTATTTTTTTTGAGCAATTATTATTAAGATAATTACTAAGACAATTATTTTTAAGCAGTTCATACAAAACTTATATTTGGCCATCAACTGAAATATGTATACCTCACATCTAGAGGAGATTTCTGTTTTATTACCTTTGCTAACATGGCATCTTTACGAATGTGAAACATCTTTTGAGATTAAAAAAAAAAAAAATAATGCATAATATATCTGGGAGGGAGAACAATAAGTTAGTCTCAGAATTTAGAAAAAACCGAATTTAGCGAACTTGTTTTATTTACTCTCTATCTCTTCATATCTGTGCTCCCACCACGAAATAAATTTCAAGTTGCTCAATCCAGTTAGGATTCGAACCTTCGCCGCTAGACTCCAGGATGTTAAAGCAGATCATGCCTTATCACGCTCAGCCATCATTTCTTCGAATTTCGTGAACCCGGCAGATACAATTGAGGTGATAGCCTTACAATACGAACAGGCGCCCAAACGTCACTGTTCTGTATCCTGTTGTAACAGTTTAAACGAACTTTTAAATTCCACCAGGGCTCTTTATAGGCCACCAAATTTTTCAAAGAAAGAAAAAAGAAAAATAAATGTTATTTATAACAATAAGAACAAAAAAATTGAAATTTTCTGGCATTATAAAAAATAACAATCATTTTAGCAAACATAACATAATAATCTAACCTAATAATTTAAATAAATTACCTTCGAATAAATATATTGATGTGTACATAAATATAAATGAGTGTTCTCCCATATTTATTCTGATTAACAATATCGATGATATATAAGTAACAGTAACATAACAATCAAATGAGAATGACAGCTCTTTAATACGAAATTTTATGCTTACATTTATTAGGACGATTCATTGCTGAAGAGGTGGAAAAATAAATGTTTAAATGAGGTTAAGGAAGAGGATTTGCGTATTGAGATAGGTAGGGAATAGCAAAAAAAGGTAGCACGCATGATAAAATATTTTTTAAAGAAAACGGTTCTATGAGAGGGAACAAACAGATTTATGGACTGAGATCTCAGAGGACCAAGGAGTAAACAGATCAAGAAGGTAAGATGGCTTTTTGGTTGTAAAAGTAAAGGTTTAAGAATTTTCATATAAAGTATGCAATGTTATATTTCTCAGACTTTGTCCTCCTCGATGGACCCAATTGTGCGACTATGGTGTATAAAAGTATGTAAGCAGCTAGGTTCTAGGTTCTAGGTTCCCCAAGCTTTTTATTATTGTTACAGATATTATTGCCCTCAACTTGTTAATTCAGAGTCTCATAAAGATAAGAATGGTAAAAGCTAAAGACAAAAGTTATAACTTAGTTTGAGCCAAGAGCTGTACAATGAGCAAACTGTGAATAACTTGCGGAAGCAGAAGAAGTTGAAGACCTGAATATTAAAGGAGTTTCTATTGCTCCGCGCCTTCAGCTTCTTTCCCGAGGGAGCTCGCTTAATGGTCGTTTAGGGAGAAACGGGATTTGTAAAAAAAAAAAATAATAAAATAATTTTGCATAATAAATATATTCTATTCTAAGACAGTAACCGGAGGGTTTGAAATTGCATTTATTTAATAATTATTCAAAAATATATATAGCCATCAACAGAAACAGCAACGATTCAGGCATATAAAAAAAATATTAATTAATAAGTAGATAATTTTAAATATTATGAGAAAATCTATAAAGAAAAAAAATTCATTGTATTGATGTCTAAATGTAGCATTTAACATGACTGTGACAATTCATGTCATAGTTTTTTTACAAATTGATCGACATAAAAGTCTGCGTACTCATTGTAAAAATAAAATAAATACAATGAAAATATAACAAAACAATAGCAACCTTTTGAAAAACAATTAAAATTGTAAAAAATCAAAGATAATTAGCTGAGTGGCGGTTTTTAATAATAAAGGGTTGGGAGATAGAGCACAGAGGGGCAGGGACACGAAGTTATACCTTCATGAAATGTTTCAATTTATTCAAATTCAATGTTCAAAATATTTCAAAAAGTAAATTTAACAAAACAGAATTCTCGTCAAAGAGTTGCCCCTTATTTTTTAATCGCTATATTTTGGGTTCCTTTTTCCCCATGCATCTGCTTTCATTTTATTATTAATATCAATATCACTCGCAACGCACCGAAATCAACCGTGTACCAACCGTGTACCAACCGTATACCATCCGTGTACCAACCGTTATCAACCTATGCACTTTAAAAATTATCATTCCACTAAGTAATTGCACTTCCATTTCGCTGATATGACAATAATTATGGAAAATTCAAATGGCCTCTGTGAAGTCCCTATTTTATACAATTATATTTCATAAATATGGAATATGCCTAATTTCAGCACAAATTAATTGAATTATATTATAAAACACATACGCATAAAACAAAAGCGCAAATTGAACTTCCATTTCGCTAAATTAAATTAACAGCTCCGTTTTTCATTTATGTTTCGAAATTCGTTCATTCGAATATCAATTATGTCATCGGCATATAAATTCAATTAAACGTTGATTAAATTTTCCACTAATCTGATTAAAGTAAAACTAAAATAATTAATACGGAATATCGAAATTAAACAATAAATTAAACTTCATCAGGTCAGGTCACGCCCTCATAAACCAGGATACACCAAAAGGTATTTCCTAAAAGTGTATTTATACGCCTAAGGCAAGAGACATTTAATTTTTAATATTATTATCAAAGCCTAATATTATCGGTAGGATAAATTGACAACCGGAGGATAATTATATTTCTATATAAAAAAATGTGTGGCTCTAGTGTCCTCTTACAGTCTCCCTAGCTCCCAGAATCAGTGACACGGCTATAGACAATTACTGGGATCTCCTTGAGTTCTGTTTTACCTTTTACTTGTAGAGGAAAAAGCCTTATTTGCGTCCGATTTTATTTTTACACTCTTACTAAAAATCATATATGAGAGAACCGCCAGGCAAACAACGCACAGACTTTGTTTCCACGACCTCCAGATCTGATCCTGGAGCGAGGACACAAGGACAAGACAAAAAGTGTCCTTAATACCGACACGGACAGAGATCCTCGTTAGCTCACCTTAATATGGCTGCCTTGTTTTATTCAACAGCCGTTAAAGGCCACCTCCGTTCACTAATTACGATCTGTCCCGATTTTTTCCTTTTCAAATTTTATTTAGTCACCTTCATTTCGTCGGATTTTCCTCGTTTTTTATCCGAATCTATTTTCATCCCGAATCCCTAACGAGACCCTTTACATATGAGACGTGGGAATAAATTCAATGAGAGAGAGGGAAATTGGGAACATGAAAATCTCAGTTTTACATTATTTATTAAATTTGAAAGTCCTCCGTTTCTTTCCTTCTTTATATTATAAAATGAAATCATTGTTTTTTTTTCCCTCTGAATAGAGAAATCTTTATATTATTAATAGTAAATAAAGGAAGTCTCTTTAAGCACTATTCAAGTAATTAATAGGTAATTCAAGACAAAAAAGTTAAAAAAAAAATCATGAAATAAATTCTGATTCTTGTTCGATGTCGACTTTTCGACCCTCACAGGTAAGCACGTAGGTCTGGCTCACAGGCCAAATCTGGCTCACGATCAACACAAGAAACATGGCATCAAATTTATTTGTCTTTTTTTTTTTTTTGACCGACTCCTGGACCACCTCCTTCTTGTATTATTATTATTCAAAATACATTTTGGTAATCGAGCCGATAAACTAAAGTTAAATACAAAACTTCCCTACTTTCGGTTGTAAGGAACCAAAAATAAAAGATTATTAAAGATAGCTTATCAATTACTCTACATATCATTGGAAGCAGTAATTTTAAAGGTTTTTATTTTTCGTTTCAACCCAAACATGTGGTTCATTCATTGGTGAAGGCATCCAGCCAAACCTGAAATAAATAAAACAAGAAGGGGGGTTAATGTTCAGTCTGTTGGTATGATATCTATAAATGAGCGCGGACTTTAACAGATAGAAAACCTCAGATGAATCAAATTTAAACACTTACGAATTTTTCATATCGCTACGTCAAAGGCAGTATAAGTGGATAACGTTGTGATTTAACAAAGGAGAAATTTATAAAATTATTTACTGATTTATCCATTATCTCCATATTTTCATATCTCACTTTTTAATGTCAAGAGGACGTCTAAATATGATCTCAATACGTTTTGCAAAAGCTAGTTCTTACATACAGCTGTTAGACCAGGACACTAACCAATACCCTACTAAAAAGTATTCATAGATTTCAGAGAAAATTCCTTCAGCGATCAGGGATCAGAGTACTAACATAACACCAATATACAACTGCTTACAGAAACTGTTTAATCAATATCTCATAGTAAGAAGGTAAAGAGGTTAAGCTGGGCAGGGCATGTGATTCGGAGAGAACCATCAGGCAGACTCAACACAACAATGAATATCTCAACAGGAAGCAAATGACCAAGTGGAAGGCTAAAAACCAGGTTGACATATCGAGTCAACCAAGATGGCGCGCAAACTGCATGCAGATAACTGGAAAGCAAGAACCCAAGACTATTTAGAGCACAACAGGTCCAAATAGGATACTCTCAAGGTCCAACTTACCTATAACAATAAAAAACGAGAGTTATAGAAAGAAAAAAAAAAATTGAAAAAATAAAAATCAGTTTAGAGTATCCTGGAATAATGATTTGGCTATTTGGTTCCCAGGACACGAACAATGTTGAAAAACAAATCAAGTGTGAAAAATAGAGCACACAAATATAGAAACGAGACGAAAAAAATCAACATTAAATTAGTTATTGTATAAGTAATTTAAGATCTCGCTTTATATGCAACGATTATTAAGAACTTGAGTAGCTGATAGTACACACCAAACATTGTTCGAGCAGTATGTTGTAGGATGTGATAACTGACTTAGGTTAATCAGATTATGGATAATCGATATAAGCCCCGACGATAGTGAAATATCGATATTAATGGAGAAGGGTAGACAATCTGTTATCGGCACGCTGGAGCGCGGGAGTGAACAAAGAAGCCGTCACTCACACCGGCGCTCTCCCCCCCCCCCATCACTAACACCATTCACCAATCACCATTCACCACACCGTGCACCACGCGCTCCGGACCTACAGCCGGCTTAACAACACTTGATAACCGTTACTAATATATCGCGCATTTATTAATCAATGTGGACCATTTCATTCAGTAGTAGAAAATATTCAGTTGAGACATCGTATCACTCACCCAATGTAACAATGACGAAACTGTAAAATTTGGGAAGTGTGTAATTATGCATCACGCACAATTATTAGACAGATTAATTTATTTAAATCTACGTCATAATATAATAAAAGCGAAATTTAAACGGATAGAAGGATTTCACACTGGTACAATCTATTTTAAAATTATTATTTATACAATAATCTTCCAATTATTTTTCCTCCCTCACAAAGTTGTGTGATTGGCAGTTACGCAATTTTCACACAGGATGTGATACTATAATCTCATTATATATATTTATTTAACGTCTCTAACAATAAGAAACATTCGGTTCACAGCACCACATGGGTGGATCTTAGTTCCATTCCATTAACCATTATGACAATAAAGAGAATAACTGCAAATAATAAACACTATAAATTGAATGTCAACGTTTCGACCCATTTCGCAGCCGTTGACAAAGCTCGGTGATATAGCAGACGAGAGCATTCCTTCTACAATCTCGTCTCGATCTGTTATAAAATCGGACGCAAATAATTTGGTTGGCCCAGAAATTTTTGAGCTAAGCTTTGTTCTCCAAAAGTGAAAGGCCAAACAGAACACTAGGAGATCCCAGTGATTCTCTTCTAGCCGCGTCACTGGTTATGAAAGCCACTGGAGACTTAAACAGGCTACTAGAGCCACACACGTTCACGACAGTAAGCGTGTATATAAAAAATGAATTCGGCCGAAGATAAGTTAGGTATCGCTACATCGCAACATCTACGAACCTAAATATCGATTTAAGCAAGAGCTATACAACAACACATCACCTTCATTTGTTTAATTAAACGCACTCCCGACCAATTGCTCCTTGAATTGTGTTTGGTTAGCAAAATAGTTTAAAATAATAATTATTTTCTACACGAGTTTATAACAAATCGTTGAATGCATATACAATATTTATGTGCAGTATCGATACAAACTCTCTATAGTCATGTTTTATGGATAGCTGCTAGGAAGATGTCGCCATTTGCATTTGCCATTCATCTTCGATTTATATTATTCTGTGCTGGTGAGAAGAGCTAATTATAATATCGGGATATGTATTAAATATAATATTCGAACGGATAAATCCGTTTATTTATTTATATATACAGATATAATATTGATATCAATCAATAGAAATTGAAATAATTATCTTATTTAATTGAACTCCTGACCTCATCCACGACACTATATGAACTTAGATGAAATATACACAGCCTAAATATATGCGCATGGACAAGAGACATTACATCACACCAAGACAGATAACAATAAGTTGTCTAAATCAGAAGACTATAGATAAGAATTAGACCCATTAAATAAACGTACTATTGTCAAGTATGTCAGTAAAGGATGCACTCAAACCAAGCAGCAAGAGAGGTTGCTACGTACATGGCAGAGTTTTATTATTATTATTATTGAGGTATTTGTTACCTTAAGTAAACGCTAAAATGAAGTAAAGATAAAACCGTTATCTAATAAATAAAGAAAATTAAACATCGCTTATCAATCAGCAAGCTTTAGTAACAGAGGAGATAAGAATGAAATAATAGGGTTAGTCGGACGGGCCTGGCTCGGACGCCTGTTTGCTCATTAGACGAAGCAAACGTTTGCAGAGCTGTCTATCGGCAGCTGATTGCGAAGTCCGGAGGTCACGAGGGGGGAGCGACGGCCGCCGACCGAAGTCCTAAGACATTACCATTTTGGTACAACTCGGGGTCCCACAATTCGGTAATGGAGGAGATAAAGCGAGGCCCGAAAAGGACAGCACGCCCGTCGAGTTATGAACTCAATCAGCATTCACCATATACAGGCACCACTGATTGCAGCCCAATGTAAATGCCCCCGAGGGGGGCGCGCGCCCCAGGGAAATCCCCTCCTGGACAGAGCAGGCTTGTACATTAACAGGCCGGCATTATACCCAGCTCCTTCGGGAGGGCTCCGCCTCTTCTTAACTCCATTCCGCCATCTTTTCACGGCTAAATCACATTCAGCTCTCTTCAACGCAGTCGGGATTAAATTCCCTTCAATAGACACTTTTCATATGTAAATAGCAGGGGGAGGGAGGAAGTGGATTCGTAATAGTGTGTTTGTCAGCGAGCTTAATTTTGGCTCTTACAAAATCCGCTAACAACTATTTATATTTTCCTCTGAAGCTTCCTTATCAAAGGAGCTCCAATCAGATTATTACTGAAGCAATACAAAACCCATTAGAGTCCTCTTATCGACGACGGACAAACCATTTTCAGAAACTCTGATTTTTTTTTTCATAATGCAACTTAAACCTTCTTTATTAATAATGTGGAGAAGAATGTGTTATTATTTGTTTCTCTTCAAATCTTCATCCGTACCCGTCATGATTGTGACAATAAAGAGATGTGTTGTGGTTGAATTTGGAAAATGATATTTTAGGCATGAATGAAGGATAATAAAATTAACATCCCTTTTTGGTTTTAGTTTAATTCTTTAATTCGGCAAAGGAGAACTCCCATCCAGTTCCTTTCCAGTCGCCTCCTGATGGACATTTCAGCCGTGGTCGTGACGTTTATAAGTCTATCGTTGTAATTTAATTTTGAAGGTTTGTCAAAATCATCTTTGTAAACCTACATATCCGCTTTTTATGCACGAGTCCGAATCTTTATGATTCATAAAATAAATAACTCACTTATAAAATCTAAAATCAGTCCAAACTAATAAATTTCCAAGCTCTGTTAAAAATTAAAATGTAAAATTTTTATTTTTTCAAATTCTTGCAACTTACAATTATCTAATTATTGACTAGAACCAAGAGAAGATGAGTTGAACCATCCCTTCACATTTGCCAGAGAGTTCCCCTGTTTCTAACTCGTGGTTTCGTGAATCCACTTTCAATTTCAACCCAGACTCGAACAGTATTTAAAATTAAATTTATTCAAATAACTTAAAAAAAAAAATACACAAAGGAAAATGTATATTTTTATTTTTTATAAATAAACAAAATGAATTACTGAATGTGTTCCTTTAATTTTTATCCTAAATCTAAAAAATAATTAGAGCAGTATTTTATATCTGATATACTTTTTCTGTAAATAATTTGAAGGCATGGTAATTAAGAAACGCTGTCTTTTAGAAACTCAAAATACTTATTAATTCAAACTAATAATAAAATCCTAAAATATTACACAAGTACAGATGTTTGCACTACTTTCAAGTCAACTTGGTAAATCGGTCCTACGATACGACGGTCGAGCTCTAAACAGCTTCGACAAGTCCCATGTATCAGTTAAATCATAATATATGCGCAATACATTTGCATAAAATCAGTTGCATATACATATGTTACCCATCCAGTGCACACTGTATAAACTGACTGTCACTACCTCAACATATCAACCTGCCTGTGGTCAATATTGTATATTCCATCATAAACATAGCATTCAGCTGCTTTATACTTCTCTCCTACTAAATGTTTAATATAGTTTAAAATGATTCATTTTATCATTAAATGTAGCCATTTAGATAAAATATATATACTAATATAAAATAATATTTTAATTACGCTAGATAGACCGACTAATCAGGAGACAGGCTCACAAATTGAATTTTGAACTCTGGTTAAAAACGAGTAGCAACTCTTTGATGTCCAAGTTGTCGAAAAAAAAAAAAACATTTGTTTAACGATGCAAATACCACCATCAGTATGATCAATATACATACGAACACAATAATATACATATATACATACATTTTTTATTCGTATATAATTAAATCTGTACCTATAGCTAGCATTTGACAATGATGAGTCTACATATTGATCATTATTTAAATACACTGATATTTTATATTGTCAGGTTTGTCTTTACTTTGTTAGCAGAAACACACCTCATTTTAAAGAAGAACTCAATGTATTTTTTATTATTTTATTTTTCAAAAGAGTATAATTATAATTTTTCCTACTGTACATAGTCTTAAGTGTTTTATCATAGTTTTAAGTGTTTTGTATATAGATTTTATTTTGTTTTTTGTATATAGCTTTTTTGACTAATATTTTCTTTACTTTCTCTTTTTTATTATTGTTTTATTTTGGCCAGATGTAGTATTTTAATTATGTTCTATTTTGTTATTCTAAAGGGACTTTGTCCCAGAATAAAGTTATTTTCTATTTCTATTTCTATTTCTATTTCTAAGCTGTTGAAAAACAATAAATCAAAATAATTATTTTATGACCTATATTTTATTGCGAATTATTGCAGTTCACAATAAAATATAGATTAGTAACCTATTGCTTGACTAGTTCTATTTTTTACACAAATTACTTATTTTTAATAGATGTTATCTCCAAACGGTTTATAAGAGCTAAGCTATAGTAAAGTGATAACAGATTAATGATTTTAGTGTTATCTTCAAATAAACGGAGCTCTTTTGACTATTTAAAAGTTATTTATAAACATTTTTTAATATAAATCCTTAGAACAAAAAGAAAACTAAAATGACCTATTTTTTCTTATCGTTATGATAATCGGGCTCCCATAATCTAAATTAATTTTTATTTTTCATAATTTAAAAATAAAACATAACATGCACATTTTCATCAGAAATGGTACATCAGTTTTTGTCGTCGATGTAAATTTCCTTAAAGGAATACAGTTCTTACCTTGAGCTAACATACGACAGAAGGATGACCAGGCCTCTCATGATAAAGTGATTAGAAAGACCTTAAAGAATGAAATTATCGAAATTCAAATCTTTACGACCCAAAAAGCAGACAATCCTCGGTGTACAAATGAGGATAATCCAGATACCGACTGTCTTAAAACAAACAAACATCGAGTTACAAATAACTACTCTTTATTCCCGTGTCCATAATAAACTTCCAATATTTAACAACTTGATTGATTAACGAAAAGCCTGAGGCTGACATGCCCATTAGGAGGGAACTAAAAACGAGCTGGATGAGAGACATTCTTTCCTAAATCAAGCGACTTAATCAAGAAGAGGTAGTGCTGAGTACTATCCTTCCTCATCTCTGAAAAGTCAATAATAATTCTTCGGCGCATTCGATTATTGTCATATATATTTAAAAATGTTAATATATTCACATTAATTAACATTAACGTATTTTTATTTGATAATAATTACTAGGAAATAGAAAAGGTTTAAATAAGCTACACTCTGAAAACTTGTACCGTTTCCTAAATGATTTCAAATAACTTTTTTTTTTAACATATTTTCCTGATCTGATATTTAAAAAAATTACCTGTTGCAAGGTAAGAGTTCTCTATTCTGTGAGCTGATGAAGTAATATGATCAAAATGTTGCTAAATTTATTAAATTTCCAAACGAAATTCGTCTTTTATTCCGAATTAAGTTGGAAATCGGACGAGATGGAGGATAAGAGAGAAATATAAATGGGGACAGGACCGACATCGGCCAACTAGAAAGTTCGGTTCTGGAAGGGGGGGGGGAGGGGGGCTCTAATGATATTACTTTTAATTAGCTCTTCTCTCCTCGAGATAGAAACTAAAAACATGACTCTTACAAGAAGACTGGCGACCAATTATTTTCACTTGGCTCGCTCAGAATGGGACGGTGGTTTGATAAGGTTTTAATAAGGTACAACGATCTTCATCGGGTAAAAACTATTGTCGTATTATGTCGACTTGATAAACGACAACTTCCAGTATAAATTAGAGTAATACTGCCGTATATACAGTAATAGCAGTAATATATCATATACACCATTGTTTACTATCGTATACAAGCCTGAAATAGATCATGGCTATCTAGATCGGTTGATTCGAAATTAAATCTAACCCCTGTTCATTATCAGTTCCGTGTGCAACAATTATTAGAACTCTGAAGTATTAATTTACTTGATTCAATTCAACTTGATGAATACAGGAAACTAGAGTAAAAATAAAAAATAAAAATTATTAAAACTCATTGAGACCTATATATAATATATGTATTCACATCGGACATAGACAACTACGAATTAGAAAGAGAAAACAGAATTCCAACAGATCCCAGTGCTTCTATCGGACATATTCACTGGTATTGAAATAAAGTGTTGTCAGAAACGAGGAAGGACACTAGAGCTGGATCCATTTAAGAACCTGACCATGATATTAGCGAAAGGTCTCGGGGCCATTATTGTTTCCAATATTGAATCATACTCGTATGTTTTGTGAAACAAGAAACATCAATTGAATGGGATTAATAAAAATTATAAACAGAGAAATAAAATAAAATATTTACAAATAATAATTTATCAAACAGATTTCGATAGTTTTATTTAAATAATGAAATCTGTTCGAAATACCTTGTTTAATACAGGCTATTGTAACTAAATTATAATTAAAGTTTGCTATTGTTAATGTAAAATTGGGACAGGCTGAAAAAATTATATCACATCCGTAAATTTTTATTGAAAGTACTCTAAATTGCCACTTGAGGTCATGTGACCAGATTACACTGCCTCCTCAATGAGAAAAGCCCTCAATTCGGAAGACAAACATCAATAACGGTAGGTGTTGATTAATAATGCCGATATTGGGAGCTTTAGAGCAGGTTAATTAAATCGGATTTAAATTCGAGCGGTGTTTATTTAATAATTCGCTTCGGGAACCGCTATTCATTACTTGATCCAATAACATGTGAGTAACGGTTACTGCTCCATGTAATTAGGAATAGAACTCAATTATACCCATTAAATGGATATTAGTTATAATATATTTTATTCTAGGTGTTATCGAAGGTTTCCAATAATTCTCAAGTAATTATTTATCCGTTACATCAGCCTTGCACCTTGAATCAGCTTAAGATAGATTCGATCTTGGGGTCGGGAGACATTCCTAGGGCTCAACTAGCCTCTATAAAGTGGGTAACTTTAATTAACCATTAATCATTTTATATGTTACAGTATTTTTTTTTATTTTTAATATCAAACGGTATTCCATAAACCCTCGAAAGGAAATGGTCAAAGTTAAATTTAAATATTTAAGTCTCAACAGATACAAAGCACCACGACATCCTTTAATATTTGAGCATCTTTCCGGCTTATAATTTTATAAAAATATTTAATTCCCGAATATTTTAAGCAAAATAGAAATTAATAAGCAAACGAAATTTCAACAATATATTTTCTGAATTTCGAAATAGAAATTCTTGAGAAAAAAAAACATAAAAATTTACCTCAGTTTTGAAGTCTATTTAAAAATGAATAATTGTAAGTTATCTTGAAGAAGAAAGATAAAGTTCTCCATCTAGAACAAACAGTTGTACGATAACAAGGACAGGAAGAAGAAGGGCCGAAAGGAGAGGCCTACAATTCCTTTTGGACGAGTAAAGGAACTCAAATATTTGAAGGAAGAAACTGAAAGAGAATACAAGAAGTAGGCCTGTGAGGAACTGGAAGGCCTGTTGTCTTAAGGAGCGCGCTTCAAAGAGAGTAAGGCCCCAAATATCCTGCCTCTTCTAAGCTTCTGGGGGGGGGGGAGAGGTATATCCTGGCGGCTGTAGTGGGGCTTTGAGGAATTGAAGTTCCTGTCTCGTATATTTGAATAAAGGAGCACAATGTATAGGCTATTGGTTCGATATTGGAGCTCTGGTTTTTATTATTTTTATCAATTTAGAAGAAGAGATCTTAAAATTAAAAAAAATAAATAAAAAAGATTACGTTGAAAAACCTAAACAGTTACTTGATTTTGAATTGAAATGATAAAACTCCATTTCAAAAATAATATTTATTTTTTTCATTTATTGAAAAGAAACGCTACTATGGCAGAACATGACGCGAAAAACAAATGAATCTCGAGATGAGATTTCGCACCTCGTTCTAGTCCGATGTTAATTATGTCGAAAATGTATTTTATTTATGTTATTATTTTCCACATGAATGACGAATCGTCACTTTCCAATTGAGAACAAAACCTTTTTTTTTATGTATAGTGATGTAGCAGATCAGGTCATTTCGAAGTATCTTTGTGGTAGATAAAAATATAATTCTATGGCAAAGTTTTATAGCAATCATTAATACCAATTTTTCTCAAAACAATATTTTTTTATCACAATGGAATATAGCAATTGTATTAAAAATTCCGACAATTTACAAGGTGTGAATATTTAATTCATTTATGGATATTATATAATTGTTAAAGTATCGAATCTGCATTTATAGTAAAAGTAAGGAGGCGGTAAATTAGGTACATTAATATTCAAATAAATAACTGTAATAGTTATAGTGACTATATGGATTCATATGACATTTAGATCTCTTGAGAAGTTGATGTTTTGCACTTCTGTTAGTTGGCGAAAAGCCCAATTCAAATACTGGCGTGTAAAGATGATAAGTTCCTAAATAAATAAATCCTGAATTTTATTTTATTTTATAAATATTTCATTTACCAATGTATTTAAAGCACAACTGCCTTATTTATCCCCTCGATCAATGCCTGACTACTCGATTTCTTTATCGTCGTATACACCCAAGAAAAGGCAGACCATAGTATCTACCCTGAATATTTTCAAGAATAAGTTAATTTGAATAAAAATTAAAGATTGCAATAATAATTTCTTAACAAGAGCAATAATATTAAGAGAAGCCAGGTTAGAAAGAGTTGCCGATCCCTTCAACACCTGAAATAATAAAATAAACCAAATCCTCCGTGGCCTGCGGAAAATTAGGATAAAAGGGACAAAGTTTTCTTTTGAAGTGGTCAGGTTGAAGTTGGCCTGTACCAAAGGGACCGCTCCACTATAGCCGCACTTACTGGTCTTCCGTTCTTCACATCAGTCCAAACATCTTTAGTTCAGTTTATTTGATTTATATTTAATGTAATAAACGAAGATATACGTAAACATAACCATTTATAATAATTATATTGATTTGTATGAAAAATTTAAAAAAATATATTGTCTGTATGAATAATTACTAAATTTCAAACAAAACAAAAAAAGCATTGCATTTGGACCATTATCAGCTGGAATATCGTAATTCTGAATATTTTGGTTTAAACACGAATGATTCTCTATTCCTTGATCGATTACAATAAGCAAACAAATGGGAAACGACTTCTTCATCCCATGGTGCATTGAATTATTTTATTTCCTTTATATTTTTCATAGTGTTGTGTTGGCACCATGGTAAAGTAATGAACGTGAGCCTGTCTGACGTTACTCAGTAGTCACTTTGACACAGTGCCAATGATTTGTTGACTGGCCAAAATTCTTTGAGAATTACTCCCGAGGGCCAATTTGTATACTTCATTAATTAAACGAATCTATATTTTTATATTATAAATTATGTAGTTGTGAACATCATTAGGATAATATTTTTCTTCCACTATACTTTCAGATGTTCTGACAGTGTTTTAAGTTTTCAATTCAAAGTTCCTACTTTCACTTTATTTATGATTTACCCAGTTGTTGGGCAGACTGCGCGCTCGATAATTTATTTATCGAAAGCAATAAAAGGTACCAGAGACCATCAGCGGGGACGAAGAGACACAGTCAACGAAAACCGCCCCTCCCCCCCCCCGCAAGAGCTCGTTATGGTAATGCAGCCAGTTCCTTTTCAGTGGCATTTTAAGAGCCGAATCCTCAAACTGAGCTAATTGGCATCACATTCCGCGCTCTTTTTCTGACTCCTGGACTCAAAAAGGCCCGGGCTTTATTTTCTTAAGCAAGTTTCCGACAGCGGTGGCTTTTGTCATTTAATAAGGATATTTCTTTGAAGGGCCATCGACTCCATCCGCTTCTTCCCCGCTGGTTCTGGGAAGGAAGAAGGAGCGGCTAGCCAATCAGGAGACGAAGGATCTCCGCCAGCTTCCGTCCACTTCTAGTCCAAGTGGCGTCGTCCTCTTTTTGTTCTCTTGTTCACAAACAAGTGACTCATTGTGAATCATTTTCACCGCGGGTCTCCGCTATCAATTCCCACACTTAGTGTAACGCTGAAGGGTTCTTTTTGCCAATTCTGAAAGCTAACTAGGAGGTGCCGCAACGTTTTTCAGAATAGGAGTATCAAGATTCATTTTTCAAGTCTGCCGAGAAATGAAAATTAACCAACCCAGGTGGGAATCGAATCCACAACGTTCAGAACCGGGTATGGTAGTGTATGGGTAATCCTAGTTCATCAACAAGATCAACAAATAAAAATATTACAAATATCGGAAAAAGTAACTAAGAAAATGCACTATCGTCGGGTGTATGGCAAACAAGCAAAAGTGCAAAATATTAACTTTTCAGGAGAGATAAAAAAATATATTAATTCACAAAGTGTTAATCGGCAATTATAGTTATTTTTTGGGTTATATAACTAATGTTAAACACAGATTTTGGGATGTTCCATCAACACTTATTGCTGGTCAGATGTCACAGTTCCCTATCTGAACTAGTTATTTTCGGCTAAGAATATAGTATCAATTCAATTTAACTTTACTATCTATCATAATAGAACAGTTTAAATGAGAAAGTGGGCTATGTAAAGTCTGTTAGGTCTTTTAACGTACATATCGGGTGTAACGATTTTCCATCTTAATTCTATTTCTGCTAAAGTGAGATTTTACAGTCTGCAACTGAAATAAATAGTCTGCCACTATGCAAAATAGTTTAGAGAAATAAAATATGAAATTATACTAATTCATCATAAAGAAATAATCTGTTTGGTAAAATAACAAAAAAAATTCTCAAATACCTTTTACATATAACAGTAGCTATATTATATTATTATGACATAAATTTTATTGGATTGATTTTTAAGATGACAATGTTTTATAAGTTACAATTAAAATAATTTACTATTCTGAAGATGGGTAATTTTGCCACAAAACTTAAGCGATGATAATAAATAATAATTTTTTTATTCGTTTTTCGAATTCTACGTATCCTCAAAACGTAAAACTCTCAAATTTTGAGGGAGTGTTAAGTTTTTAAATTTTTTGTTCGATCACAATGGTTCATTATTAAAAATAATAAACAAAAAATATTTAAAAATCGTGATATCTTCACTAATAGTGCTTTGATTTCAATGAAACTTTCTTCATTTTTTAGGAAATTTAAATACCTTTGAAACATTGTATCACAACATCAACAAATAAGTATATACTTTTTGGATTAGGAATCTAATTTTACCGTCCCTCGTAACTTTATCCCAGCTTCTTTTCGTTGAACTATGTTATATAGATAAATTTAAAGGGCTTCGAGGAGACTTAAGCGAAATTTCATTGAAATCGGTACATTCTTTTCGGAGCTACAGGCTATAACAACGCAGGTTTTTCGGTCACCATCTTGAAAGGAAAAGACGGACAGAAATGTCGATGAAGGAGGATCATCCTAATAACCTCTAATTTTAAATCCAAATTTGAAAAAGTCGGTCTAGTAGTTTCGGAGAAAATGCGCGGACGGCCGACGGCGGACGGCGTACGGCGGTGGCGGACGGACAAACAAATTTGTATTCGTTTTTCGAATTTTACGTATCCTGAACGTGAAACCTCAAACTTTGAAGGGGATTAAGTTTGTGAATTTTTCGTTCGATCACAATGGTTCATATTGAAAATAATAAACCGATATACATGACGTTGTACTGAATGGTATTTAAAATTATGTATCTCCCATATGACCTTAATTATAAAATATTTAATTTCGTTTTATTTATTTCACACATACTGTCAATGAATTACTCTTTCATTATTAGCAGAGTCCTTAAATGTGACAGAATATAATATTAGAAAACAAAGGAATGTGCTTATACAAAAATATATATATGTTTTGTTCTCAACTAGTTATCTTCGTTCCTCTAAGGTGACTATAAAATTGGATATTTGCTAAGGAACAACTACAATAATAATTTGTATCATTTGTTTGGAAATAGATTAGAGACTTCAATATGTTACGCGACAATATTATACAGAGTTAAAAAAAAAAAATCATATTATTTCAGTCTTGCTACTTTGCCATGCATCCAAAGATCACAGTCGATGCCCATTAAAGGTAAATAGTATGAGTATTGCAAGAGTTTATTCGGATACTTAGTTTAGAAATAATATCAAAATCGAGAACGAATGAACAAAATGTTGGGCCTAATTTAACATTATGATAATCATGTTTTGATACAAAAACTCGTATTTTAATATCCGATCTTCTTCATATGATAGCTCGGACCAATGAGGAGCCCCCTCCCCTTGGAGAAAACTAATTAAGATTTAATTAATTCTATCGATGGAATTGTTACTTGAGCTAACGCGATGGCTACCTGGGCCGTGTTAGAGGAATAAGTAACGTGGCGGATGTAGCGCGCTCCAGTGGCAATAAAGGAGTTAACGAGCAATAAAACTTGAGTAGTAAAATGTTAACGCCGCCCCGCCTCTTAATAATGTCCCCTAATCGTTCTTGTTAGAGCGCCAATATTAAAAATACACAGGTGGTTCGTCAATTTATTTCATTATTTTAAAATGAATTATTCGAGGGGGTGCGGTCAAATAATTACTATCTATTAAAATTTTATTTTATTGTTAACCCCAACGTTTCGATCCATTTTGTGGGTCTTCATCAGAACTACAAAATATGAAAAGTACATAGTGAAAATAAAATAAATTAATTATTAGTAGATATTAAATAAGAAACATTTGTCTGATAAAGAAATTATAAGATGACATGAGTGATATAGTGGGTGATGGTGTAGGTAAAATATCAATTAATATATATATATATATATATATATTTACATCTCGTTTACATTTCTACTTACATTCTAAATTTCTTTTCTATTTTTTTCTTATAGAGTTATATATATTTAATAAATCTATCCTAAAGTTATAATAACTCATGTTATCTTATTAGTCTCGTTATCTGTTTACCTACATTTATCAAGTGTAACCATCACTACGTTGTTATCCACTGATATCTTATTATTATGTTATCTTATACTTATTTAACCTTTACTAGATCATTACTTTTTCATTTTTCAATTTCATTATTCCTTAACCCTCATTTTCTTTATCTGTTAAGCTATAGGTATTATATGTAACCTTCATCAGTTTGTTATCCACTCATACCTTATTTTTATTATCACAATCTGTTTACTTTTAACTCTAGGGATTCTCAAAGCTGTTATTAATCGAGAGAGACAGTGAAATTCAAGTCCTCATTAGCAGCTTTGCCATTTTGGATTTGGAATGTAAAAAAGAAGACTCGGTAGCGGATTCGGGATGAAATTTTTTTTGGGGGGCTAACTTTTTTTTTGGTAACGGTAATTACCGGGGGGGGGGAGGGTGGAGAACTAGCGATAGGCTAGAAAGTAGGGCACTGTATAAGCAAGTTGGAGTCCAGCTGTGACAGATAATTATTATTGTGTTATATCAGCTATGGATAGATCCTTCTGGGAGTACACCTAGCTTCTATAAATTGGTTTCTCATAATCTCGGCCAAATCACCTCCATACACAAACGTTATCTAAGAAACAGATCATCCTTTATATATATATTTCTATACTTCCTTTAAATATATAAATTAGACAGACGCTCTTCAATTATGGAATTTTAATTTATGGATATAATATTGTTAAGAGATGAATAATACTTTTCAAATATTGGTTTCAACTCAACTACCTATTCGCCATTTTTAATTTTATTTTTTTCTTTAATTTCATATATGCATAAGTAAATTCATTTTAATCGAAAAGAAGAAATAGTAATAAATAAATAAAATTATAGAGGTTGTGAATAAGTCTATATTTTTATAAGAATAGAGCCAGATATAATTTAAATCTATTTTTGATGGTTTAAGTAACAGAGTCCAAATAACATAAAAAATCCATTAGCCAAAACTGGACAAGATTACAAATTATAAGAAAATATAATTATGTGAACAGCAAAATATATATAAATTCCCCATTTAGCAGCGAAGATATGACAAGAAGTGTAGATCTGTACCGGGGTAAGCCTCTTTGTTGTGATTTAAGACTCGGAAGTTACGTCAGTACAAATCACCCTAAGAGGATTGGCGACGATAGCGAACGAGTCTATTACCGAGCGGCCATCTTTTAATACCGGCCGTTACCTTAGTAACCGCCAAGTAATGGTCTTTCTATTAATGATAAACAAATATCTTCTGTCTTCCAATGGCTTCAATTAGCTCCTCTTTATATCAAGTTTAACGGAGTATTCAACATGCTCTTATGAAAGGTAATGAAAATGTCACTTTTAGAGAGTTAACATTTCAATAATAATATCAGTAAATATAATATAGAAAGAAATATGTCAATAACTCTTGTTCTCTAAGCTCAAACCTCAAAATGTACTTGCAAATACACAACTTTGTTAATTAATCGACTTGAAGATATACTTTTACCAAACCATCCACTCTCAGCACCCTTCCTACTTCAACAATCTTCAATTCAAACCCTTGGAACAAGAGCACATGTTTCCGTTCTTTATAATCATTTCCACAGAACTAAAACCATCGAACGCTCTTCTCTTGCCCGCTCATTACAATTCGCCTTTTCCTATCTTCTCATATATACTACAGAAGCACTACAATTATGAAGTTTTAGTTCAAAAACAGAATATTGGTGAGATGTTAATAATATTTTTTATATTTTAGTTTCAACTCTAACGCCTAATGGAGAGTTTCCAGTTTTATTTTTTCCCTATTTTTTACTTTCAATTTATTTATTTATTAAAGATTGAAATTTATTGAAGTTATATTGAATATTTATTTATTTATTTATTATTGGAGGCTTTTTATTGACGAACCTTTTTAGGCAACACTTTGATATTTTCAAAAACCCTATTAGAGTTTCTACATCTGTACCTCAGCTCTGCAAGATTTCTAGAATCGTTTTCCGAACGTTAGGTTTCCTATGATGGCCACATAATGTTTAAAATCCAAGTCCCTGTGGTCCACTGTCCTAGAGGCACCGCACTGCTAACCACACCTGGCCCAGATGGGTCGGTGATCAAATTCGCAGTGACCGATTCTGAGGCAGGACAGAATTATTTCTCATCTTGATTAGATCATGATTCTGAGCTAACTTGAAGAAATGCCTCTTCTTATTGCACCAGTATTTGGAATTTTACTTGCTTTATTACTCGTCCCCAAATTGATTTATCTTCGTTTACTTCAGTGATATTCTGTTGTACCTAATGTTCCAGCCACTTCTTTCGGTCTATCCTGTCTCCTTCTCGAAGACTTCTGGCGGCCAATTTCCTCCACATCCTAAAACTCTACAAGTCTTCTCTTCTATGATCGTCCTCTTTTCCGCTTTTCTATTAAAGAAAGATTAATTTAAGTCCTCTTTCCCTGAATGCTCGATCTTTGTAAATAGAAATACATTTGAACCTTTTTGCTTCAATGATAAAGACGATTGTTCTTTCTTGCTGAACGCTCTGCAGTGTAGAAGTCTGCAAATGACCCCGATATCCGATGATGATAAAGTTTTCTTTTCATTTCTGATGATCATCCACATTTTAGATCCATATAGACTCGCGCTTTCCAAAAGGAATGGAGTAGGTTTTTTAATATTTGTATACTAACCTGTTTGTTACACAACACATAATTTATGGTTTCAGTTCTGTATGATGTATGGTTCCGCCTCCCTCTAATAATCTTTTCCATGATGTCCTTAAAGCACTTTCCATCCTTAATAAGCCATCAAGAAATATATTTAAATTCTTGGATTCTTCCTAATTTCCAATTTTCCAAGGATAAGGCTCTTATATTTCCTTAAAATGTCATTTGATGTTTTTTCCTTATTCACTTCGTTCACTAGAGGTGAAATCGTGGTGAAAAGAATTTTCATTCTGTTCTTTGGCGTATTTCAACTGTTTATAATGATTGTATTTTATTACTGCGGTTTTATTCTATTTATTTCTACATGTATATTCTCATCCTATGAGCTATGGGTTTCCACTAAACCATCGAATTCCTCTCGTACCCAACCTTACAATCCAAAAACCTTCGTAAAATCCTCAGTGCTCCTTACTTTGTTACAAATAAAACCATCCATAATGACCATAATGTTCCTTTTGTTTCAGATCTGGCCCAATCCAGATACCTATCCTTCCATAATAAACTTCAGAATCATCCCAACCCTCTCGTTTCTAACCTTGCTTCCTCTTCAATTCCTGATGACCCTCCGAGGCGTCTGAAAAGAAGATGGCCTCGTGATCTTCTAATGTAAACATATCATTAGAGTGCTACCATTGGGTAGTTACTCAGCAAGTGTTTTTCATGTCATTATATACATTATGTTCTAATTTACTAGATGTATTTATTTAATACAGTTGTAAATGTCTCTAAGAAATAATAAAAAATATTCCCATCCTAAAATATATATATGTTTTGTAATTTTCCCAAAATAAACTTGGTTTTTGTACTCTATTCTGTGAGTGATATTATTATTAAATATACACCCCAGATAAGGCAATAGCTACAGACTATGATGATGCAGGTATTATAGGACCCTCAGGGGGAGGAGAGAAGTTGGCCCAAGAGACTGGCCGCGAGCCAAACTGGGGATTAGCCCCCCAACTCCTCCCCCTCAGCTCTTACAGTTGGTGACAACAGATAGTCCCACCTAGCCTTAGAAGCTCTAACCCAATATTATTTCAGTAGCATTGAGCACCGGGACCTGTTCACTCCATCAACTATTCGGTGTATTAAAATCACATATTCTAAGTTTGTTGGAAACAACAAACACGGTTGTTCAGTTTAGCTTGAATTTCAAGGTTTCAGCTTAGCTTGAATATTTTTAAATAACTTTTTTTCTATTTCCATTGTAAACTTTTTTTCTATTCCTTTTTAATCTTTATCTGTCTTCACAAGCTACTCCATTCCTGCCTAGCTTCTTTCTTTGTTTCCAGTTATCTCTATGCATTTCTTTTACACCTTGATGGATTCTATCTATCATCTGTTTTTATGATCTCCTATGTGGTTTTTAGCCTACTATTGAGGCATTCTTTGTTAGATATAGGCTTCCTGATGGATATATGGCCCTCCCATTTTAACCTTCTTGCCTTCATAGCATGAGCTACTGATTGAACAGTTTCTATAAACAGTTATGTAATTATGGTGTTGGTTAGTGTCCAGATCTCACAGCCGTATATCTCAACTGGCTTTACCATAGCAATGTTCACCATTTGAATTCTTTTGACGTTTTTCGGGTTTTGGTTACCCTTGAAAGAAAGATGAAAGTTCTTTAGGTTCTTTGGTCAATCATTTAAGTTATTGTGAAACAGATGTACTTGAATTGGTCTACTTTCTCTGGAACGATTTCCCTGCTTGGCAGATCTTGTTATTGGGGTGAAATGTGAAAAAATATCTATCTATATCTAAATATCTAAAATATCTCTGTCTTCATTTACACGTAGGTTTGCTCTGCTTCTCTTGCCAGAGGTTTAGGAAGTTTCTCAATTGTCTCTTGTTTAAAATAATTTGTATTTATCATTTAAAAAATAAATAAATCTTTCAGAAGATATTTCACATAAAAATAGAAGGAAAAGTACCAATATAAAGCGATAACAGCTTTTGAAGGCGGTATTTGAGTCACAATCACTGGTTGTTTTGCTTTAATGAATTGTCTAAAAATATCCGAAGAGCTTTGAACAGTTAAATACAATAGGTCGTTATTTTTGTTTCAAATTAGTGTAAAAAGAGGTTTTTGTAAAAAGGAAAAATATTTCTAAAAATATAGTCAAATATTTCCTCATACGAAATTCATGGTCGCTCATTCATCAAAAAGTACTATCTATTTTGTCTCACAAGCAATAAGTAATTACAAAAATGTAACTAATAATATTATATAATTAAATTACTATTGATTATAATTCAAATATATCACATTCAATTATAATTCAATAATACATCTCTAAAACTCGAAAAAAAAAAAATATAGTATTCATATGGTTAAGGCACAAAATTGATAATTTGGCAAAAGTAGCTGGACAGAGAACATTTCGGTCAAATATACTGATTTCCTTTTAACCATCAAAGAAGATTGTAACAACACTTTTCAAGAACAATATCATCACTCTTCTTTTACAGGCCGATATTACAAACCAATATTTACAAACATGTTTTTCAAAAACAAATCTCAATAAACAGGAAAGAAAAATTCACTGGAAATTAAGATCAAATCACAGATTATGCGAAAGCTATTCATACCGCATTGGACTTCATAATACAGCGAAATGTGAAAACTATATCATATTATTATGGAATGCGGAGCTTACGAATCTGACAGAAAAAAATTTCCCAATCTCTCAACATTAACAACAAATACTGTCACTGGGCAGCAGAGAGCAGATAAGTAATGTGATTAAATTTTTTAAAGCAATTAAGAAATACATTTAGTTATGTATATACATACATTGTCCATGACTTAAAAAGTACAATATAAATTTCTAGCTGGCTTGGACATGGATTCATCTAATGTCATTAAAAATTTTAAAAAGTCGATTTTGTTTTCAAAGATAGCTTTCAAAAAATTGAAAATATCAAATTTGTTTTATTTTAATATAAAAAAACAACAACAAAGTTATGAACAATTATATATAAAAGATCACAGTTATTGTACTTGGATTATATAAAAATTAACGCGATAAAACACTAACAAAAATTCATAAATGAAACAAATAAATAAATAACGACAGTGATTATAATAAATATGAATTTCATTATTATCAAATTTTTTTCACATATTTTATGCTAACTAATATAACTGATGATAACTATCTTTTCTTATAAGAACTCTAACAGTTAGGGAAAGTAGTAAAATAAAGCAATTACAACGTTCGTTGATGATATTACTGTCACAAACAGTTCATTGAAAGCATGTAACGTTGTTAAACAAACAGAAAATATTGTTGAATTATAATGGAACAGCTCCAACAATTAAAAAGAACAGAAATGAATCAGATAAAGTGTAAAACACGTTTTTATCAGGGTAAAAATTCCTAAACAAATATAAAATAATTAAATAAAACGAATCATTATTTAAAATACAGGTTAACTAAAGCTTGTTTACACCTTTAGGTGATAAGCGTTAATACATTGTATTACAAACATACCTGTGCGGTACGGTACAGGAATGCCGAAACATGCCAAACAATCATGTCTGGTATGTTCTCAATGTGCTCCGCCCTATTGTAGATTTGTCAGTAAATAATTTGGTTTGTTCTGACAAAAGATGTTTCCTGAAGATTGTTCCGGATAGGAACATATACTTCTCTTCTTGTTTTAATTGATGATTAGATTTTGCAAAGAAATTGAGTCACATCAAAAATTTGAATCATTTTTTTGTACAGCCGTATGATAATTTTTTTTATAAATGAGCCGTATTTAGTTTATAAATGAGAAGAATATCAATGATGCCTTGGATAATTATTTGCCACAAAAAAATGACCTGATAACGTCTTTATAATAAAACCTAATTTTTTGGAACTGATTTAGGCAAAAAGTAGAATTAATTCAACACAATGAGAGATATATTTCTAAAAAATTACATGTTTAGTTGCGCAAATAATCCATATTCCATCATGATATATTGTGAAATTAAGATACACAATCCTTATTTACGTAACTTGGAACATCAAAACTATGTAAACCAAAAATACGCATAGATGAAAAAATAAGTCTGAATAGCATACTTGAAGATTAAATTCATGAAGAACTTGTGATAGCAATATTGGGAATCTACTTTTTTTTATATCACCCTGTTCATAATTACTGCAGAACAGCAAAATGACGAAAGAAATTGTTAACTTTTTTAAAAATTAAAGACAAAAGCATTTTTTTTTAGTTCAGTAAAATATTATTTTTATCGATTAGTTACTATAAGGTTAGAACGTGTTTTACTGAAAAAAAAATCCTCAAATTTTTAAAATACATAACTATGGCGTATAGATCTACTAGAAAAGGTAGTAAAATATATTAATATGGTACTCTTAAAATAGATAAGTTGCCTCTAAAAGTTTTATTTAGTAACGTGTTCAGAAATAATGTATGTCCTGCATAAAGAATTTTTTTTTTCTGCTAGATTAGATTTCTGGTCTACGAGTTTTCTGTGTCAACCAGTTTCTTTTCTCTTACATACGTTATATCCATCCTCAGTGAATAATCATTCACTCATCAATTTTCAATTGAACATCTCAATGAAAAGAAATGAGAATAAATAAAATAATTTCAGTAAAAAATGATCACCTGAAAGTAGGAAAACATGTTCGATAATAACGCTACAGCACGCGCTTCTCGGAATATATTTTATGAAAACGTTATAAAGAAAAATAGAGTTATTTAAAATTTATAGCTGTCGTTTTAATCACCTGCTCTCCCCTTCTCCCCCCCCCCCTAAACATTAATGAGAGATAACAAGACATTGTAGCTGGAACGGCGCTAGGGGCCATATAATAGAGAATGGGGGGGGGGAGGTTTTAATAAAGGTGAAATTAAATGGTAAGTGTAGTTAATATCTGCCTACTACCAACACTCGGAGCAATAATAATCTGGTAGAGGGGGGCCGGGCTTCTTTACAACTTGCTACCTCTTTGGTTCAACCTCTTTGGTTCCTACCTCTTTGCCTACCTCTGTCTCCTCGCGCCATTATTATTCCCTCGGCTGAATATGGCCCTCCTTAATATCCTCTCCCAGTCTAATACAGCCCGAAATTAGCGATCTCAATTATAGTGGCCAGCTGCTCTCTGCTACAGCCATCTGGGAACTGCCTTTTCATATAAATAACGGGATTATTTAAACTTTATTATCATTTGAAGTTGTTTTATCCTAAAAATTCAATTCCGAAATCTTTTAAGACTGCCTTACATTTAATTTAAGAATATATATAGAATTTTCTATGATTGTTTCCCTCATCGCCCGACCTGATTACATTGCCACAGGACTCAGGTATTTCCACATGTGAATACCACGCTATAAATATACTCGTTAAATAATTCAAAAAACCGACCTGCAGATGCCTGAGGGGAGGGGAAGGCTTGGTAGCGAGTTTCCCTGAATGAAAGTTTCAAAATATTGCATGTTAGCATGCTTGTATTTAACTTGTTATTGTGATTAGTTAAAGTTGTTTTTTTTTATGTGTATATTTATATATCCATATATCTATTTTTAGTATTATTATTTTTGTGTTATTGCATTTAATTTATTTTTATTTATTGTGCATAGACTCCTGTATCACTATTACTAGGTGTCCTTAATTGTAATACAATTCGATAAAAAAAATTTTTAACAATTAAGTAAAATAAATTAATAATATAAGAATTAGGAAATTATGTGTTTTTTTAAAATCCATTTTATCCTTATTTTAAAAATTAAATTGTAGGCCTTAAGGACAGACCGAATGATCATAGCCTATAAGCGAATTAAATTAATCTAATTGCTTTTATGTCATATCACTAATCGTAAGTACATTTATGATGTATAAATTCTGAACTTGGCTAAATTTCAAACTAAATTACATTTTTCGAATCCTTGGCTTCTTAATACTAGATTATTTACATACTAGATAAATGTGCCTTAAATAGTCGTAAACGTATGGCCTTACTAATTTAAATAGAAATTAATTTTGCTGTAAAATGATAAAGCATTTTCATTTCTTCACGCATTTTTTTTTTTTTAATAAATAAAAATAGATATTGAGATTATGAGTTTTTGTAACACAGCTCAAAAAAATTCTAAGAGTATAAGAATAAGATAATTATGTTTGTAATATATTATTTATAACTACTTATTTGCAACAGTAAATATCTTTCGATATATACACATATATAAAAATATGAAATATTGTAAAATTTAATAATAATGACTGATATAATTATTTTAAAATAATGAAGAGCCAGATTTATTCCTAATCTGCATGACAAAAGCCCTATAGAGAGTCCATTGTCCTATCGCGGTCAGCTGCGAGGCTGTGCCGAGGTAGATAGGAACCTCTTGTGGCAAATATTATCGCTTCGCGGTGTTGGTAATAACGGCTGTCCAAAGTATACATTTATTATATTATAAGTAACAACAACAACTAAATACATACACTTACCTACTCAAACCCATCTGGACATACGCCTCTCAGATTTACGGTTTGGCAAAAAAGACGCACTTACAAAAACTACAGTAATTTAAATCCAAAACTTTACAACCTAAACAGGAGCTCCCTGGCACGTTAACAACAGAACTTTACATAACGACTTACGACAGCCAACTATCGACCAACACATACGTACTCTCTAATCTCGTTTTCATCTCAAACTACACCTACACCTACACACAAACAGATTTATAACCGACATGGCTACGACTGACATGCCCATCAGGAGGAGATTAAAAAGGTGCTGGATGAGAGATCTTCAATCATCACCTAAATCAAAAAAATAAATAATGACCAGGAAGAGGTGCTGCTGGGTACTATCCTTCCTCATGCCTATCCTCATCATCACAACACATCTGCTGATTGTCAATACCATGGCAGGTGCGGATGAATAATTAAACAGAAAAAAAAAAGTAAGAACGATAGTAAACGATGACTATTTATACTATCCCGTAACTGTCCTGCGTTTATAATAAGTAAATACATATGTGTCTACAAGCACCAACACAAACAGCTATGATATAATATCAAGTAAAAGAGAATAAACGATGTTTCCATTTTTTTTATTTTATTTTATTTTAATAAATAAAAATGCTTGCGAATAGCGAAATTGAGTGTGTTACATACATCACATTAGTTCCACTCAAATTTTAAGTAAAAATTGTGCCATATAGTAAGGAAACAGTATTAAATTATGGTATATAGTAAACGAAAATTATTAAATTATGAAATATAGTAATCGAAAAGTATAGATGGTAGAACGTCTTATCTTCATAGCGATGCATTTATCGCCACCGTCCTTTATCTTTAATGATTAATAATCTATAATTTAAACTTTAAATTTTAGTATTGTATCTACTAACATATTTCCTTTTCTAAGCAAGGTCTTTATTTTAACCACTAATTTCAAATTTATTAAATAACGATCTACACGTCAAAATGAAAAGAAAGGCTTTAAACAAGAGACTGGAAATTTCATGCTCTTTTTTTTTCGAAATTAAAATTGAAAATCAGACTAAAGCTAAATACATACACGTATGTTTCTTAAACTCTAATGGACACTCGCCTCACACATTTACAGTTCAGCAAAAAAGAGGCACTTACGAAAACTATAATATTTTCATTCCAAAATTTTAAGGCTAGAAGCAGCTGCCTGATAAGTAAACAAAAAAAACGTATCAAAATGACAACCAACAAATGCGTTTTCTTTAATCCCGATTTTATATTAAACTGCATAATAACAGATTTATAAACGACATGACCACAACAGACCATCAGGAGGCGACTGTAAAGGATGAGATCTCCTTTTCTGAATTAAGCAGGTAAACAAGCTGCGGAGGAGGTTCTGTTGAGTACTATCCTTCCTCATACTTAAAATGTCATTGCCCAAGCGATAACATCACACCTGCTTATTGCCACTTACATGGCAGCTGCGGGTGAAGGTTTAAAGAAAAACCTTAAAGACAAGGTTTTATAAGATCTGCCATAGAAATGAGTAATATTTGGGTGTAATAGGGAGCAATCGGTCATGGAAACACGCCTTATTTCTCATGTTGTTAATGATCGATTTACTTCATAGGTTATATTCGTTCATTTTTTATTTCAAATGATAATGTGAGATAGTTAATTATTTCAAATTCTACTTTTAAGCCTATTTCAATGACAGTGATGCTTAGTTTATATAAAAGATAATTAAATTTTACATACATATTCATTGAATTAAAATCATTAGAGCCGTTTTCGAGAATATCGTATGCAAATGTATAAGCGATGATATGAATTGCCACTACCGGTAAATCAATTTTAATGAAAAAGTTGCTATAATATCCCAGATATACACCAAATTAAAATACGTAATTTCAGTCATGTATTTCGTTTTTTCGTTTTTGAACAAGGCTGTTGATGATAACCATTTTGCGAGATTGGTAATTTGGATCATGGTGACCTCAAAATGTCTATTTTAGTTTAACAATATATTTCACCGAGGGAACACCTTACTTTATATATTTCATACATGAAAGTAACGACTGTAATAAATAAATCTTAAGTAATTACTCAATTTAAATTTTTTATCTACATATTATGAGTTCAGTATTTGCATAAGACAAGAATAAGTAGAATTCAGGAATTAACAATTTATTGCAATTTGATTTTATAAAAACAACGTCGAAAATCATAAGCTTGCGAATAATGGAGAGAAAAAAAATGAAAGGATGACGATAACCTCGATGATGGTGTTGAGGCCGCTCTCATCTTATATCTATTTGTTCAAAAATATATAATAATGCCCTAAATTTGGTAAATACCCCTAATATGCATAAAGTATTCATAAAGATTAAATAATAAATATATCTAAAATTATTTAATATATAAAAGAAGCAAGAGAGTCTATATTTAACTAGAGGCATTGAGAAGCACATGTCTAGTGTTGCCCAAACTAGTGCACTTTGCAAGACCAAGACCGAAACAGCTTAACTGTTGCAAGACCAAGACTAAGCCTGGTATAAATAATCGATTTTTTGAATAAAAATTATGACAAAATAGTTACTAAAAGTTGACAATTTTAGTTACAATGTGTAAAGAATTGGTATAACCAATATACGTTTGCATTTAACTCTTCTAATTGTTCATTTGGGCTTAGTTGTGTTTCTCCTATCTAAAAAATCTCTATCGTAGTAAGCTTATAGGTGCGCGTCATAAGCAAAATGCAAGACTGTAGCGAGACTCTTGTGCAAGACCTAGACTACGACTGAGTTTGCAAGACAAAGAATCGTCTCGGTCTCGCATTTGGGGAACACTACACATGTCTAATTGATAAGAATATTTTGAGCATAAAAAAAAATTATAGATATTATTGATTGAGGAATATATCCAATTTAATGATAATTTCACTATCGTAAAAAAAAAATGTTGACTAAATTTAACATATCACCACGGTTAGTCCAAAAGGTCGTATGTATTAAATTTTCATTCTTATTTTATTTCTGCTAAAGATGACATTTTGTAGTCTGCAACTGCTGAAAGTAATCTTCTACCATGGAAAATAAAATTATTTGACATTACACAAATAAATCATTAAGAAAGAATAAATGTTTGCACTCTCTTTAAAAAAAAACTCAATTTTCACATACGACCTTTTGCACTAACAATAGAACTATCAATTATGACAATTCAAAATTTATGATAAACTTACCTCAGCAACAACGCAATGAGACCTTAAACCTCAACCTGAAACATAAACATTTTAAAATTAAAAATAATTTGAGACGTTTATATATCCTAATAATTTGTGTTTATATAATTTATAATCATAAGAAATGGTTAATTTTAATAATGCTATATGAATATTATACCTGATGTATAAAGTAAAGAAGGGTTTCAAAAGTTTATGTTTGCTAACTCACTCATAGAAAACAAACAGGATTTCTAGAATCAAAGAAATTCACTTGCTTTTAACGTTTTAGAAGAAACAATTTAGTTTCGTAACTGTTTTTCTGTTGTCAACTCCATTTGACGTAAATAATAAGTACTACATGTTACATAGTGAAAACTGTAAAACAGCAAAATATTGAAGTGTAGAGCATTTATTGACGGTGTAATTTACACATTAGAAGCGTTAAATGATTGAAGCAGTAATTCAGAGTCTGGGATTGCTTTAAAAGACAATCATATAAAATGTAAGAGCTCTATAACCGAAGAGCAAATAATTAAAAAAAGAAAAATTGCTCCACGAGATACATTGAAAAAATTTTTCAGGTCAGCACACCAGAGAATAAAAAAAAATCCAAAATTCGGAACACGAACTAACAAAATATGAATAATATAATAAAGGGCATAATTTATAAATACCAACTGATTTAATAGGAAAAGATTCAGGAAGAAAATATAAAGATAGAATAAAAAATCAAGTCAATATACTAACTAGTTTGCATAACCTATAAGATAAAAACGGCACTCAACCGCCAAGAAAAAGTATGAAATATAATATTAAACTCCCAAAACGACTGGTCATCAAGGGAGTTAGAGACGAACTATGGAGGACATAGTTTTGTGCGGAATGAATTCCTGCTTAGTGCTAATTAAAAGTAAAGAAACTCGACAACGTAAACGTTGGTGGACGCGCAAATGCTCGCCGAGTGACCTAGGTTCGGTAATGCCTTATTAAATAAATTAAGCCTGGGAGACGCCACGGTATTCTTCAATTAATTTTAAAACTATCTTCTTTGACCACAAGTTTTCAAAATAACTGTAAGGAACTTTAGAAAATAACTGTAAACAACCGAACTAAGCACTAGGTATTTGTAGGTAGAATTCGACGTAATTCTCTCCTCTGGACACCGAGTGACATCCACAATGTCAAAACGTTGCGCAACGTGTCTAATCTTGCGTGCAGTCTCTCATTCCGTTTGGGAGACTTTAGACCAGCAATTTTTGGTCTCGCAACAGCCCTTTAGACGGGGTTCGTTCTATAGACATGTCCACGAACACAAACAGAGACATGTCTCAGAAATCGCGCAACATGTCTACTAGCGTGAACTAGGCTTTAGAATTACAATTCAACAACTTTATAAATGCAACGAAGGCAGAATAGCGATGGGTAGAGAGGTGCCGTTATTTCTTATAGGGGAAGCTGCGAGGCAATGAGGCCCTGCTTCACCCTAATATTTATAAACCTGAACTGGAAAAACAAAGGAATTCATAGAAATGGAAAATGGTTCAACAACTTAAACTTGGCTTCAATGCCTATTATATTAATTTCTGACTCGGCTTGAGAGCTGAATCAGATGATAGATGGACTTCATTGGTAGAGCAAAAATGTCTTGGAGATAATTTTGATTTTTCAAAAACCAATGGAAGCCAAGAAGATGCTATCTATATACCTTGGCCATTTAATCTCCTTCAAGAGAAGTGCCGAGAAGACAAGAGAATATCAATCTAGTGGAAATAATATCGATCCTTAAAATTGATATTGAAAGTCCAATGTAGAGGTGCTATATATATGTGTGCTGTATAGAGACACAGAGTCCAAGTTTAAGGCGTCGTAGAGATAATAAGGCTGCGATGGGCACGTCCCGCGTGTGACTGATGAATGATGGATGAAGCAAGTGACTGAATGGCGGCCACTGAACGCGAAAAGGATACGGTTATGCTGATTAGTGCGGTATCAATTTTATCAAACCTCATCATCTAATATCACTTCCGCATGCATAAGCATAATTTTTACACAAACCGTTTTCGATAACGATAATGTATATATAAACGGCTCGTTCTAATATTCCATTAATCCATAGATTAAAATCTCAAACGACAAATCAATGAATTTGAAATGTAGGTAATTTTGTACCCAACATTAATGCATTGAGTGTACTTAAAAAACTCTTTGTTTGTTGCAACATAATTTATTTATATCTTAATTCTGATACAATACTATAAGATTTATGGATCATTTTTTTACGGAGAGTGAACGAAATTAAAACTTTATTAAAACAGAGAGGTTGATAGGGACTTTTATAAAGAACTGCAAAGATGGATATTTTACGGCCGAGCGGAACCCCCCCCCCTCTCCCTTTTGTTCATATTTTTATTCTTTTAAATTCTATTCTCTATTCTGAATAGAGTTATTCTTTCAACGAGCTGACCTCTTTGGAGGGAATGGCTCCTTCGCGATGGGACTTTGTGGGGAGTGATTTGTTGCAGATTAGAAAGGACCATTTGGACTGAAGATCCTTTATGCTTTTTATATTAGAAAGGACGATTTGGACTGGAGGAGATCCTTTTTATTTTTTATATTCGGCGAACTGGCCTTCCTCAATCCTTTGTAAGAGACCATTTTACGATTATGATTGCCGGCGGGTCGGGCAGACAATGGCGGTGACTTATCATGGCCTTCCATATCTCGGCCAAACCGTCGATCGGAAACCGCTACTGCCCGGATTTATAATATTATAGCTATTCCATCGGGAATCGAACCCAGAGTAGAAATAACTTTAGTCATATTCGTATTCTATGTTAAATGTTAAATTGTGCCGAGTTTTGATAAAGTCAAATCTCTATCTATCAAACTATTCTTAAACTGAAAACGATAGATAGTAATTAGCGCATTTTTTATTTCAGCAATTGAATCACCGAAGGCTTACACAGACCCCAAAAGCTGATGAATCCGCTAAATTTATTTTACATTTTTATTTTCAGTTTACTTTCCAACAACATTCCTACAAATGAACATGTGGCTGAGAAAGGGGCATAAAGTAATGAGGAAATAAATGGAAAAATCCAAATTATAAAGTCTCGAAGGTAAGCAGTTAACTTGCCAAAGTTTTTCAATTCAGACTTCATCAGGACGGAAATCTATCTATATTCATTCTATTTGACGACCACACACTAACATAACTTATACATTCAAAAAACCAGGATGCCATGTAACACCGACAGATAGGAGAAAAGAAGCTGAACAAAAGGTACAATGAAGGTAAAGAAAGCGGCTCAGCTATCACGCTATCTATTGTCATATTATACAACTCTTCAACAGCGAAAACATAATAACCAATTGGTGGTCCTGTTTCCTAACATTGAGTAATAGTTTCATTTTAAATCCAGTTTTCTTGTTGCCAAAGAAATGCGAAAGAAATGTTCACCTTATTAAAAAATGTAAAAAGTGGGATGGAAAATAAAGCTTAAAAAAAAGGAAGTTAAAAATAGGATATTAATCATTTGAGAAACAGTGAAAATAAAAATCTGATGTGTGCAACACACAACATTCATTTACCACTCTACTTTGAATAGAAATTATTTTCTGGCAAAGTGGGACTATTATAAAATTTTTGAAGTGCATTTTTAACGGAACTTCAGCTTAAAGCTTACAGCTAACAAATTCAACCTACAAATGATTATGGTATTGTACGCCTATTAGTTATTAAACGTTATTTTCCATTGTAAAGATTACTAGAACTAGCCTGCCATAGGTAGGCAACATACACACAGATCATTTTGCAGGACTTGGTTATTTGTACTCAGAGGACCTCAAAAAGTGTATATCCGTTGAAAACTGAAATTCAAAAAATTTCACGATCACAATACTTTCACTTACTACATATTACATACAACTGACATTAAAAACTATTTAATTAAACCATTAAAGCTTGATGAAACGGATGAAGCTCTACTGAAATATCTTTTTTTTTAATTTCTTGGTTGAGAAATATTACAATCTGTCGCATCTATGGGCAGTAGTAACAGTGATAGAATAGTAGCTACTACAATTCATTCACATTACAGTACAATAAAGGAATAACAAAATAATATAAAAAGTAAATGTATATAAATTAAAAGAAACTAAACTAAACAAAAGAAACTAAATCAAAATCAAAATAACCACTTAAATACATACATGCTGTGGAAATATAATATATGTAATATCCTGAAAATTCGCTTTGATACTTTTAACCCTTAAAAATAATAATAATTGTTGTTTGCAAAATACTTAGTAATCGTCATGTTCGATGAACAGATTCGACTTTGTTATCAGAAACAAGACTTGTGCAAACAAAAATCTGGTATATATCTAGTATCTATTAGGGTACCATGTTAAAATGTGAGGAATTTAAGGAACAGGTCACTGGTGGTTTGGTGTACTTATTTATGTTATAAAATATTTACAAGACATTTGAATTACATTTGCGAGTTCTACCTTCTACTGAAAAGTTTTATCCAAATACCTTTGGAACAATGACGAAACTTCAAATCACAGAATTTATAAGAAAGGCAAAATAATTAGAATTATTTCTATATAAATAACATAATTTATAAAATTGATAGTACAAAAGTAAACGAATTTCTTCTATTCATTAAAATTTTGCTTATATTGTTACAGCTGGCTTTGATTAGACACGTCTTTCTGACAATTAAATTTTCCAAAATTTTACAGTTGTGGCGTTGCTCCAACTGATGAGCTAAATCATTTCGTGTAATTAGTTTCTAAACTAATCAGTTGTTTGGATCAGGCGCAGATCCGACTGCCGCTCCTGGTGCTGGTACTGGTAGCCTACTTTCAGACTGGCAATAAGACACGAAGGCGGAAATGATGATGATGATGATGGTGCTACAAAGGAAGGTGGTGATTAGGCAATCAGCCGAGCCCGCGCTAGCTCAGTGGCTCTCTCTCTCGTCGGCTACAAAGCCCCGATCAGCTGACAGCATCCATAATAATATTTACACCTCTTTGTTACAGCATACGTTCAATACGAACGAATATTAAAATATCGATATTTGGTAAATATTTAGAGTTTAAAAATTATAAAAGTTTATTAATTATTTTATATATTTGCCGTTTTTGACTTTACGGTTTTTTTTTCATGAGATAAATAACTTTAGCGATTTAAAACTACAGTTCATAATATTGTTCTTTGCTGTCAGAAGGTTTTCAGAAACATTACAAAATGGCGGACGTGACGACTTATCAATCGCCAATCTGCCCTAATATGACAAGTGATAAACACCAGTTCGTAATATTAATTTCTTATTTATGACTTCGTAGGTGTCTTCTGTAATTTAAATTTACCTTTAAGTTTCGTCCAAATCTCCAGTCACTCTACGTGTTTCGTACCAAGATCAGGAGATCCAACTATTTGGTCCTCAACGTTACAGGGCAAAGGACATCCGGAATGAAGAAGCTTGTTATGGTTAATATATTATTTACAAGTATTAAAAAATAAAAAACAATATTTTTCAAAATAAAATATATCAAAAAACGAAGAAGGTTGATACTGATATGACTATCTGTACTCTTATTTTGACCGCGTTAAAATTCCATTATACGATGAGACAAATGAGTTCCTCATATTATATGATAAGTAAATTACAAGCTTCTTTTGATTTAGTGAATTCGAAGTGGATAAGAAAAGGAGAAATTATTATAAAATTGACTGGGTAGAAATGGTCTTCATTTTAGTGGCTTTATATCAAACCAGATTTATACAACTATTCAATGAAAACGTATTATAGTACTTCAGTGTTAAAGATACTTTTAGTATTCTTCCCTGTAACACAAGGTACGTACAAGTTTTAACCAAAACCTTTACGATATAGATAATCAATTTTCCCGTCTTATATTGAGTAAACTCCAATATTTTCCGTTTCTTTTTTCTCGCCCCTCAAAATAATAAAAACTAACAGAAGGCAAAGCAATGTATAGGTGGCCACTAGAATCGTTAAGTTTGTCCCTTTCGAGTACTCATTCACTGCAAACGAAGTTTACTTGAAGCTGTGCTGGCATATTTTCCAGGACTTTTCTAAAGCAATTGACGAATGAATTTACAGATTTTTTTGTGTGTGTACGAAATATTTTGAACAACTTTTTTTAATTCGAATTGAAAAAAATTTCAAAAAATCTTATTCGGTTTTGTATTCAAAATCAACTACCCAAGATCGGCATAGAACTTTTTTGTCTTGGACAGAAAAAAAGTATAAATTCTTCAAATGCGAGTCCTTCTTGTAGCAATTAACATTGGCCCAAATTGTTCGAAAGAGATTATGAATGGATCCATTCTAAAACGGGACGCCCCGAAGAAGGGACCAGCTCGCTGAGCTATTTAATTAACTGAAGCTATTAGTGAGTATTGATAGACCCTTATGAACTTAAGGAGGAGGGCCTACTGAATTCTGAGTCCTGGATCCTGAATCCTGGGTCCTGCCCTTATTTACTTCTCATTAGGGATCCTTTGTCCTGGGGAAGATTGGTGTCCGTTCCACAGAGCTCGCTGTTTGCCGAGCACAAAACGCCTAACTGTTTAATTTCCAGACAAAGGTGTGATATTATTCTTTGCCAAATATAGCTTTTATTTATACACTTGTCTTAGGCGGAGTTACATCCGACTAGTTAAGATATATTTTTCATTTTTCAATAATTATAATTGTAAGTTTATTTATTTTAATTTTAAACTAACTATAATTTGTTAGAGCTGCCATTGAAGTGGTAAAAGCATAAACTGAAAGTAGATTTTTTTAATGTTTCATTATTTGCAGGAATTTCAATATTTTTTTTTTAATAGAAACAGTTTTTTTTTTTAATCTTCGATTACTCTTTCTGTTAAATGGAAAATATCTAAATGCTACATATAAATTTAAATAAGCTTGACGAGTTAAAAATTTTTTTTTTCATTTTATTGAGATTTACAACTGTATTACATGGAAAATATAATAAGTAAATGTGACATTGGTAACATGACATGTACAACATGAAGAGAAACTACCCATTGGTAGAACTCAAATTAATGTTCTATATTAGAAGATCCCGAGGCCATCTTCTTTTCAGACGCCTCGGAGGGTTATCAGGGATCGAGGAGGAAGCAAGGTTTGAAACGAGAGGGTTCAGATAGTTCTGCAGAGTTAAAATAATAAAAACAAAATGATGAATCTTTTAGATTTGCATTAAAAGTAAGATATATGCAGATGATCTGTGGCTTTGTTAAAATACGGTCTCGCATTAGGGGTTAACAGTTTAGGGATATGTTTTAGTTCAATGTAATTCAATTTTTTTACCAATTTTATATAATTTTCACGCTATTTCTATCTCTAGGATTTTCCCGGTCTTTTCATTACATATGAGTTGAGAGCTGAAATCCAAGCAAATAGCATAAAGTATGTCAGAAGTTATGCATACCTATTTATTAACTTTATTCATGTTTCTTATCTCATATGTAGTTCTGGCATAATAGAGATAAATTAAAAATACGATATGTTGATTCGTCAAGAAGGTCCATAAGTTCAAGAGACAACTCTAGAAGTTTATTTTGTATTTAAAGTTTTATTCATAATTTAAATATGATAAATGATATAATATGATATATTATGTTATTATAGATGTAGAACAAGTAGAATTGAAGTTCTAAAGAGCCAGTTTAATACCCCGAAAAGTTGGCAGTGAATCGATAGGAAAGTTTGTTAATGAGACTTTTCACTTTAATTTCAATTCTCCCTTTTACTATTAATTTGTTTTTTCTTGTTGTTACTTAATTATTTTTCATTATTAATTCTATATGCCATATAAAAATGATATGAATATTTCACATATAGCTCTAGTGCCATTTGTCCTAAAGTGTGACAGAATGTGCTATTTCTTAAAAACAGATTTCAAAAAATAGATTCATAGTGAATATAAAAGAGCATGGAGCCTATATTATATACTTTATAACATAGCCTCTATATTGGGTAGATTCTCTTTTTAAGAACCTGATATTTTACCTCGGTTATTTTTAGGAAAACAGCTTTCTCGAGATAACAATGGTGTTTGAAAGGCGCAGAGGGAGACAGAATAAAGGGAATGGAAAAGAAACCAGACAGGAGGAGAACATTAAAAAGATAAGAGAGGGAGGGAATTAGAAGGAGTAAGCGATGTGTGTATGCTAGATAACGCAGGAGGTGTAGTGTGGTGTAGAGTTCTGTGAACCAGCGCAGCAGCTCCCGGTCTCTCTGCGACTTATCTCAGATCTCGGCTGATAAACTCTTTCTTATTAAAATTGAAACCGCCAGCGATAACATCTCTGGGCAGGCCCTCCACGGCTCTATGAAGTTCTAGCGAGCCACAAATATGGAGGATGAATTTTGCACGAAGCTATTAACATGCAAGAAAGAAAAGACCGTTTCCGGCCGAAGGGCTGAAAATTTGGAGGAAAATTAGAAAATGCCGGAAGATGCCAAACTTTTGAAACGACTTTGAAAGAGGAGTTGATGACTTTTTTTATAAACCTCAATGGCCGATCTTGCATAAACTAAAAAAAAAGTAAACCCCATAAAAATAAGAACTTTCCGCCAGGTAGCGACTCTATACAATTCTACATGTTGCAACGTGTTCTGCCATTATAGCCTCACTGCATCTTTAATATGATATAATACATATAACTATTATAGGTCGCAACTATCGGATTTTCAAGTATTGTTAAATTTAAAAAATACTTCCTTTATCCATTGTAGATATTCTCAATGTAGAATTAACTTAACCTTTCAGAAAATACTTACATTTTTATTTCGCTCTTTGGCATCTAGTATACAATACAGACAATACATAGACAGTATACATTACTTTTTTTCAAGGTTGTTTTTTTATTTTGTATTAATTAAATGTTTACACTACAAATATCGCAGTTGAACATCTTCAAGTGTCTTATGTCATGATTAAAAATAAATAAAAGTGAACCTCTTGATTTATTTGAATGATTGGTTTGAATCCGTTATGTGAATGTTTGTTTTATTTATCACAAGGAAATAGCTTATATTGCTTGGTTATTTTATGTTTCGTTTTTGCAAGATATATTGTGTTTATATAATCCGTCCTTCATTTCAGTTTGTGATTCTTTTCTGAGTCTCTGTTTTTACCTTGAAAAGAAAACCTTGGAGATTCAAAATCGCTATTATTTCAGTTTTATTCTAATCTTGCGAGCATAGCAGATAATCTTGGATTTTATCGAACTCCTTCAGATTACTCGCCTCATGCAGAAAAAAAAGATCGGTTTATTGGATCTATAGATATTTATTTACATAATTTGAATTAACTTAGGTGTTAAATTACCCCAGATTACAAAAATGAAGTAGAGCATAAAAAATAAAAAAAATATGAAGAAATAAAATAAAAATAATTCTGGAGTAAATATTTACCTGTCTTTTTTTTTTTTAATATACAATATTATGTTAAATAGTATATATATATATATATATATATATATATATATATATATTCATACCGTTCGTCCGATGGAAGATTGCCATACCTGGTTCACCTAAAAAATTCTTCCAACTTTATGCAATATTAACGAGTCGCTCATGAAGGATAAAAAGTTTACGCAAACGTTAACAAAATCATCCTTTGAAAATATTTTCAAAGGATGTATATAGAAAATATTTGATGGATTTAGATAAACTTGATCATCTTGAAATATACTTTCCGTTAACATTAGCCAAAAGCAGTTATTGAGATGTGAGCATGTCTAGGGAAGTACATTTAGGCATGGTTATGCCCAGTTGTAGTAGGCAGAACGTTATCGAGGGGTTACACGTTCCCGAATGAACATCGACATATCTCGAGCTCTTAGCAAGCTCGGTCCTTCCTGCAGGATGGAAGGGTGCAGGGGGATGCCGTAGCAGTGTCCTTGGCTGAGGGAGAGCTTCGAACTGTCATTTGCCACAGCTTCAGCCATGGCTTGGCGGAAGTCATGGCTCCTGAAGGAGCTGAAGGTGTTAGGTTGTTCTGCTCCAGAGGAAACGGTGGTCTGCAAGTCGTATCAGCGGCGACGTAACGAATGCGAATTGGCGGCGATTACATTGAGCTGTCTGCCCAGCCTCCAGGAACTGTGCGACAGTAGACGAATGTTTAAAAAATCTCGGGTATCTCGAATAGCTACCGACTCGCTATCTCAGAAAATTTCATAAAAATCAGTTCAACGATAATAGTGATAATTCACCACTTCGATTTCACTACAAACAGAGACGAAACGCAAATGAAATTTCGATTTAGATGAAAACAAAATTAACCATTAATATGTACCAAATAATACACTATTATGTATCTCTAGTAGCAAATACGCAATAATAAAAAAGGGTCTAAATTTGCCATTAAATCATTACGGAATTGAAATTTCACAAAATATTAAACTCTAGCTGAGTGGATATTTCAGTATTATGAACATCTATTCATGATATTACGGATCTAAATATAGAACATTTCCCGCTCGATATTGAAGAGTCAACATTTCGCTCACTTCCGGTAGAACGAGTGAAAGATACACAAAGCAGGATATTTGCTTGGATGAGAGTAGCAAGAGAGGCCACTAAAGTAGATAATGTGTTATCACTATCCAGGACAATGTTGGTTCGAAATGAGAGGGAGGGGGGATTGAAAGGATTGAAGAGCTGGAAGATAAAACAAGATTAAAGTCCTGTTTACGCCCCCTGTTTGTCCTCAACTAATCCCTTTTCGGTCCCATTAGTTACCATCAACTATTTTAAGAGCGCTGCCAACAGTCAAGTCAAGTCAAGTCTGAATTCTCTGATTTACTCGAAGAAACCTTTTAATTATTAACCTATTCTCAGAATTCAATCTGTTCCGGCCTGCCAGCTCAAAATGGCGCACAGAGAAAGCAAATAGCTGACAAGTAAATAATATTTATTGTGTGAATTGATGAAGGGAATTGGTGAAGTCCCGATATATAGCATTTTTAATTTCAAGATATAATTATATTATTAATATACATCTAAAAATATATTACTATATTTTAATATTTCGATATATTGAATGAGTAATTAGAAAAATAAACTATTCAGTTATTTTTTTATTGATTATAAAAAAAAATTGTTATTATAAAACAGATAACATTTATGAACTGTTAAATTATTTTTCCAAGGACATATAATCTAGGTCATTATTTAAATATTAAGGACTTCTATGGCCAATGTTTTAAGTCCATCTATGATAGATAACTATGATAAAATCTATGATAGATAACTAAGGTTTCTTTAGAAAGAATATAATACAATACAATTGGATATTTTTGAAAATTTTCACTCCCACTCCGTGAAATGTAAAAAATTTAGTTTATGAACGATGTGGTCTAGAATAGGAGGCAGCAATTCTTATTCGAACGAGACAAAATAGCGAAAAAACATAACAAAAACCCATCGGGAACAATTTATATGGCGCCGGCTAACAAGAGAAAGGCAACAGTTTCAGATATATTAGCTAATAATTCAAAACATTGGCCCTTCTGTAGCAGAATATTATTTTAGGAAATATTTCACAATAGTTGTGTCTATTTCAATGGCGTACTATCTTATTCATTTCAACATTAAAAATATTTCAGAAGTACTGAGGTCTAAATTTATATAGCCGAATAATAATCAGACAAGAAGAGATAGAAAAAGATCCTATTAATGAATTTTCCTCTTTTTTTATTACTTAATCTACAGTAATATTCCGTTATCAAGAACTCGATTAACACGAAACGTCTTATAAAATGAACTGATTTCTTAGCCTGAAAAACAATATATTCCCTGGTTAATACGAATATCGAACAATCTAAGGTAACTGTATAATTCAGCAGAATATCTCATTAACTTATAACTTGACCAGTACTTCATTGAAATTAGTATTCCAAAATCAACTGTATAAACCATAAGCCCTGCAGAAATTTAAAAAGATTTTGATCGGAAGAGATAAACATCTCACAGCTTTACAAAAATGATTTTTTTTTTCGCTTTAAATTTATCATGAGTCTCAAGGTAAATTAAAGATAAACTTTAATACAAGCGCACAAATCTATATCGCCATAATTTTGGTTTACACGCGTTGGAGGATTTGGTCCCTGGTTCAAGTTAACAAAATTTTTTAATCATTCCAAATTTTAATATTTTGTTTGAAAACGAAAACACAGGATTCTTTATCAGAGACTAAGAAAAAAATCCATGAAATACCCACATAGAGCAATTTCTCAAACAATTATGGTACAGCAAAGAAATTAACTTCTGAAAACTACAAATATTTCAATTTAAACCTAAACTGATTTACGATTTCGCCAAAATGAAGACTAATATACTGAGACATTTCATAAAATGGATATTATGGAGTTGGATGAGGCAACTGTTTTAGATAAATTAAATAAAATTAATTCGACAGTTGAAAGTAGGGACTGAAAAAAAAAAAAAAAATGTTTATCTTAGAGCTGCTTTGTTGTTATCCCTTCCGAGCTCTTAACCTCTTTGAGCTCGCCCCGTCCCCTCCTTCCAGACCTCCTCTCACATCTTCCAGAGTGAACAAGACATTTGGCAAAAGGAAGTCCCGACTGTTGATTTAATTATCGTCGGGGTGCTGAGGCGAACGCCACGGGCAGTTAAACACCCGAAGTTCAAGTCTTTCTGACAATACACAACTCTTAGCGTACCGGAGACATTTTACCTCCAAATTTATCTCTGTGTATGAGCAAGAGAGAGAGAAACAAAAATTTAAATTCGTGACTTACATAAAGTAATAATGTAATTCATTGCTAATTATAAAAAATAATAACTATATAAAATAATGTAAATTATAAACAGTTATATCTGTCGATGAAGAGAACCCTATAATATCATATGTTCCAGCTCAATAATAATAATAATAATAATATATATATATATATATATATATATATATATATATATATAATAATAATAATAATATACATAACTTATTGAAAACTAAATGAAGTTGAAATAACAAAAGATATCTTATCTCCTTTCCTTGATTAAGGAAGAAAACAAAGACCAAAGGAGGAGGGCCACTGGGCACTGTACGGTAACATTAAATTAAGAAAAATGATAATATATAAAAGTAAAAAAAAAAAAAACTGCGTTATGTGCTTTAGACCACACGATAGTATTGAAAGTATCAATAAAACGAGATTAATAATATGAAATATAAATTATAAACATAAAGGATGAAATGCTGAACTTCTTCCTCGATTACAGCATGCAGGTCCGATTTTCAGTTTTTGAGATATTTTAATCTATATTCAAAAATCTGACTCGGTGCGTGCATCACACAAGTTGAATATTAACAATATTGAAAATTTGCCATTTAAGCTGTGTTAGAGAACATCAAACAGAATAAAAACTACATTTTATGCTAAACTGACATAATGAATGTATTCAAAATCGTTAGAGCCGTTTTCGAGAAAATCGTAAAAATATATTAGTCCATAATATAAAGTGCAACTTCCGGTTAGTTGATTTTTACGAAAAATTTGCTGTAACATCCTAAGTATATAAAAACCTTAAATATGCAATTTCACTTTAGTATGATTTTTCGTGTTTGAGCAAGACTGTTAACACACAGACCGTTTTGCGGAACATGGTCATTTCGACTCATGCGATCTCAAAACATGTATTTCCGTTGAAAACTCAGATTCGAAAATTTTCACGATCACATTACTTTCATTTACTATATATTCCATATATAGGTTAGTGAAAGCAAAAACAGTTCAATTAGTCGACTTCAGCCGACTTTACCCGAGCGTTACAAATCGGACATCTGAAGGCTTAAACTCCCCACAAAAAAGTGTAAACGCGCAGTTTTCACTTCAAAAATTAAGAAACGAAGCTGAAATCTAGACTAGTTGTTAAAAAGGGATGGAACGGTGGTGAATGAAGCTACTAACTGTAGCGATGGCAACAGATATAATTCATCAAATCATCGACAGTGAATGAGAGTTTAACCCATCCATTACATTGTGTATCTAAAGATTTTTATCGTTGGTGTGTTCTCAAGTGCACCTCAATCTTGTGGATCCAGATGATTACTGTATAGGCCAATGAGAAAAATGTTATGAACCCGGATCGACAGCGGATCAGAAAGATCAGACCATCCATCTGTCTTCCGGGCCGATGCAAAGAGGAATGCGTACCATCACGGGCTTCGGCTATTTTATGTAGCCCGAAACTGAGAAGAATCCGACTCCATCAAAGCAGCGATTTATCTCCCTCCCCCCCCCTCTCTCTCCCGCAATTTCAGGAAGGAAATTTCGATGGAATACATCTGCATCATGGTGGCACTTCCGAAACAAGAATTTGCTGTAATCCCTCACAGGAGCCTTCTTATCTGGACAGGTTCGTTTATTTTACCAGCGCTGTTACATTTTACGTCCATTTAATCAGTAAGCACATTTATTTTTATTTCAAAAATACAAACTCTTTGGATAGTTTAGTAGTTATCCATTGGCACCTCTAAACATCACTATCGCCCGATGCAGTATAGACTGTAGACACGAAACGATAGATCGGAATTAATAGCAGAGTAGCAGCAATGGCTGTATATTGCACTCCATGATGGAGATTGAATAAATTACTCAAAGAAGGGTTGTATACAAGTCTCAAACAGAAAAGTAATGATTAGTTACATATTTTTGTAATAAATTCATAAACAGCTGCTATCTACTCATTGTAAGATCTATTAAATTATCTTCAACATTGATGACATGATTAGATAACTACATCAAATAATCAAGAAAACAAAATTGATACGTCGATACCATCTTGTTAAAGTAATGCGAACAAGCAACGTTGGGCATTCGTTACTTTAACAACATGGCGCCGACTATATAGTTCGTGGAAAGAAGGAATATTCATTTACCATAGTGCTCCACAACCAATAATTCAAGGAAATTCTATTATCAATAAATAACAAATTTATAAACGATGTTTTTTTTTATTGTATCGGTAGTTTCGAAAGATAAAGCTACGGAAAAATTTATATACATTATTTTTATTCTGATTGATATGTATATATAAAACTAGAAAAATAAAGAACTCAATTTAAGACCTGTCTATATTTCCTCGTTTTGGTTAACTATTAAGAGAGATATTTCAGTTAAGATAATCAATGAAAGCAGAAGTTGTCATCAAAGCACTATAAGTAATACACTTCTAAAAAAAAAATTATAAATAAAATATATAATATTTTTGGAAACATGGAGATTACATATATATTCCAATCTTGATTCTGATGTTTTTCACATCAACAAATTTATATCACAAACCATATTATTATTATTTAATATTTTTAATGAAAAAGTCCTATCTCAACTATTTTGACCAATTAAGAACATGCATTTAGTATTATACAGTGTAAAATCATGATACAATTGAAAGGAATATTGGAAGTTCTGTGGTACTAAATGAGAGCAGTTTAGAATGAATTTAGATACTGCAATGAGAAAATAGTTAGCTGTTATTGGCTAGATTCATATTTATTGATTGAAATTCTGAAAGACTTTTTAGGTTTTATCATAAAATTAAAATTTCCTAATTTCACCACTAGATAATATAATAAGATGAAGAGCAGACGGCTATAATATGGAGATACACAGCTTATATATGATAGTTACAAACTCTGACAATACAGCAGGGCATCCCAGAGGCTTATTGTTCCGATAGACAAGAGAGAGACGCGAGGCATTATGAAGAGGCTGAGAACGTAGTGTTGTATAATGAACTGACTCAGGAGGTAGTGTTGTATTCAGTGTCACAACTTGTTACATTCCGCAATAAACAAGAGGGCGACCTCCTTTGTTCCAACTTCCAACACGTGAGCCATCCTTTCCATCTCTCCATTTCAGGTCGAGTTTGCCCCGGGTTATGTTATACAGGTCACAAAGCTCCATCCATCAATAACTACCTCCGTGCTGTATTTTCCTCTAACTATCTCTATTATTACAGACAGCTCCAACTACCTCTATTATTACAGACAAATTGTTGTTTTTGCTCTGAACTAATCTTATTATTTTGATATAAACGGATAAAAAACTCAACAAAGACATATACTAGATGTTATGATATGATTGGATGAATCCGATCACAGAGCCTTACGTCTCTAAAATGCGAGTTTGTTTTCTATAGATGTTTATTTTTCCTGCATACAAGTCTGTGCGGATAGATTTTTCAAATTATGAACTAAATTTCTTATCTAATCTTATATATTAGAAATGCAAACTTATAGACCAGGAACCATATTGCAACGCTACAGCTTGATTGAAATCTACAAAACAATCAATAATATTAATTAGAACAACACTATATGTTAGACCGAGAGGAGGCTAAACGAACGTGGAAACAAAACTCAATACCAAAAATACCGACTTTATTGCAGTTGATAAGGTATAGAATAAAGGTTATTCAGAGAGAGAAGGGGAAATTCTCGGGCAACAATAAATAATATAAACAATTTTGAATTATTCATAGTTAAGAAAATAATGATTTTCACCTTCAATGTATTTGTCTTATTATTACTTTATTTATTAAAATAAAATTTTAGAAATTAGAATTTAAATTTTATTAGTATCACCAATCAAAACCTATTCTTAAAATTTGGTTTATATAGGTATGTATGTGTTCTTTTTATTTATTTATTTGTAGGTTATTTTATTATTATTTATTGTATATATATTGTTTTTCTGTATAATTTATTTTATTTATTGTACATGGGGTGTGAATGTGATCTCTGAACTCTATTATAAATGTCCTTGAGACAGATTGTAATATTTTTCAATAAAGAAGTTTAAAAAAAAAAGATTGGTTTAAAAAAAAAATAAAAATGTAGAATATATAATCATGTAAATAGTGTAAGAAAAAAAAACATACATTTCAAACGTTGTAATGGAGTCGTTAAAAACACCACTTGTTTGATTACTTAATTTTTTTTTCTTAACTTATTTATTGAAAAATATTACAATCCGTCTCAAGGACACTTAATTAATCAAATAAACTAATATATTCAATTGCAACAAATTTATGAAATGTTTTATGAATTCCATTATTTTTTTTTCTTTATGAGGAGCTAATTACATGCATTCAGTAATATAGATACCATATTGGAAACTTTTCAAAATGTTCACTTTTCGGTGAACTAATATTAAAACGGTCTCCATACAGAAGTGCTGGTCTTAAAATACATAGTGTTATAATGAGTATAGAGTAGGTAAAGATCTTTAGGTTAGAAGAAAGTAAAAGATCTTTAGGTTAGGAGTAAGTAAACATGATTAGTATAATACCCAAAACCAAATTAGATGTAAGGAGGAGACTAGTTTCAAGGATTTCCGCAGTAAATCCAGCTTATCTTTAAAGTGGTTCCCGAGTTCCGAATATCCGTCCTATTTAATACCCAAGAGAATAATATCTCTAGTGATACGATAATTAGAGTAATCTATTTAGAAATGGGTAGATGTTTAGTTCCCATTCTTTCGAAAAGAAAAAAAATAATAATTTGCGAATTCGAAATTTATTTATATCATATCATAAATGAAAATATAGTACATGTGTAGGATGGTTGACAAAGCGAACCAGATAGAGGCAGGAGAGATGAAGGAGCTGGAATACTGAAGAGACGAGAGAAGAGAGAGGACTTTATTAAAAATGAAGCGGCCACAAAGAGGGGGGAGTTGGAAGGTATCCCCCCTAACCTGATTAGCCTAACTTAAATGAAGTACCTGATAGGGTTTGCTTTATCAAGTCCTCTGCCTCAACTATATCCTCGCTTTATCCTCCATGATTTCAATTTCGCATACACTCTATCCATTTCAGCAACCAGGCGCCTACACAATGCTATAATATTACCTCTTGTCGAAGTAAAATCAATATAATATTAATAAAACTATATTTACACGAATTTAAGTATCATAGTAGCATTTTTAATTTTTACTAATTCTTTTCTCTATCACTTGCAAAACTCTTTAGAAAATGATTGAACCACTCTGATAACTATTTCGATAACTATCTTTGTACAGAAATTGATAACAGAAATGATAACACTTGATAAGGCCTATATCGTTACTCGAGAAGCACCAAGAAGGCTATTGCATTTTAATGTGTTTTGTTTTTTTCTTCTCTACTTCACTTTTTTGGCAACTTCGGGTTTCCCGGGCCATAAGATAGGGCGAGGGATTAATGCCACAGTTGGAAACCCCCCACAACACAACTCGAACTCAAAATGTTTAGTTTGTCAGGTTGCCGAAGAGGCGTGTTTGGCACTGGCCTAAGCCTGCCCTGCTACCCCACTGAAACACATCGTGATGCTGTGAGTTAGTTCATATATTTACACAGGTCTGTGTCTCTAGGTATCGTGAAGTTATAAATATCAAATTAAAGCTCTTATTGAAATCATTGTAAAGAAACTTTTAATGGTATTACGAAAAATAATGGAAAACAAATCTGTTCAAAGTTATCTGAACTGGTAACTACCCATCGCGGACTGTTCGAAGATCTGACATTATTAACAAACTTCCATAACTGGAGTTTTATTCTGTTTGTAGTTGAGAAAATCTGTTGGTAAAGTTTTTAACACTTACGATTCCAGAGGCAGTGAACGCCCGTTAATGATCATTTCGAAATTGCTTCGATAAGTCTCTTTAATAAGGGTGCGAATCCCGGCTTTTAAAGCCGTCTAACGAAGGAGTGAGAAAAAAGTTGTGAAGGTGATAAACAGATGGAGGCCGGATGTAAATGGCCAGCAGTTGGCAATACCCCGCGCTAAACTTTTTCTCCATTTGCAATTGTAAAGAGGAGGGGCGAGGGATTCGCGGAGCGGCTGAGACAACTGTCAAACTGGTGCTGCTATCTGCCAGCCAACTTGCTCCCCACTCCTACACACTCGCCGAGATAAAATTGAAAGAAACCGAATTAAGCTGCCTTAGTTCTCCGCCCACCTTATCTAGCAGTTATAAATTCAACACTTTTCTCATTATAACAACTTCTTTCTCGGGTTTTATTTCCACTATCTTCCAGCTCAAATAGAGAAAGGTGGGATTTAACTTTTTAAAATGATCATGATGATATCTTGTCGTCATTACCACTAATATCACGGATAGATGGAACGATAAAAAGAACTAGTATATGTTTATAAAAAAAAGTGAGAAGGTCAAAAATCTATCATAAAAACATAAACAGCAATTTTGAGAAAAGGAGAATTTCCAAATTGATTAAATATAATCATTTAAATTTAGGTAAGGGATACTATCGAAAATACACGTAATGAAGAAGCTACATTTTAATAGCGAGTATACAGTCCCTAATTTATGTCGATGATTTCCACAAAACCAAAAACCACAAACAATAATAATTCTTATTTCGAAAATAATAAAATCTTGAGGTTATTCTAACTGTTTAAAATTGTTACAATTATTATTATTATATTAGGCTCATAGTCTAGTTCTCCTTCATGCTTTAATGTAAAAGATTTAATGTAAAATAATTCTTTTACCATTCCAACATTAACATATGATAGAACTATCCTCAGACATTCCTATGAATGTTGAAAAAGTTACTATAGTAACGAAGAGTCAGTTCTGGTCAATAAATAGGGTTTTTTTTTAAATTTTATAACTGAGAATTCGCATTTCAATTAAATAAAAATAAGTTAATATATCATACTGTTTTAATTCCTCAGTAGAAACTGACTAGAAATATCTCCACATATAAGCTTCAATTCATTCATTTACCGAGCTAGAAGTATTTATTTTATTTAAATTCAAATTAGCAAGGATCCGCATTTTAAGGGAAGATAAAACGAAGCCCGCATTTAAAGTAGAAGACCACGACTTAAACAAAGGACAATAAGATAAAGACACCCTAAAGACGATGTAACTCCACTCACTATATAACTCCTGGCTTGAGTTTAGCCACACTACAGCTCATTCGCACTTTCCACAAACGTCAAAAGAACCGATAAGATCAATTTTAAATACAAGACATCTAAACTGAAGGAACGATAACGAGGAACAGTAACTTTTTGAAATGATATACCTATCATAGTACTTTTTTGACAGAGTAATACTGACTCCAAAATCATTTAGGTAAAATTTGAATCCTGACAAGATACAGCTTTATATAAATACAGAAACATCCTTACATTTAAAAAAAAAATACTATTTTTATTCTTTTAGTCATTATATTTTTCCAATGAGCGCAAAAAGCCTCTGTAATTGCATGCTAACGTTACCGACCGTTTTGGATTTACAATTGCTGAATCTTGTTCAACAACAGCTTCCTCAAAATAATTAATTATTTTTCTTACGCAGTTCATTGTCATAAGTTCTTCTTTAGTATTCTTCTCGAGCATTGGACGTTTTTAGTCTATAAATGTTGACATCTTGATACACAGGAACCGCAACAACTTTTATGTTCCAGCTACCATAATATTATATTATAACTGAAAAGTAAAAGAGGGCAGAAACTTAACGAAGTAGTTGACACCCGAAAGGCGTGTCAGGAACTTGTTTGCAGGACGGGGCTCCTGGTAATGGATTTTTCTAAAAGCTTACAATGATGTCGAAAAGCAAGATTTTAGGATAGTTTCTGAGGACCATGTCCTGAAGTTGGCAGCTTTCCAAACACCAAATGACCTTTTTTTCCAAGCGGTCTTCAAAGTTCTGTCCGCGTTTTAGTGGAGTAAGAAGTTCTACTAAATGCTTCTAGTTCTCAGACAACTCGTGATCTGTTTTATCAAAGTACGGTCTGCACATTTTTTTTTTCTTGAGTAAATAAAAGTATTAGTTTTAATAAATAATTAACTATTAATTTTTTTTGTCTATAAAATATATATTTGCTATTAATTTAATTTAAAAATTTAACTCTGTACTACTAAAATTAAGCTATATAATGAGAAGTAATACACACACAAATTGAAAGGGACGAGTTAAAAAAAAAAACATATACCTAAGTCGTTGGAACATTTTTAGTTAATTTTTTGTTTTGTTTTTTATAATTTTATTAATGAATTAAATAATATTGTTAAAGCTAAATGATGATGACATTCTATTGTAAAAAAAGTCTGAAGATTTCAGAAAAAATGACTTGACAAAATCACAATGTTAAAATGAAATATGTTTAAAAGCAAATATATTTGTTGAACAAAATTTCACAGAACATTTTGTCGGTTTATGGCGAAAAATCACTAACTGCTTAAAAATGACACACGCCCTTTTATAACCGTTACATTAATACAAAATGTTTCGCATTTGGATAAGGCAAAATTCATAAAAGGTCTTAATTATTTAAGTTTAAATAATGTTAATTAATGACTTTTTGCATTAAACCGGCGATATGTTCATTGTTAGAACATTATCAACAGAAAACCTCTATTCATGGAACAATAAGTAGCAATAATCGTATAAATAAACGATCATAAACATTTCTTTACTTGTAGAGGGATTTAGTTGCAAAATGGTACAATTTCATATTACATGTATTCTTTATTATGTTATATAAATTATCTTACGATTCAAATTTAAAGCAAATGGATATTCATGAGTTTTAGTGCATAATTATATTAACTAATTTAATAAGAAAACGTTCCATTTCTAAGAATTTGCGTAGATGAAAAAGTTTTAGGCTACGGTAAGATGTAAGCTATTCACGAAGTTTTAAATAGATGATAATAATATAATAATACACTTCGAGATAGAAGTGAAAATATCTCAACAAGGCTGGTTAATAATAACAAATATAAATAATACAACTACAAATGATACTGAGCATATCCTCGGTATAGTTTTAAAACTCTCTTGATGAATTTGATGATTTTTTTTTATTAGGTAAGATTAAAATTTTCCTACTTTCCTACCTAAACTAGGTAAGGGAGTTTTGCGATCGGGTCGGTAGAAGGGTTACTATATACCTATAGTGTGAGAGCTGACACTGAGCTGTGCTGGTTCTGAGTGAGGCCAGTTAGTGAGGAAAATATGTGAACAATAATAGTGGTTGAATAGTTGACTGTCGTGAATAATGAGGAGAAGAATAGTTGGGATGATCAGTCAAATAAGAAGGCAAAAATAAATGATAACATTTATTTTGACATTTGCCGACGTTTCGACCTGAAGTTCAGGCCTTCATCATGGCTCTCTCCAAAAAGTGTTAACAGAGAAGTCACTTTTTCTTCTCTGTCACTTCGACTTCTCTGTTAACACTTTTTGGAGACAGCCCTGATGAAGGCCTGAACTTCAGGTCAAAACTTCGGCAAATGTCAAAATAAATATTATCATTTATTTTTGCCTTCTTATTTGACTGATCACACCAACTATTCTTCTTTTCATTTATTAATTTAGTATTAAAATTAATTAATATTTAAGTAACGACAATTTAGAAATTAATAGAATTAATTTGAATGTATGTGTGTGTATTTAGTGATAAATAGAAATAGCATCGGTAAAATATAAAGAATTGAAGCGGCCTCCATTAAGCATTGCCTGGCCTCACTGCGGCCTCTAACGATATAACGGCTCCTCGGCTAAGGTACTACTACTAAGCCCGCAACACAGGACAGCAGCCCCGGTGAGGTCTACCCATGGCCCCGTGCACACCTCTGTACCTCTACTTATGTACCTTTGTACCTCTGTACTCCGGCAGGGCATAGTTATAGTTGGGGTATTAGTCCGTGGTACAGGCCCATTTTTTTACCAAATTATTAACATCTTCCTGAAATTTCGTAAATAATTTAACTTCGTATCTCCGAGTAAATTTACCAAAATTCACGGAATTGGGGCTTTTCCAATCTGGAGGTCGGCAAACTTTGTTTATTTAATTAGGTACTAAAAACTCGTAAGTTCTCATTTGCTTCCACCTGAATCGTGAGATAAAATGAGCACAAAGTCGAGAAAAAAGGTGGCCTTCAAAAATATTGAGCCGTTTAGCATGACTATGTAGATGATCTGGTCCTGTTAAGCGAATGAAAGCCGGTAAAGAACTAGGGCTCAAATTAAACAAAACAAAATATATGGTTAGCTTCAAAAATGGCGATATTGCTGGTGATATCGATATAGAAGGTAATATATTTGAACAGGTAGAGAAGTTAGGTATCTAGGTTCTACGAAAACTAGAAAACCGAAATTGAAGAAGAGATTAAGGTTAGACTGAAGGCGGGAAATGTCTGTGACAAAACTACTTAGGTCGCGCCTCTTGCTCCGGAACTTAAAAGCTAGAATCTACAAAGCCATTATCTTACATTCAGTTCTTTATGGATGCGAAACGTGGCCGCTTACATTAAGCGATGAGCAACGTCTTAATGTTTTAGAAAACAAAGTATTACGTAGAATATACGAACGGAAGAAGGATGAGTTGACTGGAAAGTTCAGATGGTTACATGACACGGCATTGCGTGAACTATACCCGATTAATATAATTTAGGTGATTTCATCCCTAAACGTCTGAAGGATAGTCCGAAGAAAAGGTGGGAAGATTGCGTTAAAGCCGATTTGAAGGTGCTGGGTTTAGGCGATGAACTGTGGAAGGAGGTGTGTAATAAGCGATTGGTGGTGTTGGCATCGAACCTTTGTGTTCTTTTATTATTATTTATTATTATTAGCGTGACTTAAACCCCAAAATAACCAAGTTATGTAGGTCAAACGGCTCTATATTTTTGTATGCCATATTTTTTATGGATTTTGTTATCAAATTATCTTATAATCTACGTAGAAAGCAAATAGGTATTTACGAGTTTTTAGTGCCTAATTAAATAGACAACATTTGCTGACTTCCAGATCAAAAATGCAACAATTTCGAGAATTTTCCTAAATAAAATATTTGTAGGTTACGATAAGATGAACTTATTTATGAAGTTATAGGCGGATGTTAATAATTTGATAAGAACAGGTAGATATAGCTATATCATACGATAATATACGGAGAATAACGAATGCCTTATTTCGAGTGTGCCCAACAACTTAGGATTACAGCATTCTTTTCTATGCTTCGAAACATATTGTAGCAGGCATCGCTAGAAATTTGGAATTTTATTGATAATTATAGAAATTTATCTGCATTGTGAGGCGTTAATTATTTCATTTACAAAAAAAAATTAGATGGGATGATCTCCGTTGTCGGGGCATGATAGGTACTAGTTGAAAGTTGGAACAAATATAAAATGCTTGCGGAGGAATTTAAAAATTAAATGTCCGATTGTTATTGACAAAAATTGAACACTTGCAATTACTATATAAGACTATTTGGACCGACGCTTGATATATAAGAGACTGCTGAATAGTAACCTACATATAAACAAAGCTATAAACTTTTCAGTCAAAAACTTTCGGGTCTGAAACCAAAGCTACCTGCTACCTACTCTCAGCAAAATTGCTTTATCTAAATACCAAAATATCCTAAATAACTTATTCTAGGTATAGTAATAATTAACATATATCGAGTAACCTTAGGAAACATAACAGAAGCTGGACGAGAGATCTCTCGCTTCACTACAAATACCATAAAATCAAGAAAGGAAAAAATACCGCCTGGGCATTCCTTTTATCTCACAGCTATCTATATCATATCACTAATCTACTTCCCGGCAGCATATTACTTGTCAACAATTTCTCACTGATGTGAGAGTGGAGAAATCATTTCCAAACAAAAAATAAATCATAAAAATACATATTATTATTTCTTGATATAATAATAATAATTCTCAATACAGCAAAATATTTTTAATTAAGTGGGGCATCATATAAAAATGGCGGTGACAAATGGATAGGAACGGAATGTATGGATTGTCTTGGCCCTTTATCGAAAATACTCGGCCTTGGCCGGAGCTGATGGAGGAAAAGAGTGGAATGCCTCCATCAGATGGCTTTTTGTCGCGTCCAAGTGAAAATATCTCCGGGGGAAGGGGGCCTCCTCCAATTTATATTACCGTCAGGTTTCTTCCTCCTCTCAGCCCAAGACCTCCTAAATATTCAACATATTGCCGAATAATATCACTTTAATATATTTATTCTAGAAGAGATATCCATACTTTATTCATGATAACTTTGTTTGCTCCAAACTCGTAGAGACGAAATTACTTTTTGACTGGAAGGCTGTCAGATATTCCGGGGGGTATGCTGCCAGAGGAGAACAATGGCGGACGAACCCCGGGATGAAAAAGTCGGGCGGATGATAGATGATGAATGGGACAACGTGCGTTATCGACTCGACTGCCCCAGGACGGGATTCGAACCCAGACAAAGAGATCGGTCAGCTGATCGACCGCCGGTAGCTTCGGTGATGTACTATTATCTTCCACACAGTCCCCGCACGCTGACTTCTTTTCATAGAGTTTAAAATGAAAACGATAAATTCGACAACCAAACTAACTTTTTGACAAATACTAGGGTCATATATACAAACAGAGCAGTTAGTAAACGAAAGTTGTTATTGAAAAACATAGGTCTAGAAAAATCTATCAGGATTAGAATCAACACAAATGTCATAAAAAAATGTTAATATAAAAACAAATGATAGCTTCTTACCAAAAGACATTTTGTAATAATCAAATAAAAATATATACCTATAAATTAATTATATAACTAATATTATAAAATCAATTATTTAGCGATAACTAATATTAAATAGATGTGAGTTACAATCATGAAATACTTTTTTGAACAGATAAATTCTTCCTATAATAACGGGAAATACCTAACATGTTTGTTATCTCCACTTTCGAAATCACTGGCCTCGACAAACCGAGTGGTCGGAATTGGTAGAAATCGGTCCTCTACCTTTCTGGTTAGGCGATCGATCATAGACTATATCATTTTCTGCAAAAACAAAAATTGTCTACCAAATAGTTTCTGTTTAGTTTTAACCATTTCCGTTGGTCACATAACTGCCTTTATTTCAATGCCTAAGAACTGTCGTTTGAGAATAAGATCTACGGTAAACTATTTGAAGTGCAGTGTTATCAAGGATAAACGCACGCTGAAGTGTAAGAAGAAGGCAGAATTTGATAAGATCTATATTGAAATATTTAGGTTGGAACAACCCTCACTATTCCTGAAAATGTTATCAGATCGAACTAGATCATATACTATATAGCACTAAATATATAGAGATATATAGAACTAGAGACAGTCGGTAGTGTACCAGTGACATGGATTCAACAACAGAAAGCCGCACAATTTAAAAAACATCTATAAGCTCCCTATCCTTATGCTCACTGCCCACCAGAGCCATTATATTGTTAAAGCTTAGGTACGTTAAATTTAACTGTTATCATCATGAACTATTTCCCGGATTGCCTCCAACTTCGGACCGAATCGAACAAACGGTTATTTCAATACAGGCTGATTATAAAAAAAATCTACGGTGAGAGCTTCAGTGTGGTCTTAATGTATAAAGAACGGAAAAGATCAACAAGGCGGGATAGAATGAAATTTAATTTTTTTTTTTTTTTAGTCTATTATTCACAAAATAATAACATTTCAAACCATATAATTATAATTGTATATGTAATTTTATTTTAGATCTTTAAGTCCAAACGTTCAAAACAGTCGTATTTTTTGGTTTTTCCTGTCCGACTGTCTCGGCGTCAGGCCAAAATACAATTTCGAATTATAACTCGTCACAAACAGAACGAAATGCTGGACATTTTTCTCGCTTACAGTACGCAGGTCCGATTTTTGTTTTAGAGATATTTTTATTCAAAGACAAAAATTAGTTAAATCAAGCTTTTAATCAAGAATTTACCGGAACGAGCGTTACATAGCCCAGCGGGACGGATCAGTCTCATTCACTCCCCACAATGCTAAGACTAGAAGTTTTCACTTAAAAAAATATACGTTTGCGCAAGCTTCATTGAAAGTATTTTGAAAGCAGTGGCTGGAATCTGATAAAATATCTAATTGAACATTCCTAACCTACCACTGCGGTGGTTAAGGAGCCTGCAAAAATTTTATATAAAGTGTTCAAATACGGTTCGAGGGATTTAATAACAAAAAAAATAATATGAGAAGTAAAATAATTAATAATAAATTTAAATTAATAAGTGTAGGCTAGTGATTGCTTTGACCACTTCGGCGCTGGCTCGATTCTCGCAACTATAGCAATAGATTATTCCTCCAGGTTGGGGATCGGGTATAGGGCTGATATTCCCCTATTTCTTAAAAAAGAAACTGGGAGAAGATTGCTGCTAAAGATTGCCAACCATCTTTTAGGGAAATGCCAGACGATGAGGGAGTGAATTGTGATGACGTCCGGTTATTGTAAAGCACGTGCTCTCTGGATATCTTTAAGAAGAGAGAACCATATGATCACTACTGTCGCCTATAAGAGTCCCAAAAAGGGGTAAGTCCTTTTAAGGTTCTTTTTGGGTTTCACAGTATTTCTGGACTAACTCATGACCTTTATTAATGGATTATTTTCCTATTTCCAAGAATTCGTATTCAGTAAATTTATTAATATACAAAAGCAGTAAACTAACGCCAGAAAAGAATATTGAAATTATAAGGTTAAGGTCCTGACTTCATTGAAGTCTGCTGCCTGTGTGTTGAAATTATAAGGTTAAGGTTCTGACTCCATTGAAGTCTGCTGCCTGTGTGTTGAAATTATAAGGTTAAGGTTCTGACTCCATTGAAGTCTGCTGCCTGTGTATTGAAATTTGCGACATAAAAAAGAAACGAAACTAGCCCTTATTCGCAGCAGGGCTCCACTCAATGTTGGCCAACAGAACAGCATTATACAGCTGTGATGGAAATAATCCGATGGATCCAGGAACCGGAACGGCAATAAAGAGACAACAAAAATAAAGGACTGGAACAGAAGAGGGGGGAGGGGGGAGAGGGCGGAGGATTTGGACCAGCCATTCAGGTGGAGCCCGATGTGGAAATGACGATCGCCTTTATATGTCGCGCCAGTTAACAGAAATTTATCGCTCTTTTTGCTCTGTTTTAGCTGGGGACGTCCATGGTTTTAATGTCCACAGGAAATCCGGGAAATGTTAAAGATAGTATAAATCAAAGTTTATTATAGTTTGTTTAAAATATAAATCAGATATATTTCTTAGTTTTATAATTAAAATCGAGTCAGAAATAGACCACATATCTGTTAACCTATAAATTTTCACACACAAGTTGGACAGAGATGTGAAGAGGCGCAAGACTTTTTAAGAAAATGCAAAAACACCTGTAAAAATAAATGAAAAAGCAAATGAAGAAAGACTATTTTTATAGCAGCAACTTAATTGTGGGCAGGATGGCCGAATGGGCTAACGCGTCTGCACTGCACCGCCGTTGCCCGGCAACCTGATAAATAAGACTTAGATAAAAAAAAAAAATAACACGAGTTCGCGTCCCGGTGCCCGGAGGAGTTTTTAAACCCCCGCCCACACTCACTGGCCCGGGAAAACCCCTGTATAGCCTTAACGGCGAGGAAGGGAAGGACAAAAAATAAATAAATAAAAAATAAAAATAAAGCAGCGACTTAATTCACAAACAAAATTTGAACCATATAACTTTATTTCAAAGGCCTCCAGAGACACCTAAAAAAACAACTAAGATAGAAAAATTAAAGAAACAGTTATTTTCTGTATTATTTAAAAATATATCCACAAGCATGCGATAAACCACATAAAATTAGAGCTTTTTCTTGTTCAGTCTGATTCTGAAAATTTATTTAAACAATGATTTCGGAGAGAACAACGGAGAAAACTATTGAAATTGCTAAAAGTTTGAGTGAAATCACACATAATTCCATTGTATTGTTCTACATAGAAAAAATAACTATTTTCTGCTCATTTAATCCTAAAGACGGACCTCGAAATGCTAACATTTACGGAGGGAGAAAAACATACATATACATAAATAATCCCCATAGTCGTGTTTTATGTATTCTGAAAATGATATAAAATTTAGCCTGGCTCACATCTGATGACCTTCGATACATTGCAATAGTCCATTATTTTCAGGTTACCATCAATAACACATAACTCACTGAAATAGATTGGTTCTTCCCACCATTATCATGTTGGCGAGCAATAGTATACGACATATTTTGTTTAGACGAATGTTCACAAATGAATCAGATAATTAAGAAACCATTCTAAGGTACCGGAGATCGCAGGCGACCTCGGCTGTCGGGTAAGCCCCACGGCTTGGACCGGGCTATCAAAATTTCAACTTAGAGCTAGGAGAGGATCGATGGGGTAGTTAGTGCCGCTAACCCAATCACCTCCCCAATTACTTCCCGCCCATTATTTAGTTCTACAAGACAAAGGGTCCAACAACTGCATTAGCTCTCACCACAGCTTTCTTTTCTAAGCTTCATCAATTCGCTCTTGTTGGGAGTTGACGAACACTTTAAGGAGGAGGGTAGAGAGATTCATACATGAAAATCAACCACATAAAAAAAAATTAAATATATCCGTTGTTTATATATATTAAGTAATTAAACGATAAAGAATAAGGTAATTTAATCAAATAAAATTATTTTAACAACTAAGATTGAAAAATTACAGAAACAGTTATTTTCTGTATGGTTTAAAAATATATCCACAAGCATGCGATAAACCACACAAAATTAGAGCTTTTTCTTGTTCAGTCTGATTCTGAAAATTTATTTAAACAATGATTTCGAATCCAGAAACAAGTTGTGAAGATTTTGTTTATAAAGAACTGGGGAGAGGGCGAAGGGTAGGATATACAAAATGGTGGCCTAAATGATGAGGTCATAGGCATAGTGGAACAAATCTATTGTCATTTCTATGACAAACTACCGAAAATCAACCATATTAATCTATACAGTGCATATCTTCTCTTATGGTAATTTTAATCTTAACCCATCTAACTTATTGTAACCTATATTTCATCTGCAACATTTACTTTTGTTGAGTTTTCGTAGTTTTTACCCAGAATGCGGATACTATTAGTTTTTTTCCAAAAAGTCATAATAGATCTTGGCGCATTTGCTAAATAATATTATAATAAATAAAAAAAATTGTTTTGTATAAGATGCAAAATACCGATCAGCCACATACTTCACCACAGAATTAATTTAGAAAATATTTTATTTACCACAAAGCAAGGTCCAAATTCCACCTTCCCTAAGTTACTATATATGAAAAAATGTTCTGCAATTAATTCAAAATGCTCTTAAAAATCCTCTATGATGACTAAAAAAATAATTGCTCACTTATTAAGAAACAATAGCTGATATTTTTAATATCCGACTAGAAACAGATTCCAGACATACATGGTATAGTGGAGTTTTTATTTACTGGAAAACTATAATTTTGCATTTTTCCAGTTTCACTATTTTATCATGGAATAGGATGAAATAGGCAGAAAACGCTTATGATTTGATTAAAAAATTATAATGTGCATTGCCGTTTTAGTCGGCGAATAATTTTAACCGCTCTTTCTACTTTTCCTGAGGGTTATCTTTGAAAAGGTGTACCTGCCAAAAGAAGGTGGCTTCGGAACCTTAATAAAAAACTGTTATTACTAGGATTGCTATTAATTACTAGTTTCTCTACAAGTCTTTTTCATATCATTACTAAATATTTCACATCTATTTAATTTCAATATATATAAATTCGGCTAATTGGACTTATACCAATAATAAGAAATCTGACCAGTTTTCTTATTATTGGTATCCGGTATTATTGGTATAATACAGTTTATTATTATTATTGTTCGTTAAATGTTGTAATTTATGTAGTTTCTTCGTGTAACCTCTTTGTCGGATCCTTTAAAACACTCTGTTAGTGTAGAAACTCTTAATTTCATTTACCGCTCTGAAATTCTCGTATAAAGGAGAAAGTTAGGAACTACAAAGAATAGAAACAAAAAAAAGAAAAGACAATAACCGCGAAGTAAGATAAAGAGAACGAACTAGAATAATGTATGCTCCGGGACTCCTCATCTTCGTGGTTCCTCTGGAATTCCAATTAAAACTCGATTCTCGCCAGCGAGGAATGCAAATTGAATATTAGCATCGCGAATGCTCGCACGCCTGCCTCCGTACCTCAGTGTCTCCGTACCTACCTGTGGGTAGCGTTGCTAAGGCCGAAAGATAATTTGTTTAGGTTCTAATTCTTACACCTTTAGAGCAGTATAAGCTATGTCAGATCGTACACCAGCAAAGAGCTCCGACAATGTTATGTAGAAAATACAAATCTATGTCCGTTGCTGTTATTCTTATGCCTCACTCCAACCCAAACCGTCAACATATTCAGATATTAAGACCTTAAACTTAGCGCTGAACTCATCGATGACATCGAGCTCGTCTCTGCTAGATTAATATTTTAACTATTTATATTTTTTACTCATAAAATTGCTGACAGCATGAACACATATGTAGTTCTTCAATGTGGCACACTGTATTATTTGTCGATAACAATTTTTTTTTTTTAAATCAACCTGCTCTTCGAAAGTTTCCTCTCTAAATTCCTGATCGATTCATTCTTCCTCCACCGAATTCTCCTTCTTTAGAGAGTCTTTGGGAGAGGGGTAGCTCAGATGCCAGGGCACTGACTTCAGAAGCTCAAAGTCTCGGGTTTGAGTGCGGCCGATGGGAGATAATTATTTATTCTATCTCATCGGCAGTGGAGCTACCCTAATTAATTAGGGAAGGCCTAGAGGTTAAGCGTGATCCTGGTCCGATCACCTACGCTCACGACCATTGGCCTTGAAACAGTACTGCCTTACAAACTACTGAGCTCTTTATGGTTGTAGTGGTATATTTTTTTCTCTACCTCGAGGCCCGTTTTTACCTAGGTGGCCACTGAATCCAATCCTAAAAATAAAACATTAAATTTGTAGAATTTTATATTGAAATCAGTATAATTGAGCTTTAGAATCAGATAAGAATCCAACGTAACCCTTCAACTTAATGCAATGATATTCTCCAGTTGACACATCTTTCTGTAAATATATTCTACACAACGTTTTATTGCCAAAATTTTAAAGATATTGAATTGAACTGGAATCATAAAATAAATAACGAAGGAAAATCAGAAAAACAAATTAGTCATTCGATTTTTAAAACAACACATTTTGGACTGAAGAAATAGAAAATAATTGAGAAATATAGCTGGGAGAATACAAGATTTATTTTTTAAGCCTTATACACTGGTATATGTTAGTATAAGATTTATTTTGTAAGCCTTATATACTGGTATATGTTTAGACAGCTTTGAGAAAATCTTTTCTTGGTGAGAGCAGGCTTATAACAACCTCAGGCCCGTCAACGACAGGCAAGGACCGATGAAAACACCTTTCATCAACAACTTTCCGAAATCCGACGGCGTGCCTTCAAATTAAAAATAAATAATTAAACAAAATAATGACTCGAAAATATTTTGATATTTCTTAAGAACAGCATTTTCATTTAAAGAATAATATACACGCCTTAACAAGGAAAATAAAATTCTCCAAATTTTATCAGAACCTTACCCATCACCCTAATCCCGTAGCACAATCCCTATCTAGCACCACTCATCCCTACAATCCTTTGACTCGCAGGATGGAACGGCAGTGGCCCCGTGACCTTTTGTAACATGTATATATTGGAGTTCTGGCAATGGCCAGATTCTCCACTCAAGTCATGAGTGTCCATGGTTGTAGCGCCCTTACTCAATCTCGGCTGGCTTTCAATGCCAGTGAAATGGTTGAGGAAGAAGCGCAGGGATGTCCTGAAGCCTTGCTTTCCCTCCACGTGTGGGGGGATAAGTATGGTTCGGAGTTCCTATGGCCGACTGTAAATAGTGTAAATAGCTATGCCTGCATCTAAGATATTTATTTTCATTACTTTTTTTTTTTTAAGATAATTTTAATTCTATTTTATTCATTTATTTCCATTCTATTATTACTATTATTTGTATTTTCTTTCTTCACTATGATATTTTATTTTGTTCTTTTGTAGCTTTATATTATTTGAAGTTAGCTTATTTTTTTTATTTTTTTTTTTAATTTGTAAATATGGTGTGAATGTGCTCTCAGAAATCTATTATAAATGTCCTTTATTGAGATAGATTGTAATATTTATCAATAAACAAAAAAAAAAACAAAAACAAGGAAAATAAATAAACGTTTTAAAAATCTGGAAAAGGGATTGGTAGAAACGATAATATTTTTTAAGCAGTAAAATTTATTTTATTGTTTGTATTTATGTTGATTTTGAGCAACCATTTTTTAAAACACAGTTTTAGCACTGAAAAAAGAAGTAATAATAGTAAAATTATTTGTAATAAAAGTAAATTAAAGATTATTGTATCCGTAAACTATTAATATATATATATATATATATATATATATATATATATATATATATATATATATATATATATTAAGCGAACAAAAAGACAAACTTATCCAATAAGAGGACTTCCTGTTCAATAACTTTTTTGCAAATAATATTCAACTCTTGGTAGTTTAAATCGATGTACTTGTAAATAGATATATTAATAACTAGCTAAGATCTTTAATATTCAATATTCTATAATATTCTATTCTATAATATTCAATATATACTCATTTCTAAACAAACACTTTATTTTTGGTTTAATCTCAATATTTCTCTTCATTTATTTTTATATCATATTCAATTATTTATTTTAACATGACAAGTTCCTAAACTCAGTGCAGAGCTTAATGACATCTTAATAAGACCCTCAGCAGATTGTGAAGAATAAACCCTTCCAAATGTGAGAGGGAACAGCGATGATTATTTCAAAACGTCACACACTAGGACGAGCTAACGCTATGGAGAGATATTATTTAACATTAAATAATAGTTTTTTTTTTTTGTTTTTGTTTTTTCAATTTCGATATAAATGTCAATTAATATGTCAGAGCAATAATGAGAAACAATTTTGTGTTTATACAATATTTGACTTAAATAAACAAAATAGGTTTATGTTAAATAATAATTGTTTCGTGTAAAATTTCACGCAATTTAAGTATTTGAAGTATAACTATTTCACGTAAAACAAATATTGTAAAAATATTCGCGGTAGATACCAATATATTACTTAAAATTCACGTCTTGTGGTTTACATTACATTTTTGAGATATCGTATAATTTATTACTAATTTTATAACGACCTTTTATAGTAAAATATAAATCTATAAAGATACATGTATGTAATAAGAAAAAAAAACTAATTTTAAATTGGCTATTAAATTCGTTATATGTTAGTAATTTGGTCAGTATAGGCAATTAGATATTATTTAGTCAAAATCTGGGTTGATAGTAACACGAACACGATAGAAAAAAAATTAAATAAATATAAAGTAATGATAGTCATTCGAAATTCAACGTTCCCGCGTGTTAAATCCTCAATAACTTTCGGGGTGATGTGTTGGGGCAAGGTCCGAAAACTGCTTTTAGGAGTTCAAACCTTTGTTAACAATAGGGCATATCTGGTTTTTCAGGCGATTTCGGGCGATTTGCGAAATGGACCGACATTGCTTACAATTGTTTGAAATGTAGTAACAACTATACATACCTATATATTTAAAAACCGATGATTTAGCTATCGTAGGATTCACTAGAAGTACCTAATTCTCTCCAGCACATACTGTTAGGTTTGAACATTTAAACAAAAAATAATGGCAAACCAGATTTAAATATAAAAAAGATGAATTTCTTTTGTTTAACTATTATCTCACACCAGGGCATTATTAATGCGATAATTAAGTTAAACATTAATGGGCATGAAGGTGAAACGATATTAGTCACTAATGAAGTAAGACTTACTAATTGCAATTTTATTTCTTCTCCCAACTTGAAGGTGGGGTATAGCCAAGTATTGAGCAAAAACTAGATTCAAATCTAACTACTGATGTAAAAACTCTTCATAAATGTGTATATTTGAGAGATTAAAAAAAAATTGTTTACTTGTTTAGTCTCAATTTAGCGAACTCACTATTTTCATTATGATGATAAACTTCATAGGCGTAGCTGATAAGAATAATGTGGCTACTGCTGACAGCCGTTTTTATCATTTACAAATATAAGATTTGATTATTACATTTTATATAATATATACAAAAGTAATTTAAAAAAAGAGACATATATTAATTTTTAGAATATAACAAAATATTACAAACACAAAATCTCAAGCCTCTAAAATATAGATAACAAATAATGTGTAAATTATATAAATAATAAATGAAGTATTTCTCTCTCTTCAGACACCTCCAGGACAAGAAAACACAGATTTGTTGACCAAATAGAACATGTCCTATATAGCCAGTCCAAAAGACGACATACAGATCACATATCGTTTTTTATCCTGATGATGTCTAAGTTGCCGAAACGTTGACGCGTTAATTGTTTACCGGCAATTTAGAGAACTTATTATAAATAGAGAATATTCCTAGTAAATTCTATCAACAATTTTCTAGCTTTATACATTTTTAATTAACTTAATTTCCACTCCATCTACGACAGTAATAGTCATAGAAAGGAAGAGGGAGGGAAGTAGTTGGAGAGAGTCTGGCACAGACTTGATACACTTTCCGGCCTACGATAAATATTTTAAAGGTCTCCAGGTAGCTGAGGATATTAACACAACATGCTGCAGCGGCAGGCGTCAACTATTTCAATATGGTGGGAGCCCCCGCGAACGGCTTCGCGACAGGTTATCGATAGCGAACTAATACTCAATCGGAATTCGATACTATCGAATCCCCGCCTTCTCTTCCGGCAGGCGGCGGAAAATATGTTGACGCCCTTATACTTTCCCTTATATTCTCGAATAGTTGCCATTCTTTCCAACTCAATCGAAAAGAACATTCCAAATTCGTATTGATTCGTACTTAACGCTCAAATGTTTTACAATCATCGTTTGCACGTCACCAATACCAGTACCAGTAGTCCAATGGGTTTGCCAATGGGGAAGTATAAATAATTCATTATGCACTAAGTAGCCATTGTACCCTCAACTTATACAGTATAAATAAAAGCGGGACAGTGGCAATTAGATCTTGATGTAAAAAGTTCCTAAGTACAAGACGGACCGGATGGAAGCCTCAAGGAACCTCTAAGCGGGAATGATTTATTTCATGCTCGCAGTTCCTGTTCTCTTGTTTTCTTCCACAACTTTTTACCTGAATTATCGCTTCATAACTGACGTATAAATATAAACTTTCAAAAAGTTTTCCCATTTTTACCGAGCGGTTGTGTTTTCTTTAACTTTTCTCTTTTTTTTTTTTAGATTTACAGAAGTAAAAGCAGCAATATGTACAGAGATGAACACCGAGGACGGCACAGTTTTAATTATTTTCATAGTTTATTTTCTTCAAATGAGAACTATTTTTTTTTTAAATCCAAGAATAATTTAAACTTTATTATATTGTTTAAAAAATCGCATACGATTAGTGTAAGACCGCAAACTGAAATATTAAAACAAAATTCCAGCACCACTTTGAATTTCTTATTTTTAATAATAATTAATAATGGAATAAGGAGCCATGGAAGGATTGGTGCAGTTACGGGAATCTAGACGGTAGCCTCTGATTATATTACTTACCACTATTTCGATAATTTAAATTAATATATAATTATTTTATTTTATTTTATTTCATGCCATTCTCAGATGGAACTCCGGCACAAACTTTGAGAAGCACTATTCTCGAGGATGTTAATATTAAGTATATTAAGAAACCTAAGTATTGATGGACCGATCAAGATTAAAAATTTAGGATAAGTAAAACAGAGGGAATCTGGAATAGGAAAAAAAAAATATCGCTTAGATATTTATTTCATCAAATTCCATTGAACAATTAACATTAATGTACCTAATTATTAAAAATATAACTGAAGTGTTAGTAGGCAGAGAACACTTATTTCGATTCTAACAAGGTTCTTCAAAAAATTTCAAATAGGCAGCGCTTTTCCTTGAAAAGACTACACATCAAAAACGGCTTCTGTATGTTTTATTCCCAAAGACAGTAGACCTTAAACTAACCGAAACAACTGGTGAGGAAGCTATATTTACCATACCTAGTATAATTTGTTAATATTTTCTAGTTTGAGTTTTTGTGTTATTTTTTAACTTTATCATATTGATACATATAATTTCTCTAATTTTTTTCAGCGCAAAATAATAAATATCAAGTAAGAAAAATATCGAGTTCATTATTAACACAAAGTATTGAGGTGATTAACAAAATAAACATAGAATGAACATATATAAATACGTCTAGTAAATACAATAATAACACAAATATTGAATTTTCGATATTCCCAGGTTTCCTTAATATTGTTTACCATTTTACTGTTAATAAAATCACAACAACGCGTGTTAAATTATTATTAATTTTGCTAGAATTTAAAATTCATAAATTTTCCTATTTTCGAGATAGATCGTGGGTATTAAGTTGGTAATAAATTCGCAATGCCTGTATGGAAACGTGACATGAGCCAGGTATTAAATATTGAACCTCCGAAAGTAAATTCCGATGCGGGCGATATAATGCATTACTTTACCTGGTCTACAATCTCGGTCACAGTTGATGTTAATCTTAACACTACAAACTAATATAGCAATCAGTTAACAATTCATGAGTTTATTAAACCATTCATATTTTCATATATACACAGTGTAACAAGGCAATTATAAATTCGAGTGTATTTTAATCTTCATACGAAAACATAATAATTACATCCGATATCCTGATTACATGATATGTATTTCGTCTTTATTATTCAATATGTAAATTTTTTTTTTATTATGTTTAACTGTGGTGATACAGTTTTAATTCCTTTGAATGTTTATTAAAATATAATCAAATCTCCATAGATTAAACTTCCTTAAAATATTTACTCATCGATATTTTATAGAGATACTTTGATTTTTATAATAACAAAATATTCTGTACATAGAATAGAATTTCTATACACGGAATATATGGTATGCATGAACTCCTGTATCAAAAGATGTAAGTTGTATCATTAGATGTACAACTATTAATAATTTCCTTAGTTGTTTAATATCATAATAAAAGTTTAAGTTTAAAATCCAACTTGATCATATTTAATACCATCATTTAAAAAAAATCATTCATATTGCAGACATGGCTCATAAATAAAAATTATATTGAGATAAAATAATGTACAACTTAATAAAATACGTTAAATTATGGAAAAAAAAAATATGATAAAAAAATATCGACACAAGTAGAGTATAAAAAATTTAAACAAACCGTTATCAATACAACCTGAATGTTTAAGAAAAAAAAATGGAAACCATTAATTGCTAAGAGTCGGACATAATCAATAAAGTGATATCTAAATGTAAAACGAAAAATTATATAGTATTTCTTTAACCCCCAAAAAATAATTTTAATTGGTTTAATCATAGCAGGAGTTTAAAAAAAATAGTTTTATTATCTTATTTTTGTAAAGAGAAGTTAGTGCATTTATTTATAAATTAGATTAAACATAAAGTTACTTAAAAGCAATTCAGTTTCCTCGAATCTATTTCCTTTTTGCAATTTTCGTCACATTTTTTTTCTTCTGATTGTAATCTAATGGGAAATGAATACTAAATGAATCATTTGTGAAATGAAAAAGTATTATTTAAAAAAAAAAAAAGGAATCAAATTCAAAAGCAAATGAATCAATCAAGTTCAAAGGAAGGCTTAGGATAAAGTTCTTATTAATGAAACCCTATCGGAGATTCAAAGAAGGGATGGATCAAAGAAATCAATAACCAAAATTCAATAATAAAAGCTTTATTTCTACACAGACACACACACACACACACATATATATATATATATATATATATATATATATATATATATATATATATATATATATATATATATATATATATTTAGAGAAAAGTTGTAAATATATAAACACATAAGTTATAAATATATAAGTTATAAATATATATATATATATATTATATATTATATATATATATATGTATGTGTGCGTGTGTGTGTGTGTGTGTGTGTGAATGTGTGTGTGTCTGTGTATTTATATAAACATTATTTCTCCTCTAGAACTTTGCCCTAAGGTCAAAACTTCAAACAATAAACATCCTTTTTATTACTGTTTGATCGCTTCGGGGATGCTTCTCCCCTCTCCCCTTTAACATATAATATGCCCGACAGTTCTAGGATGAGCCTAACTAAATCTTTTGACAAATTCATTATTTGAGGACTTTATTATTGCGGGCTTCAAACGAATATGTTCTGTATTAAAAATAATTAAAGCTTTGATTATTTTAATCAGTTTCCCGGTAACTATTGTACCAGTGTTAACTCATACAACTAAGGTTTGTTTCCTTTGATTATTTGGTCATATTTTCATAGTAACTTTAAAAACAATTCTAAATCTGAAAAATGCCTTAGTAGCTCTTAACAATCCAGGGGTTCGCAGGATTATTACTGATTTTACAACCTCATTAAATTGAATTTAATACACATTTTAAATGAAAAATTGAACTCGATTTTTCAGTAAAATTTAAATATAAACATTTATAAAATACGGCCAAACCAGAATATGTAAACACAGGTACCCACTATCACTTTCTGAAATCAATTAAAAATAGTTTCTTATTATCTAATAACGCAGGTCTCTGAACTTCGGGACTACACTTTTGGGAGCGCTCACAACCTCCGAGTTTGCATCGCCGTTATGACAAAGGCGCTAAAAATGTTAAGTTGTTGTTTGTTGTGGTGCAAGTTGACTGAAACAATTGGAGAGTAATACACTTTATGCTAGCAATACACCATTTGAAAATATGTAATATTGAACTGTTAATTAAAAAAACTTAGAACAAAATACCGTTGAGCGATATCCCCCGGTGAAACAATGACGTTATTGCTAATCATAAAAATTTATAGATAAAGAAAAAATATAATAATAATTGTTAAATAAGTTTTATATTTTACAAGTGCATTAATTTATTTATATGATACATATTTCTGTCGAGATAAATTTTCTAACCACAAGGGTATTAAGCAAAAATTATATTAAGGAATGCATATGATATCAAAAAGAACATAACAAAATAAACCTTATTATATAAATAATGTGAATTTTGAAATTGATAGTGCCATTATAAAACTCTTCTATCTATTCTAATTTCGCTAATATTATACTATGACGTAAATTATATTATACAAACACTCCTTTCTGAGAATTTAACGTGATAAAAAATTTTCCTACAAAAAAAAACCCGAGAATGGGCGAGTGTGCCCGAAAGTAGACGAGAGTGTTCTAACCGTCGAGTAAGGCCCCGACCTCCACTAAAAAGGACCCGTTGAGGGTTTATCCCTTAGTGTAGCGAGCGGGAGTCCAAAGCAGCGAAGGGATTAACTCCTCGATTTCAACTGAAAAGGTCCAGCTGTGAGTTTGCCCAAGACAAAAATCGGGAACTAAATAAAGAGAGGTTATATTGTGAATAGGTAATCGATCATCTACTATTCTTCTATACTTCTAGGTATCGACTATTATTGTTGGAATCCCACTTATAGTGTTATAGTGTGATCTTGGCATCTCGATCCACTCGGCTAAGTGGATTGATATTTGTACAGTACCATGTTTTTTTTCCAAATTATTATTTTTCGTTTTTCCAACAGTAGAGAGTGTTGTTAGCTAATGGCTGGCAGCCTCGATACAGATAGAAGACTAGTGGAAAGGACCGAGATCAGGATGAAAGGAGGTAGAGTGCCTCTAAATGTCGTTAACGAGCCAAAGATTCCACTTGGCCAATTAGCTCCAGTGGCTGGAGGGTCCACTTCAAAATCCCACTTCCCACAAGTAGTGTTGCCCAAAATCGGTCTTGGTCTTGCACTTTGCAAGACCAAGACCAAGGCCGCCTAACTGTTGCGAGACCAAGACCAGGACTGGTAAAAAAATCGATGTTTTTAATAAAAAAATTAAGGCAAAATAGTTATTAATACTCGACAATCTTAGTTACTATATGTAAATAATTGGTATTACCATATAGTTTTGCATTTAATTCCTCAAACTTTTCATTCAGGCTTAGTTAGGTTTCTCCTATCTACAAACTACAGTAGTGTAAGACTGTTTCGAGACTCTTGTGCAAGACCAAGACCATGACGCAACTGAGTTTGCAAGACCAAGACTTGTCTGGATCTCGCATTTGGGCAACACTTCCCACAAGATGTGAATGAAATGGACTAGCCAAGAGAATTCGCAACAGGCTGTCTTCGAGTCCACCGTAATTTAGGCTTCATCACTACCAAAGTAAAACTTGGTAATAACCTACTAGTTATCCAATAGTAATTTTATGAAAGTCCATCAAATATTTTCGATCACGCATGCGAAAACATTATCTTTGACAAGACTATATTATAAACAGATATTCAGATTATAATAATATCTTGGACTAACAATAGACAGAAGAATGACATGGAGTGTTTTTATCAACAAAAAAAAAAAAAATCATTAAATCTGAGACTACGACTATTTTACGCATTTCCCTCGAGACGTTCAAAATTAAATCTGAAACAGAAACTGAACACGTTCGTCTTTATACTTAAACCCATTTGGATCTACACTTCACAGGTATAATGGACGGCCAAAACAAACCACATACGAAAACTACAAACTTTGAGGACTATTACTAAAGCTCAATGAAACGTCACAAATATTGTTTTATTTAAAGAGCTACACATGCCAACATTGAATGACAACATACACACACCAAAGATTTGACGAAAACTTACACGGACATCCTAACACTCTCAAACAAGGTATTGTGCCAATTAACATACCCGATAAGGGAACTAAGAGACTTAAGATAAGCTAGGATCTTCATGCTTTAAAATCCATACTAAAATGAAGATAGTTAGGAATACCGCTGGGCACTCCTCTCCTTCACGCCGATCAATGATAATACTTATTTTCTTCCCGACAAGAAACTCACTGATTGTCAACATTTTTGACAGGTTGTGGGTTACGAAACAAAGAGAAAAAATAATCGAAAAGTAGAATATAATAAACAAAAATAAAATGCCTTAAAGATAAATAAATTTAAAAAGGAAACAAAGACTTGCCTATAAATAGAAATAACTACATACATTATTTACAATCATGCGAGTGAACTCCGAGGCAAGCTTGTCCCTCCAGGCAGGACTCTAGGAGATCCCTGCACTACTCTCTCGAGCGCGTCATGATAAATAATATGTTATTTATTATTGCATTTAATTAGAAATTTCCTATGGCGATAAATTTATTGCACTCAGCTAATGTGTAAATTAAATATTTAATTTACTGTTGAGAGGAATATTTAACAAAATTAAGGATCACAAGGATTTGATTTTCTATTCGTGAATAAAAAACGAATTAAGCAAAATCTAACTATTTTTAAATTATGCAATTACTTCCCGCAGTTGTTATAATAAACCGGAAAGGACACATTAAAAGGCAAATAATTTTAGGTCTTTTATTTCGTTGATGAACCAGTGCAGGAAAAAACTTTTCTTTTATTTGCTCATTTCCTTACGGCTATCGGTTTTGTTATGATTCCTGGCCGTTTTCCAGAATACATTCTTCCCTTTCCGGCGCTAAGCGGTGGACAATAGACAGATAGGACGAAATTACCAGAGCCGAATATCCTGGGACATTATCCTGTAAAATATTTTGCCCGCCGCCGTTGTCGCTCCGCTCAATGTGTACAATCGCGGCTAATCGCTTCCTCAAATTGATGTAGTCACTCCTCTTCTTTTTTTTATTCGTTTTTAATTAAACTCTTTGTTTAATGCGATCCGAATTAATAAGTTGGCTGTTGTATCGCTCGACGAGCTTTTCGAATTAAACGCCCACCCGAAGTTCTTTTTTTGTTTTCAAGTTGTTGTTTGTTTTTTAATCGCCCCACCCCACCCCCTCACCTGGCGGGCTCTACAATATTGACAAAGTTTTATCGCACCAACTCCGGCGGGGCTGCTTCTCATTTGTTTTAATTCGTTTCCTTTAACCCTTTGAATCGTTTGTTTAAGCTACAGCAGGCGGGTAATTGTTTTGTTTGCCATTATTTTGGAATCTCGAATTAGACTGACGGCAGTTTTTTCCAATTTCTTAGTAGAAATTAGGAATTCATTGAGCATTTGCCTAATTAAAAATAGTAATAATTATCTTATAAAAACCCTATCTAATATTTTAATCAACGTATGTGAAAAGCTTCCGCCTACTTTAAGAAAAGAAACTTTAAAGTTTTTGGAAATTTTTTTTTTCCAATATCTGGTATAAAAAAAGTCACGAAATATTTATAATATATCATACTTAGATAAAAGTAATTAGACAAAAGACTTATTTGAAGCAGACATAAGAAATTAAAAATACAATACCTGACAAGACAATATAACCATAAACTCTACATGTCCTGGACAACAGACCCTTATAATCCTGGAGGCCGTCACAAAAAAGGTGTCATATTTCATGCTAAGCCTTGTCCATATGAATTGATCATATCTACAGGCCTGATGACGAAAATGCACGTCAGCCAGTATATAGCCGCTGGAATACAAAATGGCGGCCTGTGAAGATAGATAGGAACCCTACATAAGTTGTATGCGTGTATAAAGAGACGGCTCGTAGACAGCTACCAATCCTTTCAATTTATAGTATTTACAGTCTTAAGACATGAGATAACAGTGATTTATCCCTTTCCCGTGGATTTCAAGTCGAAAAATTGAATTTACGATTAGAAAAGTATACTTTTTTCAGTTTTTTACTTATATCATTGAAACTATGCGTTCCTTCTATAATAGTATCATATGTGCAATTAAAGCAAACCAAATTTCCAATAGAAATTATTATATTACTTCTTTCGCTAAATTCTATAGTTTCCTCTGTATATACGCTTTCAACCTATGCAGGGTCTCTATCTATCTTCACATGTCTGCCGTTTTATATTCCAGAGGCTGTATGCTGGCATTTTTCTCATGAGGCCCGTTGATATGAACCATCTGTAAGGACAGACCTTAGTATGAAATATGACACTTTTTTTACCAAGCGATCTAGGACTATTACTTGACTTGCGAAAGAAGTGACTAATTTACCACAGTATACTAAGAGAAACTTAGCATTCGGAACAGTACTCTGGGGGTCAGCAAAACAAAAAATATAAACAATCTAAATTATTTGGTTAAAAAAAAAAAGATTAATGCGTCTGGAGTTTTTCAATACATAACAACTAAAACATTTCAAATTTGTATTCATCACACACAGCTCATCCGGTGCATACCTGCAAATCATACAATTCTATGTGAGAGGCAAAATATTAGAATTTTTATTTATAAATAACAACATTTTTAAAATTGACTGTACCAATATATAATCATTCTATCCATTTAACTTTTGCTAATATCATGCAACGATCGCAATTAACGTGATAAAATATTTTCCAAAATGATACAGTTGTTATTAGTAGTTATTCTACCGATATATTTTTATACCGAGATATATTTCACTAAATACATAAAATCTTGAATATTCAATGAGCAATTGGAATAAAATTAACTATTTGAGAAGCTTGGTTTATATTTTTCTTAACTTTGTTTAAAGAGAAATATTACACTACGTCTGAATTAAGGACAATTATAATATAAATTACAGAGCACATTCATACCATATTTAAAGAAAATATTAATAAATAAATTAAGTAATGGCAATATTATACGTAAAAATAAGAACAAAATAAAATAACACAGTCATACTATACACAATCTATAATCAGCTATGGTAACTCCTAGCTTGCCCTGTCCCGATCCCCCCTCCCCTCTCCTTCTCTACAACTATAAACTATTAATTCATTATTTATATCATTTATAGGCGGTTTGATTAAATACGTTTTCCTGATAGTTAGATGTAACAAAACATGTTTCCAAAATATTAGAAAGGCACCGTAACTGAGTGACACGATCATAAACTTGCACACGATGTGAAGTAACATCACCAAATACAGAACACTTCAAATAAGATAAAATACTTTTACAGCATTTTGATCTCACGTTGTTTCTCACCGAAAAATAATTATATTAAAAAAAAAGTCGAAAAATAATTATATTGCCTCAACTGGTTTAAAGAATTTCCAATATTCCACATAAAATAGTTGAGCTGGAAAACAATTTTCATAGGCGTAATCATTTATCATAAGAAGTTTTTAATAGATGAATTAATAAAAATGATCCTAATTAAAAATAAAAACAACATTAACCTCAATTAAGAATTGAAATCATTTAATATTAGGCTGTCAGGAGAAAGAAGTTAAAGAAGGAAAAATGATATAAGGGACCCCGAGAAGTTGGAATTCGAAGACAGTTCGATACAGCCATTGTCGCTAAGTTTAGACAGTTAAGTAATTCTGAATCCCCGCGATTCCCTTCAACTCGTTGGAAATTACTTAAATTAAAAGCGGAAAGTTATTTACAACTCTTGGCCTTTTACAAAATGGACTCCAGCCGACGTTTAGCATACTTACCGACTTTATGAATTATTTAATATTTTGATATAAGCCCCCCTCTCGACTGCTAGAAGTCATGGAAGGGAGGAAATCTTTGATGTAGAACCTCATTAAATGGAGGACTGTCGATTTTACGAGACAATTTGACATCAAAAATATTAAAATTAAGCTGTTACTAAGCAGTTGTGCTTTCAGGGTTCGGCGAGGGGGGGGGCGCTCACATAAATTATTCAAAGAGCAGAGAATGGAAATTGTTTAATCCGCTACAGTTGCTAAGATTAGGATCTCTTTTCTTTCTGGTCAGCCCACTATCGTCTGTCTTATGTTTATACAGGCTTCCAAAACTTTTAATACATTTATTTTTCTTTCTATTTTATTTCTGTCATAATAATACAAAACTATGAAACTACGAAAGTCTCTCAGGAATTCATTACATATAAGACAGACTGCAGTGAGCCAATATCGAATATCCCAACGTTTACTTAACGAATACAGTACCCCGGATCTACTTAATTGTTTCAAAGTATAAATTTGTGTCAACAAAAAAATTATTTTTTGTTCCTTACCTTTTCTTGTCTTTTCGGCATAAGAAATTTTGCCCGAGCCAGAAGAGAGAACGAGGGAATTTCGCCAAAGTTAAACGTTCCCCCGGCACGGGAAATTCAACTCGTGATCTTGAGATAGTTGACATATCGGAAGATTTTATAAGTAACACTTATAAATACATAATGTCTGTTACAAAAGGAATCTAACATACAGAAATATACTATAAATATATGGGTTGGCTACAAGAGATCACTCCAGGTCTCCTGGCAATAGTTTGACTTCAAAAATATAACTGCATGAGTGATTAATCCAGAGGATCATAAGGGTTATATAGCCAGGAACAGGAAGGGGGTGAAGGGAAGTCGGGAGAGGGCTCAAAAGGAAGTTATCAATAATTGATATTCTTAAAATGAGGTCTGTGAGAAAGGGCTAAGGCAATTAACTGTTGAGAATTTATATCCTTACCATTTAGTGTTGATATGAGGTCTCTGAGAAAGAGACCTTTTGCTGAAATCTGTTATTGTTCCCCAAGTCTTGATAATGGATCTTGTTGTGTCCAGTCGGTGCCTTCTAGATAACTATTTCGAAGCTGTCAGGGATAACTTTGTGTTATAGGAGTTGTCAATACATGATTACCAATCGGCATGTTTAACAAACTCGATTATTGAAATAAAGGTTAAATTATTATTATTATTATTTGGTACGGATAAAGTTCATTCCATAACTGGTTTAACAAGGTTGTCGGGCAAAGCGTGTGTAAACGCGACAGGAACTCCGAAAGACTAAAAAAAAAGACTGATCCTATTTACTCATTTTTCCAAATCATCAGAAATTAAAATTAAATTGAAACTAAATACATGCGCATAGCTCTCGATTCCTCGAACTATCGGGATCAGATATACGAATATATCCTTCTACGGATTGTGATGTGAATAATCTACTTTTCAAAACAAAGGGAAAAGTGCGTTGTAGTAATACGATAAAGCTAGTAAAAGACAACAAAGTTCCTTGATGTTTCAAGATGATAACAGAGTAGGATTAAGTTAAATAAATTTTTTAACTTCCTCATAATATATAATAAATCTTTTTTTCCCGCCTGAACAAACCTATTTAAATCCGTTTGAATAAAAACCTCACAGATTTACAGTTCCTAAAAACTCCTTAGTTCGTAAAAAGGGAAACTCTCCAACACATTAAAGCAGAACAAACACATTGTTGAGTATATGACAAACTAAACCTTTCAAAAGAATAAAAATCATATTAATAATAATATATCTATTTATTTCATTTTTTTAATCAAAATTATTGATAATAAAGATTCCATTGATAACATTTATTTTTTATCAGCCCTCATATTTTCTCATGGGTGAACAGTCGATACTTTACAAATATTTCTACTGAATTTAATATTTAAAGATTGTAACCTTTGGAAGCTATAAATTATGATAAAAATTTGTTGTTTTAAGCAAGATGGAAACTAGTAATCTTCCACAATCGATACTTCACCCATCAATTGAATTAATGAAAATATTTTATCAACGACAAAGAAAAGAATTTTTTACTTTATTATCAAGAAAGGCATGTTCTATTCTTAATTCTCAATTCATAATGCAAAACTGATTCGTCATCCCTCTACTTTACGAAAAACAAATACATTTTCCCCCAAAAAATTGCCAACATGTTCAGAATCGGATTAGAAACATTCGAGACTTAGACCTGGTACGTGAAATCACTTACATATTTTTTGTAATTCTACAACTTTTTCGTCCATACATTCAACAATATCCTATTTCATGAACTAAAGGATTCCAAAAATTATTTATTTTTATTTTTTTAATTTGCTCTATCATTTATATTGACTTATCATACTAGTAATTTAGAGTTAAGATTTAAAGTGAACAAGGTCATCAGCCACATTGGACCATAGTGAGATTTAACAAGGCTCTCCCATCATGTTCCTCCAAATTTGTCAGAGACCTATTTTCTCATCTTTGCAAGACTGATACCTTTGCATTGTCACAAATAGACTAATAATTCCGAATGCATAGCTGGAATTTTGAAATTATAATTATAAAAAAAAATTATAGACTTAAGAAAATTTGCTTGAAAACATCTCAACCATAGGCTTGTATTAATAGTTCATATATCCTCTATAGATGTTGCTCTCATGAAAATTTTAATGACAAACAACCAGAAAATATGCTCAATATTAGTAACACGGATTTATATACATCGATACGTATAGAGTACAACCTTGTGAAGTTGCCTAAGATATCTATTATGCACGGGTACCACGGCGACACGCTCTTGCTATTTATCGCTCGATGTATCGAATCGAAAATTTATACGAGCTAAGGCTTATCAGGTACAGCGCGGGGACATATCGATTCTATGTGCGTGTATTGCAGAGCTGCGCTACCGCCGCGAACCGTGTTGTCCCGAGGAATGATAAATGACTACACGGTCGCACGATGAAAAGCCATATAATTTTCAACGGTGATTAAACGCGACAATGGCGTTGAACGTTCATTTCTGATTTCTCCGTGTTCTTTTTCCTCCAATTTATGCCAGTCTATGTTTATAATAAATTTATTCCGAATTGATTATGGCTAAATATAGAAGTTAACGGCGTCAATTTAACTTGTTTCTTATAGCCAAATTATCCAATAGGGATTCCTGACAAACAATCAGTCAAGGCGATAGTATTGGTCAACAATCAATCAACAAACAATCAGTATTGGTCGATAGTTTTAATTTAATTGTTTATTTGTAATTATTGAAATATTTATTCTATAATCTTAAAAATATTAAGGTTTCATGACGAGATCTTTTTCGGGTAGGTCTTCGGAGGCACCAATGTGATGATATAAGGTCTAAACTTTATCTCAACATCCGCTGGTTTTGAACAGTAATTACAAAAATATAGAAGATTCTATGATTAAGTAATCGCTGAAGAAAGAAATCATGACCTCAGTACTTTTAAGTACATTATTGTAAGTGTAATTATTTGGTATGTTATAATCGTAAAGTGTAAAGAATGAAGATTCGCTGAAAAAGATCTATTTTTTGTTTCATTGTTGTTAATGGAAATCGACATTTCAAGACAGAAGTACTTAAATAGAAATATTATAATATAAATGAGGTTCCCGAAATTAAATATTTCGATAATGATTTACTTTACGGAGAACATCTTATTGAAAGATAAACCCGCGCCTAAATTACGATCTACTAATAATTTAGTAACGACTAGTTTCTAGCCATCAGTTCAAAAAGAAGTAGAATTTGAATTCTATTCCCCCCCCCCTTGTTTTAAGTTAAGGAATTTAAGATGGAAATAAAGGCCACCATGAAGCCGTATGTCAAAATTATAAAGACACCAACTCAAATGCGGGTTATTTCTTAACCTATGGCGAAAATTAATTTAAATTTGTACATTATGTTTCTAAGGGCTAAAATTATTCGACTACGGCTACGGTTATACAACAGGCTTCAAGTCGATTATTAAATTTGGTCGTTCGAATTAATTAGTGAATGTATTGGAATAATTTGAGCTTGCTAAATATATATATTACATACTGAGAGAGATAAAGAATGAGACAGCGAGAGAGTAAAAACTGCCATAGAGGTAACTAAAATATTTGAATAGCCTTTACTTTTATATCAGAATATTGACATAGACTTTATTGTTGACCGAGGCAGACATCCTGCTGGCCGACGACCAATGGGAGAAGAGAGAGCCAGTAGATTAGAGGCTATTGGTCCACCTGATGAGAGGGCGACCCATTTGTCATCCCCCATCGACCGCCCTTCCGCTGTCACTTTCCAAAACAGGAAAAAAAAAACGAAAAAAATCACAAACTGTTGTTTGCTTTTTGTCAACGGCCGGGAAAAAACGCCTACGCCGTCCTTTCAACTTCCCGAACTAGCTTTTGTATTTTCTGTATCGTTCTCCTCGGATCCATGTCGGGGCGATCCCCTCGTTCGCCTCTTCATCTCAATTTTACCTTCCAGCTCACGTTAATAAATATTATGTATATTTTTATTCATGAAAACTATATTCAATAGTCTGATACATACACTTATTTAAAAGGAATTGTTTTTTCCCTCTGCCCCCTAATTCAAAGCAATAAACCGTGAAATTTGGATAAAATAAACATTTACCCAACCGACTCAAAACATTCATATTGAAACGAGTTTCTTGGATTGCCAACGCTGCGGTAATACTCTCTCCTCAACTGTTATTCTTAACATTACTAAAATCGTAATGTGACCTGCAGAAACACCACTAAAGAAGAGAGTAGAGCCAACAGACCCTTTTAGGTATTGTGTTAAAGTGGAAGCGATGAATCTACTTCTGGGCTAAAGTCCGAAATAAACAACTCTTAATTACAATAGATTTTGAACAAATGGGGGTGGGGATTTTGTGAGATAAATGGGCGAATTGGCCAAAATCTAAATTATTTTTGGGCGATCGTACTCGTAAGTGAGGAGGGGGAATCACGACTCAAAGTGTGTTTTAATGCTGAGATGGCAAGGGATGAGCAAAAATTTGTGTTTTAAAGAAGAATTAAAAATAAAAATTGGCTAAATAAAATCATTATAAAATACTTATTGACATTGCTAACACCGGTACCGGTACCGGTATACATAAATGGTCCAGCAGGTGAACCTTTTTTTTCTTTTCTATAGGTACTGTTTTTGAGGTTGCCGTCACGTATTCACCAGAATTGCAGGTCCAAGGTTCTTGAACGTCTTCCAAATTCATTAATAAACGCGGAGAAAAAATATATAATTACATCTTTCTGTTTTGATTTCGAAAAAAATGAAGCTAAGAAATTAAGTGATCCTAGATTTATCTGAATATAAAAGCACAGAATAATTTCCATTCAAAAAAATGAAATAATGAAAATGTAATGTCGAAGTGAAATGAAATACTTTAAACCAGCAACTGAAAATAATATATATTCTCTTTTGTCAAAACAAAATTGTAGATCAGACCAAAACAAAATGAATACACATACCTGCATAAACCCATTTGAACATATGTCTCACAGATATACAATCCAGCAAAAAAGACTGGCTCAGGACAAAAAATACTCAAGACTTTACACAAACTTTACTCCTGATTTCTTGTTAAACTAAAAGAACACAACAACAGACCTATAAAGGACAAGGTCACCGTTGACATGCCCATTAGGAGGAGACTGAAGAGGAGCTGGATGAGAGACCTCCTTTCCTGATTTCAGGAAGTAAACCAAGAGGTGTTGGGTTCTACCTTTGCCATTATCATCCATAATCCCATAAAATCTGCTAAATGTCAGTTTCATGGCAGGTGCGGGCGAAGGTTTAGAGAGAAAAAAATAATTAAATCAATTTTTTTATCAAATAGATCTACCATTATCAATCGAAAGTTATTGTCTAGTGAACATTGAAAACAGTTTTTGAAAAATATCTCGTAAAAAGAATATAGATTCTGTTATATTAGTGATTTAATGATCTCATTATATCGAATTAAATTATCATTTTTATTATAATAAATGATTGCTATTTACAACACCAGTAATATGATCTGATGGTCTTAATAAATCGTTCATCCGTTGCAATGACGACGCAACTGATAGAAAACATTTTATCACATGAAATTGTCAGAAATACACTTTAAATCTAATTATAGTACATATGATATATATTGTAATAATTCTATTTTACCATTTCTGTAAAATTGTATGATTTTCATATTACGTCACTGTTCCACCGACTTAGCGACTTGATCAGTCTGATTAATTTTACTCAAGTCATGTTTATAAGAGGCTCTACGTGTAAATAATGTTTTCCATTATTTGTATGAAGTTATAACATTGAGCGACTAAACAGTCGGTGAGCTGAAGAGTGAACTAGACTGATCGGATTAGACGAAGGGAGGCTGAAGTTGGCTGGAGAGAAGTGTTTGCAGTGCGGTCCCAACTGGAGCCTAAACTCACCTGAGAACTGGAGCAAACTCGATTGGGCCGGCCGATCCTTCCCATTGGTCCTATCACTTTGTGGTCCTCGCAATCTGTTGCGCCTCCTTCAGCCTCTCAATCAGTCATTCTCTTCTGCCTCGGTGCCTCTGTCGGGCAAACATAGACCCGCGCTAGTTCGAGCTCAAAGGGAGGTTAAGGGGCGGGTGTGCGCCTCCTCAAGGCGAGCGAGAACTCACTGAGCAAGCGACATGGGTCTCTTCATTGACAATTTAGACCCAGGTAGTTTTTTTTTTTTTTAATTTTCTATTATTTGATGAGGAATACTGTCACAATCCAGGACAGTGATAGAGCTCATTCACACTCACTGTGCAATAAATAAAAATAAATTAAATACACAAAAAAGTATTAATAATTAATAATAAATCAAAGGTGGGCAACTAGCAACTAGCAAACTCGAAGTCTAATTTGCGCACTCTTCATTAATCTAGCGTTAAATTAATTAATATTTAATCATTTAGATTACGAAAAATAGAACTTTAATAAAATCAAGTTGAGTAAACCCTTTCGTATGTTGACACCAGTAGCGGATCCAGGATTTAATTTTTTTTTTTTTGGGGGGGAAGGGCTTCAGCCCGGAAGCTTTTTTCATATATATAACGATAATCACTTTAGAAAAACAGAAATATGCTAACTACCTATATGAAATGGTGTTTAAGTTATTATTAAATGTAATTAGACGAGCAATGATACTATAAGACATAATTTTTTAACATTTTTTACCAGAAAACATGATTACATTTTACCATTTTGGGGAGGCATCAGCCCGAAAGCCCCTCCTCCCCCCCCCCGTAAATCCGCATGTGGTTGACACGACCACTGTAGTGGATAAAATGGCTGCAACATCAAGTTTAAATATCTATAGGCAACAATATCCTTAACAATCTACCGAAGAGCTCAGGTTAGGTAGATATAATATATATAGATATACAATATATTATATATAAATATATTTCTAAATAGGCTCTAGTTTTTAAATTAAATAATTTTCTTATTTTAATGATTTTTCAAGTATTGAGAATTTATAATCATCAGATATTAAAACTTACACTCTATATATGAATGAATAAAATTTTTAAAAAATAAGAATATTTAAAATATGATTTATATATTGTTCAGTAATTTGAGTACAAATTGTTTAAAATGAATCACAGCAACTCACTGAATTATTCCTATCATTAACCTTAAAAATCTGTCTAGTCGTTTGTTCAAAACATCGTTACACATTTACAAGCGGGTATAAAAATAGATTGATTGTTTGGATTGAACTGAGGTGCATTGGTTAAGAACCAAGTAAATCCTAATAGTCCGATTTTTTTAAACCGAATTTAGTCGATGGACTATATCGTTCATTCGTTTAGTGCAAGATCCGTGTACTAAAGAAATCTCTTGTGAATATTAAATAATGTGGGAGAGACATTGCCCAATAAAGACAATCTCATCCACAGATGCGAAAGTGAGGTATGTCAAAAAAAATTGTTTCTGTTTACACTGATGTTAATCCACAGCTAGTTCAATCGGGACAAAAACAAGTCACAATTCGAACTTTATTTATCCGAAACGTATTTATTACTAGTTTCTTACTTTTCTGTATTTTAAGTTTAAGGTGAAAACTCTTTTTAAGAAGAAGAAGAAGACTTCTTCTTCTTCTTCTTTTCTCTTTTTAAGCATTAAGAAGATGACGCAATGGCCAAAACTGTTAACCAGAGTATATGAAAAACATTTAGTTGAATGTCTAGTGAAACTTAACTCAGCCTAAATAATTCCTGTCTTTTATTTAATTACAATTTTCTCTTGCCTAAAATTTGTGAATCTAGACACATCATTCTTAAATCAAAGAGGATTTCAATTAATTGGCATTCAATGTTGGTTAGGTTTTGGACACTCAACATCTTGAGTCATCAGTGTGCTAAGCCTTCAATACCTAAAATAATCACCCAACCAATCAAGATTTGGCCAACCCATCAAGACAGAAAAAATGTCATTAATATGCAGGCCAAATATCGCATTTCGAACTTCCATTATACAAAAACTGGATCCATTAGTGACAGTAAATCTCTTCGGCTAGTATCTGACCAGATATGGGATCAATTTAAAGAAAAATCTCAAACTACGCATGCCCCTACCAATAAATAAGCTTTTTAATTAAATTATAATCATCTTAAGAATAGATCGTCATCTTAAGAACTAGTTTAGTAATAACTAAACTAGTAGTAACTAAACTAGTTACTACATTATATCTAACACTAGATTAAATATATTGCAAGGTTAAATAGAAATAAATGACTAAATAATAATACTTATTAAACATAAGGCTATTTAAAGATGTAAAACGTAAGAGCACCTTAAGTTGTTAACTATGCCTTGATACTAACAACTAATTAAGTAACTCTCTAAAAAAGTTTTACTAACAAGCGGCAAAGCAGCCATGAAGAAATGGGACAAACTTCACTTTGATAACTCCTCTCAGTTTCCTTTAACTATGAAACTTTTTCACATCAGGCCGTTATTAGAGTGTAAAAGTCAGCTTTTATCTCGGCTAACTTTATTTTAGTCATTCAATCTATATTTAATGCATTTTATAATGACTATACTAATTTTTAAAGTCCATGTTAAAACAAGCGCCCACGCTAAGTAATTTATTTGTAAAAGTCATTTGCCGAATCGGATCAGAATACCTTCCTTACATTTTATAAGTGTAGATAATTTTATTTGTATATTTAAAGATAATTTATATATACGAGGCGATCCTTATTTAAAAATCATGTCAACGGATACACGTTTGAGCATGCTAAAGCAAATGTAAAGAATGGAATTTGATAATATTGTTATGGGACCATCTACCTACTAAACCGCATATTCTTGAAAATTTTATCAGCATTTGATTAACGATAGTAAGTATTATGACTGTTTGGATTTGGCTAAACTCAAAATTGTTTCGTGATAATTATAATGTGAAACATGAATGTAAATTTTCAATTCACGGGCAAAACTAATTCGCCATTTCTTTCATGAAAACAGAAGTTTCTTTAGGTTGCGAGTTCGCAAAATATCAGTAGAATTTGACATAACTATACTAAATTTAAATCAATCTAAATTCAAAACGTTTTCTAATAGAAGTACATCGAAATTTTTTATTATTTATTATAATAAAAAACAAACTAAAATAGACGATTGTATTGCCTCAATGCTCTCAAAGAGAACCTAATAAACTTAAAATATTACCAACTAATTTCTTAAACCCCTAAAAAAATAATAAAATAAGAAAAATCGATTTTTGATATATTTTATTATTGTCATTGTCACTCGGTAAGTACAAGTCTCAAACAATTTTAGGCAACGCCAAAGTGCAATTTTCAACAGAAACTTGTTCTAGAAACGAATATTTAAAAAACAATTTTTGGAGAACCTCATGTTTTTTCTTCCCTTCTTCCTCAACATCCAGTTTCACCGCCCTCTATATTTTATAAAAAAAGTTGCAATAAATTTTATTAAATCTTGTAATAAATAGTTGAAAGTTAGGTTAAGGTAAATATGGCTCCAAAAAAATGTTAAAACGAAATAACAAATTTAAAAGGTAGAGGTTAGGTTAGTACCGTGGTATTTATAACATCGATAAAAAACGAAACAAAAAAAATTAAAACGGAAAATAGACGATAGAACAGAGGATGAATTTGCTGGATAACAAAGGCTAACGCAGATTTCATGTTGGGTGATGGGTGGAGGGGGGAGGGGAGAGGCGAGACGGAAAATGTTTTTTTCTTAAAAGTTCATTATTATTATTACAATTAGAAATATTTTAATATCAGCTACAATATATACATTACAATTAGAAAAAAATTAATTTTTGAATTTGGGGCAAACCTTTTTTTTTTATTATATTATGTTGTTGATTTTTCAAATTATTATTGAAGGGTCCACTGCCCTCTACCGTGAACGCCCATTCAGGATCGTCAAAACATCTTTATAGAGGTATATAACATAAAGGTATATAAGCACCTTCATAGAGGTATATAACATACAGAAATACATATATGTATTAATAGAGGTAGTAGGTACTAGAACCAACAAAACAAGATTGTGAATCCTATATTTCATCTCATGCTGAGTTATTAATAAACTTACTTTTAATTTTATCGTTTTTTCCTTCTTTTTTTTCCTCTCAATCTAACGGTTGAACTTTCTTGCTGAACACAACACTTCCTAATATAAGATATAACATATAACGTCCTAATATAACATATAACCATTTGTTAGGAAATGATAATTTTTACCATGGATTGAAGGCAAAACCCTTCATAACTTCAGGTTATACAGACTATTATGTTGAAATAAAAAAAAAAAATATATATATATAGAATAAAAAATTTAGTAATAGCAAATACCCGAAAAAAATAATTGCTTTACAATACTATATATATATATATATATATATTATATATATATATATATATATATATATATATATATATATATATAATAAAAAAAAACCTTGTACTATTACAACTCATGAAGGGGGTACAATACTACATGAGGAACGGTTGTGCAGGGAGGTGATTGGGTGGAGATCACACTCAATCGCCAATTTTTTCCCTTTGTTAATTATTTAATTAAGATTACCCACTTTATAGTGGTTGGGTGTGCCCCAGCAGCAGCTCCCGACCCCAGGGTCGATCCACGGCTGATGAAAATTACATATCATCAGCCGGGCTCGAACCTGGGATCTTGAACTCTAGAAGTCAGTGCTCACCCAAACAAATATATATATATATATATATATATATATATATATATATATATAAAGAACGAATGTTATACACACTTCTTCTATTCGATAAATATATATATATATATATATATATATATATATATATATATATATATATATCTGTATATAAATGATATATTTAATAGCTGTCAAGGAATGGTTGAGATGAGAACTAACTTGGTGCCATTCAATATCTACCCACTTCAGTCTAACTAAAAAAATCTCGACAAAATTTTGGAAAGCCCAGAAGGGGTACCAAGTTGTTTTGCTAGACATCGGTTTAGCGCAGTGACGTTGATTGATGGACTGAGAACAAACTTTGAGGATATTCGATTCGGGGGGGAGGGGGGGGAGAGGGGCCGTCCGCGCTGGGCTTTATCTTATTTTATCCTATCTCAGCTTGTTTTGGTGTCCTGCGAGATCCTTACGGTCCAGGATAGAAACAAAAATCCACATTGATTTCGAGAGGATTTAAGTGAAAAAAAAATATATTTCTTCGTCACATTCATCTAAAACGACCGTTCAAATTAATTATAAACAAGTGAATGTAATTCCTAAAAACCTATAGCTAGTGTCAATTTCCGTTTTAGTAGAAATGCATTGTATGAAAGTATCACAAAAGCGACAGAGCCCTTGTCTAAAGGTTGATAATAAATATGTTGAATGGGAGAAAAATAATATTGAGTATAGAAAAAATCTAGAACTTCATTTTAACAGCAAGTGAATAGTTTTTAAATTTTAGGAGTTGATTGTGAGATTTCCTTTCCTGGATTGAGGAAGCAAATAACGACTAGGAAGAGGCGCTGCTGGGCACTTCCTAACTTCACTACACTTCCTCATGCCTCTAATATATTTTAAAAGAGAAAACTTATGTAGGCTCGTTTTGCACTTTCTTCCTGGAAAGTAAATGAGACTGACCGTCAGGCTGTGTGTAACGCTCATTCGGGTAAAGGCGGCTCGAGTCGACTGATTCAATTTTTTTTTGCATATGGATTAAAATATCTCACAAAAATAATTATCGGACTTTCATACTTTAAGCCAGGGGAGTGTTTTGTATTTCATTCTCTTTAAAATGAGGTATTATTCAAAATTGTATCTGAACGCGACACCGTGTTAGAGAAACTAAAATGGAAAAATAGCGTCGAAAACTGATAACGAGTTTTATTGAAGATATGAATATAAATATCTCAAAAATAAAAAAATCTACTTACATAGTGTAAGCGAAGGAAATATTCAGCAACCCATGATCTTTGTTATGAGCTAAAAATCAAAATTGTATTTTGATGTGACACCGAGTCAGAGAGTCGGAAAAGGAAAACGACAGCGCCTAAAAATCAAATAAGAAGGAATGTTATAAACACTTCTGTTCGATTTTCTTTTGCACTCGATGGAGTTTTAACGAATATCTGATCTCCGTTACGGAAGTTATATTAAAAAATAACGGAATTTATGGTAGATATTTAGCAGATAGCTTTCAATCAGAAGTATTCATCACTTATTTTAGTTTTCATAAACCTACTGCACCATTTTTAGTGCGTGACATGAATAACAATCAGTCGGAGCACAGTTTACTTCAGCAGTTAATGTATAAATAGTAATTTATACACAATATAATTGTTCATTTAGTTCAGCTCCTCCGTTAAAACCTCTCCTGGAAACCTCATATCGCCCTCATCTCCCGAAAGTCAAGAGGTACCCTCAAGTTATACCATCGCTCCCGCCACCTTCTCCCACAACCTATCCGCAAGCTTCTTGTATCCTCTCTTATTTTCTCCCACTTCGACTACGGCTGCGTGGTGTACGGAGGCATCCCGATGGTACTCGAGGATAGATTGAAGCGACTAATGAACTGCTTCTTCGGTACTTCGAGGCGGTCTCCTGTGTCCCACCTTTACGAAGAGTTAAAGCGGCTTCCCTTCTTCCCACCGAAAATATTTCCTTGGAGCTTAGCTTTTCCAAACGATCAACACCCGACACCCTTCCTACATCTGCAGCCTTCCACAGTTCAAACAAAACAATATGCCATGGTTCCGACCTTTATACACTTCCCCATAGAACTAAGACATTTGAATATTGCTTCATTGCCCGATCTAGTGCCTTCTGGAATTTCTTGTCATCTCAAATCCGTCATGCCACTTCCTTGTCCTCATTCAAATATCATCTCTAACAATTCCTTCTCACGTCCCAAAATGACGCTGTACAATGAAATAGATTTTATGAATCAAATTTTGATTGAGGCGAATGGTTGTTTAAATTGTTTGAGTTTTAATTTTAAGAATTAACTCATATTCTTAGAGTTTATAACATTTGGTTTTATATTTCCCCTGATTTCTGTTTTTCTTCTCTTTTAAATCATTTTTGCTTTTTCAAAATGTTTTTAATTTTTGTTTTTTATATGTTATCACTGAAGTTATGGTATATATTCTTTAATTTTGATTAATGTAGTTTTGGGTCAGATGTGTTTTTTGTTTATAATTTTTATTCTTAAATGATCTTGTCCCAGAATAAAGTTTATTTTCTATTGTATTCTATATGTTGTAAATCTTATTATTTTGTTATTATAGAACAAAAAATGTTTATTTCATATTATTAACCTTGCCTAGTTGATGTTTCCATTTCTATGGTCTAAAGCACATAACAGTTGACTACAGAACATCTGCTTATTGTCAAATCCATGGCAGGTACGGATTAAAATTTGAAGAAGAAAAAATTAAGAAAAGGATTCCCGTCAACACTGTAATTTCGTAACCGCAAAATTATATTAATTGCAATTAAATCTCAAATCTATTTGCTATTGAATCTGTTTTGTTTATTTTATTTCAGATTAAAAATCATACGTTTCTCTGTAATTGAAACTATTCTCTGTTATTGGCCCAGCCAGAGAGAGGGAAAGGTAAACTGGAACACCTGTCCGTCATCCAAAAAATTAAATTAAAATTAAATAGTAACAAATACAAACGAAAAAATTACAGACAAATTATGACAAGATAGTAATGATCATTAGAGCACAATAACAATAAAGAAGAGGGGATAACAATAAAGATTTGATAACAATTACCACCGACGACGATAAACAATAAACACTAAAGAGAAGAGATAAAGTATTGGGCTAAGTGGGAACGCGGGGGGGGGGGGGAGGGCTGGCCTCGGTCCAAAACTGTATTAAAATGTATTCGGAAGGGTACAGCTGCTGCTCCTCCCAACTTTTAATACCGCCGCAATTCCCGGCCGCCCCTCCGCCGCTAATGGTGAATAATTCATAAAGGATTTAAATTTACTATCCTTAATCCTCCCCCGTATTTCTCTAAGGACATAGTTGCCGATAACCGATGCCAAAGTCCATAGGCGGGGTGAGCAGGCTGGCAAAGAGACCGAGTTTTATGTGAATTTATAAGAGAATGGACATAAAGACAAAGAATCGATTATTCAATGATTAAATTTACAAAATGTTTAATTGAAAAAATGTTGATACCGACCCTGAATCGCTGAAGGATTGACCACTATTGAAAATTAAGAGGAATAGTTCTCGCATTGCCTGCAACTGGGCCGTTTTTGTTCGATTCGATCGGTAAGCAGCAGAACATCCTGGAGTATTACATCCACGAACAGAACATCCAGAGGTGCACAGAAGGGGTCGCATAGCGGAGTACTATTGAATTGCTAAATGCTCCATTCAGATATTTAGCATTACAATATTGATAATTGAACCCAATCTAATGTCACTATATTCCTAGTAATTAGTGAGTAGTTATTTAAATGACTATTTTGAATGGCCTGAAATTATTTCAGCTGTACTTGGAGATATGAGTTCCCCTATATTCCGCTCCGCTGCGTAGCGCATTAAATTATCTGGTTTGCTGACACAAAATAACCTATTTCCTGATTTGCTTTTGGTTGAGCCGAATGTAATCTCGCTGCAAACCGAAACAAACTGCTCCGAACAGTATTTCGTCAGCCCCAACAGACCCCATTTCGGGAGGAGTTTCCTTCCTGACGGCAGCCCAGCCAATGTCCGAAACGCGGTATCTTGACCCTCCCCCCCCTCACTTAATTAGCTAAATCGGCCGTGCTAATAAACGCCCCGTGAAAGATTTATCATTCATAATTCACCCGAGCGTCCCCCCCCCCACAATCAGCTGTAAATCCGGCGCAGCGGCAGCGGATAGCGAAGATTCATGTCGCGCGACATTATCTACGGCGCGCTCAGCTGCTGATGCAATATGGGCTACTGCCGTATTAGTGCTCCCAATTATCATCTGCTTATCTCTTTGTGCCTCGGCGAATGCACAATGGCGGACTGGTGTTTGGACAGTCGAGTAGCGGCAGTAGTTCAAATAGAGCAGCTAATGCCGATCCCGCTGGGCAGGGGGCGCCGCCATACCGAACTGAGGATCACGACTTTTTTTTCCTCTTTATTTTTTACTTCACAACTGTCAATGTCCACTGACAACCAGTGAATGAGATAACTGTACAAATAGACTAGGAGAAAGGGCATGATAGGCATGAGGAAGAGAAAAACCCAGTGCTTTGTCTTCGGTCATGTTTGTGGTTAATTAAGGAGATCTCTCTTCCAACTCCTTTTCAGCCTTCTGCGGATGTAATCGGGCATGTTTTTATTGGCCATATCTTGGATGAGTATATTGCTCCGTATGAGTATATTGAGTATATTGGAGTGACCATACAGCTTGTTGTGAAACCTTTTGTAATATGATTGTATGTGTTCTGTGACGGTTTGCATGTATAAGTCTTTGTGGAAAGTTATGTTACTAACATACCAAGGTGCTTGCGTAACTGTTCTGAAAGTTTTGGCCTGAAATATTTTTAATTTCTGAATGTGAGTTTTTTCTGGCAATTCCGTATGTTTGTGATGGGTATGTCCAAAGTAGTTTTAGTAAGTAAGTGTAAGTGTTAACAGGCTCACGACTGATTTTGAAATATAGCAAATTATTCAAACGATCTCTCCTCTTTCAGAGACAATCCAGGGGGAAGTCAACTATATAGCTCTACTCGAAAGACCACAAAAAAAAAATTTATTAGGACAAAAAAATAATAATTTATTTGCGATTTTTACCTCTTATTAGGTTACAATCTAATACAAGGCGATATCAATAATGCAATGGAGTTAATACAAAAAATAGTATCATCAATAAATACACAACTAATGAATGCATTTTTAAGAAAGAGTATGAAATAGTTTTAGATGTAACAAACACATTAATCAGTTATTATATGGTTAGAAATTAGGTAGATTAATTTTTTTGACAAATGTGATTTGATGAAATGTTTTAAATTTTCTCAATGTTTCCTCAAACTTTGAGTCGAATTGAACGAGTCGTTTTTAAAATGCCTGTATGAAAAACACGTCGGTTTATAATAAATAGACGAAATTACATGTGATATGAAAATTCTATATGACAATCGAGTATCAATCCGCGTAATATCTGTATAATAACGTTTCGTAAAAAACTGACCAAGAAGGACAATCAACAGATTTCACTTCAAACAAACAAGCTACTGATTTTATTCTCTTGGTCTAAAAGATACGTAACATCTCGCACGGCTGAAAAACTTGTCTGCCTTCGCTGGCCCAAAAGTAGAATGTCCTCCGCCGAGCCCACAAGTCACAGCAGCTCAGTAATCATCGGAGCATAATAATCATTCGCCATATCGTTTCAAAATGGCTGCCGAGGATTCGTTCCAAAGACAGAATTATAAGCGTTTTATATATAAAACAGCGATATAAAAAAATAAATTGGAATGAAAATTTATAATGGAAACGATTGCGCCGGACTAGAATCTGAGGGAATGCAAGTCCTCATTAGGGTTCTGATGGAGATACCGACTTGAGGGATCTCGGGTTAAAATGGTGAGTGGAAATCCAAATGACAGCGGGCCCATAATTCGGAATAATGGGACGCCAGCCGGGCGAATAATCTGCTCACACTACGCTCGTAGTCTAACAACCCCTTCGTCACTTATGAATAATTTCTCCATTTTATCAGCCACTCTTTATCGAGCCAAATCCTCATGAATAGTAAGTCCGAAGGGAAAGAGAAAAGAAAAATGGGAGAGATGATGAATGGAGAGAGGAGGTGGCGATGTGATGGCAAGGATGTGGTGGCAAACCACCAAAGGGTCCTGCCATTAAAAATCCATTAGGCTTCGCATTTATCGCAGCTCGCGTCTTGCGTCACCGCGGCAGGTCCTGCTTGTTTGACGAGTCGGTAAAATGGGTACCATTACTGCCTCTCTCGATGCCGTCTCTCAAGGGTGTCCGACGGCTTTATAGTCCACGCTCTGTTACCATATTATTGGCTGCGAGTCCAAGTATAATGTCGTTAGATGTACAATGCCGTTATTATTATTAAAAAATATTACTAAAAAGGTTATAATCTGCACTGACCCGTGGAGAATATTGGATTCTTTCAGTACTCAGAAAGGTAGTACCATTCAAGGCTAACGGGAGGTGATTAGGTCGGGACCACGATCAACCGCTAGGTTTTTCCTCAAGTTGAGGTACTAATTATAGAGACCGGGTATGCCCCAGGAGAGTCTCCCGACCCCGGGGTCGATCCACAGCTGATGAAACAGAATACATAATTATCTGCTAGAAGCATGTAGGAGACCACAGCGGAAAAATAATTCTCGAAAAATTTTAAAATAATTTTTAACCATCAATAAATTTAAGCCTCTATATACAAACTAATTTCAGTTCTTATGAAATTATAAAAACAAGTGTAATCTACAAAATAGTATTTCATAATGAGAAAGCAAAAAACATAATAATTACATAAAGGAATGAGATGGTACGTGGTGGCGGTCATAAATAGGCTAAATAGTGGCAAAACTATTTTATTAAAATCCAACGTTTCGACTTGACTTTGCAGGTCTTCTTCAGGGTGTGTTCAGCTAGAAGTTTCAGTTAGAACTCCAAGGGTTATAAATATTAAATCTTAATTGACTAATTCATTAAAGATATGTAATTTATTAAACATTCATATAAAATAAAATAAGTTTGTTTAAAAATTATAAAACATTCCAAAATTTTATAAATTCGTTAAATTTTTATATTTATTACAACTACACATTTATGAAGTAAAATAAAACTAATAATAATAGCGGAAGGTACTGAGGATATTGCAGGATAAATATTAAATAACTCAGCCGCTGTGAGGTGTGGATGACCATTGGGTCCCTTTGATATCAGACACCGCCCTTCACGAAACAAACCTTCAAAGAACTATCTGGCACAAACAAGTGGTTTTATTTAACGTTTCATAGCAAAATATTTCATAGCATATTTCATGAAATTGGGTTTTGGTCAACATCCTTTGGGCTAATTTAATTTTAAATATTAGCTTATAAAAACCAAGAGTACACTTAATATTTAATGAACCATAAGAAAAGTTTTTGTTTTTCTTATTTATCAAAGAATACAATTCATACTATATTGAGGTCCTGAATTCAATCTAAACTTAAGTAAAAATATTGAGAATAGGCATAACCCCAGTCCCATAATCAAGTATTGTATCTCGCCCATTCAAAATTAAATTAGTAACTCTCGTTTAATAAATGAATACAAATTTCCAGAGCACCCCAACAACATACAGGGAGATGACGCGGTCAGCATTCGTCCTCAATCACTCCAGTCAGGATTGTCCGTTTTATAGATACAGAGCTCGTCCTGAAACGGTCTTCACACCCCCAAAGGACGATCCACGCCTTATCTAACAGAATAAATAAAATACTAGCCGAGCCCATTGTAAATATATGATTCTCAATTCTTCCAGGCGGCTTTGGCGAGTCTTAGATTGTAGTAGCAGTGTTCTTAATAGTTAAAAAATAGTTAAACTATTACAGCGACTTATCCAGACGATACAGCAAATCTAACAGACATAAAAATCCTACGCACGCCTCACAGACTTTACATCATCTAATAAAACTAAACGATTGGTGCAATATAATAATCCGATAACATCGTTTGAACCAATTAGATATAAGTTGCTTCCCTTTTTAACATCAATATTTTTTAAAGTAAGTATGTAGTTAGTCATCTAAATGAAATGGCACAGGGTTGTTTATAATAAAATAATATATTCATTATTATTTTAGGGAAAATGTTTAAAACATTTTCTTCGGACTTCGGAAAATTCGACTCAACCAAGACATATCACAACATATCACTTTCACTCTTCGACACGAAACATGTCCTATTTATCTTGACAATGCCGAAATTCCTGAAACAGATAAGTTATATCTTGGACTAGCATTCGACAAAAGAATAATATGGAGCCCATGCATCAACAAAAAAAAAAAAAAATTAAACCTCAAAATATGACAATATACTCACTTGACTCAAGCCGTTCAAGAAAAACTGAAGACTTACATTTACCTACTGAAGTCCATCTGGACCTAGACTAGAAAACTACAAAACCTTTCAGTCAAAAACTTTGAGGACTATAACTAAAGCTCCATGGTACGTTACAAACATTACTTTACATAAAGACCTTCAAATGCCAATAGTTAACGACTACATACGGTCACACTACAAAAGATTTCACAATAACTTGCATGGACATACTAACCCACAAAGTATGGCTATATTTGATATGCCCGAAAACACACTTGTGCTCATAAGAGATAAAATAAGAAGGAAAATGAGAAATAAAATACATAAGTAAATATATAACTAAATTAAAATAGCTGGGCTCCAGACTTACATATCAGGTATTCGTTATTGTACTCATTACAACGGCGGACCGATAACAGCTTTATATAAAAGTATCAGGTTTATTTATTTATATGAAGCAGCAAATATATATATATATATATATATATATATATATATATATATATATATATATATATATATATATATATTTCTTCTATTAAGCTAACTGACTTTGGGGTGAGAAGGACCTTCTGAGGCGGTCTCAGATCCTATGAAATGGGTTCCCGCTCCTTCGGTAGGCTAAAGGACAAAATATTAAGCGTCATTCTGGTCAGGAAGGCGGTGCGCGACTCATGGAACACTTGGCGTAATGTTGTGGCAAGCGTTATAAAAAGGTTGTGCGACCTTTAGAGAAAACAAATCAGGTTATTATTTTTAATGATTTATTTATTAAAAATATGTATGAAATTAAGAAAATAAATTTCGGTCAAACAATAATTATTTATAAAACAATGTAAATAAAAAAGTTGGTTTAATTTTATTATTTGGTAGAAGATTAAGCTAATGGGAAAATCCTTTGACTGCGCGAAGGCCATGACGTGGATAACTGAGGCCATCGTTCGATTGCTTTTCTTTTTGTACTTGGTTTCGTTTAATTTGTCAAATGGGACGTGGACCGATAGAAAAGAAAAGAGAGAAAAATCTGTTCATTTCATTAGCTCAAAATATAATTCGGAGATAGGTTTGATAAATTTGTATTAAAAACAGCAATAACATCATTTCAGATCTATCTAGCTAATAACCTCTCAGCGATATTAAATGATTCCTTATTTAAAAGTATAATATTTCCTTTTATTTATTGCCATTTCCAATCAGACAAAAATATCAATATGCTACTTCTCGAATCTTAAGGAATAAAGGACTGATTATACATTGACTTTAAATGTTTAAATTTGTTTGGTAATTGACATACAGATATTTGTTTGGTAATTAACATACAGATATTTGTTTGGTAATTGACATACAGATATTTCTCACAACCGCTGAAACATCTGGCCCGGATTACATTCGCTAGTTTATCAATGTAAGCATATTCTAATTGTCTTCCTGAGCATTCCTGCACTTTATTGGAATGATGATTAAATTGTCTTTGAAGACAAAACCCCAAATCCTAGGACCTATTTGAACATAGATACATTAGTCACTTCTCGACTTGGCACACAAAACATGAATGGACATAGCACCAAGCACTTTCTTCGTTTTAAATCTAATTTTTAGAACAATCCTAACAGTTGGATTTAGTTTAATGTAGGCCGTGAACCATAGCAATTAGCTTTTCTTCAGCTTTTGATAGTGGTGGTGAATACTTATCCATCTTGCTTTTATCTAATTTTACACCCTAATTTTCGTCAGAGAGTGGGCCGATCGGAAGATTTTGGAAATCAGCAATACTCAAATAGTTATTACTAAAAGTTCTAATCTTAAATATCTTATAAGCATAGACCCAATTCAACAGCAAGCCGCACCAACAATATCCAATACCCCATACTTCTTTGCTTCCAACACCATCCAATACTCCATACCAGTAAGGTCCAACAAAACCCTACCTTACGTTCCACGAACTCTTGACCACTTAAAATCAAAACCTCACTATACCCTACTTCATCACCCCAATCCTCTAGTACAACAGCGGCTTCCGAAATTTATTTAAAAAATGGTTCAGTCAATTTTATTATCTTTCTACGTGAATAATACTCGGTAAAAAATATTTGAGATTAGAATCGAGGGTAAGCATAAGTATCCAGAATTTATGTATTTACCTTATACATTTATGTATGCAATACGAAAATCCCTCCTTTAAAAAAATTATGATATGTTAGCTTCCTGAATGTTTCAAGGCATTAAATATAATTATGTATAATTGACAAATATTGGTTTTTGAAAAACTCATTCATGAAATAGTAAGTTTTTTATAAAATAATAATTTATTTTTAGGGATTCAATGTTCTCAAAGAGGGCGCATGTCACGATATTGTACAAAAATCGAATTTTAAAAATAGCATTATATATGCAAAACATATTAAAGATTATATTATTAAACTTCCCACTATTAAAATATTATTTCTAATATCCATAAATTATTAGTATATAATTATATTTATTAAATTACCTTAAATTAAAAAACAAATTGGTATAGTTTGTATTTTCTAAGTGACAAATATCAATAGACAGTTAAAAGAAATAAAAGAAAGATGTTACTTACGTTGTCGTACTCAGCACCTGAAACAGAAACCATATAAAAATAAAGTAATGCAGTCATTATTCAATTAAAATATATACATATATATATAAGTGTATATATATATATATATATATATATATATATATATATATATATATATATATATATTAATTAAAATGGCAAAAAGAAGTCAACAATGTAATAACAGTTATATAAAATAAAACTAAAGCAAATGATAGAGAAAATTGCCTTATTATTATAACTATTTTTCATTTTCATATAAATGCAATACAAACACACACACCTAGAAGCACACAAATATATTATGGTGTGTGTAAGGTCCCGTGGAAATATAAACGAGAACGGCGCTAAGTAGCTACAGTGACCGCAACACATCCACACCTTTTCCCTGAAGAACATCCTGGGAAAGGAGTTTGGACCAAACTATATTTAGGATATTTGGTTATTAGCTATAAATGTTTTGGGCCAACGATCAGTCTGAGCCCGATGGAAAAATCAAAAAGTTTGAATTTGCAAAGCACATTCTATATTTGGGGTTCAGATGAAGTCAAGGGAATTAGTTTGGCACCAAAATATTACAACGGCCATGGAATCAAATTAAAAACAAAAATAAAAAGGTGGACTCGAAGGAAGTCTCAGCCACCAGCTAATTTGTGCCTAACACAATTTAAGTTATTTTAATGGTGAAATGCAAAGTAAAAGTGCAATTGTATGGTCACAGTCTCTGTAAATCACATTAGACCTGTCCAGTTCCATCACAATGAAAATTAGTGACGTCAAAATAGCATGTCTTTTCAAAACTCGCTAGATTACCATGGTTTTCTTAGGAGTGGGGGAAGGTTGGATTTAGAGTTATTGAGAATAAAATAGACAATGTCATTGGTAAACATTTAATTCTTATAATTTGAAGAATTAAATAATCTTCAATCCACGGAGGAAGAATAGAGCACCGACCCAATATTTTGCAGTCTAAGTTAAGTAGAACAGAAGCAGAAATCCGAAAAAGAACCACAAATGGTAAATAATCAATGGGAATGTTTGACGCTATACTCTGGAGCAGTGATATTTTAATAAAAACAAAATGGCTAATATAAAAAGCTTATGTAGAAAGTTTAATGCTATATCGTTCGGAAACATGGGCCCTCAGTATGATACAGAGGAAGAAACTGTTTTCAGTCGAAATGGATATTTGGAGGTGAGCAACTAAGATATAAGGGATCGAAAGAGTAAGAAATATCACTATTAGGGACATAAAACAAAATTTTTAGAGAATGATGGAAGAAAGGAGACTCAGAAGATATGGTTTTGTGAGACGATAGAATACCAAATATGATTATGAATGAGGAGGCAGATAGTAGAAGAAAAAGAGGAAGACCCACTGTATTAGGGAATGATAAAGAAGTATGATGATGAAGAATAAGAAATAATATTAAAAAATAAAAGTAAAAACGCATTAGTATTTTTTTAAAAATGAAATATTTTATTTATAATTTTAATTGTAAGTAAAATATCTTTTAATTTTTGCCCTTTTTTCAAATTCTTCTTAACACATATTTCATTTTTAAAAAGAATATCTTCTTAACAATTAATAATCGATTTTGTTAGTATTTATTATTTTCCAAAATGTTGGCTGTTGGTTGACTTCGCTGGTTTTGGAACTTAGCGCCTCATTTATGCCAAAACCGGCCAGAGGTTTAATAATCCGAGTATAATTTAAATAATATCAGTACCGAATATCTTGATCGAGAGCGACGGAGTTAGCATAATATCAATAGCCTACTTCCCTTTATTGAAGCATCGATATTAATACAGAACGCCTCCGATCGATAGTGCAGAGGTTTATAGGGCCAGTTGGGGGTGTTAATATAGAACAGGTTGTGAGTGCTACTCTAACCATCCAATATTGGACCGAGTAATCAAATTATAAATTGCTGAACCGACGGCTATACACAGCTTTTACCGAGAAATTCTTAGACCCAACAAAATAATCCCCCTTCCCTCCCCAAAGTTTATTAAAACAAAGCTGATCGGAGCAGGAGAGAATCGATCCCAGACAGCTAACTACCGCCGACCCTAGCCCATTCACAAGTTGGCCAATCAACGGAAGAGGTACCGTCGCTGTACAGTTCTAAGGACGAAGAGCATCAACGACCCTGTTCCTCCGCTTCCAGGACAATGTGCCCTTCGAGGGCCTTCGAGGAATTTAATTAGCCCTTATTTCGGACTCGTTTATCTTATTTTCGGCGGCATCAGAACTCTCCTCACCCTCCGATTCAAAGCCTTACGGTATATGAATCAGGAATTGGCGGCCTATCCGGGATAATAATCTGATTAAATATTATCAAAAAGAATAGATTTATTCAAAAATAATTTTCCATTAATTATAAAGATTTAATTGGTAATATACAATTTGACAATTTAATCAATGAGTAGCTCTCTAATTTATTACGTTGGGTTCACGAAATCTTTTAGTAACAACTTTTGAGATAGAGGATCCTTTTTGAAAACTCAAAACGATTTTTTATTTCTTAGAACAGAAAGTATAAATCATCGAAAATCTTAAAATGCAACATTTCATTAATTTTGAAGCGACAAGAACCGAACCCCTCTTAATGTACTACACTACCCTATACCTTCAGCGTGATGATTTGGGCTAGTATTCTAAAATAAAACAAAAGAAGTTTAAAAAACTATTTAAAAGTTTTTTAATATCTCAAAACTGAAAATACAACAGACATTAAATACATACACATTCGCCCACAAAGATAAAAGATACACTCCTCCCAGACATTGGTAATATTTCTTCCTAAAAATCGCTTACAAAAACGTAATATTTTCCAATAAATATTAAATATTCCGATTGATGACAAATCAACTTGCTATGTGACTGACAAACTCGTCATACCTGATGAATAACTCGAAATAGCAAGGACCCACGCTCCTTTGAGTTACCAAAGGACTTATTGACAAAGTGCTGGATGAGAGATCTCCTCCTGTGACTAAATTTAACTAAATCGAACAGGAAAAACGATTCTTCCTTTCAGATAACATCATTATTCCCGTGGGTGGGCAATTTACTGTTTGTCACGAGTTCTCAGGTAGTTACAAATTATAAGTAAAAAAAAAGAAAAATATTTGAACATTAAGAGGACCTTATTTTCTTTTCTAATGTTTCCTTGTTGTTGTTTTTTAAATATTTTTCTTTTGATTATTATATTCTTTTATCTTTTTAGCTATGCAGAGAGTATTTTGTTCCATAGTTAGTTTTAATTATAATGATTTTGTTTATTTACTTAAAGCTTTATCCAGCTATTTTTTAATGTTGTTCTGTTAGCTGTTTGTTCCATTTTTCTGCTCAGATTTTATTCTTTTTTTTCTGTAATATTCTGTTAGTCTTAAGAAACTTACACCCAGAATAAAATTATTTTCTATTCTATTCTCTCTCTCTCTCTCTATATATATATATATATATATATATATATATAAAGCAAGCTCCCCCAAAATTAATCCCTGGATCCACCAGTGTGTATATATATATATATATATATATATATATATATATAGAGAGAGAGAGAGAGAGAGAGAGAGAGATTAGGTTTATTTAAATATTATTGAGAAACATATTAATAAGGTATATTTATAAATTTTTGAAGTTCAAAAATATTTGAGTCTTATTTCATATGAGGGACTGACTTGTTGATAATAGTTAACAATTTTAAAAGCTCCTTTACCATTTCTTATCTTAACAACTGACCGTTTTGAAGATGATTTTTAATTACAATAACATTGGACGAACAAGTTCAAAAGAGTGCATGAAGGGAAACAATAAGAACGGAAGCGGATATTGAAACGAAGAGGGCAGTGATGGTGGATATTAGCCGATATCTGAGCGGAATTTAATCAAAATATTACTCCTTCCTGCCTTCTTTACTATTTCCGTTATTCCCTCCTCCATCCCTTTCTTCCTCTCCCTCCCTCCCCAATTTGATTATCATTCAAAGGCCTTCCAAATCTAGAACCATTAGGGGCAATTAATTCTCGAAAGTAATATCAATTTTGTCAGGAGACTTCTTTGTCCTTAGAAAATATCGTCCTTCAACTTCCTCAATATTAATCTTTCTTTTCTATTCACTATTGTGTGTCATCTGCAAATTTATTAAATATTATACTATAAATTTCGTTATTGGGATATTGCAGAAGATTCCAAATTAGCATTGATATATCTTTTAATTCTAAAATAGTCAGGGATTTTATAATAATAATATTACGAAAACATACATATATATATATATATATATATATATATATATATATATATATATATATATATTTATATATTTACAATTATATATAATTGTAATTAATTCATCATTAATTACAATTATTGTCGCTTTAATAGGTAATACGCTTCATTACAATATCATCATCCAGTTTTATTTTTTTCTTCTCAACACTTTTGATCTTGTTCGCCTATATATATATATATATATATATATATATATATATATATATATATATATATATATATATATATATATATATATATATAATTGTAAATATATAAATATAGACATATATAATTGTAAATATATAAATATATCGAGTATTGTAAATAAATCTGCAACCCAAAACAAATTAAAAATTTAAATAACTATAAATTTTTTCAACTTATTAAGAACTGGGTGGGATATGAACACATAATCGAAAGATGTGTTGACACTACTAAAAAAACATGGGCCCTTCCAATATATAACATCTTGATGGGAAAACAAATCCCCCCTCCCCTTAAATGGACTAAATAACAAGGGGAGATAGTTGGAACGTACTGCCCTGTAAGTTGGAACATATGGCCTCTATAACCTCAACCGAACACGACGGGAGCTATCTGTGCCTGCCCAAATAAATGGAAGGAATTAGCGAGGCAATTTCATAAATCCAGATCATTGGAGCTGACCAATGAGCAGCTGGAATAGCCGCTACCAGCAAAAATGCAGCAGCTAGATATTACCCTCCGCCTTTAACTTTCTAAATGGCGGCCGAAAAAACTGCGTTTCTATAGGCTATAGCTCCTAAACGAATGTACAGATTTCAATGAAACTTTTTTCTTTGAAACATTTTCTCGATGCACTTATTTATCTATATAACATACTTCGACGAAAAAAAGCTGGAAAAAAAGTTACAATGGATGGTAAAATTAAATTCCGAATAACTCGAAAAGTTTTTACGTTTTTGTTGATATTGCATATAGTTTTTTTGTTTGGAGATAATAAACCATTGTGAAATAATTTGCAGCGTTTTTAGTTGGTGCCAGTAATAATTGGCCCTTACCGTGAAGATTGGACTTTTTTATTACAAAAAATAATCTTGGGCCAAATCTGTTGGTTAACATCAAACTAGGTGGCGTTACAAGTATTCTTGAAATTTTAATGGCCCATTTCGTGAGGGCACTGTGCCCCTATTTTTTAGATTGGCTTGGTAATTATTTATTCTGGTATACCAGCGATGGATCGACCCTGGGGTTGAGATACCCTCCTGCCTCTCACCTTTAATAAATTAGTTAATTGATAAAACTTGGGGTCGGTGATCTCATTCCATCAGCTCCTTGTACAACCGCTGACCGAGGAACAGCTCCCTCTACAATAACAAACCTCTAGTTCCCAACATAGTTTTGAGAGCCAGACCTGCAGATGACCACGGGTCTTACTGGTGCAGGTTTCAAATGCATTGTTTCAGCTAGCCACTTTCTTACTAAGCTTAGCATAGCAGCACCGTCGAGGTAGAGCGACCTCACAATCTGAGTAGAAGAGCACTGGTTTTTTAATTTTTTTGAGAAAAAGGTTTTTTCGAGTTTCGAAAATGACCGAAAAGCTTGTAGATCTTTCAGTTTTCTATTTTAATTATATTTACATTTTTTAATGTAAAATTAAAATTAACTATTGGGACACAAAATGCCTGGTTAGGACAAAGTGTATTATATCACAAAAACCAAACTATTTGGTTTGAATGAGGAAAGGGTTTGCTTTGGTGTCATGGCAGCTGTTTTTAATTGAATTATTGTTTGTAACCAAAGTTCAGTTGCAATTAGTGAATCCTACCTTGACTATATTAAAATAAAATAAATTAACAGGAGCACTCTCTCTTATATGTAAAAAAGTGAAATGAATTGATGTCCGTTCATAAATAGAAAAGTTAATTGAAAATAAACATTGATTAATTCCAGCAGTTTAAATTTATTCACAACATAAATATTACTTTTGAACATATTTTGTTGTTGTTTGATTATGAAATATAATTTTAAATAATTATTTTAGCTAAGTATTATTTAACAAAATTTAAGAAAAATTTATATCACATATTAAGTTCATATTTTTTCACAGAACGTTTGTTATAATATGCTTTGAATGTCATAAAATTGGTGTTTTGCCATTTAGATGATCTAACTGAATAATGTCATTCAAAGACCAGTTGGCCAGTGCGAATAATTCTGATATTAAGTATAATATATCAGTGAATAAATGACAATATAATATTGAATAAGGAAATGCGATGTTTGATGAAAGGTAGGAGAAAATTAATTTTCATTTCCTTGGTCAATCACGATGGTTCATTCAAAACATGAGTATTAATGGCAATATTCTGTATCATTGCTAATTATGATCCAATTTGAGAGGGTTTTTTTAAATTTCGTTAAGTAGCTAATTTATAAACCTTTCATAGTATAATGGGTAGAGTCAACCAAAAACTTTATGTCTTTTGAGTTTTGCGGAAATAAAGTTTTATTATTTCATATTTTATTCTAGTCATTTTTAGGGGAATGAGCTTATTTTTCAGCGATGAAAAGGAGGGACTTCAAAATGATTGATCAGTCATTTGATTTTTGATGAAACATAAAGAAATATCTGGTGTACCGACGAAAATACACTTTGGCGAAACAATATATTAGGATAGTGCACACGTGTTTTCTTCAAAATTCTGGACATGATCCCCAGAAATCTATTCCCTAACAGAATTGTGTATAGTTCTTTGTGAATAGGTTTCAATGTTAAAGGATTTTAGAGCAGTATGTCTAGGCATTTTAATCGTAATAAATCCATAAAGGATGTGGATACCTGAATTTCTAAGAATAATTTTATCTGTGGCATAATAAGGCATATTGAACATTCTGAATAGGATTTCGTTTTCTGGGCTTTTTATGATAAATTGGTAGTTTATCTCGTTTGCCTGCTAAACATTCAAGCAGTCGGAATCGAGAAGTTTTCTATCTTCTAAGGACTGTGAGGGGAGAAAAGAGGGAGAGAGGGTAGCCTAATACTCCTAGATCATTTTTCGACTTAAGGGTAAATGTAATAATAATAGGAGATACTTTGGAACAGAAAGAAGTTAGACAGTGTATGGCCACTTAGTTGTACCTTTCCATTTTTTACATTTTGAGTTTGGCTACATATAAGATGAGATTTGAATTATTTTATTAAATATAGGTGAAGTAAACTGTTCTCTTTTGTTTAGCCATTTTATTGTTAACTGATTAACAATTCACTTACCAGGGGTCCATCGCCTCCTATCGGATCGCAAGCAAGGTATTTATCTATTGCTCCTTATCGGTCATTCCATATCTATTTTATCAATTTTGAAATATTCATTTTTTAAAAAAATATTTAAACGAGGAGTATTTCCAACCTTTTATTTTTTTAAATATTATTATAAGTTTATTATTTTCCCTTTAATGAACATTAATTGGCCGGACATTGTGGGCGCTACTGAGCAAGTTGGCAATATGTATTAAAAAAAAACCTTTTCACCAATGAAACCTCGTTAATAATAATGGAGTGTAAAAACAGAACAGAAATAGCCTCCGGCGATATCGGCATTACGGTGAATAACGAGGGATGGAAATGAACCAATTTCATTATTATTACGTACTTTATTTAATAATCAGCTGGTGTTTTTAACAAAAAATATTATAAAATATGTTTAAATTATGTTATTTTCTTTTCCAATGTAGCAGGTTCCTTTATCCGAACCTCCCTCCCTCCCCCCGAGACGGAAGGTCGACACCTCGATTCTTGACCGGGCTGGAAGTGGTGACCAGGATCCGGGACATGGACTTGTGGTTTGACAGGCACTTCCTGCCCCACCACTTCCCCTCCTGTCCTCAAAGATGGCACATATTTATAGTTTAAAGTGAATACCCTTTACTTCTATTTTAATAACAGATAAAAGTAAAGGATAGAAACAAAGTAATAAAGTGAGGAAGCTTTGAAATGAGAAAAAAAAGAAATGAGGAAAAAGGAAATAGGACGCTGAGAATAAACTCAAAATAGGTTGAGTTTGGGCAAAGCCTCGAGATGGTTTTAGCTTCAGTTTTATAATAACCAGTGTTGCCCAAAATCAGCACTTTGCAAGACCAAGACCAAGACCAAGACCGCCTAACTGTTGCAAGACCGAGATCTAGACAGGTAAAAAAAATCAATTTTTTGAATAAAAATTAGGGCAAAATAGTTACTAATACTTGACAATTTTAGTTACTATTTATAAAGAATTGGTACAACCAATATACATTACCATTTAACTCTTCTAATTTTTCATTCCGACTTGGTTATGTTTCTCCTATCTAAAAAATTACAGAAATATCTGTATAGTAATAAGCTGATAGGTAACTGCAAGACTAAGACCTAGACCAAGAAGGATTTTACAAAACCAAGACTCCTTTCGGTCTCGCATTTGGGCAAGACTAATAATAACGCTTAAAATTCACTCTTTGCATTAGGTTGTAGCATAGATAGAAAATAAAATACATAATACATATATTCATGCAAGTTATGAAATATCAGCTCATTTGCTATGAAAAACAAAACAATTTTTTTATATTATTTTCATTCAAAATAATTTCTTTCCAGTCCCACAAGAATTTTTATACCTTCTTCGAAAAACAAAATCTATATTTAAAAAAAGTTATGTAGTGTAACATTAAATAAATTAAACATTTAAAAAACTGATGTGATGTCAAAATTGAAGTTCTACTTTATCCAACGAGGAGGGAGCTTCAGAGCTGAAGACCTCCTCCAAAAAGACATTTTTTTTATTGGTTCATATTTGTTTCTCTGAGCTATCTGAGCTAAAGATTTAGTAAACAATCCTTAAATTAATTAATAACCCCTCAATCAGCTATTCGATTGGAAGGATCCGCTACGGATCTTTAGGTTCGGACAATAAATTAACAACAACATGAAGGGGAGGTTTAGAGATTCAATTGTTCTCGTATTCATACCAATTGCAGCATATTAATATTTCACTTTCAGTAAATAACAATCTTGTTAGTTATAGTTGTGCTGGGCGTAAGTTGTAGTTCACTGTTTATTTAGTTGTCGAATATAGTAAATATTAATAATGGCGTAAATATGAGAAAATACAGTCGCAAAAACTTTGTTAAATTTCGCTTATTTCTATACCGACCCTCACTAGCGAATCCAGGATTTAATTTTGGGGGGGGGGGGGCTTCAGCCCGAAAGATTTTTTTTTCATACATATAACGATAATTAATTTGAAAAAAAAGAAGAAAGAAATGAACTACCTATATGAAAAGTTGTTTAAAGTCCTATTAAATGTAATTACACGAACAAGAATACTTTAAGAGATAGTTTTTAATATTATTTTCTATAAAACATGGTTATATTTTACCGTTTTGGGGGGCTTCAGCCTGAAAGCCCCTCCCCCTCCCGTAAATCCGCCTGTGCCAACCCTCGAGGTCTTAATAAAAAATATATTATTCAACAGCCGAAAAGAAAATTAAGAAATCAATACAATATGTCGTTTTGGGCCTAAACAAAAAAATACTTAAGCTCTAAAAATTCGAATATTAGATTTCAATTTATTTTAAGTCGTAAACACTTCCTTCCGATACAGGACACCTTCGATTCCCGTTTCCGATATGTCGAACACTAAATTTCAAATGGTCTAAGAATCGACTTGACTACGAAAAATGGACGCGTAACCATTAAGCTTTGCCGTTTTAATAAACTCGTACGGAATTCAATCAGGAATAATTTTTTTCAAAAAATGTTATTTGAATAAAATTTTTGTTTCCTGCAAAGCTAGTTGAATCGTGCTAACACCTCTCTAGTAATGTCAAAGAGGAGATAAAGAGGATAAAGAAAAAATGTTTATTTTCCCCAAAGAACAGGCCTACAAACATCCCCAAAACCGTTGCCTGTGGGTTGTGAAACAGATTTAAAATTCACCCTCACTCCTTCCCCTCCCCTGGTGATCTTCCATACAACCAATAAGTTATTTTCGGGAAAAGACGGCTTACATATCTACAATTTATTTAGCTAGTGTTTATTTTTGTTTTATCTCTCATTTACATCGTAACCTATTAAGTGATATTACAACCGTATATTATCCTATCATAGTATGTTTCCTCTCTTGTTCTGAATATATATTTGATCAGGTCAATTTAGTAAATATAAATACATGTATTCATGCACTGATACATAAGCGTGTATGTGATTTATATAACAAGCTCATATTCAAAGAAACACAATGTCCTTCCTCTATATTTGGGTGATCTTCTGAATAGAACAAAAAAAATCATATGTACATAAAAAAAAGAATAGTTCTCAAGTGAAAACATTTTTCATGACAATAGACTGTTCTTTATTTTTAATTGGAACCGTCAAACCGGAAAACATATTAATTCATTTTTTTTTTCTATTTTAGGATGAAAATATGAGGAATAATTTTAAAACAAACAACATAAAATAATGTTAAATATTTTTCCATTGAACTGATATTCACTGATTAAAAAAACAAATGTGTCTCTAAAATAGATAAAGTGTATGAACATATACAAGATATAAAGTATTTTGTTTTGTATTTTTAATTATTTTTTTGAATTTGCATTGATATACGTATAGTAATTATTTACGTCAATAAGATTAATTGTAATAGAGAAAAATTAAAACGAATATATCCAAGCCATATAATATTTATTTAAAATAAATTTCATCAAAATTCATAAGTATGATTCCGAGATAATACCAAGTAATGTTTATCAAAGAAAAATTTGAACTTTCAGTAAATAAAGTTGTTACTTACTCAAGTCGTTAAACGTAACTTAGTAATTTATTTAGCTTGTATTTTTATCAAGAAAAAAAAATTGTATCAGTTATTTATCTGTGTGCATAAATGAGCCTTTCAGTTGACAGCATGACTAACTCAAATTTCAACATTTTTTATTATTAATTTTAGTGATATTTCTAATGAGAGAAGGAAATCAGTTTTAGTCCAAAATGGTCCAATTATCAAGAAAAAAAGAAAAGAAAAAGGCTAATTATAGAAAATTATACAAAAATCTTCAATATATTTTTGAAATATCATTTGCGAATAAATAGGGGATGATGCCTCTCCACGGTACATCAAACCTTTAAAAGACATCTAATGATGAAAACAAGACATTAATTAAGTAAACAGCGAATATGTTTTTCATGAATGGGCATAGCACTATCGGTGGCAGTAATGAACTGAATGACATAGGATCCTGCGAGTATCAAATCTTCCTATAATTACTATTTACTTATATTTCATTGAGACCTGACAAGATAGCGATGCCAGAGACCTGACGCTACATGACAAAGTGACACTACAAGTTGAGGGAGACATTACCTATCGAGCACACTGGCGTGGCAGAGATCGCCAACACTCGCGGCACAGTTCGCTAAGACCCTCCCTTCAGCTCGGCCCACAGGCGACTGGGCTTCCTCCCTACCACTCCCTAATCCTCCCTCCCCCCCCCCTCCGCCCCCGCCCGCGATAGTTCGCTTTCGTCGAGGTTTAATACCCCTCCCCTCTCACCTCCTCTCACAGCATCCCCTGTACAAAGGGTACCACTTATCCATCATTCGCAAACTTCATCAAGTCAAAATATTTTCAATCAATGCACCAATCACCGTCGTACTGTCTCCACCCTAAAACAGTTCAATCATCTACGTTATCTCCTTCCATATAAGTCCCCTCAACTCTCTTGTTTTTCCAAATTTCGACTATGGCTGCATGGTGGACTCTCGGGAGTTTTCGAAGCTAAACTTAAAAGTAAAATGAATTGGACAATACGTTTTTTTTCGGAATTCCAAAGGACACGCATATTACCCAGTATTACATTCAGTTGAAGTGGCTCTATCCACCATATCGCTGTCAGTACTTCCTAGCTACCTTTCTGTACCAGATCATCGACCCTCCTATATTTTTCACAGCTTATAATTTAAATACTCTACCAATCCAGTCTCACTATATTCGTACTTCCGACCTCTATCCTTCTCCTCAACGAACTGCTGCGTTGATAAATCCTTTGCGATTCACACCGCCTCCCTCTGGAATTCCATCCCTTCTGATATTCGAAACGCACAATTAGTTTCCTTTTTCAAACCTCTCATCTTTAAACATCTATTCCTTTCTCAATCCGACTGACTATGAAATATAACTGAATAGAGAACTATTTAAGCACCTCCAGAGACAACTTCTGTTTATTTATGTTGTTTTAGTTTCCTTTGTTTGTTTTATATATATATATACGCTTTTCTATTCTTTTTCTCTCCCTTTCTTCTGTATTTTTAATTTTAATTAACAATTATTGTAAATATTTATACGGACATGCATTCTGTACTTATAACTTGTTCTAAAGGGACAACAGACCCAGAATAATAAAATATACTTTCATTTCGATTAGGGTCTAATTTGTGAAAAAAAAAATGTAAAGCTTAGATCGAAAACAAACAAAACAATAGCAATGAGCATTCTCCTATATAATGTATATTGAATTAATACCACTATATAATGTACCACCATAATGTTTAATCATTTCTATTTATTTTTTATCTCAACACAACTGCCAACTTTATTATGCTGACAATCAGCAAATGTGATAACAATAGAGGAAATTATTACACGTCAGACATGGGGTACCCAGCAGCACATCCTTTCTGAATTGAATCAATTACTTGAGTTGTTTGAGGAAGTAGATTTTGAAAATAAAATATGAAAGGCTTCTTAAATTGACTTTAACAAATTGAAGAAAATATATATTTTGGGGAAAATGGACCATAAATTCAATCGGTGAAATCGGTTACACGCGTTTCTCTTCCTTTATAAATAAATAATCCATTCTGAATTAGATAATAATGTTGTAATAAATAAAATTCAAATTAGAAGGCCCTTATTTATTCCACATGGAGATGGATGAAATCAGTGCCGACCTTAGGATGGGACAGCCAGGCGATCGTCCCTGTGGGGGGCACCCGTTGGCCGCTCTTCGGGGGCCCTTGCCACTTGATAGAAATTTAAAAAAATACAAAACGAATTAAGATAATTAATTTTTTTCTATCAGTAAAGCAACTGTATTAGAGAAACATTGAATGAAATAAAATTCAAATATCACATAATGTAAAATAGCTTAAGAAATAAATTAAATTTTTTAGGGGTTGGATGACTTTATTTCGGATTTCTAAGGATTTCTAAGGCCGGCACTGAATGAAACGATAAGCCAGTTCAAAAGCCAAAGGGAGGAGCGTGATCAACAAAAACTGATTGCCCCTACTAGGCACATCCCATTATATCCCCATGTGTATGCAGTAAGTGATAAGGATCAGCCTTATCTCGTATTAAATGCCCCGTTCTCTATGACAAAAACATTAGCGCAAATCATTAATATAACACACAATAGAATGCATTAATAGGGAACATGGATAGTCGTGCAGACTAAGGGGCTTGCAATTGGTAATCAAAGTTAAGCACCGGTCCAGCGTGGTAAGTAGTTGGATGGGTGACCGCTCGGATCGGGTGTCCGTCCACAGGGAAAAACCACGCTGCCTGAGAGTCCTAGGTATGTGAGAAGCGTCAGCCTATTGGAGGCAACGCACACCGATTGGCCGAAGGAGTGATCACCCGACTCCGTGTACGTGGATCGGAATCGCGATGTGATGCTTCATGATATCAGTAGCTCCCCTGAGGTTTGGTCCACGGACGGTCTGTTTGAGGGAAACAAATACACTCGTATATCCTCGTGCGCCTGCTGACCCACAACGGCCACAACTCGTGGATCTAGGACCGATCTGTCACTGTTCTTGAACCTGAGGAGTAGGTGGAGTAGGAAACAAAAAGGCACGGCCAGATTGTTTCCTATGTGATCGGCTATAAGACTGTTAACCTTTCGTTGGAATTTAGCCTAGCAGTCGTTCCTAAAATCAGCATAAATCGCAGCCCGTTGGTCCTGTATTGGATTGATGGATTTCAACGATGGAATTAGCGAGTTTAGAAACTTGCCTGTTATTGCATTAAGTAATGTGTAGATTTCGTAGTGTAATGAAGTAGATTGTGACAATGTTAGATTTCGCTCAACATTGTGCTTATTATTACAATTTTATTAATGTCACATATAAATATTTAAATTTCCCACAGTTTTTATATTTGTTTATACTTAAGTGCTCTCTAAATGTATTTGTCGGTTCTGTTAGTTGAAAAGCTGAAGGTTTACCAATAACATGCCTGTACCAAGGTTTACTATTCTAGGCTTAACGGTGTTGCTCCAAATGTGTCTGTTCTTTTTCAATTGGCTGCGTGGGAACTGGTACAATTTAATTGTGATGACTCCTGTAAGTTCTCTGGGCAATTATTAACCCTAATGGAATGTCTCAAGTACTGAGGTACCGCAACATGAATTTAGGTAATTAATCGCTAAATTAAAGTTTAATGAAAGGTACTTAATTAAATTGACTATTGGCTAGTTATTTAAGATCTTATCCACTCTTACACTCTATTAATTTTCCTCCACTCTTTCTGTCGGCTGTCAGTACTTGATTAAGATAACATGTGTATGTATATGTAACTTATATACAATCTTGATTAACATACTATCTATGTGTGTATATACAAATACCAGCTAATTGAGGATCGAAAATCAACTATCAATGAACTTCTACAATAACTATTTTTTCGCCAAGTGATTTTAGACTAATTCCTTGTTCTATTCTTTGTTTTTCAGTGTAGATTACAGTTCAAACATATGTTTAAAACAATAATATTTAACCAGCTACAATTTGAGTTGTATGGAATAAGGCAACTCGTAAACCATAGCACAAGCTATGGTCCAAATAAAGGTAGGATGTAACGAAACGCCGTAAAGTCAACAGAAAAGAATGAATGTATCAACATCAACACGATCACAAGAACCAGTGACGTCACAAAGGTTAACTGTATGCCAACGTATACACGATGACTGTACGCACTTTAAGTGTCGAATGAATCTGACTGAGAATGATTAATTTTAGCCCATTAATAAACTAACTGATACAACAAGCCACATTAACTAACATTAACAAGCCATATTGAATGAAATATAATCTTAAGTGTTACCTAACATAAAACAGTTTAAGAAATTTAAATTTTAGGGGTGATGACATCATTGATCAGCTGATAAAATTTAAGCAACATTTCGCTGCTGTTAGGTTAATTCTCGTTTTTTTTTTAATGTTTGTTTAGATTCTTGATAGCCTCCTCGTTGGAAAGTTGGAAAGCTGGAAAACCTAGTTTAGATCGACCCATAGTAGCCAAAGAGGAAGGGGAAGATGGCTAAAAGAGGATGCGAAGACTGCGGCGGTGTATGCAACTGAATTCTTTTCAGGAAAACGAATAAAGGAAAATGGTATATAAATAATGCAGCCTGGTGGTATCCCATGCCGAAATTTCTTATCAGAAAGGAAAACATTACAAAAAATATAATAAAAAGTAACAGCAGCTTACTAGTTCGTTATTGAATTTAGATATCTACTTACAATTAGTAACTATTTAGTTAGTAATAACCAATTACTTTATATTAAATAACTACTAACTATAAAAATGACCTCTGAGGATTTCGAGGTCCGAAGCTCAGACAAGATGGTCCTTTATCCCCTACTCCATTTTATATTGCTATAGAGTATGCAACATATTAACATATGCAACTTAGTTCCGGAAATAAACGTCTGTTTTAGAATCTTCCAATAATACTAATTTTAGTCCCTTTATTTATGTTTTTGCTTTCAGTAAAAAAAAAAAAAAATTAATTACCCAAAAATATTTTTCTTGCGAGCGAATGAATACCAAAAAGTAGATATTGAAGCGTTTATGGAACTTTTTTGAAACGTTATATTTTAGCAGATTCTATAAAGCGTTTTGCAATAAAGGTACATATTTATTATAAAAGTTTAACTTTTTATTTATTCAAGTTCTTAAACATATATTTCATGAAATTAGAAAAACACAGTAATTGGGCTTAGATTAAGGGATTGATCTGTTGAACGCTTTAGTCATTTTTTAGATCGACATTTTGGAGAAATCTGTACAATTTATGAATAAACTTTTTTTTTTTTAAATAAAAGTTCTGCAAAAGAAAAATTACAAGTGAAAAATTGTAGGTTCTGAAGTAACAGAAAACAATTTAAAATAAAGATTAAGAATAAAAGTTAAAATTTCATTTCGAGCTTGCGCTGAAAAGCATTACTTGACCTAATAATATTGGAATAGATTAAATAGGAAAAGCGGGCTCATTAAGGCTGCAACTCCATTAGTTAAGTCCACACTCGTAGATAGCGCTCGGGAAGAACCAATCCACTCTCAACTCCCTTCACTATCCTTTCCTCGTTTCATGTGTTGAGAATATTTTGAAAATTCGATTTTATTTAAACTATTGTATCTACCAAATTGTCTGTTTTAAGTCCTTTCTTAACGAAATATTTTTCAAATTTTATTTGATCACTGTTTGTTCATTTTAAATCCATCTATTTCAACCAGAGATAAAAATCTTAAAAAATTAAACAGGTGGAAATTGCACATTTTTCTTTAAACAAGTCAATAAAATAATATTTAGTATTTACAGGAGAGCTTTATTATACAATAACTAGATTGAAATACAATATTATCTCAATATTGTATATAGCCACTTGAAGAAAGTTGGTCTAAGAGCACTTCTTTCCGAACTAACTAATGTCAGAAGTCTCGAAGCTTGTTCATTGATAAAAACAGTTAGATTCGATCCCATATAGAAATTTTTATGAATCACAATTATCGGAAATTATAATGTATTGAAAACTGTATTTTCCTGTAATATATTTCAAGTACGTGGGCACCATGTCCATTTTTTTATTAAATAAGTTGGGAACTAAGAAACAAATATTATGTACTTATAAATATTATTACTCAACTGGAAATTGTTTAAGTTTGCGATTTGCTTCGTGTTCACGAATACGCAGTTCGCATATTTTTATTTTCTGCTGGTAAAAAGTTTATGTGGCTCAGGTGGGTTTTCACTATATAATTAATAAATTATCTGCCACTGCCGGTTTGGAACCTAGGAATGGAGAAAAGAATTCAGTGGCTTTAATGACAATCCTTTAATTAATTCACCGAGGCAGAAAAAAAAATAACGACATTTTGAATTAAAACTTGATAAAATTACATGGAAAAATCATTTTCGTAATTTTTAAATATTGCCTAAAATGCTAATAGTCCTTTATTGCATAATTTCTTTTATGTTTTTATTTGTAGATAAATTCTAAGATATGTATCATCAGAAATAATTTATTAGCAATGTGTGTATTATTTATTTATAAATACGGAGCAGCAACTACTTGTACCGTTGTTGAAGCCGCAACACTCAACAGATTTAATTAAGCCCTTTCCGATTCGGTCTCGGGTCGATTTATTTTCCGCCGCCACGCTCCGGTTGACCGGCTGCAAAGAATATTAATATTTAAGGGAGTCGGATGAGATAATTATTTCGTTATCGGCGATCGATCGCTGAGGGCCAGCGATGCAGGAGCCATTAGTGCGGTCGGGGGGGCCGCATTTCGAGCGAGGTCAAGAGCTCTCGTGGCCGGAGCCTTTTCCATTCCAGGTAGGAGTTCCAGTCCTCGGCCTTTTGAATCCCTAATAAATATGAAAGGACCTCCTTGGACCTCCTCGGTGGCAGTGTAACATAACCAAGGCAGTTGAGGAAGGATTTGTGTATTTTCCTTACGACCTCTTTGAAGCTGGAAAACTTTTCTGGAATAAGTGTTTCGCCTGAGGGAGCTTTTAGAGCTGGCTTTACCGCCCCCTTCCGCAGCTCCCTCTCTTCGCGCACCTTTACGATTGCTGGAATCCGGAGGACGGACGCCGATGTAGAGGAGGTAATGCCTCAAAAGGTGGCGAAGGCAGTGAAAGGAGGATCCGCTGGCTAATAAAAACAAAAAGAACACGACAAAGGGCTGAGCCCGGCGGTGGCTGCCCTCTTTACAATGGCTCTGCCGCCCTCAATGTCTTCATTCCGCCTCTGAATGTAGGCCACACTTCCCGAGTTGTTCATTATTTGTTTTGTTTCACAATTGAAGACTCCCTTAATAAAAACTTTCTTTTTAAAACTGAGAGAGTTAAATTTCTATCAAAATAATAATGCGACCATTGCTGTTACGGACCAAATAAGAGGTGCTATAATTTCTTCATTAACGAAATAATATTTGTAGCAACCGAAGCCCATTTGAAAAGGACGGGAGTGAGGAAAGCTTCATTAAAATAGCTTTTATATTATTATTCATATAAACAACCAGAAACATTTAGTAATTTCATTCAATGTTATTATTTTAGGTCAATTTGTAAATTTATCATTTATTTAATGGCAAACTTTGTTTGTTGTAACATGCTGTATTATTTGTCTTAAATCAAAATATATTTTAGAAAAATCAGAAAATAAAAATATATACCTGTTATGCCAAGAAAAAAGTAAACTCAGAACTCAATTACTGAAGGTAGCGTTATTTGATTGTTCACAGAAAAAAAAAGTACTATTGTAATTTGGAATTTCATTTGTGATATTTTATTTATATTTTTTATTATATATTTTTTTCACTGATTGTTAATTACCAAAATAAAAAATTATTTATTCATTTAGAAGTTCAGAACATTAATGTAAATGATCATTGTCTAATTGTATTTTTGCATAGTTTTGTTAATCGTAAAATAAACAATTATATGCATTTATTATCAAATATAACTGGACTGATTGCATTTGAGCACACTGATTCGTAAAAATGTTTCATTAGCAGTTTAAATCATATAACCATCAAATATCAATATCAAATAACCAAGTCTCTCAAAATGGTGTGCGTGTGAGTGCATGTGAGCGCGGATGTGTGTGTGCGTGTATGCGTGCGTGCTTGTGTGTGCGGGTGTGTGTTAACAGTCTAGCTCAAAAACGAGAAGTCATACGAAAGTGAACTTACATATTTAAGGTTTTTATCTATTTCGTTAAAAAGCTGTGGTGCGCTCGTATTCCTTTGGTTGATATATATATACATATATAGGGGTACTTTAACAAACATAAACATAGCGCCTATAATTTCAACTTCTATTTCCCCTTGTTCTGAAAATACTTATTACTGCTAACAAGAGGGTGATAGATGAAAGTTGTGTGATGCGCGCACCGTACCAGATTTGATTATTTTTTTTATTGATTGCAAGTTTTGGATATAAAGACATACATTGACGAGTTCTCATCAGGAAGCAGAAATATTGTTACTAATAATTTATACCCATTTATCCATAATTTATCCGTGATCATTTTAACTTATATTGCCAAACAGTTCAATATTACCCTATGAAAGTAAAATGTCAAATACGTACTAAACAATTGAAGAACCTGAAATCATCCTTACTCCACAATAAACAGGAAAACGAATTCATACCTAGGGGGAAAACGAATGATTGCCTGAAAAGATAAAAAAGGCAATAATGAAAAAGCTGATAATTATAAAAAGAGATGGGACTCGGAGGAAAGGATAAATTGAATGTGGAAATGATTTAAGGAGCGGATAGGGACAAAAAACTTTTCTGCGTTAGCTACTTCTCCAAAAGTTAGTCCAAGTTTTCATTACAATAAATCTCAAAAATAGCTCTTTTTTTTGGAAAACTTTTCACGAATCAATACTCGAATATTTTAAAAGTATTCGAAATATATATAAAAGCAGCGATTGCGGATGAGTTAGTGCTTTATGAATTCATGTTTTTCGGATTAGACCAAGGGACCTGATAAAATTAAGGAACGAGGGCTATAGCTATATAACCGTCAAAGAGGGTACGCAGCAATCAATATACACGACTAGTCTTGTAATTGAAACTACTTCACAACGAAATAAGTGATAATTGTGATTGTTTAACTGAAATAAACACAAATATTGTCCGCCTGAATTTATCTTGCAACCAACCCAAGGAGGTTTCCTTACTTTGTACAGCGATTGAAACAGTGGCCAGTCGATACCGTAAACTGTCAACAATGGTACTGTCAACAGTGGTAAACGCTACTGTCAGCAGTGGAAACCGTAAGCTGTCACCAAGTGGTAAATGCTGCTGTCAAGAACGGATAACGTAAACCTACAAATACCAAATGACCGATACTGTTTTAGCAATTATTACGATTTTGGTTCTTTATAATTTAAACTTTGTATATGATAAATAGTTGAGTCGACTAACGGACTCAATAATGTATTTTAATTTTATCTTAAAATACTGTTAACTGCTAAAGAACACATATAAACTCATAAATGACATTGCCATTACGGATATGCCAGGTAACGTCTGTAGGAGACTGAAGAGGAGCTGGATGAGCGATCTCCTCGACTAATGTAGATATCACGCCGAGTGAGGTGCCGCTGGGTACTGATCCTCCTCACGCCTTTCATGACATCATATTTAGCAATCGATCTCACATTCACTGGTTGTCATTACCACTATGACAGGTGTAAATAAAAAAAAATTACCTTTAACCGTGGTGGAAACAAGATGAACGAAGATGCTATCAGCTGATGAGATTTGTCTCTAAATAGACGAAGTGGATTCGGCGTTTTGAACAACTTCATTCTGGCCGGGCGTGTCGAAGGGCTCCTCGCTTTATTCTCGAGTCTAGCGGGCCGGTTCGAATTCGGTTAGAATATATTTCATTGTACCTCTAGAACAATTCCTCCCCCCCCCCCTTTCCCTCTCCCTCCGAGCTAAAACAAACAAAAAATCAGCTCAATCGTGAGCCACGCCTTTGGACACTGGACAGTATCTTACTAAAAAGAACAGTTCTTGAGGGTCATTTGTAACAATAAATTAATAAATAGGAAAGTGAAAGTGGCTACTTGGAGGAGAAACTGTATATAAAAAATAACGTTTCAAATCGTTAGGCGGCAATATAAAAGAAGAAAATGCAAATCCATCCACCAATACAATTTACAATTCTTACATTAAATCATAATTAAATGAACAACCTTTTTTTAGTTTTTCAATTTCGTTTTTAGTTTTTCTATTTCTTATTGTGATATTTGTTATTAATTTTATAGCACACTTTAAAATAATAATAATAACCTAATTAGCACCAATGAAGTTGAATTTGTGTCCGAATCAAGTGAAGGAGTAAAATTTTCACAATCATTACCTACATGTGAACAATATTTCATCAATAGAATTTTTGTTTTTATTCATGTCAATGTATTTATTGTATTCTACGATGGCTCAAAGCTATCTAACATTAACACTGAATAAGTCAGCCGTAAATAAGTTCTGGCATTTTACTTATTAAAATTGATCTAGTAGTTGTGCTAATTCTCATTTGAAATTTCTCATAGAGTTGCAGCAAGCAAGAAATTTATTATAAAAAACATACAACACGGACTTTTTATTAAAGCTAAAAATGTGTAGCTCGAAACGATTCAATTCCGAGTGCTAACTTATTTAAATCCGGATCTGCGACGGAACTGAAACCGACAACCAATCGAGAACGGGCTAACACAATGAGCGGAAGCTGGGACCGAGTTCCGGCGAATCATCCGAAATCGGCTCGCGGCAAATTAGATCAAGTTGATACCCGGATCCGGAATTGGAATTAATTCCGCCACGGCCCTCTATATATTGGCAGGGCTGTATCTCAACTTGTAGCGAACAATGCCATCTCAATATAAGGCGGGACCTCTGTGCCTTGTCCACAGCTGCTGAAGCCATTATCGGCTACATCGCGCGTTGTGCAGAAGCACCGGAGTTCTCCTCAGAAGGGACTAGATCTTGATCAGGGATGATCGGGATCAGGACGGCTGTGGGTGTGCTCCACCTCAGGGCGACCCTTCAGCAGGAGAACTAGAGGATAACAGCCAATAGCGATGGAGGCAGGTCTGAAGCACCTAAGCGATAATACAATACAAAATATAATACTGGTTCATAGATTTAATAAACTGTGAGTAGATGTTGAAGAAAAAAAAACTGCTGACGAAAATAAGAAATGTAATGGTCATTTATGAAGAGGAGGGGCTTAGTGAGAAAGGCGATTGTCTTCTATTCTGAAGGTCCCAGGTTTGAGCCCAGCTTTGGAATGAGGAGAGCATCCGTGGGCACAACGAACCTTTATAAAGGTCTTAATTAAACGATTAATTGATTAGGAGGAAAAAGCCCAACTGTTGAGCGTGATCTCGACCCAAACTTCTCTTTGCATAACCTTCGACTAAAAAACAGTATTTCCTTAGATAGTTTTGAACCCAAGACCCTCAATTGGTTGTGGTGATGCAAGCATTTATTTGTAATAATAATTCTCAATGAGATCCTTAATCGTAATTAGATTTTAAAAAATGTAGATTGTATTGATAAACCAACATTTGCCTCTATAGTTATATCTCTAGATATATCATGTATAACATAAATATTATATCGTAGGCAACATGTTAAAGTAATGAATGTGAAACGTTGTGCAGGTTGACATCCGTTGCTTCAACATCGTGTCGACGATATATAATATGAATATAATATATATTAGCAATTTTTTTAATATGGCTTAGACTCGCTCCTAATCGAAATATTTTTGTAATTGTGTTTGTTGTTTCCTATTATACTATTATTCGAGCTCAACGACCCGGAATCGAGGCGGTATCAAACAATTCCAACTGCTTACCTTTCGGTCGTTCCCAGTTTTTACTACTTTTGGCTTCGGAAATAGTGGTTTGTTGTTAATATGGTTTTCTAAGAGGTTGAAAATTCTTGATAGGGATTGAAGCGCGAAATTACTATTTCATGGAATCTGAGAATATTGAAGCATCGATTTTGGACAAAATAGACAGATTCTTAACTATCGCTTACGTAAACTTGAGATCTTGCCTAAACTTACCGCGCTACTTTGAAATAGAAAGTCGATGACAAACTAGCCAAGGATTACCGTTCGTTCGGAATGGATTCCTCCGAACTCTAATTACGAGCGGCACCCTTCGGTAACAGACCCGAGGCACGCGTGCTGGTGCACTAACCGAGCGGGTTCTCACTTGTTTGGACTAACTTTCGTACTCTTAACAGTTTCGTTTGTTTTTAACTTCCAGTTTTCTTACGGCTAAAGTTATCCATTTTACTCCAAAGAACTTTCCTTCTGCCGTAGGGTTGTTCATTTTGCTCTTATTTGAATGGGAAATATTTATATATGCATATATTCTAAAGAAACAGAAAGAAATGTCACTTCATAATATCGACGGTGTTAAGCAAGAGTGGCTTCTTTGTTGCGGGACTAACTATCTTTATTTAAGGGTGGGTATCTAAATATCTTTATTTAAATCATCATGACATAAACGGGCTTATCTGCAAGCAGGGTTCTGATTATACTGGATATAATTGAATAAATTCTACAACAAATAAAATAGAAAACTGAAAAATAATCTCAGAAATATGTGAGCGAAATGTAGATTCTTCTTCCGCAAAAAGATCTATATGTGAAATGAAATTTTAAAAATAACAGAACATAACATTTAAGTTATCCAGTAAGGTTTCATAACTGCTACTGGCATTATAAATAAAATTTAGTGTTATTCATAACATTTCAAATATTTAATTTTTTTTTCATTACAGAAGGACGACACATAGCACAACAAAAGGGAATTCCAAACGAATCAAACTATTCTGCTCGCATTTTTTCTAAATGTTCAACACTGGACTAAAGCAGAGCCTAACTAAGGTAACACACCAACTTACTCAAGCTCAACTGTACGAACTGGTCATCACAAAAACTACAGTTGAGCCAAAAACAGCTACTTACAACTTCATTCATCAATATTACGACTTACGACAGCTTCATTCATCAATATGACGGCTTATAACAGAAGTACCATGCAAAGTGTCCAACAAAACCCTACGAACTGACCTCCACTTCCAGTATAACATAACAGTTGACCAACATGAAGTGACTACTTTCTGAGAGATTTGAACTGATTCAAACGGACATAACAACGAACTAATAATAAGAAATATAGCTACATCTGACAGGCCCCAGGGTACCAGAAGACCAATAAGGCGCCAAATCAGAGATCTTCGTTAACTAACGTAACAAAGTTAGTCAGGGTACAATACTTCCCCATGACTGACATATCAAGCATGGATTCTCACTACATTCATCGGTCTATTGACAAGCACAAATTGGTGTGAAAATTGCTAAAACTATTAGAGGATCAACGAAGGAATGGAGGAAAATTATATATATATATATATATATATATATATATATATATATGCATGTGTGTGGGTGTATGTGTGTGTGTGTATGTACAGGTATATACGCACGCACCAAAATGATATGATGATTTTAAAATAAAAACGTATTTAGAAAAAACAATTAGATGGCGATTAAAAAACAAAATGTGAGCGTCGACTATCAAAGTGCCGCTAGAGTTCGCCCTCAGACTGGCCACTAACTGCAGACGAGCTATAGTTAGCAGTATTATCGATTAACGATTCCACACAAGTTGTGGTTGTCATTTTTTTTTTTTTTAATTTGAGTTATTTTTTTAACTATGGCTACTTTTTTCTTTATTTTTTTCTATAAATATCATTGTTATTTTTGATGATTAGGTCCTTTACCAACGACTTTGGACTTTAAAATTAGAGAAGCTTTCGATCTATCGCCACCATATTCAACTCTTTATCTTAACTTTTTCTATTTAAACAATATAAATGATTGGAATAATGATCCTCGTTTGGTTTTATTCGTATTATATTTCTTATAGAACTGAAACTCCTCTTCGTCAGACACCTTAATGAGTACTCTGACGAAGAGGAGTTTCAGTTCTCTAAGAAATATAATACGAAAAGGTCATAAAAGGGCAATTATTTAGATGAGGAATGCACGCGTTACACGTGGTTCACAATCACTTCTGTCACACTTGTTCACGAAACGCCGAAAACAGCCTTTCGGATAAACACGGGTACATTCGGCACTCCATGAACAAGTGGGACCGAACTGATTGTGAACCACATATATATCTTAATAAGTACCGATAAAAAAGAAGAATACGGTTCAGCTACACCGAAAGCTTCTCTAATTTTAAGGTGCAAAATAAAATAATTTATACTGAGACTGCCTCAGATAACGGACTTGACCATCAATGAATATAAAACAGTCTAATATCACCTAATATTGTTGTTTTATTAGTCTCAATTTAACTGTTACAGAGAACTAGGTATGTCAGGATATACCAAATAATGTTCAGATGAAGCGAAATGGGGGAAGAGTCCAGAAAAATGAATGAGAGAATCGGTAAGTGTCGAGAGAAGCACATGGCAATAAGCAAGACACCACGTGTGCCGCTGTACCATTAGCCAATGACTGATCGGTAAGGATGAAAAATAGAGGGTTCTTAATTAACAAGGGTTGATTGCCAGCGGCTCCCCTAACTTTTAGCACAAATTGACGATATATATAGTCCATTAATTAACTGTCGTATCAACAATGTTAAAATGCTAAATGATATCTCTCACAATCACTAACACTTCTGTACAAATCATTGAAGTCATTTTTGGATTGTATTGGAACATATATAGGAGAAATCTCCATAAAGTTATAAACAAGAATCTACAAAAATAAATAAAATTGCAAAAACATGTCTTTCAATAAAACTTTATAATAAATATGATTTTGACAAACCAATAATTTAAAACAGTGAAATAATAACAAACAAATACAAAAATATTTTAAGGGATCCATAAAAGTGTTGGCGAATTAATTATAAAAAACAGATATTAGGCAGATATATATTAGATAAATTAAAAATCGAATAATGATAGATAACCAATATTTATTATATTTTAAATGGTAATTTAAGAGAAATTTAAAAAGGATGTAGATGACAAATAATAATATAAAGATATTGGTAGCTAACAGAACGGTGTGCTGTGTGCTGTGTGCTGTGCGCTGTGTGCTTTGTGCTGTGTGCTGTGCGCTGTGTGCTTTGTGCTTTGTGCTGTGGATGGTCTGCTGATATATTAAGCAGCAAATATTTTATTGGCTCTAAGGATGATTCATCTTTAGTAATTTACAATGGCACTGAATACACCTTAATTATTATTAAATAAATAGTGACAATTTTAATAGAGTAAATTATGGTTAAACTGATTTTATGGTTCAAGAATTTTAGTACAGAATGTTCCCAAAATGGTGATGAGATTGTTTCTCCGTCAAGCATCAATTACAAATGGTTATCTTTCCAAATTGCTAGACTAAATTATACGCATATGCCTGAGCTTATTTTGATTAAAATGTGTTGTTGTTTTTTAACAAAAAAAATCAGTTCATTAATGAGGCTTAAATAAAATGTGTTATTGTTTTTTAACAAGCAAATCAGTAATGCGACTTAAAATGTGTTGTTGTGTTGCCAGTAACGAGACTTAAATAAAATTTGTTGTTTTTTAACAAAAAAATCAGAAATCAGACTTAAATAAAATTCCATATTTTTTAATGATGTGGAGATGGTTGACTATCTATAAGTTGAGAACAAATTGGTCGGGGCGCGGTCAATTATATAATACTATTTCAAATAATAGTATTCTTCATTTTGTTTTCCAACGTTTCGAGCTACGTTGTAGTTTTCTTCAGAGCATTCCATCAGGCAATGATGTAAAAAAATATGAAAACCTTAAATCCTACGGATCTTAAATTTTTAAATTTTAAAAAACCAAAAGTTTCTTTATTTTATTTACGTTATGTACACGACTATCCCCATCTATGTGTACATTTATTTACAGAATAGTTGATAACTTCTTTTCTACAAGACACGAATCGACAGAGGTTGAAAACTCCACGTGGGGCGCACCCTGCCTCTATAAATTGGGTACCTTCCATTGGGTTGGGGAATTAGCTTCGCCAATGGTGGACACTGTCCACGCCACTTTCCAAAACCGAAGATCATCAAACAGTGTTTGTTTATCAAGTGCGAATATAAATGGTCGCTATTTCTATCCGTTATAAGCAGACATTAATCAAACATATTTTCGGCATTCTGTTACCGACTTCCAAAGACGGGTCCAGGATTTAATTTCGGATTTTTTTCTTCAAATAATGGTAATTACTCTGGAAGAAAATATCTGGTGTGTCCACTCACACGACTTTCCTACCTATTTCGGAAAAGTTTTTATATCTTTACATATGTTCATTAAGAAACAAACAAGAATTAAACTAGATTTATTTTCCTGAAAATTGATCAAACAAAAGATTTGAGTACGATTTATTTGATAAACTAAAGCAATGTAAACCGGCTTAAGGTAGATCAGTGTAAAAATTAAAATACTCACTAATATTGCTGATCAAAAACTTTTTGCCATAGCTTAGTATTGTCAAAAAATAATTTCTGTTAAAAGTCGAGGAAATAGTTAAGATTGTGTGATGCGGGCAACAGATTTTCTTACTTTCACTTAGTATATTTTTATTCTCTTATTCGCCCCTTTCTGACACCAGGATATGAACCCGTAATCGTACATTGGAAATTGAATAGCTGTAACTTCGTTAATAGTTGTCCAAAAGCCCCGTAGTTGGCATCAGTAGTCAAAACCCTACAAAATAAAAAAGAAGCAACAAAATCGGTTCAGTAGTTCCGGAGAAAATCTTGGCACAGGCAGACAGACAGACAGACCAATGTCTAAAAATGTGTTTTTCGGACTCAAGGAGCTCTGAAACATATAGATCCGTCGAAAACCGCATATCGGAAATTTGACCGGATCGCAATACTTTCTTTACCTAGTATAGGTAGGAAAGCAATAAGTTAAAAAATGTGTAAAAAATATAATAAGTTGTATCATCGCTAATACTTGTAAGATTCCGATGATTTTTTTTTTGTAATTTAATTACCTTTCAAAAGTATTTTCTGTCACAGGTATCAGTAGTCAAAACCCTACAAAATAAAAAAAAGAAGTAACGAAATCAGTTCAGTAGTTCCTGAGAAAATCTTGGCACAAACAGACAGACAGACAGACAGACCAATGGCTAAAAATGTGTTTTTCGGACTCAGGGGACTGTGAAACATATAGATACGTCGAAAACCGCATGTCGGAAATTTGACCCGATTGCATTACTTTCCTTACCTAGTATAGGAAGGAAAGTAAAAAACTGCCTTCATGAAATGATGTTTAAGTAGCACTTGAAGGACAAAAAACATTACTACTGTCAGCTGTTAAACCTTTTAAGTATAATTTTCATAACATGTGCGATTTCAGATTTTCTGGCCTATTTCGGACTGACATTATTAAAAACGTTACATCATTGTCTTAAGAAAGCAGCAAAACTTAGCTGAAAATATAGGTCATATAATAAAAATGCGCGGTTTATTTCGTCTTGTGAATAATTTTAGTTTTAGCACTTACAGGCTTTTGCAACACGACTGTAGATTTTTTTTTTTTTTTTTATGCAATAATAATTGTTCTTTTTATTATTTTACACTTATGAATACATATTTAGTATATAACTCTACGGATCTGTCTCATCTGAATCCCGTAAGAAACATTGCCTATTTTAATTCACGAGAATTAAAATCTTGCTAGTAACATACAGTTTTATTTCAGGTTGTTATAATTTCTTAGGACCTTGTTCTGAAATCAACTTGCCGATCAGTAATGAAAACCAAATTGCACATCCCATCCAAGGTTTCAGCTATGAAATATTTACTGTGAATTTTTGTTTTTATTTTCAATCAAACTGGAATTACCAACTAGGTACGTGCTAATTAAAAATAAGATATTGATAAACCCTGAGACACCTCGCCCCCTCCCCCCCCCCCACTAAGAATGGCCTCAGCCGATCCACTCTTCCGAGGCAGAGGCAAAATCAAAGTCCTTAGCAGTTCTGATTAAAATATGAATAATTAAACGAACAACGAACCAGCCTATCGGAACGGCCATATTGTCCCAGCCAATTTCTTCAACAAACAGCAACTTTCTCAAAGGAACCGATACGTTTTTCCTTCGAGAAGTAATTACCGTTGACGAAGTTAATCGAACCGTGACAATCGACAAAGTAAGAAAATCGACTGACAGCAGCAATACCTATTCATCAACATTAACTTAACTAAAGACCATATTTTTGAGCAATTAAATATTTTATTTAATTTATACTATATGCGAATATAACGCATTTAGTTATTTTTATTATGGTACCTATACCGTAACAACACCATTTTTTAAATTCTATTGCAGAAGTTTACTGATTTCATTAATTTTTTTTTCTTTTTTCTTTTTCCGCTTGTACGTTGTAACGAGACTGCCCAGAAGGAAGAGGAAGGGTTGCATGACGGACGGTACGACATCAACATTTTTGAGAGGGCACATTTTGATGCAATAATGAATTTTTGGGGGGAGTACATATTTACATAGTATTTTGGAGCCAATCTTTTTTTTTTTTTTGTAAGGTTTCATAAGATGAGTATGCTGGGTCATTTATGTTGGGTCAACATATTTTAGCAGCTGTGCAGTTTTATTGTAATCAAACTTCTCTCTAAACAGAATCAAAGGATAAAGGAAAGAGATAAACTGCAATTTAACTTTCATTCGCACCGTTTTCAAGAAGAGAGCAATCAATTTTCTGAGGAGATGGGGCATACCATCCCCATGGTGGGATAGAGCCACCCCTGCGTCATTATGTAATACATTTAGGTAATGCTATTTTTATTAAGTATTATGTAATAACTAAAGTATTTATGATAAATTCTGATATTTACTGGATACATAACTTCGTGAACGACGACTATGGGGAGCGGGTCGGGAGGAGGGGACAATCGTCCATGCAATAATAAATGAATTTCGTCATGTCATTTCGTCCCCTCTCCAATAATTTGATTCACAAGCATTTTTAAAAATTCTTTTGCATCAAATTCTAATGTTTCATTCTGGTACACCGAGCTAAAGTGTCTTTATTCTATTTCCCGACTAAAATTCCTCCTTGGTGTTTTCCCTGTCCAAGTCCTCAAAACCAAAATCCCTCCCTACATCCTGGAACTTGATACTCTACATTCCTCTATCCACTCTCTTGATACCACATCTCAACCTATAGATTTATATATTCCCTCACATAAAACTACATTCCTGCTACCTCCTTTTGGAACTCCTCACCTACCTCCATACGGCAATCCTCATCTACAAATTCCTTCAAACAACTCCTTTTCCACCCCCTACTCTATATTCAAATTTCCGCAAACATGAAAAATTTACTTGCCTGTTTAATTTTATCAACTGCACAATTGCAATAACAATTAACAGTTAATTAGGCATCATTTTGTATTCTTCTGAGCCAGACTAAGAATCATAAATATGTAACTCTGTTATTATTAGGGGATTGTTGTCCCAGAATAAAATTTTCATTCATTCAAATTCAATAATAAATTAACTATTCTGGTATAAATCAGTAACTGAAAAAAGTCCTCAAAATTCTATATTTTTCATGCTGTAACATAAGATTGCATACAGCAACCTTGTAAAACTAGGTAACTTCTTTTTGATCTCGAATAAAATGATAAAAATGATTCCGTGATTTCCAATGTGTACTTTCACAAACGTTCGGTTCTCACAAACCAAGGGTCTAATTTTACTGTCCTAAATTAAATATGTATATTCGTATATATTTTAACATACAACATTATATTTGTTGCCCTTTTTACATTACTATGTTCATTTGTTCACATCTGTGAAAAAAAAAATCGATTTTTTTGTTACAAAAGACTTTTATAGATAATTTTTATATAAAATATGAGCTTCCATTTTGTCTGGCCCATAGCCCCGAATCAAAATGGAAACCCCAGACGCAGCAGTCGTAGAGAAGAGGTCGTCCTCAGGCGGCTGAGGATAGGACATACTAGACTGACACACCTCCACCTCATAACAAAAGATCTTATCCCCAGATGTCAAAAGTGTGACCAGTCATTAACCATAAAACACATTGTGGAAGAGTGCCCTTTTTACACCTCAAGGTTAAAAGATCTCGGAATACCCCAGAATATATCAACATCCCTGGGAAATCAAGAAGAAATCGTAATCAAAGTTATCAAGTTCCTAGATAATAAAAGACTTAAACAACATATATGTATTTACATACATATATACATATATATATTTTATTTATTTCATTTTTTTTTTTTATTTCAAAAGATCATTTGTTTTTTTGAATTTGAATTCATTCATTGATTTTATTGCTATTTTTTTTTAATGTTTATTTATTTATCTATTTCATCTTATTATCTATAAGTGTCTATTGTTATTTTTATTTATTTATTTTATTCAATCAATCCTTTTATTTATTTTCTTATCCTTTTTTTATTCTTTTTTTTTTTTTGTACCAACCATCCAAACAGCATAAAAGTAGTGTTATTTAGTTGATCAGGCGCTGATGACCTGGATGTTTTGCGTCTAGACATCCAAACAAACAAACAATATGGAAACCCCGCGTGCCTATGCATAAGATGTCAATTAAAAATTTGAAAAAAAAAATTGTTGTTTAAATACATTGATTATTACGGTATAAATGCTTGGGGAGACACAAATATGTGCTATGGACATCTAAAATAGGCAAAAAGAACTTAAAAGTGGCTAGATCACATAACAAATTCACAGTATTTATTTTTATTACATAACTTTCTTTTTTGTCCACTTTTCCACATCTTTAATTAATTTTAATAATTTCTAAAAATAAATTATTTTACTGGGTTTCATTAATTACAATTTTTTTTAAATCATTAATGCGTTAAAATTACTTACAAATTGTTACATATAGGCAGTGGCATACCCATACCAGGGCTGGTTTATTTTTATGTGCTTGTTGCTTTTATTTCAAACCCAAAAAGTAATCTTTCAACAAGTTTAATTGTTTTCATTATCGTATTGATTTTTCCTAAGTTGAATAATTAATCAATTGAATAAACATAACTAAGTGAATTTTTTTAGTTCCTACTTTTATTTCTATTGAGAATGTAAATACAAATAATAGATAACTAAGTAAAGATATTCATTGCTTCCAATTGAGAATGTTATGTTGAAAGTAGAAAAGCAGTTATTGTAATTAGACTCAATTTATATGTGGCATTCTCGAAAACAAATCAAATAAATAAAAAATATATATTCTTCAATGTTCTATTATTCGGCTCATTAATAAATTATTATTCTTTAGTTAAAAAAGTATTAACATGATTAATAAAATAAATCCATATAAAGAAAATAAACAAGAAAAAAATGTATAAATAAAATATTTGTGATTTTTTTAAAAATAAAGTTATCATTAACTTAAAAATAAATAATTAAGCAAGACTAAGTGCAAACCAGCACTCCACTGCTTATTTGGCTCTTTTGAAAACATATTTTAAAATGTTCTGCTGCTTATTTTCAAGTATTTATTATTCATTTTATTAGTAGCCTGTATCAACACGACCAGAGAAAGTTCTACGGATTGCTACTTCTTAATCATCTAGCGTTTTTTGATTGATTGTAATACATGGGGAGTGAAGTGATCAGCATCCCCACAATCAACCACTAACTATCCCTGCCATACCTATGAAGGGTCAGGTGCCTGCTTTACGAAAGCAAGGTGGCACAAAGGGATCTACCATTGACAAGATCGATTCATGGCTGATGTAACAGAAAGTCAATTTCCTGCCACAGGACGCAACTCAAACCTCGGCCGAACGAACAAGCTAGATTGTTGTTGCTTTAAATACATAATATATGACACCAGCTTCATTCACCCTCATCTGTAGCATTCAGAATGTTAGAGAATATATTTATGATTTCAAAACTTATGGAAGTATAATATCGATATTCTGTATTGTGTTGATCTTTATTTGAATTTGCTGTCAATAAAAATACGTTAAATAAGAAGGAAGTGGTGGTAACCCACTCCTAAGGTTCAGTCTCCAGCAGTAGGCCAGAAAGTCCTTCAGATGGTCTCACATCACCCCAATTGGCAAGCCATCGCCTCATATCTAAAAGTACCATCAATTAGAGGAATGTCAGCGATACATCAGTGTACTGCCAACCCCAGGGCTGTTAGAAATATTACTGCCGATGAAAAGTACAATAACAGCCTACCAACACTGTACAATATTTCATTTAATTAATTATGTTAACAAATTGAAGTCATATCGATTCGTCAAGCTCAGATCCTTCACAAAACAGTAATCCTTAACTCCTCAGCCCTCAGATAATAAACAATAATTTAATTTAATTAAAATATTAATAATCATAGTAAAATATATTAATAAAAGTAATTTCCTTTTCTAAATTTTATCATTTCAAATAAATTAACATTAGTAGTAATTTTTTTTATATTAGTGAAAACATTACTACCCATTCTTTTTCCGTTTAGAGACCACAGAAGGACATAAGGTGGCTGCTGGGCACGTTATATATGAAATTCCAATTCCACACATTGTATATGAAATTCCAAAATTAGCTAAGTCACAATGTTGTTTTGGTGGTGGTAGGTTAGAGTATGAGGTAGTGGTTTAAATGTTGTTAATGTGGTTGGTTGTTTTGGGTTAGTGATATTTGTGGGGGGGTGGTTTTGGTTAATATGGGGGTGGTTGGTAGTTGGTGGTGTTGATTGTGAAGAGTGGGGTGGGGTAGTTAGAGGGTGATTTTTGATATTGTATTTGGTGTTTTTTGGTAGGTGATTATTGGTGGGTTGGGTTTTTGGAGTGGGTGATTGTGTGTGTGGGGGATTTGGGGTTTTTGTGAATGATGGTTTGTGGAATGGGAGGGGGTTAATGGAAGATTAGGGTGTTGTAAGTGTTGTGGTTGGGTGAGAGGAGATAGAGGGTATGGGGATTGAGTTGGTGTGATTGTGGGGGGGTGGTTTTGAATAGTTGGAGGTTGAGGGAAGTTATGATGGTTGTAGGTAGTGAGGAGTTTTGTTTATTGGGGGGGGGGAATGTGGGGGAGTGGTTTAGAGTAGAGTTTTTGTGTGATATGTGGATATGGTTTGAAAGGTTATGTGGTGTTTGGTGGTGTGGTTGTAGTGGGGGTGGGTGGAATGGTTTGGGTTTTGGTAGGGGGGGGATGGTTGTTGTGTGTAGATGATTTAATTTTTTGGGTTTTTAGATTATGGTAGGGATGGTATTTGTTTGATGGTGGAGTTGTAGGATTATGGTTTTATTTGGGTAATTTTTATGGTTAGGGGATGGTTGTGTTGGGGGGTGTTTATTTGGTTGATTGTTTGTTTGTTTGGAATGTGATTGGGTATATTTTGGTTGTTTTAGTTTTATTTTTTTTGTGTGTTTTTATTGTTGTTGGGTATATTAGTAAAGGGTGGGAATTGTGAGGGAAATGATTGGGGTGAAGGAGGGTTTGGGATATTGAAAATTGGGATGGTTTAAATGAGTGGGGGAGATTTAGTTAGGTTAAGGTTTTATAGGAGTGTTAGTATTTAGGATAGTTTAGGATAGGGGGTTTTGTGGGGTTGTATAGGTGTAGTGAGTTAAGTTAAGATAATGTTTTGTGTTTTGATTAATTGTTTGTTATTTTGATTTTAATAGGATTAGGATAAGTGTTGATTGTTTTTGTTTTTGGTGTGTGGAGGTTTTTGTTTGTGATATCTATTTTTTTTTTTAAATATATTTGCAACTGCGTTTTTGGATGCAGCTAGCAAATGTGCTGTTGTCATTTTATCAGCTAATTCTGGTAAAAATTTTCATATTGTGAGCAAATCTCAAGGCCACTGCCTTTTTAGTCTTCTTTGAGGCTCCCCTGGAAACAGGGAGGAAGAAAGAGAGCGGACAAGTGGATTAGGATGATTAATACTTAAAGTGTGGAATGTGGTGTATTTGTTATGTGTATAGGTTTTGAATATTGGAATGATCATGTTATTGTGTATGGTGTGATTTGAAATTTACCAGGGTACATTTAACAATTTTTTGGAGAATTTTGGACTGTATAGTTTGTATTTTGTTTGTGTGAATGTGTTTTGAGAAATCCCAAAGTTCTGCTCCGTATGTCCAAATAGGTCATAGTATGGTGGTGTAGATTAGTTGCTTGTTTTGTAAGTTGAGAGGAGATCTATGCTCCGAAAGATGTGACAGTTGTTTGTACCATCTAGTTAATTCTTGTTTTTTTAATTTGGTGTGTATGTTCCTGGTGAGTTATTTTGTCCAAGTATAGTCTGAGATGTCTTACATGAATTTATGTATTGAAACAGCAGGACACGAAATATTTCTCAGGGAAAAGCTAACATGACTTCACTTGCCTCTATCAATTAATATCAATATTTAGAGGTTATCTGACAGTGAAATCAAAATAATTGTGAAAGCTTCTTTTAATACGTATTTTAAGAAGAGTATAAACTAATATTTATATTACTAATATAATAATTATGATACTAAATCAATAAACAGAAATCGACAAAGATAATAAATAAATAAAATTTATGAAATGAGTATTGATATTTTCTTGCATTTAATACATGCTAACACAAAAATATAGTAAAAGTTAAATAATGTCTACCTCTCATTCATTGTACCACTACAACCAATAAAGTCTTGGGTTCAGTACTAGTAAGGGAGTACTGGTTCTAAGCCTAAGCCAAAGGTTGTCCAGGGACGTGATTGGGCTGAAATCATGTTAAAACGCCAGGTTTTTTCCTCCTAATTAATGATTGATTAAGAGTACCCAATTTATAGAGGCTGAGTGTGTTCTAGAAGGATCTTGTAACAAAAAGGTCAATCAAAGATTGTAAAAAAAAAAGAAAAAAGCAAAAAATAAAATTTCATTCAAAATTTGCCACTTCTTGAATTTTGATGCCCGTTGTTAATACCACCTTCAGCCCCCTAGTTTTAGCCAAGGTGTAGGTGAGGAGTGTGTGTATTGTGGTAAATATAGAGCACTCTGCAACATGGAGGACCAATGAGAAGGAGTTGATCAGGGGGGAGGGGGAGGGGTGCGGTCAAATTAATACTAAATTAAATAAGTAGGATTATTTAATGTTTGCCGACGTTCCGATCCACTTTGTAGGTCTTCATCAGGGCGTAGGATGTAGCACTGCGGGAGGCAGTTGAAACACTGCTAGTTGAAACCTGCATGGAGGACCAATGTGTATAGTGTAGTAATATAGAGCACTTGTAGCCTGATGGTTGGGTGATGGGATTCATCGCTATTTATATTACATTTTTATTTAATTTTATATTAGACCTATTTTAAATTTACATTCATTTGATTGGTTTATTATTTTTCTATGGTAAATAATTGTGGTAAATTTGGTGTTTTCAAGAGTGAGCAACTAAAGCACTGTGCTCCTATACTCCAGGTTCTGGATTTGGGTTTCAAAATCAGCCGTCGAATGATTCTCGGGTCAGGAGTCCTCTCTGTGATACTCTCTACTCTCCACCTCCATAAGTAGGTATTCTTAACTAAATAATTAATTAAGGAGAAAAACCTGGTGGTTGAGCCAAGGAACACTACTTATAAAATACAGAATCCAAGACCCTACATGAATTGTAGAGCTACAGGTTTTTATTATATTTTTACGAAAAGGAGTTGTTCGGGGAGTGCGATCAATTAAAAAATACTATATGTTAAAATCGTACTTTATTGTTTACACCAACGTTTTGATCCACTTTGTAGGTCTCCATCAGGATGTGGTATCAGGCACTGCAGGAAAGAGTTGGTAAACTGCCAAATGAGTCTACCAACTGCTCCCTACAGTCCCTGATACCAAGCCCTGTCCGACATACACCTACAAAGTGGGTCAAAACATCGGAATAAACAATAAAATACTATTTTAACATATAGTATTTATTTGACCGCACTCCCCGACCAACTCTTTCTCATATTGTAAACACGGTCTACCATCTCTACACTATTTAATTTTTAATTTGATGTTTAAATGAATTAATCTATGTACACTTTTAAAACCAGGAACTGAACAAGTTTAAATAAATGAATACATATCTTTCATTGGCTGAATGGAATAGGAACGAGACTATGCCCAGAATAAAATTCTGGAACAAATCTAAGTAAATATGAAAAGTGCACAAGAAATCATCTCGTGGAAATTTAAATGTTCTAGTTTACTTCATACATACCCACATCCTGAGGTGCCAATAAAAAACCAAACCAAGCTACACTTAATTTATGTACCTCTCTACTATGTATAACTTGATTCGATTTCGATTCGCACCTTATGATGGGACATTCAAATATAAAAAAAAAAAAAATGTTAATTTCATCTAAGGTTGAGAAACAATTGTTTAATTAGTTACTAAAGATTTAATGTACACTTTTAAAACCAGGAATTGAACAAGTTTAAATAAATGAATACATATCTTTCATTGGCTGAATGGAGTGGGAACGAGACTATGCCCAGAATAAAATTCTGCAACAAATCTAAGTAAATATGAAAAGTGCACAAGAAATCATCTCGTGGAAATTTAAATGTTCTAGTTTACTTCATACATATCCACATCCTGAGGTGCCAATAAAAAACCAAACCAAGCTATCCTTAATTTATGTACCTCTCTACTATGTCTAACTTGATTCGATTTTGATTCGCACCTTATGATGGGACATTCAAATATAAAAAAAAAAATGTTAATTTCATCTAACGTTGAGAAACAATTGTTTAATTAGTTACTAAAGATTTAATGTACACTTTTAAAACCACGAACTGAACAAGTTTAAATAAATGAATACATATTTTTCATTGGCTGAATGGAATGGGAACGAGACTATCCTCAGAATAAAATTCTGCAACAAATCTAAGTAAATATGAAAAGTGCACAAGAAATTATCTCGTGGAAATTTAAATGTTCTAGTTTACTTCATACATATCCACATCCTGAGGTGCCAATAAAAAACCAAACCAAGCTATCCTTAATTTATGTACCTCTCTACTATGTCTAACTTGATTCGATTTTGATTCGCACCTTATGATGGGACATTCAAATATAAAAAAAAAAAATGTTAATTTCATCTAAGGTTGAGAAACAATTGTTTAATTAGTTACCAAAGATTTAATGTACACTTTTAATACCAGGAACTGAACAAGTTTAAATAAAAGAATACATATTTTTCATTGGCTGAATGGAATGGGAACGAGACTATGCCTAGCATAAAATTCTGGAACAAACCTAAGTAAATATGAAAAGTGCACAAGAAATCATCTCGTGGAAATTTAAATGTTCTAGTTTACTTCATACATATCCACATCCTGAGGTGCCAATAAAAAACCAAACCAAGCTACACTTAATTTATGTACCTCTCTACTATGTCTAACTTGATTCGATTTCGATTCGCACCTTATTATGGGACATTCAAATATAAAAAATAAAAAAAAATGTTAATTTCATCTAAGGTTGAGAAACAATTGTTTAATTAGTTACTAAAGATTTAATGTACACTTTTAATACCAGGAACTGAACAAGTTTAAATATTTTTCATTGGCTGAATGGAATGGGAACGAGACTATCCCTAGCATAAAATTCTGGAACAAATCTAAGTAAATATGAAAAGTGCACAAGAAATCATCTCGTGGAAATTTAAATGTTCTAGTTTACTTCATACATATCCACATCCTGAGGTGCCAATAAAAAACCAAACCAAGCTATCCTTAATTTATGTACCTCTCTACTATGTCTAACTTGATTCGATTTTGATTCGCACCTTATGATGGGACATTCAAATATAAAAAAAAAAATGTTAATTTCATCTAACGTTGAGAAACAATTGTTTAATTAGTTACTAAAGATTTAATGTACACTTTTAAAACCACGAACTGAACAAGTTTAAATAAATGAATACATATTTTTCATTGGCTGAATGGAATGGGAACGAGACTATCCTCAGAATAAAATTCTGCAACAAATCTAAGTAAATATGAAAAGTGCACAAGAAATTATCTCGTGGAAATTTAAATGTTCTAGTTTACTTCATACATATCCACATCCTGAGGTGCCAATAAAAAACCAAACCAAGCTATCCTTAATTTATGTACCTCTCTACTATGTCTAACTTGATTCGATTTTGATTCGCACCTTATGATGGGACATTCAAATATAAAAAAAAAAAATGTTAATTTCATCTAAGGTTGAGAAACAATTGTTTAATTAGTTACCAAAGATTTAATGTACACTTTTAATACCAGGAACTGAACAAGTTTAAATAAAAGAATACATATTTTTCATTGGCTGAATGGAATGGGAACGAGACTATGCCTAGCATAAAATTCTGGAACAAACCTAAGTAAATATGAAAAGTGCACAAGAAATCATCTCGTGGAAATTTAAATGTTCTAGTTTACTTCATACATATCCACATCCTGAGGTGCCAATAAAAAACCAAACCAAGCTACACTTAATTTATGTACCTCTCTACTATGTCTAACTTGATTCGATTTCGATTCGCACCTTATTATGGGACATTCAAATATAAAAAATAAAAAAAAATGTTAATTTCATCTAAGGTTGAGAAACAATTGTTTAATTAGTTACTAAAGATTTAATGTACACTTTTAATACCAGGAACTGAACAAGTTTAAATATTTTTCATTGGCTGAATGGAATGGGAACGAGACTATCCCTAGCATAAAATTCTGGAACAAATCTAAGTAAATATGAAAAGTGCACAAGAAATCATCTCGTGGAAATTTAAATGTTCTAGTTTATTTCATACATACCCACATCCTTAGGTGTCAATAAAAAACCAAACCAAGCTATCCTTAATTTATGTACCTCTCTACTATGTCTAACTTGATTCGATTTCGATTCGCAACTTATGATGGGACATTCAAATATAAAAAAAAAAAATGTTAATTTCATCTAAGGTTGTGAAACAATTGTTTAATTAGTTACTAAAGATTTAATGTACACTTTTAAAACCAGGAACTGAACAAGTTTAAATAAAAGAATACATATTTTTCATTGGCTGAATGGAATGGGAACGAGACTATCCCCAGAATAAAACTCTGCAACAAATCTAAGTAAATATGAAAAGTGCACAAGAAATCATCTCGTGGAAATTTAAATGTTCTAGTTTATTTCATACATACCCACATCCTTAGGTGTCAATAAAAAACCAAACCAAGCTATCCTTAATTTATGTACCTCTCTACTATGTCTAACTTGATTCGATTTCGATTCGCACCTTATGATGGGACATTCAAATATAAAAAAAAAAAAAAAAATGTTAATTTCATCTAAGGTTGAGAAACAATTGTTTAATTAGTTACTAAAGATTTAATGTACACTTTTAATACCAGGAACTGAACAAGTTTAAATAAAAGAATACATATCTTTCATTGGCTGAATGGAATGGGAACGAGACTATCCCTAGCATAAAATTCTGGAACAAATCTAAGTAAATATGAAAAGTGCACAAGAAATCATCTCGTGGAAATTTAAATGTTCTAGTTTACTTCATACATACCCACATCCTGAGGTGCCAATAAAAAACCAAACCAAGCTACACTTAATTTATGTACCTCTCTACTATGTCTAACTTGATTCGATTTCGATTCGCACCTTATTATGGGACATTCAAATATAAAAAAAAAAAAAAATGTTAATTTCATCTAACGTTGAGAAACAATTGTTTAATTAGTTAAAAAGATTTAATGTACACTTTTAATACCAGGAACTGAACAAGTTTAAATATTTTTCATTGGCTGAATGGAATGGGAACGAGACTATCCCCAGAATAAAATTCTGGAACAAATCTAAGTAAATATGAAAAGTGCACAAGAAATCATCTCGTGGAAATTTAAATGTTCTAGTTTACTTCATACATACCCACATCCTTAGGTGCCAATAAAAAACCAAACCAAGCTATCCTTAATTTATGTACCTCTCTACTATGTCTAACTTGATTCGATTTCGGTTCGCACCTTATGATGGGACATTCAAATATAAAAAAAAAAAAAAATGTTAATTTCATCTAAGGTTGAGAAACAATTGTTTAATTAGTTACCAAAGATTTAATGTACACTTTTAATACCAGGAACTGAACAAGTTTAAATAAAAGAATACATATTTTTCATTGGCTGAATGGAATGGGAACGAGACTATGCCTAGCATAAAATTCTGGAACAAACCTAAGTAAATATGAAAAGTGCACAACAAATCATCTCGTGGAAATTTAAATGTTCTAGTTTACTTCATACATATCCACATCCTGAGGTGCCAATAAAAAAACCAAACCAAGCTATCCTTAATTTATGTACCTCTCTACTATGTCTAACTTGATTCGATTTCGGTTCGCACCTTATGATGGGACATTCAAATATAAAAATAAAAAAAATGTTAATTTCATCTAAGGTTGAGAAACAATTGTTTAATTAGTTACTAAAGATTTAATGTACACTTTTAATACCAGGAACTGAACAAGTTTAAATATTTTTCATTGGCTGAATGGAATGGGAACGAGACTATGCCTAGCATAAAATTCTGGAACAAACCTTAGTAAATATGAAAAGTGCACAAGAAATCATCTCGTGGAAATTTAAATGTTCTAGTTTACTTCATACATACCCACATCCTGAGGTGCCAATAAAAAACCAAACCAAGCTACACTTAATTTATGTACCTCTCTACTATGTCTAACTTGATTCGATTTCGATTCGCACCTTATGATGGGACATTCAAATATAAAAAAAAAAAATGTTAATTTCATCTAAGGTTGAGAAACAATTGTTTAATTAGTTACTAAAGATTTAATGTACACTTTTAATACCAGGAACTGAAAAAGTTTAAATAAAAGAATAAATATTTTTCATTGGCAGAATGGAATGGGAACGAGACTATCCCTAGCATTAAATTCTGGAACAAATCTAAGTAAATATGAAAAGTGCACAAGAAATCATCTCGTGGAAATTTAAATGTTCTAGTTTACTTCATACATACCCACATCCTGAGGTGCCAATAAAAAACCAAACCAAGCTATCCTTAATTTATGTACCTCTCTACTATGTCTAACTTGATTCGATTTCGGTTCGCACCTTATGATCGGACATTCAAATATAAAAAAAAAAAAAAATGTTAATTTCATCTAAGGTTGAGAAACAATTGTTTAATTAGTTACTAAAGATTTAATGTACACTTTTAATACCAGGAACTAAAAAAGTTTAAATAAAAGAATAAATATTTTTCATTGGCAGAATGGAATGGGAACGAGACTATCCCTAGCATAAAATTCTGGAACAAAACTAAGTAAATATGAAAAGTGCACAAGAAATCATCTCGTGGAAATTTAAATGTTCTAGTTTACTTCATACAGACCCACATCCTTAGGTGCCAATAAAAAACCAAACCAAGCTATCCTTAATTTATGTACCTCTCTACTATGTCTAACTTGATTCGATTTCGATTCGCACCTTATGATGGGACATTCAAATATAAAAAAAAAAAATGTTAATTTCATCTAAGGTTGAGAAACAATTGTTTAATTAGTTACTAAAGATTTAATGTACACTTTTAAAACCAGGAACTGAACAAGTTTAAATAAATGAATACATATTTTTCATTGGCTGAATGGAATGGGAACGAGACTATCCTCAGAATAAAATTCTGCAACAAATCTAAGTAAATATGAAAAGTGCACAAGAAATCATCTCGTGGAAATTTAAATGTTCTAGTTTACTTCATACAGACCCACATCCTTAGGTGCCAATAAAAAACCAAACCAAGCTATCCTTAATTTATGTACCTCTCTACTATGTCTAACTTGATTCGATTTCGATTCGCACCTTATGATGGGACATTCAAATATAAAAAAAAAAAAATGTTAATTTCATCTAAGGTTGAGAAACAATTGTTTAATTAGTTACTAAAGATTTAATGTACACTTTTAAAACCAGGAACTGAACAAGTTTAAATAAATGAATAAATATTTTTCATTGGCTGAATGGAATGGGAACGAGACTATCCTCAGAATAAAATTCTGCAACAAATCTAAGTAAATATGAAAAGTGCACAAGAAATCATCTCGTGGAAATTTAAATGTTCTAGTTTACTTCATACATATCCACATCCTGAGGTGCCAATAAAAAACCAAACCAAGCTACACTTAATTTATGTACCTCTCTACTATGTCTAACTTGATTCGATTTCGGTTCGCACCTTATTATGGGACATTCAAATATAAAAAAAAAAAAATGTTATTTTCATCTAAGGTTGAGAAACAATTGTTTAATTAGTTACTAAAGATTTAATGTACACTTTTAATACCAGAAACTGAACAAGTTTAAATATTTTTCATTGGCTGAATGGAATGGGAACGAGACTATGCCCAGAATAAAATTCTGGAACAAATCTAAGTAAATATGAAAAGTGCACAAGAAATCATCTCGTGGAAATTTAAATGTTCTAGTTTACTTCATACATACCCACATCCTTAGGTGCCAATAAAAAACCAAACCAAGCTATTCTTAATTTATGTACCTCTCCTTTATGTCTAACTTGATTCGATTTCGATTCGCACCTTATGATGGGACATTCAAATATAAAAAAAAAAAAAATGTTAATTTCATCTAAGGTTGAGAAACAATTGTTTAATTAGTTACTAAAGATTTAATGTACACTTTTAATACCAGGAACTGAACAAGTTTAAATATTTTTCATTGGCTGAATGGAATGGGAACGAGACTATGCCTAGCATAAAATTCTGGAACAAACCTAAGTAAATATGAAAAGTGCACAAGAAATCATCTCGTGGAAATTTAAATGTTCTAGTTTACTTCATACATATCCACATCCTGAAGTGCCAATAAAAAAACCAAACCAAGCTATCCTTAATTTATGTACCTCTCTACTATGTATGACTTGATTCGATTTCGATTCGCACCTTATGATGGGACATTCAAATATAAAAATTAAAAAAATGTTAATTTCATCTAAGGTTGAGAAACAATTGTTTAATTAGTTACTAAAGATTTAATGTACACTTTTAATACCAGGAACTGAACAAGTTTAAATATTTTTCATTGGCTGAATGGAATGGGAACGAGACTATCCCTAGAATAAAATTCTGGAACAAATTTAAGTAAATATGAAAAGTGCACAAGAAATCATCTCGTGGAAATTTAAATGTTCTAGTTTACTTCATACATACCCACATCCTTAGGTGCCAATAAAAAACCAAACCAAGCTATCCTTAATTTATGTACCTCTCTACTATGTATAACTTGATTCAATTTCGATTCGCACCTTATGATGGGACATTCAAAAATAAAAAAAAAATGTTAATTTCATCTAAGGTTGAGAAACAATTGTTTAATTAGTTACCAAAGATTTAATGTACACTTTTAATACCAGGAACTGAACAAGTTTAAATAAAAGAATACATATTTTTCATTGGCTGAATGGAATGGGAACGAGACTATGCCTAGCATAAAATTCTGGAACAAACCTAAGTAAATATGAAAAGTGCACAAGAAATCATCTCGTGGAAATTTAAATGTTCTAGTTTACTTCATACATACCCACATCCTTAGGTGCCAATAAAAAACCAAACCAAGCTATCGTTAATTTATGTACCTCTCTACTATGTATAACTTGATTCGATTTCGATTCGCACCTTATGATGGGACATTCAAAAATAAAAAAAAAAATGTTAATTTCATCTAAGGTTGAGAAACAATTGTTTAATTAGTTATGCAAAGATTTAATGTACACTTTTAAAACCAGGAACTGAACAAGTTTAAATAAAAGAATACATATTTTTCATTGGCTGAATGATATGGGAACGAGACTATCCCTAGCATTAAATTCTGGAACAAATCTAAGTAAATATGAAAAGTGCACAAGAAATCATCTCGTGGAAATTTAAATGTTCTAGTTTACTTAATACATATCCACATCCTGAGGTGCCAATAAAAAACCAAACCAAGCTATCCTTAATTTATGTACCTCTCTACTATGTCTAACTTGATTCGATTTTGATTCGCACCTTATGATGGGACATTCAAATATAAAAAAAAAAAATGTTAATTTCATCTAAGGTTGAGAAACAATTGTTTAATTAGTTACTAAAGATTTAATGTACACTTTTAATACCAGGAACTGAACAAGTTTAAATACCAAACCAAGCTACACTTAATTTATGTACCTCTCTACTATGTCTAACTTGATTCGATTTCGATTCGCACTTTATGATGGGACATTCAAATATAAAAAATAAAAAATGTTAATTTCATCTAGTGTTGAGAAACAATTGTTTAGTTAGTTAGTTAAAATTTAATGTACACTTTTAATACTAGGAACTGAACAAATTTAAATAAATGAACTTTATTTTAAAATCAATCTGTGTTTACTGTAGATAATGATAATTTGTCTGAGTGATTTGATCTGATTGTCAGTAACCCATACCTTGAGATAAAATAATTATAAATTTCAATTTAATATATTAATACTCTGATCATTTTGTTTATTATTTAGTAACCTCTTATTTCTTTAGAAAGTATCCCAACGGTATAAAGTGATCTTCGGAGGTTATATTATTATTATTTGTTAAGTCTAAGAGAAATGTTACAATAGAGAGAGAGTGGATAGTGGGAAGGAGAGGAGTGAGAGGGAGAAGAGAGAGAGAGAGTTATACTCACGATATGATTACCAGAGGGCCAGCATTGTAGTTCCTTACTAAGATTAGCTAAAATTCAAAAGCAATAAATATTCTTGTTTTTTCAAAGAAAAAATTAGATACTATTTCACAAGTGCCTCACTACCATACTGATTGGATTAAGATTACATCGATCACACCGTAGATTACACGGTACCAAAAGTAAACAGAGCGACTGATCTCTTTGGTTCCAACTGAAAAGGATCCATTAAAAGTTTGATTAACGCATTTGAGTATAAGTTGAAAATCGCAATCTCATTTAAGCATTACATCCATACAGAATTCCATCTCACAATGTGATTAATGTGACCTGATTCCAGCCACCAAGTAGGAGTAACACTTGTAAATTATGTATCTATTGAGTATTAAACTTTATAAGTATTGTTTTTAACCTCCCTCTACAGCATTTAGTTTAGATTATGGAGATTTCACAATAAGATGAAATGGATTTCAAAAGAAATTATCATAAACAACTCATTGTATATTCCTCGTTAAATTCCCAACTTTAATTTTTGAGTAATTTTTCTTAAAATGAAACTATGAATCATTATGAAACAGATTTTCAGTACAATGTGTTTCTACATGCTAGTAATCTTAAAATGATCATCTACAAACTAAAACATAGTATTTACATAATAGAGTATTCTGTACACTTATGAAATATCGCTTGTAAATATTCAAAGTGATTCAGTTTGTTATTAATTTCAGCATTTTTCTGCTACTTTAAATAGATTTTGATATTTTTTTATCAATGCATATTCATTCTTTTAAATGGAAGGTTCATTCTTTTTTTTTTATAGATAAAGCTATATTGTGTGAATCTTATGAGGATAATTGACCGTAATTCTAATTTGCGGAGAAGTTGGTCAGATGTGCAGTTTATAGACATATACTATAATATAAAGTATATGTCTATTGACTGCACATCCGACCAACTTCTCCTCAAATTAGAATTACGGTCAATTATCCTCATAAGATTCACACAATATAGCTTTATCTCTAAAAAAAAAAAGAACCTTTTTACCTTCCATTTAAAAGAATGAATATGTATTGATAAAAAAAATATCAAATTTTCCCGACCAACTTCTTAAATATATTTTGTGAAATTTCACGATTTTCCAAAAAATAACCAGCTTCTACAAATACATTACAAAATAGAATAATAAAAATAATTTTTATTACCAAAATAGAATTAAACAATAAATCAAGAAATTAAATATTTTCAAACATATCCAGAATCCAATGGCTCTAATATATATATTTTTTCTACTATTAATTTCTGTGATGAGTAAAGATAAAAAACCTAAATCGTAAAATTAGAACTAAATAATCTTGAATAACCACTTAAAGATTTTTATTTATACCAATGCATACATATAAGATGAGTATATAAGATAATTATATACATATTCATGATTCTGGACTTTCTTCTAACAATGGGAAAAAGGTAGTTTCATTAGAAGAAAGTTAAACAGTAATTAATCAAATAATCTCAAAAAAACAGTTCTTTCTTACCACAAAAATTGTATTCCTATGTATATTTAGCAAACTTAAACAATTAACAATATTAAATTCAATCTAGAATTCTAATTAGGAGCAATGCAGTGGATTAGAATATTCTTTAGATGCTAAAAAAAAAATGGATGCCTGTAACTGTAATTTGGCTCCAAATCTCAAGATTACTGCTACCACAATAGAATTGTTTTTAGTTTAAGAGGGTGGAAAATAATCTTAAGTTAAATAAAATGCCTCAATTCAAACATGAAAATAGTACAAATTATTAAGAATAAGTTAAAATTTTGATTATTTTTATATTAAAAAAAAGGCTATACCTTATTCCTTGAAGAAAAAAGATTTTAAGTACCAACCTCACAATACAGAATTTTTAACAAAGATTACATTTTTCAACATGTTAATTTAAAAAATAAATGTATTTAAATTATTGAATTCATAAGAAAATTTGAGTAATTAATTGTAATTATTTTCAAAGTTATCATGATCATTACATTTCCCAGTCTTTATTTTTTCTATATATAAAAAAAAAATAATTACAAGTAATTCAATTTCTTTTCAATTATATAACATAAACCAAATATTTATATATATATACTTTTACTATAGTTTCCAATGTATAATTAAACCAATTTATAAAATTACACTAGCCATAACATAATCATGGAAGCTAAGTGATTAATGAAATTTGGCTGGATTTTAGGGGTATACTCTTATGAAAGTAATGTGTAAAGGTAAATAGATTTTTTATTATGTATAAATATATTCTTTGTACTGTCACTTATTTATTTACAATGTGTCATTTAATAATTAAAATATTGATTAAACTATCAAACTATGTATTAAATTATTAAACTACTATATTAATATAGTAATAAAATTATTTAAAAAATTCCAAGTCGATGTTTAATTTTTTTATTTTGGACATAATGAAGATTTTAAAACAATTTTTAATGTTATGTATTTTTTTTAGATCATATGGCTCCGAGGAATCTGAATAATAATATTAATTAATTAATTAATGTTTAATATTGATTTGATTTGAATGATTGATGATTTGACGATATGATGTGAAAGGCGTGCAATATGCCTCAGCGGATATTAAATTAGTGGAGTAAGAAAACAAACCGACTGTCTGTGAGAGCCATTGATTGAATTAGCCACTTCCTCCAAAACAAACAAATCTTCGACCGTGGCGACATTATGTTCCCTCACCTCGCGTAATAACCACTTTGTAATAACAATATCTTGTTTCATTAGATAAAACTAAAGCTCCCTAAAATGGAAAAACACCATGTCTTATGAAAAAAATGGTCACTCAATGTATTATTGTTCGTAATGGTTGGCCGTGATTAAAGTTCTATATTTCTTGGGGAAATATTTGAAGATAGTAGCTGAAAGCAGTTACTTGCGTGATTTAATACCTTGGAAACTATTTTTATAATAACCGTGAATAAATGTAAAAATGCAGTATCGGCCTTATATTAAAAAAAATTTAATTTACTTCTTAAGCGGTTTTATACTATGTAATATTTGAATTTTATTACATTGAATATTTCTCTAATACAGTTACTTTGTTGATAGACTAAAATTAATTGTTACAAGGCGTTTTGAATTTTTTTTTTAATTTCATACAATTGGCAAGCGCCCCTGAAGACCTGCCAGCGCTCTCGTAAGAATATGTAAAACTGTTGGTATAAAGTGACACTTCCAGTTAGCCGATTTTGAAGAAAAGGTTGCTGTAATATCTCAGGTATATTCAAATCTTAAATACGCAATTTCTGTTGGATACGACTTTTCGTTTTTAAGCCCTCCCCTCGTAGATCTGCCCGTGACACCAAGTACCAAGTGTTTTACTGAAATTGAATCAGTATTGGGAATTCAATCACTATTTGATTCAATCGTTTGACATCAACTCAAGTATTAATTAAATTCTTGGATTTAAAAAAAGGTCAGTATTTGAGTAGAAGACTTGGTACTTGGTACTTGGAATAACATTTGCCCCTCTCTGCTCCAAGAGAGGGAGCAGGTCGTAGCTGATACGAACCGATATTCGTGACAAGTCACTGCTCCAGCGGCACCGTTACATCCAGAAGGGCGGGCTTATGCAGGTTATGAAGCTTTAACTGTTAAACTTCTGGTGATTCCTTATATACTTAATTACAATATTATCTCATCATTAGATTACTTTTTATTCTAAAGGAATGACATTAAAATATTTCTAGAGCGTTCCATCATGTTTCAAATATTGAGGTGAAATTTGTTTTTAAATTATATTAATAAAGGTTTATTTGTTTTAATGGTGAGAATTGAACTTCAATTACTCAGAAACTCTCACATACATGATACTCAAAACATTGTGACTGTAATATTTCTTTGTTATTTTTTGCAGATGGCTTTGGAATATTTGTAAATACCCTTTTAGTAACATTTATGTCGCTATCCTGAGTGTTTTATTTGGTGTGACAGTTTACTTTGAAGTACTCTCTTATTTTTCGCAGTCTTACATAAATGACTGGCCATCAATTGAGTGTGGTACTGATAGTAATTCATACAAATTGTTCTTTGTTGCTGATCCACAAATATTAGGTGAAAATACTGAATCGTGGGTCGCAAGGATGGACTGTGATAGGTAATATGTCTATTCAGTTATTCATTTTAAGGTCTGTATTTTATTCACCAAGATGTTTTGTGATTTGTGTATTGTCTGTACTTTCATATTTAAAGGAAAATGAAGAATTATAAATTAATTTTTAGAAAATTACGAAGTTTAGCTGTTTCTTTCATGTGATCTCATATAAAAGTGGTATTCTAGGTTTTTTTTATGTCAATGCCATCATACTTAAAGCTATTCATCTTGAGAATATACTTTGGGAGTGTTACTTAAGTATGCAACCCTCCTCATATTCCATTTCCTCTGAATAAAATAAATTATCTCATAATTTGTAGATTTTGACTATGTTTTGGGAGGTAATAAAATAAAACTAAGTTAATTCAAAATGTATATAAATATTTTTCAATATTATTGGAAAAATAACTTATTCAAAATTTTGAATATTACTCACTCATGTTTACTTCTTTAAATACGGATTTATTGTGTATCAATCTGAAATACAACAATCACAATAATTTAAACATGAAAATTATAAAGTTTTCAAATGAAGCACCAACAAAAATAAGAACTGATGTTGGGTCTTGATCCTTCAAATTGTGAACATACTATAAATATTATTTTCTTGAAGGGAAATTACTAACAAATACATAAGCAATTCAAATCAAAGCATTTGATAATGCTGAACATGAGATTCTCCTCTTCTAATTCTATAACTTGTTCTTATGCAATAGCACTTTACAATGGTTCCTCCTGCCAGTAGTACCATGGACGGTAGTAATCCTTGATAAACCTTCATATCCTCTTCCGAACTTCTTCTTTTCACATTAATGATTTACCTGGTTTATGGGAGCTCAACTTTTGGGATTTTCCTTTTTTGGGGGAACAGCAGAGCAGCTATTTCCTTTTCCCTGAACTAGTAGAACTAGATTAGCCTGCCTTTTACTGTTACGTTAATTTATTTAACTATTTTTAATAACTTTCAATCAAGGTGTATATTAAAATAGAAAGGTAATGGAATAGAATGAAAAATTATAAATAATAATTTTTGAAAAGTAATGTTATTTAATGGAAATCATATATTTTCAAGGAAACTAAATGGAATTTACTAAGTAAATGTAAACATTTTTTTTAAGTTTGAGTAAGTATTTAAAATCCACGGAATCGATGCCATTACATTACTTTAAAAACTTTCATTGTACTTGTGCGAAAGAAGAAGTGAAATATAAAAATATTTCATGGAAATGTTTATAACCTTAAATATATGTACTGTAGTTTAATAACTCTAGATCTGATATATTTAAATAATAGGTATAGTCCGTTTATTCTGAAAAATCATCATGTATAACCTTTTAGAAAATTAAATTAGTGAATAATTGTGGGATTTATTTCATTAAGACTCCATTTCATTTTAATTTTATAATTTCTAAAAATTGCAAAATTCAGATAACAATAGTTTAGTTACAAAATACTCTTATTTTCAAATATCAGAATTGTTCATGATAAGTTATTTTTAACTTGTTAGCATTTCTAAATCTCCTTGTTCCGATTTTGTTTCAGGTTTTTAAAAATAAGCTATAAATACGCGATGAACTACGTGAATCCAGATTTGATAATATTTCTTGGTGATCTCATGGATGAAGGTAGCATGTGCAGTTCACAACAGTATTCCAACTACTTCTCCAGATTCAGAAACATTTTTCATCTCAATCACATTCCCAAAAATAAGGTAAACAAGAGTGTTCTTTAGATAATATTAGTAGCTTTTATTTTGCTTTTAAATGTGTGTCTTAAAAGTATACATTGTAAATATTAATGAAATGTTAGAATATTGTGTGTGAAACCTCTATTAGCTAACCGAAGTTATTAAGAGTACTATTTACAAAAGATTCAGGAAATTTTTTTAAATATTTACTTATGTTAATTGCAGTCTTGGCAATCCGAATTCGGACAAATATTTTTTTTACTTACTCTTATCTATATAATTAAAGGAAATATTGCAGATATGAAAATTTTAGAATCTGAGCTTCCAACAGAAATACACATAATTTATGAATTTAAGGTATTTTGCGTCCAAATAACCAATTTCCACAAAATGGCTTATATAATTTTATTGTAGATGTAAAATTTATTCACATTTTTCATTTTATTTTATGTTTAGCCATTTTAAGTAGTGCTAACAATGAGCTAGTTGTACTGTCTTCTTTCCTAGCTCAACTGGTATATATGGCTTTTTCAACTTGTGCCTTCCGCTTTTCTCTTCTCGACCCCTTGGCAATTGTTGACCTTCAACTGCTTTAAGCCTTGGAGTACAATATCTCTCCAGCAGCCCTTGGGTCTCTCTCTACTTCTCTTTCTATCTGCGTGCTGTTTCATAATAAAGTACAAACTAGTACTATTAGTCTTGTTGTAGCTTATACTTGGTACTTTTTCGTTTCATAAAGAAAAAGTAAAACAGTACAAAGTACAAGTTGTAAAATTGAAAGTACAAGCTAAATATTGCTGTTGTGTGAAAATTAAGATAAAATACAAACATACAAAGTACAAGGACTAATACTTTTTGTTTCATAATGGTAACTAGCTCGTTAATACTATTAGCCATAGATAGGAGTACAAATAAGCCTGTGGGAAGGTTCATTTTCAAAGCAGGTTACTTAGAGATTATAAGTTTCTTGTTGATATATTGTGCAATATCTTTCATTGAAGTGGCAGAGGCGACAACTTGAAATGAATATGTTTATCTACCACTGCAGTTATTCATGCCAATTAATGCATCATAAATATAGAAAAAATTGTTAAGTGCTTAGGATATAAAACAATAGATAGGGACACTATTTATTTAACTTCTTTACTACAAAGAAATGAAAGAAGAAATTATTTGATCATTCTAATTAAATATTCTTTAAATTAAAGTATTTTATTTTCATGTCCATTGAATTAATGACGGGACTTCTCAAGCATGAGCAACTTTAAACTTGACCTTTATGATACCCAAAGCTCGTTCTTTTGTCAACTGGGCTTCAATCCCATGTCATTACTTCTTCTGGCGATACTTTTTAGTTCATAGTGCAAAAGTGCCATGATTTTATAGAACAATTGGAATCTCCTAAAAAAAAAAAAAAAAAAGCTAGAAACCACAAAATAATTGTTTTTTTCATTCTAGAATAAATTATACTATTTTGAAGCACTCGTGATTCATGAACACTCGCAGGTGAATTTTACTCTCACATTGCTGTAGAGCCGGCAAAAAACTTACAGTTAATCAAATAGGTACAGTTTCGTTTTCCAATTTAGAGATCCAGCTTCATTTTCAACCGCAGCACCAGTACGATATCAGTGAAACATCTAATATTCCATGTGTAAAAAAAAAAAAATTATATTATAAAATAATATTAAATAGTGTTAATAATAATACAGGTTAGAGGTTGGAGACTAAACTTGTGGTACAGTGTCAAGCTTCACCAAGGTGTCAAGGTGTGCATGTTGAATAGACTTTCATGACAATATTATATTGTATATAGGAATGGACAAGTAAAATGTTCCGCCTCATGTCTCAGATATGTCAAATGTATTTGGTCAACGATAGCTGTCTAATGTTCTTCCGCTCTTCTACCCTGGGTCTTTCCAATTATATTCCAATTCAGTAAAAGTTGTGAGATAGCACTGACCACACTTTTTTTAATAGTAATTTTCAAACAAATTTCCGATATTAATCAGATCAATTCTTATTAATCTTTAATCTTTCTTGATTTATAGTTTTCTGTTACAATCATCCTGTATTCATTGTAAATATTAAAGTTTTAATTTATCTGTTATAGACTATATTTCTTCCTGGTGATAACGACATTGGTGGAGAAAATGAAGAAGTTACGCCATTGAAACTTCACCGTTATGAAAATTACTTTGGTCCATCTGTAGAAATAGTCTCTTACAAAAATATTAAGTTTTTTAAGGTATATTTTCTATTATAATGGCTAAACAGTTAGAATTGTGTAGATTGTCATTTAAAAAAAAAAAATTATTGGGATCAGTACTTGATAAGAAAATATCCTTATGTTACCAATAATTTATAAGAAGTTCATTGCGTTTACATATTTATATGTACCATATAAAAGTATATTATATAATATTATTATGATCTTGATTATTTATTTTTAGGTTAATAGTATGACCAGGATGTTTCCAGAATATAATGTGGAAAATGATACATCGATACGGATAGTCCTATCACATATACCGCTTCTCGGTGTCGACAGTTTTTTAGGGGAAGAGGTGATTCATCCTTATTCATATATTTACATTTAATTTATTCTTTTATTTTAAGGTATTATTTTATTTTATTTTTTTAAATTGTCTATTATTACTTTTTTCATGTTACAAAATCATGTGTTGTTACAGATTATTATGAAACTGAGACCTCATGCAATATTTTCAGCACACGATCATAAATTGATGCATTTCATGACAGAATATAATTCCCCTAAGAGAGAAATCATTCAGCATATTGATGTGTCCGATCAGAATGCCTTTAGGTTCACCTTTTCGGAAAAGACTAAAAGGGTCAATGAAATATCAATTCCTACAGTATCTTATAGAATGGGAACATTAATACACGGATACTCAGCTGTTGTCATCGGTAAGCTCTTGTTTCCTAACTTTAACATTTTGGATGAAATTTATAAAAATAAATAAAAAAAGGCCACGAAATGTCTTGTGAGAAGACGTCTGATTTATGATGTTACTGTACTCCTTGAAATGATATAATTGGTATGCCTACCTACCGACTCAGCTTTCAATTGTTATTTCTCTGGATAAACTCGATATTGTCAAATATATTATATGTCATTATCACATATATTATGTATTTTTGTCAAGAACCAATTATTTTGGGCCCAGAAAGGTCCATGGGCATATCACAGTATGATTCCTATCCTTCAAAAATCTATTACTTTTTGTCAAAAGTTTAGTATTTATGTAAATTTAGTTTTGAAACCCAGGATATGAAACGATTTTGTCGAGCTATAGAAGCCAGCACTCCACCCACTGTACTCAAAGTATTTTAAAAATTTGCTCCGAATCCATAAATATTACATTTTGGAGCTATCAAATTTTTGAAAACCATATTATCAAATTTTAGAGTGTGATGAATCACGTCTTGGACTATTAATGGCCCACCCCACTTGGCAAGATGTGGGATATTTTAAAATAAATAAATTAGCCATTGTGAAAATATTATTATTACTGGAGTGAAGTATAGAAATATAAACATCAGATTCATTTTTATAACTATGAAAAATTTCCTTTGGGTGAATCTAAAAGTAAACATCTATTGGTAAAAGAATCTATTAGGCTAGTTTACTTAATAATTTTATTAAATATTCATTTGACTAACAAGTTGTTATTCTTTAATATTTTTATATTACCTTTAATAAGCTTTAAAAAATAAATATTTTAGTGGGAGAACCATTTACACTTAATTTATAGTTGCTGTGCTGCATTTACTAATTATTTTAATTGTTGGCAATGCATTGAGCTCTCAGTATAATAAATTGGGTTTTTCATTTATATTTAAAATTATATGTTACTATTTCTTTTTCAGATAAAAAACAGGAGATCATGTGCTATTTTTTCTTCAGATCGCCACGTAGGCTTCTCTTCCTAAACTTTTATCTCATTCTACTCATTTGCTGTGCTGTTATCGTAACTAGCTACTATTGCATAAGAAAACGACGCAAGATTGTTTGATGGTTGTGTTACTTATACAGGACTGTTACGTAGTATTGTTTTGTTAATTTGAAAAAGGAAGCGTTGAAGACTGAAGCCTCATGATCAACTTGTTGTTTTAACATTTGTATATATTTGATGAAATGTTATTTACGTCAGAATGTTGAGACTTAATATTCATGTCTTTTGCCAAGTTTATTGACAAATTTATTTTTGCATATTGTGATATTGTTGTTAGTTCAAAGCAAATATATTATAATAAATTGTTATTTTTATTTTTTACTGCATACTATTCTTTAAAGCCGAGGTCATACTTTGCTCCAATGTGACAATTAGCATAGCCAACTATAATGGCATCAAATTTGTCTATAAGACCAAGCCTATTTCCATCCCAATAAGTCTTCATGCAACCTTGTAAATAACTTACCACTGAAAAAAAAAAAAATTGCACAATCCATGATTCCATCATTACAGGCTTAATGATAAGTACAATGAATTTATTGACCTTTTTAAATTCAATTGTGAAGGATTGTGTATTATTTTTTTTGTCATCTATTTATAAATTTTGATTAATCTATTTGCAAATTTAGGTAGATTATGAAATATTAGAATGGAAGATTTAAGGTCATGCCCACCCGCCCATTCCTGACCTCTGAGTGATGAAATTAATAAACGAACCAAACTACTCTTTTTTATGGTGGAGCATACCAATACAAGAAATTCATTTAGTTTTTTATAACATTATCTTCTACCTTAATATAAAAAAAATTTATGATTGATAAGATTGTAGAATCTTATTTTATCTGAAGTCCATATTCTCGTAAGAAAACTGTTTTCTTTTTTAAATAAGTATTCAAATTAAAGAAATTATAATTCAGAAGCCAAGAGTATTATTTTTACTACTAATTTTTACTCTTTACCAGTTATTTGTTTAAGGCCGAAGTAAAATTTGGGCCAGCTTAAAGAAGGCATCAATTGCTTACTACTTACAATTATTGACTACCTGGTTGGGTAGAGCTGCTACCTTTTGATGTAGTGTAATTATCTAATTTCCAAATGGTGCCTTGGACTATTTTCTAATGTTAGCATCAATACAAAAAAAAAGTATAACTTAAATACTATGGCCTTAAAATAAATGTAAACTTATTGTTTTACATATTTAATGATTCTACTTTTTTAATCTATAAATTAAACTACGTTATGTAGGTTTCACTTACCTTTATGATAATTTTGCAAAAGTGGGATTGTTATGTATTATATATCGTCAGTTCATTGCAGATTCATTAAGTGACATTTCATAAACTTAAATCTTAAAGAATTTTCTATTAAATCAGAAAATTGTGCACTTATGTTTTTTATGAGTCAATAAATCTGAATTTAAAAAATAGTTCTTGAAAGTTCAGCTCCATCAAAAATATACTTAGTGACTTTTTGTAATAAACCAACAATATGTAACCCATATGTTTTGACGACTTACATATTTTAGGTTTTTTATTTTAATAAATAAAAATCCAGTCTTTAGTTATATGTTTATATGAGAACTGTAATATCATTTAATTATAATTTCTTGTATCTATTATTCAACATTTTTATGCCATGTCTGATGAAGATTAAGTTTGTTTAATTTTATTACAAAAACATATGTTCTTAATTGCTATTTCATGTTAATATTATTTTTTTCATTATAATTCTTTTAATCGATTGCATAAAGTTTGATAACACTATCTTATTTCATTATCATTCTTATTAGCTTGTTTTTTATTTATTCATTCACTTAATATTATATAAATTTTTTTATTTTATTTTTTTAATATTTAATTTATAGTAGAATTAGTGGTTACTTTGTTGTAGCACAATTGTATAATTAGTTAGTATATAATCCTATGTGTCATCTATTATACTATTCAAAAATATTCATTCATACAAAATTTAAGTATTTAAAATTAAGTCTGTTGCATATACCTGAGTAAGGAAGTTATATTGACAGCCTTTACCTTATAAAGACTTTACCTGTTGGAGAGCTGTAGTCCTCAAGGATTTTCTTCTCCCACTCCTCTGCTAGTGATTGTCAAGACAAGAGGAGGCACTTCAGTCTGTGTTTGTCTCCAGTTGAGTTTGCTTTCCACCATGAGTGATATCTGAGACCCTTTCCAGCGATGGGGACAAATCCTTGTCTTCTCTTAGTGACAGTAGCGCTTTTAGTTTATTGTGGTGTTCAATCTCTTAAGGTCCAGAGAGTCGAGAAGAGGAGGTGCCTAAGAGATGGTTATAATGACACCATTTACGATTATTCTTTGAGAGATTTGAAAAGTAATACGACTGTCCCTCTATCGATGTACCGAGGAAAGGTATGGTAGTATTTAATGTTATTTCTACGATTTTATTTTTATTTTTTAAAGTCCGTCTTGTTTAAATTGGTAATTATCAAAATATTTTTGTGTAAATTATTTTTATATTTCATGACAATGTCTTTAACGACAATAAAAAGTCCAATAGTTTTTCTTTTACTCACTTTGAATGTAAGAACCACATATTTTCAATAGAAACTTTTTGAATTAGGTTTCTGTGAAATAAATTTAGTCCTGGTTTTGCAGTCCATTTATTCCCCCCACCAAAATTTAAAATAATAATTGAACCTAAATTTCAGTGTTTTTTGTTTTTCATTGTTTCTACTACATTATTTACAATCTATTTAAAGTTTTAGTGTGATTTGACAGATGTAACCTTTTTTTCTATCCAGTGCATGTGCAGAGTTTTTCTAAATTTACCTATGAAATTTTCATATCTTTGAACTGATTGAAGCCATTTTTTTTTTCAATTGACTGTGAAGATTAGAAATAAATTTGGTTTATAGGAATTTTGGCATTCTTTTGAATTATTGGTTCTTATTTGTAAAAGTAGTAAAAAAATGAACAAATCCAAAATGTTAATAACTCATTCCACAAATTACATTTTCTTTTTTTGTTTTTTGTCACTTGCTTTGCACTAAGTTTATTGTTTATTAACTCTCCATTTTTAGTATCTGGTCATTTGATTACATGGATTTATTATTCCTAAAGATGAGATCAAATAAAACAGAAAAGCATATATAATTGAAATTAATAATCATATATAATTCTCTTAAAGATATTGCCACATGTTCTCCATCTTTCCAGTCCTCTCAAAACCCTCTCGGTTTAAATACTTCTTTGTTGCCCTGTTTTAGATCTTTCTGCTGGGTTTTAATCAAAATATTTTTCAGCCATAACTGATGTGACATGCTTTGTAAGTAACCACACAATCTGAACATTGTCTCTGTTGTTCATCGATGGCCCTTTTGGATGTACTCCAATTCCTTTTTCTTGATTAGAAACATTTCACTTTTAATTATTGTTCTAATGAATGCTTATCTTATTCCATAGGTTGTTTTACTAGTTAACGTAGCGACTTTCTGAGGTTTCACCCCACACTACATTGGTCTGAGTGCACTACAGGCCAAATACGGAGACAGCTTGGCTATACTTGGTATCCCATGCAACCAATTTGGACTTGTAAGTATATATATATATATATATTTATTTATTTTACTAATCTAAAATACAATCATAAATTATATATATATATTTTACTAATCTAAAACACAATCATAAATTATATATGTATATTTTACTAATCTAAAACACAATATAATACACACATATATAAAAGGGGAAAAATAATCGTAATTAAATTACTATTAGAACAGACAAAAAAACGACTTTATTATTGGACTAGCTTCCTTAAGAACAAGAGATAAACATGAAAAATTACTAACCAAAAACTACATTAATAAAATTCAATTATAATATATATTCTCAATAGTAAGAGTGTATAAACAGCAATAAAGAAAATTGCCTCAAGAATTAATTGAAGAAGATTATCTTCAAAAAGATAAAATCAGTAGAAAAGAGTGAGAGGAGAGAGGGGGAAACGAAAATTAGTCTATAAATGTGTATTTACTGATTAATATTAAAAAGGTCAAATTTTTAACAATATAGTTTAAATTAAATTTTAATTTTAATGATAAAAAAATGTACTCATTTTTATTTAGTTGCAATAAATAATGACATGTCATTGTACTGTGGTCAATTTTTTCTTTATTAAAATTCATTGAAACATATATTGTTATTGAAATATTTTAAAAGGGGTTCTTTTTTTAATTTTAGTTTTATTTTGATACATCAGTTGCGTTATTTTAGGAAATTACTACCTAATGAAAAATTCTCTCAATATTAGCATCCAAAGTAAAATTTATGAATTAACAATATTTACAACAAACTATCTGAAACTTGAGTCATTTGTAGCAGACATTAGCCAAGCACTTAGTTGTCGTACTATTTCATGATGCTTCATAGTCATAGAAACTAAAAACTTTTCCAACCAACTACGTGCTTCTTTCCTTTCTGGAACAAAAATACATCACCAGTACATTTGTTAAAAAATATGGATTTAAGTCTCGAGAATTAGGTTGATTATACTATACCAAAACAGTAAGTGTATATAATCTCATTGCATTAATAAAAATATGCTCTTTGGCATCTATGCTTTAACCTTATTCTCTTCCTAAGTGTTTTTGATGTATTTATTTTTCATAAAATAGTCCTCATTTTAAAAACTGGTAATTAAATGGTAACAGATTTGAAAAAAACAAAAACAATTTTTAGCCTTAAAGCTTTTGTTTGTTTAATCTTAAAATGGGTAATTGTCATGAGTCGTAAGATAGGTCAGTGATAAATATTAGGGGTAAAAAAAATCTGGAGTAGTGAAAAACAATTAAAAATTCTAATATTATAAGGTCCGCTTGAAAATCGCTATTTTATTAATCTATTAATTATGGAACCTTTATGAGAATGTTATTTTTTTAATTTATACATTGTAATATTTTAGCAAGAACCAGGGAGCAATGCTACTGAAATTTACAATGGACTTAGGTTCGTAAGGCCTGGAAATGGATTTATTCCAAACTTCCGGCTTTTCCAAAAAATGGATGTTAACGGAGAAAAGGAGCATCCACTTTACACATTCTTAAAGGTAAATTGTATTATGAATATTCGATAATATGCAAAGATATTTATGTTAAAATGTTATTGGTCCAGTAAAATTAGGGATTGACCTCAACATTAAAAAAATAAAGATGAAACTTGTCAGAAATTGTTCATTTCTCCCTTCCCTCCATAATAACTGGTAAAAAGTCCCAAAGAATTGCACATCGGGTTTTGATGGGGGGAGAGAAGGAAGGACAGAAAACTGGTATGTTTTTAATTTTTTGAGAATATAGAAAAGATTGTTCAGTACAATATTAAAGTACTTGAAAATATTTATAAAAATTATCCTATACGTTTTTAAAATAAAATCAATGGGGACAGAGATAATATTTATGAGATTATATTTATTTAATTTTCACTTTAAGCAAAAATTGCTCCAAAGCACAAAATTGATGTTGTTCATGGTGGACGACACATTTTTGAAGTTTAAGTAGTTTTTTTAACATTTTCGATTGTTCAAATTATTATTCAAACATTCTTTCTTTTAATTATCCTTAAAAGTAATTGAAAACAGAATTATATAAATTTTGTAATTTTTAAGCCAACCACATTTTATGTTGAATAAAAAGCAATAACTAAAAAAATCTTTAATTTAGGTTACAACTAATTACTTTGCAATAAAATAGATTATATTGAATTTAAAGTCAAGTATATCTTCTCTTTTTTAAAACCATTTAAAGTGAACTTTTAAGCAGTTTTATTTTGTAAGCCACCAGCTGGACAGAAGATACCACAGTTCAGAAAAACTTCCTTGTTTTATGAGCTTTAAGTCTATATTAATTATGTTGTGGTTTGCCTCAGAGTAAGTTGAGATTCATTCCTAATTGAATAAAAAGATGTAAAAATATTTGGGTCGATTCCTAATTTCACTTTACTAATAATATTTTTACTTAATTAGAGAAAATGTAAACTCGACTTAATTAATATTGACTTAAGGCTCATTGGGCAAGAAAATTTTTCCAAAAGTGTGGTATGTTTAGTCAGTTGGGGGTTACAAAATAAATCGCGAAGAATCCTTAATGTTATGAAAACCCGAACTTACTCTAATTTAACTGCTTAAAAGTCTCCTTTACATTGTTTTAAAAGTGACCTAAATTAAACATTTTTTTAGTTACTGCTTTTTATTCAACATAAAATGTGGTTGGCTTAAAAATTATAAAATTTAAGTTTCCTGGTTCTCTGTATGTAATCAAACCACGGTTTATGGGAACTTTTTATAAGTTTTAATGTCTTTTATTACATATTATGAAATTTATGTAAATCTAAACTTCATATCATTATCATGAAATTCCCCATTGATTGATATGTAATATAATTCTGTTGTCAATGACTTTTAAGAATCATTAAAAGAAAGAAACTTTGAACGAATGAAAATGTTAAAAAAACTAATTAAACTTCAAAAAGTCTACTATTACCAACATCAATTCATACTTATATTCATATTTATATTCTTACCTAAAGTAAAAATACCAGTTTCCTCCCCTCCCTCCATTAAAATCCTAGCCAATGTGAATAACTGTGGTAATAAATGATTGCAATGTATTTTGGGAGGTTGGACCAATTTTCATTTCCTTGCACAATTATAATGGCTCATTCAAAATACTAAACCAAAACATATCGCTCGCACCATGTTAAAGTAACCAATGTTCAACTTTAAGTAAGTCCACATTCTTTACTTTAACACGGTGCCGACCATATGTACGAATTACAATTGGCTGTACAGCCAAGCCAAAAATGGTTCAAATTCGATTTTTTTTATTTTGTAGTTAATTTATAAACTTTTCAAATTATCATGGGTAATATCAGCGTATCTCGTAGAGCCTTCACTATCGATGCAATATACCTCGTCAAAGCAGGTGAATTTTTTTTCCCTAAGGAGCCTCATCAACTCGAACTTGACCCGGTGGTGACGACGTGTTATGAGGAGGGAGTTGTTGCGGCATTTTCCCAGCACATGGGCTGCTGTTTCAGACTCCCTGCCGCATATACGGCAGAGGGACCCAACTTCTCTGACCTGTCCGCTGACACCTGGGACAGGGGTGCATAATTAATGTTTAGTTTTAGGGCATTCGTTCATTCAGACCCAGAAAGTATTTGCTTTTTGTAGATGTATCTGTTCGCTTTCGGGGTCTCTTTAAAATGGCGAACACCAATACCCTGCCACCTGCAGTTGGCCCATTCCTCAAATGCATTTTCTTGTAGCGACTGCCGTAGAGCTTTCACATTACGATGACCCTGATCAACCCCCAATCTCTCGGCACATTCAGCAATTTCAGCCGAATAATCGAAGGTAGAAAATCAAAACAATCATCATAGTAGTATTTAAAAAAATAAATAATAATTGAAAAAATATTATCTGACCAGTATTAGCAGTTATGAAGCAAAATATATTGTATGAGAGTTTCCACCAGAAGTGTTAGAAGGTTGTGTGAGTAGATATAGAAGAAATAGTTGTTTTCTGTTCCTGTTCCTGGAGCCAATTTCAGACTAAAGCCTCAAGGAATACACATCCGATTTTGATATATATTTTTTTTCGTTTTGTGTAGAATTTATAAATCTTTAAAATTATCATGAATATAATCAACTCTAAATTGTATACTTTTTCCTTTTCAACTCATAATTTTTTTCCTGAATTTTCCGGAGGATGTCCATATTTTTCCTGCCTGTAGTAGGGAAATAATCTTGAAAGTGGTGCCTCAATCATTGGATCAACAAAGAGGCATCTTTCAGAAATAATATACAAAGATAGTAAGATGCTGAGCTGGTTGCTATAGAAACCAGTTCACTTTTTATTAGTTTTTCAAATAATAAAAAAACAGTTTCTAATATTAATGCAGTTAATTATAATGAAACAAATTATCTAATACAGCTCTCCTAAAAATGTAAAATAAAAATAAGTTTAAAAAAAAAATTTAAAAATAAATCTATATTATTCGAGGTGCTATGGAGATCTCCTGATTGTTCTCCTTCATTTATTTATTCTGTAGATTTTTGGTTTGTCGTAAACTATAATAAATAACAATATTTATTTTTTTAAAAACCTAAACAACTCCTCACAAGGATCCCATACTAAAAAACCTAAACAACCTGTGATAAGGATCCCATTCTTTAAAACCTAAACAACTCGCGATAAAGATTCCACACTTATCAACAGTAGCGCCTAGGAGTCTCAAAGAATAAATCTTGAAAAGGATACATACTTGGACCTTGGACTTAGAAACTCAGGGCCCAGTACTTGCTAAGAAATATACCGCTTCTTGATGTCCTCTTTGAAATCATTATAACAAAATTTATCCCCTTATCCATTCATTATCTTACTAACTTTTGGAACTTCCTACTTTTTTAGTGACATTAAAATTGTAGTAAGAATTTAAGGATCTGAATTGAAATTTTCTTTCTTTTGACACCTCATTTGTCAAAGTCCATCGCTCCTAAGACCCGGAAAGGAGTAATATGGAGTAAATTTGCTGTCAAATCCATCCATCTAATTACCCATCCATTAAGCTATCTTATAGGTCATCTTAGAATTAATAAATTTGTTGCAATCTATGAACATTTGACAGTTTATCACTTTTTCAAGACTTTCAGAATACCAAATCCTGCAGAAATAAATCCTTATGGTGAGGCTCTAAAAACTTTGTTGAATTTAAATGTAAACTTGATATTTGAATAGTTCTTTCTTATTGTTTTTTGTATATTTTTGAAGTAATCATCTATGCACAGAACTGCAATCTTGAAAAAAATAAATTAGAAAGAAAATGCTTTCCATGTGAATATCTAAAGGATGGCTATTTGATTATTTTTTTTTTTAACATAATGAGTTTATATGTAAATTATTAAAATTAATAAAAATATTGAATAAAAAATTGAATATAACACTTTATTGGGCAAAATACTTAATAACAAAAAAAAAAAAACACGATGAAGTGGAATCCTGATTGAAAGAAATAGCCCAAGGAAGCGTTGTATTGCGACGATCTGACCTTTGTAGTGAGCTACCTTGAATGGCGTGGCGTCGTTTCTCCTTTGATAGTTGACGTAATGTTTCTGACCTCTTAGTTTCTGTATTAATTTTCTTTGTAGTTTTAAAATTGTTTTCGTTCCTTTTTTTAATATTAGTCGTTATTTTAGAATATCGTTCATAAATATTAGGTGTCATCTTAGTTTATCCGAAGAGCTTTGCGGTTATCTCTCGCAACTTGAGGTTACTTGGACGGGCGCAGAAAAAAGTAGAGCTTACGTCCAATTATGTTAACTGTTGTAGATATTAGGACCACTAGCGGATCCAGGATTTAATTTTGGGGGGGGGCTTCAGCCCGAAAGCCCCTCCTCTCTCCCGTAGATCCGCCCGTGATTAGGACTTATGTTTATATTGCCCTAATAACAGTCCTGGGTGAAATTCAAAACTTTCGTTTTGGGTCCAAATAAACTGATGGGCCCAAGCAGTTCCAATTAGCGTTTTAAATTTGAAAAAAATAATGATTCCTGTAGGAATTATTGCTATTTGTGGATTCCGCGCGTGTTGTAAGACGACGTTTGGGGGAAGGGCGAGCTATACTTGCGGGAATAATAAAAAATCGCTAATAGTTATGGAATAATTAATTTAAGTAAATAAATAATATATATTAAATAAGGAAATACAATTCAAATATAAAGAAATCAAATTTAAGTGCTCATGATATGTTTGCTACAGGGCCTTATCGTCCAAAGCACTTAAAATATATCGGACTGATTAAACGGAAACGACCATATACCCACCGCACAACCAGGCATTGCTGTAGTATGGCGCAATCCAGGAAATAATAGGCGGGTGAAGGAACCTTTGTCAATAAATCAAGATTTAATTTATACTTTCGCCTGTTCAGTTCAGAAGCGTGGTATCTCAGATGGTGAGCACTGAATTCCAGAGCTCAAGACCCAAATTCGAATCCGTGTGATGACGTAATTTTTCATAAGCCGTCGATCGACCCTGGGGTAAGGAGACCTTCTTGGGCCACACCCAACCTCTATAAAGTGCGTATTCTTCATTAAAATAAATAATTAAGGGAGAAAATTTGGCGGTTGAGCGTTATTTCGGCCCAATCACCTCCTAGGACAAGCATTACTTCTTGTAGCAGTACTTCCTGACCAAGACCCTTCATCGGTTGTAGTGATACAGTTTTTTTTTTTGCTATTCAATTCACATTTTCGAATGGTTTCATCAGTAGGACTCCGTAATTCCTTTGACTCAATCAGGTGAAAGTAGTTGATAGATCTTATTAAACCGAAATAAAAATAAAGTGGTGGATTTTCTTCCCGATACAAATTCTTTGAAATGCGCAGCACGCAGAACATTGATAGAATAATTTTAGAAAATAAGGACTTTATGCTGCAAATATAATTTTGAATAGGGTACCTCATTATTTTGGTATACTTTGCGGAACCCCATCACAGTATAACATTGCAGATATTTCTGAGGTTGAATTTAAAATGGTTTTAATGTCCTTGTAGAATAACTAGCCATTAAGGAGGCCGTAAAGCAGTGACTTAACGAAGATCGATCTCGTGATGCTGTTCGTGAGGTAGTCGCCTCATCGCCTTGGGCCTGGCTGCCTTCCCTTGGCGATTGATATGTGCGAGTGGTCGCTGGATGACACGTGTCAAGGCCACGGCTGCTCCAATGACCTCTTTTGTCAACTCTATCTTTATTGTAGTACAGTTATCTCTTGGTTTTTCTTCTTGCTTCATTGATAAATTTATAGAAAAATATCAATTCGAATCATAATAGTTTGTTTTCTTCTCTTACAAGGCTCATCTATAAGATTTAATAATGGCTTTTCATAGGATTAGCCATGCTTATTAAGGATTTTCTTTCTTATCATCCTGCTCTAATAATTATCAATTTATTAGGGGGACTGGAAAGTAATTTTCTTACATTACATAAATTTTTAACGAGTTTTTATTTTTAATCACTGATGTAATCACTCTCATTGTCAACAACCTTTTGCCATCTGGTTTGCAAATTTTCAAGGCCGAATCGATAAAAATCAATTGGTTTTTCAGTAAGATATAAGGAGATGGCATTTTGGATATCATCCAAATTTGCAACTCTTTTGGCACTTAGAAATTATTGAAGCGACCGAAATAAATATAAATCGGAAGACGCAACATCGGGCGAGGCAGTACCTGCCCATTAAAGAATTTTTACAGGGTTCGTCTTGCGCAGTGCGGTCTTGCATTGTCGTGTTGCAGAAAAACGCCTTTTCTGTTAACAATGCTGGCCACTTTTCGGTTAAAGACTGATTTACACGATCTAATTGTTCAAAGGAAAGCTCTTCATCCACTGTTTGTTCAGGTTTCAGCACTTCAAAGTGAATAGGGCCGCCAATATTCCACCAAACACTCAAAGGGCCTTTTTGGCTTAGCAATACTTCGTGGTGATTCTTTTGGAGAGAACTACCCTGCCTTTTGCGTTCTGGGTTACCATAGCGGAACCATGTTTCATCTCCGGTGGTCAAGCGATCTAAAAACCTTTCTGTATTGTGCTGTTGTAGCAATAAATTGCATGCGGTGGATCGTTGGATGGTCGACCAAGGTTGGTTGAGAATGTTTGACAATATCTCGATTGTCTGAGACGGATTTGCTTCCACTTCCGACCTTAACACGTCATTGTCTAACGTTGTTGGTCTTCCTGATCGATACGAGTATGAAAGATCAAGAATTTGAATAGCCACCTTTGGCATTTACACATTTCGAATGCATTTGAGTAAACATCGCAAATGATTTTGATAGCAACTGTTGCGTTACTACCCTTGCGAAACTCAGAAAGCATGCAATGCCGGATATGTACCTCTTCTGGTATATCGCTCACTCCATGTTCAGGAACGACAACATTCCCTAATATTGTTGACCGTAGAACGATCAGTAGAAGTTGGTTGGGGAGGGGTTAGAATGAAACTACACAGAAAACAAAAATACTTCAGACCCCTTAGTATCAAATATTAACATTCGCTTAAAACTTGGCTTATCATGGTTTCACCTTATCGTAACCTACAATGTTTTTATTTACGAAAATTCTCAGAAATGGTGCTTTTTCTCATTAATTTAATTAGGCACTAAAAACTCATAAGTACCTATTTGCTTTCCATTTGAATCGTAAAATAATTTGATCATAAAATTGAAAAAAAATATTGTCTACATTAAAAATTGCTACATTTGTCTTACTTGGTCAATAACATCGTTATTTTGACATGTTGAGGGTCGAGGTCACCCCAAACGGCCCAATTTTTTTGTAGGCAATCTATCTTCTCGATTTGTAGGCAATCTATATTCTCGATTTGTAGGCAAACTATATTCTCGATTTGTAGGCAACCTATAATCTCGATTTGTAGGCAAACTATATTCTCGATTTTTCTATCAAATTATCTTACGGTTCGATTGGAAAGCAATGGGTGTTCATGAGTTTTCAGTACCTAATTAAACACTCAAAGTTTGCCGATCTCCAGATTGAAAACGCCCTTATTCCGAGAATTTTCGTAAATAAATGAGTCGTAGACTACGATGAAATTAAGCTATTCACGAAGTTTTATGGGGGTGGGGATGTTAATAATTTGATGAAACGGAGTATGCACCCACTGAGTATAGAATAAACTCATTCTATACTCACTATATAATAGATTTCCGATAGCTTTCACTCTGCGAATTACTTTATATATTCTGAAAAAATATTAAATACCGTTAGATCATTTATTTCTCATATGGCATTATTCTATATATGATATAGCTGCTTGTTATTTATAATGTAGAATATGTAATGAGGACGGTGTAGGACCTACAAAACCAGTTCTAGCGATAGTTTTTTTGGAATTCTTGACTTGACAAGCCAGACCTTTTTTACTTTCACGTTTGTTTAAATAACTGTAGATATCCTGTTAGATACCTACTTGGGTAAAAATAAAGTTAACGACGTGGATCACCTTGGGTGCGCATTAATCTTTAACAGTGCCATTATGCAAAATACCGATGTTTATTAAAAAACTGAATAAATAGATATTGAGTGAAATAAAGTTAATACTTTTTACGCAAGTGATTCTTCAACTAATTTTAACTATAGTAATGATTTATTCTTTATTATTTCATCCAAATAAACTTTTTTAAATTATTACTTAATTCATTAGCCGTTATATTAAAAAGTAATTGTCCAGTGGATATGCTATTAACATGAAATTCAGTTCATCTTGTTTTAATATTTTAAAAATCCTCTCTCAACTTATCGATTAATTTTCTTTATATGTTAGCTACACCTTAATTATTATTTTTAACATTCCGAGATGAATATATTAAAGTACTTATGTCAACTTAAAATATTAAAAACAGGCTGTAAATTTACTAAGACCTTAAAGTGCATCAAAGTAGATGCAGTAATAAAGTAAAAAGTAAGTGGATAGTGAATTTATTGAAGGAGAAAACAGAACTACATTAATGGACAACAAATTGTTCTTCCCCGATCTCTCTTAAACAGAACACATCAACTTAGAAATAAATCGTTACACGAGACTCCTTTTTCGCCCCTCACTGTTCCCTTTCGATAACGGTTTGCAGTATTTCAGATAATATATCTGGGAAATGCGGGTATTCATCATCATTACGTAACACCAAAGGCTCGGACTGCCTGGACAAGATGATATCTGGCAATGTACTGCCTATTCCTCCGCCACGGCCACTCTGAGCGCGATCTTCCGAAGCGACCAATACGAAGAGATCACTGGTCGCGATCTGTACGCCTGCATTTTGTTTTTCAAACGTGCTCTCTTCTTCGTTGAAAATATCTACCGTGGTAGAGCCACCAAGAAGGTGGCAGCCCCCTTGTCTACTGTTTGACAGTAAATCTGATAACAGCTGAGAAAAATAATTTATTATTTTGTGAAGTTGCTGAATATCAAGTTCTACAACATAATGTAGTTACACTTAGTAGTAGAGTAATTGTTGATTCTAGAACGTATCGTAGTTTGTGATGAGAAGGGTGTGGGGAGGGGAGGAGGAGAGGTGCGATCAGTGATGGAATAAAGCACGCAACTTATAAACTTAATTTTACGGTTTGCCTAAGTTTTAGACTTTTATCAGGTACTCGAGCAAGGAACTTATTGGTGATTTATTTTATAGACGACCGCACCTCCTAGCGACTTCTGCTTTATTTTATATGTAAATGTAAATGCTTTACACTAAAAGAGCTATATTTTTGCTTATAGATAGTTTGAATGAATCCTGACTTTCAGTGGATTTCCGACGTTACAGTAATTTATTTCAAACATAACTGAATACAGAGTTAAATAAATCATACTATAAATAATTATATCATCACAGGCAATAAACTGATGTTTAGAGTACTCTATGTATGTCGTTCTAACCTTCGCTCCCTCCCCACCATCAATATTTCATTAGTGCCAGCGCAAAGGAAGCGATAAAATAGCGATTTAGTTTTCAAGGTCCCGTTGAGCCGAGGAATCGATATATCTTTGTGTTTATTCAGCTTAAGATTTTTTATCCAACGTATTTATTGTTGAAATAAATTAAATTTTAGACTCAACATGACAATTTAATAATTAATAATAGATTTAAAATTGTTTAACAACAGTAAGATAATTTGAAAGTGATTAACTTCAAATAGGTTTTTCAATCGTAATTAGAACCTTCAATTTTCATCTACACATCAGTTTGAACATTGTCATATCCTTTAGTAGGTGAAATAATTGAAGATTACTTCTTTAATTAAACTCTTTATTCATGATAATATACTTTGCTCTTTACAATTTTATAATAATTGTTTAATGAGGGAGGTTATTGTGAAAACGTTTAACTAAGGGTAGAATTAAATTGTTAGTCGCGTAATGGCTTGAGAACAATCTTCTGCTGAGTAGGACGTAGGAGATATGTAATTATCTGCCAAGTAATAAGATATCATTTCCGATAGTGCAATATCAAATCACCGCTTAGATTATAGTCAATAATTTTCTAAATAGCATTTTCATGCCTTTCCTTTGAAACTTTTAATTTTCGCCATCATGCCACTCGTTTTATTGTTTTGTTTTCTTACTTCTTTAACTGCGCCTCGTGAATACACAATGTGGTATTAAGTAGAAAATATTTCACTTTGCGTTCGTTTATGTTATCATCTTCAACCCTATTTATTTATTTCCAACCCTCCCCTGCCTCAAGGCAGTACGGGTATTTGCAGCAGTGAGATGTTACCACTAGCCGATCCAGGATTTAATTTTGGGGGGCTTCAGCCCGAAACCTTTTTTTTCATAAAAATAACGATAATTACTTTGGAAAAACAGAAAGAAACTAACTACCTTTATGAAATGGTGTTTAAGTTATCCCTTAAGTACTTTTAAATGTAATTACATGAACAATAATACTTTAAGAGGTATTTTTAAAAAAAAATTTCCCTTAAAACATGGTAATATTTTTCCATATTGGGAGGGGGCTTCAGCCCGAAAGCCCCTCCCCCCCCCGTAGATCCGCCCCTGGATGTTACTGTTACTGTTACGTCACAACCCACTGCTACATTTTTAAACTATTACATCCTCTTTCTCAGCTGTGCACACAGCTTGCTCTGTGCTGCTTTTCTTCTATTTACTCCGGCGACCTCCCCGGTGCAGCTTCTCTTCTTCCCAGAGCGAAGTGGGTTGGTAGTACAACGTCTTTCCATCTGTATATAAAATGTTTGAAGTTCACATATTTGTCTGTGCCCATAAGTTGACGGAGATCTCTCTCTGTTAGAACAAAGAGACCTCTCTCTCAACAGTTTCGCCCTCAGTGACCCATAGACCGTACAGGTAAGTACAACATGCTCAGCAGATCGATATTTATACCACACTGAACGAGCTTTGCTCGGAAACCTCCCATGCCCCATGAGATCCAGTAGTCCGTGAGGACCAGGTCGCTTCTAGTCGCCAACTGATTAAAATTTTTGAAGAGCAGTTTAAACTGAGCTAAGCTTACAGATAACAAATCATTTAGACCACTAAAATTTCAAAAAGTTTAGGCAATAAAAATCTCATTACTCCATCTGCTTTTATAAACCACACAACTTTAGTCTCTGAGCCTTTCAGTTGACAGAATGACTAACTCCAATTTAACATTTTTGAGTAATACCATTTCAGTGATATTTATATCTAATTATATCTAGTTAGTTACAGTGAGTAAAGTTTATTCCAGAGTAGGTGATTGCAGTGTTGAAATATAGAACTGTGAATAAAGCTATACATTTTGCCACTAGAAATATCACTAAATTTAATAAAAAATTGGGATTAGTCATTCTGTCAACTGAAAGGCTCATATATATCTAGAGAGGTTTGAAAGTATATCTGAATATTTCATATATATATATATATATATATATATATATATATATATATTCACACAACATTGTAAAGTTTACTAAAACCAAATTACGATATTTTGGTTGCCTGCAATGGATAGGTCAAAAGTCACACTGATTGTAAGTGGATAATGTTGGGATTTCACAAAGGGAAAATTCATCAAATTATTCAGTAATTTAATTTTCTAAAAGGTTATTTGATGATTTTTTGGAATAAACGGCCGCTAGATACCTAATTATTTAAATATAATATCTTATCTAGAGTTATTAAACTATAGTAAATATGTTTGAGGTTACTAACATATCCATGAATTATTTTTATATTTCACTTCTTCTTTCACATAAGTATAATGAAATAGTATTTTAAACAATGGCATTGGCTTGATTCGGTGAATTTTAAATACTTTTTTTTCAAACTTAGAAAAACATTTAAAAATTAACATATAGTAAGAAAATTTCACTTAATTTCCTTGGAAACGTGTGATTTACGTTAAATAATGTTAGTTTTCTGTAATTATTATTTATAGTTTTTTCTTCACTCTCCGTTACCTTCTTCAACTTTATTTATTTGATATTATTTTTTCTAAAATTCTCCGCTTTCCAATGATATATCATACGTGTACCTTCTGACTGCTATTTCTGAAGATTCATTTTCAACCTGCATAAGCATTTTTCCGAAAAATGGGCCATGACTATTAATCCCTCCAAGACTAAATATTCAATCTTTAGCCTCTCAACAAACATACCAGTTATCTTTAACCTAAATCTTAATCAAGATAACCCATCCAAGGATGAAACCCCCGCTTACATTGGCATTAAGTTTAACCAAAGACTTAGGTAGAAACCCCATCTGGAGCAGTCTATTCGTAAGGGAATGACAAGAACTGCCCTTATAAGGAAAATAACTGGCTCTAACTGGGGCGCAGACTTGACAACACTAAGGTCATTATATACTGGATACGTCAGGCCTTCCTTGGAGTATGGAATTCCCAGCTGGGGGAACCCTGCAGCCTCCAACCTCCAGAGGATCTCAACTGTGCAAAACCAGGGGCTAAGAATTATAACAGTGGCAATGAAGTCAACTTCTATTGAAAAAAATGGAGTCAATTGCGAGCCTTTCCTCAATAAATGATAGGAGAGATGTGAAACTCTTGCACCTAGATGCAAAAGCAAATTCGGTTCCAAATCATCCCTTTCAGAAAAGGTTGAAAGAAATGAATATGAACCGGCTAAAACGGCAAAGCATACTTCACACAACTTCTGAAATCTACGAAAAGCAAGTGTCTGTAGAATGGTCAACATCAGTTGAAGATAAACCTCCATTGTTTGAATCTCCGAAACCACAAATTGTTCTGTCCATTTCTGGTATCAAAAGCAAGCAGAATATTCCTCCCAGAATATTTCCCCAGTAACTCTTGAAATCTGTTTAGCTTCAATTTATAAATACTAAGTACCCAAAAGACTCATGGACTCGAGTATATACGGACGGATCGGCCACAAATGCAACTGCGAACGGTGGGGCCGTTGTCCATTTACAATTTCCTGTGAGGAATGTTATTGAGACGGCTGTTCCCACAGGTATCAATTCGAATCGAGGAGGACTACCGAATTGTTCATTTTAGTTCCTAACCTGTTGATATTAGGGATGAAGCAGTAGAAGAAGAAGAATTAATATAAATGGTTAAATAAAATATAAATATATATAAGACAGAATTGTTGTTATTGATTTTTTAAAATTTCTACCAATGAAAACTTTTCTTGGTCACTGTATTTGATATATTTAGTGTTCACATAGAGCATTTGTGTCGAGCTATATTATATAGTTTCCAACACTTCTTTAAATTTTTATGATATCAACTTTATTCACTTTTGTATTACTTCTATGTACATTTTTTTAGAGAAAGTTGTTACAATTTCCTCCATCACATTGCCTCTTGCAAATCCTAAACTATGTGTTCTATTTTATTTTTGCCAATTGATGATGTAATTCTGCTATTTATTCTTGTGGTATTTTCACGACATATTTAATTTATGGGTTCATGCCAAATTAAGTCCAAAAAGGCATTTTAAAAAAAAAGTTCTGTTGTGTTCTATATTTGCAAGAATTATTCAGTCTTCTAAACTATTTAATTATTGTAACATTGATCTCATTTATTTTAGGCAATTTAATTCTTTAGATAACATTGGGCTCACTTATTTTTTTCTTTTATTCCTACAAATTAAATGTTTAAAATTTTTTGTCTGAAATAAATAATTCTTGCATTGCTCTTGCAAAATAAATTATTTAAACTACAAGTATTACTAATTCTTCTTCTACAGGAGAAAATATGATTATCCTGAGTTAAATGATATTATATACTATTTCTTACAAATATTTTCTTTGCTTGCAGAGTGTCTGCATGTCGACAAGGGATGGATTTGGCGACTTGCAAGAACTGTATTGGTCACCCTTGAAAAACTGGGATGTGAGATGGAATTTTGAAAAGTTCCTCATCGACCCCTGGGGGAAACCGTACATGCGTTATGACCCAAGCGCGGAACCTATTTCAAAGATCACTTCAGATATTGAGGCATTTACACATACTGAATTTTAGAAATATTTTAAACAATAACTTAAAAAATTTCCTCAATTTTAGGAATTATATTTTATTTTTTAATACACATTATGTCCACTTTTATTAACTTGTTACCATTTGACAATGATTCTTCTCGAACTTTAAATCAGTAATTTCTACAACTTCAGCAATTAGCTTTCAGAGCAATTTAAATCCAAAAAATAATTCATTGGAGACCTAGCATGGGCGTGTCAAAAAATGAAATATAGTTGTTCTTTGTTCAAACAGCAGTATGTATAGGGTCAAATGTTAAAATGTTCAAGTAATAGGGTTCCATGATGACAGTGAAGTTTTATATAAAATGAAAATGATCTAAATTTTAAATCTGATTTTAGTGATTCTTACCGCACTATCAATAAAAAAATGGTACTTTTTTTATAATGTTCCTTTCATTCTGGATGTTTAGTTAATATTATTAAATATTATATTACGTCTTAATATTATTAAATTATATTTTATTATTAAATTGATTTATGTTTACATAATGATAGGTTTAAATTCTAAAACATTAATTCGATTCATATATGTCCATGTAACGATAAAACAAAATAGATAAATTTTTAATTTAATAATGATTAGCTGCTATTAGTAGCAATTATTCCTATTGAATAGTATTTTTTTACCCAATATCATATAAATTAGCTTTATAATCTAATAGAAGTATATTCTCTGGTTCTGTATAATAAAATCAGATTTAATTCATTAACAAAATGATTGAGAGATAACTGCAAATGTTTTTTGTGACAAGTTTTGTTCAGAACATTAACTACCATTGAATTGGTGAGAATAAGAATGTTACAAATCCAATATTAGCCATTTTGGAAAAAACGTTTTTCATAGATTGAATTTTTTTTTTATTGGAGTCTGTTGAACTAGCTGTTGAACACAAAAAAAATATTCTAGGAATGCTCTTAGGGTCTAAACTAAGGAAGAATGAAAATTAATAAGGGTTAGAACAGTTCAAGTCTATAGATTTGTTTGCACTTTCATTTTCTTATTTATTTGAACCTCTCTTTTCTCTGTAAAATCTATTCACCATGCAATTTCTTCACCAACTTCAAGGGTTGGTTATTGCTCATCTGTTTACAAGAAGTCACTAAAGGTTATTGTAAGAGGAGCCAATGGAATATTTGCAAATAGGATGCCTCATCTCCAGGCTACGTTACCACATTTATTATATTGAAAGAATAACATTGAAGCATAAAATTATATCATTGGGCTAACTTCATGGACCAAATTTGTGAAGATCAGTGCCTCAAAAGAACTTACTTCTTAGGAAGTTTATGATAAGCCCAGCCAAAATAAATTTAAAAAAGATTTCAGATAGCGCAAAATTGATAAAATATGTCACTGTTCCATTCCTTGAATTCTACCAGAGCATTAAGGAATGGAAGAAAAGAAAGACAATTGTGAAATCATTTAAATGTTGAATTGACAAGCTTATTTACATTTCAAATGTCTTACAATTACATACAACAAACTGAAGAGGAAAGCAAATTTTATTCTGGAATGTTTAGTTCTCTAAGAATAACAAACATGTATAATGACAATTACATTAAAACATAAATTTGTAAAAACATAAAAGAAATAATTAGGTTTCAATGAAGCTTATATTTTTATATGAATTTTGATGAGAGAAAAAACACAAATCCAGTAATTTGCTTTTTAATCTAATATCCAGTTCAATTTCTTTTTAAATTAAAAATAAAACAGCAATGATGATGGCTCCTGAAAGAATACCTGATGGTTGAGACCCATTGATAGTAATTTGACAATCACCAAATCTTCGATTATGAGTATCTTGAAATGCTAATTTAGGTAATGTACTGTTATTATTCTCATCAACTTAATTATTTTCAAATAAAAAAAAGTGAACAGTCAATTAAATTAAATTAAATGAATGATAAATTACTTTTTCCACGTTCAGAATGTTATCAGCTATTCAGCATAGCATAGCTCTTACTCTTAAGTCTGGCGTTGAATCAACATATCTAACGCAATAAATAACTTTATTTTCATTGGAAGATAAAAAAGTGGTGATAGCCATTATAGTATTTTAAATGACATTGGTCAATAAGATTTTGCATCAATTTTCGAGGAATATTTTTATATTATTCTTTAAGGCAATCCTTAATTTTTAGATCTAATACGTTAAAGAATCATATTTTTTTATCCCTCCTGATTCCTCATCCCATTAGTGTTGAATATGGTTTAGATATTGACTAAATGGTGCCACTTTTTTTACCACTTAATTGTCGTTTGTCTTAATTATGTAATCATCTAGTTTAATTATGTTAAAATAATTGATCTAAAGACAGTAAAATGTATATATATATATATTTGTATCTTTACTCTGGAGGTGAAGAACACCATGTCACATTTCCATATTTGTTCAGAGGAGCCAATTTTCCTTAACTTAGAGCTATTAAATTTTTTTTCTTAAAAAAATTATTTAATTAAAAAAAATAGACATTGTGTCCTTTACCTCCGTGTCACAGATATGCAGTTATTTATTATAAAAACCATGGAACTAGCCCAATTGAACTAACAAAAAATTATTGTTTTGGCATCTTGATTTGCTATTTATAAGTTATTATTAAAAATCAGCATTAAAAAATTAAATAGCAGCTGAGTTTAATATTCAGGACTTTAGATTTGATGTTGTAGAATAATCTTATGTAAGTAATAATCTGTTTTAAAATGAGTGGAAAACACTGGAAGTTATTGTATAGGACCTTCTTGCATGCATTGAATGACGGGAGGACCGTAAATCATGATCGCTCGTGAGGGGTTCTCCCTGATGCGGCCCACGGAGAGTGCACATCCTGGACCACGCTGCAAGAGGATCTACGATTACTGTCGGTGAAGGCTTGGCTTCTAACATGTTGTACGTTGTAAATAAAATATTTATTGAATTTTTCAGTCTGTGTATATCAATTTTTTATATTTGTTTATTTAGAAATATTACATTCTGTCACATCAAGGACATTTATAATAGTGTTCAGAGAAAGCACACTCACACTCTGTATATCAATAAAGTTACTGAATCGAAATGTTTAGTTCCTATGAAAACTACCATTCCTCTTGCTTAAGTAATAACATTATCATATCAAACAATAAATTTTAATTTTGAATACTATATCAGTTTGTTAATTGGTCTGAGGATTCTTCATTTGAATTAAGACGATAAATCTTTAAAAATTCATGCGACCATTATTTTGGATATTTAAGGCTATGAATGGGAGAATACTGCTTCCTGGTTTAGCTCATAGTTTTCACATTTTGAGGTTGATCGTAAACCATGTTATAATTGTTATATTATAATAGGATGGGTGATCCTTGGCTATCTCAAACCCATGATGATTGTATTCTTCTGCAAACTGAGCGTCCAAAGAAATCTATATTATTGTATTTTAGATCTTATATTACGTATTACATAAGGCATGATATACTAAAGAAGAGGAGGGCTTCACACTCATAAATAATGCATTCATATACATATATAGATAGATAGATAGAAAAAAAAAACTTTATTCTGGGACTAAGTCCCTTCAGAATAACAATAATGTACAAAATAATAGAATATTACTGGCCTGAACGTTGAAACAATAAATGAAATTGATAAAATAAAATAAAAAGTAAAGAAAACCTTAGGTGCACAAGCTATATACAATACAGATACAACTATGTACAGAGCATTTAAAATTATGAATAAAACAATTAAAACTATGAACGAATCATTTGAACTATGAACAAAATTATATTTAAGGGTTGAACAACATAAACATACACTTTGAGAAATGAAGAACGAAAAAGAGATACAATGAGTTCATTTCATAAAAAAAAAAAACTTTACTTGAATATATATATGAAAATAAACAGTTACTTATAATTGAATAAAAAAAAAAATACAAAAAAATGTGTGTATTGAAATTCCTACGTCGATAGTAGGAAATGCATGTACTATCTCTTACCAAGTGTTATGATTATATGATTGCTACACAATACATATATAATATTAATCGTTAGCTGGTATCTGACTGTTTTTGGAACAGGAATTGGAATAGGAGGTTTTTGAATGTGTACAGGGAAGGGGCATGTCGAATTTTGATCGGGAGGGAATTCCAAAAGTTGACAGAGCGGGCTATAAAGGAATTTTGGAATGAGGCAGATCTATGAGAAGGGATGTATAGGTCAGAGGGTCGGGATCTTGTAGTGAGTGAATGGATTGAGGACTTAAATTGGAGAAGGTTGTAGGCATAAGAAGGACGATGATCGGTAATGATTTGATAAAGGAAAGTGCCAAGGAAATATTGTCTTCTTAAGGAGGGGAAGAGCCACCCTAACTCAGTGTAGTGGTGGGAGACACGGGAGCGTCTCGGGGTTCCGATTACAAATCTTACGAAGCAATTCATAAGTCTTTTGAGTCTATCACGCAGTTCCACCGAGAGGCCATCGTACACCACACAGCTGTAGTCAAAGTGGGGAAAGATGAGAGAGGAAACTAGGAGTCTACGGGTATTTTGGGGTAGAAGATGGCGGAAGTGATGGAATAGTTTGAGGGTAGAAATTGCACGGCGGGATATATGAGAGATATGGTGATTCCAGGAAAGGGTTTGATCTATGAGAAAGCCTAAATTTTTAACAAAGGGATAGAAGGTGATGGGGTGGTTGTTTAGATAGAGTGAGGGAAAGTTGGAGTGGGATCTAAGAAGGGGCTTGGAACAAATGAGAATGGCCTGAGTTTTGGCAGCATTTAGCCTTAATCCATTTAAGTTGGCCCAGGCATTAATTCGATCTAAATCTTCTTGAATTTTGGCAAATGCCACCAATAACTCAGCGGGAGAAAAGGATAAATAGATTTGAGAATCGTCGGCATAAAGGTGGTGGGAACAATGGATAATTGTATCATTTAGGTCATTAATATAAGAACTGAAAAGAAGAGGAGACATGCTTGAACCCTGTGCAACTCCTGAGGATAAAGGAAGGTAGGCAGATAGAGGTTGATTAGGTATGGAAACTGCTTGGGTTCGTTGTGAGAGGAAAGACTGGAACCAAGAGATGGAACTCTTGGAGAAGGATAATGATTTTAGTTTGTTGAAAAGGATGGAATGGTTAATGGAATCGAAAGCTTTAGAGAAATCAAGAAGTATAAGGATGGTTAATTTTTTGTCATCTATTGCAGTCTGGATATCACTAGTAATTTTAATCAGAGCAGATTGTGTAGAGTAGCCAGGACGGAAGCCAGATTGGAGAGGATCGAGTTGGTTGGATTGTTCAAGGAAGTTGGAAACTTGGGATTGCACCAACTTTTCTAGGGGTTTAGAAAGATTGGAAAGGATTGATATTGGGCGGAAATCTTCGGGAGAGGATGGATTAGGCTTTTTGTTTAAAGGAAGGACAATGGCTTTTTTCCAAGAGGTCGGGAATATTGAATTCTGCAGGGAGAAATTGTAGATGAAAAGGAGTGCTGGGAGGATTTCAGGGAGACATAATTTTATTAGTTTGATAGGAATGCCATCTGGGCCTACGGAATTGGAACGGGATTTCATTATAACGGTAATAAGGTCTGTGGGAGAAATGTCGGAAAAATAAAAATTATTGTCGTTAAAAGGTACCTCTGGAGAAAAGCCGGAAGGGGATGGTAACGAAGAGGTGGAAACCGATATAAAGTGGGAGTTTAGGTCATCAGGTGATATTGGGAAAACTGAGGAAGGGGATCTAGAAGGTTCACAGAGGGAAAGCTTACGAAGTAGAAGCCATTTTGATTTGATATCAGGAGCTGAGGAAAGGGCTTCGTGAAAGTAGTTCGCTTTCGCTTGTCGGATCCTTGTCTGTGTCGTGTTGCGAAGCATTCTGAATATTTGATAATCATCTGCAAGCCTAGTCCGTCTGAAGCGTCTGCGTGCAGCGTCGCGTCTCTTCTGCAGATCCTTAATTTCCTGACACATCCAAGGAGCAGGACGATGACGGAAAGTGGAGGTTTTGAGAGGAGCGTGGGTATTGAGTATATTGAGAAGATTGGTGGTGAGAATATCAACCATGGTGTCGACAGAGGAGCAATGATATATTCCATTTAAATCCAATGTTACTAGATCAGGTAATATTTTTTCTCGAGTAAGGGTATCCAGTTGGCGGAAAGTGATAGTTCGAGGATGGATTGGAGGAGTGCGGATATTATACGTTATTTGTATCAGATCATGAGATGAAAGAAAGGATACTGGCACTTGAGAGGCGGAGAGGAGGTTTTGTGCTGAGTCGATGATGTAGAAGTCTAGCCAAGTGTCAGATCTGCTGGTGTGGTGGGTGGAGGAAAAAGGAACGATGAATAGGTGAAGTGAGAAAAACAGATTTTCTAAATAGGATTTGTCATTGGATTTTGAGAGGAAATTGGTATTGAGGTCACCGGAGATAATTATTCTGGGATAGAGGGGAACGAAGTTGAATAGAGTTGATTCGAAGGACGGGTCAAATGGCACGAGAGGAGGGCGATATACCACGGCGTAAAGGATAGGAGAAATATTACTGAGAATTTCTACTAAGAGATATTCTACATGAGGATGATCGGAAGATGGGGAGCAATCGAGGATTCGGGTCTTTAGGCTATTGTGGACAAACATGGCTACTCCACCGCCAGTCCGGTTTACCCGGTCATGACGGAGCAGGATGTAATTCGGCAAGGATACTGAAGATGATGGAATATAAGGTTTAAGCCAGGTTTCGGATATTGCTATGATATGATAAAAGTTTTGGGTAAAGTATTGCAGGAATTCGTCATAATGGGCAGAAAGTGATTGAGAGTTAACTTGACATGTGATTAGGAAACTAGACATACAGTGGATTTGGAGAGAAACAGTCAGTGTTTGGTAGCGAGAAGACAAAACGAGTAGAAAGTACAGAAAAGCGATTATCGTACATAAAACTAAATAAAGAAAAAGTAATGTTAACATTAAAAATAAATAAAGAGAATGTACTTGAAAATAAATAGATTGATGAGTGACGGTGTAGAGATAGCACTAAGAGAAGAAGTAAGACTATTTTAATGAGGCTAAGGGGTTGACGGCTTCTAGGTAGTCAGTCAAATACATCTAGATCCGAGGCCTGTTCTATCAGGATGACTCTATGTCCGTCCTCTTTTCGACACCGCACCTTTCCGGAAGCAAACCACGTATATTTGATTTTTCCCGCCGCTCTCTTCTGCTGGGCTAACCAATAGAGGTGTCTGTTTGTGCGAGTCATCTCTTCACCCAGATAAATTCGGTGGCAGTCATTTTCCTGCCAACCGATATCCCGCGTGGAGAAATCCCTCTTCACTTTCCTTTTCGTAATTAAGTCATCTCTAATTGATTGCCTGACAAAGCGTGCGATAACAGGCGGTGGTCGCGAGTCATCTTTTCGGCTTCTGCGGCGATGTACGTTGTCCAGGTCCTCCACACTAAGCCTGATCCCCAAGCTTGCTCCTATACTGGTCACCAAAGCAGCGGGCGTTTCGCCCGGTCGCTCCGGTATACCGCGGATCTCCAGTGATCTACTCAATAGTCCTTGCTCTGCGTTATTCAAGCGAACCTCTAATTCGCCCACTCGGGATTTGAGTGCTTTATTTTCTAATAGTATCTCCTCAAATTTTTTAGCTTGACCTTCCAGATGTTTTTCAATCTTCGTCAGTCTTTCGTTTAGTTCAAAACTGAGCTCTCCGTATTTATCTAGTGCTGTTTTCATGTTTTTTATATCTTCGTTCACGGTAGCGTCTAAACGGTTTACTGCCGCAAGTATTTCTGAGGGGGACGGCTCGTTATTTTGTTTTTTCACCTGTTCGCAGTTAGAGCATACCCATGATTTTGTAATTATTTTTAATGCTTCGGAGTCTTTATCAGTAAGGTTGACGCACCTACCATGAAAAATTATTTTACACTTAACGCAGTGTATATTGTTCTTATCTTCGCGTGCGATAGAGTTGTTGCAAATATTACACTGCACCATTTTTTAAATTTATTAATGAGAATTACTTCGCAATTAAAATATAAATAAATACCAAGACTGTTGACGGTAGTAAACAACGTCTAATGCTGGTCTAATGCTGTTAGGATTAGTAGACGCCTGCCAGCTCGTTGCTCCCAGAACTCTATCAATCTCGCTGCGCTTTCTTTACTCCGATTGGTGTGAAGATCCGACACTTAATAGCGTGATTAATTATAGTGGTTTTTTAAAAAAGAGAAGGGAAAAAAAAAACTGAACTTAACTGCACTGAAAATTAAATTGAAGTAAACTGAGAGATTATATGAACGAATTACACCGATGTACACACCAGGGCGTCTCAGGCCAGACTATATGTATATGTGTGTACACATACACACACATTCCTCATTAAACTTAATTTAAACTTTTCCGTGTTGTTGGACTTTTAATTAGATCAAAAATTAGACTATTTCATTCGTACATTTAAGGTCCAGTTAGATCTCTTTCTTAGTTTTCAGGATTAAATCTCTTCCTCTGTTAAGCTTTTTGATAATTGAGTTGTACGTTCTGGGCATTTTTTATACTAGAGATTTTTATCTTTTTTGTTGATCATCTATGATATCATGTTCTAGTGTCCAATGTAGGGTAGTGCCCTTACTCATGTATATAATAATAATAATAATAAGTTTATTTAAATGACATTTAAAATTTGCAAAATGTACTTACAAATCGGTCATGTTTTGGTACAACATTTCACACTAAAGATAATGTTAAAATTATAAACTTTAGTACCATTCTTTGTTATTTGACAGTAGAAAAAATTATAAAAACTTGAAAAAATAAAATAAAACTGATTTATTTGAGATCCTGGGTAGACAGCTCTAGATTAGCTACAGTACAAAAATTGAGGGTTAAAGCTTGTAATCTCGGGTACACAGTAAGAAGATTATTATTACTATTTTTTTTTTTTAGGATCTTTCTTGAATTATTTTAAATTAACCAAAAAATATCCAGAATTAATACAAATTCTAGTCATCTATTTATTCCACAAACCTCACAAACAAATTTAAACTTTTATAACTAAAATCTTTTAAAAGTAAAAATAAGTTTTTGAGGAATATAAAAATATTTCCTGGAATTTACCCATTCTATCAAAAAGATCTTTTGTTATTAAGATATATTTGGAGCTGCTACCCTCCCTTCCAATCTGCAAAGGATTTAAAATATCAGGGTTGCAATAAATATAAAATATCAGTGTTGCAATAAATATAAAATACAGTGTGACAACAAATATAAAATATTAGTGGAATGTAGATGGTTGACTTAATATTCTAATTTCAGAAGAAGTTAGTCGTGGGTGCGGTAAAAAAATACTATATTATATAACAATATATTTATTGCATTGTACAATGTTTCGACCTACGTTGTAGGTGCACAATGGAATTATTATACAAGATAATATTTTTTTACCATACCCCCAACTAACTTATTCCGAAAAATAATATACTAGTGTTACAATTAATCTCCGCACTCGCAGAAGTGATTAGAGCTCTTGTGGAACTTTCTGAACTGGTGGGTTTTGAGTCTGTTGTGGTCCATTGGGAAGTGAAAGACTAAGGTCTGCTCTTGTCCAGTAAGTTCATGGATAGCATCTACGGGGTCGTTATATGGTTCACTTCTGATCCCTAGTAGGTTAACAGAAGCTTTGTTTAGTCCCTGCACCTCTTCCAGTCTGAGGTTACAATCAACCAGGAATTCCAGACCCCCTCCTTGGCTACCTGGTCAGCCTTTTCGTTTCAGAGAGGCCAGTGTTTAGGGATGCATTGAAAGACAACTTTTTTGTTAAGGATATCAAGTCTTCAAGCTCATTGGCAGGTTTTCTTAGGCTTTTGCTCCACTTCGATCTGGATGATTACAATACTATCACAATAACACAATGTTTTAGTTTTCGAGTCGTTTTACTGCCCAATACAGTCTCGACGCCTCACAGATGGTTTCTTCCTCAACCCAATAATTCGAAGAAGTGATACCAGTTGGGACAGCCTTTTCAATAATATTCCCCGCAGGAAATTGCAAATGGATACCGGCCCTATCCTTCGTGGTTCATTTATGATCGATCCGTCAATGTATATTCCGAGTCCACGAGTCTTTCGGCTACTTGTTTTTTATATGTTGGAGGGAAATATATTTCAAAAGTTTCTGGGAATTGTTCTCTTTGCTTTTGATACCAGGGCGCAGCTTGTATAAATATAGCACAATTTGTGGTTTCGGAGATTCCAATCAGAGAAGTTTGTCTTGTACTGCTATTGATCGTTTTATAGATACTTCCTGTTCGTAGATTTCAGAAACCTTTTTTGTATTTCTGTGAAATATGCTTTGCCGTTTTAGTCTGTTTATATCAGAGATGGGCACAATGCCTTACATGATCAAAATTTAATTTTATACTTATTTAACAGCACTATAATTATAACAAAAACGTGACACGATTGCCCAATTACAATCGTAATCGAAAACCTGATTACGATTCTAATCACGTAATCAAGATTACTGTAAATTGTAATCACATTAACATAATTACTCTAATAGTAATCGTTTATTATGATTATGCCCATCTATGGTTTATATTTCTATCTCTCAGCCTTTTTTTAAACGGACTTTTGCATCAAGATGTAGGAGTTTCTCATCTCTTATGTCCTCTATTGAGGGAAGTTTTGTAATTGTCTCCTTTTTTTTTATTGGGGTAGACTTCATTGCCCCTCTCATAATCCTTAGTTGCTTATTTTGCATGGTTTAAATCCTCTGGAGGTTCGAGGCTGCAGCGATTCCTCACCTGGTAAATACATATTCCGCAGCAGATCTGACGTAGCCGGTGTATCAGAAGTGCCCATTCCCCCCACGGTCCTTGGCGCAGGAATCTTATTCCTCACCAGATATTTTATTGGTTTCCTTTTCTTTTAAACACTGCAAGAAAAAGTAAACTTTTAAAAATCCTAGATCATATGCAATTACGCTTGTTGCGGTCTGTTACATGTTTTCTCCTTGTCCTCTGGTTGAAACGTTTCATTCTGAAAATTCATAATCCCGCCGAAATGTGTCCCCCTCAAAAGTTCAAAATCTCATCAAAATGTGCTCCCTCAAAAATTGTGATGGCGCAGCTTGGACCATCAAACCCCTTTCTGGGAACCCTGACCATACTCACATGTTCGGCAAATGACAGATAAGTACATGAATTATTTCAAAACGTAGTGTTAGATCCTTTAGGTAAGTTGGAGCTTGGTGCAGCAATCGGTATTTTCCCGATAGCGGTATTAGATTCTAGAGGTCATTTGGTAAATCCAAACAGGCTATTCAACTTGAATTGAACCTCCTGAAATCTTTCCCTGCCATTTCAATTTTCACATTGCCCTCAAGCAGGGTAATTTTATTGAACTGAGCGGGAGGAGGGACTTCGCTGCAGATATATACATCCAAGTTAATGAATGACAGGAAAGCAGAGTTTGGACTTGCCTGTTTAATTCTTCTCTGAGGAGAGTTAAGCTCGTATCACGATCGGTCCGTCAAAGAACAAAGTTTTGGTAACCCTTCAGTCGTTATAACATGTTCTTGTAAAAATGTTTCCATAGAGGAGTCTGCCTGAATTTTTAGAGTTGGAACTTCAGGCAAAAGGAGAATTGTAGAAATGTCTGCAGATGGTAGAGCCTATAGACCTTCTGCAGGGTCAGCCTGAGCCGCTTTCTGAAGTGACTGGAAAAAATGAGACGCTATCCAATGTAACGCCGAAATAGAAGATGGTGGATAGTTGCTGCTAATGGCATGATGATTGTCCAGCGGCTTCTTTTCTTTCTGGACCTACATCTTATCCTTATAAGGATTGTTCTTCAGTCCAACCTAATACCAGATGGTGGATGAGGTGTTTAGAACTAGGGTGAGAACCGTCCCTACATTGATGTTAGACAGGGGTGCCCATCCCATCCAAGGGCGATGGCGCAAAAATCAAGCCCCTCCCCCTCCATCTGCCTAGATATTTTATTGCTCACCTTTTCTTAACAAACAGAGCAAGCGAAGGTAGAATTACGAAAAAAATCGTAGTTGATATACAATTACACTTGCCGTGGCCTGTTCCATGTTTTTCCCTTCTCGCTTAGTCCGAAAATTCATAATTAGTAAGAAAATTGATTGCTCTTTACTTCTTCAAATTTTCGAAAGGGAAAGATTTAACCACGAAACAAGGGTAAAAAAATGGACGAGACATAAAGAAATGATCTAAAATTTTCTAATTCTTCTCTCACCTGCATAATTTTAACAACCAAAGCAATAAAATTTCTTGGAAAGGGAAGGGGAGAGATTTATGCGCCATCGATCTTGGGGGGAGAGAGGAGAGGAGGGGAGGAATGGGCACCTCTGCGCCACTACCAAGAATCAGTCGTACTTGACGAAATACAATATCATCTGAGGGACCTGAAGGTAAGGTATTCTGTGGGCGGGGTGGCCGAACGGGCTAACGTGTATGCACAGCACCACCGTTGGCCGGCAACCTGATCTATGAGACAATGGATTTAAAATAGTCACGAGTTGGCGTCCCGGTGCCGGGGGAGTCTTTTAAATCCCCGCCCACACTCCCTGGCCCGGGAAAACCCCTTATAGCTTTAAAAGGCGAGGAAGGGGAGGACCTCTCCCCCAAAAAAGGTAAGGTATTCTATTTTACAAATGTAACATTTAGCTGTTATAAATAAATGCCTATTGGCAAAAACGAACAAATGATGGTATACATTACAACAAATATAGTAACAATAGGAGCAGACTTTCCATTCTGGTTGGAGATACCGGCCGATCTAAGAGAGGGAGAAAGAGAGGGCTTTCGGGCTGAAGCCCTCCCCAAAATTAGCCTGTTTTATGGAAAACATTATCTCTTAAAGTATTATTGTTCGTGTAATTACATTTAATAGGACTTCAAGGATCACTTAAATAGTATTTTATATAAGTAGTTAGTTTATTTCTCTTTTTTTCAAAGTAATTATCGGTGTATATATATATATATATATATATATATATATATATATATATGAAAAGAAAAACCTAACGGGCTAAAGCCCCCTCCCAAAAAAAAAAATTAAATCCTGGATCCGCTAGTGATTGGAGAGAAGGGTGTGTCTCCCTCTCTCCGAAGTCTGCGCCTATAATAGTAACTTTGTTAAAATGAATTGTATTAATATAATTAGCAGCCGACCATAGAAAGAATGATTATACGAAAACGTTACTTTATAATGAATTTATATGATCGAAATTGGATTTTGTGAATCGAACGAGCAATTTGTTCTTATTTCTAGTTTCTAGATATGTAGCTTAACACACTCAATTTATTTTTCGAACATTGAAATAAAATATCTTCAGAATTAAAATGTCCTTGATTTCTGCGATTCCCGATCTTGCTGATAAATATGTTACATGCATAATTCATAAAGCTTGATGAACTATTTGCGTTTCAATTTTAATCCTTCACAGATTGTTATCATTTCCCAAACTAATTTACTAATATTTGTTCCTTACTTTACTGTAATTATGGGAGGGGGAAAAGTATTTCTTTTAAAAGCATGAATAAAGGATCCTTTTCAAAATATAATTATTAAAAATATATGAATTTATTCGTGTTTTGTTAATAATTTTTATTTTATATTTACGTTGGAAAATTATAGTTTATTCATACCTACCTGTAAAAGTAATGTTAATGTGACTCATGCAACACTGCTTCAGCTAGTAATCAAAAATCACTCAAGGAGCTATGAAATATAAACAAAAAGAGAAATGCGTTGAAGTAATTGATATACTCTGTTTATTTTCATGACTTGAACACAGTTTAATCTTAAGATGTGGAAGTGCCATAAATGCGGCAAACCTGTGTATTTCGGTAATAATTTCAATTACATTTTTCATGTATTAAATCAATTTACCCCTATTTCTTAAATTTGGATGTATTATAGTATTAAGGTATTATGGACCATAGATTTAACAACATGAACATTTATTTTAGCTGAGCGGAAACAATCATTAGGGTATGATTGGCATCCAGAATGTTTGAGATGTGAGGAATGTGGAAAACGCTTAAATCCTGGACAGCACGCTGAGGTCAATATAATTTGATTGAATGAGAAGTAAACAATTGTTTACTATAGGTTACTAACAATTATTAGTGATCATAATTTGACATGATCAAAATCTGTTTTCATGTTATTTATAATCTAGTTGTAGAAATTTGACACCTCATTATTTATAAAGTTGATACAGCCTGAGGTAAACTTGATTATAAAGAGTAAAGGATAGGTGGTTATGTGTTCAGTGGTTTATGTCTATTGTCAGCTTGTTTTATGTTTACATATTTCTTTTAGCACAAAGGTGTTCCTTACTGTCATGTTCCCTGTTATGGTGCATTATTTGGTCCACAATTGTACGGTCATGGAACTAGAGTGGAATCACATACTAGTTTTGGGAAAGTTGAGAATAAGTCTTCCTCCAAAAACATGCCAAGGTAAGATGACATAATTATGTATGCACTAAATTAAATGAATTTTCATTTGTTTAGTTTTCAGCCTGGAGTTTAAGAAAATGGTTTAGTACCTTGTTTTAAATTTAATGATCTATATGTAATCTAATTTCAATTCATTTTTGGCAATTTGTCAACTGTTCCACTTCACTAATTTCTATATTATTTCTGTTTTCTGTCAAGTTTTACATGATATAATATGAAATTTACAATAATGCTATTGGTATTTCAAAAGGTCTTTTATAAAAATTTTAAATTTTTATTCTATTGGTGCTAAAAATGACATTTTGTTGTCTGCAACTGCTATAAGTAGTATGTTACTATTCAATGTAAAACAGAGTGAATTAAAACATCTAATTGTATTCATAATTCACAAAGGAATAATAAGCTCCCCTGTAAAACACTCAACTTTTACAGAACGCTAGTGTTAGTGCAAAAGGTCGTATGTAACAATTTTTCATTCTTATATTTGTGGCAAAAATGACATTTTGTAGTATGTAACTGCTATAAGTTTGTGTCATTGGAAAACCCAAGTTGCGTTGGGCTGATGATGTAGTGGGATTGGAAATCGGTTGCTTTGAATAAAAATGACTGGTTACTGCTGTCGCAGGAGGCCTTGACCCCACGTGGGTTGGAGAGCCAAAGAAGAACTGCTATGAGTAGTCTGTTATTATGGAAAATAGGAGAGGTGAATAAAATACGAAATTATATTACTACATCATAAAGAAATAACCAGTATCATGTTTTCTTGTAAAAAAAAGTCAATTTTCACAAATAACCTTTTTGCACTAACAATAGTGATATGAGTTATAAGTACAAGCAATATGGTCTAAACTAATATAAATAGTTTAAAAGTGTGAATAGAATGTCTCTTATTATTTATGTAATATTTTATGTAAAAGAAGTGTTCTTTTGATTTCTGGTATCATCCTAAACTCTCATCATGGCCGGTCATTGTAACTGCCACTATCTTCTAAGATGCAGTTTGAAACTTGAGATGAACCATTTTTTCATATCCTGCAGTTGGAACTGTATACTTGGATTAATAAGTTATGACATGGTGTAATAGATTACATAGATCTGTTATGTCTTAATTCCTAATAGTGATATACAATGGTATGAGATAATTGGCCGTAATTACAATTTAAGAAGTAATTGGTCGATGGTAGTCAATGTATAATACTATATTTTATAATATTTATTGTGTTTGCCTACTTAAAAAGTATTCATTTTTTCTTGATTAGACTCATTATTATTTGGAAAATTTATTAAATTCCCTACAAAACAAAAAAAAAAACAGAAATCGGACCATTATTTACAAAGATACAGCCTATTGACCAAGAGGCAATCCTAATAGCCTCCAATCACCTCCTCAAAACTGTTCCTAATATTCCAACCCTTTTCCTGCACGATAATCCCATCAAATTTTATCCCACCATCAAAAACCTTGGAATAATCTTTGACCAAACCCTTTCCTGGAAAAATCATGTATCCAATATCTCCCGACGTACTTTTTCCACCCTAAAACACTTAAATAGCCTCCGACATCTTTTTCCTTTTGAAATCCAAAGACTCCTGGTCACCTCCTTAATATTTCCCCACTTCGACTATTGTTGCACAGTATATGGGGACTGTTCTGGGGATCTCAAGACGAAACTAAAACGTTTGATAAATTGCTTTGTACGATTCATCTTCGGGATCCCAACAGACGCCCCTGTTTCCTGTTTCTATGAAGATTTGAAGTGGCTTTATCCTTCCTACCGCCGTAAGTATTGCCTGGCATCCTTCCTCTTCCAGGTAATTCACTCCCGCCGTCCTTTATACATCGCAGAGCTCCTTCAATTTAAATCCTCTGTCCACTCCCACAATACCCGTTCCCACTCTTCAGATTTATATATAATAGCCCACCGAACCGCTGCTTTCGATAAATCTTTTATTATTCGATCCTTATCTCTATGGAACTCCTTTAATAATTTTTTTCTCTCTCTATTATATCTATTAGTTAACTTTGTAAATATATGTATATATATCTGAGGCTCAAAAGCCCACATTTCTGTCCTTGTTGATTATTCTAAAGGGATTCGTTCCAGAATAAATAAAACATTATTATTATTATTGTAATTTATGTATTATTGCTTCTAATATTGTTTTCAAAGAAGTGTTATAAAATATTAACTTTCATTTTGACACGTACTGTTTTCGAAAACTATTTTCATAATTTATGATTTTTATGTTAAGAATAACTCTTGACAATTTTTAAGATTAAGTAACTGTCTTTTAAAGCCCTAAAATGTACAGTTTTTCAGTTTCTGTTTGAGCCCAACCTCATGCGTGTGATAGGAAATCTTGATGCCACTTGAGCCCAACCTCATACGTGTGATAGGAAATCTTGATGCCACTGTTGTCATAGATTCTGATTCTTATAAAAATTATAATTTCCAGCTCTCTATAGATACAAATCAAGTGCACCTGCAGTTGAGTAGAATAAAAGAGATCAGCTTAGCAAAACTACGAATTGGATACTCAAGGCTAAAACCTGACAAAAGGGGCATCCCTTTAGTTTCTTTTCTGCGTGGTAAATATCACGATGATGCATATCTAGACTGAGTGTTGTGCCTATAAAGAACATTGGAGTGAAGTCGAGTCGGAAAATAATATTGCTGAAATTTTGAAAAAAACACGAAGATGGCATCAAATTGTTTTTATTTGTTAAAAACAAATATAACAGTTTCATAAAACTATATAACAGTTTCATTTTTTGTAAATGTTAATATTTTCTAACTTCAAGTTTACTGTTATTTTTTTATATTGTGTAATATAAATATCGTGTAAGAGCTAAAGTGGCACATAAGTGGTTGGAAAGTCCCAATTGTTAGAAATAAATACAATATATAGTGTATATTTTTTCTCACTGGTGTTTTATTTTGTCAAATCTTTGTAAATTTGAATTATCGGACCATCATTTTAAAGATTGTCTAAACACAACCTCCAACATCTCAAAAAAACAAACAAACTTAATTTGGCCATAACACGAAAAGTTTGCAATTTCCAGCGGACTAGTAGCATATTGTTATCAAATGCCAAATTAATAAGATAATAAAATAATCAACGTATCAAAAGATAAAGAAATCAATTGTTACTTTATCGATAAATATAATCGACAAAGGAAACAAAAATTAATTTAAATCTTCATTAATTTTTGGAACCAACATGTATACAAATTTTAATAAGCTGTATCATTGCTAATAATTGTCTGATTTTGAGGATTTTTTTTTCTTTTGTAGGGAATTTAGTAATCTTTTATATAATCATGGGCATAACCAAGGGAAACGTTTGTAATTTTTTAGTTATTTGCAAATAAAGTTTGTTTTCTTTTGTAACTTGTTTGCCTGAATATTCGCATCAAAATCTTAAAGGTCCAATTTGTCCCGTATTGATCTACAGACCTGCCACCATTCCAGTATTGAAGCCTAGCAAAATGGTTGTATCGATTTTATTTATTTTAGAAATAAAAACAAAAGTGGATAATATGATTTGCTAACCCCCCGTAAAATTCTGAATCCAACGGTACTCCGTTCATGTTATTTGAGCATGACAGGAGCTTATATTTGGTACAAAACTGATTTCAAACCTTACTGTAATAATATATGTGGGGATTAAATTAATGAATAATTAAAAGGTTACAAAATAAATAAAAAAAAAATATCGAAATCAGTCTGTTTTGAGCAAAGATATTGACTGCTATAAATTGTACAAATGTTTTGGTTTATTTGTATGAATTAACTATTTTAATTCAATCAAGAAAAGGAAAAGGAATTCTTCCAATTCATAATACATTGCATTAACATATATTTATTTAGACTTATATTTTATGCCAATTATTCGAACAGGCCAACTATAATATGTATAATTTAAATTATTTATTAATTCCTGTTTAGTTAGATAGATCAACTCAGGACCATAGGAATATCATTTAGTCTTCTTTTATTTTTTCTTCCTCTACACCTCCCTCATCCCTCATGGGGTGTTATGTCTTCCTCGTTTTTGTTGTTGTTTTATTATTTATTTTTTAAGTAATTTTTTGATATTCTTGCAGGTCTCATTTGGAATCAAAATTAAAAGTATTTAATCAGTATTATGACGGAAGAAGTGGTGAAATACGATGTCGAGAGGTAAAAATTTGTTATAAATTTCTTTCTTATACAGTATTTGTAGCTATTACCAAGAGGAATATATTTCACAAAAAAAAATCAATGTTGTATCGATTGGGGGTTGGAGGTTTCTTTTTTTTTCCTTGTATGGAATGTGACTGTAATGCAAAATCCAAGTTTTTGACCTCAGCTTCCTCCCTCCCCTCCCGGATCACAACATGAAAACCCCCAAAACTGCTATATTTTCACTTTTTTTTTTGGGAAGAAAAATTAGTTAGAAGAGTGTAGTCCTCCATGGGCCAGACTTCCCTTCCACATCACTATAAGTTGCATATTGTATTTCTTGTAGCTACATATTAAAAAAACAATTTCAAAATGTAAAATGAATGAGTTTCAGGGTTAAGTGGCCAAACTCCAAAAATGAACTAAGGGCCTCAAAACAAGAAAAAAATTTCCTCTTGCTTTTTTAGGAGATATTCTCACCTAAAGATTTTCATTGTTATCAATTATTTATGTTATATTAAGTAAATAAAACTTATTTATTTGTTTCAACTAATTTATTAATTAAATGTAAACAATCAATTCATATTAAATGTTCAAAGTGATTTCCTTGAGCATTAAGACAGACTTGGCATCTTTCTTCAACAGCAGCAGTGGCAAAACAGCACTGGATATGTGTTATTGTTTCACAAGACTCAATTATCCTTCTTCGTAAGTAATTAAAGTCATTATTGACCGGACTTTCATAGACTTAATGTCACCCCAAACAAAAAAATCCAGTGGTGTGTCAGATCTGGAGAACATGCAGGCCAAACCACTGGTCCTGGACAGCCAAGATATAATGATGAGTACTCTGCGAAAGCCTCTTACAAAGTGATAAATGTTATTGAGAGTTCCCAATGCTAATTCCAAATAGTATTAATCCTTATGTTGCCAATAGTTTTTATACAGTTACGGATAAAAGGCCACATTAGTATTCTATCTAATCCATCTCCTAAACAAAGCGTTTGCGGACATACCTTCACTTTGAACAACATTTAATATGAATATTAATGTTTACATTTAATTAATAAAGTAGTTAGAACAAATAAATAGGTTTTATTTATTTCATATAACGTAAATAATAATATAGCAACAAAAATCTTTAGGTGTGAATATCTCCTAAAAAAAGCTTTTGCGGACATACCTTAAGAGGAATTTTTTTTCTTGTTTTGAGGTCCTTAGTTCATTTTTGTAGTATGGCCACTTAATCCTGAAACACTCTGTATATAAGAGTAATTGAATAAATAAAAATACCCTAAATGAAATCTAAATAAGTATAGCGTCCATAATATCTACTTTCACTTCCTTTTTTTCTGAAAATATTAATTCTGCTAAGATGAGGGGGGTTAAGTGAAAGGCGTGTGATGCCCGACCAGATATTTTTTGATGATATCCTTAAAAAAATTAAGTTTAATGCCATATGATGAAATGAGTGATGTTTGTATGTTTAGTTATATTCTCATATTTTATTTTCCTACCGCTATTAGGTATGGAAAGTATTGCGAAGGGATCAGATTTCAAATGAATCTTTACGTTTCAAAGCTCTCTGAGTCCGAACAACACATTTGCCTATTTTTTGAAAGGTTGTTAAATTTCTGACAAATCTCAAAATAAATTCTCTAAATCGGATGATTCACATGCCCATTTACATTGCTTTATTTCATTAAAGAAATCGTACTCTAATAATTTCTCTGATTGGTTTTAGAAAAAATTAATTGTCTCAATTTTATTTTTTATTTTTTCATTTATTCCATATATATATATATTTTTTATTTATGTTTTTATTTTAGTGAAATTGAAGTATTTTGTTATTCATTGTTTTTGTTTGCAGGTGAACGGACGGCTTGTGCTGGAAGGAGCATTGAGAATTTATTGGGGGGTATCAGGAATGATACACTTGAAAGAGGACGATGATCAGAGAACTGTTGTCACTGTTAGGAAGAGGAACTCTTATAGATATAGCGGGATCGCAATCAACGGCCTTCCTGAAAAGGTGTTTATTATTTATCATGCATTCAGGATTCATTTGTGTTTTCTATTATTTCACTCGTTCATATTTTTTGTTACTAATCATGTTGTTGTTAGATGATTTGTTCAAGGAACATATACAATATATCATTAGTATTCCATTGCAACCGTGACAACTAGGATTAAAGTGGTCCCATGCGTTAAAAACAGTAAATTTTAGGGCCTTGAAATCCAGCATGTCTTGGAATATTCTGTAAGAATATTTAAAACACAACTTGTCTCATCTTGACCTGCTAACTTGTCCTATCTCAACCTGGAGGGACTAAAGGGACTAGTCCCTCCAGAAATGACCTAGGCGAAAACCCTATAGAGCATGAAAAATTAATGTTCACTGAACATATTAATTACAACATTAATGATGAATATATAACGGAGGACTCATCAAGACTTGAAAATGGCCCTTAGTATGGTCGAAACGTCGAATTAATGCGTATCAATAAAATGTTTGGTGATAATTGGCCTAATTTATTGTATAAAATAAAACTTTTAGGAATTCTTTTGTTTCTAAGCCCAACAATTTTAAAAGCCTATTTGATTAGCCGTCTAATTTTGCATTGCTAATCTCTGATAATTTCCTTGGCATATTCCGTAATTGGACTAGTTAAGATTAAAGTGAATATTTTATAACATTATACCGTTAATAATCTTTTATACCAGAAGGAGTGAAATCCCTCAATATTTTTTTTAATTCGTCCTCTGAGCCTTTATGTGAATCGGAATAAATTGCACTAGATTATTTCCAAATTTCTAGTGCAATAGATTATTTCCATTCTGCAGGCAATTTCTCATTCTTCCAGATCTTTTTAACCAAAAAATATATTTTAGAAAATTCAGCTTCCCCGTATGCCTTAATTAGTTCACTAGAAATATTATCGGTTCCCGCTGCTTTGTAAGATTTTAATTTTCCTATAGCTACATCAACTTCCTCTTTACTCAGTTCTTCTATTAATGGTTAAGTACTCTGGTACTCAAAAGGAGGACACAGAACATTATTTCCTGTATTTAAAGTATTGTCAAAGTGGTTCTTAAACTTATTTAATATGTTTATCGCATTGGTTAGAATATTATTAATTTCATCCCTAATTCCAGACGTTTTTACCTTTGTACATTTCTCTTACATTATTTTCGATTCTATTAGTTTCAATTTCCATTTCTTGATTTTTAAGATATTCACTTTTTTAATTTTGTGCAATTTATTTGTTTCATTCTTTAAGGTTCAGAAGTATTCGAGATTGTCTTCGCTAGGATTATTTAGAGTTTTTAGTTTAACACTTTTCTATCACACATGTTTAAATAATCTTCATCCAGCGATGGTTTGTTCTTTTTATTTTCCTTTTTCCCAAGACATGAGTTACCAACCGCTTTAATATTACCTCTGATTTCTATCCCCAAATAACGTGTCTATATCATCACAGTCCTTATGATAAGGTTCTAAAGCTTCAAACCTATTCTTAACGTCTAGCTTGAATTGAGTTCTTATTGATGGATTTTTTTATTTTTCCTAATCAAGACCCCGAATGGGGAACTAGTTTACTTCCGGATAATGAGCGTTATACCTTAGAGAGATCCATGACTATTCGTGATGTATGGTGAACTGAAGGTGTGTGAGTAGAGCGTTCAATCCTATTTCACACCCTCCAGCAAGTCTGGAGGGCCCCTCTCTTTGTTGGTCAACGAGTCCATTGGACTTAGCCGGGAGGAATTCACACCAACCATTCCCACACCCACCACCTTTGGGACGCTCCCCTACGTGGTAATGAGCCCACACGAGGAAAAAATTCTCAATTCTCTCCACAATTTGACCTTAAAAGTTTTAAACGTCTTCAGATTTCGATTCTCTTATTTGGTTATTTGTATGAATTTTCAATTTTTATTTTCTGTTTCAGCAGTTTGAAAATGGATCTAACCAACCGCCTGAGGACTGTAAACCAGAAGCAGTCGATGAGGCTCAGAACCTGGCTGGCAAATCGTTAACTCTTCCCTCCAAGCTGGACATTAATAAGATTGAATGGAATGAGTTGGATGAGCTTTTACAGGTACCATTATTTATTTATTCAAATTTATTTTTTGTTATTCACTCAGTTAGTTTAAAGTTGGTTTCCTCCTTATATCATATGAAGAACTTTTCTTTCAGATATTTCAAGCTCTTGCTCACTGTTCTTTGAAAGAGTCTATGTCTCAGAATCATAGAGGAGTATTGGACTTATTAGGGTCTTTTCGAGAATTTTTTTGTTTGCCTGGAGGATGGTAACATTAATCTTACTTTTTATATCTATTGGTGAGGAACTAGTCAGGCAAGTCTCTTGCCAATCGTGGACTATCGGTGGTTTGGGACAGCTGTTAGTGGTATCTGTGGCAAGTTGTTTTTGTTTCTCAACTGTACCTGATACTTTTTGTCTAATGTTTTAACTATCAATTGATCATGACTTATTTTTTTCTACTTTCTTTAGTTGAAATCATACTTTTTCTACTTTCTTTAGTTGAAATCATAATTTTTTTTTAACTCTTCAAAAAACTTTAGCATACTTCATATTGACTTAATGGCAGTCTCACGATTGATGAGTTAAATAAATATTTTCAGATGGTATATCGTATCATATATCGGAGAAGATGAAGGCAATCCTGATAGGCTCCAATAACCTCCTTAAAACTGTCCCTACCATTCCAACCCTGTTCCTACATGATAATTCCATCAAATGTCCTCCTAACATCAAAAACCTTGGAATAACCTTTGATCAAACCCTTTTCTGGAAAAATCTCTTTGGCGTTAGGACCTCTACTTCGTGTGGAAGGCACAACAGCTTCCAAGCTCGAACCAGAGTTAGTTGTTAGTCCTCGACGATACAGCCTTACGGTTCCATGCAACATCAGGTACGCTTGCTCCGCCTGCCGATGAAGTGGGCTGCTGATCCAAACCCTCTAGAGTAGCCCTTCCTCTAGATTCATCAGAGGTGATTTTGCGACTTCTTAGCTCCATTTTTAGGGTAGGTTGCATTTTTAACCTTCTGCCAGGTCAGGTCTTCTTAGGGTAGGTATCCCTAAGGTATGTACTGTAGGTGTGCTTATGTCAGTGTTCGTGTGCAGTGGTCTGTTATGATCAAGTGCGGTGTACTGAACATCAGAACCTGGGGGTTCGTTAAGCCCCAGCAGTTATGCACTTCTTTGCCTCTTATAATTATTATTATTATTATATATTTCATATGCTATTAGTAGGGAGAATTTTCTTGTTGTATAGCTGTTCCCAGAACGATGCTTTATATCCATTGTCACTCTTACAGTTACTAAACACATTTTGTTTGGGACTGAAGGAGCGTCGAGTAGCTGCTACTGGAACATGACTGGTTCAAGGTCGTTTGGTTGCTTCTGAAGTGACATGTAGTGCCGCCACCATCGACTGAGCTAGGGCCTGAGGCAAGTTAGTAATATTTTTGCTGCTCCCGCTCCTGATTTCTGTTGTTATATTTTTGTCAATAATTATCATCAGGACTGAGAGGGTTTGGCGAAAAGGACTGTAGATATTTTGATAAATTTAACATTCATTGTGCCTTTTATTTATTTTTTTTTATATTTATCTTTTTTCGCTGTCTGAAAAATTCACTCTCAGAGTTGGACGGTTCCTTCCCCTACCTTGTATAACTGAGAGGCGAAATTTCTTTATAAATTTCAATTTCTGCTCAGGTGGAAAGGAAAATAGAAGACGGGGAAAAGCTTTACCAAACAATGCCTTCCAGCTTACCTAGAGCTCCTACTTCTGCCAACAGTACCAGCAGCTCTACTCCTGATGCTTCGCCAATGTCGTCGGAGCTGAATCCTCCTTTGTCTCCTGATATCGAAAAGCAAAATGGTGATGATTATTCCAGATGCTTTGAAGATACTTTGGAAATGGGATTCGCTATAGACCGAAGCCAAAGCAATCCAGAAGCACTTAGTGTAAGTATAGCTATCATATTCCATTATTCCACTATGAGGTTATCAACAACTTTGCTTTATAGCGATTTATTTTAATCAATCAATTAAAATGATAGATTAAAGTAATATTCTTAATATAAATAAAATATTTTATTCCGAAACGTTGAACGTCTTAAAAGAGTCTAATAGATCTAGCTAATTTTTCTTTTACATTATTTTTTCTCATCAGTTGTTTTTTTATTATAAAATCCCTCTGCAGCAAATTTATTATAATATATTTTCAGTGGTTTGGTACAAATTCTTTTTTATATCTGGTTTATTTATTTTATTTTTTGCTGACCTGCTGTTTCCTTAGAACCTCCCTCAGCTGTTCCTTGTTTTGCCTCTCTTTCCGTTCATTCTTTTCAATTCTTCTAGTTAGCTAGTTGTAAGGATCAAATTAGTTGGCAGATTGGCAAAACTTGGAATGGACATTGCCTTAGTTTCATTTATTTATTTTCTTCTTGATTACTCAAATTCTTTAGCAAGGAGTAGGAAGCGGTGGTGAGTCCGAAAGCGAAACGAGGTCTGAGGCTCGAGCAGTGCGAAGAAGAGCCCCCATCGTCCGACGGGCAGGAGCTCGTAGGAGACGGCTTAAAAGAAGATGTTCCATTAATGGTCATTTCTATAATAGGTAACCATTAGAAATATTTTCAAAAACTATAAATAACAAATTTTGTTTTGAATAGTTAATACAATATATTGTGAGTTTAATATAAAAAATCACCAAGTAAAATTTCATAAAATGAAATGAATTTTCTCTCTGTGAAATCAGAACATTGTTCGCTTTGTGTATTTTTGATATATAAAAATGTTTGTGTTATTCTGGTGCACTTAGTGTGCTTTTACATTGATAAATAAACTTGAAATCAACAAAAATGTACTTAAAACTTTAGCTCCTTGAAAAATGTACTTAGTGACTTTTCTAAATTGCAATAAATGGTGATGTTTGGTTTCTGGTTATTAACTATTTTCATAATCCATCGTGTTGTAAACAAATATATATTAATAGTTAATTATCTAATTGTATCAAATAAAGTGTCTAGTATTCACTTATAATGCAGTGAATTTATAATTTATTCCATATTCCTATGGCTTGTTGATAAACCATCATGAATAATGTCTTTTAAGGTAGTTTCACTGAATGATTTTACTAAGACCTTTTTTCTCTATTTTAGGACGCAATTGTAATTTATAAGGTTTCTGTCGGATTTTATTCACTTATTTTGCCATTTAATTGTAAATATACAGACTATATTCAGTTATTTTTTATTAATTACAAAATAATGTTTTTAGAGAAACTTCCTTTTTTACTCCGCCTTACGGCTCGCAGATGTCGGTATGGGTTACCTCCCTAGTCTCAACTAATGAAGTTATCAATCTCATGTTAGACAAGTACAAAGTTGATTCTCATTCGAATTGCTTCGCCCTCTATGTGGTTAGGGATAATGGAGGTGAGTTCATTTTTAAGGTATTTTATTTAATTTTTTAAACAAATTTTGCTCCTTTGAAAAATTTTATAAGTTAAAAAATATCAGTATAAACTACAATTCCAGATTCACATGTTTAGGTTGAAGCATTGGTACAAATAAAAATTTTTTTAAAATGACTATGTCTTGACTATTTATCACCCAATAATAGTTATAGTTGTAATGTGAGTAAAGAGAACAAAAATATATATATATTGTATATTTACATAAAGCAAAAACAAAACCTGGCTAAATGAAAAAATAATAAGTCAGCAAAAAAGAAGCATTAATTTTTGATGTTAACACTTAAACAGTAGGCACTACTATTCACTTCTTTTAAAATTCAATTTAGGAACAGAAATTTTACGTTTGCATATCGTATGTTTGAGATGTAAGAAGGTATTTGAATGGTGGCGGATGTTAGGTGGTAAAGAATTCCAGAAAGTAATGGAGTGGGCTATGAAGGAATCTTAATAACTTAGTGCTATAAGGAGATATATTAATTCATGAATATATTCAATGGAACCAAATTCTGAACGTAAACAAGAGAATAAAACTTCTTTTTTTTTTTTTTAAGAATTGCAAAACAGATTATTTTGTGGGAAATTCCAATAAAATGATTTTTTTTAGTGCAAAAGTTAAAAAAAATAATTATTTTATTGCAAAAAAAAAGATCCTAGAGGATTTTATATGGTAAATCTATAATCCAAGATCAGTATAGGTCTATTGAGAACTCTGTTTTCCCAAATACAGAAGAAAAAGGAGAAATCATTCAATTCTGAGCCCTATTTATCATTAATGAAGTTTTCCTTCCAGTAATCTGAAAATTAGGTTTAGATCTTTTAGGGATGTATTGTTTAAAATCTGTGTTGTGAAAATATTTCAAGGGAGTAAATTTTAAAATGTTGGAGTAAAAATTAAATTTGATAAAAAGACTGATATCTTTTTATTTTTTTTATTTCTTAATAAAGTTGCTATAAATATTTGTATATTCTTCAAATGTAAATTTTTGAGGACTTCTTAGCTTCATAATATATTCACTTGTTAGTGTCTTGCAGGATCTAATTCCCGAGAGGACCTCTCTCCTTTCAAACACCATTTTCACACAATTAACCTCTTTACATATCCCTTAATTGGCACCTTTAGCACCTTATATTCAATTCCTTCAAATCATCAATCATGATGTTTTTCAAAAATGATTTCAGCAGCTTAATGTTTTTTATTTTTCAGAACAGAGAATGCTGAAAGATGATGAATATCCTTTAGTCACTCGAATCATGCTCGGACCTCATGAAGATGTTGCTCGTTTATATCTGATGGATAGGAAGAACACCGTAGAGATTTCCAGCGAAGTTGCTCAATTCCTGAATTTATCGTTAACTGAGTGTACTGCAATTTTGGACAGGTACGAGTGGGAAGAGGAACGTGAAGAAAGGAAGATCAGGGCTAAGTAAGATGAACTTTCTTATAATTCCTTCACACTTAACATCCTTACTTTATGATGATTCAGTATAATTGCTGCTCGAACATTTTATTTTTTCGTAAGATTGTAGCTTTACGCTTCCTCGACTAGCTAATGCCGAGGCAAGGAAGTCTTCTGTAGCTTTTTACTTACTAGACTGGCCAAAGCTAAGGCAAGGGAGTCATCAAAACTAAGTTTTCAACTTTGCAAATCTTAGAATCCACTGAGTCCAAAAACTTTTTTTTATTTTTGAAGTAACTATTGGTATTTTCCATAATAAATTCATTGACTTAAATATAAAATAGGGAGCGGGGTAGCTCAGTGGTAGGGGACTGAGCTTCCAATGCTAAGGGTCCCAGGTTCGAATCCCGGCTCATGGCAGAAAATTTATTTATCTGTTTCATTGGCCGTGGGGCGACCCTGCGTCGGGAGACCCTCCTGGGGCACACCCAGCCTCTACAAAGTGGGTACCCTAAATTAAATAATTGACTAAGGGGGAAAACCTGGCGGTTGAGCGTGATCTCGGTCAAATCATCTCCTTGCACAACCGTTGACCTAGAGACAGTGCTTTCCCTAAGTAGTACTGAACCCAAGACCCTTCATGGGTTGTAGTGGTACAGGTTTTTTTTTCTTTTTTTAAAATGTATAATATTTTTGAAAAATCAGTTAAATGAATCATTGTAAACTTAAAAACAGTAATCGAAGCAGATTCATGTGAATATACTTTTAATTTTCTAAAAAAAAATTATTTTTTACTTTTATTTTTAGATATAAAGAAATGAAAAAAAGGATCAAGCAACGAATGGAAGAACTGAAAGTGAGATTGTAATGTGACCTGGATGTAATGTCATCTGGGTTGTCATGACACCGCTGCCTGTCGACTGTACTGTCATGACACCGCTGGCTGTTGTCTGCACTGCAATGACACAGCTGCCTGTCGACTGAATCATAGTGATTTACTGCTTGTCGACTGCATCAAAGGAAAAATGCTACTGAGGTTTTGTTAGTTCTAGAATGATTTTGACAGATCTCTTAATTTATTTTTTGATCAGCGGTATTAAAAGCGTTCAAAATTAATATTTTAAAGCATTCACGATATTTTAGCATAACTAAAAGACTAAACTGCAATACAAAATTTTAGTTTTTGTTAGGAGCCTATGAATATTGACATTCTTTATCGTCTTTCATTATGTCTAACAATTATCACATTAATAAGTAGCCTAAAGAAACAATTTAAAAATGTTTAAATTGTTGAAGATAGTGTATGTTTGTAATTCCGAGTTGATATATTGATTATGTATATACGAATGTATTCATGAAAAAAATTATATAAGAACTAATATTTATAAATGTCATCAGGGTTGTTTGGCCATCAATCAAAAGTTATAATTTTTCTAAGTTATGAATAAATTCTGTTTTTTGTTGAAAAAATGTAGCCTTTTGTAATATAATAACTTGAATAACCATTTGAAATAATATTTATTAAAAACTGATAATTTTAAATCTCGGCCTCTAGTGATAGTCTCGTATTGCGTGATAGAAATTCGAAATAATTTAATTAATGCCTTAAGAGCCCAATCACATTTTTATTAATATAACTGAAACATTCCTCAAAAAATGTTAGCTTTAAATCTGTCTTTGTATATACTAACATATGAAGGTACAACTAACATGCTAACTTATGAAACAGTAGAAAAAAAAAATTCTCTGCTTTATGACATTCTTATTTTCTTCGCACATGTTAATCTATATTTTTATTTTTAACAATTTTAATTAATGGGATTAAATTTTATTCAAATTTGAGTTGAAAATACTGGTGAGTGCTCAAGCGTTGAAAATTATGCTATCCCTAATGTACCACAGCTTGTATTATATTTTAAACTGATTTTGAATATGCAGATTTGCTTTCAATCTTATTGAGTAGCATTTCAGAACTACCTTAAAACTCTCAAAAGTCATGAATAATTGATAATCTTTATAAAAGAAAGTGACATTACAAAAAAAAACTTTAACAAGAGTTCATTTTTTTGTTTGAATTGTGATTAACTAAGTATAAATGTCTTTTATAGCAAATGAATTTATCTCATTTACCAACTATAGTTTACAATATTTAATACATAATAAAATATTGTCATAAATGTTTTATTTAGATAAAATAAAATAATAAAAAGTGTTACTTTTGAGATTAAACTGTAACTATAGTATTACATGGTTAGATATAACCAATCATTTGAGCTTTGGCCTGTTCCTACAATGTTACAATATTTTATTATGTTAAGTTAAGTATGTGATGTGTGATGTGATGTATGTGATGTGTGATGTGATGTATGTGATGTGTGATGTATGATTTTATGCATCTTTTGAAATTATTTTAGTCAGTTACATTTTTTTTTTGTTTATCACAGAAAAACATCTCCATAAATGACTTGGTTCAAGGTAGCATCTCTGCAGGTTAAATTTCATCCTTTCAGGTCCTACTTTAAATTAAAATTTTAGATTCTGTGTCAGTAATGTTTGTTGAATTATGCGTATTCATTTTGGTTTGGGCACTCGTCCGTATCGAGGTAGTGTTTGATGCCAGCTAAGGGAGGGAGGGTTTGTTATCTGCATCAAAGATATTAAAAATGAACAGGTTTTAACTTCTTGAAATATTTTAGTCATTTAGTCACCACCTGTTAATTTTTAGTGAAAACATCAGTCTTTTTACAAGCATGTGATCATTAATTTGTTTTAAAGTGTCTGTTATTTTATCATATTTATATTTTTCTAATCAAGAGGATATTTTTTGTAATGATCAAATTGAACTGTCTGTTTCATTATATCTAATACGGTGTATCCCTAATTTTCCATGAGGTTAATTATTAATTGTCAATGATAATTTGTAGTTGTGTAACCTAATCTGGAAATGATAAATAATTGTTATTGATTAGTGTGAAGTACTGTATTTTTAATGTTTAATTTCATATTATCTGCTTTAGTATTATTTATTTGTTTCCAGAAGCTCAGTATTAAACCACTTTTAATCTTAATTAAAAATTGAAAGATATTTTTTTAACTATAACAATTATTTTTATAATTTCTATTAATTAAATAATTTAATTGATTAAATTTCTATCTTGTTAAAATGTTGACAATGTATCGCATTATCCAATGGCTAAGACAAGGACTGGTCACGAGTCTGAGTCACCTACAGGTCATGACAATTTTGTCTTTTTATTCTTTATCTTTTACCTTTTTCTATTTTTCATGTATAATTATTTATTTTGTATTTTGTAATTTCTTTGGCCTATGAAATTTAATATTAAGCTCATTGATAATGGGTATCTTTAGAGGTAAGATGTCTGAAAAAATGTTAGTTTAATCTTGAAGATCAAAGTGTGACATCATATAAAAATTTCAGTTATTTTAGATGAAGAGTGAGTTGTGATTGTGATGTAGTGCCCTAGTAACGTGTAGCCTATCTTACGGCTCTGAACTAAACCATCAACAATTTTATTAAGTTCCATTGGGGTCTTCACATTAGGGTGGGTGCAACTGTAATTTATAAATTTTCTGCTGTGTACTGTACTGCTTGAAAAACTTTTTTTTTTAACCTAAATGTATTTTAGAAAGGTAATGAAATGAATTTATAATTGTTATCTGTTGTTACAAGGTTATTATTTTCTTTTTTTTCATGTACATTACTTTTCTGAGGCCTTTTTCAGATACCTCTCGTAAATGTAAAGACTTCGTCTTGAGAATTTGTAATCAAAATGTAGCATTTAATATAAGGTTAGACTGTCTTGTTGAAGCAATAAAAAGTTTTAAAGTTTAGAAGAAGGTTAGATATTTTTGTAGAATCGTTGTTCATAGATAAAGTCCTCACATATAATATCCATTGAAAAAGCATATATTTTAAAATATATTAACTATTAGCCAATTTATTTATTATAAGAGTTATCACTTCTAAAATATGAACATAAATAAAATTTTAATATTATTGTCACTGTGGTTCATAAATATTGTAAACGAACAGAGTAGTCTTGTTGAGTTATTTGTATTAGTTTGAAATTATGTTTTATTTACAAGAAAATAAATAGTTGTATCTTATAAAGAGCCAGTTTTTCAGTTTGATATTGATAAAACATAATAGTGATAAAGATAGTAAATAAAATAAGATGACAAGTAACAAAAATATGCTACTTTGCTTCTATTAAATTTTTACAATGTAGATGTTTTGGTAATTTTCTCTTGCATTCGAAACTATAATTCTGCTCAAATTACAAATTTACTAATTAATAAATTTTTATGTTATTTCATGTTTACAAGAAAGTGTATTCCCATTGTTCGTACAAATCGAATTTATAACCATTTATTTTTATAATTTTTGGATTGAAGATGTTTTTAGCATTTGTTGCAGGTTGTTTTTTTAAATCTCATTATTAATTTCTTAAAGTATTTGGTTACCTTCTTGTATTGATTATTAACCTAAACAATTTTACAAATGAAATGTAGACAATCAATTACATTTATACAATTGATACTAAAGATTGAGAAAAAACTAAAATAAAGTATATGAATACATCACTAAAATGAAATGATTTTTGTTGATGAAAAAAAATAAATCATTTTTGTTATAATTATTCATGTGAAGTTAGTTTTGAATATTCTATTGTATCAAACTTATCATATATTTTTCAAATACATTTTTATTGCTTTTAATATTATTTAATCTATATTAACAAATTAATTGTTTGTCACTGTTTGGTGTTATATTATATTTTCTCTTCATGTGATCATTTATTTCATTGTTACTTCCTCTGTTTTTAATAGTTTTTTTTTCTTGTTTTGTATGCTTGTAAAGTTATATTAAGTTGGTGTAACAATTTCAATATAAAAATTGTATGTTTAAATTTTATAATGGATATTTTCAGACATTAAATATTTTTACATTCCAGTCAGATTACTAAAATAAATTTTTGTAGACATAGTATTTATTTTATTTCTTTTGTTTTTATTCTAATCTTATTTACTTTAACCTTTTTCAACTTATCCTTTTTTTCATAGATTTTTCTGTAATCATGGCTAATATTTTATACTTTGTATATGGCTTGGAGCATTGAAATTTTCAATATTGGAAATATTTTAGTATTTAGTATATAGGTGGAAAACGGAGGGATATTTTTATAGGAGTGCTAGTAAACCTCATGAGCTACAGAAATGTTCATATAACCAATGAGCCAATGTTCAGCCAAAAGTAGAAAATCCAAGTTTTTTGTTTTTTTAAGTGTCATGTTTTTTGTGGAATAGGAAGCGATTACTAAAAAGCATTTAATTGAAGTAATTCGAAGATTCTTTAATGTAAACTAAATTAAATTTCATTCAAGTGAAAGTAGAGTTTGTGATTGTTAACCATTTTAAAGAGGATTTTTGAGCGGCTAAACAAGGCTAAGTCCTGTTTAAAAAAAAAATCATGAATTATTCACATTTTTTTTTTTATTATCATTCAGCTATACTACAAATACCCCACTTTTAGAAAAACTGTCTCAGTTAATAAGCTTCAAGTCCAAATTAAGGTTTGTTTATTGGGAAAAGAACTCAAAATTCTCATCAAGATGTGTAAAAAAAAGATTCGATTTTTTAACCAGTCACCTGAAAGTACCTGTTTTTAGAAAACATAACTACAATTAATTGTTGCAAAGCTTTTATTTTTTGTTTTACCATGTATATAATTAGCATGATTGCCTAAATACCCTTTTTATTTATTCATTTTTTTTTTAAATAATGATATTTCAAATATTTTTCATGTAAATTAAGTGGTTGTGAAAACTGTTTTTTTTTTATCCAGATCTCTATTATACGAATTGATCTGTATTTATAAGTGACAAAATAAATTTTCCTGATCCTAATATTTACGTTTGCATGAAAATAATTGAAGCAATCAGAAAGTTTCTTTATTTTAAACATAAACTTTTGGACTAGAAACATTTAGTTTGTCACTTATAAATATGGATCAATTCCTAAAATAGAAATCTGGATGAAAAACAGTTTCATAACCACTATATAAGAAAAAGATTTGAAGTAACATTATTTTTTCCAAAAAAAATTGAATAAATAAAAAGTGTATTTAGGCAAATATGTTTATTAAATACATCCCAAATCATGGAAAACAAGAAATAAAAGCTTTGCAACTATATATTGTAGTCATTTTTTCTTAAAACAGGTACTTTTAGGTGACTGGTTAAAAAATCAAATAGTTTTTTCTACAACTTGAAGTGAATTTCAAGTTCTTTCCCCAATAAACAAACCTTAACTAATATGGACTTCATGCTTATTATATGAGAAAGTTTTTCTAAAAGTTGGATATCTGTATTATAGTTTAATGATGATAATAAAGAAATCACGAATTATTAATGATTTTTTTTTTAAAACAGAACTTAGCATTGTTTAGCCACTCAAAGGTCATCTTAATTTAAATGGTTTTAAAATGACAAACTCTACTTTCATTTAAAGTAAATTATTTCCAGTTTACAGTAAAGAAATTTTGAATTACTGAATTCCTATTCAACTAAAAACTTGGATTTCCTACGTTCTGGCTGAAAATTGGCCCATTGTTTGTATAACAATTTCTTTAGCTGATGAGGTCTACTATGACTCCTATAAAATTTCTCTCTACTAACGGGACACTCTGTATAAATAAGAAGTTGGGTGAATGTTAAGGTAGGGAACGCCTCAAGTATCTGTGCTACAAATCCTGTCTAATTACATTTACTGCAGTCTAAACTTGTTTCTCTCCTATATTTACTTTCACTTACGTATATATGTAATATATAGTAAGGTTAAGTATTGCGATCGTGAAAATTTTCTAATCTCAATTTTCAACGGAAATACATGTTTTGAGGTTCCCTGAGTTCAAATAACCAAGTGTCGCAAAATGGTCTGTGTTAACAGTCTAGCTCATAAACTATAGACCAAAAGTATTACCCTTATTAAAAATTCCAACATGGTTAATAAAGCTATTGTGAGACTATATGATCATTTAGCCATTACAAAGCAAGCCACAAGAAGAACTGCCAGAAATTTCTCTTACAAAAACTAACAATCTGGTGTGTGCATCACACAACTTTCACTTACTGCTCTACTTCAAAATGCAATTCTTGTCTGGCAAAATTAAAATTGGGCTGTCACAAGAAGTTTTCAAAGCACATTTTTAATTGAGCTAAACCTTAAACAACATATTTTTGAATTTCGGTCGTCTTCATCAATCCAAAAACTCATTAAGACCTTCAAAATAACAAACCTTATTTATTAAATTGATTTCAGGCAATAAAAACCTCATAACTGCATCAGTCTATCTAAATCGCATAACTGCAGGCTCTGAGCTCAATATACTAAGAGAGATTTCAAAGTACATATATTTAATCTATGAACAAGTAAGAATCGTATTATATAGTAAAAATTATAGGAATTAAATCTCTATCACTTTTTACATTTATTTAAATTTTTAATTTTTACCTTTGGAAAATAGGTCAAAAGCCTGACATCGTCATTTTAACAAGACGTATCAGTTTAATTGGGACGTTCATTTCCAACAGGTCCTGGTAGAGCTCTGGCCGAGTTACACTATCGTAGGCGACTTTAAAATCAACTAAGAGGCGATGGGTAACTGTTCTATACTCTTTGCATTTCTCCAGCATCAACCTCAGTGAGAACAGTTGATCCAATGTTGATCCGCTTGATATTTGTCTGTCTCGCCACCTTCTCGGCTTGAGGAACTCTTCTCTCAAATAAGATGTTAAAGAGGACTTTATAAGCACATGAGAGGAGCACTATGCCTCGATAATTGTCGCAATCCGATTGGTCCCCTTTCTTGTGCAGTGGGTAGATAATTCCCCTTTTCCACTCCTCAAACATTTTCTCTTCCTCCCATATCTTCAAAATGAAGTTATGGAGTTCCTTTCTTAGTTGCATTCCTCCATCGCAAATTAGCTTTGCTTGAATTAGATTAATTGACAGCTACCAAAACTTTAAAATCGCAAATTACTTTTTATACAATTTTGTTTTCATGTCAATCTTTGTGCATTAATCCTCTTTTTATATTTAATTTATAATAAAACCAAAATCCTTTTTCTGCAATTATTTTATATTCCAAACAAAAAAATAAAAAAAGGTGACGATGTAAACTGAACATTTTTCTTCTAACTAATTGCTTTATGGAAAATTATTATTAAAATATTTTATGGAGCTCAACATTATTGTAAGTTTCAAATGAAAATATAGAACATCAAATTTGGGAAAGGAATCCCCATGAAACTGATGGTAGAGCAAGTGGAGCGGTCGATAAGAAGAAAAGTTTCAGGCAAAGATGGGAAGCGGAAATACATTTTCCGCAAACTGTGTGTAGAGCGCTGATCACTTAGTTGTACATTTTTTATTGATGGGTGGTAAATAACCTATGTAGTAACCTATACTAATGCTGTTCTCATAAATTGTACTACGACAAACATGCACTAAAACAAAATATTAGATAGATCACTGCTTAGATAAAAAAAATAACTATACATTTTATTTAATTCTGCTCCAGCCATAATATAAAGGCACAAAACGCCAGACTATAGTTTTCAAATGCCATGAGTCGCAACGATAAATATTCTTGGGAAATAAACAAGATGGAATACTGATAAAGTGAAATTTTATTTAAACATTCTAAGCCATTTGCACATGCTCTACAGCGCACCTAGAAAATTTTATGTATTAGGCATTAGCTGCGTGTTTGCTTGGTTAGCTTTCATTTTATTGTTATAGTAGGCCCCTTAGCCATTTTCTTTTTGCGTCGATCAGGTAATATGGAGGAGGAAACAGAAAGGGCTAATGGATTGAAATGATTTTGAGTTAAAGAATGAAATGAAGTGTATTTGTCATGGATGTAGAATTTTACTGTTGGGGTGTTCAAGTCGTTATGTACAGTGTTATTTGAAATGTACCAAGGTGCATTGACAATTTTTCATAGAATTTTTTATTCTGTTGCTTGTATTTTATTTATGTGTGTTGGTTTTGCCAAACTCCTAAGTTCTGCTCCATATGTACTAATTGGTCTCAGTATGGTGTTGTAGATCAGTCGCTTGTTTCATAAGTTAAGTGAGCATCTGTAGTCCTGAAGATGTGAGTTAGTTATGTCGTATAATCAGTTCTTGTCTTTTTAATTTAGTATGTATGTTCCAGGTAATTCTTTTGTCTAAGTAGAGTTTAAAAAAGAAAAAAAAATTGAAAAAACTTTTATATTATTTATTTACAATAAATATAAATATAATTATTACTTAAAGACAAAAACATAACAAAACTAATTTGCACTAATAGCTTTTATTTCACCTAATTCTAATTCTTGCAACAAAGCCTTTTTCTTAGAGAAGTAATCCCTATACCATAGGATATGCTGTTTCTTCTCCTCAGCCGTGATCCAGTGGTTACGGGACAGTCCAACGCAGACTAGCTCCATGAAGTGTCTAATAGGACCCTTTTCAGGGCACCAATCTTCCAGATGATTTTCAAGAAATATGTGTTCAGTAAAATCCGAAGTTTCTTCCTCTTCTAGACCTAAATATTAATTGAAAATAACTATGCATGAGATATTTGACAAAACAAAACAGAGTTTATATATTTACATTACAATCCTCCTTTGAAGTAATTTTTCTTGGATTAGTAATAAATGTCCAAAAGTTGTAAATAAAATAATTAGATTCTATAGATGTGTGCTATAGTTACCTCTGTGCTTTGGTTTCTTTAATTAGAAAACAGTATAACTTTTTTTAAATGGTATAGGTTGCCAATGTAGTTGCTTCAATAATTGTATCAATCAAGAATAAAACAAGCTATGTGGTATTATAAATTATGAGGCCAGAGGCTACTATTTCAGGAAGCCTCGGTAAGGGCATCAGACCAAGCCAAGGACCACTTCATCATATATAAACAGATTAAAAATGGGAAGGATATTGAAGCCCGGTGCCCTCCCTGCGGAGTCCCTGAGCAGCACAACACATCTTATAGTATACAGCACCACAATTGAGGGACACTGTGCAAGATTGATGAGGAAAATGGGCCTCACCCAGGAAGCGGATTTGATCCACCTAGTAAAAGAGGAAAACTACCTGTTCCGTTCCTTCAGGGGTTTATGTATGTGTGGAAGGAGGTAGCAGACAGAGACTGAAGGACCGGTCAGATACGGACAAGGAAGTTGGAAGCTGGAAAATATATAAGGTGCAGCCTAGAGGGCGGGGTGGCCGAATGGGCTAAAGTTGCCCAGCACCGCGAGTTGCCTGGCAACCGGATTACAGATTTGAGAGATTAAAAAGTACGAGTTCGCGTCCCGGTGCCGGAGGGGATTTTAAATTTCCCGCCCTCACCCCCCCCCCAGCATGGGAAAATCCCGTATAGCCTAAAAGGCGAGGTAGGGAAGAACAGGAAAAAAAAAAAAGATGAGTGCGGCTCCCACCACCAGTAAGGTGCACAACCGCGTACTAGGCCGCTACACAGCTAAGCCAATTTATTGTACCCAAAATTAAACATTCCTAAATACCATGTAAGTATGAAATATGATCAATAAAGTGTCGTTTATTGGCAGCAATGCCAGGTAGGAAAAAAAAAAGCTCAACATGCAAATGTACATCGTGGATATCCTCGACGAATATGTGGTACATGTTGTCAGAGAGTAAGTGGCTAGCTCAAGTGACAGCCCTCAATCTCATAGAGCATCGAGGATAGGAGTTTCAGCCGACAATAGCGAGACCCTCCTCATGACCTCCAGAGGGATGGGAACAGATTTTTCAAGGAAGAGTTGCTATCTTAAATTGTAGTATCCCTACAAAAATGCAAGCCATCAATCAAGCAAGAGGATGCAACAGTCAGTAATAGATACTAGATAATAGATTTTTAAATTCAGTTTTAATTTTGAATTTCATGGCAAAATTTATAAATATTTTATTGTTTTTTTCTTCTGTCTCCTATCAAATTAATATGTACACCACACATAGCTAAAACAACATCCTTTTTCACTCCATGGAAAAATTAATATTAACTAAACTCCAGGTACATTATGACGGAGTTTTTTGGGCCTCAATGTATTTAATTGTTTAATATTAAATTATTTAGGAGAATGACCAATAGTGAGGAAACATAGTCATTTTATTGACTGTTAGGTTTGGCAACGTTTTGACGCAACGTGTAGGTCATCATCAGAGGAAAGATTAATAGTTAGACTAACCCAAGAATTTCAGCCTAGCCAGTTACCATTGCCCTGATGATCCACACGCTTGGATCGAAACATCGGCAAACCTAATAAAGAATAAAATGACTGTGTTTTCATCCTCAAGATTTTAACAATCAATTACATGACCATGTCCAAATTAAATTATTTAATTCACAACATATAATATTAATTGACAACTAGTGAGTTGGATGGATTAATGACATGATCTGCAAGATACAAGTCTTAATAATCTAAACCTTTGACTAGTGAATCTCAATATAAAAACATAGACAGCACAAGATATTTATCCCATTTAACAATAATAATAGACAAACCTTGCTCATTGTTGATGGGAAATTTCCATAAGATACCCTTCTCTGTCCATTGTATCATCTGTTCGTAAATATTAGAAGGAGGGTGGCTGACGAGTAACTGAAGTTCTCTCTTCTCCATTGCTTCCCATGTTGTCAAAGGCTCTTCAATTTCCTTCAGCTCATCAGCTTTAAATATGCCAAGAGGTTTCTCGCCAAATATGTTGATTTTTTCTCCAACAATACTATAAAATTGCCATGTAAAAATTATTTTAATTGTAAATGTGACATTTAGTGAACATCTCTTAACAAGCCATGAGAAAAAACAGCCCTTCCATACACAAGTAGTTTTTAGATAACTTCAGTAAGCACACCAAACTCTCTGTTCAAATCTATTCGTGCAATCACACACAAAATTGCTTATAATATTGATTACATTTCCTTTATTATTAGCATATTGATCAAGAAAAGAATATTTTATTTTACTATAATGTCATATATTAGGATTTTTTTTAAACTAAAAAACTGATATACCAGTTATTCTATTTTCTCCTCTCAAATAAGAAAATTTGTCCCTAAAAAAAAAGCCAAATACTGAAATCCAGTTATTTCCATAACAGGTTATTTTCAGGATTTATAACGGGCCAGTGAAAAAAAACGCAGTAACCAATACCCCTAGTTATTTTCCAATAATGATTAAAATCGCCATCTCTACATTGAAGATGTGGGTTGTATCCACCACCTTCTTCCCCACTCAATGTATTTTAATTGGTGGCAAATTCTAATTTTTAAATATTCTTTATAAAAATCACTATATTTATAAATATAATCATGAAGTTGCAACCACAAAAAACTAAGTTGTAGTTCATAAAAAAAATTAAAATACTTTTAATATCAAAATTAACTTTTTTTTTAATGGTGTGGAGATGGTTGACTGTGATTATAATTTGAGAAGGAATAGATCGGAAGGTACGGTCAATAAAGATAGAAGAGTTCTGTATTTTGTATAGAACAGTACCAACACATTGCTAATATTATTATACATATATTTTATATAATATATGCAACAACAATACCATACAATAATAATATGTTTACATTACTGGCACAATAGACAAGATAATCAGATTTCATGATGGGCCCTAGCCCAGAAGCTAACAGGAAATTCCTCTATGAAAATTCATATGCATAATGTATTACAAACAATAATACGTTAAAGCTCCCTATTCATACAAAATAATCGATCTAATTTTGAGAGCCTCTTCAATAAATCAACAGTTGGAATATTATATCCTTATTAGATGATGCAAGCAAGAGTGGCAGTCTACGCTCATCATTCGCTATTTTAATGTTCTGATAAAAACCAATCTGGGCAGACTTATCACGTGACATTCGACAAGAATATCAGCAAGCGTTTCAGGTCTTCTCAACTTGCATATGCAGCAATCCAGCTCAGTTTTTATTCTATATGAGACACTCTTAAGATAAAAGCGTAATTCCCACTTCCCAGAGAGTCTGAGCTTTTCCATTGTATGGGCACTTCTAATTTAATATATTCTTTACCAACACCTAAGGAACTTAGATAATGTACATTGGGTTGTACCCAGAACCAAATATGCATTCCACATCTACAGAAATGAGGTGATTCTTCCATCTTTCCAGGATATCATTTTTATTGCCTAGCAAACCAACTGTTGTTAGCAAGACATCCCTATAGAAACCAACTGTTGTTAGCAAAACATCCCTATAGCAACCAACTGTTGTTAGCAAGACATCCCTATACCCAAGACTGTTCAGAATTAATATTATGATATATAATAGGCAGGTCTTCTGGCTCCATTGATTGATACACATATTCAGGTTTCTTGCCTAATATTTTCATATTTCAAATGAAGCAGTATTAAAACTGTTAAAAAAAAGTCTGCCAAGTAAAGTTAGTATAGCTTCATCACCGTTTTCTTTGGCTGAAATATATCTATATTACAATAGTATACAATTTTTCGTATGAGAATAAAATCTCTGGGAGAAGCCGATTCGGAATTACAGTAACCCTTCAACATTCGTGGGTTCGATATCTACGAATTTCGTTTACTAGCTAATATTGAAATGCGAAAGAGGGCCAGGCCTTTGAGGATATTTGAAGATTCCATATTGGTTATCTTGATTAAAAAAAAAAAAAACCAATTCATACTGAACATGCATTTCAGTACTGATAGTGCAAAACGTTGTATGTAAAAACTCATTATTTCTTTATGCTTTATTGGTATAATTTCATATTTTATTGTCCTCAGCTAATTTTCATAGTAGCAGACTACTTATATCAGTTGCAGACTAATATAATAATAAATGTCACCTTTAGCAAAAATAAAATAAAAGTTGAAAATTTTTACATCCGACCTTTTACACTAATAGTAGTGAGTAGTGAATAGTGGTAATATTTAATAGCTACGTTTTCAGTTCGTAAAATGGATGCAACTAGAAAATCCATAGGAAAAATTCAACTTATTGTTTGTTCGGAGTTAACGAGACCAATACTTTTCTTCAGTCAGAACAAAACTAATTAAGCTTGAATATAAAAATATGGATAAAGTTCACATAACCTCGATATTTAAGAAGGAAATCTAGACCAAGACGAACTTGTTGAACTTCAATGAAAATAAATACAATCACAAATAAGACTTTTTTGTTTAATAATTCAGAGTAAAAATTACTTTAAATTTAATGAAAATTACACGAAATCTAAGTAACGGTAATAAGTGTCATGATAGTAACGTTTGGAATCGATCAAACAATATAGTATCAATTAACTTTTTTAATAAAACCTAAAATTTTATAATCCCATAACGATATTGTAATAACCTAATTCTCACTCTATATGATCAGTGCCTTCAACATTTAACAGCCATTATATTGTTAACTATTTTTATATTAATTTTAATTATTAAATGGAAGTAATTTCTATATTGTTCTGCAAATTTCCTTAAGTTTGGGTCAAATCAAATGCACCGTTTTCAAACTATAGGCATATGAAATCATAAATTTTCTGATCTAAAAGCGGAAGTATTTTTTTTTTAGAGTAGGAGATAGAATTTGATAAAATTGATGCCTATTTCATTTTACGTTTACCAATCCCTAAATTCCCTCCAAATTTGAGTCAAATAGAACTTGTGGTTTTAGAGATAAAGACGTATCGAGGAAAACACATTTGCACATATATAAGAGAAAGCAACGGCCAGAATTGAATAAAATTGACCTTACATTATTTTTTCACAAATACCTACCTTTTATCCAACTTTGAAACAAATCGAACAGTTTCTGAAATATTGGCATATTTACAAAAATGCATTTGCCCAAGCGTAAGCGGAAGTGCTGGTTAGAATTTAATAAAATTTATATGGGGGCCATCTAGACATACATACACCTTCTCCAGGTCTATAAATATTAGTTCAAAGTCTCTGGGAACGGCTTGATGTTTCTCCAAAAATTGCCTTAGGATGAATATATAGTCAATGCATGATCTTCTCGCTGTAAATCCACATTGGTCTTCTGAACCCTTAAACCCATGCTCTAATTCGTTTCTTATAAGTTTCCCTAATATTTTGGCAAAAGGGTTAGTAACACAGATTCCTTAGTAGTTTTTGAATTTTTTTCTGTCCCCTTTTTTATAGATTGGGCTGATGTAACCGAGCTTCATTTCTTTTGGTATTGGATCACCCTCCAATATTCTATTATAGATATTTGTTAATAGTTTTGCCACTTTTTTCCCTCCATATTTTAAAAGCTCGAAATTAATTTCACCTGGCCCTGGTGGCTTTATTATTCTTCCCTAGCTTGAGTTCCATTTCGACCTGATTTTCACCAACAGTCATATCTGTCCATTCATACACCCAGCTGGAGTGTTCCCTGAATGAGTCTCTGTCTGTCTTCTTTCATGAGACCATTAAAATAGTTTTTCCATTCGGGTATGTTGATCAGATTAAGGTTTGACTTGTGTGTTGCCTGAGTCCTCATACTCTTCAGCATTGCCCATGCAGTTGTTAACCTTTAATATCTTATTTGACTGTTAATATTTGTGCAAAGTCTGTTCCATTCTTCATTTTGAGCGATCTTTAGTTCATTTACCATTTCTTTTTTAATAAATGGCCTTTATAAAATAATAACAATTTATTTTCCTAACATATGATCACATGATATCATTTCAAATTAATTAATAATCGAGATTTTTAAACTATAATCAAATTTGCTTTCAGTATTTTGAACTCAAATTGTTTCAAAACATTCACAGGATCTAACCGAGTAATTATAGCCGTTAAAGTTAAAAATCGATCATGTCATCCGCTCAAAAAATATTCATGTATCTTTTAGCAGATTGATTAAGCACACTTTACACAGTAATTTGACAGAATTTCGAGCTCAAATTATTTCATAACAAACACGGAATCTCACTGAATAATTTGAGCCATCAAAAATAAAAATTAATCCAGCCACTCGCCCAAAACAACGATACAAAGCTTTTTGAAAATTGATAAAACGCATGCTATTTAATGACTGGTCAGTATTTTAATCTCAATTGTTTAGAAACACTCAGGGGATCTCACCAAATAATTTGAGTCCTCAAACTTAAAACCCATCCAGCAGTTCGCTCAAAAGTGTTACATAGTTTTTAGTGGACACCCAAACACATGACTCTTGTATCGCTTCGCTTTATCAGGTAATAAAATAGTGAATTATTCTTGATTTGTTTTTATCAATTTACTACTATACATTAACATATATACGTCCACATGGAAAAAATTCATCAATTGTATATTATAGAAAATAATATAACTAAAAAAAAAATTAATTAGCTCCAATAGGATATGAATAATTGAAAAGGGCTTCAGATAAAATTACTTACGGTCCTCTTGAAGGCCTGAAGAATGGTTTCTTTTTTAAATCCATTCGAATCTGTTCAGCTCGACTAATTCCTGTTTCATCCATTGCTTTTTTTTTTTGTACTGTTGGAGTTCTTTCAACATCCATTCCTGAAAGAAGCTCCCTGAAAAAGAATACAATAAAAAATTATCAAAACAACGTGCTATCTATCAACTTATAATATTTTAACACAAAACTTAGATCAATTTTAAGGAAAAAACAAACTACTAACTTTCACACTTAAAAAAAAAAAAAAAAAATGGTTTGATTATAAAATAAAACTTTTGATTTTTCCATGTTAACTGTTCTACACCAAACAATTTACAAATTAAGGTGATGAATATCATAGGATAATATAATTACTATCAGTAATAAAACAGAGTTTTTAATATTCTTACTTCAATGTATCGTTTGCAGCAGCTTTTGTAACACTTTCTGCAAGAGGCTTGTTTTTAAAAAGTACCCGATGAAGAAGTTGCGCTTCTGTTTCTTCAGGCTTTCCTTCTAAACCTTTGGCAACTTCTTTTGCCGAATCAACAATTTTTTCACCTAAATTATTCAAAAAGAAAAATAATTAAATACTCACAGTTGTAAATTTTAAAGATTCTGTAAAGTTAGGCAAAAAAAAACTGAAGATATAATCTAATCCATTTAGCAATCCATTTTCCATTATAAATAAATAACTTTTAAATTCATTGCATTAATAATATTTCGGAAAACTGAGCAGTAATAAGGAACAAATAAAAATAAGTAATTCTTAAATATAAACGCAAGAAATAAAAAGACAGATGGCTCACTGCAGTCCATGATGGATGACCAGTGCAGTACTGGTTCTCGACAATGGTCAATTGTCGACTGGGAGGTATCTAGGTATCTAGGCCACAGAACTGGGAGGTATCTATGTATCAAATGACCAATAGTACTACACCAAAAGTGTCATTCCAACATGGAAGCAGAGCGATCAAGGTCAGAGAGTAATCAATATCACTCTCCAGATGGACTTTGAAAATTAAATAGGAGAGAAATATTAGCCATATAGCATTTTCATAAAATTAAAATATTATATACCAGATACCTAAATTCTTTGGTTTCTCAGGACGTTTCTTTTTTACCGGCACAATAACAGGCTCAGCAGTTGCCTTTACTATATTTTCTTTAATTAGTGTTTCATCCTGAAAATTTATATGGATCAAATAATTCAATTAATTCTTAAGATCAAAATATATGCTTGATAGAGTCTGATGACTCAGCTCTAAATCTATCAAACAAAGCAGTATTAATTGCACTAAATTCAGCATTATAACAAAAAATTTATAACTAAGTGACCTTAATAATATCCTGTAAAAGTGAATGTAACTTATCAGCAGCTGATGATTTTTTGTTAGATTCATCTTCATTAAACCTCACAGAGCTAACAGATATCCTTCTAACACTTTCTTCATTCCAGAGAAACCTTAAAATAATTTAAAATAAAACCACAAGATCCAGGTTCACTATAAAATTCAAAAAATAAAAAAAATACTTCAAGAATCTTCTTGGTAATAAAGAAAATGCCATTTTAAAATAAGATGAACTACACGATTAAAATAGTGAACATTTCATTATTTCAATAACGAAACCCTCTTCCCACTATCAAATATATAACCTTCCTGTTATCACAGCGTAAATTGTAGCTAGTGAGCTACAATATGGAGCTAGGAATTAGGGATGAGTTGTCTCTTATTACCTCTATGGTGGATTGTTCTTGATTAAGAGGTTGTAACAGCAGTAATTCGTTTGAAATTCTGTTTTGTTTTTTTATTCTTCGCCTTTGAGAGTATTTTCAATTCAAAATCCAAATATTTTAAGAACACAATCATAATTTATTGATTGGTAGGGAAACTAGTGAGTACAAAATAAACTTTTGTCGGTTTTTTATTTTGTCTTCTACTTCCTCACATTTCAGGCTATACGGTGTTTTTCTCGAGCCAGAGGAGAGAGAGGAGTATTAATGGCGGAGCTAATAGTCCTTCCCGGCACCGGAACGCTAGCTCATAATTAATTTATTATCTTATTTTCAGTTTATCAAACTGCCTGAGGATAGCGCGTTTTGTGCACACTCATTAGCCCAATCGGTCACCCCACCCCCATGGAGAGTATAACTGTTTTCCTATGGTTAGTATCTACGGAAGACAATTATTTATCTTGTGACGTCGACGTGGTTCGAAACTGGGATCTAAAAAACTTACCAGGGCTCGCACGACCTCTATAAAGTGGTACTCAAAATTAAATATATAATATGAACCTAAAAACCTGGCAGTTGTGCATGATCTCGTTCAAATCACCCCCTTGCACAACCATTGACCAAGAAACAGTACTTTCTTCCATGATAGTTAAATAAGACCCTTTATGGGATATGGTTGTAAAATTTATTTTTAAAAAATTAATTTATTACCATTCCTTATTTTGTAAATTAATATACTTCCTAAAGTGTTGAATAAATGTGGTGTGTGATAAGCGAATCCAGATAATTGCTAATCGATTATAAACAGTTTCCGTAAGTAGTTCTTTATTGTTTCTTCTCCACCTTGATTTAAGACTCTGCTTGTCCGAGATCAATCCATTTATGGTCGACTGGTTGTCGGTTAGTGACCACGTCTCGCTACCGTATATCAGCCTGGCTTTATCAAGACATGGTACACCCATGATTATTGTTATACTTAAGTTTATCTCTGATAGTTGGTCATTTGTTGATGTTATTGTATATTTGAATCAGTCTGCTATCGGGAAACATTTGCTATCTGCAAAGATCATGTTACTAGGGTGAATTTTTCGGCTTACTAACATATGTTTTATTCTATCTTCATTTATTTGTGGACTTGTTTGTTCCTTTTCTCTTACCAATCTTCAGTCAACTTTTCAATAGCCTATTGATTACTCTAGGTAATCGCTATATCGTCCACATATTCTAGAAATTTATGTTTTATTGAGACGCGTACCTTTTAATTTTCACGTGGTGTTCTTAGTACCTTCTCCAGCATTAAGTTAAACAACATCGGCCATGGTCCATCTTCCTGTCTGATGTATGTTTTATCCTTGAAGGCTTCAGATACTTCTTATTGTATCCAGATTTAGTATTTCCTTCGCCAATTAAATTAAGTTCTCCAAAATTCCCAGTTCGTCATTTTTACAATTTCTGGAATATAGAATGCTTTGAAATCGAAAAATAAAACAATTTTCTACTATCATGGTCTTATTAGATCATGACAGTAGATATTTTATACCTGCACCAGCCTTAGGGTGGAGCAACCAGGGCAATCGCCCCAGGGCACCGACCTGCCGATGCTCCCCTTTTATTCTATCTGAGTTAGGGTGCCAAGCGGTGTTTAGGAGCGCTCGCCACTCGTAAGAAATAAACAGAAATTACAAAATGTATTAAAATAATTACTTTTAACCGATCACCAAAGCAACAGAAATGTTGAATTAAATAATATTCAAATATTACCTAATAAAAAACAGTTTAAGGAATAAATTAAATTTTTTAGGAAGAGGGAGACGGCATTGGGAAGGCAGGGAATGTCTAAGGCCGGCACTGTTTTATACAGTATACCTAAATTTATATTTAAATTTTTAACATCTTTTTCCCTCCACCTGACCATTTCTGGCTTATGGGATGTAGGAGGTTTATCCTACAAGTAATCAACCTATTATAATTAGATTGATCGAAATTTATTCCATCGGTCCACTACAAAATAATTTTTAAGTGGCCTTGGCCGTATTCGATCCAGCACCGTTAGACTAGAGGCTGCTAAAGTGACGCCTTGATACTCTCGCCCATCACGGCCTCCATTTACAGGGCTTTGAGATAACTTATAACTTATAAAACCATCTATCATTTTAAATAATCAATAAAACTTTAATTGCAGAATCTTCCAATTTTCATTGGGCCATAACAATTCCCAGACCCCTGTCCCATGGGTCTTGTTACCATCCCTATCCGCTGGTTCTGGGACTAGGCTAAATATATGTCAGCTTCAATCCTCGTTAAAGCTTTTTAGTTGCATTTTACTGTTATTATGGTGGAGGCATTCTGATGACGTAACGGCTTTGGAATAGAAGGAGCTTGGGCGGTGGTATCAATAGCAACATCCTACTTCTACGGTGTTGTTAGGAGGTAGTAGTTGTGGTTTCGAAGGGATTTCTGCTTTGTCACACAACTTACTGTTCTTTTAGCTTAGTAATACTCTGCAACCATGGCTTTAGAAGCTTTATTAGGCGTTAAAGAAAGTTTTGTCCATCCATTTGCGGCTGAAGAGGAGGGCAAGGGAGATTTTGTTATTAATAGTTTTAATAATCAATTACAATTATCTCTACCACCTTTGGCCAATGTAAATTTCTTGGATACTTGTGCCTTCTTCAATTATAACTTAAATTATATGGTATATGTAACATTATGTTTCATGTTTTAGCCATTATCTAGCAGGACGAATTTTGAATCAGAGGAATGTGGAAGAAAAATTAAAATAAATTTTGATCATGGTACTACAACTCTGGGATTTGTTTACAAAAACGGTGTTATTTTAGCTGTAGATTCAAGAGCAACTGGTGGGCAGTACATTGGTAAGTTAGTGCTACTGAGTGTTAATTATGTGAATTTAATAATTTCAATTATAAAAGTTTACGATTCTTTTTCTTATTCATTACGTTGAACTATTCTAGTTCTTTAGTTGAAAAACAATATTTTTTAAGAAAGTATGTACATCAAAATTTTGTTTATTAGTTATTGTAAAAAAGAATGTTGTTTAAATGACAAACATAATACAATTTAATCAAGGGTAGAGTCTGTCTAAGGTAAGTATGACTGTGGACAAGTGTGCATTGACAAATCGTTTTCCTGCTGATCCTCGACTCTTATGTCTTCACTCATTTGAATGTACTTCTATAATTTTGTTTACAAGTTGAAATTTCTTTCACTATTTTTTTTTTCATTTCTTTTGCGAATTTAGAAGAAAATTGAACATTGAAAAAAAAAAACGCATTCCCAGTATAAGGTGATAACTAGTGTGAAGAGGGGAGGTGGAACTTGAGAGGGAAAAGGCTGCACGACCTCCCTTCCCCAACCGGCAAACTTATCTTAGACACACTATACTACTTTACTAATGTTGCTCCATTTTGATGTACGGGCATAAATTCTCGGGATCATTGTATAATTTTGATAGTCACCAAATTTAGAAAGGTGACTGAACCATTACAGTATGCTGATTAATCAACTGAAAATAATGCATAGGGGGTTTGTTTATCCCTTTTGAGTATCTGAAGTTGAAAGCATTGATGTAATTAAGGCCCAGATTTTAACTGAAAAGGACAATTTGGATAATGATAAACGTTACCCTGTAAATCCATTGTCAATATTCGGCCACACTGCGAACTATGTATATATAGTGTGATCATAAGATATAATGCCCATCATGAAAGTGGAGCAACACTTGTAAAGTTGTACCTAATTTCTTTGTGCAACTAAATCTTAAGGTTATTTTTGTATTAAAAATAAATTTTAATAGGCTATTTGATTTTGATAACACTAACAGGCATTATCTATAATAGGCTGTTTAATTTTGATAACACCAATAGGCATCACCTGTCTGCATTTAGTAACTATCAAAATCTTTGTGTGCCCCTGAGATGTGTCCATACATCAAAATGGAGCAACATTTGTAAAGTATTACCCTTCTACCGCTATTATACAGATGTTGCTCCTCTTTGAAACAATGGCACAAGACCCCATGATCATACTGTAATCAGAATTTTGAGAACGGTCGAGTGTGTCCAAAAGTAATCTAAAGTAACTAAACCACCTGTTAAGGTACCGAACTCAACTTAAAAAGACCTGTTGCGGTCCAATTGAGTGAGCAGAAGTTGAATTTGGCAATATAATTAAATCTCCGATTTTAACTGACATGAACCAGTTAAGAGTTTATGGAACTTATAAATCACAATCTAGATAAAGGGAGGTTATACCGCCAACATGTCAATTCTTGGCTGTTCTCAGAATTCCATTTCTAGTGTGATTTTAAGAACATTTGCTACACATATAATAAATAATAGAGAACAAAGTTTATAAAAATATTGAATTTATTTTAGTCTGATGATGACCAACATTGCTTTGGTAGAAGTGTCGACTAACTCATTAAAGATATTTTTACTAAAAATCCTTATAATTTATTTTTTTATCTTTAGAATTTAATTTAATTAGTGTTTGACAATGTAAAATGTTAGATAAGTTTCAAGAATAGATCCAGAATCATTATCAGTTAATTATTCTTTATGAAGAAAAAAACATATCAATTATCCTAATGATATATCTATTAATTATCCCTCAGATAGTTATTGAGGTATCTTTGTAGTTTTTTGTCGTTTTCCATATTTATTTTAAATAAAGTTAGTGTTATGTTGTTATTATTATTTATCAAATCAATAATGTTTTAGGTTCTCAGTCAATGAAGAAAATAATTGAAATCCATAAATATTTGGTTGGTACTATGGCTGGTGGTGCTGCTGATTGTGTTTATTGGGATAGGGTGCTTGCAAAACAATGCCGCCTCTACGAGCTACGGAATAAGAGTCGCATTTCCACAGCAGCAGCTTCAAAACTCATGGCCAACATGGCATTTTCATATAAAGGAATGGGATTGTCAATGGGCATGATGATTGCTGGTTACGATAAAAATGTAAAAATAATTTCATATCTTTTATGATAATTGTTAGATATTTTTATTATTAGTTTGTTTGTACTTTTCAGGGTCCTAGCCTGTATTATGTCGATTCTGAAGGTCAAAGAACAAAAGGCAAAGTTTACAGTGTCGGTTCAGGTTCAGTCTATGCCTTTGGTGTTCTCGACTCTGGTTATTCATTTGATTTAGAAGACAATGATGCTTATGAGCTGGCCCGAAGATCCATTTATCATGCTACTTATCGAGACTCTTACTCTGGTGGCATTATTAGAGGTAATGAGATTAACATGTTTTTATATAACTTATATTATACAGTCATTTACAATACTACATTATCATTTGACTTTATAATAGAGAATGTGCTAAACTTTTTATATATTATTTTATTACCCGACTAAGCGAAGTGACACAAAGATTGTATGTTTGGGTTGTCCGCTAAAATCCATGTAACGCTTTTTTGAGCGAATGGATGGATTAATTTTGAAGTTTGATGACTCAAAGTAATCGACGAGATCCACTGAATGTTTTGAAACAAATAGTGTGATAGAAATACTGACCCGTGATTGAGTAAAATGTGTTAAATCAATTTGCAAAAAGGTATGTAACGATTCTCCAGGCCAATGGTTGTATTGATTTATAAGTTTGATATCTTAAATTATTCAGTTAGATCTGAGTGTTTTGAAATAATTTTGGCTGACACTGTCTTGTAAAAACACTGACCAGAGATTGAATAAAATGTGTTTAATCAATTAGCTAAAAGCTATGTAACAATTTTATGAGCGAACGGGTGGATCGATTTTTAAGCTTGATATCTTAAATTGTTTGGTGGGATTCACTGAGTGTTTTGAAAGGCAAGTGATACAAGTTTTATGGGTTTTGGTTGTCCACTATAAGTATATAACAGTTTTTCGAATGAAAGGAGGTTGCAATTGATTGTTGAATAAAATGTGTTTAGTCAATTTGCTGAAAGGTAAGTAACGATATTTTGAGGGAATGGCTTCGCTAATTTCTAACTTTGACGTTATTTAATTACTCAGTGAGTTATTACTCAATTATCCCGTGAATGTTTTGAAACAATTTGAGCAAAAAATACTGGAATAAAAACTGTTATCATAGTTTAAGTATCTCAATTATTAATTGATTTGAAATGATATCATGTGACTGCATGTTATGAAAATAAATTTTCATTATTTTAAATTCTAAAAATATTTGAATTAAAAAAAAAATTCCGACTACAGAGATTAGAAAATGTTATCACTTCTAAGGGAATGTACTTCCATGTCTACTTCAACATCATGGTTCAACATCATTGGGAAATTGACATTAAACTTTGTATAGTAGTCAGGTGCCTACCACTTCTGAACTAAACTCAAGACTCTGTTGTTTACATGCACCAATACATGGGATGAAATCTATTTGCCTGGAGCTGTAATGTGTATTGAAAAGCACTAGACTATTACCCAAATTTAAATATTCGGAGATGCCAATCTTCCAAGATGTTTAAGTAGGTATGGAATTCTGTACCTTGGGGTGAGATTTTCCCAATTTATATAATTGGGTTTTTTAAATTCAAATTTTTTTTTCATAGTTTATGTATTAAATAATTAATTTCATTTTTAATTGCAGTTTACCACATGAAATCGACTGGATGGGAAGTCATTTCTCAACAAGATTGTTTGGAACTCTACCATAAATACAAAGATGATAAGCCGCTGTTGTCCCAATAATTTTAATACTATCATTTAATTATCATTGATATATTTTCCATATTCATTTTTATTTATGTGTATGCAATATCTGTTAATATCATATCTGCTAATAAAACAACTTGATTTTTTAAAAATTTGTTTTGTAAAAAATATGTTATTATTACACCAATAATATTTTCAATATTTGACATTCAATGTTTAAAACCTAGAAGAATGACTTTTGGTAGAACACTCAGATGGACTCAGCATGTTGAACAATTAAAAGCTAATTGCCTCCACTCCTTGAATCTCTTAAGAATAGTCAGTAACACTAGCTGGGGTGCCGATCGAAAAAGCATGCTAACCCTGTATAGGACACTAGATCGAAATTGGACTATGGCTGTAATGCCTACAAATTGGCATCGAGTACCATTTTAAAAATTGTAGATCCTGTAGAAAACACCGGTGCTTTCCTATCCAGTCCTGCAAATAGCCTATGTGTCGAAGCTGGCGAGCTTCCGCTCAACATACGGAGACAAAAACTTGATCTTATTTACTTGTTAAGATCCGTTCTGCTTCTAATCATCCACTGACTGATTTATTTTTAAATACACAATACATAAATCAACAACAAACTCAATTACCAAATAGAACACCCTTTACAATCAGAGTTTCAACTTTACTAAATAATATAAATATTGAACTTCCTATTTTTCAAGAAACTGCAGTTTCGCCAATTTATCCTTGGGGACTTTCCACTCCAAAAATTCTTCTTTCTCTCACCAAATTTATTTAAAACAACACAATGCCTTATATATGTAAACAGGGATTTCTTAAACTTCAGGATAGACTAGGTGATTCTGACTTTATTTACACTGACGGCTCGAAGAGCTCCGCAGGCGTGGAGCATCAGTTATATGTAACGAATGACAACATATTTTTTTCTCTTTCACCACTATATAATAATTGGTTGGCTGAATTGGTTGCAATACATAAATGTTTAAATGTTATATTGAATATTTAATAGCTGACCGTCGCATTATAAAGGAGGGAGATGGTCCGGGGTGGCGGTCATAAATAGTGGTAAAACTATTTTATTAAAAGCCGATGTTTCGACCCGACTTTGCAGGTCTTCTTCAGGGCTAGAACGGACAAGATACAAAAAGGTAGAGAATTGTGGCAGTTACATAATATTTAGACAAAAATTATAAACAATGTGAATAAGCTTATGGAAATTATAAACAGTAAGTTCATTAAAATATGAACAGAGTAAGCTAAGTAACAAGATCATAAACTGAAGTAAATAGATGCTAACAATTGTTGTAGTGTAATATATAATAAATGCAAATGTGAACATACTTCTACAGATCTACAGGATAGATTGAAAGAAAAGGAAAAATCTCTCCTGTAGATCTGTAGGGTGACCTTTCCTCTTGGCCATCATCAAATAGGAATAACCGCAGAGTGGAAGTAATTCTTAGGTGCCTGCATATAGGTCATACACACCTTACTCATGGATACCTGATGGTCCGTGATTCTTCGCCAACATGCCAAACCTGTGGGACTCCTCTGACAGTGAAACACTTTTTAACTGAATGCAGAGCTTATGAAACATTTAGACTATCTTGTGACTTGATAAACGATCTACACTTCATTTTACAGGACAATACGAATGAGATTGAGAAGTTATTTTCTTTTCTGAAATGTTCTAAACTTGAAAATCCAATCTAATTCTCAATGAAAATAAAGCAATAATGACCCTAGTGATTGAAGCCTTAAAATTAAAAAAATTCATTGGCATCAAGGTATATCGTCATTATAATCTATTGTATTATTGGTGTCGAGGTGTATCGTCTATAATCAGTTGTATTATGGGTGTATCATCTTTATAATCTATTGTATTATTTATTCTAGGAATTGGAGCAGAGTGAGGATTGTCGCTTCTTTATCTTTCAACATTTTCGTTTGTTTTTCACTGCTTTTTATTTTTGTCCGATTTCGAATCGGGAACAATTTTGTAACAAGTGTTTGACTGTTTAAGGTGTATTTATGCCATTACACTTTTGGCGTGTGGGTACTTCTAGACCTCTGAGAAGGTGTAAGTGAGGGTTTCCGATTCAAAGTCGGCACAAACAGTTCTTTTCTTCTTGTGCTTGTGGTCCATTCTTGCAATTTGGTTCCTAAAAATTTTGATGGATTATTTTTGCTACCACTCCAAAAGATGCTTCCTTGATTGGTGTATTCAGTCCTCTAATATATCGTTCATTGGAGTTATATTTGCTGCTTCTTCCGTTCTAGCAATGTAGGCAGCTTGGTCTGTTTCTTCATAGACCAAGGTTCTATTGTATCTTTAATGCAAATCCTGACATTTATTGACCTAATTTTTATCAGTAATAGTACTTCACTGTACTATTATTATTTCTCTAATTAGGCAATTACATGACCATGGATTGTTGATGACTGCAAAAATGCCCCTGTAATATCTTACAATAACCCAGTAATTCTTTTTGGTTTCATAATATCCATGTTAATATATGTGGTAGTGATATTTATTTCATATTATATTATTTAAAATACTGTTATTAAACTAACATTTTTTTTTACTTCAATGGGGTTGGAAGATTAATTTGCAGAATTAAGTTTGTTCTGTTTTAAAGAATCCTTAGTGGCTAGTGATAATCAAAGAATATTTTCATGATGTAGAGATGGTTGATTGGTTTGTAATTGATTGGTTGATATAATATGAGAAGGAGTTAGTCGAGGGTGCGGTCAAATAAATAAAAAATTAAAATATATTAATTATTTTAATTTTTGCCGACATTTCGACCCACTTTGCAGGTCGTCTTCAGGGCGTAGGATGTGGCACTGTGGGAGGCAGTTGAAACACTGGCCATTGTTGAAACACTAGTGCCAGTGTTTCAGCTGCCTCCCGCAGTGCCACATCCTACGCCCTGAAGACGATCTGCAAAGTGGGTCAAAACGTCGGCAAAAATTAAAATAATTAATATATTTTAATTTTTTATTTATTTGACCGTACCCTCGACTAACTCCTTCTCAAAAGAATATTTTCTTTTTGAACAACTGTATATCACTTATGAATTCAACATATAATACTCTTAAAGACAAGTTTAATGCGTAAGATATAAACATTATTTTCTTCTATTCCTACTTACATCATATGATTTTTTATTTTCTCGAAAGTATTTTCATTGAATTCATTTCTTGCTACTTATGGTAAAAGTAACAACTATTTTTGCTACAAAACCTTAAAAAGCTTTTAGTCAATTTTAAACAATAATTATAAGCATAAATGGTAACAGATTTTGTGTCAATTTAGATGTTTTTCCAAGTTTATCTAACAATGTGATGTCATCTGAGGGTTTATCGATGTCACGTAGTCTGTCACAGAGTTGTTGTTTTTTAAAAATTTGTTGGAACTGTTCATCTAAATGCTCATTTCTTTTAATTATTTTTGTATTTAATTGAGAACTAAGCAACTTTTTCAACCGATTAATATATTTATTTTAAAAATTAAGAAACATTCTAAAGAACAATACTCATGAGTGTTTTCAATTTATTTATGATAAAGCAGTGTTTTTATTGAATAATTTTAGAATGCGCCCTAATTAATGTTTACCATCTATAAGTACACCCTAATTACTATTTATCACCTATAAGCACATTTTTGTTAATATTGATCTTATTTATCGATTCAAAAACATGGTATGTACTTCAAAATAACACAAACTATATTAAATATCAAAACATTTACATAAACCGATTCTAATATATAAATAAAAGGATCTAGATTCATTCCATAGTTCTACCATGAAATAGACTTCCAACTCAACCAGGATCCCATTTGAACTCCTTGGTATCCATAGACCCAAGATTAAGGTCACTACATCATGCTAATGCTCTTACCATTTTCAATGTTTTTCTTTCCTCTAATGCAACTTAAGCTCCTGACTCCTTATATTTTTTTAAACAAACCGTTTTGGTGCTCTATTTTTTTATTTATCCAGATTAGGATTAGGATTAGAAAAGTGGTATTCAATGAATAATCCTTTTTTGTCTGAATTATTTTTTAATAAAGGAATATAAAAATAATAAAAGGTAATTCATCACATGAAGCAGATCGTTTCCTAGCACTGTTGATTCCTTAACTCTGTAGCCTAAAACATGGTGTAGAATGTTGTCTTAAATTATTTTAAATTTATTTGTTCACATTTTTCATTTAAATTTTTATAATTATGAATGTGATTTAAAAGCAATAACATGGTTTTACAGTTTGGAAAACTCCAAAAATTAAGTTCAAGATTAAATCACTCGACTAAATTAATTGTTACCTTAATAAACACCTAAGGAGAGCGGAGTAGCTCAGTGGGTGAGCACTGACTTCCAGATCCCAAGATCCTAGGCTCTAAGCCAGCTAATGACTAGTAATTTTTCATTAGCCGTCGATCGACCCTCCTCGCACACACCCAGCCTCTATAAAGTGGGTATCCTTAATTAAAAAAATTAATTAAGGGGAAAAACCTGGTGGTTGAGCGTGATATCAGCGCCATCACCTCCCTTGGCTTTGTAACAATATTTCCTCACATAGTACGGAACCCAAGATATGGGTTGTAAGTGGTACAGGTTAATAACAAATCTAACTGAATTTTTGTTAGTTAAGTAACTTCAGAAAGGACTGTGATATATATATTAGAAAGTCTAAATTATACTGGGCAGCAAGATGTCGGATGGCCAAATGACCAACGACGGTATAAGAGAAAAAAGGAAGGACTGTTTTATTTTCAAAGTGGTGTTTTATTCTCCTTCCATAATTAAATTGATGACATCCATAAATCATTTGTCAACATAATTAATTTAGTCTGTGTGGAATAGAATTAACAGAAAAAACATCTAGAAGACAGCAGTACAATTTTCATAATGAAATTTGTTTTTTAACTGGCAAGAATTTGAGTAGTTGGTAGAAAAATAAATAATTATTGCACTTTGTCTTTCTTGATTTTTTCTTAGAATAATATAAAATATGAAGTATTTCAAAAGTGTTGAGCAACTGAAATAATTATATTACACTCATATAATGGTTTTCTAAAAATATGTTAAATTTATTTTAAAATAATTCAAGGTTGCACTTCCAATATATTCATTAGTAACTAATCTTGAGATTGGTCGAAAAAGGAAATATTCTAAATTATATGGAGCCATTGTAAATAAAGTATCATAATTATAATAAATAATTAATTACTTTACTAAATCTATTAACTTCATTCTTGTCATAAATAGTTGGATATGATTTTGTTTATGTTAAACAGGTTTCAGGAGGGTTAGGTAAATACATTCATTACAGAAAAGAAACATGGCAAATACAAATTATTTTTTAAATTTTAAAACTACTTTTTTATTGAAAACAAAAATAAAAATAAATACAGAAATATCAAAATTATAACCCAAAACAATCTTTCCCAGTCTTATTAATTATGAGTAATTTTAGCAAGACAGAATATTAACAATTACATTAGAAATTAATAGAATAAATATTTTAAAAATAATAGTTTTTTATAATACAAGTCATGTATAGTTCCTATGCAATATAACTTCTTCCACGATAATACTCCTCAATCACAAAATTTTTATTATGGTAACATCCCATTCTGCAATAATGATCTACTCACAATGTTGTGCAATAGTCCCAAGTAACAGAAATATATGCCTAATAGATAGGCAATTATCAACAATTTTGTTTATATATTACATACATAAACTCTTAAAATGGTCCATGACACATTTAAACTATCCGCAGTCCAGAAATCATTGACAATAAAAAATAATATTTATTAAACGACCTGAGTTATTCAATATGAGGCATTAAACATGAGAGGTGAACATTTAATACAATTTTAAAAACACCTGTCTTAATTCTTCACTTTTCGAAAGAGATGAAATTAACTTTGAATCTACTGTGTTGAATGAAAAAGTATAAATCTTTTTAAAAAAGAGAAATATCTAATTTTAGAAATTTACAATTGATTATTCACAAGCAGAGCACCTCACATAGATGAAAAATAAGGATTAACTGAATCAAATTACCCTATTACTGGCTATCTAAATAAGACTCAGATAAACATAAATGTAAATATGTGTTACATAAAGGCACAATAATTAATTCAACAAAATATTTTTTTAAAACCACCATAAATGCTAAATCTTTGAGTTTTATTTATCTTTGACAGATTCTCCTTCTACCTTCAGTTTCAGCTGTAGTTTCCTGTGCTCTTCATTGAGCCTGTCATATTCCGTTTCCAAAGACTTGGCTTGAGATATGACAGCATCCTTATCCTTCTTCAAGCGCTCTATCTCCTCTTCTTGTGCATCAATTTTTTCTGTCAATTTATTTAATTCTACTTGATGTGCTTCATTAGAACTGTTTTGAGCATCTTCCCCTGATCCTTGCATAAAAGAACGGGCAGCAGCACTAGCCGATTTAGCCTGTTTAAGAACAGCTTCATTCTCAGCAGCTAATTCTGCTTGTTTGGATATAAGTTGAACAAATCTTCTTATGACAAGAGTCAGGAAAAGAGAGAAGCCAGAGATGTAGAAATTGCGCTGAGCTCTGAACAGTCTCATACTGATCTGTAGTTCATTCTCCAAATGAGAGTGTTCATGAGGTTCCATACTTGAGTATTTCCTCATTTCACGAATGGAATCCAGCAAAAATAAAACGAGAACTAAAACGATAAGACCGAAGTACCATAATGCTTGCCTGGATAATACTTGTAGGAAACGGGATTTAAGTAAAGCATTCCATCTTCTAGCGGAAATTAGCGGTAAAACAAATAACAAAACTAAAGCTATTTCAGCGTATAAAAAAGTTGCAACTAATGTCCACTGTATACTCATCTTGAACTATGTTTTCAGAGGTTTTAAACAATATCTCGAAGAATAAATGAGGACAGACAGTAGGTATTATCACTGACTCACTACAAGATGAAACTTGAATAGAGATTAGTCAGCCTAAGAGATATGAATAATCATTTTTTAACTGATAATGGATCCATCTTTAAATAGATTAGACTAATTTAAAATTCTATTAATTTTATAAAGCTTTTTTAAAATAATTAAATGTATTTATCTAATTACATTTTGAGACAAAGAGCTAAGAATGAAAATGTGCGAAAAAGTTTTTGGCCTTTAAACCCAACAGCTATATATGGAGCCTGTATGTGGAATAACATTAAAAATCGACACATAGGTACTGCTATTTATTTAATATTATATTATGTGAAAAGAAAAGAACTTTACAGATGTCTAAAAACAAAAGAAAGTCAAACATATTCTTAGCTCCACGTTTGATTCTCATAATTTAATTGGTAGTTTACAGGATGTATCATATAATAGCAGAGTGCCACTAAGATTAGATCCGAAAATGATGTGATTTCATATATATATATATATATATATATATATATATATATATATATATATATATATATATATATATATAAGGTTTTTTTGTTAATGTTAACACTGAGAATTTTCATTTCTGTTTATGTACATAAATTAGGTCTTTCTGTAACAGAAGTAAGAGAAATTACGAGTATGTACCTGCGTTACAGACAAGTGCTGTCTATGGCGAGGGTATAAAAGTATGCATAATTTCATGATAGAATAAACTATGCATAATCTTATTACTAATATACATGTAACAGCGTTTCCTTTCCCATCTTGTGACTTTCTGCTCATTAGCTTGTACTCTCTTGTTTCTTTAATGCCAGATATTAGCTTGCGATTGGCGATATTCAGGAAGAGAGAAGAAGGTAATGCACCATGAACCTAGTTTTAAAAGGCGAAATTGCATATTTAATGTTTTTATAAGCTTTCGATATTACAGCTACATTTTCGTCAAAATCGACAAACTTTATGTAGTCGATTTAACACACGCTCTAACGATTTTGATTAAAATCAGTGTATTAGTAAGCAGTTTTTAATATAATGTAGGTTTTACTGTCATTTTTGTTCTCTATTAAGGCTTAAATGGTTAATTTTCAATATTGGCTTCCTCTAAAGTGCCTTTTTTTTATTGGAAATAATAATCATTTAACATTAATCTTTGATATGAAAAATAGTTAAATATAAAATATGAAAGACTTTGATAATTAACTAAAGAAGAAATAAGAGATCGTAGCGGATAATAGTTGGAAATATGCTTCAGCTAAGAGTGAGTAGGATGTTAGAAGAGGAGCTCTTGAAATATAAAATGGATATCGTAGCCCTGCAGGAAATAAGGTGGAAAGATGTGGATATAGTGACTCTGAATAACTATACTCTCTTCAGTAGTGGCAGTAAATGTAATCTGTTGGGGACTGGTTTTATGCTAAAAAACACTCTCAAACAAGCAGTGATCGATTATGGGGCTGTTAATGACAAAATATAGTAGGATAAGACTGAAAGGTAAAAATTTTAAATTATCTATGGTGAGCGTACATGCGCCGACATAAGATAAATCAGAGGAAGAGAAGGGTCAATGTTACGGTACTCTAGAGAGGGCTGTGAATGGATTTCCGAGATATGACGTGAAACTGGTCTTAGGAGATCGGACTGCGAAAATAGGGAAGGAGGACGCATTTTATCCGATTATAGGAAAAGATAATAAGCATGATATCTCCAGTGATAACGGGATACGTCTCATAGACGTTTCGGCATCGGGGAATGAGGGTGAGTGACACCTTTTTCGCTCACAAGAATATTCACAAGGAGACATGGGCATCTCCAGATGGAAAGGCACGGAATCAAATTGACCATGTGTTGGTCGATAGTAGACACGCAACAGACATACAAGATGTGCGCAGTTTCAGAGATGCTTCCTATGAGTCAGACCATTTTCTAGTCAAGGCTGGATATAAAATGAAAGTTGCCTCATACCAAAGAGCCCGAGGAGGAAGAAAATTCATTTATAATCGAGAAAAGCTGCAACTTGAAGAGACCCGAGATTTATTTAAAACGAAAACTGAGGACAGATTTGAAAACTTAAAAAGAGCAGAGCCAATTGAAGGAAACTGGTGTACTTTCAGAGATACATTGAAGAGTGTGGCAGAAAAGAAGAAGCGACTGGTATGACAAGGAATGTGAAAAATGCAGTCAAAGAAAGAAATGATGCCAGAATGAAATTGATCCAGAGAGTAACGAGAATCTCAGGAGAGAGCTATCAAAAGAAAAGAGCAGAGGTAAGAAGAATATGTAGGAGAAAAAAGAGAGGTAAAGAGAGAAAGATATTTCAAGAACTTATTGAATTTAAATAAGACAGAAGTTATTAGTACCAAAGGAGGGTAGCAGGACGAATGCAATGAGGTGCAAGAGGATAATAATGAAGAGGATGTACCACCAGATCAGGAGGAAATACTGGATCATTTCTTCACTAAAGAACCATAAGGCCTCAGGAACTGACGAGATATCGAATGAATTCCTGAAATATAGAGGACAAGCAGTGATAAACCAAATATATCAATTGGTATGGGATATAGGGACTCAGGAAAGTATGCCGAGAGACTGGAGTAAAGCCTTATTTTGCGCAGTTTATAAGAAAGGCGACAGGATGGTATGCGACAACTATCGTGGGATAGCGTTTCTCTCGTCTGTGTACAAGATTCTTTCCATTGACACTAACCGGAGGCTGATAAGATGGTCTGAGATGATTATTGGCGACTACTATTGTAGTTTTAGACAAGGAAGATCCACAACTCACTTAATCTTCACGTTAAGACAGTAATTGGAAAAGAGTCACGAGCATAATGTTAGTCGGTACCACCTTTTTATAGATTTCAAACAGGTATACGACTCGGTAGACAGGGAAAGGGTAGCAACGGATATCAGGTCCCTAGGAGCCCTCCCCCCCCCCCCCAAAGCTGGCGAAGTTGATTCAAATGGCGTGGAAGGAAACTAAGTCTCAGGTAAGAGTTGGAGGAGCCCTACGGGAAAAGTTCGATGTGGCAGGGGGACTGAGATAAGGAGACCCACTGCCACCCGTAGTATTTAATCTGGCACTCGAAAAGGCAGTAAGAGCAATTAGGACCAACCCAGGAGGAAATATCTATAGTAGGCTTAGCCAGCACATGGCCTATGCAGATGATGTAGTCATCACAGCACACACTACCAGCCCTGTCAGGAGCGTTGGAAGAGTTTGAAGTGGACAGCCACAGAGCGAGCAGAGGATTGAAATTAAATGAAGTTAAGATGGAGTAGATGAGGACGTCTGGAACTCAATTAGGTCCGGAAGAAGAAGTACAAATTCAACACAAGAATTGGGCACAAATTCAAGCGCTGCAAATTACAAGGATCTCTAGTAAAAGAAGACAATGATACAAATACAGAGATCAAAGGCAGAATAGCAGCTGGTAGCAAATGCCTTTTTGCGCTTAATAAACTCCTTAAATTTCAAGTATTGTCCGGTGGTGATATATGGCAGTGAATGCTGGGTGAGACGATCCAGAACGTTTGGGAGAGAAAGATCCTCCGAAAGATATTTGGCCCAGTAAAAAAGGATGTCCATTGAAAAATTAGTAAAAACTGAGAGCTCCAACAGCTTTTTGGTGAGTCTAATATTCATCAAAGAAGGAAGGTTGCGATGACTGGGCCATGTCCAAAGGATGCCGGATCAGAGGCTACCAAAAAGATAATGAATGGCAGGTCAGACGGAAGGAGATTAGCAGGAAGACCAAGGTTGAGGTGGTTGGATGACGTAGAGTATGATTTGAGACGGATAGGAGTAAGAGGATGGCAAAGGAAGAGAGGAATGGCTATCAATTATAAGTGAGACCAAGGTCGAACTAGGGCTGTAGTGCCATTAAGTAAATAAGTAAACGGATAATAGATGAAATAGAGGAATCAAAAGAATACGAGCTTGTCGGAGCTTACAATAGGAAAGATACGGAAAGATTACAATAGGCTTCCTACTTAACATGAGCTTCATATAATACGGACTTCGACAATATTATATTCATATACATATGCGGTTTTCATAATTGCTATCGTTGGAATTATTCAATATTTAATTATATAGAATACTGCGATATAAAAATTAAAATTTGTATATATGAGGGTCTTTAAACAACCAAAAATACCAACAATGAATTGTAAATAAATATAGCGTCAATAATTTTTACTTCCACTTTCCCTTTGTTTAAAAATACCTATTTCTACAAAGAAGACTAAGTGAAAGTGATCGGCGCACCATATATATATATATATATATATATATATATATATATAATATATATATATATATAGATGTACTCTCGAACCTCTCTAGACATATATAGCTCAGATATATATAGCTGGAGTTATGTGGTTTACTATAACAGATGGACTTACGAGGTTTTTATTGCCTGCCGTCGACATAATAAATATAGTTTTTGGTATTTTAATGGTCTTAAAGAATTGCTAGCTGTAAGATTTAAGCTTTAGTTTCGTAAAAAATCCACTTAAAATTTTTTGTAATAGCCCAACATTAGTAGAGCGGTAAGTGAAAGTTTTGTGATGAGCGCACCAGATTTTTATTTTAATATCTTCCTAAAAAAACTCGTTAATATTTTAAAATATAACATATTTTCGGTCCAAACATTGATATTCAGTTTATACGTTTATTAAACAAGAAAGTAGTTTAAGTGTTTATATTTTACTTAATATAACCTTAATAATCCTTGTATATAAAGTGTGCCTATAATTATATTTTTACCTATTGAATTAACATGAAATAATCGAGTTTTTATTTGGACGCGGTATTAACTGAGTTGTTTTTTCCCTTAATAGATACATCATGGCCTCAATGTTTTCCTATAGGAGGTCGGTTAGCGGCGATAAAAAACGGATCTGACCCCTTAATAACATGATAGGCCTTCTCCGAACCAGGCTTAATTGCAGTAACAAGGCTAAGATATAATCAAGTGCTGGAACAAACCCGAGTTGTATTTAATCATACTTCTACACCTACCTATGTAGGGTTGGCTTGGATGTGCCCCCCTCCCTGTCCCTCTTTAGGGTTGCTCTTCATTTAATATTGTTAGCGTTCAATCAATATATTCTTAATTTTTATCAGTAAACATGTTATTCTTTTTTTTTTAATATGTTTTTAAAGGTATAAATTAATAAGAGGCTTTATTAATACAACCAACTTTGAAAATTTAGTGTGCAACAGGTGGTGTAAATAGCGCTCTTAATAGCAAATAGTTATTTTGTCTTACTTTTAAGTTTAAAGAACGCCATTAGTTATATAGTCCTTTAATGGTAAGTCTATAGCTCAGGAAAATATATTTGCTGTAATAAGTAATGACAGTTAATATATGTAACTTGTTAATTACAACTTTAGTGTTATTATAACAGTTAATTCTAATTAAAACAAAAACACATATGTATTTTTTTAACTGACATTTCTTATATTACGGTTACTTATATCATTAAACTGTGAATGGATTTAATTTGTATTAGAATTTTAAGCATTGTAGAGGGTTTCACTATTTGTTTTAATTAGTTCGACCTTGTTGATCCTTTTATATACCATAAAGGAATAATTAATCAGGTTTTATATGAAATAATGCATACTATAAAATGGAACTGTATTCCTAAGAGATTATATTTTTCCAAAACTGGAATAATTTCTTTTATGGTGTGAAATACACTTAATGACTGATTTAAGAATAGCTTCTCTAAAGCTGAATGTTAGTTATTTATATAATATAATTTTTTTCTGAAAGTTGGAAATTAGAAAAGATTCTAGTTTTAAAGTAATTTTACTCACTATTTTACGTTTCCTCATCTAATGGAAATTCAAAATTGAATAAGATATATTTCTACTTTCTCTGCAATTCATCATGTTAGGCTCCACAATAATCTCAATAAATTACCCATTATCCAAAATTGAGCAGCGTATAACAAGTTCAGAGTTTTCTTCGCTCTTTCCAAGGTATTAAAATTTCAAACGTTCTCTAGAGACCTGGACACAAATTAGTATCAGAAAAAGAAGTATTGAAAAAATTGAAGAAGTATCATAAATCATTTGCAAGACCAAGGATCACAGCACTGATGGGTCTATGCTGGAGCTTTCGGGCTGTTGGCCTCTCCCTAAAAATTGAAAAATGTAACCATACCTTATGAAAAAAGTATAAAAAAATTATCTCTAAAAGTATTATTGTTCGTATAGTTAAATTTAATAGGGCTTTCATAATCACTTGAACACCATTTCACATAGGTAGTTAGTTTCTTTCTTTTTCTTCCAAAGTAATTATCATTATAGATCTAAAAAGAAAAGGTTTCGGACTGAAGCCTCCCAAACATACATCCTGGATTCCCTACTGGATAAGATTACTAATACATGGAGAAAATGAACCAAAACGTCTACTGGAATTGTCAATCAATATCACTTGATTGAGTCTAAGAATGGCGGGAAGCTATCTATCATAAAATCTCTACTCTACAATAAATGCATCACTAGTTGGCAAAAGACTCAGTGTAATACCAGAAGCCAGAGAGATCGATCATGTCTACAAAGATGCTGCAAATAGAAAACTGAAAAGAAATAACCCATGACAGCAGAAGTGGAGAAGGCTGGTTCATGAGGTGAAATACACAAGATTTGTTAAGACAGAGATAAAAGTTATGTACAGCAATAATGGTATATTCTTTGATAATATTTGAATGTTAGGTTTGCATTTTATACAAATTAAAGTATATGGAGACATAAAATGTTAAGTATATTTGAAAAGTCTATAATATAATCTAAAATGTGAGTTTTCTTAGTTATATTTTAGAAGTTTTTGAGAGGAGTACATTTTGATGCGACCATAAATATATGGAGGAACCATATTTTTGTGGGGTTTCAATTTGGGTTAATTCCCAAACAAGGTACATCGAAAAAACTGGTAGCAGACCATAGTCAAATTGTAATTGTGTATAAACTACAATCTTCTTAATTCTACTTTTGCTTGCACTGTTTTTAAGAAGAGCAATTTCTTATGGAAGGACCATGCACCATTGACCTTCGAGACATGGGCACCTATGATTCAATTTAATAATTTTTGTTAAATTTACTTCTTCCAAAGATTAGCACATTATAATAAAACATGCCAAAATTAATTCTTAAATATGAGAATATATAATCTAAGCAATTATCAATTAGTTATATCTTAAATATAAGAGTGAATGGATTTTTATGGATGTAATGTGATTGGAAGTTAATTGAAAAAGTTAAAGGATGTGGTGAAAAATATAGTCAGTAAAGTTCATTATAAGGAAAGATTGAGGGCTATTTGAAAAACAAAAGAAGCAACTGATATTATTGTCCATTCATAAGTACTGATTGAAATTGTGATTGATAGCTCATTGATTGTATAAAATATAATTTTTAGAGTCTTCAGATCACATTTAGGTAAATTAAAGACATTTGACTTTGAAAGACAAATGAAATGGGTCATGCCTCTCAGTGAACGGGAACAAAAAAGCATCACTGAATGATATAACACTTTTTTGAAATTATCAGCAACATTGTCAGTCTTTGAGACCTATCAGTATTTATTCTGTAAATTAGGCAAAACAGTTTGTTAAAATTTTTTTTCTTTGAAAATTAATTCTTATTTTTGAGTTTAAATACAGTAAAAACAGAAAAAAACTATTTAAATTCATTTTGTGTTTAGTCCTCTTATGTTTTAAAAGATTGTTCTGTTTTATAAGAAATAATTAAAATAACTGTTATTACAGATCTTAATCCTTTTTATGTTTTGCCTCAATAGTCCAAATATTCTGTATTAATTATTCTTAATAATATTGATAAATAATTAACTTGTCAAATTGATTTTTTCCTTCATTTGAGATACACTGATATGAAGTTTGATTCTTTATAATTTAATACAATGTTTGGGAAATAATCCAAATACAACTAGGATTCGTTGGAAATGTGAAAGAATTTAAAATTTAAATTGTAAAAATTTTAAAACCTCTAACGAGTATAATGAGCATCTAATCAAATCTATTGGTTTCAGTTATGTTGGTGTTTTATAAATCCGTGAAAAGCTTGGTACTTGTGAATGGTGAATGCTGTGCGGTAGCATTTTTAGAGTGTGATCCTCTAAGCAGCCCACACCCTCGTCGCTTCTGGCGCCCCCTTACTGCATATATGGTTGCCTATGTCGTCAGTGATAAGCATATTTATTACGCCTGCAAAACCCCACCACTAACCCTCATCTAGTTAACTCCGCGTGCCTCATGGCAACCAACGATAACCTATACTTACAGGTAGGGATTTCCAATATTCCTAGCCACACACCATTACACTTTTTCATATATATTTTATTGGTTCGCTACCGTTCCTTTGACTTAAGCAATTAATTTCGATGACCTACCATTGTCCAACCGCAAACCCACACTCTTTTTACCGATCCCCCCACAGATACGTCTCACTTCTTTCGGATTCAATACCAGAACCCATTTAGACCCCATAACACACCTCCCCCCAAAAGCACAGCTCAGAGTTGACCGAATAAAAATGAGGCACATGTTCTCAGGATTTCCACCACATAACATCACGTAGGAATTGACTAAAAAGTCCTATTCTCGTATGCCTATATGACCTGCGTATTTTGAGTTTTTGAAACAATCTTCTTTTTGATCGCGTCCATAGTGAGAGTGTACCAGTTTAACCCACGCCCTGTACAATTCATACCTGCTTCAACTTCATGTACAAATTTGTTGACGTCATCACTGAGCCCTATATTAGTTTTGCACGACAACTATCGAAACAAACTGCATTGAAAGTCTCCATGGTTTCAACCATTAAGGAGAACACCGACTTTATGATTCAACGATCAACTTTATATAATTTGATGCTGGATTTATCTTTACTCCTATATTCCTCACGGGGTTGCTATAAATTATTGCTTTGAGGCATGGATTCCTCCTCTAAGTTGTTTGTTGTATTTGATGAAAAGTAAAATTCTTTTAAATCTTTCTTAAGAAGAGTCATACCTAGCTGAGCCATTTATTCGGTAATTTACTTCCAATCACTTACTTTAGTCTCTATTGACTACTTGAGTAGTAAAAAGTGCCATTGGTTTTTTTCAGCAAGTAGGGGGTTTGGTATATGGTATGCTGTGTACAGAAATGTGGCCATGAGAACTGAAAGTACTAAATTCTAAAGCATTACAAAACAATACTTTTCCAAAAGCTTGGAAGGAGAGGGGATAAGTAAACTTGATACTTAGTCTGTTGATTTTTCAGTCTTCTGATGAAGTTCTTTGAACAAAGACTCTTTTTCAAAGAAGAAAGAACAAAGAACTTCATAGTCTTTCTTTGTATGGAGACTTAGGGGGCTAATGCATATGCAAAACAAGTGTTGTCCAGCAACCAGATGATTGATAAACTGAAGTTTACAAAGTTATAAAATAATTACTCCCCTGATCGGGAAAAATCCCCGTTTGCCTAAAAGACGAGGAAGGGATGGAAAGAAGTTCTTTCTTTGTATCAATTGTTATTGTAAGTCTCAGTATTTAGTTTCTTTCAACTAACTCTCGTGCTTCATACTTTTCTTACATACTTAGCATTATTTTTCGGCCCAGAGAAGAGGACTGGGAATTGTGCAAGGTCCCTCTGACATCAGGATATGAATTCATAATCTTCGTTTTATCAGGTGACTAGGTATTTTACAGACGTGTTAGCTAGATCAGCCATCCTACCTCTCTAAAAATTTCAATCTATCATATGTAATTTTTTTTACATTTGAGAATTTATTACTGAATTGATTAATACCATATTGGGCTGTCTAACTGTAAAAAATGCATCCTCATATTCTTAATTTTCTACCTCTCTATGTAATTATGTATTAAATTTAATAATTGAAGGAAGTTAGTGATATTTAGTCAGGTCATGATCATTTCTAAGGTTAAAAAAACCTTAAAAACGACTGCGTCCTGACTAATTTAATAGTATGTAATAACTAATTGGCTCTTGCAAATAAAAAGAAAAACAAATTATAAAACTTCCTTCATATTTTAAACCAAAGTGTTAACGAATTACCAGAGACTGTATCTCAGCTAATTATGGTCCGAATACGATGATTTTTTTGTTTTTGTTTTGTTGGGAATTTACTAATCTTTCAAATAATCATGAGTAAATAAAGAAAAATGTATACTTTTTGAGTTATTCGCAAATTCATTTTCTTTTCCTTCATAACTTTTTTTCCTGAAATTTCGGGGGGATGTGACTATTTTCCCACCTGAAGGAGAATATTTTCAAAATCAGGGCTCAATCATTGGATTGGATTTGATGAATAATTGACGAAAATATGTATTACCGACAAATAAACATCTTTGAGAAATAATATATAAAGATGTATCATATCTGGATAGTATGTAATTTGAGACCAGTTTTCTATCTAAGCTCTAATGTACCTTTAATTGCACTTGTGTTATCCTTCTGAGATTTTATCTGAATAGACATGATTTTTACTTCCACTTACCGAAATATGAAATAAATAGTAAGGGAAAGTATTGCGGCGATGAAAATTTTCTTAATCCGAGCTTTCAACGAAAATAAGTTTCGAGGTTCCCTGAGTCCAAATGACCAAGTCTCCTAAGGTGGCCTCTGTGTGTCTGTTTATGTACGAGTATATTAACAGCCAAGCTCGGCCGAAAGGTTAGGATAAGGATCTATATTCTGTATTCCATACCTAACATTCCTAATATACCTAACTTCTGCTTAATATACCTAACACAGGCTGCGCTAATATTATAAGGGTCTACGAAAATATTCCATACTTAACATTCAAATTAAAATTTGTATATATACCGATGCTTAAAAAAATTAAAATACCCACAATGAAACAAAAAAATATAAAACGACCTTAATTATCAGTGGCACTCTTGTCAGACTAAAAATAAATAATAATATACAGTCGTAAAAGGAAATGGTTGATGACATAATAAATAAATATAATACATTAGAAAGCTTTGATAAACATATGGTAATTAATTATTTTAAATAATATTTCATACAGTTTATAATTTTTATTTCCACTTTCCTTTGAATAAAATACAAATCTGCTAAGAAAAGGGTGATAAGTGAAATTTGTGTGATGCGCACATCGCACCAGATTTTTATTTCCTTTCATTAGGACTAGGTCAGGTGGTATGTATCGTCGGTTTATTGAAAAAAGTCATTAAGTGACATTTAACGAAATCTTATTTCTCCTTTATTTAATTACCAAAATCTTTCATATTTTATATATAACTATCTTTTATATTATAGATCAATGTGAAATGGTCAATTGTTTCAAATAATAAAAAATAAAGGTACTTTAGGGAAAGCTAATGTTGAAAACTAGTCATTTAAGCCCTATTATAGAACATCAATCAGAATAAAATATACATTTTATTTAAAACTGTTTATTTGCTCACAGATATAATGACTTTAATATATATATAATAGTAATTTAATAATAACGAAATAGTTAGAGCCGTTCGAGAAAATCGTAAAAAGGTGTTAAGTGCATGATATAAAGTGGCACTTCCGGTTAGTAAATTTTGACGAGGAAGTTGCTGTAACATCCAAACCTTCACATATGCACATTCACTTTCATACGACTTTTCGTTTTTTGCTAGACTGGTCACATACGTACATATAGACACGTACACAAACTATTTTTCGGGATTTTGTTATTTGGACTCAAAACATGTATTTCCGTTGAAAACTCTGGTTGGAAAATTTTCACAATCGCAATACTCTCCCTCACTATATCATTCATATATAGCTAAGTGAAAGTTAAAATCCATGAAACAAAATTTGGACTGGCTCTTCTGCATTTCTGGGTGGCAAACGTATTACTACATATTGTGACGTTAGTCATGAAACCTTCTTGGTAACAAATAGCTGCAAATAGATTTCAGGGGCGTATGTTCTAATATTCATTAACGTATATCACTTCCTAAATTGTACTTATTGTTAGCTGTGAAGATACAGTTTAAAATTTTATCAAGGGTCAATGTTAGAATTTATTTATCAAGAAAAAATGATTAAATAATACGTATCGTCCGGACCATGTTAAAGGAACGGATGTGAAACTTTCCAACGTTACAGGTTTGCGTTACTTTAACATGTTACCGACGATATCGTAGCTAGTTTTCCGTGGAAATTATGTTTTCGTCATTTTTTGTTGTTTATATCAATTTTTTTTAGATTAGACAGGATTTTTCTAGAGTTGATAGGAATAAGACATTGAGACAATATCAGTGACTCCATGTCCATTTTTTTTTTTTATTAAATAATTTATTTTTTTCTAAGAAGCAAATCTTAATAGATCAAAGTTATGGCAAATCGCCTCCCAGAAGAAACACAGAAATGTGACTTGGTGTCTTTTACCTCCGGGGTACAGATTTAGTAAGTAAGAAACAAATTTTAATAGCTCAAAGTTATGAAATGAAAAATGGCTTCCTGAACTGAACTATTACGAAAATGGAAGTGGTGTTGTTTACCTCCGTGGTAGAGATATGTAGTGTGATTGATATTATCATATTTACTGTCATCTATGTATCCATACACTTGTTTAGCATTTAACTGGTCGCAGCAATCTATATTTACCGTTTACGTGCTCACTGACGACAGTAAACCATAAATCTCCGTCGGTGAAAGCCAGTCGGATGTCCCTGGCTGCCTGCCATACGTTTAGTTTACGAGGCTCCCGTCCGTTCTTTCATACCCTTCACAAAATTCTGCCTCGCTTGATATAATCATGGTTCCCGAGAGGGGGGTGTGAGGCACCTCTAACCCCCCTCCCAAAGGGGGCCAGGATTCCTTTCCTCCGCATAGTCACTTGCTTAAAAATAATTACAGAAAGTTCATTAAAACCGTTCAAATTATAATTATATTATGATACAGCTGATCAACTGGTAGTTCTAATGATTAGTATCATTTCTGGTTCATCTTTTAGTCTACCGCTGAAACAATGTAATTTGTAAATAATTTAAACAACTAAATTATTGCAGCCGAAGACATGTGTGTGTATATATATATATATATATATATATATATATATATATATATATATATATATATATATAGAATAGAATAGAATAGAAAAATAATTTTATTCTGGGACGAAGTCCCTTCAGAATAACAAAAAAGTACAGAAATTAAAATTTTACATCTGGCCAGATAAAAACAAACATAACAAATTAAGATAATGATAAGTCATTAAAGAAAAGAAAAGAAAAAAATATTGGTTATACATACTATATACAAAATAAAATATAAAAATCTATATAAAAAACTCTTGAAACCATACTAAGATATTTAAAACTATGTACGATGTTAAAATATAAATAAACCCTTTTAGAAAAAATAAAAAATACAGAAAAAATAAATGTATATTCTTCTTAACAGTAAAATCTGTTTCTGTTGAAACAGAAAAAAAAAAAAAAAAAAGAGAAAAAGAAAGTCGAATCTATAATAAGTATTCAGGTCATGAGCTATATGTGAATATGGTCTTATATATAATGTGTAATTTTACATAAAAGATTAGCTGGTGCCTGACTGTTTTTGGGACAGGAATTGGAATAGGAGGGTTTTGAATGTAGATAAGGATGAAGAATGTCGAATTTTGATTGGAAGGGAATTCCAGAAACTAACAGAACGTGCAATAAAGGAGTTTTGGAACGAGGCAGATCTGTGAGAAGGAATGTAAAGGTCGGAAGGTCGAGATCTTGTGGAGAGGGAGTGGACTGAGGACTTGAATTGGAGAAGGTTGTAGGCGTAGGAAGGACGATGATTGTTGATGATATGATAGAGGAATGTACCTAGGAAATATTGTCTTCGAATGGAGGGGAAGAGCCACTCTAACTCAGTGTAATGGTGAGAGACATGGTAGTATCTCGGGGCACCAATTACAAATCTCACGCAACTGTTCATTATTCTTTTCAGTCTGTCGCGGAGCTCCACCGAGAGTCCATCATACACCACACAGCAGTAGTCAAAGTGGGGGAAGATGAGAGAGGAAACGAGGAGTCTGCGCGTATGTTGAGGTAGGAGATGGCGGAAGCAATGGAATAGTTTGAGGGTAGAGACTGTCCGTCGGGAGATGTGAGAAATATGGTGACTCCAGGAGAGGGTTTGAAGCTTATATATATATATATATATGGGTGGATGGTCACCCATCCAAGTGCTAGCCACGCTCAACGTTGCTTAACTTTGATTAGCTATTGCTAACTTCGTCGCCTATATATATATATATGTGTGTGTGATTATTATTAATCGTTAATCGGCCTAATCGGAACCACTATACAGGCCTTAGATATTTGACGCCATCCTCTCCGGGCAATGACGTCATCCCCCCTCGCTAAAATCATTACATTTTTTTCTTAAGCTGTTTTATATTATATAATATTTTAATTTGATTTAATTAAAATTCTTCTAATACAGTTGCTTTAGATAGGCTTAAATTAATTCGTTTTGTATTTTCTTTTTTTTTTTCTATCAATTGACGATCGCCCTGGATGGATATCGTCCGACGCCCCATCCTTAGGCCGGCACTGCCAGTTTAGACCCAACTCCGCAAGATCAGCCCTAACACAATCCTCCCACCTTCCCCTCGGTCCACACATCTGAGGCTTTCCAATCGTTTCAGCGGTTTTCAAGCTTTTATTCAGCAAAGCTGTAGGTTTTGTACAAAACGTATTGTACCCAGGAAGTGATAAGTAGAATAATTGATAGGGCAAAATGATATACAGACACTGTATGGGATAACCGTAAAAGTTTACCGAATGCTATTGAGAGATGCAATTTCATTTTAGGTTTCTCGGGCCATGTTTGAACTGTTTCGATACCACTCTGGAATTGCCTAGCTTTGAAATGTTTTTTTTAAGTGTTGCTATTTAAACTTGCCTCTGTGAAACAGGTGCATTTGGAGTGAGGCATTATCGAATGAGTGATAATTTCCGGTCCGCTTGAAGTGGCTATCTCGCAAAAGTGCTGTATTTTTAGCGATAGATGCGATCTCCCATCACTAATGTGGCAAGTTTCTCCTTTTTAATTTACGTCTATTTCGAAGCGTAGCCTAATGGATTATATTATTTGGTTGATATCTATTGGATTATATCATTTGGTTAATATCTAATGGATTATATTATTTGGTTAATATCTATTGGAGAAGAGGTATTCAATGTATTTTAATTGTTTCGTTTTTATCAGCCACATATTTGAAAACAAGGAACAGTGAATGCTGGCCACATCGAGCCATCGGGTGCAACTTGAGGACGAGGGCTGGTCCCAAATAAATAAAAAATATCTAAGATTTAATAATCTTCAATAAATATAAAACGTTCAAAGCTTACACAATTCTCTGATCTACGGTCATAAAATCTATAAAATCATATAGAGCTAATTTGAATTAAGAGCCCCCTACCCTCTACATCTCACTCCATTTCCTGCGCAAACTAGTTCCTTGGCATAGCAATGAGCACGTAAAGTCGATAGTGAATTATGGTTCTAGCCATTTCCTTGATGTAATAGCTTGTTTATCAATCTTGTTTATGCTTATATTAAACCACGTGACCACAAACTGTATTTTTACAGTCATCAATATTTAAGGCTTCTTTAGTTTTATAGAAACTTTTAATTGTTTTATTGGTAGTAAACGTCTTGCGGCATACTTACCGCACACTTGCGGCACACTTACCGCACACTTGCGGCACACTCTGTATCCAAGAATTCCTATTGGATTTTCTTGAATGAGTTTTGAGAATTGAATAAAATCGACTTTTTAAACAAAGTTTAATTTGTTTATTTCTTTAAAATTTATAATCTGTGATTTTAGTTCAAAGTAGAAAGAACATGGTTAAACATTTTACTCCGAGATACTAAAAATTAAAACCAACTCCAATACCTTTTAAGTTAAAATATTGGAATTTAATTGAACAGGATTTTTTTTTTTATTAAGTGCCAGTAATTAAAACATTTCAATAACTAATAAAATACCTAGCAATTTTTAAAATTGATGTTTTCGATATTTTTTTCGGCTATTGTAACTATGGGAAATACGTTGGGAATTTTAAAGTGGTTTCGAAATATTGTTCCAGCTAATAAAATTGTAGGGAAATTTTGATCGAAGTATTAACAATGTTGAGAACTTTTGAATTTTTCTTCGGCTGTTGAAAATGTAAAATTTTAGATTTCTATTTCCTTTTTTTAACTTTCCTTCGCGCTATCGAAATTAAATTTGTTCTCATCTGCATAATCATTCCAGTAACCGCTTGTGTTTTTTTTTTTTTTTTTTCATAAGTTAATTGGCGAAGGCTGACCTTTCTTATTATTCATTAAATTTATGGGAGCTTGTTTTCTTTTCATTCTGGCTTTAAATCCTCATTGTTTTAATATTAACCGCATCGTACCTGGCCCATCTCGTTTTCCTCGTTGTTCCCGTTTATTCCTGATGTTATTTTCGTGGCCCGGGCTAGAGCGGCACACATGAAGATAGAACAAACATTCAAATTTATCAAGTTAGTTATCCTAAATACCAAGGTCTCCTCTCACGAGAATTACTGCTAAATAATTATCCAAATCAACATGAAATTCCTCTCCAGAGTCCTGATTTGAATCCCATCAACAATTTATGGATGTATATCTTGTCACGGTACGGAAATCAAAATATAACGTCAGTAAAATATCTTAAAATTAAATTATTTGAAGGATTGGGAAAGATATGCTTACAATTGACTTCAAAGTTGATTCATTCAATGCCTAAATGATAGCCATCAGAACGACACACACTACCTGGCTTCAAACAACACAACTGGAGTCAAATATGAATTATGATGGGAGAAACTGCGGATTTTCCTGCCTTTAAAATGACAAACTCTGGAATTTCTCAGACTGCTCGTTTTTAAACTAAGCCTATTGTTTCACTTTACCCCGTGTTACAACTTGCCCCATGTTCCCCTACTTAAAAACAGATGGGTGCATTCAAAACATTAATTTTAAAATTGTTGAGTACAATAAGTACGTATAGTATTATATAATATATTTAAACTTTTGCTACATTCAAATGATTATTTTACTTAAATTTGTTATAAAAATACATGTATTTATCGTTAGGCAAATATTTTTGGAGAAATTGATAGGAGTGGTTTTAAAGTTGTAATTCGGCGTTCAAATAAAAAAAAAAATAGATTTAGGAAAGAATGGTTGTTGTTGATTATTCCAATCTCTCCTCACTTCAAGTATGAAAACTTTTGCTGGCCAATGTATACATATTAGTGAAATAACTACAATTTATTTTGTGAACTAGATTTTCTGTTCTGCGATGTCCCAGATGAAAAATCATAATGGCACCGGGAGGTGACGGACTACCACCTGAATTATTTAAATATGGTAGCGGAGAGCTACATGCGCTCATTTATGATCTGATATACTCCATCTGAACATAGGAAAGAATGCCTCTTCAATGGAAATATGCGGTCATATGTCCTGTACTCAAGGAAGGAGAAAAATTAAAATGTACCAACTACTGTGGGATTTCGTTACTGCATTGCACATATAAGATACTCTTCAACATCCTCTGCAAGAGACTAGTCCCATTCGCGGATTATCAAATTGGAAAACATCAAGCTGTATTTCGAAAGGGCAGATCAACTATTGATGAAATATTCACACTTGGAACGATTCTAGAAAGAAGTCATGAGTATAAAATTCCCACTCATCATCTGTTCGCAATCGTCGACAATCGCGGCTACGGTACCACAAGGTACCACAAGCACAAGGAGGCACAAGTCGTATGGAGCTACGAGGGAACTAAACCTTCCTTCTAAATTAATTCGTCAGGTAAAAATGGCAACGCTGGGCGTGCAGTGCAGAGTACGCGTCCGTTCGGAATGCTTCTTGGAGTTCCCACCAATAAGGGACTGAGGCGAGGTGATGCTTTAGCATGCTTATTGTTTAATTTGGCTCTGGTGCACACGAGAGGTGGTGAGGGGCTCTGGCATTCAGACTTGAGGCACGATATTTACAAATATGGTGCAACTGTTAGGTTATGCTGACGACATGAATTGCGAAAAGCTGCAGCTAAGATGAGCTCCACATTAATGAGAATAAAACAAAATATATGTATACAGGAGACGGAGAGAATCCCCAAAACCAAAGAATATCTCTTGACACTTACATGTTTGAGGGTGTTCAAAAGTTCTCTTATCTGGGATCTCAAATTATAGCAAACAATGAGAGACGAGCTGATATTTGGCACAAAACCGATTTCGAGCCTTACTGTAATAATATATGTGGGGATATCCTTATGTTTAAATGTAGTACTTTTAATTATCAGGTTTTTCGAGATATCAACGTTTATCAGACGGGTCCCATTATTATTACTATATTCTTGAAAACTTTCTTTACCAATTGTCGGAACATAAACTTCTTTCCTTCCCACCTTTGCGTTCGCGTCATCTACAATTATTTTCATGGAGTTTCGCGGTGATTTATCATAAACCAATTCGCTTTTATTGTAAAATTTTGACTTCATCGTCACTGTCTTCGGTCGGACAATGTATGTTTATTAATGCGATTTTAAACTAACGTCCCTGAAATATAGCTACCAAAATTCTATCACTAAGGAATTATACGTTCTTCAAAGCGTATAGCAATCTATTTCTAATTAGAAATCCGGTACCTAAACAATGATTTTCGCTTCCTCCGTACCAAATAGTGTACTTTCTTTACCTCATCGAGCCCTCCCCTGCCCAGCGAACCTCTTGCAGAGCCACGACATCCAAATTGTACTCATTAAACTCATTCACGACCCATTTTAACCCTCCTGTTGTGCTTAAACTCCTTGCGGTCCAATTACCAATATTTAAATCCCTATTTTTCAACTTGCGCCATAAATCCCCTAAAGTAGTCCCCACCCGGAGACCCGAACGGGGGACTAGTTTACCTCCGGATAATGAGCGTTTTACGTTAGGATGGAGATCCATAGATGCTCCATAGGATGGAGATATGGAGATCCATGACTATTTGTGGTGTATGGTGAACTAAATATTCAATCCTACGTCACACCCTCCATCAAGTCTGGTGGGCCCCTCCCTCCAGCAAATCTGGAGGATCCCTCTCATTGTTGGTCAGCATCATCGGACTTAGCCGGGAGGAACTTCTAAGGAATTTCCACCGACTATTCCCACATCTGCCACGCGTGGGACGCTCTCCATACGCGTTAATGAGTCCGCGCGAGGTAGGCAATAAAAACCTCGTAACTCCATGTGTTTTTGTAAACCACATAACTTCACTCTATGAGCTATATATGCCTAGAGAGATTTGTAAGTACATCTATATTTTACCAATAAATTATTATGGATTGCATTGCTATAAGTTATTAAAATTTTATTTTTCCATTGTAAAGTTTACAAAATGGAGTTAGGACATTTTCATTGCCTACTCTCGATAGGTCAACTGGCACACTAATTGCAAGTGAATATTGTTTTGATTTCACACACAATTGGGAAAATGTATCAAATTATTCAATAATTTAATTTTCTAAAATGTTAAATGATGAACTTTCGGAATAAACCGACGATAGAAACCTAATTATTTAAATATAATATCAGATCCAGAGTTATTAAAGTGCAGTAAATGTATTTTAGGTTATAAATATATGATTTACACATCCGTCAAATATTTTTACTTCTTCTTTCACTCAAGTTCATTAAAATAGTTTTTAAACAGTGCCATGGCTTTTATTCGTTTCGTTTATATACTTTTTTTTCCAACTTGAACATAATTTTAAAAGTTATATTTCGTTAGGAAATTGTATTTCATTTCCTTGGGAACAAGTAGTTTCCGTTAAATAATTTTAGTTTTCAGAAATTATTGCTTCCTCACTACCGGAGGTAGGGAAGCATTGTGTTCGTGCGAAAGGTTAAAAAAAAATTTGTACTTAAAATCGAAAACTTCCACTCGCATTTTACGTTTCAGACATCAAGGATCAAATTTGGTTCGGTGTCTGTCCGTCTGCCTGTCTGTAGTCAAATCGATGTGACGGGCACATCACCTAGCACCTTTCATCCGATTTTCATGAAATTTTCAGGGATTGTGCTGGTTGGTGCCGAGATGGTCCCATATCAATTTTTTCAAATTCCATCCAGCACTTCTGCTTGCGCACGCACAAACGTACTTTTTTAGATATGCCACTATTTCAGATATGGCTCGTTCGATTTGGTAGCTCAAAGTTGGATAAAAGGTAGGCAATGGTGAAAAAATAACGTAATGTCAATTTTATTGAATTCTGTCCAACAATTTCTCTTATTTATGAGCAAACGTGTTTTCCTTGATACTTCTAAATCTCTAAAACCGCATATTCAATTTGGCTCAGATTTGGAGCGAAGTTAGAGATTGGTGAACAGATAATCAAGTAGGTATGGATATTATCCAGTTCTATCCACTACTCCTAAAAAAATATTTTTACTTTCGAATCAGTAAACGTATTATTTGAAAAGCATATAGTTCTTGTTCAATTTGACCCAAACTTGGAGAATAGTATAGAGATTACTTAGTATGAATTTCATTGAATTCTATTTAATAATTAAAATTAGTATTAATAATTGTTAACAATATAATGGCAGTGAAATGTGAAAGGCACTGATCCTATGGAGTGGATGTTAGGTTAAGACGATATTTTTATGGGGTTATAAAATATTAGGTTTTATTCAAAGAGTTAATTTATACTGTATTGTTTCGTCGATTTCAATCGTTACTGGCATGATACTTACTGCCGTTACTTAGATTTCGTGTAATTTTCAATAGATGTAAATTAATTTTTACTCTTAGTTTGTAAAAAAGAATAATCTTATTTGTATTTGTATTTATTTCTATTGAAGTTCAACTGGGTCGTCGTGGTATTGAGTTTCTGTGTGATTTTTACATATATTTTTAAATTCCACCTTAAATAGTTTTGTTCTAACTGAAGGAAAGTATTGGTCTCGTTAACTCTGAAAAACAAAAGGTTTAGTTTTTCTTACAGATGTTTTGTACCATCCATTTTTGGAGTAAAAACATGCTGATTTTTGATGAAACACTCTATTTGATTCTATGTTGAGGATAGTATATAATTTTTTTTATCAATTTTATCAAATTCTATAGGCTTTATCATTTTTATTTGCCACTTTATATTTTCCATGATTGGCCTACATCTACCTAAGACCCTTTTTTTTGTAGGATCATTAATTTGGATGTGAGTTATGATTGGTTGAAAAAATGTTCAAATTGATATCAGTTCATTTACTTCCTACTTTCAAGTAATAGTTTTGCTTACGCCCAAACCTTTTCTTTGATATGCCCACACTTTAAAAATTGTTCGTTAGATTTGGTCCAGAGTTGGAGGAAATTTGGAGGACACTTCACCAATGGTTTTGGATCATTTTTTGCGATCTTAATTTATATTAGTTATTTAAATTGGAGAGCATTTGGTAATCGATTTTTCGGTTGTTGACTAATTGTATAGGAGGATGTTTTTAAGTTACGATTCATTTATTACGATTATACACTACCTAAATCAGACACGGCAACGATTGTAAGCATCGGCGTTGTAAAATTGTGAAAACGTTCCATAAATTTCTGTAGTGATCAATTTGTCTGCCTGAAGATGTATTGACTACAATGGGGCCAATTTATTCTTCAATTATTTATTATTGGTTCCGGAAATGAGGTGTCTGCCGTCTGGTCCTATTGTTCTTCAGTGGCTAAAGGAATTCCTTTTCGAGAATAATTTGAAGATAGGTATCGATTTGTTGATCAAGTCGATGGTGTATATTTGCGATAAATTATCAAGAGGATTGCTAATATATGTTGTAAAGTGGAGTTAGCCGAGACTTTATTGTGGCGATAAGCAGCTGTTTCAGCAGATAAGGAGCTGTAATGAGCCTTTGAGGTTAGCGATGATAGGAGCAGGCTTCCGGTGTCTGCCATTGGTCTATTTAATATTGACTCGGAATGTTCCGGTACTGCTACGATCCAATTGTTTTTTACTTTCCATGTTTTATGTTTTTAGACTTTCACAATACATCCTTATCAATAAGTATGATGATAAAACATTTTTTATCTTGACGATAATTTGGTCGGGACTTGCGGCCATGAATAACAATTCACTAATTACGTCATGCGACGGGAGATGAGTGAACAGCAGTCCACCCCAGAGAACCCTGGCGAGGGCCCGCAACTTGGGCCGAAACATTAGCACACTGAAATGTTTTAGCCAACTTGCTCCCACGACCCGAGGAAGGGCCCATCCAAAAGCATTATCTCCATTACAAATTGAAGTACAGAATATGATTAGGAAATGTGCGGCAGTTGGATGGAGCGGCCCACATGCTGATCCATCAGCCGAGGAGTGTGCTGTGTAACGTACAGGTGGCCATGTCCCTGCCACGGCGGCCCAATGTAAGCAGCAAAGTCGATATTATTGTTTAATAATATTACTGCCAATATTAAGATATACAATGGTATATCTTGGTATTGTAAAGATATACTATACACCATCGCGTGGAAATATTTCGTAAAAAATGCCTTATTTATTTCAAGATAAATTATAGTTGGGATTGATGTAACCACGAGAGATAAAAACTGTTTTTTTTTATTTATGAAGATACTACTAATAATAGATAATAACAAGGCTTAGCTAATCCGAATGCTCGATACAGCTGCAAGTTGAAAATCTTAAAACCGAGAAAAATATATACCCATCTATCTATGTTGTATTGAAGATCTGTTCTGATAATTTTGGTACCAATCGATGTTCTGTCTATTATATATATATATATATATATATATATATATATATATATATATATATATATATATATATATATAAATACATAATAGTAGGTTTGGTCACCGTGCAAGTTAGACCATCACCTCCATAAATGAGAGGAGAATTAACAAATTGTATATTTTGTAAATATTGAAGCAACACAAGGAATATTATTTAATTCGGGGGCGGGGTGGCCGAATGAACCAAAGCATGTGCACAGCACCGCGAGTTTGTCCCTGACAACTTGATAGCAGATTTTGAGAGATTTAAAAGTACGAGTTCGCGTCCCGGTGCCGGAGGAGATTTTACATTCCCCGCCCTCACCCCTCGCCCTGGGAAAATCCCGTATATCCTAGGTAGGGAAGAACAGAAAAAAACATGATTTAATTTAATTTAGTAAAAATTCGGTTTTTAAATATTAACATCATTTATCACTGATTATTATCATTTGAATGTTATTTCTTACAATAAAAAAGGGCTTTATTAACGTACGGGGAAGACGCATCAATCCTACGTCCAGTCGGTGTGAGTTGCCTCCAGTAATCTGACGGGCCTCAAATACCCGGAGGAAAGAGGGGAGAAATCTCGGGCAGCGTGGCTTTCATATATTTATATATATGTGAGGGCCGGAGTAGCCTTGTGGGCTAAGGCGCTAGCAATAGGTAATCAAAGTTAATCAACGCCGAACGTGGCTAGCACTTTGATGGGTGACCGCCCACCAAGGAATTCCAACTCCAGATTACTGGAGGCAACTTACACCGACTGGAATAGGATTGATGCTTCTTCCCCGTACGTTAAAGCGGGAATCGGGATGTGGTCTAGGAGACCACACTCGCGGTCAAAGATCTTCATGGTCTGTAGCGCCAACTGAAAAAAATAAAAAAAAGAAATATATATATATATATATATAATGTATATATATATATAATGTATAATGTAATATATATATAAAAACCTGTACCACTACAACCCATGAAGGGTTTGGGATTCAGTACTATTTAGGGAAAGCCCTGTTTCTAGGTCAACGGTTGTGCAAGGAGGTGATTTGACCGAGATCACGCTCAACTGCCAGGTTTTCCCCCTTAATCAATTACTTAATTAAGGGTACCCACTTTATAGAGGCTAGGTGTGCCCCAGGAGGGACTCCTGTCCTGACTCCCAAGGTCGCCCCACGGCCAATGAAACAGATAAATAAATGTTCTGCCATGAGCCGTATATATATATTTATTTATCCATTCGCTCCCGAATGGTTGTACCTGATTTGTGGGAAGATCTGCCTACAGTAAGGGGACTTACCTACACTTGGCGAAGCCCCTCGGACCACGGTACTCCTTCGCCCCTCGGACCACGATAGCTCTTCGCCCCCGAACGGCCGCAGCTGATTGGTGGAGAGGAGACCGGAGTGGGGAGCGCGCCTACCCCAGTGTGTTCAGTCGCTCGCCGGGCCGAGATCACAAGAACATGGTCACTTGACTTCGGTCTCACATCGCCAAGACATCGAGTGATTTCAGTGCCTTAGTTCATCAGTTATATGTACCTCTGGGTACCTGCGGGCTGTCTCTTTAGGCTTAGTTGTACGTTAAGTGAAGTGCCTGTGTTCTGTTTGAACCGTTCTTAATTACAACTTAGGGACTATTTAACTCAATATCTCGTGTGAGAAAGTCGTTGGAGTTTTTCTCTTGTAAGTATCTAAAACATTATAGACGATTAATTTCTTTTCTGTCCTCGCTTTTTTCTCTTTAAATATATGTAAATCGAATATCAGAAATTCAACAAATACAGAAAAAAAAGTAACCTAAGGAATTTCCAGTCAATGTTACTTTCTCCTTATCCTAGTTAGGAATGTATTTTATGTATCCACATAAAAAAAATGTGTGATGTGAAGAATTTAAACTATTTTATACATAACATATCTTAGGAAAAAATAATGTAAATAAAAAAAAATTTTCATTCTATTTTTATTCAAATTTCAAAACACTTTAATCAATACTACTTCAATGAGAATTTCAATTTGTTCATGATTGTTTTATTAATCTTATCAACATTTATATATCGTAAATAACAGATGTTATTTTTATATTAATTAAATGCAGCACCAAACCAAAATCATCGCATCATCCATAAATGTTAGGAAAATGTAAGATTTTTAGTTATTGATTTTTACTACTAATGACTCAACTATGAAATAGTTTAAAAAATTATCAGACAAATAAAAAATTATATTTCATTGGATTTTTATTTACACTGTGAAGTCAAATATAGTCATTTAAAAAAATGATTTAATGTGGTTAAAGTATAAAAAAAACTACTGCTTCTTAAATTAGTCAAAAGTGTGAACTTTTAGTTATAAATGTAACGTTATTGAATGAAATATGATTTATTTTTTTCGTTTGTATTCGGATTATTTTTATAAATTCCATTCATAAAAACAAAAAGTAACTGGTTTTGTTTTATTCAATTTAAAGATTTCAAATTCACTATTCCAGAAATATTTATGTGTGTACATATCGCAGGAGTTAATTTTTATATATAAATAATTGAATTTTTTCATTTTCCATCTTTCATCTTTAAATTAAAAGGGATTTTATAGAATTTAGTAAATTTCGAAATGACCTGTCAAAATCAATCTTACAATAAATATCTGACCATCGGCTTTATATTCATTTTGTAATTTGCTGCCGATTATGTTTTGTGTTCAGCCTACAATGAGGATAATGGAACTGAACCTGCAACTTGAGAACAAACATTATCAAGAGGAAAAGCTCATTCTATTTCGGAATTCGTTAACCGGAAAGAATTCACTTCATGCCCGCCTGATTAAATATTGAGCAGAATCCTCTCATTCCATTGGCAAATGGCTAAGTGAACACTTCCTTTACAATTGTAAAATCCAATCACAAGTTATTTATAATACATTTTGTTAACGCCGCATAGGCTTATTTCTTAATTTTTGCATTATTATTTTCTCTCAACATTTACCCCTTTTTAATGTTAACAATAAAATGTTTACATAAAATTTATTTTTTCTAATAGTTTGAGGGACAATTGTCTCTAAAATATAAGTAAGTTTATATTATTTTTATGTTTTTTTTTTTTTTTAGATTTTTAAGTTTTATGTAGGATCTTGGGATCTAGATTTTGTAGAAAATGTTAACGAAAATTCCCTGGAGAATTTTGAAATATTTTTGTGACCAATGAAATTCACTTTCGATTTTCTCTGCTGTGGAACGGCCACGGATACGGGGGGAGGGGGTTGGAAAACTGGTTTTGATATAGAACCAATTTATTTTATTATGAAATATCCCTTGTTTTATATATATTTCATGACGGATTCTGTAAAATATTTTTAGTTTACCATAATTTCCATAGAGTTTCTTTTTATGGAAGATAAATTAATAATAACATCAAGATTTGATATCTTATGAAAATGACAAAATTCGCTCTGTATTAATGAACGTTTTATTACAAAACGTTTATTAGGCATGATTCGTTTCGTTAGGCTTGGATGGTTGCACATTATTCTTTGTTTTAACTTTTTCAAATTTTAATGTTTTTAAAAATTAATTTAAATTATTTTTATCCCCACTTGTTGCCACTAATTGTTATTTACAACTTTTGGACCCAAAAAGTTTTATAAAAAATTGTTTAAAGAAATATATTTCAAGTTCGTGCTATATATATATGACACATATTGAAAACCTTTAAGCATACTATTTAAAAGCTATTGTATTTGAATTATTTATTTTTTAATATTAGAATATATAATTAATATATATATATATATATATATATATATATATACTGTGTACATATTTTAAATTGTTTTTTATTCTAATTTCAAACTTACTTCATTCTGAAGTATTCTTCTTTTTTTTCGAATCCAATTTGTAATTTAATGTAATATTTTATATAGGCTCAGTTTAGTATATTTTCTTTTCTTTTTATTATTTTAATTGATTGCTACATTATGATTGATTTATATTTTATACAAACATATTTTTATGATACATTTATTAATTATATATAACTGTGGGTCATAAAAATGTCCTAATTTTTATATATTATATAATTTATTAAAAAAAAAAAAAAAGTTGTTTTATACGATTTAACCTTCCCGAGAGATTTCAGGGGAAAAGGCTGTAATGAGGGAAGGAATGTACCGGGTTAGCTCCACAGATAGCACCACCGTGCAGCCTGCGCCCATGTATGTATTAAATACCAATACAGCCTTCGCTGCTAGCCTAGCTCAAGAGGACCCAATAATAATTACTTTGAACCTCCAGCCAGGCCTTAACGGTGGCCTTCAATATCTATCAATATCCTAATAAATAATATCCTTTATAAAATAATAATATCGTCATTTCTTTAGGCAAAACGATAGAGAGTTGAAGAGACCAATGGATGAGTTTTATTGCTAAGCATCGATACTTTTTGTTGTTTAGTTTGAAAAGAAGGAAAATCTCAATTCCATTGAGTTGATTATTTACAAAAAACATAAAAATAATAGTTGATTAATAATTGACTGTCAAAGAAGAAGTTGGTTGGGGTTTTCAATCAAGCAAATAACTAAGTAAAAATAAATAAATTATTATTTATTTATTTTTTGCCGACGTTTGGATCCAACTTTCCGTCCCCCATCTATTCTAACCGGGCTCTTCTCCCGACACCTTTTGAACTTTGTTTTATGTTACCTTCCCGTGAGAACAGCCCTGATGAAGGCTGGGAACTCGGGCCGAAACGTCGGCCAAAATAATAATAAATATAATTGATTATTGGTTATTTATTTCTCTGAATACCCCGACCAACGTCTCTTCTACATAAAAACAATAGTGTGTACGGTCTACCGTGAGTTGTCCATTGTGCCATGGTGTGTCGTCGTGGGAGAGACCGGTCAGTCAGTCAGTCCAACCTACATTTATACTCCCTGTATGTTCCTTTATGTTTTTGTCAATAGCATTATTATATCGGCTAAGGAATTATGAAAATGGAACATTCCTATACGTTATATTAACAACAGTTTATTGTGTCATGTACAATACACAATTCATATTTGAAACTAACAATTATCATATTTGAAACTTTACATGTTTTTACAAAATTATTAAATAATTCTGTATCCAGTAGGTAAATAACACCATGTCCATTTTTGTATTTGTTCAGGAGAGACAATTTTCCATAACTTTGTGCTATTAAAATATGAATTCTATACTTCGTTATTAAATTATTTTACGAAAAATGGACATGGTGTCCTTTCTCTTCGGGGCATTATTGTAAAATTCACGAATAACCATTTACTAATTAATTAAAGTGGTCATAATAACGCGAGGAAAGAGTCAACTATTTTCGTTTAGGACGCTTTTTTTATGCGAAATTTCTAATTACCAAAAATAAGTCGGAATAATGGAGCAGAAATTCAATGTTGTTGTTATGCTTAACAGTACTTGTTAATTAGGTTACGCTGTCGAAACTATTATATCAGTGCTTGTTATTATTTTTTTTATCCACCCCTTTCTCGCCTTTTAGGCTTCACGGCGGCCGGTCCAGGAGAGAAAACTGAGTATTAATGGCAGTTAAAAAGCTCCCTCCTCCACTCCGGCACCGGGGAGCGAACTCGTCAACTATTTTATCATTTAGACTTTAGGTTTATCAAGTTGACGGACAGCGTGTTTAGCGTTACTCCACTCGGCCACCCCGCCCCCACACATTGCTTGTTATTATTTACATGAGGTCGAGATTATTATGCTTTATTGTGGCTTTTAGAAGTGACTGGTGATCTGTTGTTTAGTCATCTCCCATCGCCTCCCCCCCTTCTTCTCCTTGTTCTATGTAGCTGGTAACTGCCAACTGCTTTCACTTTCATTCGGAAAGATCTCCATCGACTTTAAAGCTTTCTGTGCACTGTTAGTAGAAGCCTATATACTCTCAGCAGGTTCAATCGCAGCTTTCTGTCAATGTAGGGTGCTTTTTATTCATATTGAATATCTCCGACAACCAGAAAAATAATTCTGTGGCTTTCCTGAACTAAGACAAAAATGGACTCGGTGTTGTTTACCTCCGGGTTACAGAACTATATGCCTTAATTTTCTAGGCAATTTGGAACGAAAGGATGAGTGCCACTCTTCTCCATAGCAGTTCCTTTCTGCTTGTGTTGTTAATTGAGAATTTTGAACTGTTCTATTTTCTTACACAGGTCGTAAGAATCATACATCGTATTAGTTTTCTATTATTATGTTTAAAACAACATACCTCTACTGTTATCTAGAAATCTGTAAACCAAAGGGATTTTTGTTCTCTCGAAATTTCGAAACATATACCTAGCTCTGCAAATAACAAAAGTAAAATGGTTAACAAATTGAAGTGTTCGATATGAACGGTGATTGGTTACCGCGTTCTGAGGGAACCCTTAAAGACTGTTGCCATTCCGAACAGACCTCGCTCTCTAAGTGGCTATTTCGACGAGCTATTTATCCAATTGTAATTGTTGTTTTTGTTATTATTTGGGTTGAACCGTTTGCGTTGACGTTGCTGCCAACTGCTATCCGTCGGATTGGGTTCTTAGCTACCTCTTAGCTAGTCTCTTCGTCATTGACTGTTGGAATACATTCTTTTATAATTGTCTCATATAGAACGATGGTCCTGTCTAATATAGTGCATGTATATTTACCATTTTTGTTTAAAACATTACTTTTTACATTTTCATTTAATGATATGTGTTGTTATATATTAATATTTTGTTCTGTAGAATTAATAACTACTATATTATTTCTATTAATTAATTTTTTTCCATATTCATATAGTTTTTGCATTGTAACTGCTCTTTTACAAATTAGTATAAATTAAATAATTTTTTGTAGATCGTTTTTATATTGATATTTTCTTTAACCAAACTTGTATCCTGAAATTTTATTTATTATCAGTAATTTTTACAATCCCTTTGAATAAAATCAACAATATCAAGTTATTGTATATAATAACTTAATCTATTATAATAGATTTTATATATGTTTACAGTTTTTTCTAAAACAGCTCCAGCGGTTTTGACTAATATCGATGTAAAATTAAATGGTCTTTAATATTGGTTTAACATTAAGTCTTATCCTCATTCCCAATTTTCAAAATTATTCTTCCTCTTTAATTTAGGTTATTAGAAATGATACAAGGCCTAGTAGTACAAAGTGGATAAATATGAACACGAAATACAATAATTTCATAATTTACTAAGAGAGAAAACGGTTGAAATAAATTTTCAGGTTGAAAACAATTTTCCGGAAACAAGAATGGTAACTATACATGAACAATAAACCGTCGGAAAGATAAAGTTAAAAAAAAAATAAAAATATATCCTAAATATAAAAGTCATAACATAAATTGATATCCAAAATATAGGAGTCATAAACTAATGACATAACTAATGTATACACCTCTCTGTATTAATAATATGTTGGTATCTATGTATTTATAAAATACTCATCTCTGTACATATAATAAGTACAAGCTCTCTGTTTATAATACATAGATCTCACTATCGAGGTTTAGTAAGAAATATTTGTTTCAGGTTTTTAACTATTAGTTTCGGCTTAATCCAGTCAGATTTCATGTAGTGAGCTACTGGTATTTATTTCGAAATCTCACCTATAATAAATTTGAATTGTGTGTTTCGAACGTTTTTTTTTTTTTTAGTATCGTGTATTAGAAGGGGGAATTACCTTGGATATAGCCAGATCACTCGGCTCTTAACGCACAATGAATGACACACAATCAGATCAGGTTTGAAGGACACAGATTGAAATCCATAAAATTGCAGACAACCTGCTATCCACAGACCCACTATGTTATCCGCTACAGCCCAATATAAGTTATATTAATATATCTTGTTCTTGGGGCGAGAGCACGTTTATATTTTGAGAGTTGCCTTTACAACATTCTTGGAGGGTATTTGGATGGCTCTGTTCCATTTCTGAGAATATCGAGATAGCAGTGGTGTCTTCCTTTTTAGCCATTAGTTCCTGTAGTCTTTTTTTTTATTATCAGTTCTTATCAATAACTATGTAGTGTAGGTTTCAAAGAATGCGCTCTTCCAAATGGTTTTTTTTTTTAACTTAGAACCGACCAGAAACTAAGGTGTGTCCAGGTCAGCGATTATTTCTAGAGTGGAGATATCTTCACTATCTTCTTCCGAACTGGAGTAAGGAGACTATTTTTTTTTGTTTTTACCAAGTCCTACGCTGATAAGAAAGAAATAGAATGAAAGTACTCATGTGCATTTTAGCAGATTTAGTCATATTTTGTTTATACATGTATATTTTACGTTGTTTACATTTTACATATAAAATATAAATTAAAAAAACAATGCGAGCTAGAAGTTAGGAATAGGTTCGAAGCTTTAGAATTTTGCGACGAAGATCGCGATGATATAGATAAGTTATAGGAAGGAATCAAGGATAATATTAAAGAGGTCGGTAACTCGTGTCTTGTGAAAAAGGGAAATAAGGATAACAAACTGTGCTTCAACTGTGTTTAAACATGTGTGATAAAAGAAAAGCTGCTAAATTAAAAACTTTAAATAATTTTGAACACTTCCGAATCTTACAAAGTAAAACGATTAAATTGTTCAAAAAAAATAAAAAAACAAATAGAATATATAATATATACAAAAACAGGAACTAATAAAATCGATAATAATGTAAGAGAAATTTATAAAAGGATAAACAGATCGCGTAAATGTTATGAGGGATGTCTGTCTGGAATTTTTTTTTTTTTTTTTTTTAATATTTTTATTGAATAATAATACAATCAGCCACTGTTGGAGGGCTATAATTGTTACGGCTAGAAGTTCTCATTCATACAGTATATACAAGTAATACAGAAGTAACTATAAATATAAAAAAAATGTAAATCAATAGGAAAAAAAAAATAAATAAAAATAAAATAACAAAAAAATAAAAAAATAAATAAACAAACAAAATAAAATAAAAACTTCTAAACACATTCATACCTATATACAATATATACATTCGCCCAGAAATCCCCCAGCCAGGCTTTTCTCCCCACATGTGGAAAGCAATGCAGGACTCCAGAGATCCCAGTGCCACTTTTCCAGCCGCATCACTAGTATTAAAAGCCAGTGGAGGCTGAAGGAGGGCACTAGAGCCACAGATGCTCAGGACGTCTGGAATTAGAGATGAAAATTACAATATCTTGATCGATTCGGTAGACATATTAAATAAATTCAAGAACTACTTTTTGAAGCTTTTTTTTTTGTTTGGATGCTGTTTTTTGGAGTTATAAGTAAAAAAGTGAAACAACCTCCATACTTTTATGTTTTTTACCATTTTTATGGTGAAGCCATATCCGAATTTAGTCGATAACTGAATTTTCAGATTCAGCACCCCGAAAAAACATAGATCCGTCAAGAAAAATTCTTCAGCAATTGTTTCCTGTCCAAACTATCAAATGACTGGACTCTAAGGTATAAGAAACGTCTTGAGGTTTCAGCTTGAGGGTACACAATGCCGAACTCAGCGAACTTTACCCAGTAAAAATAATTCAAGAATGTTGCGAATAAATTAGACATGGAGAATTGTTGGGCTTAATAACGAAAGAATTCATAAAAGGTTAATATGCGCTGTACCGCCTGATAAACGTCCGATGGGTGGACCTCAACGAAGGTGGGGATATTGCGTCAAAGCTAATCTGAGGGGGGTTTGGTTTGGATGGGAAGCACAAGAGGGATGTATGTGGACAGCGATTGGTGGTGTCAGCATCGAACCTTCGGGTTTGCTGAGCCTTTTATTATTATTATAATATATATATACACACATATATATATATATATATATATATATATATATATATATATATATATATATATATATAATTTAAATATATATTATATTCATGGTTAATTATATATATATATATATATATTTATAAATTATAGTATTGTATGGAAAATATCCTTGCTACTCATCTTATATGATGTTTCAAAACTTATTTTTAATCTCTATTGACAATATTTACTTCCATCTTTATAAAATACACTACTGTATATTTTTAACCTTGGCTATGTTTGTTTATTCTGCTCATTCATCAGGTTTTGGGTTCATGTGGCTTCAAGCCAATTCCCTTTCTTGATCTTTATTTCTTCAAAACTTGTACGTAGATCCTTACAGGCGTAGCCCGGGTCCCCATCCCCCCCCCCTTTGGTCCCTCTAAACCCCCCCATGTGGAGGCCCTGATTGACCCAGAAGATCGCCCAGTTGTATTGTCAATCTCCGATATGGTATCGACTAGATAAAACACAACACACTGCTATAAGGACACGAGGGGGCTATCAATAATCCTGATCTCCTGTTGAGCTGACGGACCAGACCGCCGCTATCCTCCCACCTATGTCTCGCGGGTCTACACGTCAGCTCAACATTTATAGACTGCTCTTCGTAATTCAATCGTTCCTGGTCCGCTAAATTTATTCCGTCTTTCGAATACGAGCACAGTTTGCAGGATAGTGGCCTGACTACACGGAGACATCTTTTCATCTTCTGAGTGTTTTTTATTCGCCCCCTATAATTCAGGTTTTGTGTTTTGTTGCTTAAAAGTAGAAAAAAAGTAGGAAAATTATGGATAAATCCAAGTTTTCAGGACATTCAGTCAAGATATTTTTATTGGGTTAGCCAACGTTTCGATCTAAACATGTGGATCATCCTCATGGCTATCGGTTGGAAGTCGAGGCAAGAACTCAACGAAATTCTGAGCCTAAACGTCAGCTAACCCAATAAACGTATCTTGACTGAATGTCCTGAAAATTTTGTTTCATCCATAAAATTGATCAGTCGACTATTTTCTCATCTCTAAAAGAAAAAATAGTTTTTCCAAGAGTCAAGTCTAAATTCAGAGTGTTATCATTTCACCGTCAGGAAAAAAATATAACAATCTCGAGGCAATATTTTATCGAAAACGTGGCCGTTGTAATAAGGCTAAACTTGGACACCGAGATATTGAACCCGAACGATAACCACAACGTGCTCGTAATAATAAGATTAAATTTAATACCCGAGGGGCCGAACAATCCTGAATACCACATCTGGATACTGACTGCTGACCGCCGGTACCCAGCGACTGCCCTTGTTATAGTGGATGGAGCCTAGTCCAGCAGTATGTTAATGAGCCGGCCGTAATGACACCGCTGCCATCTCTAATAGCGAGGGCCCGAGGGGGGGGGCGCTAGAGGTCTGTGGGGCCTTTATGTAACCTTTATGGCTCCTTAAGGGGCTCTTGCTCGCCATCGTCCGTGTTTATTGAATTAGTGACTGTTGTAGGCCCTTGTTCTCAAGTTGATGTCCCTTATGGAATGTTGCCTCTACGTAACAAAGGGGATAGCTTTATATATATATATATATCTGTACCATTAAGAATCAGTGAATGGTTATGGGTTCAGCACAAAGTGAGGAAGTACTGTTGTTACAAGGGTAACGGTTGGGCAGGGAGGTGGCGGGCTAATATGACGCTCAACCGCCAGATTTTTCTCTTTTAGTTAATTATTTAATTAAGAGTACCCACTTTTTAGAGGCTGGATTTGCCCCAGGAGAGTCTCCCGGTCCCAGAGTCGACTGAAAAATTACTTGTCATCATCCAGATTTTGAGCTCTGGAAGTCAGTGCCTTATATCACTCACTGAGCTACCCCGCTCCCGATGTATATATATTTCAATGAGCTACCCATTTACTTGGTAGAGCCAATCCATGCAAACCAGCTGAGCCCTAAACTGAGGTAGATGAAATAGAAGTCTTGCGATCGGGAGAAAGAAACTTTTAAATGAGGTAACCGTTTTGTTGTAATGGCTATGTATTTAATGGCTAACGTAATCGCTATTTCTTATTTTGATGGAGTCATGGCCAACGCATTTTTTCAAAAATACATCTTCGTCTGGAGTTTGCTTCATTTTATAATATTACTGTCCATATTCACAAATTTACGATTTCCTCATCCAGTGGCACAAACAATGCATTCATAAAATATTGGAAAAATATTTAAGGAGGTAGTCAGAAAGACGGGTTTAAAGACCTTATGGTATATTATGAACAATAGTATATTATTTATAGTTAGAAGAATTTAATATTTCTGTAATAAATTTTACAAATTATTTGTATAATAATAATTCTAATTATTTTGCCTCTCTTAAAAAATCATATGTCTTGCAGTCAGGTCGTTGTACCACAGGATGACCGAATTATTATATGTTCACCATTCCTGAATGTTACATCAACTTTCGAAACTATAAATAGAAACCTGGGGAACGAAAATAAACGACTTTAGCAGTGTGGGCTGGTTTATGTTAAATTGTTTAATTTATTTTCTGTTACTTCCTTTCTGGTCATTTATGATATACGTGTTTTATTTTAGAGATATAATATTTTAACAAGTGTGGGGCGGTCGGGATTCATTCCGTGGATTAGCTACATGAATTTCAACCCGCCCAGATCAGATTTGAACCAGCGCCACAATTTTTTTGACATTGGTTGTTTGAAATAAAATGTTTATGACAGCGGCGTTTATTATCGATTTATTTTTCATTAATTTATTCAGTAATCAATTTTACTGCTAAACCGTAACCACTCACTTAGATATTTTTGTTGCGATAACCGGTGACGTCAAATAAAAATTTCCCGTTATATTTATTTATGACTGCTTGAGATTAAGATCGCGGGTTTGGTATTTCTAGGCTCCCGTTTTTTACTTCCCTAATAGCAAGGTGGCCACTATCTCCCTTCGGCCTGTTCGATTTTAGGCATCCTGCCGATTGAGCTGGCACTGCACGGCCGTTCAGGTGTCCTTAAAGAGTGTCGCACTTAATTCCAGGGAGGAGGGTATATTGTAGCAAATATTGGGTTGGCAAATAAGTCCTTTCGGGTTTTTTGTTTATTTTTATGCCACTATGATACATTTCTTATCTGATAAATTAATCCCTAAGGTGTATTGTTTATCCTGTTTGTAATGTGTCAACAACTATATCTGTTATTTCCATATTCTATTGCACTGTGAATATGGAAGAAAATATCATTCATTATCATTTTTTCTTTCATTCATTCATTCATTCACTATCATAGCATATATTGTTTTAAAACAGATAATTGTGCTGCAGAAGCTAATAAAAAACTTTACAGTGTCTATGAGGATGATGCCTTTACCGAATTCACCTGTTAAAATTGGTTTGGGAAATTTCATTCAGGAAAATTTGACATCAATGATGCTCAACGTTCTGGTCGTCCACATGAAATTCAAACGAGCAATATTAAGGCCATTATTGATTAAAATCCCTACCAATCAGTGCTTGAGATGTCCCTAAATGTATCGCACACAATCGTAGAAAACAATTTGCACAAGCACATGATTTTTTTTTCTCGAAAATCACAAAAAAATGTTATATATCTACAAGAAATTTAGCAAGAATTTAGGGCCACATAAACCACACAAAATTTCATCAACAGGACCGTCGCAAACAAACTACAAATAGAAATAAAAAATATAACCCTATAACGAGTATTTGTTTATTTATTCCTTATTTGATTTAATGCCCCATCCTCCCTATTCGTCTTTATGCAGTTAGTGGAAAGGTGGTAAAAAGTCATATCAAATAATGGTCAATATATTGTTGTAGATTAAAATAAATTTTATGTTTAAAATACATTGAGTTTTATTTCGCCCTGAAAAACCGAAAGGACTTTTTTGCCAATCTAATAACTAGATCAATAGAGCAATAGTAAAAATAAAAAAAAACATGTCGCATTTAGTATGCATTAGTCGGTTACTAATAAATATTAAGAAATTATAAAAGGATTGTTGGGGACCGGAGGTGGCATGAAGTGGGCATACGTTATCGGATGGAAGTGGAGATTCGAGTTCAGTCCGTGTGCATTGATGGCGGTTATCTGGTTCGTCACTTCTGCCAAAAATCACTGCCTTTATGATCAAGTTATATCACCTTATATTTAATTGCAGAAGAGAAAGGCGTTAAAATACAAAAAATCATTTTATTTATTTCTTGTCACACACAGGGGAAAAAATTACGATAGTATTTTGCTTTTGGAATTAACGTTTTAATGATATCAATAGTTGAAATAAGTATAATAACCGAAAAAAATAAGTCTACTAACCGAGGGGACGGGGTGGCCGAATAGGTTAAAGCGTGTGCACAGCACCGCGAGTTGCCTGGCAATCGGAGAACAAGACTTGAGATGATATAAAAAGTACGAGTTCGCGTCCCGGTGCCGGAGGGGATTTTAAATTCCCCGCCCTCTCCCCCCGGCCCGCGAAAATCCCTTATAGCCTAAAAGGCGAGGTAGGGAAGAACAAACAAAAAAAAAACAAAAAAAAAAAAACAAGTACGAGTTCGCGTCCCGGTGCCGGAGGGGATTTTAAATTCCCCCTCCGGCCGGGGGCGCCTAAAAGGCGAGGTAGGGAAGAACAAAAAAAAAAAAGTCTACTAACCGAAAAAAAAAATCATAACTTTTACTTTCAATAGAAAATCACTATTATTAAAAAAATTAATGAATATTATTCTATTTTTAGTAAAGGGGAAAAATTAAAATTAAAATAAAGAATAAAAATAATCAAATATTCTATATATATTTTTTTTAAAATGGACTACACAATATAAGTTCCGAACAATTGTCTTAAAAAGCTTTGCAGCATGCTGTGTATATGCCAACAAAATAATTCGACAGAACCTCTCAGAAAATTCATCGATCCCTTTCAGAATTCTCCAATCACTCCCCTAGTAGAAGTATTTTGCAGGGATGAGTATTAAACTAAAAAATCGATTTTTTTTATTCCCTTTTTATATAAGACATATATACCTAGATACACGCGGGGCTGGAGCCGAAACTTGAAGATAATAATGATAAATTTATCGATTTAACTTCAAATATGTAAATAACAATTTATTAGTGTTTAAAATTTTATAAGGTTAGTTCGTACAAATTTTAAAAGTGGACATCAAATACATCCGTATACAAATAACCAAAGAAAATTGATAAATAAGGTATTACGAAATTGTTTTCTTCAAACTTATATACATATATATTTATTCGTGTTGATGTTGTGAGGCACGTCTATATTATTTACGGCTAGAGCCCCTGCTTTCGAAACTACAGATACACAGATACACTCCAACATAGTGTCTCTCGAGGTGCCCGGGCGTAGACTTGAGGATAATAATTTTGAAGAACGCCACGTTCTGATCGTGCTCCAAGTTATCGCCAGCGAGGGGAGTGATCTGGCTGTTCCGTAGCTCACTGATAACAGACCGCCATATTTACGACTTTCGGGCTCTCTGTTCTTCCACTTTCCTGAAGGCGAAGGCCACCGAATGTAAAACATCCTGGACTCGTCGACGTTTATGACTCCATCATTTTCTCCGAATGATCTCTGATCTGAATGATCTTTGCATGTTAGAGAAAAAAACCCACGAGTCTAAAGAATACAAGTATCTCTTGTAGCACTACAAATTTATATCTAAATTTGATAAAATATAAACTTATTCATATTTTTACGTTCTTGTAAAAATTAATTCATAAAAAAAAACTGCAAATTATTACACAATGGTTTACTATTTCCAATCAATTTAACATCAAAATTAAGATTAATTTCCATGTAACATTAAGATAAGGAAAATAAATAAAATGAGATTCCTAACAATGGCCTTTATAATTTTCTTTTTTATCATTCATAATTTAATTTAAAATAGACAACATCACTACAGTTGATGTAAAACTTACAAAAACTAAAACAAAAGATGTAAGCAATACAGCAGAACATATAAATTATATTTAGAATACCATATCTTTGCTCCAAATTGTCCAATTTCAACAATTTTTTTTTTTTTTTAGTGAAATTCGTAAACTTTTAAATAACCATTTTAGAAAATTCAAAGACTTTTGAAGCACCTGATTATAAAAATTAGAAAAGATTGTAGACTTCTTGAGTTGTTCAGAAATGTAATTTAAACACCCCTCGTAACTTTTTTCCATCTTCTTTTCGTTGAAGTACGTTGTATAAATAAATTTGAAGGTCATCGAGCAGAAGACTTTAGCCAGGTTTCTTGAAATTAGTGTATTCGTTTAGGCGGTGCGGTGCGTCTATATCAACATAGATTTTTCGGCCGCCATCTTGGAAGGAAAGGGCGGATAGTAATGTCGAAATAGGAGGATCATCCTCGGGTGACCTCTGACTTTGATTCGAAATTAAAAAAAAAAAACAACGGTTCAGTAGTCACGAAGAAAAGTTGCGAACGCCCGACAAAAAAATGTTATTCGATTTTCGAATTCTACGTATTCTACGTACGGTGGAACGTAAAACCTCTAATTTTTAGGAGGGAGGGAGTGGTAAAATTTTTGTTTTTTTTTTGCACGAATACAATGGTTCATTGTTGAAAATAATAAACCGAAAAATCGATATTAAAATTTAAATCTATTACAGGTGAATTACTCTCTTATGTGTCTAAATTTATTAATATGGTATATCATATGAATTATATGAAAATCATGGAATGCCGTTCATATGTCATTTGGTTAGAAACAGATTTATTTGTTTATTATGCAATTTTTTTTTTTTTTTTTGCACTTACATTTATTTATCCGCACCTGTCAATTATTATTGACAATCAGCAGATGTGCTGGCTTAGTAATGAGAGAAAAATAAAATAAAAAAAAAAATAAAAAAAATAAATAAATAAAACGGCTTGATAGGCATGAGGAATAGCAATACCCAGCGGTATCCCTTCCATGGCTTTTATTTACTAACATTATTTAAGCAGATCCCTCATCCAGACCCTTTTCAGTCGTCTTCTGGAGTTCTCCGGCATACTAGTTGTGGCCATTTCTTTTACCAGCTGGTTGGAGTGCCCGTTTAACATGTTATGAAATCGTTTGTAGTACGTTCGTATGTGTTCATTGACTGTCGGAACGTGTAGGTCGGTGTGCAAAGTGTGATTGTTTACGTACCATGGTGCTTGAGTGATTAGTCGTAGTATCTTAGACTGAAAAGTTTGAAGTTTATTTATGTGAGTTGGTTTTGCAATTCCGTATATTTGTAGTCCGTAAGTCCAAAGAGGTTTCAAAAGATACGTGTAAATACTTAGTTTCTGTCTTGCTTTTAATTTGGAAGGTCGTCTTAACAGTGTATGTAACAATTTTAGTCTTAGATTTAATGTGATTCGTTTTTTCTTCACATGTGGACCCCATGTCATTCTCCTATCGAACGTAAGGCCTAGGTATTGTACTCTGTCTGTTTGTGGAATCGGTATGTTGTCTAAGTATACAGGAGGGCATGTTTCTGGTCTTAGAGTAAATGTGATGTGCTGTGACTTTTGATAATTTATTTTAGTTTTCCAAAGTTTACACCAATCGAGTATAATTTGTAAGTGATGTTGTAAGTTAAGTGATGCCTCTGTAGGATTGTCGTGCCTGGTAATGATAGCAGTGTCGTCTGCGTAGGTTGCTGTAAGAGTGTGGATACTTTGAGGAATGTCGTGTGTGTATGTGATGTACAGTAGTGGGGCTAGGATTGATCCCTGAGGTACACCAGCTAAAACTGATCGAATTGAGGATAGACCTTGGCCATGTCGAACGGAGAAAAATCTATCTGAGAGAAAGGAATGGAGAATTAAGTAGTAAGTATGTGGAAGTATGGTCTTAAGCTTGAAGAGAAGCCCCTGATGCCATACTTTGTCGAACGCTTGGGCGACATCCAGAAATACTCCGGTTGCATATAATTTCCGCTCTAGTGCTGTAGAGATGTAGTCAGTCACCCTGTGCAATTGTTGTGTTGTTGAATGTAATTTTCGAAACCCGAATTGATGGTCAGGAATAATCTGTCTGTCTGTTAGTATATGTAATAGTCGTGGGTACAATAGTTTTTCGAATAACTTAGAACATACTGGAAGTAAACTAATCGGTCGATATGAAGAAAGGTTGTTAGTGTCTTTGTCTGGCTTTTTAATCATGGTTATGTGTGAGTATTTCCATTGTATAGGAAATTTAGTGGTCCTGAGAATGCAATTGAAGATTGTGGTAAGAAACACTAGAGCTTTCCTTGGCATTTGCTGGAGCGCCTCAGCAGTTATCAAGTCATGACCAGGGGTTTTTCTTTTGGGCAATTGTCTAATTTCTTGTGCAACTTGTGATGGTGTGAAAGGAGGTGGTGGTAGTGTGAGCTGTAGCGGTATGTCTAAGTTATTATGTACAAAAATATCGTGTTCTGTATTAATTAAGTCTGTATGTGGTTTAAAAACAGTGGAAAGATGGTTAGCAAATTATGCAATTTAAATTTATTTATTGTAGAATACTTCATAGATATTATGTTAAGTATTAATAGGGAAATTGATTTTCATTTTAGTGGTGCATTTCAGTTTCGGACCCAGGTATATGATTTCCTTAGATACGGGCAAGTAGGGACATCAGTACTCCTCGATGTTCAGTCAGAGAAGCAAAAGCAACGGGTTTCATTGGTTTTTCTTTCATAAGTGTGGGCCAATGGTTGACTGTCGTGAATAATGGTTGGGATGATCCGTTAGAAATAAGAATATTATTATTTATTTTGGTTTTCTTATTCCTGACTGATCATCCCAACCATATTTCTCGTAATTTTTCTTTCAATTTTGGCTTTCCATCGGACTTAGCTGAACCAAGAGATTGCTCTTCAAAATATTAAGCACTATGTCCGTTCAAAATAGTAAATCCTGATCCCATTTAAAATATTAGGAACTAGTCCCATTCAAAATGGTCTCCCTCATTTTTTAATATTTTTTTATTATTTCACTTCTGCTAAATCCCGGTTCTTCAATTTAATGATGAAGAGTTTTAATGCTAAATGCTTGGCAAGTGGCCGTGAATTGCGGCGGATTGTTTTTTGTCTATCTAGCTGGAGATTGGCTTTGCCTTCTTTCTATCGCTTTTGTAGTTCGCGCTATATATTTTCTATACTTCGATCGAGGTATATTATTGCTCGAACCGGTATACTTGCATTTTCTTAGCCCATAACAGATCTAATATTGGAACATGCCTGTATCTAAATCGGATAGCGTTCTGCCTCGTTTCTTAACAAGGACGTCGGCTCTAACTTACTCAGAAATTGCAGTATACTGCTCAAATTTTGTCTGTTTATGTTTTTAAGGGTATTGAATTTGAATTCAAGCCGTTTGGTTAGGTTTAAACAAATAATTGAGGCAAATCAGCTCTGAATATAAAAAAAGATGGTTTTCATTTCTTCCCCTGATATATCACATCGGAGCATTATCAATGCGGTAATTAGTTAACAATTGTTGGACATGAAGTGGACACGATATAAGTTTGTCAATAATGCAGTAAAACTTGCAAATTTTAACTTTTGTTTTTTCTCCCAATGTGCGCTATCAAGGACTATAGTCCGCTGTAATCGACTAAAGTTAACAGCGTGACGACTATAATGAAGAAAGTTTTTTTAATCTGGTCTTATTTCTAGGATGATGCAGCGTTCATAATGATTCGTTTAAAGAGCTTGGTGTTGCATTTCTCCATGTATAGAGCATATTTTCTTATCACTTTTAGTTTATATCATTTTTATCTGTTGAAAAAAAAATAGGATAAAAAATAAGCATATTTTTATAAATGTTGTTTGATTTAACAAACTATCTTTTAGGCCAACTGCTGCTGACTGTTTGTAAAGAAACGCTGACAAGCGATGAAGGATATAAATTGCTTCTTCATCCGGACGGATCGGCGTTAGCTACATCTGTTAATCCATTTTTATTAGTCGTTGATCGGATATCGTCCTATCGCTATAATTAGTTATAAAGTTAGCAAATATTTGTCATTCTGAAAGACTATTTTTTATTTTTATGTTTGTATATATTAATTGATTAAATATAAATTTAAATATAAAAAATATATTAATTAATTAAATATAATTACAGATCGTACATTGTTACGTTATGCCTCGTATAAGGCAACATGACAAAACACCGCGTTGTAACGCCTACTGTCCTTCAAAATGGCGAAATGAAGTTTAAACAGTAGTTAAGTGTTGGAAAACCCATAGACCCGTCAGTTGAAACATTATTTTGAAAACTTATTAAAGTAACACCCACAAATGTTTTTTTGATTATTTTCTCAATATTTTAATTGTGGAAGATCCGCTTTCCCAGTTTTAACTAGTCTAGTTTTATTATGTTGATAAATATTCCAGTTTGAAATTGCAGTATGACATTCTCGCCAGATTATAAATGGTGTTTCTTTAAGAGATAATGCTATCTATGATACCGATCTTGTAGTCGGCTTTTCTTACTTATCTATCTACTTTTATCTTTATTGCATCTTGAGTTTCTATTTCTAAAATATATATATATATATACATATATATATATATATATATATATATATATATATATATATATATATATATATATACACATATATTTGTGTATGTGTGTGTGTTTTAAAATTCGTTATGCTGTCAATGGCAGCTGGAATCGAAGGACTTTCCAATGCACCTTTTCTTGTCGCGGGCCCTCATTGATTATTAACTTTACGACTGACCTTGAAGACGATGTTGATGTATTGACGCCTATTTCTTGCCAATATGGCTGGGATTAGGAGAGGATTATGGATTAGTCTGCGAATTGAAACGCCACCGATTCAAATGGCGTTTATTGCCCATAAATATATTTATTTCCCCATCTTGGTCACTTGCCTAAAAGCTCCCTTTGAAGGGATCGTCAACTCATTAACAAGAGGACCAGTATTTGTGGAGACGCAGCGAAGATCGGAATGGCGCGCTGAGGTCGCTGGTTTATATTAGTTGTGTTACGTTAGGTTCACTGCCTCCGCCCTCCCGGCTCTGCCTGGGCTGGAGCGAGGTCCAGTTGTGTGAGGTGATTAAGTTATTTTATTAGTTAGCATGAATGGAAAAGTCGCATGTTCTGTCTTTATTGAGGTTTGGCCTGGGGTAACTGATAGCGGTCGTTATTTTGGATTAATGGTACCGCTCCTTTCTGTTTTTTCATTTATGCTTTTTCAACTGGCCTTTGGGGCCTCTTCTTGTTTGTTCGTTAAATAATTAATTTACTCCAGTTTAATATTTCAATTTGTTACGCCAATCCTTATTGTAAATGTCACTATTTCAACAATTGATTGTGAAAAGAAAAATATTTATTAATCCATTTCTCTTCGATGTAAATGTCACTATTTCATCAATTGGTTGTAGGAAAAAAAACATTAATCCAATTATGTTCTAATTTTGAAATACAATCAATAGAAATGAATGCCCATTGTAAGTCTCATAGTCTGTACCCACATTGTAGTCACTTCAGCCCTTAAGGGCACCCTAACATTTGAAGTTCAGGAGAACACTGTATTTCATAATTTCCCATTTCTTAATGAATTTGTTCAATTTTCGTGAGTGTCAAAGAAGCTTTATGTAATATTTTAGAAGGTTTATGGTTGTCAAATATAAAATTCCGGATTTCCCATAAGACTGAAAACTCTTAAGTAATATAGCTTTTGATTTTAATGTAGGTTTTCAATTCCACCCCCCCCTTCTTTCTGGACTTTCTACGACTTTATGGTACGGTGTTTGTCGTGTCTAGCGAATTTGCCTAACCTAAATGCGTAATTTCATAGTTTTGAGCTACGTTCAACAACAACAATCACACGCAAAAACATATAACTTTTTGCTATATATAACATGTAACTTCTGATACAATTTTACTACTGATACAACTAAATACAATTTTACAATTTAATGAACTGCTGAATTTCTTTCTTATGTCTTTTCCTTATCGCGGAGCGGGAAAGAAATTTCAACCCCTCCAAAATATAATTCTTATGGAAACGCAGGCGCTACTTACTATATTTACTACTCATGGTTGTAAATTGTAAAGAACCATTATTGAAATTATATTTAATTCCTATTTATTAATTTAAAATATATGTATTTATTGTGTACATGCTATCTTATTATAATTGTAGATAGTCTTCTTATGTAGGCGCTCTTACGAAAAATAATTATATTTATTGAAATTCACAGTTGAATCTAAATTTATATCAAAACTGGGTGTAGTTGGACATGGGCTACAGGTCCTTATTTACGACTAATTTGATTGAAAATTTATCGTAAAACTAATGGAATGTATTGTTTTGGGGAATTACCGGACATTATGAAGTGAATCGTGCATCACAAGACTATTTGCCTTTGTACAGTGGAGTATGAAATGTGAAGTAGGTTTGTCAAAAGGCTCTAAGTTACTTGTGTCGATGATGAAACGGTGTTGATCGTTATTTCTCTTAAAGTTGTCGCTTGCGATGAGGGCTGGGAGATGGGACGGCTAAGGTCTCCCAGATGATGTCAAGTGTTTGTTATTGCAGAGAGGTCGGAGCCTAAACAGCTCGAGAGGCACAAGTGGTCCCGTGGGGCCTGCCTCTGGTCCCCTCCGCCTTCTAGAGGGCCCCCTGCCTGCCTCTGGTCCCCCCCAAAGGACTCCCTGCCACTGCCCCCCCCTTCCAGAGGAATGTTCTCCTTTCACTCTCACTCCGGCCCTAATAGTTCTGGCGGCAATTATTTCAACAATGTCTCCCCAAAGTTGGAATATTTGGGATGCTTCGGTGTCAGCCTCACATTTATTTCATTGCGCTCTCTCTGACTGTTTAGTATTCCCTTTATCAGCTATCAGTTATTCCCTTTATCCTATATTCCGCTATTACCAGCAATACCTGCCTGTTTGCAAAACGGATCTCGAAATCACGCGAAAGCTTTTACTGAAATACCAATTTAAATGTTTTGTCAAAATGTAGAGGCAATCAAATGAACATAATTATGATTATGAAAAATTCTAAGGCCTCAGCCATTACAACTCTGTGATTATGGTTTCTGTTTTGTTTGGCAAATTACAATTACAATTACGAATTTGCAGCTGTGCAAAAAAAATGCAATAAAAAATTGGGGTATGATAGGTATCAGTTTCAACAAACAAAGGAATATTCTTCTCTGTAATTGCCACATAACTTGACCGATTGGAAAAAAAGAAACTGATAGAAATTAACTTTCGGGCGATACCCATGAAAATTTACAAGACAACACACTATGCACAGGTTCCACAGGAATATTGGAATTGAAATTGCGAATATCTAATTGCGAAACCACTGTGATTGCAGCAACAAATTACAATTTTATGCTATTTTGTTTTTCATAATTTTAAGCAAATTTAATGGATAAAAGAAAACAGATGTAAACATTTGACTTTTACAGTAATTTTTATTACTGTTATTATAACGATTATGGTGTAATGATTATTTGAAACATCAAACTTTTATATTTCAGTAATTTAACCTTTCTTAAATTGCTTGCAATTATCGTTCAATTTTGCTCATGTAATTGAAATTCTAATTTAATATTTTTGCTTGAATAGGCTTATCATATGTAAACTTAATCAACATAAGATAAAATATAATAAATAGCTTTTTTGTCTTTTTAAAAAAATGTAATTACAAACTGAAAGATGATGCATTAAAGATAATTTAGCAGGGATGCTATCGGAGATTCATTAGGCCCTGGGATTGGAAGGAGAAGGTGGGTGTAGAAACCTGTCCAAGTAAGGTATTATTTAAGCAGAGGAGGCGGCCCAACACCAGCTGATTTCATTAAGATAGGCTTCCGAGTGGCCTCATGGCGCCCTCACCCTGACGTACGTGAACTATACGGTTATACTCCGCACCACCATCGCGATCTACAGGCGAGTGCAGCACGCTCCACTAAGGGTAGTATAGTCACCCAGTAGGATGGTAACTGTATGGCTGCGATCCCGGCACAGTCTCTCAGATAGTATCAGGGTCACTGCTAAGTAGAGTCCACCAAGTCGGGTAATCCTCTTAGTGGCACAATAGCAAACTGCGGGGGCTCCTGTATGTACAAGTAATCTTCTTACAATAGAAATAGTATTTTCGATATTATTTGGCACAATAATATCATAATAATTATTAACAATATTAGTGTGGCATGACATGGGCTAAAATAGGTTGCTAAACGAGGAGGGGAGGGATGAGCGGCTAAATTGAGGGGTTGTTCTAGTCGTCGGCATCAAGGCTCTTTTCGTTTAAAAAAAAAGTTAAATAAAAAGATAAACTACAAATATTACCCTTTTACTTTACAAATTTTGCCCTTTTATAGAATATGAGAGCAATACATTGTCTTGGGAGCTTGGCCCGCTTGAGTAGGCCACCAATAGGCGGGACTCCTGCTCATCACCACCAAGAAATTGCCTACTCCTCATTGGCAATTATAATTTTCATTTACCAAGCTCTTTCTGCTGTTTTCACTTAGGTGAGAAAACCATATTGTATATAAACTATACAACGGATTATATATGAACTATACAGCGGATTGTATATGAACTATACAAGGGATTTTCTTGTAGATGTTGTACCATACGCAAACAAAAAATTATAGAAGAATAGAATAGAATAGAAGAATCAATTTTATTCTGGGACAAAGTCCCTTAAGGATAACAATTTTGTACATAAAAATTAACATTCCATCTGGCCAAAATACATATTAAATAAAAAATAACTAAAAACTAAGTGATAGCAGAAGTATTTACCTTATTACATTTACATTACAGAACGTGACTAGACATCTTTTCCATGCTCAAAAAAGAATGTATATTTATATACTAATGATAAATTGAGAAAAATGCAATTTTGTTACATGATAAATGGCTACCCAGCTTCTGATTGAATTGTAAGGAGGAATTGGAATAGGAGGATTTTAAATATGGATAAGGATGGTGCATGGCGGATTCTAAGTGGGATGGAATTCCAAAAGGTAGTGGAGCGGACAATAAAGGAGTGTTGAAAGGAGGCAGATTTGTGGAAAGGGGTATAAAGGTCAGAAGGACGAGATCTGGTGGAGAGGGAGTGGATAGATGACTTGAATTGCAGGAGATTGAATGCGTAGGATGGACGATGATTATGGATTATTTGGTAGATGAATGTACCAAGGAAATATTGTCTTCTGAAGGAGGGGAAGAGATACATGAGAACGTCTCGGGGTTCCTTTGACAAATCTTACTAAGCCATTCATAATTCTTTTCAATCTGTCTCCAAGTTCCGATGAGAGGCCACCGTACACTACGCAGCCGTAGGGGAAGATGAGGGCGGATACTAGGAGTCTACGTGTGGACATGGGTAGGAGATGGCGGAAGCAATGGAAGAGATTGAGGGTGGAAATTGAGCGTCGGGATATTTGGGAAATATGGTGGTTCCAGAAGAGGGTTTGATCTATGAAAATACCTAAGTTTTTAACTGAAGAGTTGAAGGTGATGGGTTGGTCATTTAGGTAGAGGATAGGAATGTTGGTATTGGATCTGAGAAGGGGTTTGGAACCAATGACAATGGCTTGGGTTTTAGCAGCGTTTAACCTTAATCTATTTTCATTTGCCCAGGCACAGATTCGATTTAGGTCTTCTTGTATTTTGGCAAACGCATCATGCCACTCAGAGGGAGCGAAGGAGAGGTAAATTTGGGAATCATCGGCATAAAGGTGATGGGAACAGTGAAGGATTGATTTATGAAGATCGTTAATATATGAACTAAAAAGGAGAGGAGATATGCTGGAGCCCTGTGCTACTCCCGAGGACAGGGTTAGATAGACCTTGAAATAGAGATACGCATGTAACAGTGAGATGACTATACCGAACATTCTTCTGAGAGATTTTGGTTTAGCATGGATTCTCCGTTGAAGGTGCCTGGACCAAGGGATGGACCTTTGCAGGCAACCTTCGTAAGCCCTAATCAACCTTCATGAGCCTTTAGCCCACATAAATTTTTCGATAATCTTGTGGATTTTCCTTTATTCTAAATACCTTAAAAGATATAATACGGATTCTCTGCTATCCGCTACTAAAAACATTTATAAAAAATTACATCATTGGGCCAAAAAATAAATCAATACACCAACAATATTATTGATTACTTGCCATTCCTGATTCTTCTTTCTTATCGGTTATTTCAAAACTAAACAAAAAGTTAGATGATAATTGAAATATCTTGTAACTTTGGTATATATTGTTCTGAGATAATCTAGAGTACATTCATCATTTTACAAGTCCGCTTTTAAGATATCCCTCACACCAGTGTATCTTATTAATATTTATAAGAGCTTATATGTCAACTTTTAATTTTCGTTTTTGTATTTATAAGAAAAAAAAAATGAATTCGTTTTTCGAATTCTACGTATCCTGAAACATAAAACCTCAAATTTTGAGAGAAATTAAGTTTTTGAATTTTTTGTTCAATCACAACGGTTCATATTTATTTGAAAGTTGTAGAATGTTTGTATGTGCATATGGATATACTTGAAAATATCTGAACAAAACAATTGGTTGTATGATATAATAATTAGATGCTAATGACCTTGGCAGTTGATGCGACGTTAAAAAACAGTAAATAAAAAAAATAGATTTATTAAAATCTGTATCCATTAAACATGGAAGGAAGGGGGATAGCCTCCATAACATTTCTATAACTTTTTCGGCTAAAAATGAATAATTTTAAGAAACCGAGAAATATTTTTTATTTTGCACATCCTTAAAATAAAAATTCAATTTTTTAATAGTCTAACTAGTTATGTAAAAATGTCTATAAAAATGTCATCTATACAATATATTTATATTTATACTTACTAATTTTTTTTTCTCCAAATTGATCGTAGAAAATTTATAAGACAATCACGTGAAAATAGAGGCGTACCTTGAGAGATGAATGAATCTTATGCTAGAAAATGTTTCTGTACAATGGAGGTGTGCCCTGAACGTAAATAAAAATATAAATAATAGGAATTTTTAGGTCTTCATAAAATAGTCACCTGCCTTAGACTAGCCAGCAAGTCGAATTTTATTAATCGATTTTAGTTTACATATTCTTTCAATTCATTTGTCTTATTTGTTATCAGTTATCAATCATTATTTGTTGTCAATTTTAATTTTTTTTTTACTTTGAATTATTGAAGGAAGAAGGAGGAGGCGATCGCCCCCCTTGCCCTCTTCGCATTCTGCGCATATGGCTGGTAGTTATTAATACTTGTTTGGGATGCATTTAATGGAGTTTGTCTAGGGGGTAACTACATATGGCTGGTAGTTATTAATACTTGTTTGGGATGCATCTAATCGAGTTAGTGTAGGGGGTAACTACATATGATTGGTTGTTATTAATATTTGTTTGGGATGCATCTAATCGAGTTAGTGTAGGGGGTAACTGCACCCTCAAGACTGAATTAGAGCAGCTTACGAAGTAGGTCGGAGGAGGGAGGGGACTGAAATTATGATTAAATATCCCGCGACCCGACATAAATAAAGTGAGACAGCAATATTCTTCTTTTTGGCCGACAGGTCTAGCGGCACCAACCCGTTCCAGACGTGTTAACTGGACCGACGACCGCCGGCCGGCACGGAAGGTCCCGATTCAGCTCACAACTAGTCCTCGCGGGGTTACGCAACTGACCGAAAGTCAGGGCTTAAGGGCGCCTCGCCGCGGCCTATCTTATCCGATGTACAAGAGGTCCTTGCGGCGGCATGCGCCACTCTGATATGCGCCAGTGTATTTCAGGGCAGCTTCTGCTGCAAGTAAGGCGTGGGTATCCCGATGCTAGTGTGTAGCAACACTCATCTCAACATCTTATCAACCAATTATTGTTCTTAGAGGATATTAATTTATATGCAAAATGATTTAAAAAAACAGAACAAATCAGTAGATTTAAATCTTGGCTGCGTGTAAAGAACTTCTGATATTGAACAGATATGTATATCGTCATATTTTGATGGTAATCATTACATTGTTATTATGTTTTACATTGACACTCTCCTTATTTTATTTTTGTACTAAAATTATGTTATTATGCTGGCACAATCTTCCTTCTACACATTTGAAATTGTATGAGGTACTAAACAAATATATAAAGTTCTGTATTTGTATTTAGGGTGAATAGACGCATAATTACTAGCGATTTCTGAGACCTGAAAAACCACTTCACCAATCTAATTTTTTTTCCACGACGTTTCGGCTGTCAACCCATCATTAGTTGATTTGGTGTTAGGGAGGCTGTCGAATCATGTTAATTTTTTCTTAGCAAATGTATCATCAACATTAACATTAAAGTATCACATTATTCGTAGCTTGAAAATATAAAATGAATTCGAGTGTTGGAGTTGCTTTTCCGGTCTGAGGAATCTTTAAAAAGAATATTTCGTTAGGTTCGTGTTTTCTTCTGATATTGTCGCCGTATGTAATGAAACTAATAAATACTTTCCTTGGCAGTAAAAAAAAAAAAAATGCTTACCAGGTCTCCGTTGTTACATCATCTAAGATGGCCGTGTGGTCAGTATCATGTTCCCGTTGTCGTCATCTTGAGAGCAGGTGAACAGTTCATTTGGAAGCCCTAGGTCAAGTTTCTAACTTAATAGCGGTCACTGCATTTTACTAGGTCATGGACATCGGTGCTCGAAAGCAGGTACTTTTGTTTTAGGAATGTCTTCAGCTAATCTTTCAGGAATGTTTCCGAAAGTGTTTATGGTAACGACAAAGAATGGGATTGCGTTTACAGGTTTGCAAGCCTCTCATTCGCCAGATTCATTCAAATTAGAAACCATTACAATCTGTCAGTTTTGTCCAGTAAATAATAGTCCTTCCTTACTGAATCTTGGACACAACAAATTTCATGGATTACAATGGTTGGTTACTAATTAAAATTACTATGGAAACAAAATATAATAATCTCGTCCAATTTCACTAAAACATTTTCTTGTGAATCCTTATTTATTTTGAGTTGTACATTGACTCCACTCCTGAAGTTTTCATGTAAAGAATTAAAAAGTCCTTCAATGTAATCAAATTCAAATTTATGCTGAACATTTATATGTTTCATGGAAACAGAAGATGTCTTCAAGAGCAGTTAGCAGATATCTTCCGTTCCTCCGTAAATATTGGTCCCAAAGCGTTTTAAGTCGAAAGGAGTCACCTTTTATGTTCTTGGATTATGTAACGGTCCTAAATACCGAAGCCTATCGTCAACCCTGAAAGGATCCCGAATTTCGACAGTATCTCTTCATCTCGAGGTATCTGGGCAGTTAAAGGTCCCCGGAAGGTAGTTCTCTTAACGGAAGATGTGACACTCTGAGCTGTTCGTCGTCGGATCATAGATTAGGAAGGCGGTGGTATCCCCGGCATCCGCTCGGCAGCCAGTGCCTTCTTTATGATCATTCCTTTTCTCCTTTTATTTCATCTTTCTATCCTTACTGTTAATGTCCTTTGTCGCTTCTTCATCGGGCGTCATTAGGCCAATGAGCTTGGAACAAGGATTTATCGTTGGGCATATTTTCATCTGTCAAAAGGAAATTACTGTTAACATTTTATAAAACATCACCCCACAATTATTTTTTATAATTTATCATTTTTCGTTTGTATTCGTTGTTTCCAAATTATTCTCCCCCTCCTCCCACCAAAAAAGACGATTAAGTTCTCTTGATTTCACAATGATTAATAAATTAGGAATTAAATCAAGTTTTCACCAATCTTTATGTTGTTAACCGTTTTTATCGGTTAACCTTCTTAGCAGATTATAATTAAATACAGATTACAGATTCTTATTGTCATATATATTTTTATATGCGAAGACAATATGTCTTTAAGGTCTGCAAACTATCTGCTCTTATCCCTGTTGGTTGTGAACCAAGCTTCTCAATCTCCTCTAAAGAATCGCTGTATATATTTGTTACTACTCGAGATAGAGATGGGGCTCATGTCCTTTCTCCAACTCCTCTTCGATAAGTTAAATTTCAAATTCTTGGAATATCCTTTTCCCTCATCCACGGTTTGGAATAGCTCTTGAAGTATCTCAATTGTATTTTGTCTTCCTTCTTGTTCGCAGGATCAAGGTGCAGTTCCACCATCCTGCTTTTTGTTCTCCGACGACTGCTGCCACTTTTTCCTCCCAGAATTCCATCATATCCTCTTCTTTCCCTCTTCCATTTTCCTCTAATTTTGTTTTGGGTTTTTTAAGTTTGTATTGTCTTGCATTTTGCCGGATATGTCGTTTATATCGGAGAAATAACCTAAAATTCTCTCCAAATGAGACTAAATTGTAAAATGCATTTAACCATTGACCAATCTCCGCTTTCAGGCCGGGACTATTTACTATACCATTATTATTGTTTACTACTGGACTGTTTTTACTATTACGAGGCTTGGACAATATTTACCATTACTGAGATTGGATTGTATTTATTATAACTAGGCTCAGACTGTCTAGACTATTATTAGGCCCAGACTATATTTAGTATTATGTACTGGACTTAAAAAATAGGCTACTAACTTCCCTTTACTCCTACGCTACTTCAAACAAAATATTTGGTGACATCTACATATTTCTGCTTTATGACAACTGACCCCAGCTAGCCAACTCGGAAGAAAGTCTTAATTTTCAATCGTGAAGGTGGAAATAAACTAAGAAGTTGGGGATATATTTGTTTTTAAACTAAAAACTACTGTTTTGGAAATTGCATAAACATTATTCTTTTATCATATGCTTATTAAATAATTCTCGCATTTAATAATTGAACGATTGAAAAATTATTCGTCCATATTACATACGCAATGATTGACTGGAATATAATAAAGGTATAAAGGTAGTCCGGGATGGCGGTAATAAAAAAACATGAAATAGCGAACAACTATTATTCACTTCAAAATATACTAAAATCAAGCCAAGAAGCGATGCCACTGGGCATTCCTTTTCCTCTCGCGGATCAAGCCACTATCAGTATTTTCTCCTCTATCAGACTCGTTAATTATCCTTACTTCTGACAGGTGTGGGTAAAGAATTAAAGTTAAAAAAAAAGATAATCCAACAGTCAAGGATTTTTAGTCGTTGGCATAATTTTAGAAGTTAGTTGAAACTTTTAGGAGCCTTTAGCGAATTATTGGATCGATAGTTGGTTGTATGCGGATGTTTCTTGAGTATCACCCACAATTATCCAAATATTTTCTTAATAAACTTTCAAAAATATTTTCTCTTTTTTTTCACTTAATATATGAGTTACAAAATTTTCTAACATCAAACGCATGCTGTCTTTTCAGTCCAAAGTCCTTCCAAAAACAGTCGATGCTCCTTTTTATACAATCAATAAATCTCTACACGATAACCTTAATGTCCCATCTGTCCTATACCTTATCCCAGAAAAATTCTCCAAATTTCAGCAGAATCAGAAAATAGGTAATCCAAATACCTTTGCATAATCTCTAGCAGGTACCACCCGTCACTATGATCCTCCAGGAAGGTGAAAACGGCAGTGGCCCCTTGTCCTTTTATAGTTTGTATATATTGGAGCTTTGGCCAGACTATCCACTCAAGATATGAGTGTATGTGGCTTAAGCACTCTCGCTCAATCTCCACTGGCTTTAGCACCAGTGACGCGGTTGAGAGAGTAGCGCAGGGATATTTTGGAGCCCCGCCTTTCTCTGTGTAGTTAGACGGACAAGCTTGGGTTGGTGTTCCCTGTCTGATTGTAAATATCGTATATAGGTATATCTGATTTTATTATTATTTTTTTAATTTTTTTTATTTAGTTATCTTTAAGTTATTTAGTTCTTATTTATTGTAAATGTATTATTTTTCTGTTTAATTTTTTTTATTTACTGTACATAGAGTGTGTATGTGATTTCTGAACACTATTATAAATGTCCCCTGAGAATGATTGTAATATTTCTCAATAAACAAGTTCTGCAACAATATATATAGTTAAGCTAAGTTAAGCTTCGTGGACTTTAACCACTAAAAAAAGTAAGTGGTTCACGAAATAAAACGCATGAAGTCGGAATCAAGACTGATTTATTATTCCTTCTAATCCTCTATGTAAACATTCTGAGATTGTTTACATCAATACTTTTGGTATTAACGCTAATAATGTCCCGTTCCGTACCTTAACTTATACACACACACACACACATATATATATATATATATATATATATATATATATATATATATATATATATATATATATAATGATGTCTGTTTAATGATATATATATATATATATATATATATATATATATATATATATATATGTTTACGAGTCTTAATTCAAACGGTGAAATAAAATCCTCTAATAGTGATATAAAATATCCCAATTGCGAATAAAGCTATCAGATAAATTAATTTTTTTATTTATTAGAAATGTGTAAAAATTACTGCTTTTTAAAAAAATTTCATCTAGAGTGATGATGACCCAGTGGTTTTTACATAGATCTCTACACATCTGGGATTTGATCTTTATAACGTTAATTGACCAACTAAATGTTTCTAATCCTAATTATTGTTTCATGGAAACAATCCGCATGCGATTGTACTGTTTAATTACTTTAGCATGGATATATTAACATATTTTTAATCATAGATTAGTCAAAAGATTATGTAGGAAATCGAACCATAGTTTATAAATTTTTTTTTGTTGCTCTTAACACAGAATATCGCCGATTTAAATATTCCTTTTACTTACAGGATACATTGTATATGATCCGGTATATATTCATATATATGTATATACATAATCATATCCTGAACAATGCTGTAATTGACTTAACTATCCTTTATCCAGGCCTATTGGTTCAAAGCAAGACACCTGAACTGTGACTGAATACGTTTATCAAGGGAGCTCTGTTAGGCTTACCGAGCTGCTAAAGCTGACCGCGCCACCTCCCCCGGGTGAGCCTGGCATTACCAATTAACATCTCTGTTAAGACGTCTCCCCGACAGGAATTCCCTGCTCTCGGAATTAAGATCGCCTTCGACGACAGAAGACGAAAGTGAGTGGTGGAGGTGACTGAGTTAATGCCGGAGCGGTGGCGCGGCCCGACAGGTGAGTGGCGTGCTCTGTTATTACCTTGTCACTCAGCCGCCGTGGGTGTTCCCGCTCCCGCCGATCGCTTATTATTTCTGTCAGGCCGCCAGCGACCCACAAAAAACAGAGAGAGGGGAAAATCAAAATAAAAACACAAAACGAGAATTCCGTAAACAACTTCCATGTTCTATCCGGACCGGGGTTTATATATCAAAGGTTTCGGTAGCGGGTATAAACACTGGGGTACAGGCACTGGCCCTGTTGACAAATGGGCGGATTCCAAAGTTATGTTGGACGGAATATTTTTGTTCCAGTTAGGAATGGTCCTCGTCCTGGTATTTTTTTATAGTTACTGTTGAAACGTTTTCGTTATAACACAAATAACATTGGACTATGACTTTGACAGACAACGGCTTCTATCCTTCGTCTTCTATTACACAACAATTCCCTCCAATTCTGTTACGTGCCAGATCTCCTCGGGCGTTGAGGATCTTCTGTACATTCTGATTCTAATGTTTGGCCGAATGTGCCGTTTTTGAACACATGTATTTTAAGGAAAATATGTTTGCGCTTTTGAATCAAAAGTAGAAGATGCAATTTGATGAAATTGACATAATCAATTCCTGAAAATTTCATAAAAATCGGAGTAACGGAAGTAAATGATACGGCTGTCGCATGGGTTTAACTACAGGCGGACGTGGAACCCAAATTGTTCCTTGATGTTTAAGATGTAAAACACGAATAGCAATATTTTATTCAGACGAATTATTTTTAAACCTCCGCCACGAATACAACGCCTCTATACCTCAGATAGTGAAGCAACAGAAAAGTGGGATTCAATAAAAGACATAAACGATAAAATGGCTTACAAATTACGAAATGCTACCAAATATCGCTTGTATAATGTCAATGAAAACTCGAAATTGTGATTTAAGCGAGGTATGTTCGTTTTATGGTACTCATCACTAAGTACACTCATCCATAAGCCCTTTGTAAACATAGGAAAGAAAGTTGTCGGATTAAAACTAATTCAATGGCCTATTTAAATGTTGAAACTCCTGTTATGCAGCATTACAATCAGTTTCAAAACTCATTCCTGTCGTTCTTTTATATAATTGTAGAAAAGTTCTATCTAATCCATTATTGAGTTGTTAATTATTTAAACCAACGTCTAAATTAAAGAAACCTTAATATAGATTTGAAATTCTGACTTAAATAAGATGGCGTTGGGTTTTCAAACTAATTTGGAATCCAAGAGGATGGAACTCACCTCGTTTAAAGCCCAAACCTGTTTCGAGCTTCACTAGAAGACAGATTAGAATTTAATAGAAACTAAGACCAAATATTTACTGATTAAATACTGATTTATATTCCGAAATAGAATTTCGACATTTTCTGTTTTAGTGCGTGTCCCTCAGAACAGGTCCGATAGATCCCTCGGTCGCAGGGTATCATCATTTAGCATTGCATAAGTAACTCTGATGATAACAACGTCCCCCTCGGGGATAACAATGTTCCAAGACTGCAATATATTTCTTATAACATTAGTAAATAGTTAACGAGCGGAGAACTCTATGGTACTCAAATTTGAAACGAACAAGTTATTATCATTTTGGAATAAGCTTCCCCCGCAACGTGTAGTCTCTCTGCTTTTCGGTAATTGTTGTTTTGGCCTTTATAACATTTTATAGATCGTGTTGAAAAAGTAAGGATAATATCGAACAATAAAACTTAATAAACGGAGTAATTATTGCAGTTGAAGGCTCTAAATGCAACCTTGTTTTTCCCAACACTGTGGTTTATTAGCAATTGAATTGGCCTAGCAAATAAGGTTTCGTATAAATAGACTCACGATTATATTGATAAATATTAGTACATCATTATAGCTGTATAGAAGGGTATATATGGTGCATGTATCTGTTATTATGATCCAAGATATATATATATATATATATATATTTATAGGATAAATATTAATATTACGATTACAAGGTTTCCCCAATATCTTTTTGTAAAGCTCTTTTATTGAGCAGTATTAGATTATGTCAAAATACATATCAAGTGCATTGTTAATAATGAGCAAATTATCCATTTACACTATATTTACAGGAAATATAAATAAATTTATTACATTAAATATAATGTAGTAATTACTGTAATGGAACTGTAGAGGTACCACTCTGCTGGATGTCAGGTATTTGCTGCGCCATTGTACAGTTCGATTTTTATCGGGCAGTAGGTGACTACCAGTGCGGTCTTCGGATGAACAGGTCAACCATCGATCAAATGTTGTCTTTACTATCGATTTGTTGGCAGATCGATGAAAAAACGTGGAAATATAATATGGTCACATAGGGGTTATTCATAACTTTTAAGGATGCTTATGATGGTACCTACAGATCCACGGTATGTATGGAAATGGAAAATGGAAATGTTGAGAAATCTTTCATAATGATATGAAGATGACCGATTATTTTAACTATATACGATATTAATTCTTGCGCCGCCTACTATCGTGTAATAATTTACCAGATCCATCGTTTTAAGTTAAAATTAAAAGAAAATGGAATAAGGGAATAAATTATAATACGAAAACTAAAAATTAAATGGCTGTTGCACCATTCACAAGCAGGCTATTTACTTGGTCATTCACTTTTTGGGATATTTCTTGTGTTGGAGAGAGCTGACTCTAACCTAATTCACAATTTTCATCAAGAGTTCATTGATCAAAGCCAGGTTTCGCTTACGACTAAAAAATCGATATAAATTCTGCACGAGTCGACTCCTCCCTACACCACGTGGGACTGCGATGGTCTCCTCATCAACTTGTGTTTTTTTTAGCGGCTTACAATTACGACTATTACCTCCATTTTACCATTATGTACAAATTAAATTACACTCTGTTTATTAAAAATGAAGTAAATGTCGTCGGTTTGAGAAAAAAACAACAAAAAAGGTGATATGTTTTTTGAATAATATTTATGTATTTGCAATTCGAAATGCTATTCCGATATTAGAAAAAAATAATAATGTTGTAGTCGTTCCTCGGTACATTCCTTGTTTTGATGATTCATTTCACTGATCTAAGTAAAAATTGTATATTTACATGTAAAAACATATTTCAGATTTGATCGTATTTCTTAATTTCTTATTCATTGATTATATGATTTTTGTATACATGCTCACTTAAAAATTCAAATCTAGATTTAAAAGTATATATACATATATATATATATATATATATATATATATATATATATATATATATATATATATATATTTTAAATGCAATAATAACAACACTATATCCAGTATTAACAAGACGCTCCCTGGCGTGTGATCAACGAAACTTAACATACTGGATAATACATTATAGGGATGTAACAACAGGATTGGCCACGGCTCACATAACCATTAGGCGGTGACCAAAAGGAGCTGGTTGAGAGACCTCGTTTCCGCAATGAAGGGGTAACAAGAGGCGCTGCACTAACTAACCTTCCACATTCCTGAAATGTCAAAACTAAATTTATCAACCCGTTTGATGATTGTCCCTTACATTTGATGATTGCCCCTTACATTTGATGACTGTCCCTTACACCTGGGGCGTGGCAGTTATGTCCAGTCAGAAAAAAAAAAGAATTAATTTTTTAATGATATTGTTCGAGACCTTTAACCATCGATCGCTTTTTAAAGATGACCCGATTCCCACGAGAAGATAATTGGCACTTTGAACGTTGTCGAACCGACCGAAATATCACTGCGATCAGCTGCGGCGGGGACAGCGCTAGGCAAAACAGCTGCTGAGGCGGCACAACCCTGCAAGGAAACTTGGCAGCAAAGGAATAAGGACTGCTGCCCCATCTGCAGTATTGGCAGGCTCTCAGCTCTTGTAGATCGGATTGTAGATCTATAATATGATATAATATGATAATATAATTTTCGTTAGGGGTACATCTCGCGTAAATAGTGTTAACAGGTACACTAAATAACATCAAAAACAGGCACAGTAAATAACATCAAAAATAGACACACTAAATAACATACAAAACAACTCTAATTCTGAAGCTAGTAGGTAAGAACCTGATATAGAGGAATATAATACGATATAAAGAATATAAACGAATGACAGTTGCCTTCTCAGAATCACAAGATACACTATTCGAATGTATGTATCACTGTATGTCACTGTATAATCCCTGTATACACTATATCTACATCAGGCCTTGTCACCTATATATATTATATCAATTATAATTTATATCTCGAACAATATTTCTTTTAGTAATTATTTATTATTTAATGTTTTTTATTATAAATACAATTTTTATTGACATTATTAAATAATGTTAAATTAAACAATTTTCTTATATAACCTTCCCCACTTTACGGTGACATTGTACATAACTTTACCTGTTTTATCGCAATAGCCAGATGTTTGGCAGAAAATCTTACTATTGTGGTTGAAACTATTTGAAGCTATTGTGTTTTTTTTTTTTTAATATTTGTTTTCAGTGTAGCCAAAATTAAATTAAAACTCAAAAGTTCAAATCAAAATAATATTGAAAAAATTGTCCAGGATCTTTCACAATTTTAGAAAATACTCGGATATATTCCGTTTTTGAATTTTCGGGCTAGATAATTGGATACACTCCCTTCCCCCCCCAATCTTCTTTTTTGCATAATCATACTTCAATATTCAAATAGTCACAATCATCGGTGGCTCCAAATAAAATTTTATAACTAACTAATTAGTAAATATTATTAAATTGCAATCATAAGACTGTAGGATTCAATTCTTTGAGAAGAAGTGGGTAACCAGGAAGGTATTGAGTGGCATTGCGCAAGGAGCACTCTCAAGAAGCAGGGTAATTTTGGCCGAGAGGGGGGGCTCCTGTTTTGAATACCTCCGAGTGCCCCACAAGAAAACAACAACAAAACAACAGAAATCGCTTTCTAGACAGTAACCTCCTGTCTCAGCTCTTGTTGTTTTGTGTCGTTGTTGTTGCGCCCGCTGGCCAATCGAAGGGTTAGTGTTTGCCGTTCTGCATTCCACGCATTTCCTACCGAAACGGGAAGCAAAAATATTTCATTTTGGGACGTTATGAGTTCACGGTGCGCCATTTTGAAAAATATTTGGAGGACAGTCTGAAGTTGACGGGTTTGCAATCAGTGGCGGGTTATAAATATATATTTATAAATGTAAGAGGCGGGGGAGAGTATTTATTTGACGACCAACATTAAAATTAAATGTATTTCGCCATTATATGTCTTAACGAACAGAAACCAAACTATAGTGCGTTCATAAATACGTTCTTGCCTCGGGCGGATCTACGGGGGGGGGGGATTTTGGGGCTGAAGCCCCGTCTCTCCACAAAATGGTAAAATATAACCATGTTTCATGGAAAAAATATTAAAAAATTATCTCTTAAAGTACTATTCTTCGTGTAATTACATTTAAAAGGACTTTAGGAATCGCTTAAACGCCATTTCATAAAGGTAGTTAGTTTTGTTTTTTTTTTCCGAAGTAATTATCATTATTTTTATGAAAAAAAATTCTTTCGGGCTGAAGCCCTCCCCAAAATTAAATCCTGGATCCGCTAGTGTTTCTTGCTATAAATATCCATATGCCATGATATAATATTTTTAAATTTTTGTATGTTTCGATTTCTATTTTTAGAACCGTTGATACTGCATATATGTACTATGTTACGAAAATAGGAATCAAAGTGAATATAGATTTATAAAATATATTATTTAAAGCATATAAGAAGTGGATAATTGAAATATAGTGCTCGGACCCTCGAAGGGCCTTGCATTTGAATGATTATTAAGTATCGATATGAAAGTATCAAAGTACTGTAGTGAGAAAGTACTGGCTCTATATAAACTACCAATTGATGTGGTTAGCACTCACTAGGTCTAATCCCACCACGCCGAGTCCTAGCGTATTAAGCTGGCAGTATTTTTCAAAGAAATATTTTCTTTAACATTTTTTCCGAGGTTCGTATATTGGAATTTGGAAAAATGGAGGAATAATTGAATTTGATGAAAAAAAAAAAAAAAGAAAGGATATTTTCTCTAACTACTCACAATAACTTTTGAATAAGTAATATATAAAAATAAATCTATCTCTTCAAGAAATTAAAATAAAAGTTAAATTCAATTATAAAACTATATGAGTACACCATCCTTCGGGAAATTTGTACTATACGAAAGTGCTTCATTATTGAATATAATGATTTTGATACAAACAACCTTCATAGATTTGTGCTTATAAAGAGAAGTGATAATAAAGGTTTGTTTGGTTTAGTTAGGCGATAATAAAGGTTAGTGATAATAAAGGTTATTGATAATAAAGGTTAGCGATAATAAAGGTTAGCGATAATAAAGGTTTGTTTGGTTGAGTTGGGCGGCGCGAGCCGCTGACTCAGGCGAAGCGCACCTGGGCGAGGGCGACGAGATGTCGCTCCTGGCCTCTGCTCCCCTCAGGATGTTTTGTCCCGATAATGGCTTTATCGTCCAAGAGAAGAAAACATCGAAATGCCTGAGGCACGTGGAACAACATTCATAAAGACAATACAGGACAGGATTGCCCCTCGATCAATCTGCGGCCACCCCCCCGGGACAGTTTGTCCAGCCGTCGGCGGCTCGCTATTTGTGTGTCTGCGGGGCGCAACAAATCACTCGGCAGTCAACCCTCCCAAAGCAACTGCCGCGATAAATCAAAATAATATACTGCCGTCCTCGGTGGCGGATAGATATATATACACATCGCTAGGCTAGACAGCCCTCAGACTGACAGCGGTGGCGGTATAAATATAGGGGACATTGCACCTCCTCGGGGCTTCAGGTTATAGCGGTCGCTCATCGGCAGTCAGCGGCCGCTCGTCGGCAGTCATCGCGGTTCATGTAAAGACCAGGCTTTTGCTCGCCTTCATAGATGGCGCCTAGTCATAGAAATTAAACATAACACGTCATAGCTGGGTGTGTATGTATAACTTTGTGCTGAGGCTTGTGTCCTCGTAGTGAGTAACACTCCTTGAAATATCGTTTAAAATATGCCATATCTTATTCTGCACATGTTAAAACAAATATGACATATCATGTACTGTACATGGCACAACGAAAAATCTACTGAGTTGAAAATTAGTTTGACTCAGTCATTTCTCATACTCTTTTTTGTTTTTATATATCTCCCTGTGTAGTTTGTATATCTTCGCTAGTTTAGCTGTCTGATTGGACCTCTTGTTTGGACCAAAAATAAGGAAGTAATTAAAATTGAAGTAGAAGTTTTGTTTCAACCACATTATTGTCCAAAAGAGAGACCAGTGTGCTGTGTATCAGGCAACTGTATGTAGCCTCTATGTAGGGCAGTGCTACTTTGAAGAAAGTATTTCTCTCTCTCCCTCGCTCATTCACTTTGACTGATCTTAATATAATTTCAAATACTTGTAACCTAAATTAGGTTTGTCAAGAAGTAGGAGAGGTGTTGAAAATGAAAGGATTCGAACAAAGTAGAAATAACAAAGTAGAAAAACGTGAAGAAGAGAATTCCACAGCAATCTCAGACTAGGCCATATGATGCCCTGTTACTGTAACGCTAGAGTTGGCAAGGCACGTCTGACGGTTTGCGTTGTGTAGTTTTCTAGTTCCAACAGAAATAGTATATTATGGAATCGCAGCATAACAATCTATGTCTCTTTTTGAGTTTGGTTATAAATTGTCATTTTAATTTGTCAAATCTGACATTCATTCTTATTTAATGTATTGATCCGCATATTTATTGATATATTAAATCATAACTTATTTAATAAACTGAAATGAGTGCGTAGTATAATATGAAATGAATTTTAAAAGCATATTATTCTCGTTCTACCGGCAAGCATTGGTTGTGAAAGTAATATATGTCATATAATTTTAATTAAGGACAGAAGACAGTAATCTGTCATTATTTCATAATTTTGGTTTATTTCAAAATATTGCTGTGGCAACTACCAACCTATCATTCCTAATTATTGTTGCTGTTATATACATATATATATATATATATATATATATATATATTATATATATATATATATATATATATATATATATATATAAGATAAAGACCGGAGACTGGCGGTATCAGCCTTAATACTATCTGGTAATGTAAATAAACAGGCTAAGTGTATATAAGGAGGCTTATGGAACGAATAAAGCAGTGTTATTTCAGAAGTCGTGTATGTTACATCTTTTCCCTCTTCCTTCTTTTTTTTTATTTCTTACGTCCGACGACGCTTAACTGGTGCCGAAACCCGGGACAACGTCAGGGAAGTAATTTTTTTTTAAGTAGATATTTTTTTTTTGGTGTTTAAGGAAAAGGTGAAATGCCGACAGAAGGATTAATTAGACCGGGAGTACTAAGCGTACCGGAAATTCCTCAACCTCAGGATATTCCACAGATCAATCAGGTACCCCAGATCGCGCCTCAGGTACCTCAGATACCTCAAGTCCCTCAGGTAGCACAGATCCCTCAGATCCAGGAGATCCCTCCATTACCAAGGGACACGTTGGCAGAAGCACACGCCAATGCCTTGGAATGGATGAAGATAAGAGCAACCATTTCTTGAAAGGCGGAGATCGTCTTATGTCAAGAATCGAGGTGAAGGTGGCGGAGGACCTGGTGAACCTAGGGGACGCGGAAGAACTAAAAGCAGCTCTTGTGTGCCGAGTAAGGAGGAACGTCCTGAACCAGATCCAAGCGGACGAGGAGACTCCGTGGCCGGTGATTAAGGAGCGGCTGAAGAAGGCTTTTGGAGGAGGTAGGTGGACACCGGAAGAGGACATATTCCAAATGTTTAGGGAGCGACGGGCCCAACGACAGTCAAGGGGGCAATATGCGGGAGTACTCGTGGCGAAGTACAATCGCATAACCGAGAAGATGCGGGAAACAATGAGCGTGGGAGAGGTCGAAGCCAGGATGGAGTTTCTGTCGACAATATTGAAAGTCCAGCTGGCTAAAGAAACGGGGAAGAGGGACGGACTGCCCAGAGAGCGATCGTTCCTCGAATGCGCCCAGGAGATGATCGACCTAAGTGCCAGAGAGGAGGAGACACGGATGGATGTGGAAGAACCAGGTTGGACCCGAGTGACGGATAGACGACCATGGACAGCCCCGACAGGTTGGAAGAAGAGGGACACAAGGCAGCCGAGCGGAGAAAAAGCCCCGACGAGGGAAAGAAGATCGGGACAGTCGTCGAGGCCGAGGAATGGGCCCCGGAGGGAAGAGAGAAAATGTCACGGGTGTGGGAAGCCGGGACATTTAGTAGCGCAATGTCCACGCACCAGATGCTTCGAGTGCGGGACGGAAGGGCACATAGCAAGGCAGTGCCCATACATATTTCACAGGAGGGAGAGACCTCAGGACGAACCCATGGAGGTGAATGTGCAGAGGATGAGAAGACGAGCCAGGGTACATCAGCGGGACGGATCTTCGGAGGAGGCAACCGAGGAGTCAGGAGCGTCGGGAACGGAGACGGACGAACCAGGCAGCAGCGGAGGTGAAGGAGGTAGGCGCAGCCAACGGAGTGAGCAGCGACGAGCGGCGGCAGAGAGGAGGAAGCGGGACGACATCTGAGGAGTGTGTCGGCAGAGAGGCGACCGCACAGCAATATGCAACAACATCCGAGGTAAGCCATGCTGGTTGCCAATTATCGAAGTAGACGGGGGAGTAAGGTGTCTTGTGGACACGGGTAGCTCGAGCACTATTATGACTCGAAGGGCGTTAGGAAAAGGGTGCGGGAGCGAGAGGGTACTCCGGATACAGAAATGTGACTGCCAGCTGATCACTCTGGGTGGTCCCTGTAGTGTAGAGGGTGAGGCGACAATTGGGCTTGATCGGTGGACAGGGAAAGAGGGTGAGCTAACGGTGCATGTGGTGGAGAACATGACTCGGGAATACCAAGTCATAGTAGGGTGCGATTTGTTAGGTCAGGTAGGGGCGAGCATTAGAAATCGTAGAGGAGTCTGGAGCGTTAGGTTAGGAAAGAGGAAGTTCGGATGTATAGGGGTCGCGAGAGAAAGAAGGGTGCGGATAGGAGCGGTGGACAGAGTGGAGGACTGGAGGAAGTTGCTACAAGAGGAGTTTAGGGATATCTTCTTCAGGGAAGGTGAGGTATTAGGAGTAACAGGGAGGACGGTGCACGAAATCCCACTGAAACAGGAGAGGGTAACTTACGTGAAAGAGAGAAGATACCCGCAGGCGTTGAGACAGCATATTCGGGAGGAGCTAGATAGTCTAAAAGAACAGGGAATCATAGTTGATAGCACCTCACCATTCAATAGTCCTCTGTGGGCGGTGAAAAAGAAGGCAGCGCCGGGGGATAATAAGGAAAAATACAGGGTGGTAGTAGACTATCGTAAATTGAACGATAACACGGTAGACGAGAAGTACCCGATCCCGAGATTCGAGGATATACTCGATAGGTTGAGTGGGGCCGTGGTCTTTAGCACGCTGGACCTCAAGGCGGGATACCACCAAATACGGATGCACCCGGAAGACCAACACAAAACAGCGTTCACATTTGAAAGGGGGCATTATGAATTCACCAGGATGCCGTTTGGTCTGAAGAATGCGCCCATAACATTTCAGCGTCTGATGGACGAATTTTTGAGGGGCATCGATGACTCGGTATGCCAGGTATACATGGATGACCTGCTGATTTTTAGCAGAACGGAAACCGAGCACGTGGGACATCTGAGGGCAGTATTCGAAAGGCTCCGGCAATTCGGGCTGAAATTGTCAAGCGAGAAGTCTCTGCTGGGACAAACGCGGATCAATTTTTTAGGCCACACTATCTCTAGCGAGGGGGTCAGACCGGATGCGGCAAAGGTGGAGGCAATCACGCGGATGGCGGTACCACGGGACGTCAAGGGGATTCGTAGGCTTCTCGGGACGCTGAATTATTACCGGAGATTCGTACCCGAGATGGCAGAGTATTTGGTACCCATCAACAATTTGTTGAAGAAAGGCGCGATGAGTGTGGTGACACCAGAGATGGAGAATAACATTCGAAAATGTATGAATAGGTTGCTGACGGAGCCGGTGTTAGCGTTTCCGGATTTCGAGAAGCTTTTTAATATAACCACTGATGCGAGTGAATACGCGCTAGGGGCCGTTTTGTCCCAGGGGGGGAGTGAGGGTGAACGACCGATAGCATACGCGAGCCGTCGGCTTACGGGTGCGGAATCAAGGTACAGCGCTTTGGAGAGGGAGCTACTCGCGATAGTATGGGCTATCGACCATTTCAGGCCATACGTATTCGGGAGAAAATTTCGAGTCCATACCGACCACAAACCCCTCCAGTGGGTAGGAAAACTCAAGGAAACCTCAGCTAGGGTCACAAGATGGAAGGAGATCCTAAGCCAATACAACATAGAGGTGGTGTATAAGCCGGGAAAGGAAAACGTGGTGGCAGACTGGCTCTCGAGGGCCATCATGATCAACGCGATTGAAGAGGACAGGGGAGGACCATCGCAGGACGTGCGCCAATTCTTGAGGGAATGGACTCCCGATGGCGAAGGGGCAAATGACACCGCAGGGATTGAGGACAGGGGAGATTCCCCAGAAGAGGAGAGCTCAGCGGAAGAAAGGGCAGCGGAGATGGAAGAAATAGAGGAGATCGTGAACGACAAACACCGTCAGGTGATTTGGAAGACACGAACAACCGGAATCATGAAGATCGATTTCAGAAGGTACGGGAGAAGTAGGATCCGCGTCATTTGGTCGCAGCCCGGGGTCAGCGAAGAACAAATCTGTACGGCACTGAGGGATGCCTCGGAAGCGGGTAAAACGCACTACCTATACGTGGGAAACAATACGGTATGGGATAAGATCAAGCGAATGTGGAGGTCCGAGCGAATAGGCGTGGACAGGACATTCATCCGGTGCAAGTATGCTGTGGAGACGGTACAGGACGAAGAGCAGCAGCAAGCAATCACAGTAGCATATCACCAAGGGAAAACCAATCACCGAGGCGTTAATGAGACGCTGCAGGCATTGCGTCGGAAGTATTTCTGGTGGGGCATGAAGAGGTCCATCCAGGAAGTCATTGGGAAATGCGAGATATGCATGCGCACAAAATACGATCGACACCCCCCCAGAGGAGTTCAGGAGGAGACACCTACAGGGAATATGCCGCTACAGGACCTTCAGATTGACACGTTTACCTGGAAAGGGTTTAAGTGGGTCACGGTAATCGACATATTCAGCAAGGTGGCGATGGCATACCAAGTGATGGAGAAGTCAGCCAATGCAGTTGCGGAAGCCCTACAAACCTGGGTGCAGTTCTATGGGGTCCCCGAGAGGATTACTTCGGACGGTGGTAGGGAGTTCGACAATGCCGCGATTAGGGAGGAGGTGAAGCGATTGGAAATTGCGTGGCATTATAACACCCCAGGACATCCTAAAGGTAGAGGCGGTATTGAACGGCTGCACAGTACGTTAAGCGACCATGTCCGTGTATATCAGGGTGAGAAAGGGTTGGAGCCGGATGTGGCAATGCGGAAAGCGGTAACAGCCTATAACCACTCGATCCACTCCGTAACGGGGTTTTCACCCATGGAAGTTCTATTCGGGATGCGCAGGCCAAGGCGGGATTATGGGGAAACTACGCTTACCGAACCGTTAGTGGACCAAATTCTCAGCAATAGGGTAGAGGTAGAGAAAACATGGGGAAAGATAACGGCGAGAATTAAGCGGGAAAAGCAGAAGCGGGTGGAAAGGCAGAATGTACAGGTACGCGACCAAATGGGGGAACTAAAAATAGGAACAATAGTTTACCGGAAATTGGGAACCAACAGAGGGAAACAATTGCTACGGTACGAGGGTCCATTCAGAGTGGTTGTTATTAGGGAGCATAACCTGGTAACTATTGAGAGCGTGAATGAGCCCAGAAAGAGGAGAACCGTTCATATCGAACAATTAAAGCTCCCAATGATAGAGTCGGGACATAGACCTACGGATTCGTAGTACCCTCACCGCTGTATATAAAACAGAGAAATATGTTTTTTTTGTGGCTGTCAAAACAAAACAAGTTGTAAAAAATTTTTTTTTTGTTGTATTATTTCATGTATAGAGGAAATTGTGTTTTTTTTTTGTTGTTGTTAGGAGTTCTCAAGTGGTAGGAGTTCTAAAGTGCTGTGTTTAGTTTCAGTGTTTTTAATTATTTTTTCTTTAGTTATTATTTTTCCAGTTGGGTGGAACTATTTTATTTTCTTTTAAGGATATACTGTGAAACCAATTGTAAAGTGTTAAGGCTGGTCACCGTGGGCTCCGATCTAGCAATATTTAAGTTTCTGAAAATCCTGTTCATAAACTGGTGGGGGGGAGATAAAGACCGGAGACTGGCGGTATCAGCCTTAATACTATCTGGTAATGTAAATAAACAGGCTAAGTGTATATAAGGAGGCTTATGGAACGAATAAAGCAGTGTTATTTCAGAAGTCGTGTATGTTACATCTTTTCTCTCTTCCTTCTTTTTTTTTATTTCTTACGTCCGACGACGCTTAACTTATATATATAATCACATTAAAAAGTTTTTAGTGACTTTCATATTTTATTTTATTTTAGTATTAGCAGTATAAGAGGAAACAGGTGCTCAAGCAGTGATGCTCCCCTGTGGCAATTATTTTACAAATTATACAGCCGTCCATTTAATTTCATGAGTTGAGTTCCTCTTACTTTCTGCTACCTTAACACGAAATAAAGATTTTAGGCTATAAATGTGTATGGAAAATGGTATTCATCTGGAGATGGTATTTTTCGTTATTTAGACATTTCTCTTCAATAAAATATATTAATTATTATATTATATATAATATTATTTATATTATATGGTGATATAATTATAATTATTATGATAGTGTTATGATCGTTGACGGTAGTGAATAATTGAAGAGAAGTTGGTTGGGTTTTTTTTTTTTTTTACTGAACATCCCAACCAATAAAAAAGGAAGCGCAATATAACATCCAATGAACATATTAGTAATAAAGGGCTCAAATTATTGTTGAGCTTATGTGAGCTGGGCAAGTTGAATATATATTATGGTTACAAATTGGTGATAAGAATAATTATAATTATATAATAATATAACTTGGCAATAAGGTGTGATGTATAATATAGATTTTTAAAGGAATTAAAAATTTATCCGAACTGTGGTTTCATTTAGTTTATTTTATGTTGATAAAAATAGTACATTCTGAACCATAGAATGTATGTAAATGAAAGTTATATAATTTTAATAACGAGTAGTGCAATGAAATAGACAGTTGTATAATTTGTAAAATGGGGATTGACCCACCGCTAGGAGGACAAGAGGTAACCCCCCCCCCCGTTATATAATATTATAGTTTTATGAAGAGAGGCAGCAGCCTGCGTTCCTCCCTCCCTCACCTGCTACATTCGCCTATGATCTTAGTAATATATTACAAGTTCCGATTTACACATTTACACATAGACAGCGGTTGGTTTAAAGTTGAAATTAACGGGAGGTTTAAGGATATGGGATCATCCACTTCAATCAAAACCTTTTGGTGATACTAGGTATGAAACTATTAAGCCTAGTACAGAATAGTAGACGTTGTTGCACAATATGTCTATAGACCGTCTCGAGATACCGGTCTTTGTATCGTGTACGGTCCGCACTACGATGTAAATTTCTCAGTCCCACCTTCGCAGCGCATCGTGGAGGACATAGTTTTATGTGCAATGAGTTCCTCGTTAGTGCTAATAAATAGTGAAAGGACGAGAGAACGTAAACGTTGGTGAATGCTCAAAGCGCTCGCCAAAGGATCTCAGTTCGGCAGTGCATTATTAAATAAGTTAATACTGGAATACGCCACGGTAATCTCCCGTTAGTTTTAAAACTCTCTCGTTTTACCAACGATCTCGTTCTACCAAAAGTTTTCAAAATAACTGTCAACTGATGCAACCACTCGAAGCTAGAGGCGGACTGTGCCCACCCTCCAGACCCCGGTGGCGTCCACACTGTCAGAACGTTGCGCAACATGTCCAACCTTGCGTGCAGTCTCTCATTCCGTTCGGGAGACTTTGGAACTGCGAATTGTGGTCTCACAACAAACCTGTGAACGGGGATCGGTCTACACACATGTCTCCGGAGACAAACCGAGTCATGTCTCAGAGACCAAACCGCTCAAACAGGCTTTAGGCATGGATCTGAGGTTTCCTACCATTTCGCCCTCAAGTCAAGAAAAATAGAAGAAGTCATGAAATTGTATAACAGTAGTATTCTATTGATCGTACAATTTTGCTCACTTCTATTTTATTATTGTATTTGCGTTTTTCTCACCACGTTTTCCTTTTTGTTGGCTATCGGTATCTTACATGGCTGTCGTAAGAGGATGATAAAATAGGTAACAGTTGAAATATAGAGATTGACTTGCTCTATCTCGTTTTATTATTTTTGGACCTTGTAAAACTTAAAAAGAGTCACTCGCCCCTTCCCTTACAGAAATATGACATGGCTATGGCGTATTTCTTGAAATAAATCAGCTGAAATGTAAAACCTCCTTTCTAATACGAAAACAGATGTTGGCCGCGCCTCACTTGGAGAGCAGTAAAGTAGGAAAAGAGACGTGAACTATCATCGGCCCTGAAGGAGTCGTTCACTGATTTATCCTTATTGGGCTGTCTCTGTATATCATAGCGCCCTATCGATTTATCATCTAGTTCAGGCATCGATATCTGTCCCTACTCTTGTCTTCTCCACCTATTTTTGTTTTGGAGCAGTTTTTCTTTCTTGCGGTTTTTTAGAGATTCCAATCTATTAAAGTTGTTACGGGTATAACTCAACCGACATACTATTTATTGTTTTGAAGTTTTAATGTGTGAGAGACAATGAACTAGGTAGAAGATCCCTGTGATTTGATGCAATTCAATCAATGATACCTTTATTTTCATTTTCATAGTTTAGTGGTAGAAAAGGATTGCCTATATTTTGAGGAGCTAGCTCAATTGAATATAATTGATTTTTTTTTAACATAAAGATAAAAAAGGCAGAGATTTTAAATAAATAATAAAATTAAAACCGTCGATAATTTCAAGATTTTTTCAGAAGAAGAAAAAGTGACTAAACTATTTTATTTCACAACGCCCATATTCAACTCATGGAAATTGAACTCATCGTTTTAGAAAGTAATATTGGCCATAACGATTTATGATTAATTAATGATATAATATGATGGTTTTGATAGGAACTTCTCAACTCTCTCTCTTCACCACATTTTCATCAATCATATCTTTTGATATAGAAACATGCTGTTTAGTGAATTAACCAGTTATTTAAAAATATAACCAAAATATTAACACAACACCGATTGATGATGACTAAAATGTATATTTTGACTTTCGACTAGCCGGCACGAGGACCGGACTGTTTGGCCGGAGATGGAGCGCTATCGGCCGGCCGCGACCATCGGCAAGTTGCCCGCCGCTCACCGCAGGCTTTCAATAACTATGTAAATCTGTCCTTAATCCTATTAACATTCTCCACCGTTCGGCTTTATGTCTCCTGTAGTCTGGAAAATATTATCTTCATATTTTATTCATATTTCGCAACCGACCGATTTGTTAATCCGGAGTAAACAGTTTTATTTTCTATATCTATACATATGTGCAATTTTTTTTATTTGTCAACTAAACTTGGTAAGAAAGATACATCGTATACTTCTAATTTATGATAACGTGTCAATCCAAGAAATGTGGTTATCATATTTTAAATCCTTCGTTTATCAGTTTTTTTTCATAACTGCCTTCTTTGAGCTCAACAGTGTTCCGATCGATATTTTACAAAGTTGTGCTGGAGCAATTTTAACGAATGCAAACTGTTCTACCTCTGCTGCCTCGCCGCCAATTTCTTATCCATGTATCTTATTTCTTATCATCGATATATCTTATTGAACCGTGGTCAATAATATATGTTATGCGGATTCACTTTTTTTTTTTTTAATAATGAACTGCTTTGTATTATAAATAAAAATAAGGGAAGTATTTCTTGTTCATTGGAAGTCGCAGTAGGTATTAGGTAACAACTTTGTTTTAAAACCCCTTAGCCAAAGCTTCACTGAGTAACCATCGAAGTTGCTGAAGAAGGGACCTGCGATCCTTTGGCCGCAGAGAGGTCCTGATGAGCAGTGTGAGAGCAGGCAGCGGTCGCATTCGAAGCAGCCGTGCTCTATGGTACTTGAAATTCCAGCATCGCCTCAGTTCCCCGAACAATAAACTGTCGGCTAATTGGCAACAGCCTCGTCGTAACATGATAATTTCTTCGCCATTTTAATAAACGTTAATTTGAATAATCTTCTTTTTGTTTTCTTATGCAAATCTCCGAGAGCGCCTTTTTTGATAGATGTCTAAATTTGTCTTGGGTATTTATTTGAACGTTAATTGAATAGATTTCTCTGTGTCTGGAGTCATTTTATGAATATATGTATATATAAAATGTTTATGATTCAGCCGTCCGTGCCAAAATCGTTGGTATCTGTTTAATAAACAGATTAAGCTAATATGTTTACCATTTATTTTATTTTATTTTTTTTTTGTCTATAAAATATATATTTTCGCCTGTCAACAATAAGTTCAGAGACAATCAGCAAATGTGATGGCGATAATGATATAATGACATGCGGAAAGTACTCAGCAGTACCTCTTCCCTAACTTGTTCCAATTACTTAGGTTGTCTAAGGAAGCAGATCCCTCATCCAACGCCTTTTTAGTCTCCTGCTCATGTTCTGAGGTATGTCATCTGTGGCCATGTCTCTTATAAGTCTGTTATTATGTCCATTTAAATTTGTGTAAAATCGTTGATCTAGGGTCTTTATATGTTGGTCAACTGTTGGAAAGTGGAGGTCAGTATGTAGAGTTTTGTTAGTCACGTACCAAGGTGCTTTTGTTATGAGTCGCAATAATTTTGATTGGAACGTTTGAAGTTTTTGTAGGTGGGTCTTTTTAGCGATGCCGTATATTTGTGATGAGTATGTCCATATAGGCTTAAGTAAGTATTTATATGTATTCAGTTTCTGTTTTAGTTTTAGTTTTGAAGATTTGGCAAAAAGAGAGTAAAGTAGTTTGAGTCGTTTGTTAAGAGTCATACTCTTCATTTTAACATGTGGGCCCCATGTCATCCTTCTGTCGAAGGTGAGTCCAAGGTAAAGTACCGTGTCCGTTTGAGGGATTTGATTGTTGTCAATATAAACTGGAGGACAGGTGTTTTTTCGTAGAGTAAATGTTATATGTTTGAATTTGTCATGATTAAGTCGAATTTTCCATTGTGTGAACCAATCTTGTAGTTTAAGCAAATGATGTTGTAGAGTTAGTGAGGCCTGTGTAGGGTCTTGATGTTTTGTGAGGATTGTTGTATCGTCTGCATATGTAGCTGTCAAGATCTCATCGTCAATAGGTATATCGTAAGTGTATATAACGTAAAGTAGAGGAGCTAGTATTGAACCTTGGGGAACTCCGGCCAAGATTGGACGGACTGAAGACACTTCCGAGCCCTGCCGAACTTAAAAAAATCTGTCGAAGAGGAAAGATTGAAGGATAAGATAGTACGTGTATGGAAGTATAGTCTTAAGTTTAAAGAGAAGACCTTGGTGCCAGACTCTATCAAACGCCTGAGCAACATCCAAAAATACTCCAGTTGCATATAGTTTTTGTTCTAAAGCTCCAGCAATGTAGTCTGTAACTCTGTGTAATTGGTGTGTAGTTGAATGAAATGTACGAAAACCGAATTGATGGTCAGGTATTATTTGCTGGTCGGTCAGTATGTCATCCAGTCTTTTGTATATTAATTTTTCAAAAACTTGAATAGAGCATATAGGAAGGAGGCTAATGGGTCTGTAGGATGAAGGACTGTATATGTCTTTACCGGGTTTGTGAATCATCTTAATAAGTGAGTATTTCCATTGTAAAGGGAATTTTGACGTCCTTAGTATACAGTTGTAAATTGTTGTCAGAAATACTAGAGCTTTCTTGGGCATTTGTTGGAGTGCTTCGGCTGTTATTAAGTCATAGCCAGGAGCTTTTCTTTTCGGTAATTGTTTGATTTGAAATGCAACCTGAGATGGAGTAAAAGAAGGAGGTGGTAGTGTCAGCTGAAGTGGGATGTCTAATGTGTTAAGTACTATAGTCTCATGTTCTGTGTTAGTGAAGTTTGTAAACGGTTTAAATACAGAAGAAAGGTGGTGAGCGAAGAGTTCAGATTTTTCCTCATCCGACACGGCCCAGGATCCATCTTCTTTTCTAAGTGGTGCTGACAGCTCTCGGTGCTTTAACAACTTTTTGGTATGCTTCCACAAGCTCCCATCGTCAGTCGAAAGACCACTGATGTATGCGTCATAGTTAGTCCTGTTAAATTTTTGGATTTCTCTTTTAAGTTGATTGTTTAGTCGGTTAAATATCTGTCTATCTGAAGGGTGTCTGTCAGTCTGCCATATTTTACGCGCTCTTCTCTTTGCTCTGATTAACTCCCTTATGTAATGATACCATTAATTGATTTGACTTTTACCATGTCCTTGTAGTCATAGACAATTTGTGTAAATTTTATGCATATTATATTTTTTAATAGTACTGGTTTTACTAAACTACTGGTTTTACACCAGAAAATTAATTCAACGCTGTAGTTTACTGCATTAAAAATTTCGATTGCTTCCAATCGAGATAATATATTATTTAATTCTCCCTAGTTGCAGAGTGCATTGGTGCAGCGGTGCATAGAAAGGGCCTGAATAGAAAAGAAAGAGCGCCCCAGGCCCCATAGCGGAGGCTTTTAATTTGCGGATTTATCATATTAACAGCCTTTGACTGGTAAATAACAATTTATTAACCTGTATAAGAACATAACAGTTATAAAAGGCTTGTCAAACCTGAATGTTCGATGACAATACTCCAATCGATCTCATGCACGTTTTACTTCCACTTACCTACACATGTAATGTATAGTAAGGCAAAGTATTGTGGTCTTGAAAATTTCAGAACCTCAGTTTTCAGCGGAAATAAACATTTTGAGGTCCTGAGTCTAAATAACCAAGTCCCGCAAAATGATCTGTGTGTAAGTATGTGGTAAGTCTAGTTCAAAAAAGAAAACTCTTACGAAACTTTTTATTGTTTATTAAATACCTCTGCCGTTGGCTATTAGGCCAGTCGGCTCCTGGCATCCCAATACAATTCCGCCATGATGCCATTGCTTGAATTCGTTCCGTCCCATCAGAGGTACTGCGGCCATCTGACAGAGGGGGGCACACTGGGAGGTGCAGCTCGTACATCTCGTCCTGATGGCAAAGAGGGCACACAGGACTTCCCACCGCTCCAATCCTGTGCAAGTGCCTTTGCAGGTAATCGTGCCCTGTCGTCATGCGGAAATTCGCCACCGATTCTTTCCGATTTTTGGTTTGTTTCATCGGCTCCTCTGTTAAACATTCCCATTTTCCCCCGCTGCCTGTCGCTTTTGCCAACTCTTGTTCTCTTCCTTGTAAAACAATTTTAAAATCCTTTTAACAGATTCGTAGGACAGCGGAGTTTTTAGCGTACGAAACTTACTTTACGTATATAATATGAATGTATGCCTTGAATGTGACAGCAACTTTTTCGTTAAAATCAACTAACTAATAATTAAGTGGTCTTTAATATCATTGAAATGGGGATCTTTAATATCCCTATTGTTGTCACTTTACAGGGCTTAAATGCTTAAATGTTTCACATGTATTCCTCCAAATTATCTTTAATTTGGCTTATTTTAATTATTTATTAAATATCTCTCATTTTTAAGAATCATGAAAAAAATGCAAAATATAACTTTTGAAAAGAATTTGATAATTGAATAAAAAAACCTGTACCACTACAACCCATGAAAGGTCTTGGGTTCAGTACTATTTAGGGAAAGCACTGTTTCTAGGTCAACGGTTGTGCAAGGAGGTGATTTGACCGAGATCACGCTCAACCGCCAGGTTTCCCCCTTAATTAATTATTTAATTAAGAGTACCCACTTTATAGAGGCTGGGTGTGCCCCAGGAGGGTCTACCGACCCAGGGTCGCCCCACGGCCAATGAAACAGATAAATAAATTTTCTGCCATGAGCCGGGGTTCGAACCTGGAAACTTTAATTAGAAGCTCAGTACCCTACTACCGAGCTACCCCACTCCCTGATATATCCATAATTGAATAAAGGGGAAAAAAAAAATACAAATGCTTATTCAGGTCGAAAACGAATCTCCTGAAATACTAACCAAAAAAAATACGTATAATATATCGTTGGAAAGCGGAGAACTTCAGAAAAAAACAATATCTAATATAGAAGGTAACGGAGAGTGACGAAAAATTATAAATAATGATTTGTGAAAACTAATATATAACCAAAATCACATGATTTCTAGGAAATTAAATGAAAATTACTAACTAAATCTAAACATTTAAAATCCACCGAGTCAAGCCAATGACGTTGTTTAAAATGGTATTTCATTGTGCTTGTGTGAAAGAAGAAATGAAATATAAAAAAATATCATGGATATATTTATAACCTTAAATACATTTACTGCAGTTTAATAACTCTTGATCTGATATATTATTTAAATTTTTGTTTATCAACGTCCGTTTATTCCAAAAAATCTTCGTCATGTAATCTTTTAAAAAATTAAATTAAATAAGAAACACATTTTCCCTTTGTGAAATCCAAACATTATCCACTTAAACAGTGGCACCATTTTGAAAACAAATTATCACTGAACTGACCATTAAATGGCCAATGCAGTGGTACAGATTTATACAAGAATATAAAACCTCTATGACGTCAGTAACCCCCTTACCCCCCGTAATCCACAAATTCACTTGAGGAAGGCTAAAAAAAAAAATCTTTTTAAGATGCCGTGTTCTATTGTAATCCCTCAGGTTAATGAAGACAACAATTTTACTTTTTATATACAATTCAAACCACGGTCATCGAGATGAAATTATACTGATTACTAACATTCTGTCATGCGTTCTTCCTGATCATTCGGAATTCTGTTTAGTGGGAATGAATTTCAAAATAGAGACTTACTTGTTGATGATAAATCGACTATACGTTTAATAAATCGATAGACTTCTTCCTTTCTCCTCTGAGCGCATTCAGCTCGCCCAACAACTTGGAAATTGTCAAACTTAAAAATTACAGTACACTTGAGGTGTATTCTATAATATCAGATTACCAAGTTAGGAGCGAGCTGTAACATGTCGGTGCCTGGGTGCAGTTGGCTACTCCTGCTGTGTTCAGACATCAATAATAATGTATCAAAAAGCAACATTAAATTTTTAGATTTATTCCTGGCTTTAATGCGTTCTACGCCACTTTTAAAAAAAATAAAATTATTAACATCCGCCTAAAACTTGGTAAATAGCTTCATCTCATCGCAACCTAACAACTATTTTATTTACGAAAATTCTCGAAAATGTGGCGTTTCCAATCTGGAGATCGGCAAACTTTGTCTATTTAATTAGCTACTAAAAACTTAAGAATGCCGATTCGGAACCACTTGAATCGTAAGATAATATGATCACTAAGTCGAAAAAAAAGTGGCCTACAAAAACATTTGTTTGTCCTATGTAACCTCTAACCTAAAATAACGAGGCCATGTAGACCAATGTTTTTGTAAGCCTCCTTTTTTATGATTTTGTGATCCTATTACCTTATGATTGCTGGAAAACAATTGGTTATTCATGATATTTTAGTATCTAATTAAATAGACAATGTTGATTCGTCTCCAGATTGAAAACGCCCCAGTTCCAAAAATTTTTATTAGTAAAATATTTGTAGGTTACTATGAGATGAAGCTATTCACGAAGTTTTTTAGGCGGATGGATAATTTGATAAAAAGTGGCCTATACCACGGACCCATATTATATGAGTATGCAGTTCTGCGTATTGTGTGTGTTGTTCAAATATGTTTTAACAAAAAACAAAGTGCATTATCGATGTTTTTCGTTTGCTAGCCACAGTGAGTAAGCTGCAGTAGTTGTTGTTGTAACAGATAATGTGTTGACTATTAGCGGTGGCAATTGGGCAGTGAGCGGTGGTAATTGAGCAGTGGCGGTGGTAATTGAGCAGTGGCGGCCAAATTGGACAGCGAGACAAATCGGGCTGGCGGCGGGCGGTTAGCTCTCGTCCTGGCGGCTTCTCTTCTCAGCCAGCTCTCTCCTCTCTCTATCTTATAATGTACCATCGTACCCTTTTCAATAACCACCGTACCATTATCATGTGCTTTTTTTTTGTCCTCCTCTACCTCGCATTTTAGGTTCTACGGGGTTTTGCCAGAGATAAAAGTCCTCCTTGGCACCGGGACGCAAACTCGTAATTATTTTTATCTAATTATCTTCTATCCAGGTTGTCAGACACTTGCATTATCCCGCTCGCCCACTCAGCCCTCAATCTTATTATGTACCACCTGATTTTTATGATGTATCCTTATCTTATCAGTCATCATCATACGCTTATCATACACCGTTATCTTACCCTGTGCCGCTATCTTATTATGTACGATCTTAATCTTTAACTTATGTTTAATTTAAAAAAATATATATATTTACCAATCGTTATTCCAAGTCTCAATGAATATATTCTCTAAACGAGGTGAAACTAATTGTTCATTCTCTGCAGAAAAAAATATATTGTGTACATACTATAATTAATTAATCTAAGGTGATTTTGCAGTTGTATATTTTAAATTGATGTTATATTCTGTTTTATTATGTACTTAGTTCAGTGAGGGCAGGGGCTAGGATCTTGAACATAAACGTCATTATCACATAATATTATTTCATTTTATCGACTGAATCAAAATCGAAATAGAAACAAATAATTTTTACTTTAGCTAAATTGCCTCTTTGCCCCTCGATATCGCGGCCCTGTGTGCAGTAGAAAATTCGGCAGATGATTATATGCTTTGATATCCACTAGCCATATATTTTATAAAATTTCAGTTAAAATGAAATATAATTTTGGTGCCATATGACATTACCTATACTAATTTCGGATGTTGAAAATGCTGGAGTGATCGTTTCGCAGCTCTAGTGAATTCTTATATCTTTTACATGACCTAACAAGTCATGTTGGACAAAAAAAGGTTCGTTAAAAATCCAAAGATGCGGTGACAGTCTTACAAAAACTTCATTGTTTCACACAACAGTGATTGGCCAATGTGAATATATTTTATGAAGGAAGGGATGGTCCGGAGTGGCTGTCATAAATAGGCTAAACAGTGGCAAAACTATTTTCTTAAAAGCCAAACTGAGCAACGGATTTTTCTCTTAAAATGCAGATCAAACCAGGTCCCCGCCCACATCCCCTGGCCCGGGAAAATTTCAAAAAAACTTTGTTAAATTTAAAAATTAGTGAGATCATGCAGCAATGAGATTTTCTTAATTTAAAAATTTCCTCCCTCAACACATTTCTTACATCCGTTATTTTTGAAGAAAATTTACAAAACTTAAGTACAAGATATCACAAATTTGTTCCTCTACTAAAACAATTAAAAAGCAGTCTCTCCACTCTAAATTTAATGAAATATATCAACATTCTCTTAAAAATGGCTTTTAATAAAATAGTTTTGCCACTATTTAGCCTATTTATGACCGCCACCCCGGACCATCTCCTTCCTTTATAATCCAACGGTCAACTATTAAATATTTAACAAGAATATATTTTATGAATTAATTTTTATTTTTTAAATTGCTTTGTTATTAGTGAAGTTTCCTTTTTTGTAATGATTAATTTATTTATAATAAATAAATAAATTTGCTAATAATAATATGCAGTTCTGTTAATTCATATGACCATGGCACCGTATAATAACATCAGTGCCGACTTAGAGGGGCGACCGTTAGGTCCGAAAGCCGATCTGCAGGGGCGCTTGCAACTGGTTAGAAATAAAAAAAAATGCAAAATTTATTATAATAACTAATTAAGCCTATCAATAAAACAATTGTATTAGAGAAATGTTGAATGAAATCAGCTTCAAGTATTACATAATATAAAACAGCTTAAGAAACAAATTTAATTTTTTTAGAGGGAGGGGGGGACATGACCACATTGTCCAGGGGCGCCGGACGTCTAAGGCCGCACTGTTTATAATTCCCCTATTTCTCCGGAACTACTATTAATAGATAGCGATCTAAGGCCTCCGTGTCGCCGTGGCCTTCTATTGGATAAACATTATTATGTTTTTCCATTCATCTCTCGATTCCAAAACGACACACTTTTGGTTCTTTGTAAATTACACTAATATTATGCCATTTAAACAATTAAACTAGGTCGGCACTGCCCCCTACTTCCACTACTTCCAACATCCCAATTAAAAATATAGAACCACGTTCCAACTGCTGATTTACTAATTTACCAATGAAATATGGATGTTGTTATTTGATACAATACAACAGACGTTATCAAATAGGCACAAAACACTAGATATGAATTAATTGATGGTTATTTTCTTGGATTGATGAGTCTGTTTTTATTTTGGACAATCCCTTTATCGCCTTTTAGGTTATGTGGGGTTATCCCGGGCCAGGGGGGAGGGCGGAGATTGATACCAGATATAACAACCTGCTCGGCCGCCGAAAGGCAAGTTCATAGTTATTATATCTAATCATCTTTGATCCGGGTTGCCGGGCAACGCATAGCCAACTTGAACATCCCCGCCCTGATGATGATTCCTCCCCTTCCTTGGTCTTTACTCCATACGAGGTTTTTCCAAATCAGGGAAGGGGAGGGCTTTGGATTAATGCCTGAGTTAAAAGACTCTCCTCCCCCAGCACTGGCACGCGAACTCGTTATAATTTTATCAAATTATCTTCCATCAAGTTGACTATCCCGCCTCTAATTGATGTGTATCCGTTAAACTAGGCGTTCGAATCAAAAAGTAACATGCCTCAACAGAACTCTACCCCGGGAATACTCTTGTATCGGGGGAGATCCTCGGCTATTTTTTTAGTCCTTCATTTATTTAAAAAATTATAAACTCATAAATAATTATGGCTGTATCAGTTACATCTCCGTATCGCTAATATATATACCTTGAGATTTTCTCATTCATGACATTTGAGCGGCCAATTAAAATTCTTGGAAGGCATTTAAATGAGCAGACGTTACAAATTCAATGACATCAGATAAGAAGGGGAGGGGGAGGGGTAACCGTATTAATGAAATTCTCTTGTAACAACCGGTCCTTCCACCTCGCTCAGGTCCTCAAATTGATTTCTGCAACATGCCTCTTGTCAATTCTGTCCATTTCCGAAATCCTCTATATTTACTGATTGGCATGTGATTTTTAAAATATTTGCAAATTCTTAATTTCGTATATTGCATTCTACATATCATTGCTTATAGTGTTAAATCATATTGATTCCCTATATTGCATATCTAGATATCATTCCTTATATTATAATATACTATACCTTATATTATATTACAATATCTGTTAAACAGTCTTAAAATTATAAATAAAATGTTCTCAGGGAGCTTAACAATTACCCTCTATCACTTAAATTTTAACTTCCTTCTTCTTTAGCGCTACAACCCACGTGGGTTCAAGGCTTCCTGGTAGAGCAGTCGCCGATTTCCAATCTCGCACATTAAGGATGGATCTCGCGTCAGCCGCTACATCATCAGCCCAACGCAATTCGGGTCCTTCTGGTCTTCTTCTGAATAGTTGTTCACTAAGGAGCTTCTTTGGAATTTGGCTACCGGACATCCTGACCACATGACCTGCACAGCGAAGTCGACCTATCTTAATGAACCTGACCTCCTGCAGTTTTACATTGGTTGTCTACCTCCATTCTTGATTCGCACAAGCAGGGCCAAATATTCTGCGAAGGATTCAGCGTTCGTATCGAAGTAAGACGTGCTCAATGGTTTTCGATATTGTCCTGTATTCTGAACCGTACATTAGTTCTTCTCTTATTAGCGTCATATACAAGCGTAGTTTTGTCATTCGAGAAAGAGATTTTTATGTATCTTTGAAGTCCGAAATAGCTCCTATTGGAAACAATTATTCTTCGATCAATGTACCCAGGTAAACAAATTCTTCTACCTATTGGAAGGTAAACTCCTCTATCTGAATGGTTGTATCTGTCGTTGTTTCACCTCGCACAACCTCCTTCATATACTTGGTCTTGGTTTGGTATAAAGTGAGATCAAGCCTTGCTGCAGCTTTTTCAAGGTCGAGAATGTATCCCTCCTGGCTGCAAATGATCCACCTCTGATATCCAGGTCATCAGCTAAGTCCAGTATCTGCGTTGATCTATTAAATATAGTTATTCCCAGTTGTGTGTGCGATCTTCGGACTGCAATCTTTATCTTGCCTTAGACCTTTGTGCGTCATGAAGCACTCGGACATTTCTCCGTGTGTATTCACCATACCACCCATTCCATAGTCATATCTTCCATGGAATACTAAGCTCTTCCATGCCTTCATACAGTTCTTCTTGTATTACACTGTCGTATGCTGTTTGAATGGCCATGAAAAGGTAATGGGTCGGTATAGCATATTCCCTGGTCTTTTTCAGCAGTGTCCTCAATGAAAAGATCTGGTCATTTCCTTTCATAAAGCCAGCATTGTATGGTCCAATTGCCGAGCGAAAGAAAGTAGTCTTTGGAACAGAATTCTAGACAGGATTTCATATGAAGAGGCTAGAAATGAGATTCCATGAAAATTACTGCTCTCCAGGATATCTCCGTTTTTATAGGTAGAAAAAATGACTGTTCTCTATGATATTTCTATATTTTTCCGGTAGTTATTCCTGTTGCCAAATATCCAAATTGTGGATACCTTATATTAATTCAGCCCCGCCATACTTAAATAGGTCGGTAATCCATGGGGTCTTATGGTTCTTCAACCTCCTATTTGCTTTTTCTATTTCTTCTTCGTCTGGGGATTCTATATCTCCTTCCGAGATGGACTTCCCCGTCTCTTTAGCTTCTCCCCGCATTTCTCAGTCATTTAGAAGATCATCACTTGATCTTGAAAGAAGTACTAATTCGGTTTATAAGCCGTAAGAAATGTCTTATTTACCCTCTTCGTCTAAATTCTTTAATATTTTCCAGTTGATCTTCTTCCCATTTCCTTTTCTTTTTTCTATGCAACCGCTTCTCTGCTCTTCTTCTCTCCTATATTCATCTGTCGAGCTTCGAGTGTTTCACTCGAATCATAATTCGATAGGCCTTATTCTTCTGGTTGGTCATCTCCCGACATTCATCATCAAACCAATATCTAATTTTAGTCCATTCTTCCTGTCCTATCGCTTCATTACTCGTGTTTATTATAGCGTCCCTGATTGCTGTCCATCTCTGGTTGAGTTCACTGTCCTGATCTATTGCTATTTTGTGTTAGCACCCATTAGTGGTGAAAACGGTGTTGTCTCGGGATCTTTTAGCTAGGCCACATTATATTTAGTCAGGCGACCTCCATAAAGATTTCTTTCACATGATATTCTCTTTCTTAAGTGGGCCACAGTGAAGTAATGATCCGAATCTATATTCGCTCCTTTGTACACCCTTATATCCATCCATTAAGCTCACTTTTCATGGAATTTCGCTTTCGCTTGGAGCAATATTGTTAATACTAATACTCCTTTATTCATCTTTTATTTTTCTAAAACTTTAATTGTGATAGTTAAGATGAAAATTGAATGATCTATTAAAAAAAAAGGTGTTAACCACCTCTCCTCTTGAATAGCTATGAATATATTAAACTACTTAGTTCATCCTTGTATAATTTATTTTACTTGGAGCCGGTCGATAGCTCCTGAACTAAGGAATTGCCAAGTGCTGTTGAACCACGGCGGCTAGCAGAGGATCGCTAGGATAGCACAACCTCGCAACACTGTCAGTCTTTACTCCAATTCTATCCACTCGAAGAACAGAGTGTAGATTAATGCCTTATGACTTAACAGTTATGTTTTTATGTTAACATGTTAACAGTCAAAATCAACCATTGACCAAACCTCCGGGAAGAAGTATGAGAAGAACTTACTCGGGATTTCGTGCCCAATTTAATATTCAGTGTTAATGGTAAGTTACGGAATGCCGGGAGAAAATAAGGACAGTCGTATACTGGGTTTCCATTTTATATTAATCATGCGTATTTTTATTTTATTTTTTCTCTCTACTCTTATTGATATACAAGTATGTTTTCTGAGATACAGTAAATAAATATACAATCATATTTAGATTAATTTTCAAGATATTATTATTATGTTTAATTTATTTTTTCCCTGAAAACCTATTATTTTTTAAAAATTCTGTAATTTTCGTATTTAGTGAAACTATGTAAAGTCTCAAAATATTTATTTTACATAATGTTTACTTTATTTTCTGCTTTATCCAACTTAAACGTTTAAAGGATTAGTTGGCGAAATTTCTTTAAAATATGAAGAACGAATTATCCTAAAGGTTACAAATCTATTTATGCCAGAAAATAAAAATGTTATTAAAATTAAACCGTACCTTCAGAGACCGGGATCGAATAGGCTTCGGATATTGAATATTATGGTGAAACCTATTCTAGGAAACAAGTTTACCATTGATAGCTTTGTTTTTTATTTTTTTTATTGTATTTACATTTGCAGCATAATGACGCCATTTAGACAAAGATGACTTTATTATTAGCGCCGCTGGGGAACAAAAAGGCAGTTGTAGCTCTTTGATGAGGTGTTGACATTGCTGGCAATTCAATACCTTTACTGTCAATGACGCACCAATTCTTCAGTACATACCTTATCGCTCATATTTTTTATTATCGAATTTCGCAATTCAATCGAGACTATCGCATCCCACAAAAATACCTCTTTTCTTTTATTTTTTTTATAGCTTCAATCATATTTAGTCTGCAGATTAGAAATAAGTATTGGAAATATTACAAATGAAAAATGAAGTTAGAGTAGAACTGAAGAGGAACAAAATAGTTCATTAGACCTGGGTCCAATTCAACACGGAAAACTAAATATTTAAATTTTGTGGTTTTGTTTCGCCAAATCACCTAAGTGGCTTTTTGTTAATTACGAAGCGCTAACTTAACTAACAAAAAATTAATTAATTACTTAATTTCGATAATAACAATAACAATTTATTATTATTAACTATAACAATTTACAATTCCGATAATAATTAGATAATAATAATATTGTTATGTAGTAAAGAAGACTAAGTTTATTTTCTAAGCCATGGATAATACAGTACGTGTATGACACCGTACGTGTACTATTTAGAAATTTTAAGCGGGCGACCTCTCTAAGTTCTGTTTTATTAAAATAATTGTTACCTTTGTTTTTACCAGCTTCAGAATTTGTTTGTTCAGAAAAACTTACTTGTTTCAAGTCCATATTTATTCAATTGAAATTCACTGCGAGCTTTCTGATTAAAATATTACAATATATATATATTTTTAAAATTTATTTATTTAGATATATAATATTCTGTCTCGTGAACAATAATTATAATGATAAATGAACACATTCACACCATATATACAGAAAATACAAAAGTAAAATAATAACTAAATAATAATAAAAAAGAACTATTTACAATAAAAAAAATGAAATAAACTAAAGATAAGTAAATTAAAAACATAAAAACATAGTCACCTACAATATATTACCAAAATATTTTTAGATGTTCAAATTTATAACTAAAGTGCACTCTTTATTTATTAAAAAAAATCTGGGCCACGCTCTGCTTCGAAAATCAATTTTTGTCTGGCGAAATTGAGCTATTACCAGTGGCGCTGTTTTTTCCCCTTTTCGCCATTCCATCATGGCGTAGCGGCAATATACAGTTATGAATAATAGTTCTTCTTCAGCAAAACTTTATTTTTTCTATGGTTTTCGACACTATTTCCCCCTTTTCTACTATCTAATACAACGTCACGTTAAGATACAGTTTTGAATAATAGCTCACTACAAAGAGAATGAGGTGCTAAACATTTCCGTCAGTTACATTATGAAGGTTCGATTTCTAGTTTCAAAGATATTTTAATTCATATCTTCAAACAAACTGGTCCCCTTTATCCCTCTCTAACACGGCGTGTCACGTTAAAATACAATTTAGCTCATAATAGACAATAGCTCATTACAAAGAAGATACATTATTTAAAAATTTTCCTCGCTAACAGTATGCTGCTCTGATTTTTAGTTTCTGAGATATTTTAATCCAAACGTAAAAACACTTCAAAAGTCCACTGGTGTTCTTAAAGTATAAAAGAGCCTAAAACTCCAGTCTCTGGAGTAACATACGTTTTACCCATCCATGAAATATCCTTATAGTTCGCTTCTTATTTCACACAAGTATTGTACTTGTGCACATATATTACTTTTTTAATATTGTCATTCGGTGTTTTATACCCTTTTTTTTTAAACTTCAAAATAATTTTTAATGTTTACATTTAGTTAAGAATTTTCATTTAATTTGATTGGATACATGTGGTTTTATGAAATAATTGCTTATTTATAATAGTTTTATAGTGCTTAAAAAAATCACTTAAAATGATTAAGCACCAATTCTGTTTAGTCACATCTCCCCTTGAGGAATTGATGCTTATTGTTTTAAGTCACAGTCCTATACAATTTTTTATCGAGACCATTTTGAAATCGGCATGTAAAAGTTTAAAAAAATTAAAAACAATATTTCTCTTTAATTGATGTTGTTCGTGTGAAGCAGTTATAAATTTATTTATTCTTAAATATAATTATTGACATTTAAGTCATTATTTCTATTGTTATATAGCAGCCCAAGACTATACTTATTTAATTATTTATAAATAAATAAATATATATATATATATATATATATATATATATATATATATATATATACACATAATTTATATATGTTATATAATTTTATACACATAATTATATATAATAGGAATGGTCCTAGGCTGTACTGGGTACAGTACAGGGTACCAGTACAGCCCCGGGCTATTCCCTTTTGGACTGCGTGATATCACTTATTGTCAAATTGGACTGCGTGATATTACTTATTGTCAAATTCGATTGCGCGATGTTACTTATTGTCAAATTGCTGAACAATAAGAATTCATACGATCCATTTTTATTTTTTTGTTGATTTGCAAAAATCTTTTCAGATACGCCTTCAGGCGGAGATAATGCCAAAAAATACATGATGATATATCATTCCTCTATGATTATGTTTAAGATATGCTTGAAAGATTTTGTTGATAGTAATTTGAAACTTCGAATATTCAAGAACTTTAAATACCACGAACTTTTCAATTTTGACTGTGTGAAAATGATTTTAGTCTCGCGTTTCATTATTTTTTATATTACATTATAAGGGCATTAACCTATCTGTAAGGGTATTAACTTATATTATAAGGGTATTAAAATGATGTTATCTGAAAACGCCAAGTTCTGACCCGGCTTCAGTTCTACGCGTCGCGCCAAAAAGCTTCCTCGCTTGTCATTTTTAATGATATGATTGGATTGGCCTCAACATGGCCGGGCCTGGTGGTAACAGTCAACTCCTGATATAATCCTGCCTTGGTCTTCTCTCTTGTTTCCTTTGACGTTTTTCATGATGTATATATATATCAGCTGGAGTAGACTATTAAATGGCTTACACGGGCCGCAGGTGATGCCCCGATAGCGGTAGTATCCGATTTCCCCCCCCCCTCTTGAGGCTGTAACGCCGGCGTTGTTAACAGTCCGTTTCCTTTTCCGATCCACCTCGGGGAAATAAAAGCCGCGGCGCTATCTGGTAATCTGAGAGGCCGGCTGCCGCGGTAGCAGTCCGCTCGTCTCTTCAGGAATCCAAAGTGAATTCTTTCCTCTCGAAGACCCCATCATCTTCGGAAACAAGGTGTCCGCCTGACATGCCTCCTATCGCTGTCGGCTGTAATTTGTAATCCTCCCATATTCTTCACGGTATAAACTCCTCATTATCAAATGTATCCGTCATCTATTCAAACGATGTACTCATGAGCTGTGATCATTCTGTCCAAGATAATGTATTCACCCAACTTTGTTATTTTTTTATTGAAAACAATATTAAGTTTTATTTTAATAGAGATAAGAAAAATACAAACAGGAAACGAAGAAGTATTTAACAAACTGAATATGTTCGCTAATGTAAGAAGGTTTCTGTTCCGGGAACATTAAATACCAAAGGGTCGAGCCGGCCAACGAGGAACCAAGACCCAAGATCGTCAACCTCTAGGCGGACTATTTGCAGTCAACAAGCAGTCCGATCTAAAGGAAACAGCTGAGGCCAACTTTCTTCGAAACCTGTAATTAAAGTCAAATTTCAAGAGAAATTGTCCAACGATTATTTTAGTGTCGTATATGAGGTCGTATATAGTATATGAGGGTTCAAAAATAAAATTTTTGATTCAGAATTTAGTAATGTTTTGCGGAAATATGATTTTTTTTTTTTTTGGAAACATTTTTGATTGAAGAGGAATACTTTTTAATTTTTACAGAAATGTTCGCATATTATTATTTTAAACGTGATACTTGCGATTAGAACAAATATATTTGGTAGGGCTAGCAAATCGTATTTGGTATTCTTAAAGTGTTATAAAAACGAAAATAATAATCTAATTTTTAATCGTTGTATCATAATGACTTGATATAACTAAATGTTAATTGCCCCATTCTGGTTGAAGTTAGAATGAAATGTTTTAATGAAACTTCATTAGATCAGATGTGATAGATTTCAAACATTACTTGAACGGTAAAAATTGGAATATACTTGTTAGCTTTGCAGGTTAGTCTGGCGATGCAGGTATGAATTAATAAAATAATTCAATTATTAGCCACCACGCTACATTTGTTTATAGTGTTAGTATTCAAATTTGTTTTATATCTCCCCAGCAGGGTTTCTTTTTTCATCTCATATTCTAGTGTTTATAATGTTAATGAGGATATAATTGTTTTATTTATTATTTTATTATATTATCTTATTACTTATCTGATTTAGTAGACTCCCCTCAGACGGTTATAAAAACCATAAGGTCTAAGTTACACTGTATATATGTAAATGCTCTGTAAATAAAGCTATTATTATTATTATTAAGCTTTACAATATTAGATAACTATGAATCATTTTCTTTCGGTTCAAATAGTTTTCTTTATCTTGAAAGGTAGACTTCATGACCGCAATAAGGAATTATATTGAAGCAATGAACGGCATCCTCCGTAATGCAAGCTGAACAGCGGCGTACCCACGTGGAAGGATATGACGCGACGAGCACGTATCTTGAAACGCAATCTGCGCTAATAGAATCCAGTTTGATCCTCAGCGATGTTACCCATTTAGCCAGGTCGTGCGGCTTGAATAAAGATTAATGAGTTGCGGTGGCTGTGGGTGGGGATGTCCGATGTCCTAGTGCCCTAGTGGGGCGTACCGTCGACTACCTGGTGGTACGTTCTGCTGATGGGTACCGCCGGCTTTCGGATGGTACGTCTTGCGAGGGCGTACCGCCGGCTTTCGGATGGTACGTTCTAGTGTGGCGTAGTCGACTGATGGGTGTTACATCCTATTATGGAGTACCGTCGGATGCCGGGTTGTACAATTCGTGTTTTTTTTTTGGAAACGACCTCGAACGAATGATAAGCACGAATGTGCTTCATCTGAACCATCAGATTGTGGTGGAAAGGTCCCCTTAAGCTATAATGCCGTTTAACTAAAAATAACTTGGAAGGTGACGATTTGTTTAGATTTATTTCTAAAATAAATAATATGCGGTCCATAATATACGGTGAATCGTCATAATGAATGTTGAATAATAGTTTTAAAAAAAGTACGTATTTATATTTTACCTGCTTTCGAATTATTACAAAAAAAATGATAAATAAAAGAGGCTTTTAGGATTAAAATGTCTCATATCCATTTTTCATTAATTTAAAAAAAATATTCTTAAAATTAATAATATAAAATAATATTGTACCGACTTGATACTATACAATTTTATAATAATATAGCAATTCCCGTTATTCGCATTTACATTTACTTATGTGCTATTCTATTGACATTTTTTAAAAATGGAAGAAATGTTTTTTGATTCTAAAGGCCTCAAAGTAAAAACAAATTCTATAATTTTTACGGATTGTGTGAAAAATGACACGAGGTTCGCCACTACATTGAGGTTGTTGTGGTTGCGGCAAAACATTGAGGGTGTCCTCAACTTTATTGTCGCTACAACGGTTTACCCCAAGGACTCATCACCCATCCTCGAATTCCATTTGTTTTTATAAAGAGCAAGATGTGCCGACCACTTTAGGCAGGAATTTCGTTTTTAAGGCTGCCAACAAAATCCAAACTGAATCATTGCTACCTGTTATATTATTTTTATTTAGATTTAACAATCCAATATTCATTCAAAGAAACTATAACCAGAAATTGTATTTTAATGTTAATTATCAGGCGACTAAAGTGAGACCTGAGCCATTAAATAAAAATATAAACTTAAATAATTCACACAATCTTATCATTGATTTCCTTGATTCAATAACAAGTTCTAAATGTAACTAGCTACACAGTTATTCTCTCGATAGTAAATAAACATATATTAATCTAACTAGCTACTCGCTTATTCTCTCAATAATATATATATATATATATATATATATATATATATATATATATATATATATATATATATTATTATATTATATATATTAATTATACTAAAGATATGAAGGGGCGGTCCCTCCACGCCCAGTGGTATAATAAAAGGCCTCTGGCCACAGATGCAAAGAACGCATACAGCGTGCATAGCCCTCTTACCTTAAAATACCCTTGGGCAATAAAAGGAAATAAAAAGAAAACTATGTATATATAACATTTATATATTGTACTTTGTAATAAAGAAATTCCTGGGGGTAGGAAAAAAAATAAATAAATAAAAAATAAAGATATGAAGAGTCGGAAAATTAAAGAGTAGCCTGTTCAACTGATAATAATTTTCAGCACTGTTCGATAAAAACCGCCATCATATCTGAATACATCACCGTTTCCACACTTCAAACATAGTTCCTGGCAGAATGATACAATTACCATGTTAAACTGTTCCTTAGGCCGTGGTTACATTGGACACGTAAATCGTACGACACGACGAAGAAGGGGTTCTGCACAGTCCGTTCGAAAAACATAGCCTACCATGGCAACGTCAAGTCTCGGATTTCTAATTTATTCATCATTTCATGTTCAACTTTGTCTAATAAACGTACTAAATAATAGTTTAATTTTATCCAAATGTGTTTTTCATGCGTTCCAATTGATAAATATTATTTTTTCGATAGATAATCTAAAATCAAATTCAGTGCAAAGTTCTAGAAACATTGTATATATTTAAAATAAAGGATATTTCAATAACAAAAGTTTATAAAAAGTTGAGCATTCCTCACCTCATCTATCACATTTTTTTTTTTTTTCCGGTTGGCTCCACAGAGCTTGTAGATCTTTGGCTTCCTGAACCAGCCTTCTCCACCTCTGGCTACTGCTTTCCAGTTTGCGGCATGAAGCTCAGCCGTATCTTTGTTTATCCTATCTATCCATCTGGGTTTTGGCCTCCCACGTGGTCTCTAGCCTGCTACTCTGTCATTCATATGTATTCATCTGGCATTGTTAGGTAAAGGCGTCCTGATGGATTACTACAAGCTCCACTCATCTTAACTTCCCTGCCTTCATGTCATGAGATATTGACTGGCCTGTTTCCTTCAGCAGTTCTTTATTGTTCCTTCTCCTCCATGTGTCAGGGTTCTGGTCCCATATAGGTCCTGTTATCCTACGGAGAACTTCTCGAACTTTCGAATCTCTCAATTCTGACTCCTAGTGTGCCTGTTAGAGCCCAGGTTTCACAACCGTACAGCAGAACTGGCTTAATCACTGTATTGTACACCCTTATTTTTAGATTTCTGGTTATTTTTCTGGATTTCTGTATCCTTGAAAGAGAGAAGAAAGATCTGCTCGCACTTGTTATTCGCTGGTCTATCTCTGTTAGTTGATCATTTATTGAGGTTAAGGTGGAGCCGAGGTATTTGAATCTGCCTACTTTCGGGAATGACTTAGAATCCACGCATATCATGTTATTAGGGTGGATGTTTCGGCTAACTATCATGTACTTTGTTTTATCTACATTGACTTGTTGTCCCATTTGCTCTGCTTCTTTTAACAGAAACAGAGCGAGTCTCTGAATATCCTCTTGATTACTTCCGAGGACAGCTATATCATCCGCATACGCTAGGATTTCGTGTTTTATTCCTACGTGCACCCTGCATGAAGATATCATACAAATATGTACAGAAAATACTAAAGAAAATGAATATATACATATATATAGGAAAATACAAATATATACAAAAGAAAATATCTACACAAAATACTGAGAGCGAAAAAAGAGTGAATAAATAAAAATGAAATGGCTTCTATCAATTTTTTTTATTCTTATCCGATTATCATTTATTCAATCTTTATTGGCTGATTAGTAATTTGTTAAAAATCGTTTTATTGAGGTATAATACATTTTACCACAGTTAAGGGTACTGAGTATTAGAGCACATTCCTACCATATTTACAATATAATAAAATAAAATTAAATACATAAAAATATATGTATATATATAAAAGATAATGTCCTATCAATAAACTGCCTAGTGTACAATCACAACAATCAACGTAATTTGTAAACCAAACAATCTTGCAATCTTGCGGAAGTTTGAATTTGTAGATGGTGGAATAGGAGTTGTTTGAAGGATTTTCTGGACGTGGTTTGATGTATGGAGATTGGTAAGCAGTTCCAGAAGGAGGTAGCACGAATGACGAAGGATTTACTGAAGGAAGTGGTTTTATGGGAGGGAATATATAAATATATAATTTGAGATCTGGTGTTAAGAGAGAGTGGATAGAGGAACGTAGAGTAATGAGTTGTAAGTTGTAGGGTGGGTTTTTTGTTCTGAGGACTTGGACAACCGTTTTTCACTTTTTCTAACAACCTAATATTATTGAAGTTTAATCCACATTAAAAAAAAAAGTATGGGAAAATAAGAATTCAAATCACATACTCACGTATAATTGTACGTTTGTTTTTATTTATTTCAGGCCCATTCCGGAGAGGGCGTCATCAAGTTCCTCCTTGTAATTATTCTATTGTTCTTTTCATTCTAAGGAAACTTTAATCCGAACGGTATAGGCGCCCTCGCTGGTCGTCGTTCCGAACCAGCGCTCAACAGCTGGCATTGACCTATCAAAAATTAGCCAGCCCTTGAATAGAAATCGCATTTTATTTCTGACAAAAAATAGAAGTAATAAATAAATAACACTGCCGCCCGCTTCTTTATGTTTCAACATAAATAACATTTTTATTGGCTAGGAAATCTTCTTTCCTCGTCCCGTCTGTAATGTCCATCCGTCCAAGACAGCCAGTCCTGGCATAAATTCCATTGAGACAAATTGTCCCGATTTGCATGAAATATAAACATGGCACTAAAGACGCCTAAATACCTTAACCCGTGGTTGGATATCCGGTTTGATGAGGCCAGCCCTAGACCACTGCTTGCTGTACTCTCCTCCGGTCAGCGAAGGCAAGAGCCGCACCGAATTGTCGCCATTACATCACCTCTCCGCCCAGCTATCGGGCAGGCACCGAAACTATATCTCTCACTATAAACTATAAACCAACTCCACATCCTCAAACAAATTAGAACCTAAGATATTCTAAAAATGTTTGAGAAATATTTCTTAATATCTAGCCTTAATAGTAAGTAATATAAATCTTCAAGTTGCTGATGCGGTTTGGAAGAGCAGTTATTCGGCATTCCAATTGTTGTTGAACTAACGTTGAATGGTTGTTGAGTGAACGTTGAATGGTTGTTGAACTAACGTTGAATGGTTGTTGCACTAACGTTGAATTCGGAGAAAATCCTGAAAAATTATGAATGCTTTAGTTAACGGCGAAAAAAATCTGGTGCGCGCAACACACAACTTTCACTTACCTCTCTCTTTGAATATATATTTTTTTAAAACTTTTATTATGATATTTACAACTGTATTAGTATGAATACATCAAGTAAATTTGTACAGAGAAATATTATTCCATGAAACACGCTTGTTGAGAAACTACCCACTGGTAGCACTCTACTCTTTTAATATAAATTATTTTCTGGCAATGTTGTGCAATTAGTGCACTTTTAACGGATCTATAGCTTAAACCTTACATCTAACAAATCATTAAGACCACTAAAATAACAAAAACCCTATTAATTATATCAACGGTAGATAATAAAAACCTCGCTACTCCATTTGTACTAATTTTATCCGTTTACTTAAATGAAATTATGAAATTTTCATAGCCTGCCATAGATAGCTCAAAAGTTGTGAAACTAATTTTAAGCGGATAATGTTTGGATTTCAAAAAGGAAAAAACCATCAAATTATTCACTAATTTAATTTTCTAAAAGGTTACATGATGATTTATAAACGTACGTTGATACCTAATTATTTAAATATAATAGCAGATTAAACTTCTGATTAATAGAATTATTAAACTTCTGTAAATATATTTTTTTTGTTTTTTTATTATTAAAAAACACTTTATTCAGAAATATTACAATTTGTCACAGTTAAGGACACTTATAATAGAGTTCAGAGATTGCATTCATACCGTATATACAAAAATATAAATAAATAAAGCAATAACAAAAGAATAAGAAGAAAGAACAAAAGAGTAAAGAAAAAAAAATATATATATACACATAAGTAAATAAAAATAGAAATAAAAGTAAAACAAACACCTTATATAAAACATACATTAGTAAATATATTTAAGGTTATAAACATAGACTTTATACATCCATGAAATATTTTCACATCCCACCTATTCTTTCACATAAGTACTTTGAAATAGCTTTTTAAGCAGTGCCTTTGCCTTGATTAGGTGGATTTGAAATACTTTTTATTCAAACTTTAAACAAGTTTACATTTAGCTAGTAAATTTCATTTAATTTCCTTGAAAACATATGTGATTTCCGTTAAATAACATTAGTTTTCATTAATTATGATTTATATTTTCCCTTTTTCCTCCATTTTTAAATTTTCAAATTCTTTCAAAAGTTATGTTTAGTCATAATTATTTAAAATAAAGGTATTTTAGAGGAAGTTGAACAGTTAAACATTCAAGGTATCAATAGAAATAAGTCCTCAATGATATTGAAGACCACTTAATTATACAATGATATTAATGATTAACACCGAGTTTAATCAAAATAGTTTGAGCAGTTTTTGAGAAAATTGCAAAAATGTGTATAATCGTTGATATAAAGGAACACTTCCGGTTAGTTGATTTTAACGAAAAAGTTGCATACATTCTTATTATATACGTAATATTAGTTTCGAACGACTTTTCCTTTTTGAGCCAGACTTACCACATACTTCCACACAGACCATTTTGTGGACTTGGTATATTTAGACTCGGGGATCTCAAAACGTGTTTTTCCGTTTAAAACTCAGATTCGAAAATTTTCACGGTAGCAATACTTTCCCTTTCTGTATATTACATATGTAGATAAGTGAAAGTAAAAATAAATCCTCTAAGAAAGTACTTAAATTCGCAATTTTTAATTTCTATAAAAATCAAATATGTAAGGACTGTAAAAACTAATCTAGCTTGCTTTTTCGTAACACAAATTTACCCTGTCTACTTTATTGTAAGCCTCTCTTGGTTTTTATAATTTGTGATATATTTTTTTTAAACCTATTTATTCAGAATTATTACAATCTGTCATAATTAAGGATATTTATAGTAGTGTTCAGACAGCAAAGTCACTCACATTAGAACTCACATGTTATGTATGTATACGAGATAGGTGCCGAATATTTTATTACTCAATGCTTTTTTTAATAGGCGCATAATATTTTGACAGCAGAATGCAGGATATTATATTTTGTACAGTGTTCCTTCTCTTATCACCGTCACTTCTCTTACCACAGACCAAAGCACACATTTGTGTACGGCCAAACCTCCTTTCGATGAACTGGCGGTGGTTTGTTCGCTATAGTGTGTGTAATGTTTACACGTGGTACATTAGTCGTTATTAAAAAAATTATACGTAAATATAACTTTCTTTATCAGAATGAGTTATGAGTGGGGTATGTCAGTAAAAAAGGCACTGTGCTTCTATGCTCCGGTCATGGGGGTAGTTACGTATTCTGTGACAGCATCAGTGGATCGACCCGGTGGTTGGGAGACCCTCCTGGGACACACGTAGCCTTTATAATGTGCTATTAATTAAATAATTGATTGAGTAGGGAAACTTGGTGATTTAGCATGGTCGATCAAATCACCTTGCACAACCGTTGGCCAAGAAACTGTAGGTACTTAGTACATACAAATATACGCAGTGCTACATTTTTTTTTTTATTTGAATATATTAGATTTATTAATACAATTATTTCTTCTATTGATACACATACTGCTATTACACATATGTGCTATATATGCACATGTGAACTATATATGTACTATACACATATATAGTACACATACTATATATGTGTATATATACATACTCTATATACTACTAACTATGTACATATAAGCGATATCGTAAAAATAGTTTATTTTCAGTTTCTCAGATAAACTTGGTGGACAATGTTATTGAAAATAATACAGTTTAAAGAAAAATTATTTGACATTTGATCACGTCGTGCAATTAAATATACATTTATTCTATTTAGTTTTATGTTTGTTTGGTAATGGTATAGATAGTTGTTTGTTTTAAACATTTATGCTGACCTAGAAAATACATTGCACATTAGTTTCCAATATCTTTAACTGTTACATGTGTGAAGTGAGCCATCGATAAATAAACAGCGTACCTACCTAGACAACTAATTTTAAGCTTGACAAAACCTACTAGAGAGGGAGAGAAGAATAAAATAATATTAATTTATTTTTATTTATTTTTTAAGTACGTGTCTTTCATAATAAAAGTTTATTTTTTGTTTACTGTTAAAAAAACACATAAAAAACCCCAAACAGGAAGAAAACGAAGACAACCTCGACAATGAGAGATAATCAAATTATCTTATTAGGTCAGATAGCCTGGAAGCATCAATTTGCTAACTTACCGCTTCATAGGCTACGCTTTAAAGTATCATTAATTGGTCAATATTCTTTAGGAGAAAGAAGAACGGAAGAAAGAGAACCAGCCAGAGATAGATTAGAAAATTATTACCCGTTTTAGAAAGAAAATAAGCATTTATTCAAACGTCAAAATATAGACGTATACTTGTAGGTCTGTACAAGTAGACTTTAAAAGGTCCACTTGTACAGACATTTTAAGTAGATAAAATATTAATATTAAAATGAACTTATTGAATTAAAAATGTATGTCTTTTTAACTGCTCCTCGCGTTCCATCCAGACCTACTAAGTAGCCCAGACAGTAGGAGCTTAAAAAGTTTACAATTAGCTTAAACAATGTTGTTTACAAAAGCTAAAAACTTACAAGAAGCTAGAAAGACAGGAACTTAAAACAAATAAATCATTTTCTATCACATCGAATCAGTTAAAGTTAGAGAAACTCTTCAATTTTTTACAACATCTGAACTGTAGTGCATCATTACCTATAGCTAGTTGGCAATAGTGTTAATGATGTGGGGTTTTATTGTAGAGAGCTGGGATTAAGACTCTATTATTAATAGCTGAGAGAATTTACTGAGGGCCCCGACCAGTTTATGGCCGGCAATCTGATACTTTTTTCCATCTTGCGTGAGCTTCCTCGTAAAGATGAATGAGATATTGGTATTCCCGAGGACGGCCTTTTGTTTATGCCCGTCGCAGAGTTATAGTTCATAGCCTACGGCGACGGGGAGGGGGTAGATTTACATCGCAGTGGGAGATGAATTGGAATTTGAACGGCCAACGGTATGAATCGCACTGCCACTTTAATATCAAATAGCCGATCCATCATGTTCTAAATTGGTCCCAGTTTCCGCTAATGGGTTCTTGTTGACAGCGAGCGATATCCCTCTGATTGAGCCCTCTCTAATGGCCAGTGACATCTCTTAATATCTCGCTCACTTATTTTTATTCCCGGAATAGTTTAAGTGATATCTTGAGGACGGGGCTATTTGTTGAGCCCTATTTCAGTTCGATTTCAGGAAACAGATCGCTCAGTTTTATGTCTCGACTGCCGGTCTTGGCTCTTTCCTAACATTCTCCTGTTTGGTTTTGTTTCCAAATCTGACATTTTAAATTTACATCGCTTTTTTTTGTGTGTGTTTGTCTCGTTAACCAACTTTCTTATTTCCTCGCTTTGTGGACTTGAGAAGTTCACTTAAGCTTGGCAACAAGTTCTCTAGTTAATTCTCTTCAACACTTCATTTCTGCTTATATTGTTCAAAGATTATTCTGATCGTCTATGGTCCGCAAATGGAACAAAAAGCGTAGAATTATGAAAAATATTTTTAAAAACCTTTAAACTCTATTTCCCGAAATTGATTTTTAAAATAAATCAATACAAACCAGGCCGCTAAGGATTCTATTATATTATGGTAGAACCCTTAGCAGCGTGTGATGTTTTATTTGTGCCATATTTAGTATGTTTGTTTTGGTCGCTGATTTAAAATATTCTCGAGCAGTTCAAACCTTGAAGGGTCTTGCTTGGAGCCAGCGCTTTTAAGGAAGCACTGTTTCTAGGTTGACTGCTGTAGAAGGAGGTGTTGTGGTCAGCATTGATAGTCAACCGCCGGGATTATTTCTCCTCCCAATTAAGGGTGCCCTGCTTATCAGAGGCTGAGTGTACCCCGGGGAACTGCTTGCTACAACATAGCTCTAACCCCAGTGTACCTGAAGTACATTGTACTTGTATTATTATTTACTTCCAGTGAAGCTAACATCGCTCTTACAGTAGAACAATGACGTCACTGCAGATCATAATATGTTAAGAGGAGTGGCAAAATAATTAGAGTCATTATTCTGTAAGTGACACCATTTTTAAGATTGATTGTACGAGTGTCGAATTCTTAGATGAAATTAATTTTTGTTAATTCTGTATTACGGCTAGATTAGATTAAACACGTCGGCTTACATTCCTGACAATTTTCGTGATAACAATTTTAACTAAACTATTACAGTTGCTCCACCGGGTGAGCGGTATAATAAATTTCATCAAACTGGATTCAAAAAATTTATTTTTGAAATCCTAAATATAAATATCTTACCGAATTTAGTGATGATTTATGATTTTTTAAAGAACAGCTCAGAACTTAAAAGGAAGCTAATTGAATTGTGCCAAATATCGACGGTTATTTCGAGGTCATGAATCGCCTGCTTATTCATTTGTATCATAATATATAAGGCTATAAATATTGGCAAATACTGATATAAAAAACAACTAAAAAATAATAATACTCTATCATAAAGAAAAGATAACCACAAGTTTCATTAGTCAGGCTTAGTGAGTCGTAAAGTGGTTTGGTTCCGATGGAAATTTAATAATAACGATAAAGATATCATTCCCTGCGGAGCGATTCCCGCCCATAAAGTTCTTGGCATTAAAGAAAAACATAAATCTATTTGGATAACAGAGCTTCCGCTCCCATTGCCCGGCTTCTCCATTTATAGGTCCGTTGCATTACAGATGCAATTTTTTTTTCTTCAAATGAAAAAAAAAATGCTGTCCTGAGCAAAAGCCATAAGCCCCATAAATCAATGTAATTCTATAGGCCACTTATCAGTTTTCCATTAGCACCATGTCCTGCTATGATTTATTCCAAGCCATTGTTTTTACCATAGCTCCATCCTACTTGAATGAGTTATTAAATACCGTTTTGGCAAATGTTAATTAAACGGATTCTGTTAACACAATACTACATTCTTCTTAAACGTTAATCTCGTAACAGACAATAAAACAATAAAACTCCTTCTCTGGCTCTTGCTGTACATTTTAGATGGATTCCGACAAGATAGTACACGTATCTTAGGGCTTGGCCTCAGTGACGCACTATTTCTGGCAAGCGCTACGTCAACTTTGTGTAGCTATCGACCTGCAGCTATCGACCTGCAGCTGTCGACCTGCAGCTATCGACCTGCAGCTGTCGACCTGTAGCTATCGATCTATAGCTATCGACCTGCAGCTATCGACCTGCAGCTATCGACCTGTAGCTATCGACCTGCAGCTATCGACCTGCAGCTATCGACCTGCAGCTATCGACCTGCAGCTATCGACCTGCAGCTATCGACCTGCAGCTGTCGACCTGTAGCTATCGATCTATAGCTATCGACCTGCAGCTATCGACCTGCAGCTATCGACCTGCAGCTGTCGACCTGTAGCTATCGATCTATAGCTATCGACCTGCAGCTATCGACCTGTAGCTATCGACCTGCAGCTATCGACCTGCAGCTATCGACCTGCAGCTATCGACCTGTAGCTATCGATCTATAGCTATCGATTGAAGGTCAATATTTCCTAACATGCGGGTAGGGCTTGAGGTAGGTCCTAGTAAGATTAGAAGCAATGTATGCCTTAGCTATACCGAGCAACGTCACTGTGATCGATGTGATCTTCGCCTTCCTTACTGCTACAAGATTTATAATAGATGCTTTATATATATATATATATATATATATATATATATATATATATATATATATATATATATATATATATATACACACTGACAGGCAAAGAATTCCACCCACTTGATTTTTTCATGTTTTCATCTAAAAAAATTTATGCCACTTGTAAAAAAGGTTGTATTTGTATATAATACATGGATTTGTAGATAATACTTGGTATTTATAGAATTTTAAAATCTTTTTTACCTTTAATAATCAAAATGTGATTGGGTAAGAAAGATTAGAGAAAAAAAAAATTGAAAAACGAATCATTATTATTCCAAAAGAAATTAATTACATCATCGTTTAGTAGCGCGTGTTTCCTCCTCTTGCCTTCACTACTTCTTGAAGAGGCCTCGGCATACTTTCCACCAGTCGGGAAATGTCCCTTTGCTGGAGGATAGCCTATTCCTCCCGAAGAGCCCTTTCAAGTGTATCAGGAAGTGTTGCTCGCGCTCTTATTCGTCTTCCGAGGTTATCCCATAAATGCTCAATGGGGTTCAAATCTGGAGAACGTGCTGGCCAGGCCAAAACCTCAATATTGTTCTGTTGAAGGAACGTCGCACTATGCGGGCGACATATGGGCGTGAATTAGAATAGAACGATCGCCGATTTCATTTCGTTTAGGATAGGCAACACATGAGGTTCGAAAATCTCATCTACGTAGCGAATGGCCGTCAAAGACCCTCCACGAACAACAAGCAATTCTGTGCGGCGCTCCATTGAAATCCCAGCTCACACCATTAAGGAACCACGTTGGAAAGGCTGGCTCTGGGAAATATTACAGGCTACATATCTTTCGTTTCTTCTTCTCCGCACCCTTTCATGCCCGTCTGGAGGGCGTCGAGCCCGTCAGTGTAAATATATATTTGTACTCTATAGGGAAACAACATCATGTCCATATTTTTATTTGGTGAGCGGGGACAATGTTCCATAACTTTGAGCTATTAAAATTTGTCTCTGAGTTACTAAATTGTACACCGGAGGTAAAGGACACCATGTCAAATTTTGTATGTTGAGGGAACCAATTTTCCATAACTTTGATCTATTGAAATTTGTTTATTTGCTACTAAATTATTTAATTAAGAAATGGAAATTGTTCGTTTATCTGCTGGGAACTATCAATTCAATAAAATTTCAAAAATATGGTTTTGGATACGGCTAGAATAGCAAAGGTGGGTCAAACATCTTAACTAGTCTCAAGCCCAAACACCTTGGCATGTATTTAGGCTCCACGTCATAATTAAATATTCAAATTATGAGAAATCATATGATTATTTTTTTAATAAGGTGGACCATTTTAATTATAGTTAAATATTTAATATGATTATTTTTTAAATAAGGTGAATCATTTTAATTATAGTTAAATATTTAGGGCCGGCTGTGTTACGTGTCGTCACCAAAGCATTCAGTTACGGTCTAGAGTGGCTAAACAAGTTTTATTATAAAAAATACTACATTTTTCGGTAACCGTTGTTTTTAGTTTTAAATTTGATACTTGAAAAAATCGATTGTTCTGGATTATCTACTAAAGATCTTACCAAATCAGTGCTAATTTTTTATTTGATTAAACTTGATTTTAACAATTTGTTCCTGCCTTGTTCTTTTTCCCCTATCTAAAGTTGATTATGACATTGACTCACAAATTATAATTTCCTTCCCCAGATTAAGAACTGGACGCTGAAATGCTAACACCGATCCTTGGAATAGCTCTCTCCTAAACTGTCAGCAGGCAGTGAGATATTTGGGGATTATAGCAATTAGTGGTCCTTGTAGTGTCATTCGGCTAATATATATATATATATATATATATATCTGTATTCCTAAGCCTTTTCCCTAAATGTTTTTTTTTAATGTTAAAGCAGTTTTATTTATTTAAATTCCTTTTAAATAAATTATATAAATCCATTTTCATGAATATTTTTTAGAGGTGATTGCTATCGTTTATTGAATGAATGAAAACGTGTTTATTATACTTATAAGTGAAATATAATATATATATATATATATATATATATATATATATGTGTGTGTGTGTGTATACATATACATATATATATATATGTATACAAGCAACAGTTTTTTTTATCTCAATAATATCAAATTATAGAGAATTGGTAGAGTAATCTGGAATATTGTCCTCTGCATATTATAACAAAAATTCCATATTGTACATCGGAATGTTATCTGGCCGGGTATTTTTCTGGTTTGTTCTCTTAGGTATAGGGGTACTCTTTTAATTTAATTTTAAAACATAGTTTAATATCAATATTTAAAAAAAATGTGTATTGATTGTTTTTTGTGTATTTATTTATTTATATTGTTAACAATTTTAGATTTTATATTAATTTCATAATTGGAACTATTTTAACTGTCTGACCTTTACCGAATATGATTTTCAATTTATGGTTAATAGTGTTGTAATATCTGTTATGTAGTATAAAAAGCAATTTGTATTTGCATAAGGATGATAGTGCTCGTTATTTTGTGATAGACCCCATTAGTAGAGGATTGTTCCCTTAAAACAAATAAAGATTGGATTGAAAGCCTCCTGACTCTTCCGCCACACCATCCGACCATCTCAGCCTTGGCCTCCCTCTTCTGCTTGTTCCATAGATTGGCTGTGCAAGCAATATTTTGGGCATTTCTCCATCCGCCATTCTTGCAATATGCCCGCTTATCGTAAACGCCTCAACTTCATTGCTTTCACAACGTCAGCTTCCCCAAAGCATTGTACAGCTCCTGGTTCCACCCCTCTCCAACTTTCACTCCCCCAGAAACACGGCGGAGAAGTTTCCTTTCAAAAATAAGGAGTTCCTTTCCAGCGGCCTTCGAAGTTGTCCAGCACTCCGATCTAACGGGACGCACCAATGTCTTGTAGAGGCGGAGCTGTCTGGAGAGTCCCTGCCTGCTTAGCTGCTGGCTCAATCCAAAGCAAACCCCTGGGCCTTCCTCTTGTCTTAATGTCGGGGTTATTATCCTGAGTGACTGCAGATCCCAGATAAGTGAACTCCGGAACCTTATAAATAAAACTAACGTTACAATAAATAAACACGATATTGTAACAATAGTTTACTATCTGACCAATTGAGATCTTTGCAATGTGGCCTGCTGTACATAATTGCTTAAGGCTTTCCAGTTAGAACCCTTTAAGAAACCAAATAATTCTTCTGGAGGACAGGTCTGCCGCCCAAAATATTTTTCTCTTATCTCACCGTACATGTGCCAAGTCCCTAAAAAGTGAATGATATTCTCTTTTTCTTGAGAGTTACATACCGGACAGTTATCGTTGCTTTCAACCAGCCATGGCTTTACGCTTTAATCGAGTAAATCAGTCCTACATCGAAAAAAGGTGGATTTTGTTTTTAAGTTTTCTCTACAGTTTACTTGGAATTTACCCGGCTTCGTATTTTGATAATGAATTATTTAGATTAACATTTGGCATGAATTTCTTTGGGTTTTATAATTTTTCTTTTACAGTTACTTGTTACTTGTCCCGGCTTTGTCTTTTGATATTGAACTATTGCTATAAAGAGTAGGTAACAGCCACTTTTTATTGAACAAATTTTGTGGATTTTAAAATATTTTTTGCAGACAAATTGTGTAGGATTTTTAATATTTTCCACGGATTGATGAAAATGCCATCGAAAATTTTTTCGATTGATTATATTTTAGCCAGATGTAATCCTTTAATTTTGTTATTCTCAAGGGACTTTGTCCCAAAATAAAGTTATTGTCTATCTATCTATTAAAAATGCCAAAAAAAAAGTCCAATATAATTCAATTTAACTAGTATTCTTATATTTCGCTACTTCTTTCCCACAAGTACAATGAAATAATATTTTAAACAATAGCATTGGCTTGATTTGGTAGATTTTAAATACTTTTTTAAACTTAGAATAAAATTTAAAAGTTTACATTTAGTAAGAAAATTTCATTTAATTTTCTTGGAAACATGTGATTTTACATAAAATAATATTAGATTTGTGAAATTATTATTTATATTTTTTTCGCCATTCTCTGTTACCTTCTACATCTTTATTTGATATTATTTTTTCTCATATAATTTTATGTAATTTAATTTATTGTCTAATTTTGATTCAAAATGTAATTCGTCCTGCCGTGTCCACCGCAATCTACTAATTTGAAGGGCTTTACAATTCCTAATATTATTTCCATGACTGAAGTCCAAGAACAATTCAATTGGCATATGCGGTGCCTACATTTTAGGAATAACTTTAAAATTTTTTATACATTTCAAAATAGCTACAGATGCACAACAAATATCAATGACAGAACTACCTCTCCCTGAAATGTATTAAATCATTAATGTATTAAATGTATTAAATCATTAATGTATTAAATGTATTAAATCATTAATGTATTAAATGTATTAAATCATTAATGTATTAAATGATGTATTAAATGTATTAAATCTAGATCATCACACATTTCCATGAAAGTTAGACCTCTACTATTTAAAGTTGTGTCTTTAGATTTTCTGTCACATTTGATTAAACTTCTTCCTGTGATACATTTTCCGGGATAATTTGTCTCTCCGCCAACCTCACATTCATGTCTCCTATAAGAACTTATTTTTCGTTAAATAATGAAAGAAAATTTAATAACCTTGAAAAGTTCTCATCCCAAGTACCAAAATTTAAATAAACTGGCACAATATGAAACTTTACTTAAACATTATTTACTTCAATTAAATCCCATTCATTCAATCTTTCGCATTTGCATGCCTCATTGCTTACAATAGAATTATTTCTAATACCTTACAAAAGGCCACCACTTGCCCTGCCTTTCTTCACTAAAATATTTTTCATGGAGAGCGATCGTTTATTATGTTATGTTTTATTTTAAAATGTTACTATAGGAGTGTTACTATAGTCTCAAGTTTGTGTTCATGTTTTTGGTAGAAAAATTAATATCAGTTTTATGAAGATACAGAGAATTTATGAGCCAACCACAGGTGCCTATTCGGCCTTGTCGGTCTCATCTAGATTTTAATTTTGTTTATGTGACCATTAAAATCCGCATATAATATAAATATTAATATTAATAACATAGCTCTTTCAAATGAGAGGTTAATTAATTTAACGTGCAAAGCATATTAATTATCAGAATATCGAACGTTAGGAGTCGATTATCGCTAAAGGGATATGCGGGGCGATATCGATCTTAATGACATTAGAAATATTCAAAGAATGAGTAACTGTTCCTAAATTATTAATAGAGACCTTGCTCCAAAGGTCGCTGGATGGAAGGTGTCGGCGAAGAATCTCAAATGTCACAAGAATTTCTTTTATCATATTTCACTTTATCTCCAATCTCTCATTTTCGAAACCTAATTCTTTAGTTTAAAATACTGTTGTCTATGTTGTTTTGTTCTTTTAGTATTCTGGGTTATAAAATCTAATCATATGGCTCATGCTATCATTATCTTACTATCTAATCAGAAAACACTTAGCAACTAAATGTATTTATGTACCTGTAGGTTAACCGTTACTATTTTTAGGATTACTTAGTTCATATTTTCATGAAAAAGAATATCTTTGTATTTATTTTCATTTTTTTCTCCAAAAGTTTAAAAATATTTCTGTGCCTCCTTCAATACCTCCACGACTCTCTTTATTCAACAATTCAGAATGAAGCTTGTGAGCTTGTGAATGTTACTCACTTCACATCTGGTCCAGGGCTGCTTATCGATATCTCTGAAATTTATAAATTAAATTTACATTTTGTCCAAATGAGTAATAATGCTTTGTGGAGTATACAATGGGTTCTGTACTTATTCCTGATTGTTTATAACAAATATTAGGCTAGATTATTTTTCATAGACACCATTAATTTAAAATATCTGATCTCCATAATTGTACATTTCAATAAATATATACTTAAAATGATAAAGAAATTCACTTTTACCGTTAAACCGACGGTGATGGTGAAGTAGCGTGTACGAGCTTGTTGATGGTTCGTCAGAAAAATATTTTCCTTGTTTTTTACCGTTTGTTACAACATATCGAAGAGCTGGTGAAACCAGTCCTACGTGAACAAGATAAAAAAAAGTTACTACACAAATAAATTATGTTTTAAGTTGATATATTTCCCTCCGTAACTGATATCTCTATCGATTAATTATTCAAGGCTTTTGGTTGAAATCAACTTTAAAATACTATATTTGAATTATACATTATACAACGTTCTAAATTAGAATTACATTCAATTATCTCCATGCTACCAAAAATCAGCGAATACTTATTTATTGAAAAATATTACAATCTGTCTCAAAGGACATTTATAATAGGGTCCAGAGATCAAATTCACACTCTATGTACTATCATAAGTAACGATTAAAAACTCTACAAATTATCACCTAATGTTTTTTTTATTTTTTTTTTAATCTTAATTTTTCAAAACAATAGACAGCATTGCTACAGTTGATGTACAACTTTCTAAAAATCAATAACCAAAACAAAAGATACAAGATTTGCAGTAGCACGTACGGGAAATATTTTGAATAATAAACCTTTCCACCAAAGTATCCCATTTCCACAATTTTTTTTTTTTTTTAAGGAGATTTCGTCAACTTTTAATTATCCACATAAAACACTTACAAAAAGTGTATAATTTTTGAGTTATTCAGAAATATAGTTTTACGACGCCTCGTGACTTATTTTCCAGCTTCTTTTCGGTGAAGTATAAACATCGCAAATGTTTTTGGTAGCAACTGTTGTGTTACTACCCTAGCTAAACTAAAAAATCGTGCAATGTACTTATATTTGGCTGGCTATATCACCTAAAATTGAAAAACAAAAAAATAAATTTAAATATTTAAAACTAAACAAGTTACTATAACTTTGGAATGTCTTAGCCTCCACTAAGATGTACACAATGATCTGAAAAATAGTGACATCAAATAGCAATCAAATAGTGACATGCCCAGAAACTACATTATTTTCTGGTTCCCCTAATACTTATCTTGAAACGTAAAACGTAATTTTGAGGACGTTAACTTTTTAATTTTTTGGTCGATTACAATGGTTCATTATTGAAAATAATAAGCTAAAAGTATTAAATAGCTCGTTTTTTTTTATTATTTAAATCGTTCTTTTTATCATCGTCGCAATGCACAATTCTTCTTACTCAGATCTCTATCATTTACCAACTTAAAAACCGTATGTCTTAAATGTTTCATCTAATGTTCCTTTAAATATTTCTCTCTATTTGCGGCTTCCCGTGTGTATATACACACATCATAAAGCTCCTCATTTTGTATGCGTTGACTAAAATATTGACAAGCGATTTGGTTTATGGGAAGGTGCTATTGGACCGGATGGACTGGACTCCATTAAGAAGATATACTAGAGCGTATTGTTAATTTATTCTTCCTTGGATGGACCCCCGTGGCGCACTGCTACAACTTGACGGATCCCTTTCGTACCTATTATTCTTACCTTTCACAGTTAGCGGAAGGCCCCCGCTGCGATCTGCTCCCCAACAACTGGCCGTCACGAATCCTTTTTCAATGTGCCCGAGGGAGGGAGGTTGCTTCGTCTCCGCTGGCCACTAATTTGATTGATTGCGTAGTTGTTGTTTCACTTCCACTTTCCTATATTTCCATGGTAATACAAGTTTTGAGGTCTACCCCCTTTTTTATCCTCATTGATGTCGCCTAATAGGGCTTAATTACCGAATGTGTAAAATGTCTTCCTTTAAAGTAGCTGTAATTTGGTTTATATTAAATAATTAAAAACTGTACCTCGCAATCTGCTACAAAATATGTTTAAATATAAGACATGAAAGAATTTAACTGAAGGAGAAATAAGGGATCCTTATAGTGAACGGAAGAATCCCATGCGGAACAGGCGCTTAATGTGGGCTGAATAGGGCTCTGATAATATACCTATGTATGACATTATATTCATATATTGTTTCCAATATATTTTTGTACCGTCCGTAATTGGTCTTTCACATCCATTTTCTTCGAAATACCTACTGCTAAAAAAAATTGGCAAGTGAAAGTTGTGTGATAGGTGCACCGCACCAGATTTTTTTTTGAGACTATTTGAAAGTTGTCAGCTACACATTGCGATCCACGATGTGTTATCTTATATATCTTGCCACTTTGTTATCTTACATATCTTGCCACTGTGTTATCTTATATATCTTGCCACTGTGTTATCTTATATATCTTGCCACTGTGTTATCTTACATATCTTGCCACTGTGTTATCTTATATATCTTGCCACTGTGTTATCTTATATATCTTGCCACTGTGTTATCTTACATATCTTGCCACTGTTATCTTATATATCTTGCCACTGTGTTATCTTATATATCTTGCCACTGTGTTATCTTATATATCTTGCCACTGTGTTATCTTATATATCTTGCCACTGTGTTATCTTATATATCTTGCCACTGTGTTATCTTATATATCTTGCCACTGTGTTATCTTATATATCTTGCCACTGTGTTATCTTATATATCTTGCCACTGTGTTATCTTATATATCTTGCCACTGTGTTATCTTATATATCTTGCCACTGTGTTATCTTATATATCTTGCCACTGTGTTATCTTATATATCTTGCCACTGTGTTATCTTATATATCTTGCCAGTGTCCACTTGTATAATGATTGTAACTGGAATAAAACCCTCGAGTCCATGTTCTTGTTTTGCCGTTGACTTCAGAAACCTTCCAGATCTTGGGCCCGCCTCAACGGGTTCTCTCCGCCTTTCCCTATCTTGGCCTAATGCTTCCCAGTTATCCGCATGCAGCGCTCCAGTCCCATTGTTGATTCCGTCTACCCACCAGGCTTTTGTTCTTCTACTTAGACGGTAATCGTTAATCAATTATTAAACATTTATAATTTTCATTATTGCTTCCTCACAACCGAAGTTAGGGAAGCATTGTGCTCGTACGAGAGGTTAAAAAACATTTTGTGCTCAGAATAGAAAATTTCCACTCGCGTTTTGTTCCAGACATTAAGGATCAAATTTGGTTCGGTGTCTGTCTGTAATCGATGTGACAGGCATGTCACCTAGTACCGTTCATCCGATTCTCACGAACCTTCCTTTTTCATTTTCAGAGTTTATGCGGATTGGTGCCTAGATGGTCCCATATCAATATTATCAAATTCCATTCATCACTTCCGCTTACGCACACGCAAACTTATTTTATCAGATATGCCAATTTTTAGAAAGGACTCGTTCGATTTGGCTCAACGTTATATAAAAGGTAGGTAATAGTGAAAAATAACGTAATGTCAATTTCATTGAATTCGGTCCACTAATTTCTCGTATATATGCGCAAACCTGTTTTCCTTGATACGTCTATATCTTTAAACCGCATGTTCGATTTGGTTTAAATTTGAAGGGAAGTTAGGGTAAAGTAAACAGATTATCAAATAGATATTAATTTTATCAAATTCTATCCAGAACTCCTAGAAAAAATACTTTTGCTTTCGGATCTGCAAACGTATTATTTGGCAAGCCTATTGTTTGAAACCTGCGCATTCAATTTGACCCATACCCGGAGCAAATTTGGAGAATACTATAGAAATTTCCTAATTTGAATTTCATTGAATTCCATTTAATAATTAAAATTAATATGAATAATTAATTGTTAACCATATAGTGACAGTAAAATGTGAAGGCACTGATCATATGGAGTGGGAGTTAGGTTATGACAATATTTTTATGGGGTTATAAAATTATAGGTTTTATTCAAAGAATTAATTTATATTGTATTGTTTCGTCGATTCCAAACGTTACATAGATTTCGTTTGATTTTCAATAAATTTAGATTAATTCTTACCCTAAGTTTGTAAAAAATAAAAGTAGTCGTATTTATGATTATGTTTATTTCTGTTGAAGTTAAACTAGCTCATCGTGGTCTCGATTCCATCCTTAAACACCAAAGTTGTGAGAACTTCACTTATATTTTTATATTCCAACTTAAATTAGTTTTGTTCTGACTGAAGAAATATTGGTCTCGTCAACTCCGTACAAACAAAAAGTTGAATTATTCCTTTGGATTTTTTGTTCCATCCATTTTACGTGAGAAAACATAAGTATATATAACTGCTGTTAGTGTAAGGTGGTATGTGAAAATTTTCAATTTTATTCTACATTTGACATTTTGTAGTCTGTAACAGATATATTTTTCATTATTTATAACATATTTGTATCTCTGAAGATCGCCCATGTTTATTAATAGTTTAGTTTTTTTTAAAAAAAAGTAGTTTGATTATGTCTTATCTGATATCTATCAAGTTAATTTTATCGATAGATTATTGTTATCGAAGAAATTGAGGAGGTATAAAATATTTCAGTTTCATTTGATATGAAGCAAGGTTTTTACAAAATACAGTTTTCTCGTTTTAAAAAATAAAACATAAATTGAAAGCAATATTTTGAGTTTTTTTTTGTTTTTTTTCCCTTACCCTCCAAAATGTTTATTGAAACAATTCAATATTTTGAGACGTAATTCTATCTAAGCTCAAGAACTTTATAATTTTAAATGAAATGAGAGTCTTATTTCACCTTTCGTTGGGACATACAATTTTCAAATTCTATCTGAAATTTTTCCAAAACTAAAAAAAAACATTAGCAACCGTTAATACTTTATTCCTACTCAGTAATTAATAATAATAAAAAATAATTTAAACTGACTTGAATTGTTGCTGAAATAGGTTTTATTTACAAATTTGAGTAAATTATAAGAATATAGTTAAGATTATAGTTTCTTAGACTTTTAGTGTGTTATCCTGGTATAATCCATTAACATGCTACCATATTTGCAATTGTAAAAAATAGTTTAGATTCTAATTTACACCAAATGAATTTACGTTTTATTTTTTTTAATTAGAAGCAAATGTATTGTAATTTTTTGAAAAAGATATTATTGTTTATATTTAATTATTTTTTTTTAGAAAAGAAAATGACTATCTATATGTTTATTCCAGACATGCCATAAAATCTTGATGTATATATTGTTATATACAATCTATTGGTAAATTGATCCTAGAGCCGTGGGTTCTCTGCTGACATTTCATCCCGCTTAAAATCCCCATGCACTATTCTTACCCACATTTATAAATCTCCTATTCCAATTACCCTTCACAATTCAATCAAGCGCTGGCAAATTATTTATTATTTAATAAGGTTTTAATTTTCTGTATGCATTCGTTTATTTATTTATTTTCTTTTATGAATATGGAAAAAATTTCCTATCACTTGGTTGGTTGAAATATTGGCAGGATGTACAATAAATTTCTATTTTTTTACAATAACGTTACGAATATTCATTCATTTAAAAGAATGAGAAAAAAAATATGATTTTTAACTCACCTGTATAAATAAATTAAAATACTATACAGAAACAATATAGGTTTTATTTAACTTAAGTAATAGACCATTGTACGATTGATCAAAGTTTATAAAACCTATCGCTTTGGATTTGCAGAAAAAATATGCAATAAGAATGGATTGATATAGATACCGCATCGTATGTAGGGAGTAATAGGATAACAAAGTACCAATATTGCTAGTGGTAATATCGTCGAGACCATGTCATGTTAAAGTAATGAAATGTGCTACGTCAAACTCACTTCAATTCGTTACTTTAAAATGGTGCCGACGATATGTATGTAGCCATTACCAAGTCTATTTTTACTACTGTGATATCAAAATTATGAAAATTAATATCTCCTGCAATCATTAGTTGATAAACGATAATATGTTGTTAACATATATTGTACTTTTAAGCTAGATTAATTTAATGTATTTAGAATGTTTTCTGATATTTGTAACTAAATTTAGCACTCTTCTCTGAAATAATGGTTGCTGTCTTGAAATTAATATTAAAATTATATAAAATAGGTCCTTGGCCCCGGATGCTAATTCCACCTAGCAGACGGACTCCCGCTGAGAGGGGACTTGTAGGGGGCCGACCCGCCTGCATGGTTAATGCGCCAATGCAAAGCGCTCTCTGGTTTAGTGCCCCTAACCACCCCACCGCATCTCGATATCTTTCAATCGCGATTGTGAAGTAATCGATTCCATAGGCCACTGTCGGCCGACCTATCAATTTATGTTTAGATATTAATCCGTTGGCCAGTAAGCTATCTGTACCAGGGTACCTGTAACTAGCCCCCCCCCCCCTGGCGCAGCCAACTGCTCTCACTTCCTGGCTACTTCATTAAACACTCAACAAACGCTACAAACATCCCTATTTATCATCAGTCTTAGAGAATCACTCGCTTACTGAAGACCTCATCGCGCGCTTCTCTCTTAATATATCAACCTAATAAATATTCATAAACATTCTTGCTAAAAGTACTTCTCAGATAGTTAGCATAGTTACCAGGCAATCGTATAGTGTTCATATTACAGTATAGTGTTTCTATTAGCCAATAATAACGTTAATATTAATAGAACAAAGTGTCCGAGAGGGCAGCTGAGTCGGAGTAGTGGGGGCAAGCCTACAGGTATCGCCTTAATCAAGGCAGCCGCCATCCGAACAATAGGTTGGCTATTGTTATTGTTTTTATTTCGTCCGCTTCATTTAAATTGCGCTATTTAAAGTAATATCAATTATCATTAAAATGGTTAGTTGTAAATCATGTGGTAAAACGGTGGCCCGAGAAGAAAAGGCTAAATTAGCCTATAATACATGTACAAATATATTCCACGCGAAATACGTGAAAATCGTTAATCTAGACTCAAAAGGCCTAAAAGAGATTGGCAAAAACTGAACATGTACCGATTGCGAGTCACGTACAATAAAAGCCTCTGAGCCCAGCACAATGATCGGCCTACTGAGGTCGTTGAACGAGGAAATTAAGGAGATGAAGACAAAGCTTCAGGGCATAGAAGAATTGAAGGATATCAAAGACATCCTCAATAAACAGTCAGAAATGTTCTTCGAAAATATAGAACGTCTGTTAAAAATAGAAACGCTCCTCGAGGAACAGAAAAATCAGGTAGAAACATTAACACTCGAAAATAAGACGCTGAAAAAAAAAAATATCAGAGCGGGAAAGCCGTATGAATCGTTTAGAGCAGAATCGATTAAGAAATAAAATAGAAATTCGAGGAATTGCAGAGAAGCTGCGAAACTGTGACTGGGACCATCCTTAGCGTCGGAGCGGGTCTCGGCTTCAAATTGAGCCCAGGCGATCTGGATCACGGAGTGAGGCTTGAGCCCAAGCAGGAAGGGATCCAGGCCCTATTATCGCTCGGTTTGTCAAGCAAACAGTGAAAGATGAAATGTTGCAGCAAAGAAGAACGAAGAGAGACTTCTCTACACGCCATCTGGGCTGGGGAGAAAACGATTCGCACAGGGTGTACGCGAGCGAAATTATTACATGCTTATATTTTTTTTGCTGCTATGTCAAAAATGGAATTTTTGTTAAAAAATTGTAATATCCTATTCTCCGTCCTTGATCCTTTTCCCTGCAATTCTACTTCCCAACATCTCAGTTATGACTAATATCCTAAACTCCTGTCACGTCACTGCTCAATCGCTTAATGCCCACTTTGATGAATTCCAAAAATATTTCTTCGATAATTTTTACCACACAATAGCAGTATCTGAAATCTGGCTGAAACCTTTTATTCCTTCCTCCCAAATTTCCGTCCCCAATTACTCTTTCCTACGTCATGACAGACCTGATCCCACGGGAGGTGGTGTCGGACTATATATACATAATAGTCTCTAGGCCAAAATCCTCTTACAGTCTCCTTTTCATGACCTCCCTCACGTTGAATATTTATTTGTTGATATTACCTCTATTTCCTCTCCTCTATTGTATGTTGTTGTCTACCGCCCTCATCTATTGGCGTTCTATTTACCAACTCTTTGAATCCTCCCTTGTCAACCTGGTTTCCTCCTACTCCAATATCATCATCTCCGGCGATTTTAATGAAATATGCTCTCAGAAGCTCCCGACAAATACTTCCTCAATGGCCTAATTTTTTCTCTTAATCTTCATCTTGTACCTTATTCTCCCACTCATCACACTCAGTTCTCTGACACCTGGTTAGACCTCCACATCTCTGACTCACCCCTTAAAATCCCTTCCTCCTCTCAACACCCTGTACCCTTTCTATCATCACACGACCTGATCCAAATCTCGTACGACCTGCCCGTGAAATATTTACTCCCAAAATAGTGTCATATAGCAATTTAAATCTCCTTTCACATGAATCCCTTCAACCTAACCTTGATTCTGTCCACTGGGATACCATATTTTCCTATACCTCCATTGACCCTATGATATCCACCCTTACCTCAAACCTACAATCCATATTAGACATCCATGCTCCTCTGAAAACCAGTATCTTGCGTCGTCCCACTGCTGCTTGGCTGACTCCTGAAATAAAGGAAATGATGAAGAGAAGGAATGCAGCAAGGCGCAAATACCGCCAAACCCGTTTTCCTGCTAATTATGCGTCTTTCAAACAACTTCGCTAATCCAACTACTTCCATAATGCCCTTTCAAATGTTCCCGATTCCAAATCAAAATTGAAATACTTCGTAATCTATCCCAACCAGAATTCCACTGACCTCATTTACCTCCCTGTGACTCCAGATGATCTTAATGATCATTTCATATCTTTTTCTTCTAATCCTTCTCCTACTCATGATATTGAACACCACAATTTCAATTCTGAAAACTTCTTTTTTTCCCATGTATCCTTCGACGAAGTACTTTCCATTATCCTAAAATATGTATCCTAAACACCAATGATTATGGTCCTGACAATATTCCAGTAAAACTAATAAAATCCAGCCTTCCTACCCTTATTCCAGTACTGTATCACATATACAACTTTTCATTGCGAAATTCCATATTTTCTTCTTCCTGGAAAACTGCACTAGTCCG